>CANQJN010000029.1:0-1423500 GCA_947623535.1 Coelioxys conoideus
TCAGACCGTCTGTCTCAGACCGTCTGTCTCAGCGCGCCTGTCTCAGCCCCGCTCTCTCAGACCGTCTGTCTGAGAACGTCTATCTCAGCCCGCCTGTCTCTGTCCGTCAGTTCCAGACCGTCTGTCTCAGACCGTCTGTCTCAGACCGTCTGTCTCAGACCGTCTGTCTGAGACCGTCTGTCTCAGACCGTCTGTCTCAGACCGTCTGTCTCAGACCGTCTGTCTCAGCCCGGCTCTCTCAGTCCGTCTGTCTCAGCGCGCCTGTCTCAGCCCGGCTCTCTCAGTCCGTCTGTCTGAGACCTTCTGTCTCAGACCGTCTGTCTCAGAACATCTGTCTCAGACCGGCTCTCTCAGTCCGTCTGTCTGAGACCGTCTGTCTCTGACCATCTGTCTCAGACCGTTGTCTCTGTCCGTCTGTCTCAGCCCGCCTGCTCAGACCGTCGGTCTTACCCCGTCTGTCTCAGACCGTCTGTCTCAGACCGTCTGTCTCAGACCGTCTGTCTCAGCGCGCCTGTCTCAGCCCCGCTCTCTCAGACCGTCTGTCTGAGAACGTCTATCTCAGCCCGCCTGTCTCTGTCCGTCAGTTCCAGACCGTCTGTCTCAGACCGTCTGTCTCAGACCGTCTGTCTCAGACCGTCTGTCTCAGACCGTCTGCCTCAGCCCGTCTGTCTCAGCCCGTCTGTCCCAGACCGTCTGTGTCAGACCGTCTGTCTCAGACCGTCCGTCTCAGACCGTCTGCCTCAGCCCGCCTGTCTCATCCCGTCGGTCTCAGACGGTCGGTCTCAGAGCGCCTGTCTCAGACCGTCGGTCGCAGAGCGGCTGTCTCAGACCGTCTGCCTGAGACCGTCTGTATCAGACCATCTGTTTCAGCCCGCTTGTCTCTGTCCGTCGGTCTCAGACCGTCTGTCTCAGACCGTCTGTCTCAGTCCGTCTGTCTCAGACCGTCTGTCTCAGACCGTCTGTCTCAGACCGTCTGTCTCAGACCGTCTGTCTCAGACCGTCTGTCTCAGCCCGGCTCTCTCAGTCCGTCTGTCTCAGCGCGCCTGTCTCAGCCCGGCTCTCTCAGTCCGTCTGTCTGAGACCTTCTGTCTCAGACCGTCTGTCTCAGAACATCTGTCTCAGACCGGCTCTCTCAGTCCGTCTGTCTGAGACCGTCTGTCTCTGACCATCTGTCTCAGACCGTTGTCTCTGTCCGTCTGTCTCAGCCCGCCTGCTCAGACCGTCGGTCTTACCCCGTCTGTCTCAGACCGTCTGTCTCAGACCGTCTGTCTCAGCGCGCCTGTCTCAGCCCCGCTCTCTCAGACCGTCTGTCTGAGAACGTCTATCTCAGCCCGCCTGTCTCTGTCCGCCAGTTCCAGACCGTCTGTCTCAGACCGTCTGTCTCAGACCGTCTGTCTCAGACCGTCTGTCTCAGACCGTCTGCCTCAGCCCGTCTGTCTCAGCCCGTCTGTCCCAGACCGTCTGTGTCAGACCGTCTGTCTCAGACCGTCCGTCTCAGACCGTCTGCCTCAGCCCGCCTGTCTCATCCCGTCGGTCTCAGACGGTCGGTCTCAGAGCGCCTGTCTCAGACCGTCGGTCTCAGACGGTCGGTCTCAGAGCGCCTGTCTCAGACCGTCGGTCTGAGACCGTCTGTCTCAGACCATCTGTCTCTGCCCGCCTGTCTCTGTCCGTCGGTCTCAGACCGTCTGTCTCAGCCCGGCTCTCTCAGTCCGTCTGTCTGAGACCGTCTGTCTCAGACCATCTGTCTCAGACCGTCTGTCTCAGTCCGTCTGTCTCATACCGTCTGTCTCAGACCGTCTGTCTCAGACCGTCTGTCTCAGACCGTCTGTCTCAGACCGTCTGTCTCAGACCGTCTGTCTCAGACCGTCTGTCTCAGACCGTCTGTCTCAGACCGTCTGTCTCAGACCGTCTGTCTCAGACCGTCTGTCTCAGACCGTCTGTCTCTGACCGTCTGTCTCAGACCGCCTGTCTCAGACCGTCTGCCTCAGCCCGCTTGTCTCAGCCCGTCGGTCTCAGACGGTCGGTCTCAGAGCGGCTGTCTCAGACCGTCTGCCTGAGACCGTCTATATCAGACCATCTGTCTCAGCCCGCTTGTCTCTGTCCGTCGGTCTCAGACCGTCTGTCTCAGACCGTCTGTCTCAGACCGTCTGTCTCAGTCCGTCTGTCTGAGACCGTCTGTCTCTGACCATCTGTCTCTGTCCGTCTGTCTCAGCCCGCCTGCTCAGACCGTCGGTCTTACCCCGTCTGTCTCAGACCGTCTGTCTCAGACCGTCTGTCTCAGCGCGCCTGTCTCAGCCCCGCTCTCTCAGACCGTCTGTCTGAGAACGTCTATCTCAGCCCGCCTGTCTCTGTCCGTCAGTTCCAGACCGTCTGTCTCAGACCGTCTGTCTCAGACCGTCTGTCTCAGACCGTCTGTCTCAGACCGTCTGCCTCAGCCCGTCTGTCTCAGCCCGTCTGTCCCAGACCGTCTGTGTCAGACCGTCTGTCTCAGACCGTCCGTCTCAGACCGTCTGCCTCAGCCCGCCTGTCTCATCCCGTCGGTCTCAGACGGTCGGTCTCAGAGCGCCTGTCTCAGACCGTCGGTCTCAGACGGTCGGTCTCAGAGCGCCTGTCTCAGACCGTCTGTCTGAGACCGTCTGTCTCAGACCATCTGTCTCTGCCCGCCTGTCTCTGTCCGTCGGTCTCAGACCGTCTGTCTCAGACCGTCTGTCTCAGACCGTCTGTCTCAGACCGTCTGTCTCAGACCGTCTGTCTCAGTCCGTCTGTCTGAGACCGTCTGTCTCTGACCATCTGTCTCTGTCCGTCTGTCTCAGACCGTCTGTCTCTGACCGTCTGTCTCAGACCGCCTGTCTGAGACCGTCTGCCTCAGCCCGCTTGTCTCAGCCCGTCGGTCTCAGACGGTCGGTCTCAGAGCGGCTGTCTCAGACCGTCTGCCTGAGACCGTCTATATCAGACCATCTGTCTCAGCCCGCTTGTCTCTGTCCGTCGGTCTCAGACCGTCTGTCTCAGGCCGTCTGTCTCAGTCCGTCTGTCTCAGACCGTCAGTCTCTGCCCGTCTGTCTCAGACCGTCTGTCACAGACCGACTGTCTCAGCCCGGCTCTCTCAGTCCGTCTGTCTCAGCGCGCCTGTCTCAGCCCGGCTCTCTCAGTCCGTCTGTCTGAGACCGTCTGTCTCAGACCGTCTGTCTCAGACCGCCTGTCTCAGACCGTCTGCCTCAGCCCGCTTGTCTCAGCCCGTCGGTCTCAGACGGTCGGTCTCAGAGCGGCTGTCTCAGACCGTCTGCCTGAGACCGTCTATATCAGACCATCTGTCTCAGCCCGCTTGTCTCTGTCCGTCGGTCTCAGACCGTCTGTCTCAGACCGTCTGTCTCAGACCGTCTGTCTCAGTCCGTCTGTCTGAGACCGTCTGTCTCTGACCATCTGTCTCTGTCCGTCTGTCTCAGCCCGCCTGCTCAGACCGTCGGTCTTACCCCGTCTGTCTCAGACCGTCTGTCTCAGACCGTCTGTCTCAGCGCGCCTGTCTCAGCCCCGCTCTCTCAGACCGTCTGTCTGAGAACGTCTATCTCAGCCCGCCTGTCTCTGTCCGTCAGTTCCAGACCGTCTGTCTCAGACCGTCTGTCTCAGACCGTCTGTCTCAGACCGTCTGTCTCAGACCGTCTGCCTCAGCCCGTCTGTCTCAGCCCGTCTGTCCCAGACCGTCTGTGTCAGACCGTCTGTCTCAGACCGTCCGTCTCAGACCGTCTGCCTCAGCCCGCCTGTCTCATCCCGTCGGTCTCAGACGGTCGGTCTCAGAGCGCCTGTCTCAGACCGTCGGTCTCAGACGGTCGGTCTCAGAGCGCCTGTCTCAGACCGTCTGTCTGAGACCGTCTGTCTCAGACCATCTGTCTCTGCCCGCCTGTCTCTGTCCGTCGGTCTCAGACCGTCTGTCTCAGCCCGGCTCTCTCAGTCCGTCTGTCTGAGACCGTCTGTCTCAGACCATCTGTCTCAGACCGTCTGTCTCAGTCCGTCTGTCTCATACCGTCTGTCTCAGACCGTCTGTCTCAGACCGTCTGTCTCAGACCGTCTGTCTCAGACCATCTGTCTCAGACCGTCTGTCTCAGTCCGTCTGTCTCATACCGTCTGTCTCAGACCGTCTGTCTCAGCCCGCTTGTCTCAGCCCGTCGGTCTCAGACGGTCGGTCTCAGAGCGGCTGTCTCAGACCGTCTGCCTGAGACCGTCTATATCAGACCATCTGTCTCAGCCCGCTTGTCTCTGTCCGTCGGTCTCAGACCGTCTGTCTCAGGCCGTCTGTCTCAGTCCGTCTGTCTCAGACCGTCTGTCTCTGTCCGTCTGTCTCAGACCGTCTGTCACAGACCGACTGTCTCAGCCCGGCTCTCTCAGTCCGTCTGTCTCAGCGCGCCTGTCTCAGCCCGGCTCTCTCAGTCCGTCTGTCTGAGACCGTCTGTCTCAGACCGTCTGTCTCAGACCGTCTGTCTCAGACCGTCTGTCTCAGACCGTCTGTCACAGACCGTCTGTCTCAGCCCGGCTCTCTCAGTCCGTCTGTCTCAGCGCGCCTGTCTCAGCCCGGCTCTCTCAGTCCGTCTGTCTGAGACCGTCTGTCTCAGACCGTCTGTCTCAGGCCGTCTGTCTCAGACCGTCTGCCTCAGCCCGCCTGTCTCAGCCCGTCGGTCTCAGACGGTCGGTCTCAGAGCGGCTGTCGCAGACCGTCTGCCTGAGACCGTCTGTATCAGACCATCTGTCTCAGCCCGCCTGTCTCTGTCCGTCGTCTCAGACCGTCTGTCTCAGACCGTCTGTCTCAGTCCGTCTGTCTCAGACCGTCTGTCTCTGTCCGTCTGTCTCAGACCGTTTGTCTCAGACCGTTTGTCTCAGACCGTCTGTCTCAGACCGTCTGTCTCAGACCGTCTGTCTCAGACCGTCAGTCTCAGCCCGTCGGTCTCAGACGGTCGGTCTCAGAGCGGCTGTCTCAGACCGTCTGCCTGAGACCGTCTGTATCAGACCATCTGTTTCAGCCCGCTTGTCTCTGTCCGTCGGTCTCAGACCGTCTGTCTCAGACCGTCTGTCTCAGTCCGTCTGTCTCAGACCGTCTGTCTCAGACCGTCTGTCTCAGACCGTCTGTCTCAGACCGTCTGTCTCAGACCGTCTGTCTAAGACCGTCTGTCTCAGACCGTCTGTCTCTGTCCGTCTGTCTCATACCGTCTGTCTCGGACCGTCTGTCTCAGACCGTCTGTCTCAGACCGTCTGTCTCAGACCGTCTGTCTGAGTCCGTCTGTCTCAGACCGTCTGTCTCTGTCCGTCTGTCTCAGACCGTCTGTCTCAGACCGTCTGTCTCAGACCGTCTGTCTCATACCGCATGTCTCAGACCGTCTGCCTCAGCGCACCTGTCTCAGCCCGGCTCTCTCAGTCCGTCTGTCTGAGACCGTCTGTGTCAGACCGTCTGTCTCAGACCGTCTGTCTCAGACCGTCTGTCTCAGAACGTCTGTCTCAGACCGTCTGTCTCAGACCGTCTGTATCAGACCGTCTGTCTCAGACCGTCTGTCTCAGACCGTCTGTCTCAGACCGTCTGTCTCAGACCGTCTGTTTCATACCGTCTGTCTCACACCGTCTGTCTGAGATCGTCTGTCTCAGACCGTCTGTCTCAGCGCGCCTGTCTTAGCCCGGCTCTCTCAGTCCGTCTGTCTGAGACCGTCTGTCTCAGACCATCTGTCTCAGACCGTCTGTCTCTGTCCGTCTGTATTATACCGTCTGTCTCAGACCGTCTGTCTCAGACCGTCTGTCTCAGACCGTCTGTCTCAGACCGTCTGTCTCAGACCGTCTGTCTCAGACCGTCTGTCTCTGACCGTCTGTCTCAGACTGTCTGTCTCAGACCGTCTGCCTCAGCCCGCTTGTCTCAGCCCGTCGGTCTCAGACGGTCGGTCTCAGAGCGGCTGTCTCAGACCGTCTATCTCGTCCCGTCTGTCTCAGACCATCTGTCTCAGACCGTCTGTTTCATACCGTCTGTCTCAGACCGTCTGTCTGAGTCCGTCTGTCTCAGACCGTCTGTCTCAGACCGTCTGTCTCAGAACGTCTGTCTCAGACCGTCTGTCTCAGACCGTCTGTATCAGACCGTCTGTCTCAGACCGTCTGTCTCAGACCGTCTGTCTCAGACCATCTGTCTCAGACCGTCTGTCTCAGACCGTCTGTCTCAGAACGTCTGTCTCAGACCGTCTGTCTCAGACCGTCTGTATCAGACCGTCTGTCTCAGACCGTCTGTCTCAGACCGTCTGTCTCAGACCGTCTGTCTCAGACCGTCTGTCTCAGACCGTCTGTCTCAGACCGTCTGTCTCAGACCGTCTGTCTCAGACCGTCTGTCTCAGAACGTCTGTCTCAGACCGTCTGTCTCAGACCGTCTGTATCAGACCGTCTGTCTCAGACCGTCTGTCTCAGACCGTCTGTCTCAGACCATCTGTCTCAGCCCGCCTGTCTCTGTCCGTCGGTCTCAGACCGTCTGTCTCAGACCGTCTGTCTGAGTCCGTCTGTCTCAGACCGTCTGTCTCTGTCCGTCTGTCTCAGACCGTCTATCTCGTCCCGTCGGTCTCAGACCAGCTGTCTCAGACCGTCTGTCTCAGACCGTCTGTCTCAGCGTGTCTGTCTCAGACCGTCTGTCTCAGACCGCCTGTCTCAGGACAGCTGTCTCAGACCGTCTATCTCGTCCCGTCTGTCTCAGACCATCTGTCTCAGACCGTCTGTTTCATACCGTCTGTCTCACACCGTCTGTCCAGACCGTCTGTCTTAGTCCGTCTGTCTCAGACCGTCTGTCTCAGACCGTCTGTTTCATACCGCCTGTCTCAGACCGTCTGTCTCAGACCGTCTGTTTCATACCGCCTGTCTCAGACCATCTGTCTCAGACCGTCTGTCTCAGACTGTCTGTCTCAGGCCGTCTGTCTCAGGCCGTCTGCCTCAGACCGTCTGTCTCAGCCCGTCTGTTTCATACTGTCTGTCTCACACCGTCTGTCTCAGACCGTCTGTCTCAGACCGTCTGTTTCAGACCGTCTGTCTCAGACCGTCTGTCTCAGACCGTCTGTCTCAGACCGTCTGTCTCAGACCGTCTGTCTCTGACCGTCTGTCTCAGACTGTCTGTCTCAGACCGTCTGCCTCAGCCCGCTTGTCTCAGCCCGTCGGTCTCAGACGGTCGGTCTCAGAGCGGCTGTCTCAGACCGTCTGCCTGAGACCGTCTGTATCAGACCATCTGTCTCAGCCCGCCTGTCTCTGTCCGTCGGTCTCAGACCGTCTGTCTCAGACCGTCTGTCTGAGTCCGTCTGTCTCAGACCGTCTGTCTCTGTCCGTCTGTCTCAGACCGTCTGTCTCAGACCGTCTGTCTCAGACCGTCTGTCTCATACCGTATGTCTCAGACCGTCTGCCTCAGCGCACCTGTCTCAGCCCGGCTCTCTCAGTCCGTCTGTCTGAGACCGTCTGTGTCAGACCGTCTGTCTCAGACCGTCTGTCTCTGTCCGTCTGTATTATACCGTCTGCCTCAGACCGTCTGTCTCAGACCGTCTGCCTCAGACCGTCTGTCTCAGACCGTCTGTCTCAGACCGTCTGTCTCAGACCGTCTGTCTCAGAACGTCTGTCTCAGACCGTCTGTCTCAGACCGTCTGTCTCAGACCGTCTGTCTCAGACCGTCTGTCTCAGACCGTCTGTCTCAGACCGTCTGTCTCAGACCGTCTGTCTCAGACCGTCTGTCTCTGTCCGTCTGTCTCAGACTGTCTGTCTCAGACCGTCTGCCTCAGCCCGCTTGTCTCAGCCCGTCGGTGTCAGACGGTCGGTCTCAGAGCGGCTGTCTCAGACCGTCTGCCTGAGACCGTCTGTATCAGACCGTCTGCCTCAGCCCGCTTGCCTCAGCCCGTCGGTCGCAGACGGTCTGTCTCAGACCGTCTGTCTCAGACCGCCTGTCTCAGACCGTCTGTCTCAGGCCGTCTGCTTCATACCGTCTGTCTCAGACCGTCTATCTCGTCCCGTCGGTCTCAGAACTTCCGTCTCAGACCGTCTGCCTCAGACCGTCTGTCTCAGAACGTCTGTCACAGACCGTCTGTCTCAGACCGTCTGTCTCAGACCGTCTGTATCAGACCGTCTGTCTCAGACCGTCTGTCTCAGACCGTCTGTCTCAGACCGTCTGTCTCAGACCGTCTGTCTCAGACCGTCTGTTTCATACCGTCTGTCTCACACCGTCTGTCTGAGATCGTCTGTCTCAGACCGTCTGTCTCAGACTGTCTGTCTCAGCGCGCCTGTCTCAGCCCGGCTCTCTCAGTCCGTCTGTCTGAGACCGTCTGTCTCAGACCATCTGTCTCAGTCCGTCTGTCTCTGTCCGTCTGTATTATACCGTCTGTCTCAGACCGTCTGTCTCAGACCGTCTGTCTCAGACCGTCTGTCTCAGACCGTCTGTCTCAGACCGTCTGTCTCAGACCGTCTGTCTCAGACCGTCTGTCTCAGACCGTCTGTCTCTGACCGTCTGTCTCAGACTGTCTGTCTCAGACCGTCTGCCTCAGCCCGCTTGTCTCAGCCCGTCGGTCTCAGACGGTCGGTCTCAGAGCGGCTGTCTCAGACCGTCTGCCTGAGACCGTCTGTATCAGACCATCTGTCTCAGCCCGCCTGTCTCTGTCCGTCGGTCTCAGACCGTCTGTCTCAGACCGTCTGTCTCTGTCCGCCTGTCTCAGACCGTCTGTCTCAGACCGTCTGTCTCAGACCGTCTGTCTCAGACCGTCTGTCTCATACCGTCTGTCTCAGACCGTCTGCCTCAGCGCACCTGTCTCAGCCCGGCTCTCTCAGACCGTCTGTCTGAGAACGTCTATCTCAGCCCGCCTGTCTCTGTCCGTCAGTTCCAGACCGTCTGTCTCGGTCCGTCTGTCTCGGATCGTCTGTCTCGGACCGTCTGTCTCGGACCGTCTGCCTCGGACCGTCCGTCTCAGACCGTCTATCTCGTCCCGTCCGTCTCAGACCGTCTGCCTCAGACCGTCTGTCTCAGACCGTCTGTCTCAGACCGTCTGTCTCAGACCGTCTGTCTCAGACCGTCTGCCTCAGCCCGCCTGTCTCAGCCCGTCGGTCTCAGACGGTCGGTCTCAGAGCGGCTGTCTCAGACCGTCTGTCTGAGACCGTCTGTCTCAGACCGTCTGCCTCAGACCGTCTGTCTCAGACCGTCTGTCTCAGACCGTCTGTCTCAGACCGTCTGTCTCTGACCGTCTGCCTCAGCCCGCTTGTCTCAGCCCGTCGGTGTCAGACGGTCGGTCTCAGACCGTCTGTCTCTGTCCGTCTGTATTATACCGTCTGTCTCAGACCGTCTGTCTCAGACCGTCTGTCTCGGACCGTCTGTCTCAGACTGTCTGTCTCAGACCGTCTGTCTCAGACCGTCTGTCTCAGACCGTCTGTCTCTGACCGTCTGTCTCAGACTGTCTGTCTCAGACCGTCTGTCTCAGACCGTCTGTCTCAGACCGTCTGTCTCAGACCGTCTGTCTGAGACCATCTGTCTCAGACCGTCTGTCTCAGACCGTCTGTTTCATACCGTCTGTCTCACACCGTCTGTCTCAGACCGTCTGTCTGAGATGGTCTGTCTCAGACCGTCTGTCTCAGACCGTCTGTCTCATACCGCCTGTCTCAGACCGTCTGTCTCAGACCGTCTGTTTCATACCGCCTGTCTCAGACCGTCTGTCTCAGACCGTCTGTCTCAGACCGTCTGTCTCAGGCCGTCTGTCTCAGGCCGTCTGCCTCAGACCGTCTGTCTCAGACCGTCTGTTTCATACTGTCTGTCTCACACCGTCTGTCTCAGACCGTCTGTCTCAGACCGTCTGTCTCAGCGCGCCTGTCTCAGCCCGGCTCTCTCAGTCCGTCTGTCTGAGACCGTCTGTCTCAGACCATCTGTCTCAGACCGTCTGTCTCTGTCCGTCTGTATTATACCGTCTGTCTCAGACCGTCTGTCTCAGACTGTCTGTCTCAGGCCGTCTGCCTCAGACCGTCTGTCTCAGACCGTCTGTCTCAGACCGTCTGTCTCAGACCGTCTGTCTCAGACCGTCTGTCTCTGACCGTCTGTCTCAGACTGTCTGTCTCAGACCGTCTGCCTCAGCCCGCTTGTCTCAGCCCGTCGGTCTCAGACGGTCGGTCTCAGAGCGGCTGTCTCAGACCGTCTGCCTGAGACCGTCTGTATCAGACCATCTGTCTCAGCCCGCCTGTCTCTGTCCGTCGGTCTCAGACCGTCTGTCTCAGACCGTCTGTCTGAGTCCGTCTGTCTCAGACCGTCTGTCTCTGACCGTCTGCCTCAGCCCGCTTGTCTCAGCCCGTCGGTGTCAGACGGTCGGTCTCAGACCGTCTGTCTCTGTCCGTCTGTATTATACCGTCTGTCTCAGACCGTCTGTCTCAGACCGTCTGTCTCGGACCGTCTGTCTCAGACTGTCTGTCTCAGACCGTCTGTCTCAGACCGTCTGTCTCAGACCGTCTGTCTCTGACCGTCTGTCTCAGACTGTCTGTCTCAGACCGTCTGTCTCAGACCGTCTGTCTCAGACCGTCTGTCTCAGACCGTCTGTCTGAGACCATCTGTCTCAGACCGTCTGTCTCAGACCGTCTGTTTCATACCGTCTGTCTCACACCGTCTGTCTCAGACCGTCTGTCTGAGATGGTCTGTCTCAGACCGTCTGTCTCAGACCGTCTGTCTCATACCGCCTGTCTCAGACCGTCTGTCTCAGACCGTCTGTTTCATACCGCCTGTCTCAGACCGTCTGTCTCAGACCGTCTGTCTCAGACCGTCTGTCTCAGGCCGTCTGTCTCAGGCCGTCTGCCTCAGACCGTCTGTCTCAGACCGTCTGTTTCATACTGTCTGTCTCACACCGTCTGTCTCAGACCGTCTGTCTCAGCGCGCCTGTCTCAGCCCGGCTCTCTCAGTCCGTCTGTCTGAGACCGTCTGTCTCAGACCATCTGTCTCAGACCGTCTGTCTCAGACCGTCTGTCTCAGACCGTCTGTCTCTGACCGTCTGTCTCAGACTGTCTGTCTCAGGCCGTCTGCCTCAGACCGTCTGTCTCAGACCGTCTGTCTCAGACCGTCTGTCTCAGACCGTCTGTCTCAGACCGTCTGTCTCTGACCGTCTGTCTCAGACTGTCTGTCTCAGACCGTCTGCCTCAGCCCGCTCGTCTCAGCCCGTCGGTCTCAGACGGTCGGTCTCAGAGCGGCTGTCTCAGACCGTCTGCCTGAGACCGTCTGTATCAGACCATCTGTCTCAGCCCGCCTGTCTCTGTCCGTCGGTCTCAGACCGTCTGTCTCAGACCGTCTGTCTGAGTCCGTCTGTCTCAGACCGTCTGTCTCTGTCCGTCTGTCTCAGACCGTCTGTCTCAGACCGTCTGTCTCAGACCGTCTGTCTCAGACCGTCTATCTCGTCCCGTCGGTCTCAGACCAGCTGTCTCAGACCGTCTGTCTCAGACCGTCTGTCTCAGCGTGTCTGTCTCAGACCGTCTGTCTCAGACCGCCTGTCTCAGGACAGCTGTCTCAGACCGTCTATCTCGTCCCGTCTGTCTCAGACCATCTGTCTCAGACCGTCTGTTTCATACCGTCTGTCTCACACCGTCTGTCCAGACCGTCTGTCTTAGACCGTCTGTCTCAGACCGTCTGTCTCAGACCGTCTGTTTCATACCGCCTGTCTCAGACCGTCTGTCTCAGACCGTCTGTTTCATACCGCCTGTCTCAGACCGTCTGTCTCAGACCGTCTGTCTCAGACTGTCTGTCTCAGGCCGTCTGTCTCAGGCCGTCTGCCTCAGACCGTCTGTCTCAGCCCGTCTGTTTCATACTGTCTGTCTCACACCGTCTGTCTCAGACCGTCTGTCTCAGACCGTCTGTTTCAGACCGTCTGTCTCAGGCCGTCTGTCTCAGGCCGTCTGCCTCAGACCGTCTGTCTCAGACCGTCTGTTTCATACCGTCTGTCTCACACCGTCTGTCACAGACCGTCTGTCTCAGGCCGTCTGTCTCAGATGGTCTGTCTCGGACCGTCTGTCTCGGACTGTCTGTCTCGGACCGTCTGTCTCAGACCGTCTGTTTCATACCATCTGTCTCGGACCGTCTGTATCAGACCGTCTGTCTCAGACCGACTGCCTCAGCCCGCCTGTCTCAGCCCGTCGGTCTCAGACGGTCGGTCTCAGAGCGCCTGTCTCAGACCGTCTGTCTGAGACCGTCTGTCTCAGACCATCTGTCTCAGCCCGCCTGTCTCTGTCCGTCGGTCTCAGACCGTCTGTCTCAGCCCGGCTCTCTCAGTCCGTCTGTCTGAGAACGTCTATCTCAGCCCGCCTGTCCCTGTCCGTCTGTTCCAGACCGTCTGTCTCAGACCGTCTGTCTCAGACCGTCTGTCTCAGCGCGCCTGTCTCAGCCCGGCTCTCTCAGTCCGTCTGTCTGAGACCGTCTGTCTCAGACCATCTGTCTCAGACCGTCTGTCTCTGTCCGTCTGTATTATACCGTCTGTCTCAGACCGTCTGTCTCTGACCGTATGTCTCAGACTGTCTGTCTCAGACCGTCTGCCTCAGCCCGCTTGTCTCAGCCCGTCGGTCTCAGACGGTCGGTCTCAGAGCGGCTGTCTCAGACCGTCTGCCTGAGACCGTCTGTATCAGACCATCTGTCTCAGCCCGCCTGTCTCTGTCCGTCGGTCTCAGACCGTCTGTCTCAGACCGTCTGTCTGAGTCCGTCTGTCTCAGACCGTCTGTCTCTGTCCGTCTGTCTCAGACCGTCTGTCTCAGACCGTCTGTCTCAGACCGTCTGTCTCATACCGTATGTCTCAGACCGTCTGCCTCAGCGCACCTGTCTCAGCCCGGCTCTCTCAGTCCGTCTGTCTGAGACCGTCTGTGTCAGACCGTCTGTCTCCGACCGTCTGTCTCAGACCGTCTGTCTCAGAACGTCTCTCTCAGACCGTCTGTCTCAGACCGTCTGTCTCAGACCGTCTGTCTCAGACCGTCTGTCTCAGACCGTCTGTCTCAGACCGTCTGTCTCAGACCGTCTGTCTCAGACCGTCTGTCTCAGACCATCTGTCTCTGACCGTCTGTCTCAGACTGTCTGTCTCAGACCGTCTGCCTCAGCCCGCTTGTCTCAGCCCGTCGGTGTCAGACGGTCGGTCTCAGAGCGGCTGTCTCAGACCGTCTGCCTGAGACCGTCTGTATCAGACCGTCTGCCTCAGCCCGCTTGTCTCAGCCCGTCGGTCGCAGACGGTCTGTCTCAGACCGTCTGTCTCAGACCGCCTGTCTCAGACCGTCTGTCTCAGGCCGTCTGCTTCATACCGTCTGTCTCAGACCGTCTATCTCGTCCCGTCGGTCTCAGAACTTCCGTCTCAGACCGTCTGCCTCAGACCGTCTGTCTCAGAACGTCTGTCACAGACCGTCTGTCTCAGACCGTCTGTCTCAGACCGTCTGTATCAGACCGTCTGTCTCAGACCGTCTGTCTCAGACCGTCTGTCTCAGACCGTCTGTCTCAGACCGTCTGTTTCATACCGTCTGTCTCACACCGTCTGTCTGAGATCGTCTGTCTCAGACCGTCTGTCTCAGACTGTCTGTCTCAGCGCGCCTGTCTCAGCCCGGCTCTCTCAGTCCGTCTGTCTGAGACCGTCTGTCTCAGACCATCTGTCTCAGTCCGTCTGTCTCTGTCCGTCTGTATTATACCGTCTGTCTCAGACCGTCTGTCTCAGACCGTCTGTCTCAGACCGTCTGTCTCAGACCGTCTGTCTCAGACCGTCTGTCTCTGACCGTCTGTCTCAGACTGTCTGTCTCAGACCGTCTGCCTCAGCCCGCTTGTCTCAGCCCGTCGGTCTCAGACGGTCGGTCTCAGAGCGGCTGTCTCAGACCGTCTGCCTGAGACCGTCTGTATCAGACCATCTGTCTCAGCCCGCCTGTCTCTGTCCGTCGGTCTCAGACCGTCTGTCTCAGACCGTCTGTCTGAGTCCGTCTGTCTCAGACCGTCTGTCTCTGTCCGTCTGTCTCAGACCGTCTGTCTCAGACCGTCTGTCTCAGACCGTCTGTCTCAGACCGTCTGTCTCATACCGTCTGTCTCAGACCGTCTGCCTCAGCGCACCTGTCTCAGCCCGGCTCTCTCAGACCGTCTGTCTGAGAACGTCTATCTCAGCCCGCCTGTCTCTGTCCGTCAGTTCCAGACCGTCTGTCTCGGACCGTCTGTCTCGGATCGTCTGTCTCGGACCGTCTGTCTCGGACCGTCTGCCTCGGACCGTCCGTCTCAGACCGTCTATCTCGTCCCGTCCGTCTCAGACCGTCTGCCTCAGACCGTCTGCCTCAGACCGTCTGTCTCAGACCGTCTGTCTCAGACCGTCTGTCTCAGACCGTCTGCCTCAGCCCGCCTGTCTCAGCCCGTCGGTCTCAGACGGTCGGTCTCAGAGCGGCTGTCTCAGACCGTCTGTCTGAGACCGTCTGTCTCAGACCGTCTGCCTCAGACCGTCTGTCTCAGACCGTCTGTCTCAGACCGTCTGTCTCAGACCGTTTGTCTCTGACCGTCTGTCTCAGACTGTCTGTCTCAGACCGTCTGCCTCAGCCCGCTTGTCTCAGCCCGTCGGTGTCAGACGGTCGGTCTCAGACCGTCTGTCTCTGTCCGTCTGTATTATACCGTCTGTCTCAGACCGTCTGTCTCAGACCGTCTGTCTCGGACCGTCTGTCTCAGACTGTCTGTCTCAGACCGTCTATCTCAGACCGTCTGTCTCAGACCGTCTGTCTCTGACCGTCTGTCTCAGACTGTCTGTCTCAGACCGTCTGTCTCAGACCGTCTGTCTCAGACCGTCTGTCTCAGACCGTCTGTCTGAGACCATCTGTCTCAGACCGTCTGTCTCAGACCGTCTGTTTCATACCGTCTGTCTCACACCGTCTGTCTCAGACCGTCTGTCTGAGATGGTCTGTCTCAGACCGTCTGTCTCAGACCGTCTGTCTCATACCGCCTGTCTCAGACCGTCTGTCTCAGACCGTCTGTTTCATACCGCCTGTCTCAGACCGTCTGTCTCAGACCGTCTGTCTCAGACCGTCTGTCTCAGGCCGTCTGTCTCAGGCCGTCTGCCTCAGACCGTCTGTCTCAGACCGTCTGTTTCATACTGTCTGTCTCACACCGTCTGTCTCAGACCGTCTGTCTCAGACCGTCTGTCTCAGACCGTCTGTCTCAGACCGTCTGTCTCAGCGCGCCTGTCTCAGCCCGGCTCTCTCAGTCCGTCTGTCTGAGACCGTCTGTCTCAGACCATCTGTCTCAGACCGTCTGTCTCTGTCCGTCTGTATTATACCGTCTGTCTCAGACCGTCTGTCTCAGACCGTCTGTCTCAGACCGTCTGTCTCAGACCGTCTGTCTTAGACCGTCTGTCTCAGACCGTCTGTCTCGGACCGTCTGTCTCGGATCGTCTGTCTCGGACCGTCTGTCTCGGACCGTCTGCCTCGGACCGTCCGTCTCAGACCGTCTATCTCGTCCCGTCCGTCTCAGACCGTCTGCCTCAGACCGTCTGCCTCAGACCGTCTGTCTCAGACCGTCTGTCTCAGACCGTCTGTCTCAGACCGTCTGTCTCAGACCGTCTGCCTCAGCCCGCCTGTCTCAGCCCGTCGGTCTCAGACGGTCGGTCTCAGAGCGGCTGTCTCAGACCGTCTGTCTGAGACCGTCTGTCTCAGACCGTCTGCCTCAGACCGCCTGTCTCAGACCGTCTGTCTCAGACCGTCTGTCTCAGACCGTCTGTCTCTGACCGTCTGTCTCAGACTGTCTGTCTCAGACCGTCTGCCTCAGCCCGCTTGTCTCAGCCCGTCGGTGTCAGACGGTCGGTCTCAGACCGTCTGTCTCTGTCCGTCTGTATTATACCGTCTGTCTCAGACCGCCTGTCTCAGACCGTCTGTCTCAGAACGTCTGTCTCAGACCGTCTGTCTCTGACCGTCTGTCTCAGACTGTCTGTCTCAGACCGTCTGTCTCAGACCGTCTGTCTCAGACCGTCTGTCTCAGACCGTCTGTCTGAGACCATCTGTCTCAGACCGTCTGTCTCAGACCGTCTGTTTCATACCGTCTGTCTCACACCGTCTGTCTCAGACCGTCTGTCTGAGATGGTCTGTCTCAGACCGTCTGTCTCAGACCGTCTGTCTCATACCGCCTGTCTCAGACCGTCTGTCTCAGACCGTCTGTTTCATACCGCCTGTCTCAGACCGTCTGTCTCAGACCGTCTGTCTCAGACCGTCTGTCTCAGGCCGTCTGTCTCAGGCCGTCTGCCTCAGACCGTCTGTCTCAGACCGTCTGTTTCATACTGTCTGTCTCACACCGTCTGTCTCAGACCGTCTGTCTCAGACCGTCTGTCTCAGACCGTCTGTTTCAGACCGTCTGTCTCAGGCCGTCTGTCTCAGGCCGTCTGCCTCAGACCGTCTGTCTCAGACCGTCTGTTTCATACCGTCTGTCTCACACCGTCTGTCACAGACCGTCTGTCTCAGGCCGTCTGTCTCAGAGCGACTGTCTCGGACCGTCTGTCTCGGACCGTCTGTCTCGGACGGTCTGTCTCGGACCGTCTGTCTCAGACCGTCTGTCCAAGACCGTCTGTCTCAGGACAGCTGTCTCAGACCGTCTGTTTCATACCGTCTGTCTCAGACCGTCCGTCTACGACCGTCTGTCTCGGACCGTCTGTCTCGGACCGTCTGTCTCGGACCGTCTGTCTCGGATCGTCTGTCTCGGACCGTCTGTCTCGGACCGTCTGCCTCGGACCGTCCGTCTCAGACCGTCTATCTCGTCCCGTCTGTCTCAGACCGTCTGCCTCAGACCGTCTGTCTCAGAACGTCTGTCACAGACCGTCTGTCTCAGAACGTCTATCTCGTCCCGTCGGTCTCAGACCGTCTGTCTCAGACCAGCTGTCTCATACAGTCTGTCTCACACCGTCTGTCTCAGACCGTCTGTCTTAGACCGTCTGTCTCAGACCGTCTGTCTCAGTACGTCTGTCTCAGACCAGCTGTCTCAGACCGTCAGTCTCAGACCAGCTGTCTCAGACCGTCTGTCTCAGACCGTCTGTTTCATACCGTCTGTCTCACACCGTCTGTCTCGGACCGAGTGTCTTAGACCGTCAGTCTCAGACCGTCTGTCTCAGACCGTCTGTCTCAGACCGTCTATCTCAGACCGTCTGTTTCATACCGTCTGCCTCAGACCGTCTGTCTCGGACCGTCTGTCTCGGACGGTCTATCTCGGACCGTCTGTCTCAGACCAGCTGTCTCAGACCGTCTGTCTCAGACCGTCTGCTTCATACCGTCTGTCTCACACCGTCTGTCTCAGACCGAGTGTCTTAGACCGTCAGTCTCAGACCGTCTGTCTCAGACCGTCTGTCTCAGACCGTCTGTCTCGGACGGTCTATCTCGGACCGTCTGTCTCGGACAGTCTGTCTCAGACCGTCTGTTTCATACCGTCTGCCTCAGACCGTCTGTCTCGGACCGTCTGTCTCGGACGGTCTATCTCGGACCGTCTGTCTCGGACCGTCTGTCTCCGACCGTCTGTCTCGGACCGTCTGTCTCGGACCGTCTGTCTCGGACCGTCTGTCTCGGACCGTCTGTCTCTGACCGTCTGCCTCAGACCGTCCGTCTCAGACCGTCTATCTCGTCCCGTCTGTCTCAGAACTTCCGTCTCAGACCGTCTGCCTCAGACCGTCTGTCTCAGAACGTCTGTCACAGACCGTCTGCCTCAGAACGTCTATCTCGTCCCGTCGGTCTCAGACCGTCTGTCTCAGGCCGTCTGTCTCAGACCGTCTGTCTCAGACCGTCTGTCTCAGAACGACTGTCTCAGACCGTCGGTCTCAGACCGTCTGTCTCAGACCAGCTGTCTCAGACCAGCTGTCTCAGACCGTCTGTCTCAGACCGTCTGTCTCAGACCGTCTGTCTCAGACCGTCTGTCTCAGACCGTCTGCCTCAGACCGTCTGCCTCAGACCGTCTGTCTCAGAACGTCTGTCACAGACCGTCTGTCTCAGAACGTCTATCTCGTCCCGTCGGTCTCAGACCGTCTGTCTCAGACCAGCTGTCTCATACCGTCTGTCTCACACCGTCTGTCTCAGACCGTCTGTCTTAGACCGTCTGTCTCAGACCGTCTGTCTCAGACCGCCTGTCTCAGACCGTCTGTCTCAGACCGTCTGTCTCGGACCGTCTGTCTCAGACCGTCTGTCCAAGACCGTCTGTCTCAGGACAGCTGTCTCAGACCGTCTGTCTCAGACCGTCTGTTTCATACCGTCTGTCTCAGACCGTCTGTCTACGACCGTCTGTCTCGGACCGTCTGTCTCGGACGGTCTGTCTCGGACCGTCTGTCTCGGACCGGCTGCCTCGGACCGTCTGTCTCGGACCGTCTGTCTCGGACCGTCTGTCTCGGACCGTCTGTCTCGGATCGTCTGTCTCGGACCGTCTGTCTCGGACCGTCTGCCTCGGACCGTCCATCTCAGACCGTCTATCTCGTCCCGTCTGTCTCAGACCGTCTGCCTCAGACCGTCTGCCTCAGACCGTCTGCCTCAGACCGTCTGTCTCAGAACGTCTGTCACAGACCGTCTGTCTCAGAACGTCTATCTCGTCCCGTCGGTCTCAGACCGTCTGTCTCAGACCAGCTGTCTCATACCGTCTGTCTCACACCGTCTGTCTCAGACCGTCTGTCTTAGACCGTCTGTCTCAGACCGTCTGTCTCAGACCGCCTGTCTCAGACCGTCTGTCTCAGACCGTCTGTCTCAGACCGTCTGCCTCAGACCGACAGTCTCAGACCGTCTGTCTCAGACCGTCTGTCTCAGACCGTCTGTCTCAGACCGTCTGTCTCAGACCGTTTGTCTCAGACCGTCTGTCCCAGACCGTCTGTTTCATACCGTCTGTCTCACACCGTCTGTCTCAGACCGTCTGTCTTAGACCGTTTGTCTCAGGCCGCCTGCCTCAGACCGTCTGTCCCAGACCGTCTGTTGCATACCGTCTGTCTCACACCGTCTGTCTCAGACCGTCTGTCTTAGACCGTCTGTCTCTGACCGTCTGTCTCAGACCGTCTGTCTCAGACCGTCTGTCTCAGACCAGCTGTCTCAGACCGTCTGTCTCAGACCAGCTGTCTCAGACCGTCTGTCTCAGACCGTCTGTTTCATACCGTCTGTCTCACACCGTCTGTCTCAGACCGAGTGTCTTAGACCGTCAGTCTCAGACCGTCTGTCTCAGACCGTCTGTCTCAGACCGTCTATCTCAGACCGTCTGTTTCATACCGTCTGCCTCAGACCGTCTGTCTCGGACCGTCTGTCTCGGACGGTCTATCTCGGACCGTCTGTCTCAGACCAGCTGTCTCAGACCGTCTGTCTCAGACCGTCTGTTTCATACCGTCTGTCTCACACCGTCTGTCTCAGACCGAGTGTCTTAGACCGTCAGTCTCAGACCGTCTGTCTCAGACCGTCTGTCTCAGACCGTCTGTCTCGGACGGTCTATCTCGGACCGTCTGTCTCGGACAGTCTGTCTCAGACCGTCTGTTTCATACCGTCCGTCTCAGACCGTCTATCTCGTCCCGTCTGTCTCAGACCGTCTGCCTCAGACCGTCTGCCTCAGACCATCTGCCTCAGACCGTCTGTCTCAGAACGTCTGTCACAGACCGTCTGTCTCAGAACGTCTATCTCGTCCCGTCGGTCTCAGACCGTCTGTCTCAGACCAGCTGTCTCATACCGTCTGTCTCACACCGTCTGTCTCAGACCGTCTGTCTTAGACCGTCTGTCTCAGACCGTCTGTCTCAGACCGCCTGTCTCAGACCATCTGTCTCAGACCGTCTGTCTCAGACCGTCTGTCTCAGACCGTCTGTCTCAGACCGTCTGTCTCAGACCGTCTGCCTCAGACCGTCTGCCTCAGACCGTCTGTCTCAGAACGTCTGTCACAGACCGTCTGTCTCAGAACGTCTATCTCGTCCCGTCGGTCTCAGACCGTCTGTCTCAGACCAGCTGTCTCATACCGTCTGTCTCACACCGTCTGTCTCAGACCGTCTGTCTTAGACCGTCTGTCTCAGACCGTCTGTCTCAGACCGCCTGTCTCAGACCGTCTGTCTCAGACCGTCTGTCTCAGACCGTCTGTCTCAGACCGTCTGTCTCAGACCGTCTGTCTCAGACCGTCTATCTCAGACCGTCTGTTTCATACCGTCTGCCTCAGACCGTCTGTCTCAGACCGTCTGTCTTAGACCGTCTGTCTCTGACCGTCTGTCTCAGACCGTCTGTCTCAGACCGTCTGTCTCAGACCAGCTGTCTCAGACCGTCTGTCTCAGACCAGCTGTCTCAGACCGTCTGTCTCAGACCGTCTGTTTCATACCGTCTGTCTCACACCGTCTGTCTCAGACCGAGTGTCTTAGACCGTCAGTCTCAGACCGTCTGTCTCAGACCGTCTGTCTCAGACCGTCTATCTCAGACCGTCTGTTTCATACCGTCTGCCTCAGACCGTCTGTCTCGGACCGTCTGTCTCGGACGGTCTATCTCGGACCGTCTGTCTCAGACCAGCTGTCTCAGACCGTCTGTCTCAGACCGTCTGTTTCATACCGTCTGTCTCACACCGTCTGTCTCAGACCGAGTGTCTTAGACCGTCAGTCTCAGACCGTCTGTCTCAGACCGTCTGTCTCAGACCGTCTGTCTCGGACGGTCTATCTCGGACCGTCTGTCTCGGACAGTCTGTCTCAGACCGTCTGTTTCATACCGTCCGTCTCAGACCGTCTATCTCGTCCCGTCTGTCTCAGACCGTCTGCCTCAGACCGTCTGCCTCAGACCGTCTGCCTCAGACCGTCTGTCTCAGAACGTCTGTCACAGACCGTCTGTCTCAGAACGTCTATCTCGTCCCGTCGGTCTCAGACCGTCTGTCTCAGACCAGCTGTCTCATACCGTCTGTCTCACACCGTCTGTCTCAGACCGTCTGTCTTAGACCGTCTGTCTCAGACCGTCTGTCTCAGACCGCCTGTCTCAGACCGTCTGTCTCAGACCGTCTGTCTCAGACCGTCTGCCTCAGACCGTCAGTCTCAGACCGTCTGTCTCAGACCGTCTGTCTCAGACCGTCTGTCTCAGACCGTCTGTCTCAGACCGTCTGTCTCAGACCGTTTGTCTCAGACCGTCTGTCCCAGACCGTCTGTTTCATACCGTCTGTCTCACATCGTCTGTCTCAGACCGTCTGTCTTAGACCGTTTGTCTCAGGCCGCCTGCGTCAGACCGTCTGTCCCAGACCGTCTGTTGCATACCGTCTGTCTCACACCGTCTGTCTCAGACCGTCTGTCTTAGACCGTCTGTCTCTGACCGTCTGTCTCAGACCGTCTGTCTCAGACCGTCTATCTCAGACCGTCTGTTTCATACCGTCTGTCTCGGACCGTCTGTCTCGGACGGTCTATCTCGGACCGTCTGTCTCAGACCAGCTGTCTCAGACCGTCTGTCTCAGACCGTCTGTTTCATACCGTCTGTCTCACACCGTCTGTCTCAGACCGAGTGTCTTAGACCGTCAGTCTCAGACCGTCTGTCTCAGACCGTCTGTCTCAGACCGTCTGTCTCGGACAGTCTGTCTCAGACCGTCTGTTTCATACCGTCTGCCTCAGACCGTCTGTCTCGGACCGTCTGTCTCGGACGGTCTATCTCGGACCGTCTGTCTCGGACCGTCTGTCTCGGACCGTCTGTCTCCGACCGTCTGTCTCCGACCGTCTGTCTCCGACCGTCTGTCTCGGACCGTCTGTCTCGGACCGCCTGTCTCGGACCGTCTGTCTCGGACCGTCTGTCTCGGACCGTCTGTTTCATACCGTCTGCCTCAGACCGTCTGTCTCGGACCGTCTGTCTCGGACGGTCTATCTCGGACCGTCTGTCTCGGACCGTCTGTCTCGGACCGTCTGCCTCCGACCGTCTGTCTCCGACCGTCTGTCTCGGACCGTCTGTCTCGGACCGTCTGTCTCGGACCGTCTGTCTCGGACCGTCTGTCTCGGACCGTCTGTCTCGGTCCGTCTGTCTCGGACCGTCTGTCTCGGACCGTCTGTCTCGGACAGTCTGCCTCAGACCGTCCGTCTCAGACCGTCTATCTCGTCCCGTCTGTCTCAGAACTTCCGTCTCAGACCGTCTGCCTCAGACCGTCTGTCTCAGAACGTCTGTCACAGACCGTCTGCCTCAGAACGTCTATCTCGTCCCGTCGGTCTCAGACCGTCTGTCTCAGGCCGTCTGTCTCAGACCGTCTGTCTCAGACCGTCTGTCTCAGAACGACTGTCTCAGACCGTCGGTCTCAGACCGTCTGTCTCAGACCAGCTGTCTCAGACCAGCTGTCTCAGACCGTCTGTTTCATACCGTCTGCCTCAGACCGTCCGTCTCGGACCGTCTGTCTCGGACGGTCTATCTCGGACCGTCTGTCTCGGACCGTCTGTCTCGGACCGTCTGTCTCCGACCGTCTGTCTCCGACCGTCTGTCTCCGACCGTCTGTCTCGGACCGTCTGTCTCGGACCGTCTGTCTCGGACCGTCTGTCTCGGACCGTCTGTCTCGGACCGTCTGTTTCATACCGTCTGCCTCAGACCGTCTGTCTCGGACCGTCTGTCTCGGACGGTCTATCTCGGACCGTCTGTCTCGGACCGTCTGTCTTGGACCGTCTGTCTCCGACCGTCTGTCTCCGACCGTCTGTCTCCGACCGTCTGTCTCGGACCGTCTGTCTCGGACCGTCTGTCTCGGACCGTCTGTCTCGGACCGTCTGTCTCAGACCGTCTGTTTCATACCGTCTGCCTCAGACCGTCTGTCTCGGACCGTCTGTCTCGGACGCTCTATCTCGGACCGTCTGTCTCGGACCGTCTGTCTCGGACCGTCTGTCTCGGACCGTCTGTCTCGGACCGTCTGCCTCAGACCGTCCGTCTCAGACCGTCTATCTCGTCCCGTCTGTCTCAGAACTTCCGTCTCAGACCGTCTGCCTCAGACCGTCTGTCTCAGAACGTCTGTCACAGACCGTCTGCCTCAGAACGTCTATCTCGTCCCGTCGGTCTCAGACCGTCTGTCTCAGGCCGTCTGTCTCAGACCGTCTGTCTCAGACCGTCTGTCTCAGAACGACTGTCTCAGACCGTCGGTCTCAGACCGTCTGTCTCAGACCAGCTGTCTCAGACCAGCTGTCTCAGACCGTCTGTTTCATACCGTCTGCCTCAGACCGTCTGTCTCGGACCGTCTGTCTCGGACGGTCTATCTCGGACCGTCTGTTTCGGACCGTCTGTCTCGGACCGTCTGTCTCCGACCGTCTGTCTCCGACCGTCTGTCTCCGACCGTCTGTCTCGGACCGTCTGTCTCGGACCGTCTGTCTCGGACCGTCTGTCTCGGACCGTCTGTCTCAGACCGTCTGTTTCATACCGTCTGCCTCAGACCGTCTGTCTCGGACCGTCTGTCTCGGACGGTCTATCTCGGACCGTCTGTCTCGGACCGTCTGTCTCGGACCGTCTGTCTCCGACCGTCTGTCTCCGACCGTCTGTCTCGGACCGTCTGTCTCGGACCGTCTGTCTCGGACCGTCTGTCTCGGACCGTCTGTCTCGGACCGTCTGTCTCAGACCGTCTGTTTTATACCGTCTGCCTCAGACCGTCTGTCTCGGACCGTCTGTCTCGGACGGTCTATCTCGGACCGTCTGTCTCGGACCGTCTGTCTCGGACCGTCTGTCTCGGACCGTCTGTCTCCGACCGTCTGTCTCCGACCGTCTGTCTCCGACCGTCTGTCTCCGACCGTCTGTCTCCGACCGTCTGTCTCGGACGGTCTATCTCGGACCGTCTGTCTCGGACCGTCTGTCTCGGACCGTCTGTCTCCGACCGTCTGTCTCCGACCGTCTGTCTCCGACCGTCTGTCTCGGACCGTCTGTCTCGGACCGTCTGTCTCGGACCGTCTGTCTCGGACCGTCTGTCTCGGACCGTCTGTCTCGGACCGTCTGTCTCGGACCGTCTGTCTCGGACCGTCTGTCTCGGACCGTCTGTCTCGGACCGTCTGCCTCAGACCGTCCGTCTCAGACCGTCTATCTCGTCCCGTCTGTCTCAGAACTTCCGTCTCAGACCGTCTGCCTCAGACCGTCTGTCTCAGAACGTCTGTCACAGACCGTCTGCCTCAGAACGTCTATCTCGTCCCGTCGGTCTCAGACCGTCTGTCTCAGGCCGTCTGTCTCAGACCGTCTGTCCTAGACCGTCTGTCTCAGAACGACTGTCTCAGACCGTCGGTCTCAGACCGTCTGTCTCAGACCAGCTGTCTCAGACCAGCTGTCTCAGACCGTCTGTCTCAGACCGCCTGTCTCAGACCGTCTGTCTCAGACCGTCTGTCTCACACCGTCTGTCTCAGACCGTCTGTCTCAGACCGTCTGTCTCAGAACAACTGTCTCAGACCGTCTGTCTCACACCGTCTGTCTCAGACCGTCTGTCTTAGACCGTTTGTCTCAGGCCGCCTGCCTCAGACCGTCTGTCCCAGACGGTCTGTTTCATACCGTCTGTCTCACACCTTCTGTCTCAGACCGTCTGTCTTAGACCGTCTGTCTCTGACCGTCTGTCTCAGACCGTCTGTCTCAGACCGTCTGTCTCAGACCGTCTGTCTCAGAACAGCTGTCTCAGACCGTCTGTCTCAGACCAGCTGTCTCAGACCGTCTGTCTCAGACCGTCTGTTTCATACCGTCTGTCTCAGACCGTCTGTCTCAGACCGTTTGTCTCAGGCCGCCTGCCTCAGACCGTCTGTCCCAGACCGCCTGTTTCATACCGTCTGTCTCACACCGTCTGTCTTAGACCGTCTGTCTTAGACCGTCAGTCTCTGACCGTCTGTCTCAGACCGTCTGTCTCAGACCAGCTGTCTCAGACCGTCTGTCTCAGACCGTCTGTTTCATACCGTCTGTCTCACACCGTCTGTCTCAGACCGAGTGTCTTAGACCGTCAGTCTCAGACCGTCTGTCTCAGACCGTCTGTCTCAGACCGTCTATCTCAGACCGTCTGTTTCATACCGTCTGCCTCAGACCGTCAGTCTCGGACCGTCTGTCTCGGACGGTCCATCTCGGACCGTCTGTCTCAGACCAGCTGTCTCAGACCGTCTGTCTCAGACCGTCTGTCTCAGACCGTCTGTCTCAGACCGTCTGTCTCAGAACGACTGTCTCAGACCGTCGGTCTCAGACCGTCTGTCTCAGACCAGCTGTCTCAGACCAGCTGTCTCAGACCGTCTGTCTTAGACCGTCTGTCTCAGACCGTCTGTCTCAGACCGCCTGTCTCAGACCGTCTGTCTCAGACCGTCTGCCTCAGACCGTCTGTCTCGGCCCGTCTGTCCCGGACGGTCTATCTCGGACCGTCTGTCTCGGACCGTCTGTCTCGGACCGTCTGTCTCCGACCGTCTGTCTCCGACCGTCTGTCTCAGACCGTCTGTTTCATACCGTCTGCCTCAGACCGTCTGTCTCGGACCGTCTGTCTCGGACGGTCTATCTCGGACCGTCTGTCTCGGACCGTCTGTCTCGGACCGTCTGTCTCCGACCGTCTGTCTCCGACCGTCTGTCTCCGACCGTCTGTCTCGGACCGTCTGTCTCGGACCGTCTGTCTCGGACCGTCTGTCTCGGACCGTCTGTCTCGGACCGTCTGTCTCGGACCGTCTGTCTCAGACCGTCTGCCTCAGACCGTGCGTCTCAGACCGTCTATCTCGTCCCGTCTGTCTCAGAACTTCCGTCTCAGACCGTCTGCCTCAGACCGTCTGTCTCAGAACGTCTGTCACAGACCGTCTGCCTCAGAACGTCTATCTCGTCCCGTCGGTCTCAGACCGTCTGTCTCAGGCCGTCTGTCTCAGACCGTCTGTCTCAGACCGTCTGTCTCAGAACGACTGTCTCAGACCGTCGGTCTCAGACCGTCTGTCTCAGACCAGCTGTCTCAGACCAGCTGTCTTAGACCGTCTGTCTCAGACCGTCTGTTTCATACCGTCTGTCTCACACCGTCTGTCTCAGACCGTCTGTCTTAGACCGTCTGTCTCTGACCGTCTGTCTCAGACCGTCTGTCTCAGACCGTCTGTCTCAGACCAGCTGTCTCAGACCGTCTGTCTCAGACCAGCTGTCTCAGACCGTCTGTCTCAGACCGTCTGTTTCATACCGTCTGTCTCAGACCGTCTGTCTCAGACCGTTTGTCTCAGGCCGCCTGCCTCAGACCGTCTGTCCCAGACCGTCTGTTTCATACCGTCTGTCTCACACCGTCTGTCTCAGACCGTCTGTCTTAGACCGTCAGTCTCTGACCGTCTGTCTCAGATCGTCTGTCTCAGACCGTCTGTCTCAGACCAGCTGTCTCAGACCGTCTGTCTCAGACCGTCTGTTTCATACCGTCTGTCTCACACAATCTGTCTCAGACCGAGTGTCTTAGACCGTCAGTCTCAGACCGTCTGTCTCAGACCGTCTGTCTCAGACCGTCTATCTCAGACCGTCTGTTTCATACCGTCTGCCTCAGACCGTCAGTCTCGGACCGTCTGTCTCGGACGGTCTATCTCGGACCGTCTGTCTCAGACCAGCTGTCTCAGACCGTCTGTCTCAGACCGTCTGTCTCAGACCGTCTGTCTCAGAACGACTGTCTCAGACCGTCTGTCTCAGACCAGCTGTCTCAGACGAGCTGTCTCAGACCGTCTGTCTTAGACCGTCTGTCTCAGACCGTCTGTCTCAGACCGCCTGTCTCAGACCGTCTGTCTCAGACCGTCTGCCTCAGACCGTCTGTCTCGGCCCGTCTGTCTCGGACGGTCTATCTCGGACCGTCTGTCTCGGACCGTCTGTCTCGGACCGTCTGTCTCCGACCGTCTGTCTCCGACCGTCTGTCTCCGACCGTCTGTCTCGGACCGTCTGTCTCGGACCGTCTGTCTCGGACCGTCTGTCTCGGACCGTCTGTCTCGGACCGTCTGTCTCGGACCGTCCGTCTCAGACCGTCTGCCTCAGACCGTCCGTCGCAGACCGTCTATCTCGTCCCGTCTGTCTCAGAACTTCCGTCTCAGACCGTCTGCCTCAGACCGTCTGTCTCAGAACGTCTGTCACAGACCGTCTGCCTCAGAACGTCTATCTCGTCCCGTCGGTCTCAGACCGTCTGTCTCAGGCCGTCTGTCTCAGACCGTCTGTCTCAGACCGTCTGTCTCAGAACGACTGTCTCAGACCGTCGGTCTCAGACCGTCTGTCTCAGACCAGCTGTCTCAGACCAGCTGTCTCAGACCAGCTGTCTCAGACCGTCTGTCTCAGACCGTCTGTCTCAGACCGTCTGTCTCCGACCGTCTGTCTCCGACCGTCTGTCTCGGACCGTCTGTCTCAGACCGTCTGTCTCAGACCAGCTGTCTCAGACCGTCTGTCTCAGACCGTCTGTTTCATACCGTCTGTCTCACACCGTCTGTCTCAGACCGTCTGTCTTAGACCGTCTGTCTCAGACCGTCTGTCTCAGACCGCCTGTCTCAGACCGTCTGTCTCAGACCGTCTGTCTCAGACCGTCTGTCTCTGACCGTCTGTCTCAGACCGCCTGTCTGAGAACGTCTGTCACAGACCGTCTGCCTCAGAACGTCTATCTCGTCCCGTCGGTCTCAGACCAGCTGTCTCAGACCGTCTGACTCAGACCGTCTGTTTCATACCGTCTGTCTCACACCGTCTGTCTCAGACCGTCTGTCTTAGACCGTCTGTCTCAGACCGTCTGTCTCAGACCGCCTGTCTCAGACCGTCTGTCTCAGACCGTCTGTCTCAGACCGTCTGTCTCTGACCGTCTGTCTCAGACCGCCTGTCTCAGACCGCCTGTCTCAGACCGTCTGTCTCAGACCATCTGTCTCAGAACGACTGTCTCAGACCGTCGGTCTCAGACCGTCTGTCTCAGACCAGCTGTCTCCGACCGTCTGTCTCCGACCGTCTGTCTCGGACCGTCTGTCTCAGACCGTCTGTCTCAGACCAGCTGTCTCAGACCGTCTGCCTCAGAACGACTGTCTCAGACCGTCGGTCTCAGACCGTCTGTCTCAGACCAGCTGTCTCAGACCAGCTGTCTCAGACCGTCTGTCTCAGACCGTCTGTCTCTGACCGTCTGTCTCAGACCGCCTGTCTCAGACCGTCTGTCTCAGACCGCCTGTCTCAGACCGTCTGTCTCAGACCGTCTGTCTCAGTACGACTGTCTCAGACCGTCGGTCTCAGACCGTCTGTCTCAGACCAGCTGTCTCAGACCAGCTGTCTCAGACCGTCTGTCTCAGACCGTCTGTCTCAGACCGTCTGTCTCAGACCGTCTGTCTCAGACCGTCTGTCTCAGACCGTCTGTCTCAGACCGTCTGTCTCAGAACGACTGTCTCAGACCGTCGGTCTCAGACCGTCGGTCTCAGACCGTCTGTCTCAGACCGTCTGTCTCAGGCCGCCTGCCTCAGACCGTCTGTCCCAGACCGTCTGTTTCATACCGTCTGTCTCACACCGTCTGTCTCAGACCGTCTGTCTTAGACCGTCTGTCTCTGACCGTCTGTCTCAGACCGTCTGTCTCAGACCAGCTGTCTCAGACCGTCTGTCTCAGACCAGCTGTCTCAGACCGTCTGTCTCAGACCGTCTGTTTCATACCGTCTGTCTCAGACCGTTTGTCTCAGGCCGCCTGCCTCAGACCGTCTGTCCCAGACCGTCTGTTTCATACCGTCTGTCTCACACCGTCTGTCTCAGACCGTCTGACTTAGACCGTCTGTCTCTGACCGTCTGTCTCAGACCGTCTGTCTCAGAACAGCTGTCTCAGACCGTCTGTCTCAGACCGTCTGTTTCATACCGTCTGTCTCACACCGTCTGTCTCAGACCGAGTGTCTTAGAACGTCAGTCTCAGACCGTCTGTCTCAGACCGTCTGTCTCAGACCGTCTGTCTCAGACCGTCTATCTCAGACCGTCTGTTTCATACCGTCTGCCTCAGACCGTCTGTCTCGGACCGTCTGTCTCGTACGGTCTATCTCGGACCGCCTGTCTCAGACCAGCTGTCTCAGACCGTCTGTCTCAGACCGTCTGTCTCAGACCGTCTGTCTCAGACCGCCTGTCTCAGACCGTCTGTCACAGACCGTCTGCCTCAGACCGTCTGTCTCAGACCGTCTGCCTCAGACCGTCTGTCTCAGACCGTCTGTCTCAGACCGTCTGTCTTAGACCGTCTGTCTCGGACCGTCTGTCTCAGACCGTCTGTCTCAGACCGTCTGTCTCAGACCGTCTGTCTCAGACCGTCTGTCTCAGACCGTCTGTCTCAGACCAGCTGTCTCAGACCGTCTGTCTCAGACCAGCTGTCTCAGACCGTCTGTCTCAGACCGTCTGTCTCAGACCGTCTGTCTCTGACCGTCTGTCTCAGACCGCCTGTCTCAGACCGTCTGTCTCAGACCGCCTGTCTCAGACCGTCTGTCTCAGACCGTCTGTCTCAGTACGACTGTCTCAGACCGTCGGTCTCAGACCGTCTGTCTCAGACCAGCTGTCTCAGACCAGCTGTCTCAGACCGTCTGTCTCAGACCGTCTGTCTCAGACCGTCTGTCTCAGACCGTCTGTCTCAGACCGTCTGTCTCAGACCGTCTGTCTCAGACCGTCTGTCTCAGAACGACTGTCTCAGACCGTCGGTCTCAGACCGTCGGTCTCAGACCGTCTGTCTCAGACCGTCTGTCTCAGGCCGCCTGCCTCAGACCGTCTGTCCCAGACCGTCTGTTTCATACCGTCTGTCTCACACCGTCTGTCTCAGACCGTCTGTCTTAGACCGTCTGTCTCTGACCGTCTGTCTCAGACCGTCTGTCTCAGACCAGCTGTCTCAGACCGTCTGTCTCAGACCAGCTGTCTCAGACCGTCTGTCTCAGACCGTCTGTTTCATACCGTCTGTCTCAGACCGTTTGTCTCAGGCCGCCTGCCTCAGACCGTCTGTCCCAGACCGTCTGTTTCATACCGTCTGTCTCACACCGTCTGTCTCAGACCGTCTGACTTAGACCGTCTGTCTCTGACCGTCTGTCTCAGACCGTCTGTCTCAGAACAGCTGTCTCAGACCGTCTGTCTCAGACCGTCTGTTTCATACCGTCTGTCTCACACCGTCTGTCTCAGACCGAGTGTCTTAGAACGTCAGTCTCAGACCGTCTGTCTCAGACCGTCTGTCTCAGACCGTCTGTCTCAGACCGTCTATCTCAGACCGTCTGTTTCATACCGTCTGCCTCAGACCGTCTGTCTCGGACCGTCTGTCTCGTACGGTCTATCTCGGACCGCCTGTCTCAGACCAGCTGTCTCAGACCGTCTGTCTCAGACCGTCTGTCTCAGACCGTCTGTCTCAGACCGCCTGTCTCAGACCGTCTGTCACAGACCGTCTGCCTCAGACCGTCTGTCTCAGACCGTCTGCCTCAGACCGTCTGTCTCAGACCGTCTGTCTCAGACCGTCTGTCTTAGACCGTCTGTCTCGGACCGTCTGTCTCAGACCGTCTGTCTCAGACCGTCTGTCTCAGACCGTCTGTCTCAGACCGTCTGTCTCAGACCGTCTGTCTCAGACCAGCTGTCTCAGACCGTCTGTCTCAGACCAGCTGTCTCAGACCGTCTGTCTCAGACCGTCTGTTTCATACCGTCTGTCTCAGACCGTCTGTCTCAGACCGTTTGTCTCAGGCCGCCTCCCTCAGACCGTCTGTCCCAGACCGTCTGTTTCATACCGTCTGTCTCACACCGTCTGTCTCAGACCGTCTGTCTTAGACCGTCTGTCTCTGACCGTCTGTCTCAGACCGTCTGTCTCAGAACAGCTGTCTCAGACCGTCTGTCTCAGACCGTCTGTTTCATACCGTCTGTCTCACACCGTCTGTCTCAGACCGAGTGTCTTAGAACGTCAGTTTCAGACCGTCTGTCTCAGACCCTCTGTTTCAGACCGTCTATCTCAGACCGTCTGTTTCATACCGTCTGCCTCAGACCGTCTGTCTCGGACCGTCTGTCTCGGACGGTCTATCTCGGACCGCCTGTCTCAGACCAGCTGTCTCAGACCGTCTGTCTCAGACCGTCTGTCTCAGACCGCCTGTCTCAGACCGTCTGTCTCAGACCGTCTGCCTCAGACCGTCTGTCTCAGACCGTCTGTCTCAGACCGTCTGTCTCAGACCGCCTGTCTCAGACCGTCTGTCTCGGACCGTCTGTCTCAGACCGTCTGTCTCAGAACGACTGTCTCAGACCGTCGGTCTCAGACCGTCTGTCGCAGACCAGCTGTCTCCGACCAGCTGTCTCAGACCGTCTGTCTTAGACCGTCGGTCTCAGACCGTCTGTCTCAGACCAGCTGTCTCAGACCAGCTGTCTCAGACCGTCTGTCTCAGACCGTCTGTCTCAGACCGCCTGTCTCAGACCGTCTGTCTCAGACCGCCTGTCTCAGACCGTCTGTCTCAGACCGTCTGTCTCAGAACGACTGTCTCAGACCGTCGGTCTCAGACCGTCTGTCTCAGACCAGCTGTCTCAGACCAGCTGTCTCAGACCGTCTGTCTCAGACCGTCTGTCTCAGACCGTCTGTCTCAGACCGTCTGTCTCAGACCGTCTGTCTCAGAACGACTGTCTCAGACCGTCGGTCTCAGACCGTCTGTCGCAGACCAGCTGTCTCCGACCAGCTGTCTCAGACCGTCTGTCTTAGACCGTCGGTCTCAGACCGTCTGTCTCAGACCAGCTGTCTCAGACCAGCTGTCTCAGACCGTCTGTCTCAGACCGTCTGTCTCTGACCGTCTGTCTCAGACCGCCTGTCTCAGACCGTCTGTCTCAGACCGCCTGTCTCAGACCGTCTGTCTCAGACCGTCTGTCTCAGTACGACTGTCTCAGACCGTCGGTCTCAGACCGTCTGTCTCAGACCAGCTGTCGCAGACCAGCTGTCTCAGACCGTCTGTCTCAGACCGTCTGTCTCAGACCGTCTGTCTCAGACCGTCTGTCTCAGACCGTCTGTCTCGGACCGTCCGTCTCAGACCGTCTGTCTCAGAACGACTGTCTCAGACCGTCGGTCTCAGACCGTCTGTTTCATACCGTCTGTCTCACACCGTCTGTCTCAGACCGAGTGTCTTAGAACGTCAGTTTCAGACCGTCTGTCTCAGACCCTCTGTCTCAGACCGTCTATCTCAGACCGTCTGTTTCATACCGTCTGCCTCGGACCGTCTGTCTCGGACCGTCTGTCTCGGACGGTCTATCTCGGACCGCCTGTCTCAGACCAGCTGTCTCAGACCGTCTGTCTCAGACCGTCTGTCTCAGACCGTCTGTCTCAGACCGCCTGTCTCAGACCGTCTGTCTCAGACCGTCTGCCTCAGACCGTCTGCCTCAGACCGTCTGTCTCAGAACGTCTGTCACAGACCGTCTGCCTCAGAACGTCTATCTCGTCCCGTCGGTCTCAGACCGTCTGTCTCAGGCCGTCTGTCTCAGACCGTCTGTCTCAGACCGTCTGTCTCAGAACGACTGTCTCAGACCGTCGGTCTCAGACCGTCTGTCTCAGACCAGCTGTCTCAGACCAGCTGTCTCAGACCAGCTGTCTCAGACCGTCTGTCTCAGACCGTCTGTCTCAGACCGTCTGTCTCAGACCGTCTGTCTCCGACCGTCTGTCTCCGACCGTCTGTCTCGGACCGTCTGTCACAGACCGTCTGTCTCAGACCAGCTGTCTCAGACCGTCTGTCTCAGACCGTCTGTTTCATACCGTCTGTCTCACACCGTCTGTCTCAGACCGTCTGTCTTAGACCGTCTGTCTCAGACCGTCTGTCTCAGACCGCCTGTCTCAGACCGTCTGTCTCAGACCGTCTGTCTCAGACCGTCTGTCTCTGACCGTCTGTCTCAGACCGCCTGTCTCAGACCGCCTGTCTCAGACCGTCTGTCTCAGACCGTCTGTCTCAGTACGACTGTCTCAGACCGTCGGTCTCAGACCGTCTGTCTCAGACCAGCTGTCTCAGACCAGCTGTCTCAGACCGTCTGTCTCAGACCGTCTGTCTCAGACCGTCTGTCTCAGACCGTCTGTCTCAGACCGTCTGTCTCAGACCAGCTGTCTCAGACCGTCTGTCTCAGACCGTCTGTTTCATACCGTCTGTCTCACACCGTTTGTCTCAGGCCGCCTGCCTCAGACCGTCTGTCCCAGACCGTCTGTTTCATACCGTCTGTCTCAGACCGTCTGTCTCAGACCGTTTGTCTCAGGCCGCCTGCCTCAGACCGTCTGTCCCAGACCGTCTGTCTCGGACCGTCTGTCTCGGACCGTCTGTCTCAGACCAGCTGTCTCAGACCGTCTGTCTCAGACCGTCTGTTTCATACCGTCTGTCTCACACCGTCTGTCTCAGACCGAGTGTCTTAGACCGTCAGTCTCAGACCGTCTGTCTCAGACCGTCCGTCTCAGACCGTCTATCTCAGACCGTCTGTTTCATACCGTCTGCCTCAGACCGTCAGTCTCGGACCGTCTGTCTCGGACGGTCTATCTCGGACCGTCTGTCTCAGACCAGCTGTCTCAGACCGTCTGTCTCAGACCGTCTGTCTCAGACCGTCTGTCTCAGACCGTCTGTCTCAGAACGACTGTCTCAGACCGTCTGTCTCAGACCAGCTGTCTCAGACCAGCTGTCTCAGACCGTCTGTCTTAGACCATCTGTCTCAGACCGTCTGTCTCAGACCGCCTGTCTCAGACCGTCTGTCTCAGACCGTCTATCTCAGACCGTCTGTTTCATACCGTCTGCCTCAGACCGTCTGTCTCGGACCGTCTGTCTCGTACGGTCTATCTCGGACCGCCTGTCTCAGACCAGCTGTCTCAGACCGTCTGTCTCAGACCGTCTGTCTCAGACCGTCTGTCTCAGACCGCCTGTCTCAGACCGTCTGTCTCAGACCGTCTGCCTCAGACCGTCTGTCTCAGACCGTCTGCCTCAGACCGTCTGTCTCAGACCGTCTGTCTCAGACCGTCTGTCTTAGACCGTCTGTCTCGGACCGTCTGTCTCAGACCGTCTGTCTCAGACCGTCTGTCTCAGACCGTCTGTCTCAGACCGTCTGTCTCAGACCAGCTGTCTCAGACCGTCTGTCTCAGACCAGCTGTCTCAGACCGTCTGTCTCAGACCGTCTGTTTCATACCGTCTGTCTCAGACCGTCTGTCTCAGACCGTTTGTCTCAGGCCGCCTCCCTCAGACCGTCTGTCCCAGACCGTCTGTTTCATACCGTCTGTCTCACACCGTCTGTCTCAGACCGTCTGTCTTAGACCGTCTGTCTCTGACCGTCTGTCTCAGACCGTCTGTCTCAGAACAGCTGTCTCAGACCGTCTGTCTCAGACCGTCTGTTTCATACCGTCTGTCTCACACCGTCTGTCTCAGACCGAGTGTCTTAGAACGTCAGTTTCAGACCGTCTGTCTCAGACCCTCTGTTTCAGACCGTCTATCTCAGACCGTCTGTTTCATACCGTCTGCCTCAGACCGTCTGTCTCGGACCGTCTGTCTCGGACGGTCTATCTCGGACCGCCTGTCTCAGACCAGCTGTCTCAGACCGTCTGTCTCAGACCGTCTGTCTCAGACCGCCTGTCTCAGACCGTCTGTCTCAGACCGTCTGCCTCAGACCGTCTGTCTCAGACCGTCTGTCTCAGACCGTCTGTCTCAGACCGTCTGTCTCAGACCGTCTGTCTCGGACCGTCTGTCTCAGACCGTCTGTCTCAGAACGACTGTCTCAGACCGTCGGTCTCAGACCGTCTGTCGCAGACCAGCTGTCTCCGACCAGCTGTCTCAGACCGTCTGTCTTAGACCGTCGGTCTCAGACCGTCTGTCTCAGACCAGCTGTCTCAGACCAGCTGTCTCAGACCGTCTGTCTCAGACCGTCTGTCTCAGACCGCCTGTCTCAGACCGTCTGTCTCAGACCGCCTGTCTCAGACCGTCTGTCTCAGACCGTCTGTCTCAGAACGACTGTCTCAGACCGTCGGTCTCAGACCGTCTGTCTCAGACCAGCTGTCTCAGACCAGCTGTCTCAGACCGTCTGTCTCAGACCGTCTGTCTCAGACCGTCTGTCTCAGACCGTCTGTCTCAGACCGTCTGTCTCAGAACGACTGTCTCAGACCGTCGGTCTCAGACCGTCTGTCGCAGACCAGCTGTCTCCGACCAGCTGTCTCAGACCGTCTGTCTTAGACCGTCGGTCTCAGACCGTCTGTCTCAGACCAGCTGTCTCAGACCAGCTGTCTCAGACCGTCTGTCTCAGACCGTCTGTCTCTGACCGTCTGTCTCAGACCGCCTGTCTCAGACCGTCTGTCTCAGACCGCCTGTCTCAGACCGTCTGTCTCAGACCGTCTGTCTCAGTACGACTGTCTCAGACCGTCGGTCTCAGACCGTCTGTCTCAGACCAGCTGTCGCAGACCAGCTGTCTCAGACCGTCAGTTTCAGACCGTCTGTCTCAGACCCTCTGTCTCAGACCGTCTATCTCAGACCGTCTGTTTCATACCGTCTGCCTCGGACCGTCTGTCTCGGACCGTCTGTCTCGGACGGTCTATCTCGGACCGCCTGTCTCAGACCAGCTGTCTCAGACCGTCTGTCTCAGACCGTCTGTCTCAGACCGTCTGTCTCAGACCGCCAGTCTCAGACCGTCTGTCTCAGACCGTCTGCCTCAGACCGTCTGCCTCAGACCGTCTGTCTCAGAACGTCTGTCACAGACCGTCTGCCTCAGAACGTCTATCTCGTCCCGTCGGTCTCAGACCGTCTGTCTCAGGCCGTCTGTCTCAGACCGTCTGTCTCAGACCGTCTGTCTCAGAACGACTGTCTCAGACCGTCGGTCTCAGACCGTCTGTCTCAGACCAGCTGTCTCAGACCAGCTGTCTCAGACCAGCTGTCTCAGACCGTCTGTCTCAGACCGTCTGTCTCAGACCGTCTGTCTCCGACCGTCTGTCTCCGACCGTCTGTCTCGGACCGTCTGTCACAGACCGTCTGTCTCAGACCAGCTGTCTCAGACCGTCTGTCTCAGACCGTCTGTTTCATACCGTCTGTCTCACACCGTCTGTCTCAGACCGTCTGTCTTAGACCGTCTGTCTCAGACCGTCTGTCTCAGACCGCCTGTCTCAGACCGTCTGTCTCAGACCGTCTGTCTCAGACCGTCTGTCTCTGACCGTCTGTCTCAGACCGCCTGTCTCAGACCGCCTGTCTCAGACCGTCTGTCTCAGACCGTCTGTCTCAGTACGACTGTCTCAGACCGTCGGTCTCAGACCGTCTGTCTCAGACCAGCTGTCTCAGACCAGCTGTCTCAGACCGTCTGTCTCAGACCGTCTGTCTCAGACCGTCTGTCTCAGACCGTCTGTCTCAGACCGTCTGTCTCAGACCAGCTGTCTCAGACCGTCTGTCTCAGACCGTCTGTTTCATACCGTCTGTCTCACACCGTTTGTCTCAGGCCGCCTGCCTCAGACCGTCTGTCCCAGACCGTCTGTTTCATACCGTCTGTCTCAGACCGTCTGTCTCAGACCGTTTGTCTCAGGCCGCCTGCCTCAGACCGTCTGTCCCAGACCGTCAGTCTCAGACCGTCTGTCTCAGACCGTCCGTCTCAGACCGTCTATCTCAGACCGTCTGTTTCATACCGTCTGCCTCAGACCGTCAGTCTCGGACCGTCTGTCTCGGACGGTCTATCTCGGACCGTCTGTCTCAGACCAGCTGTCTCAGACCGTCTGTCTCAGACCGTCTGTCTCAGACCGTCTGTCTCAGACCGTCTGTCTCAGAACGACTGTCTCAGACCGTCTGTCTCAGACCAGCTGTCTCAGACCAGCTGTCTCAGACCGTCTGTCTCCGACCGTCTGTCTCCGACCGTCTGTCTCAGACCGCCTGTCTCAGACCGTCTGTCTCAGACCGTCTGCCTCAGACCGTCTGTCTCGGCCCGTCTGTCTCGGACGGTCTATCTCGGACCGTCTGTCTCGGACCGTCTGTCTCGGACCGTCTGTCTCAGACCGTCTGTCTCAGACCGTCTGTCTCAGACCGTCTGTCTCAGACCGTCTGTCTCAGAACGACTGTCTCAGACCGTCGGTCTCAGACCGTCTGTCGCAGACCAGCTGTCTCCGACCAGCTGTCTCAGACCGTCTGTCTTAGACCGTCGGTCTCAGACCGTCTGTCTCAGACCAGCTGTCTCAGACCAGCTGTCTCAGACCGTCTGTCTCAGACCGTCTGTCTCTGACCGTCTGTCTCAGACCGCCTGTCTCAGACCGTCTGTCTCAGACCGCCTGTCTCAGACCGTCTGTCTCAGACCGTCTGTCTCAGTACGACTGTCTCAGACCGTCGGTCTCAGACCGTCTGTCTCAGACCAGCTGTCGCAGACCAGCTGTCTCAGACCGTCTGTCTCAGACCGTCTGTCTCAGACCGTCTGTCTCAGACCGTCTGTCTCAGACCGTCTGTCTCGGACCGTCCGTCTCAGACCGTCTGTCTCAGAACGACTGTCTCAGACCGTCGGTCTCAGACCGTCTGTTTCATACCGTCTGTCTCACACCGTCTGTCTCAGACCGAGTGTCTTAGAACGTCAGTTTCAGACCGTCTGTCTCAGACCCTCTGTCTCAGACCGTCTATCTCAGACCGTCTGTTTCATACCGTCTGCCTCGGACCGTCTGTCTCGGACCGTCTGTCTCGGACGGTCTATCTCGGACCGCCTGTCTCAGACCAGCTGTCTCAGACCGTCTGTCTCAGACCGTCTGTCTCAGACCGTCTGTCTCAGACCGCCTGTCTCAGACCGTCTGTCTCAGACCGTCTGCCTCAGACCGTCTGCCTCAGACCGTCTGTCTCAGAACGTCTGTCACAGACCGTCTGCCTCAGAACGTCTATCTCGTCCCGTCGGTCTCAGACCGTCTGTCTCAGGCCGTCTGTCTCAGACCGTCTGTCTCAGACCGTCTGTCTCAGAACGACTGTCTCAGACCGTCGGTCTCAGACCGTCTGTCTCAGACCAGCTGTCTCAGACCAGCTGTCTCAGACCAGCTGTCTCAGACCGTCTGTCTCAGACCGTCTGTCTCAGACCGTCTGTCTCCGACCGTCTGTCTCCGACCGTCTGTCTCGGACCGTCTGTCTCAGACCGTCTGTCTCAGACCAGCTGTCTCAGACCGTCTGTCTCAGACCGTCTGTTTCATACCGTCTGTCTCACACCGTCTGTCTCAGACCGTCTGTCTTAGACCGTCTGTCTCAGACCGTCTGTCTCAGACCGCCTGTCTCAGACCGTCTGTCTCAGACCGTCTGTCTCAGACCGTCTGTCTCTGACCGTCTGTCTCAGACCGCCTGTCTCAGACCGCCTGTCTCAGACCGTCTGTCTCAGACCGTCTGTCTCAGTACGACTGTCTCAGACCGTCGGTCTCAGACCGTCTGTCTCAGACCAGCTGTCTCAGACCAGCTGTCTCAGACCGTCTGTCTCAGACCGTCTGTCTCAGACCGTCTGTCTCAGACCGTCTGTCTCAGACCGTCTGTCTCAGACCAGCTGTCTCAGACCGTCTGTCTCAGACCGTCTGTTTCATACCGTCTGTCTCACACCGTTTGTCTCAGGCCGCCTGCTTCAGACCGTCTGTCCCAGACCGTCTGTTTCATACCGTCTGTCTCAGACCGTCTGTCTCAGACCGTTTGTCTCAGGCCGCCTGCCTCAGACCGTCTGTCCCAGACCGTCTGTCTCGGACCGTCTGTCTCAGACCAGCTGTCTCAGACCGTCTGTCTCAGACCGTCTGTCTCAGACCAGCTGTCTCAGACCGTCTGTCTCAGACCGTCTGTTTCATACCGTCTGTCTCACACCGTCTGTCTCAGACCGAGTGTCTTAGACCGTCAGTCTCAGACCGTCTGTCTCAGACCGTCCGTCTCAGACCGTCTGTCTCAGACCGTCTGTTTCATACCGTCTGCCTCAGACCGTCAGTCTCGGACCGTCTGTCTCGGACGGTCTATCTCGGACCGTCTGTCTCAGACCAGCTGTCTCAGACCGTCTGTCTCAGACCGTCTGTCTCAGACCGTCTGTCTCAGACCGTCTGTCTCAGAACGACTGTCTCAGACCGTCTGTCTCAGACCAGCTGTCTCAGACCAGCTGTCTCAGACCGTCTGTCTTAGACCGTCTGTCTCAGACCGTCTGTCTCAGACCGCCTGTCTCAGACCGTCTGTCTCAGACCGTCTGCCTCAGACCGTCTGTCTCGGCCCGTCTGTCTCGGACGGTCTATCTCGGACCGTCTGTCTCGGACCGTCTGTCTCGGACCGTCTGTCTCGGACCGTCTGTCTCCGACCGTCTGTCTCCGACCGTCTGTCTCCGACCGTCTGTCTCCGACCGTCTGTCTCGGACCGTCTGTCTCGTCCCGTCTGTCTCAGAACTTCCGTCTCAGACCGTCTGCCTCAGACCGTCTGTCTCAGAACGTCTGTCACAGACCGTCTGCCTCAGAACGTCTATCTCGTCCCGTCGGTCTCAGACCAGCTGTCTCAGACCGTCTGACTCAGACCGTCTGTTTCATACCGTCTGTCTCACACCGTCTGTCTCAGACCGTCTGTCTTAGACCGTCTGTCTCAGACCGTCTGTCTCAGACCGCCTGTCTCAGACCGTCTGTCTCAGACCGTCTGTCTCAGACCGTCTGTCTCTGACCGTCTGTCTCAGACCGCCTGTCTCAGACCGCCTGTCTCAGACCGTCTGTCTCAGACCATCTGTCTCAGAACGACTGTCTCAGACCGTCGGTCTCAGACCGTCTGTCTCAGACCAGCTGTCTCCGACCGTCTGTCTCCGACCGTCTGTCTCGGACCGTCTGTCTCAGACCGTCTGTCTCAGACCAGCTGTCTCAGACCGTCTGCCTCAGAACGACTGTCTCAGACCGTCGGTCTCAGACCGTCTGTCTCAGACCAGCTGTCTCAGACCAGCTGTCTCAGACCGTCTGTCTCAGACCGTCTGTCTCTGACCGTCTGTCTCAGACCGCCTGTCTCAGACCGTCTGTCTCAGACCGCCTGTCTCAGACCGTCTGTCTCAGACCGTCTGTCTCAGTACGACTGTCTGAGACCGTCGGTCTCAGACCGTCTGTCTCAGACCAGCTGTCTCAGACCAGCTGTCTCAGACCGTCTGTCTCAGACCGTCTGTCTCAGACCGTCTGTCTCAGACCGTCTGTCTCAGACCGTCTGTCTCGGACCGTCTGTCTCAGACCGTCTGTCTCAGACCAGCTGTCTCAGACCGTCTGCCTCAGAACGACTGTCTCAGACCGTCGGTCTCAGACCGTCTGTCTCAGACCAGCTGTCTCAGACCAGCTGTCTCAGACCGTCTGTCTCAGATCGTCTGTCTCTGACCGTCTGTCTCAGACCGCCTGTCTCAGACCGTCTGTCTCAGACCGCCTGTCTCAGACCGTCTGTCTCAGACCGTCTGTCTCAGTACGACTGTCTCAGACCGTCTGTCTCAGACCAGCTGTCTCAGACCGTCTGTCTCAGACCGTCTGTTTCATACCGTCTGTCTCACACCGTTTGTCTCAGGCCGCCTGCCTCAGACCGTCTGTCCCAGACCGTCTGTTTCATACCGTCTGTCTCAGACCGTCTGTCTCAGACCGTTTGTCTCAGGCCGCCTGCCTCAGACCGTCTGTCCCAGACCGTCTGTCTCAGACCGTCTGTCTCAGACCAGCTGTCTCAGACCGTCTGTCTCAGACCGTCTGTCTCAGACCGTCTGTTTCATACCGTCTGTCTCACACCGTCTGTCTCAGCCCGAGTGTCTTAGACCGTCAGTCTCAGACCGTCTGTCTCAGACCGTCCGTCTCAGACCGTCTATCTCAGACCGTCTGTTTCATACCGTCTGCCTCAGACCGTCAGTCTCGGACCGTCTGTCTCGGACGGTCTATCTCGGACCGTCTGTCTCAGACCAGCTGTCTCAGACCGTCTGTCTCAGACCGTCTGTCTCAGACCGTCTGTCTCAGAACGACTGTCTCAGACCGTCTGTCTCAGACCAGCTGTCTCAGACCAGCTGTCTCAAACCGTCTGTCTTAGACCGTCTGTCTCAGACCGTCTGTCTCAGACCGCCTGTCTCAGACCGTCTGTCTCAGACCGTCTGCCTCAGACCGTCTGTCTCGGCCCGTCTGTCTCAGAACTTCCGTCTCAGACCGTCTGCCTCAGACCGTCTGTCTCAGAACGTCTGTCTCGGACCGTCTGTCTCCGACCGTCTGTCTCCGACCGTCTGTCTCCGACCGTCTGTCTCCGACCGTCTGTCTCGGACCGTCTGTCTCGTCCCGTCTGTCTCAGAACTTCCGTCTCAGACCGTCTGCCTCAGACCGTCTGTCTCAGAACGTCTGTCACAGACCGTCTGCCTCAGAACGTCTATCTCGTCCCGTCGGTCTCAGACCAGCTGTCTCAGACCGTCTGACTCAGACCGTCTGTTTCATACCGTCTGTCTCACACCGTCTGTCTCAGACCGTCTGTCTCAGAACGACTGTCTCAGACCGTCTGTCTCAGACCAGCTGTCTCAGACCAGCTGTCTCAGACCGTCTGTCTTAGACCGTCTGTCTCAGACCGTCTGTCTCAGACCGCCTGTCTCAGACCGTCTGTCTCAGACCGTCTGCCTCAGACCGTCTGTCTCGGCCCGTCTGTCTCGGACGGTCTATCTCGGACCGTCTGTCTCGGACCGTCTGTCTCGGACCGTCTGTCTCGGACCGTCTGTCTCCGACCGTCTGTCTCCGACCGTCTGTCTCCGACCGTCTGTCTCCGACCGTCTGTCTCGGACCGTCTGTCTCGTCCCGTCTGTCTCAGAACTTCCGTCTCAGACCGTCTGCCTCAGACCGTCTGTCTCAGAACGTCTGTCACAGACCGTCTGCCTCAGAACGTCCATCTCGTCCCGTCGGTCTCAGACCAGCTGTCTCAGACCGTCTGACTCAGACCGTCTGTTTCATACCGTCTGTCTCACACCGTCTGTCTCAGACCGTCTGTCTTAGACCAGCTGTCTCAGACCGTCTGCCTCAGAACGACTGTCTCAGACCGTCGGTCTCAGACCGTCTGTCTCAGACCAGCTGTCTCAGACCAGCTGTCTCAGACCGTCTGTCTCAGACCGTCTGTCTCTGACCGTCTGTCTCAGACCGCCTGTCTCAGACCGTCTGTCTCAGACCGCCTGTCTCAGACCGTCTGTCTCAGACCGTCCGTCTCAGTACGACTGTCTCAGACCGTCGGTCTCAGACCGTCTGTCTCAGACCAGCTGTCTCAGACCAGCTGTCTCAGACCGTCTGTCTCAGACCGTCTGTCTCAGACCGTCTGTCTCAGACCGTCTGTCTCAGACCGTCTGTCTCGGACCGTCTGTCTCAGACCGTCTGTCTCAGACCAGCTGTCTCAGACCGTCTGCCTCAGAACGACTGTCTCAGACCGTCGGTCTCAGACCGTCTGTCTCAGACCAGCTGTCTCAGACCAGCTGTCTCAGACCGTCTGTCTCAGACCAGCTGTCTCAGACCAGCTGTCTCAGACCGTCTGTCTCAGACCGTCTGTCTCTGACCGTCTGTCTCAGACCGCCTGTCTCAGACCGTCTGTCTCAGACCGCCTGTCTCAGACCGTCTGTCTCAGACCGTCTGTCTCAGTACGACTGTCTCAGACCGTCGGTCTCAGACCGTCTGTCTCAGACCAGCTGTCGCAGACCAGCTGTCTCAGACCGTCAGTTTCAGACCGTCTGTCTCAGACCCTCTGTCTCAGACCGTCTATCTCAGACCGTCTGTTTCATACCGTCTGCCTCGGACCGTCTGTCTCGGACCGTCTGTCTCGGACGGTCTATCTCGGACCGCCTGTCTCAGACCAGCTGTCTCAGACCGTCTGTCTCAGACCGTCTGTCTCAGACCGTCTGTCTCAGACCGCCAGTCTCAGACCGTCTGTCTCAGACCGTCTGCCTCAGACCGTCTGCCTCAGACCGTCTGTCTCAGAACGTCTGTCACAGACCGTCTGCCTCAGAACGTCTATCTCGTCCCGTCGGTCTCAGACCGTCTGTCTCAGGCCGTCTGTCTCAGACCGTCTGTCTCAGACCGTCTGTCTCAGACCGTCTGTCTCAGAACGACTGTCTCAGACCGTCGGTCTCAGACCGTCTGTCTCAGACCAGCTGTCTCAGACCAGCTGTCTCAGACCAGCTGTCTCAGACCGTCTGTCTCAGACCGTCTGTCTCAGACCGTCTGTCTCCGACCGTCTGTCTCCGACCGTCTGTCTCGGACCGTCTGTCACAGACCGTCTGTCTCAGACCAGCTGTCTCAGACCGTCTGTCTCAGACCGTCTGTTTCATACCGTCTGTCTCACACCGTCTGTCTCAGACCGTCTGTCTTAGACCGTCTGTCTCAGACCGTCTGTCTCAGACCGCCTGTCTCAGACCGTCTGTCTCAGACCGTCTGTCTCAGACCGTCTGTCTCAGACCGTCTGTCTCTGACCGTCTGTCTCAGACCGCCTGTCTCAGACCGCCTGTCTCAGACCGTCTGTCTCAGACCGTCTGTCTCAGTACGACTGTCTCAGACCGTCGGTCTCAGACCGTCTGTCTCAGACCAGCTGTCTCAGACCAGCTGTCTCAGACCGTCTGTCTCAGACCGTCTGTCTCAGACCGTCTGTCTCAGACCGTCTGTCTCAGACCGTCTGTCTCAGACCAGCTGTCTCAGACCGTCTGTCTCAGACCGTCTGTTTCATACCGTCTGTCTCACACCGTTTGTCTCAGGCCGCCTGCCTCAGACCGTCTGTCCCAGACCGTCTGTTTCATACCGTCTGTCTCAGACCGTCTGTCTCAGACCGTTTGTCTCAGGCCGCCTGCCTCAGACCGTCTGTCCCAGACCGTCAGTCTCAGACCGTCTGTCTCAGACCGTCCGTCTCAGACCGTCTATCTCAGACCGTCTGTTTCATACCGTCTGCCTCAGACCGTCAGTCTCGGACCGTCTGTCTCGGACGGTCTATCTCGGACCGTCTGTCTCAGACCAGCTGTCTCAGACCGTCTGTCTCAGACCGTCTGTCTCAGACCGTCTGTCTCAGACCGTCTGTCTCAGAACGACTGTCTCAGACCGTCTGTCTCAGACCAGCTGTCTCAGACCAGCTGTCTCAGACCGTCTGTCTCCGACCGTCTGTCTCCGACCGTCTGTCTCAGACCGCCTGTCTCAGACCGTCTGTCTCAGACCGTCTGCCTCAGACCGTCTGTCTCGGCCCGTCTGTCTCGGACGGTCTATCTCGGACCGTCTGTCTCGGACCGTCTGTCTCGGACCGTCTGTCTCAGACCGTCTGTCTCAGACCGTCTGTCTCAGACCGTCTGTCTCAGACCGTCTGTCTCAGAACGACTGTCTCAGACCGTCGGTCTCAGACCGTCTGTCGCAGACCAGCTGTCTCCGACCAGCTGTCTCAGACCGTCTGTCTTAGACCGTCGGTCTCAGACCGTCTGTCTCAGACCAGCTGTCTCAGACCAGCTGTCTCAGACCGTCTGTCTCAGACCGTCTGTCTCTGACCGTCTGTCTCAGACCGCCTGTCTCAGACCGTCTGTCTCAGACCGCCTGTCTCAGACCGTCTGTCTCAGACCGTCTGTCTCAGTACGACTGTCTCAGACCGTCGGTCTCAGACCGTCTGTCTCAGACCAGCTGTCGCAGACCAGCTGTCTCAGACCGTCTGTCTCAGACCGTCTGTCTCAGACCGTCTGTCTCAGACCGTCTGTCTCAGACCGTCTGTCTCGGACCGTCCGTCTCAGACCGTCTGTCTCAGAACGACTGTCTCAGACCGTCGGTCTCAGACCGTCTGTTTCATACCGTCTGTCTCACACCGTCTGTCTCAGACCGAGTGTCTTAGAACGTCAGTTTCAGACCGTCTGTCTCAGACCCTCTGTCTCAGACCGTCTATCTCAGACCGTCTGTTTCATACCGTCTGCCTCGGACCGTCTGTCTCGGACCGTCTGTCTCGGACGGTCTATCTCGGACCGCCTGTCTCAGACCAGCTGTCTCAGACCGTCTGTCTCAGACCGTCTGTCTCAGACCGTCTGTCTCAGACCGCCTGTCTCAGACCGTCTGTCTCAGACCGTCTGCCTCAGACCGTCTGCCTCAGACCGTCTGTCTCAGAACGTCTGTCACAGACCGTCTGCCTCAGAACGTCTATCTCGTCCCGTCGGTCTCAGACCGTCTGTCTCAGGCCGTCTGTCTCAGACCGTCTGTCTCAGACCGTCTGTCTCAGAACGACTGTCTCAGACCGTCGGTCTCAGACCGTCTGTCTCAGACCAGCTGTCTCAGACCAGCTGTCTCAGACCAGCTGTCTCAGACCGTCTGTCTCAGACCGTCTGTCTCAGACCGTCTGTCTCCGACCGTCTGTCTCCGACCGTCTGTCTCGGACCGTCTGTCTCAGACCGTCTGTCTCAGACCAGCTGTCTCAGACCGTCTGTCTCAGACCGTCTGTTTCATACCGTCTGTCTCACACCGTCTGTCTCAGACCGTCTGTCTTAGACCGTCTGTCTCAGACCGTCTGTCTCAGACCGCCTGTCTCAGACCGTCTGTCTCAGACCGTCTGTCTCAGACCGTCTGTCTCTGACCGTCTGTCTCAGACCGCCTGTCTCAGACCGCCTGTCTCAGACCGTCTGTCTCAGACCGTCTGTCTCAGTACGACTGTCTCAGACCGTCGGTCTCAGACCGTCTGTCTCAGACCAGCTGTCTCAGACCAGCTGTCTCAGACCGTCTGTCTCAGACCGTCTGTCTCAGACCGTCTGTCTCAGACCGTCTGTCTCAGACCGTCTGTCTCAGACCAGCTGTCTCAGACCGTCTGTCTCAGACCGTCTGTTTCATACCGTCTGTCTCACACCGTTTGTCTCAGGCCGCCTGCTTCAGACCGTCTGTCCCAGACCGTCTGTTTCATACCGTCTGTCTCAGACCGTCTGTCTCAGACCGTTTGTCTCAGGCCGCCTGCCTCAGACCGTCTGTCCCAGACCGTCTGTCTCGGACCGTCTGTCTCAGACCAGCTGTCTCAGACCGTCTGTCTCAGACCGTCTGTCTCAGACCAGCTGTCTCAGACCGTCTGTCTCAGACCGTCTGTTTCATACCGTCTGTCTCACACCGTCTGTCTCAGACCGAGTGTCTTAGACCGTCAGTCTCAGACCGTCTGTCTCAGACCGTCCGTCTCAGACCGTCTGTCTCAGACCGTCTGTTTCATACCGTCTGCCTCAGACCGTCAGTCTCGGACCGTCTGTCTCGGACGGTCTATCTCGGACCGTCTGTCTCAGACCAGCTGTCTCAGACCGTCTGTCTCAGACCGTCTGTCTCAGACCGTCTGTCTCAGACCGTCTGTCTCAGAACGACTGTCTCAGACCGTCTGTCTCAGACCAGCTGTCTCAGACCAGCTGTCTCAGACCGTCTGTCTTAGACCGTCTGTCTCAGACCGTCTGTCTCAGACCGCCTGTCTCAGACCGTCTGTCTCAGACCGTCTGCCTCAGACCGTCTGTCTCGGCCCGTCTGTCTCGGACGGTCTATCTCGGACCGTCTGTCTCGGACCGTCTGTCTCGGACCGTCTGTCTCGGACCGTCTGTCTCCGACCGTCTGTCTCCGACCGTCTGTCTCCGACCGTCTGTCTCCGACCGTCTGTCTCGGACCGTCTGTCTCGTCCCGTCTGTCTCAGAACTTCCGTCTCAGACCGTCTGCCTCAGACCGTCTGTCTCAGAACGTCTGTCACAGACCGTCTGCCTCAGAACGTCTATCTCGTCCCGTCGGTCTCAGACCAGCTGTCTCAGACCGTCTGACTCAGACCGTCTGTTTCATACCGTCTGTCTCACACCGTCTGTCTCAGACCGTCTGTCTTAGACCGTCTGTCTCAGACCGTCTGTCTCAGACCGCCTGTCTCAGACCGTCTGTCTCAGACCGTCTGTCTCAGACCGTCTGTCTCTGACCGTCTGTCTCAGACCGCCTGTCTCAGACCGCCTGTCTCAGACCGTCTGTCTCAGACCATCTGTCTCAGAACGACTGTCTCAGACCGTCGGTCTCAGACCGTCTGTCTCAGACCAGCTGTCTCCGACCGTCTGTCTCCGACCGTCTGTCTCGGACCGTCTGTCTCAGACCGTCTGTCTCAGACCAGCTGTCTCAGACCGTCTGCCTCAGAACGACTGTCTCAGACCGTCGGTCTCAGACCGTCTGTCTCAGACCAGCTGTCTCAGACCAGCTGTCTCAGACCGTCTGTCTCAGACCGTCTGTCTCTGACCGTCTGTCTCAGACCGCCTGTCTCAGACCGTCTGTCTCAGACCGCCTGTCTCAGACCGTCTGTCTCAGACCGTCTGTCTCAGTACGACTGTCTGAGACCGTCGGTCTCAGACCGTCTGTCTCAGACCAGCTGTCTCAGACCAGCTGTCTCAGACCGTCTGTCTCAGACCGTCTGTCTCAGACCGTCTGTCTCAGACCGTCTGTCTCAGACCGTCTGTCTCGGACCGTCTGTCTCAGACCGTCTGTCTCAGACCAGCTGTCTCAGACCGTCTGCCTCAGAACGACTGTCTCAGACCGTCGGTCTCAGACCGTCTGTCTCAGACCAGCTGTCTCAGACCAGCTGTCTCAGACCGTCTGTCTCAGATCGTCTGTCTCTGACCGTCTGTCTCAGACCGCCTGTCTCAGACCGTCTGTCTCAGACCGCCTGTCTCAGACCGTCTGTCTCAGACCGTCTGTCTCAGTACGACTGTCTCAGACCGTCTGTCTCAGACCAGCTGTCTCAGACCGTCTGTCTCAGACCGTCTGTTTCATACCGTCTGTCTCACACCGTTTGTCTCAGGCCGCCTGCCTCAGACCGTCTGTCCCAGACCGTCTGTTTCATACCGTCTGTCTCAGACCGTCTGTCTCAGACCGTTTGTCTCAGGCCGCCTGCCTCAGACCGTCTGTCCCAGACCGTCTGTCTCAGACCGTCTGTCTCAGACCAGCTGTCTCAGACCGTCTGTCTCAGACCGTCTGTCTCAGACCGTCTGTTTCATACCGTCTGTCTCACACCGTCTGTCTCAGCCCGAGTGTCTTAGACCGTCAGTCTCAGACCGTCTGTCTCAGACCGTCCGTCTCAGACCGTCTATCTCAGACCGTCTGTTTCATACCGTCTGCCTCAGACCGTCAGTCTCGGACCGTCTGTCTCGGACGGTCTATCTCGGACCGTCTGTCTCAGACCAGCTGTCTCAGACCGTCTGTCTCAGACCGTCTGTCTCAGACCGTCTGTCTCAGAACGACTGTCTCAGACCGTCTGTCTCAGACCAGCTGTCTCAGACCAGCTGTCTCAAACCGTCTGTCTTAGACCGTCTGTCTCAGACCGTCTGTCTCAGACCGCCTGTCTCAGACCGTCTGTCTCAGACCGTCTGCCTCAGACCGTCTGTCTCAGAACGTCTGTCTCGGACCGTCTGTCTCCGACCGTCTGTCTCCGACCGTCTGTCTCCGACCGTCTGTCTCCGACCGTCTGTCTCGGACCGTCTGTCTCGTCCCGTCTGTCTCAGAACTTCCGTCTCAGACCGTCTGCCTCAGACCGTCTGTCTCAGAACGTCTGTCACAGACCGTCTGCCTCAGAACGTCTATCTCGTCCCGTCGGTCTCAGACCAGCTGTCTCAGACCGTCTGACTCAGACCGTCTGTTTCATACCGTCTGTCTCACACCGTCTGTCTCAGACCGTCTGTCTCAGAACGACTGTCTCAGACCGTCTGTCTCAGACCAGCTGTCTCAGACCAGCTGTCTCAGACCGTCTGTCTTAGACCGTCTGTCTCAGACCGTCTGTCTCAGACCGCCTGTCTCAGACCGTCTGTCTCAGACCGTCTGCCTCAGACCGTCTGTCTCGGCCCGTCTGTCTCGGACGGTCTATCTCGGACCGTCTGTCTCGGACCGTCTGTCTCGGACCGTCTGTCTCGGACCGTCTGTCTCCGACCGTCTGTCTCCGACCGTCTGTCTCCGACCGTCTGTCTCCGACCGTCTGTCTCGGACCGTCTGTCTCGTCCCGTCTGTCTCAGAACTTCCGTCTCAGACCGTCTGCCTCAGACCGTCTGTCTCAGAACGTCTGTCACAGACCGTCTGCCTCAGAACGTCCATCTCGTCCCGTCGGTCTCAGACCAGCTGTCTCAGACCGTCTGACTCAGACCGTCTGTTTCATACCGTCTGTCTCACACCGTCTGTCTCAGACCGTCTGTCTTAGACCAGCTGTCTCAGACCGTCTGCCTCAGAACGACTGTCTCAGACCGTCGGTCTCAGACCGTCTGTCTCAGACCAGCTGTCTCAGACCAGCTGTCTCAGACCGTCTGTCTCAGACCGTCTGTCTCTGACCGTCTGTCTCAGACCGCCTGTCTCAGACCGTCTGTCTCAGACCGCCTGTCTCAGACCGTCTGTCTCAGACCGTCCGTCTCAGTACGACTGTCTCAGACCGTCGGTCTCAGACCGTCTGTCTCAGACCAGCTGTCTCAGACCAGCTGTCTCAGACCGTCTGTCTCAGACCGTCTGTCTCAGACCGTCTGTCTCAGACCGTCTGTCTCAGACCGTCTGTCTCGGACCGTCTGTCTCAGACCGTCTGTCTCAGACCAGCTGTCTCAGACCGTCTGCCTCAGAACGACTGTCTCAGACCGTCGGTCTCAGACCGTCTGTCTCAGACCAGCTGTCTCAGACCAGCTGTCTCAGACCGTCTGTCTCAGACCGTCTGTCTCTGACCGTCTGTCTCAGACCGCCTGTCTCAGACCGTCTGTCTCAGACCGCCTGTCTCAGACCGTCTGTCTCAGACCGTCTGTCTCAGTACGACTGTCTCAGACCGTCGGTCTCAGACCGTCTGTCTCAGACCAGCTGTCTCAGACCAGCTGTCTCAGACCGTCTGTCTCAGACCGTCTGTCTCAGACCGTCTGTCTCAGACCGTCTGTCTCAGACCGTCTGTCTCAGACCGTCTGTCTCAGACCGTCTGTCTCAGACCGTCTGTCTCAGACAGTCTGTCTCAGACCGTCTGTCTCAGAACGACTGTCTCAGACCGTCGGTCTCAGACCGTCTGTCTCAGACCGTCTGTCTCAGACCGTTTGTCTCAGGCCGCCTGCCTCAGACCGTCTGTCCCAGACCGTCTGTTTCATACCGTCTGTCTCACACCGTCTGTCTCAGACCGTCTGTCTTAGACCGTTTGTCTCAGGCCGCCTGCCTCAGACTGTCTGTCCCAGACCGTCTGTTTCATACCGTCTGTCTCACACCGTCTGTCTCAGACCGTCTGTCTTAGACCGTCTGTCTCTGACCGTCTGTCTCAGACCGTCTGTCTCAGACCGTCTGTCTCAGACCAGCTGTCTCAGACCGTCTGTCTCAGACCAGCTGTCTCAGACCGTCTGTCTCAGACCGTCTGTTTCATACCGTCTGTCTCAGACCGTTTGTCTCAGGCCGCCTGCCTCAGACCGTCTGTCCCAGACCGTCTGTTTCATACCGTCTGTCTCACACCGTCTGTCTCAGACCGTCTGACTTAGACCGTCTGTCTCTGACCGTCTGTCTCAGACCGTCTGTCTCAGAACAGCTGTCTCAGACCGTCTGTCTCAGACCGTCTGTTTCATACCGTCTGTCTCACACCGTCTGTCTCAGACCGAGTGTCTTAGAACGTCAGTCTCAGACCGTCTGTCTCAGACCGTCTGTCTCAGACCGTCTGTCTCAGACCGTCTATCTCAGACCGTCTGTTTCATACCGTCTGCCTCAGACCGTCTGTCTCGGACCGTCTGTCTCGTACGGTCTATCTCGGACCGCCTGTCTCAGACCAGCTGTCTCAGACCGTCTGTCTCAGACCGTCTGTCTCAGACCGTCTGTCTCAGACCGTCTGTCTCAGACCGCCTGTCTCAGACCGTCTGTCTCAGACCGTCTGCCTCAGACCGTCTGTCTCAGACCGTCTGCCTCAGACCGTCTGTCTCAGACCGTCTGTCTCAGACCGTCTGTCTCAGACCGTCTGTCTCAGACCGTCTGTCTCGGACCGTCTGTCTCAGACCGTCTGTCTCAGACCAGCTGTCTCAGACCGTCTGCCTCAGAACGACTGTCTCAGACCGTCGGTCTCAGACCGTCTGTCTCAGACCAGCTGTCTCAGACCAGCTGTCTCAGACCGTCTGTCTCAGACCGTCTGTCTCTGACCGTCTGTCTCAGACCGCCTGTCTCAGACCGTCTGTCTCAGACCGCCTGTCTCAGACCGTCTGTCTCAGACCGTCTGTCTCAGTACGACTGTCTCAGACCGTCTGTCTCAGACCAGCTGTCTCAGACCGTCTGTCTCAGACCGTCTGTTTCATACCGTCTGTCTCACACCGTTTGTCTCAGGCCGCCTGCCTCAGACCGTCTGTCCCAGACCGTCTGTTTCATACCGTCTGTCTCAGACCGTCTGTCTCAGACCGTTTGTCTCAGGCCGCCTGCCTCAGACCGTCTGTCCCAGACCGTCTGTCTCAGACCGTCTGTCTCAGACCAGCTGTCTCAGACCGTCTGTCTCAGACCGTCTGTCTCAGACCGTCTGTTTCATACCGTCTGTCTCACACCGTCTGTCTCAGCCCGAGTGTCTTAGACCGTCAGTCTCAGACCGTCTGTCTCAGACCGTCCGTCTCAGACCGTCTATCTCAGACCGTCTGTTTCATACCGTCTGCCTCAGACCGTCAGTCTCGGACCGTCTGTCTCGGACGGTCTATCTCGGACCGTCTGTCTCAGACCAGCTGTCTCAGACCGTCTGTCTCAGACCGTCTGTCTCAGACCGTCTGTCTCAGAACGACTGTCTCAGACCGTCTGTCTCAGACCAGCTGTCTCAGACCAGCTGTCTCAAACCGTCTGTCTTAGACCGTCTGTCTCAGACCGTCTGTCTCAGACCGCCTGTCTCAGACCGTCTGTCTCAGACCGTCTGCCTCAGACCGTCTGTCTCGGCCCGTCTGTCTCAGAACTTCCGTCTCAGACCGTCTGCCTCAGACCGTCTGTCTCAGAACGTCTGTCTCGGACCGTCTGTCTCCGACCGTCTGTCTCCGACCGTCTGTCTCCGACCGTCTGTCTCCGACCGTCTGTCTCGGACCGTCTGTCTCGTCCCGTCTGTCTCAGAACTTCCGTCTCAGACCGTCTGCCTCAGACCGTCTGTCTCAGAACGTCTGTCACAGACCGTCTGCCTCAGAACGTCTATCTCGTCCCGTCGGTCTCAGACCAGCTGTCTCAGACCGTCTGACTCAGACCGTCTGTTTCATACCGTCTGTCTCACACCGTCTGTCTCAGACCGTCTGTCTCAGAACGACTGTCTCAGACCGTCTGTCTCAGACCAGCTGTCTCAGACCGTCTGTTTCATACCGTCTGTCTCACACCGTCTGTCTCAGACCGAGTGTCTTAGAACGTCAGTCTCAGACCGTCTGTCTCAGACCGTCTGTCTCAGACCGTCTGTCTCAGACCGTCTATCTCAGACCGTCTGTTTCATACCGTCTGCCTCAGACCGTCTGTCTCGGACCGTCTGTCTCGTACGGTCTATCTCGGACCGCCTGTCTCAGACCAGCTGTCTCAGACCGTCTGTCTCAGACCGTCTGTCTCAGACCGTCTGTCTCAGACCGTCTGTCTCAGACCGCCTGTCTCAGACCGTCTGTCTCAGACCGTCTGCCTCAGACCGTCTGTCTCAGACCGTCTGCCTCAGACCGTCTGTCTCAGACCGTCTGTCTCAGACCGTCTGTCTCAGACCGTCTGTCTCAGACCGTCTGTCTCGGACCGTCTGTCTCAGACCGTCTGTCTCAGACCAGCTGTCTCAGACCGTCTGCCTCAGAACGACTGTCTCAGACCGTCGGTCTCAGACCGTCTGTCTCAGACCAGCTGTCTCAGACCAGCTGTCTCAGACCGTCTGTCTCAGACCGTCTGTCTCTGACCGTCTGTCTCAGACCGCCTGTCTCAGACCGTCTGTCTCAGACCGCCTGTCTCAGACCGTCTGTCTCAGACCGTCTGTCTCAGTACGACTGTCTCAGACCGTCTGTCTCAGACCAGCTGTCTCAGACCGTCTGTCTCCGACCGTCTGTTTCATACCGTCTGTCTCACACCGTTTGTCTCAGGCCGCCTGCCTCAGACCGTCTGTCCCAGACCGTCTGTTTCATACCGTCTGTCTCAGACCGTCTGTCTCAGACCGTTTGTCTCAGGCCGCCTGCCTCAGACCGTCTGTCCCAGACCGTCTGTCTCAGACCGTCTGTCTCAGACCAGCTGTCTCAGACCGTCTGTCTCAGACCGTCTGTCTCAGACCGTCTGTTTCATACCGTCTGTCTCACACCGTCTGTCTCAGCCCGAGTGTCTTAGACCGTCAGTCTCAGACCGTCTGTCTCAGACCGTCCGTCTCAGACCGTCTATCTCAGACCGTCTGTTTCATACCGTCTGCCTCAGACCGTCAGTCTCGGACCGTCTGTCTCGGACGGTCTATCTCGGACCGTCTGTCTCAGACCAGCTGTCTCAGACCGTCTGTCTCAGACCGTCTGTCTCAGACCGTCTGTCTCAGAACGACTGTCTCAGACCGTCTGTCTCAGACCAGCTGTCTCAGACCAGCTGTCTCAAACCGTCTGTCTTAGACCGTCTGTCTCAGACCGTCTGTCTCAGACCGCCTGTCTCAGACCGTCTGTCTCAGACCGTCTGCCTCAGACCGTCTGTCTCGGCCCGTCTGTCTCAGAACTTCCGTCTCAGACCGTCTGCCTCAGACCGTCTGTCTCAGAACGTCTGTCTCGGACCGTCTGTCTCCGACCGTCTGTCTCCGACCGTCTGTCTCCGACCGTCTGTCTCCGACCGTCTGTCTCGGACCGTCTGTCTCGTCCCGTCTGTCTCAGAACTTCCGTCTCAGACCGTCTGCCTCAGACCGTCTGTCTCAGAACGTCTGTCACAGACCGTCTGCCTCAGAACGTCTATCTCGTCCCGTCGGTCTCAGACCAGCTGTCTCAGACCGTCTGACTCAGACCGTCTGTTTCATACCGTCTGTCTCACACCGTCTGTCTCAGACCGTCTGTCTCAGAACGACTGTCTCAGACCGTCTGTCTCAGACCAGCTGTCTCAGACCAGCTGTCTCAGACCGTCTGTCTTAGACCGTCTGTCTCAGACCGTCTGTCTCAGACCGCCTGTCTCAGACCGTCTGTCTCAGACCGTCTGCCTCAGACCGTCTGTCTCGGCCCGTCTGTCTCGGACGGTCTATCTCGGACCGTCTGTCTCGGACCGTCTGTCTCGGACCGTCTGTCTCGGACCGTCTGTCTCCGACCGTCTGTCTCCGACCGTCTGTCTCCGACCGTCTGTCTCCGACCGTCTGTCTCCGACCGTCTGTCTCGGACCGTCTGTCTCGTCCCGTCTGTCTCAGAACTTCCGTCTCAGACCGTCTGCCTCAGACCGTCTGTCTCAGAACGTCTGTCACAGACCGTCTGCCTCAGAACGTCCATCTCGTCCCGTCGGTCTCAGACCAGCTGTCTCAGGCCGTCTGACTCAGACCGTCTGTTTCATACCGTCTGTCTCACACCGTCTGTCTCAGACCGTCTGTCTTAGACCAGCTGTCTCAGACCGTCTGCCTCAGAACGACTGTCTCAGACCGTCGGTCTCAGACCGTCTGTCTCAGACCAGCTGTCTCAGACCAGCTGTCTCAGACCGTCTGTCTCAGACCGTCTGTCTCTGACCGTCTGTCTCAGACCGCCTGTCTCAGACCGTCTGTCTCAGACCGCCTGTCTCAGACCGTCTGTCTCAGACCGTCTGTCTCAGTACGACTGTCTCAGACCGTCGGTCTCAGACCGTCTGTCTCAGACCAGCTGTCTCAGACCAGCTGTCTCAGACCGTCTGTCTCAGACCGTCTGTCTCAGACCGTCTGTCTCAGACCGTCTGTCTCAGACCGTCTGTCTCGGACCGTCTGTCTCAGACCGTCTGTCTCAGACCAGCTGTCTCAGACCGTCTGCCTCAGAACGACTGTCTCAGACCGTCGGTCTCAGACCGTCTGTCTCAGACCAGCTGTCTCAGACCAGCTGTCTCAGACCGTCTGTCTCAGACCGTCTGTCTCTGACCGTCTGTCTCAGACCGCCTGTCTCAGACCGTCTGTCTCAGACCGCCTGTCTCAGACCGTCTGTCTCAGACCGTCTGTCTCAGTACGACTGTCTCAGACCGTCGGTCTCAGACCGTCTGTCTCAGACCAGCTGTCTCAGACCAGCTGTCTCAGACCGTCTGTCTCAGACCGTCTGTCTCAGACCGTCTGTCTCAGACCGTCTGTCTCAGACCGTCTGTCTCAGACCGTCTGTCTCAGACAGTCTGTCTCAGACCGTCTGTCTCAGAACGACTGTCTCAGACCGTCGGTCTCAGACCGTCTGTCTCAGACCGTCTGTCTCAGACCGTTTGTCTCAGGCCGCCTGCCTCAGACCGTCTGTCCCAGACCGTCTGTTTCATACCGTCTGTCTCACACCGTCTGTCTCAGACCGTCTGTCTTAGACCGTTTGTCTCAGGCCGCCTGCCTCAGACCGTCTGTCCCAGACCGTCTGTTTCATACCGTCTGTCTCACACCGTCTGTCTCAGACCGTCTGTCTTAGACCGTCTGTCTCTGACCGTCTGTCTCAGACCGTCTGTCTCAGACCAGCTGTCTCAGACCAGCTGTCTCAGACCGTCTGTCTCAGACCAGCTGTCTCAGACCGTCTGTCTCAGACCGTCTGTTTCATACCGTCTGTCTCAGACCGTTTGTCTCAGGCCGCCTGCCTCAGACCGTCTGTCCCAGACCGTCTGTTTCATACCGTCTGTCTCACACCGTCTGTCTCAGACCGTCTGACTTAGACCGTCTGTCTCTGACCGTCTGTCTCAGACCGTCTGTCTCAGAACAGCTGTCTCAGACCGTCTGTCTCAGACCGTCTGTCTCAGAACAGCTGTCTCAGACCGTCTGTCTCAGACCGTCTGTTTCATACCGTCTGTCTCACACCGTCTGTCTCAGACCGAGTGTCTTAGAACGTCAGTCTCAGGCCGTCTGTCTCAGACCGTCTGTCTCAGACCGTCTGTCTCAGACCGTCTGTCTCAGACCGTCTATCTCAGACCGTCTGTTTCATACCGTCTGCCTCAGACCGTCTGTCTCGGACCGTCTGTCTCGTACGGTCTATCTCGGACCGCCTGTCTCAGACCAGCTGTCTCAGACCGTCTGTCTCAGACCGTCTGTCTCAGACCGTCTGTCTCAGACCGTCTGTCTCAGACCGCCTGTCTCAGACCGTCTGTCTCAGACCGTCTGCCTCAGACCGTCTGTCTCAGACCGTCTGCCTCAGACCGTCTGTCTCAGACCGTCTGTCTCAGACCGTCTGTCTCAGACCGTCTGTCTCGGACCGTCTGTCTCAGACCGTCTGTCTCAGACCGTCTGTCTCAGACCGTCTGTCTCAGACCAGCTGTCTCAGACCGTCTGTCTCAGACCAGCTGTCTCAGACCGTCTGTCTCAGACCGTCTGTTTCATACCGTCTGTCTCAGACCGTCTGTCTCAGACCGTTTGTCTCAGGCCGCCTCCCTCAGACCGTCTGTCCCAGACCGTCTGTTTCATACCGTCTGTCTCACACCGTCTGTCTCAGACCGTCTGTCTTAGACCGTCTGTCTCTGACCGTCTGTCTCAGACCGTCTGTCTCAGAACAGCTGTCTCAGACCGTCTGTCTCAGACCGTCTGTTTCATACCGTCTGTCTCACACCGTCTGTCTCAGACCGAGTGTCTTAGAACGTCAGTTTCAGACCGTCTGTCTCAGACCCTCTGTCTCAGACCGTCTATCTCAGACCGTCTGTTTCATACCGTCTGCCTCAGACCGTCTGTCTCGGACCGTCTGTCTCGGACGGTCTATCTCGGACCGCCTGTCTCAGATCAGCTGTCTCAGACCGTCTGTCTCAGACCGTCTGTCTCAGACCGTCTGTCTCAGACCGCCTGTCTCAGACCGTCTGTCTCAGACCGTCTGCCTCAGACCGTCTGTCTCAGACCGTCTGTCTCAGACCGTCTGTCTCAGACCGTCTGTCTCAGACCGTCTGTCTCGGACCGTCTGTCTCAGACCGTCTGTCTCAGAACGACTGTCTCAGACCGTCGGTCTCAGACCGTCTGTCGCAGACCAGCTGTCTCCGACCAGCTGTCTCAGACCGTCTGTCTTAGACCGTCGGTCTCAGACCGTCTGTCTCAGACCAGCTGTCTCAGACCAGCTGTCTCAGACCGTCTGTCTCAGACCGTCTGTCTCAGACCGCCTGTCTCAGACCGTCTGTCTCAGACCGTCTGTCTCGGACCGTCTGTCTCAGACCGTCTGTCTCAGAACGACTGTCTCAGACCGTCGGTCTCAGACCGTCTGTCGCAGACCAGCTGTCTCCGACCAGCTGTCTCAGACCGTCTGTCTTAGACCGTCGGTCTCAGACCGTCTGTCTCAGACCAGCTGTCTCAGACCAGCTGTCTCAGACCGTCTGTCTCAGACCGTCTGTCTCAGACCGTCTGTCTCAGTACGACTGTCTCAGACCGTCGGTCTCAGACCGTCTGTCTCAGACCAGCTGTCTCAGACCAGCTGTCTCAGACCGTCTGTCTCAGACCGTCTGTCTCAGACCGTCTGTCTCAGACCGTCTGTCTCAGACCGTCTGTCTCAGACCGTCTGTCTCAGACAGTCTGTCTCAGACCGTCTGTCTCAGAACGACTGTCTCAGACCGTCGGTCTCAGACCGTCTGTCTCAGACCGTCTGTCTCAGACCGTTTGTCTCAGGCCGCCTGCCTCAGACCGTCTGTCCCAGACCGTCTGTTTCATACCGTCTGTCTCACACCGTCTGTCTCAGACCGTCTGTCTTAGACCGTTTGTCTCAGGCCGCCTGCCTCAGACCGTCTGTCCCAGACCGTCTGTTTCATACCGTCTGTCTCACACCGTCTGTCTCAGACCGTCTGTCTTAGACCGTCTGTCTCTGACCGTCTGTCTCAGACCGTCTGTCTCAGACCGTCTGTCTCAGACCGTCTGTCTCAGACCAGCTGTCTCAGACCGTCTGTCTCAGACCAGCTGTCTCAGACCGTCTGTCTCAGACCGTCTGTTTCATACCGTCTGTCTCAGACCGTTTGTCTCAGGCCGCCTGCCTCAGACCGTCTGTCCCAGACCGTCTGTTTCATACCGTCTGTCTCACACCGTCTGTCTCAGACCGTCTGACTTAGACCGTCTGTCTCTGACCGTCTGTCTCAGACCGTCTGTCTCAGAACAGCTGTCTCAGACCGTCTGTCTCAGACCGTCTGTTTCATACCGTCTGTCTCACACCGTCTGTCTCAGACCGAGTGTCTTAGAACGTCAGTCTCAGACCGTCTGTCTCAGACCGTCTGTCTCAGACCGTCTGTCTCAGACCGTCTATCTCAGACCGTCTGTTTCATACCGTCTGCCTCAGACCGTCTGTCTCGGACCGTCTGTCTCGTACGGTCTATCTCGGACCGCCTGTCTCAGACCAGCTGTCTCAGACCGTCTGTCTCAGACCGTCTGTCTCAGACCGTCTGTCTCAGACCGTCTGTCTCAGACCGCCTGTCTCAGACCGTCTGTCTCAGACCGTCTGCCTCAGACCGTCTGTCTCAGACCGTCTGCCTCAGACCGTCTGTCTCAGACCGTCTGTCTCAGACCGTCTGTCTCAGACCGTCTGTCTCGGACCGTCTGTCTCAGACCGTCTGTCTCAGACCGTCTGTCTCAGACCGTCTGTCTCAGACCAGCTGTCTCAGACCGTCTGTCTCAGACCAGCTGTCTCAGACCGTCTGTCTCAGACCGTCTGTTTCATACCGTCTGTCTCAGACCGTCTGTCTCAGACCGTTTGTCTCAGGCCGCCTCCCTCAGACCGTCTGTCCCAGACCGTCTGTTTCATACCGTCTGTCTCACACCGTCTGTCTCAGACCGTCTGTCTTAGACCGTCTGTCTCTGACCGTCTGTCTCAGACCGTCTGTCTCAGAACAGCTGTCTCAGACCGTCTGTCTCAGACCGTCTGTTTCATACCGTCTGTCTCACACCGTCTGTCTCAGACCGAGTGTCTTAGAACGTCAGTTTCAGACCGTCTGTCTCAGACCCTCTGTCTCAGACCGTCTATCTCAGACCGTCTGTTTCATACCGTCTGCCTCAGACCGTCTGTCTCGGACCGTCTGTCTCGGACGGTCTATCTCGGACCGCCTGTCTCAGACCAGCTGTCTCAGACCGTCTGTCTCAGACCGTCTGTCTCAGACCGTCTGTCTCAGACCGCCTGTCTCAGACCGTCTGTCTCAGACCGTCTGCCTCAGACCGTCTGTCTCAGACCGTCTGTCTCAGACCGTCTGTCTCAGACCGTCTGTCTCAGACCGTCTGTCTCGGACCGTCTGTCTCAGACCGTCTGTCTCAGAACGACTGTCTCAGACCGTCGGTCTCAGACCGTCTGTCGCAGACCAGCTGTCTCCGACCAGCTGTCTCAGACCGTCTGTCTTAGACCGTCGGTCTCAGACCGTCTGTCTCAGACCAGCTGTCTCAGACCAGCTGTCTCAGACCGTCTGTCTCAGACCGTCTGTCTCAGACCGCCTGTCTCAGACCGTCTGTCTCAGACCGTCTGTCTCGGACCGTCTGTCTCAGACCGTCTGTCTCAGAACGACTGTCTCAGACCGTCGGTCTCAGACCGTCTGTCGCAGACCAGCTGTCTCCGACCAGCTGTCTCAGACCGTCTGTCTTAGACCGTCGGTCTCAGACCGTCTGTCTCAGACCAGCTGTCTCAGACCAGCTGTCTCAGACCGTCTGTCTCAGACCGTCTGTCTCAGACCGTCTGTCTCAGACCGTCTGTCTCAGACCGTCTGTCTCAGACCGTCTGTTTCAGAACGACTGTCTCAGACCGTCGGTCTCAGACCGTCTGTCGCAGACCAGCTGTCTCCGACCAGCTGTCTCAGACCGTCTGTCTTAGACCGTCGGTCTCAGACCGTCTGTCTCAGACCAGCTGTCTCAGACCAGCTGTCTCAGACCGTCTGTCTCAGACCGTCTGTCTCTGACCGTCTGTCTCAGACCGCCTGTCTCAGACCGTCTGTCTCAGACCGCCTGTCTCAGACCGTCTGTCTCAGACCGTCTGTCTCAGTACGACTGTCTCAGACCGTCGGTCTCAGACCGTCTGTCTCAGACCGTCTGTCTCAGACCGTCTGTCTCAGACCAGCTGTCTCAGACCAGCTGTCTCAGACAGTCTGTCTCAGACCGTCTGTCTCAGACCGTCTGCCTCAGACCGTCTGTCTCGGACCGTCCGTCTCAGACCGTCTGTCTCAGAACGACTGTCTCAGACCGTCGGTCTCAGACCGTCGGTCTCAGACCGTCGGTCTCAGACCGTCTGTCTCAGACCAGCTGTCTCCCACCAGCTGTCTCAGACCGTCTGTCTTAGACCGTCTGTCTCAGACCGTCTGTCTCAGACCGCCTGTCTCAGACCGTCTGTCTCAGACCGTCTGTCTCAGACCGTCTGTCTCAGACCGTCTGTCTCAGACCGTCTGTCTCAGACCGTCTGTCTCAGACCGTCTGTCTCAGACCGTTTGTCTCAGGCCGCCTGCCTCAGACCGTCTGTCCCAGACCGTCTGTTTCATACCGTCTGTCCCACACCGTCTGTCTCAGACCGTCTGTCTTAGACCGTTTGTCTCAGGCCGCCTGCCTCAGACCGTCTGTCCCAGACCGTCTGTTTCATACCGTCTGTCTCACACCGTCTGTCTCAGACCGTCTGTCTTAGACCGTCTGTCTCTGACCGTCTGTCTCAGACCGTCTGTCTCAGACCGTCTGTCTCAGACCGTCTGTCTCAGACCAGCTGTCTCAGACCGTCTGTCTCAGACCAGCTGTCTCAGACCGTCTGTCTCAGACCGTCTGTTTCATACCGTCTGTCTCAGACCGTCTGTCTCAGACCGTTTGTCTCAGGCCGCCTGCCTCAGACCGTCTGTCCCAGACCGTCTGTTTCATACCGTCTGTCTCACACCGTCTGTCTCAGACCGTCTGTCTTAGACCGTCTGTCTCTGACCGTCTGTCTCAGACCGTCTGTCTTAGACCGTCTGTCTCAGAACGACTGTCTCAGACCGTCGGTCTCAGACCGTCTGTCTCAGACCAGCTGTCTCCGACCAGCTGTCTCAGACCGTCTGTCTTAGACCGTCTGTCTCAGACCGTCTGTCTCAGACCGCCTGTCTCAGACCGTCTGTCTCAGACCGTCTGTCTCAGACCGTCTGTCTCAGACCGTCAGTCTCAGACCGTCTGTCTCAGACCGTCTGTCTCAGACCGTCTGTCTCAGACCGTCTGTCTCAGACCGTATGTCTCAGGCCGCCTGCCTCAGACCGTCTGTCCCAGACCGTCTGTTTCATACCGTCTGTCTCACACCGTCTGTCTCAGACCAGCTGTCTCAGACCGTCTGTCTCAGACCAGCTGTCTCAGACCGTCTGTCTCAGACCGTCTGTTTCATACCGTCTGTCTCAGACCGTCTGTCTCAGACCGTTTGTCTCAGGCCGCCTGCCTCAGACCGTCTGTCCCAGACCGTCTGTTTCATACCGTCTGTCTCACACCGTCTGTCTCAGACCGTCTGTCTTAGACCGTCTGTCTCTGACCGTCTGTCTCAGACCGTCTGTCTCAGAACAGCTGTCTCAGACCGTCTGTCTCAGACCGTCTGTTTCATACCGTCTGTCTCACACCGTCTGTCTCAGACCGAGTGTCTTAGAACGTCAGTCTCAGACCGTCTGTCTCAGACCGTCTGTCTCAGACCGTCTATCTCAGACCGTCTGTTTCATACCGTCTGCCTCAGACCGTCTGTCTCGGACCGTCTGTCTCGGACGGTCTGTCTCGGACCGCCTGTCTCAGACCAGCTGTCTCAGACCGTCTGTCTCAGACCGTCTGTCGCAGACCGCCTGTCTCAGACCGTCTGTCTCAGACCGTCTGCCTCAGACCGTCTGTCTCAGACCGTCTGCCTCAGACCGTCTGTCTCAGACCGTCTGTCTCAGACCGTCTGTCTCAGACCGTCTGTCTCGGACCGTCTGTCTCAGACCGTCTGTCTCAGAACGACTGTCTCAGACCGTCGGTCTCGGACCGTCTGTCGCAGACCAGCTGTCTCCGACCAGCTGTCTCAGACCGTCTGTCTTAGACCGTCGGTCTCAGACCGTCTGTCTCACACCAGCTGTCTCAGACCAGCTGTCTCAGACCGTCTGTCTCAGACCGTCTGTCTCAGACCGTCTGTCTCAGACCGTCTGTCTCAGAACGACTGTCTCAGACCGTCGGTCTCGGACCGTCTGTCGCAGACCAGCTGTCTCCGACCAGCTGTCTCAGACCGTCTGTCTTAGACCGTCGGTCTCAGACCGTCTGTCTCAGACCAGCTGTCTCAGACCGTCTGTCTCAGACCAGCTGTCTCAGACCGTCTGTCTCAGACCGTCTGTTTCATACCGTCTGTCTCAGACCGTCTGTCTCAGACCGTTTGTCTCAGGCCGCCTGCCTCAGACCGTCTGTCCCAGACCGTCTGTTTCATACCGTCTGTCTCACACCGTCTGTCTCAGACCGTCTGTCTTAGACCGTCTGTCTCTGACCGTCTGTCTCAGACCGTCTGTCTCAGAACAGCAGTCTCAGACCGTCTGTCTCAGACCGTCTGTTTCATACCGTCTGTCTCACACCGTCTGTCTCAGACCGAGTGTCTTAGAACGTCAGTCTCAGACCGTCTGTCTCAGACCGTCTGTCTCAGACCGTCTATCTCAGACCGTCTGTTTCATACCGTCTGCCTCAGACCGTCTGTCTCGGACCGTCTGTCTCGGACGGTCTATCTCGGACCGCCTGTCTCAGACCAGCTGTCTCAGACCGTCTGTCTCAGACCGTCTGTCTCAGACCGTCTGTCTCAGACCGTCTGTCTCAGACCAGCTGTCTCAGACCGTCTGTCTCAGACCAGCTGTCTCAGACCGTCTGTCTCAGACCGTCTGTTTCATACCGTCTGTCTCAGACCGTCTGTCTCAGACCGTTTGTCTCAGGCCGCCTGCCTCAGACCGTCTGTCCCAGACCGTCTGTTTCATACCGTCTGTCTCACACCGTCTGTCTCAGACCGTCTGTCTTAGACCGTCTGTCTCTGACCGTCTGTCTCAGACCGTCTGTCTCAGAACAGCTGTCTCAGACCGTCTGTCTCAGACCGTCTGTTTCATACCGTCTGTCTCACACCGTCTGTCTCAGACCGAGTGTCTTAGAACGTCAGTCTCAGACCGTCTGTCTCAGACCGTCTGTCTCAGACCGTCTATCTCAGACCGTCTGTTTCATACCGTCTGCCTCAGACCGTCTGTCTCGGACCGTCTGTCTCGGACGGTCTATCTCGGACCGCCTGTCTCAGACCAGCTGTCTCAGACCGTCTGTCTCAGACCGTCTGTCTCAGACCGTCTGTCGCAGACCGCCTGTCTCAGACCGTCTGTCTCAGACCGTCTGCCTCAGACCGTCTGTCTCAGACCGTCTGCCTCAGACCGTCTGTCTCAGACCGTCTGTCTCAGACCGTCTGTCTCAGACCGTCTGTCTCGGACCGTCTGTCTCAGACCGTCTGTCTCAGAACGACTGTCTCAGACCGTCGGTCTCGGACCGTCGGTCTCAGACCGTCTGTCGCAGACCAGCTGTCTCCGACCAGCTGTCTCAGACCGTCTGCCTTAGACCGTCGGTCTCAGACCGTCTGTCTCAGACCAGCTGTATCAGACCAGCTGTCTCAGACCGTCTGTCTCAGACCGTGTGTCTCTGACCGTCTGTCTCAGACAGCCTGTCTCAGACCGTCTGTCTCAGACCGCCTGTCTCAGACCGTCTGTCTCAGACCGTCTGTCTCAGTACGACTGTCTCAGACCGTCGGTCTCAGACCGTCTGTCTCAGACCAGCTGTCTCAGACCAGCTGTCTCAGACCGTCTGTCTCAGACCGTCTGTCTCAGACCGTCTGTCTCAGACCGTCCGTCTCAGACCGTCTGTCTCAGAACGACTGTCTCAGACCGTCGGTCTCAGACCGTCTGTCTCAGACCAGCTGTCTCCGACCAGCTGTCTCAGACCGTCTGTCTTAGACCGTCTGTCTCAGACCGTCTGTCTCAGACCGCCTGTCTCAGACCGTCTGTCTCAGACCGTCTGTCTCAGACCGTCTGTCTCAGACCGTCTGTCTCAGACCGTCTGTCTCAGACCGTCTGTCTCAGACCGTGTGTCTCCGGCCGCCTGCCTCAGACCGTCTGTCCCAGACCGTCTGTTTCATACCGTCTGTCTCACACCGTCTGTCTCAGACCGTCTGTCTTAGACCGTTTGTCTCAGGCCGCCTGCCTCGGACCGTCTGTCCCAGACCGTCTGTTTCATACCGTCTGTCTCACACCGTCTGTCTCAGACCGTTTGTCTCAGGCCGCCTGCCTCAGACCGTCTGTCCCAGACCGTCTGTTTCATACCGTCTGTCTCACACCGTCTGTCTCAGACCGTCTGTCTTAGACCGTCTGTCTCTGACCGTCTGTCTCAGACCGTCTGTCTCAGAACAGCTGTCTCAGACCGTCTGTCTCAGACCGTCTGTCTCAGACCGTCTGTTTCATACCGTCTGTCTCACACCGTCTGTCTCAGACCGAGTGTCTTAGAACGTCAGTCTCAGACCGTCTGTCTCAGACCGTCTGTCTCAGACCGTCTATCTCAGACCGTCTGTTTCATACCGTCTGCCTCAGACCGTCTGTCTCAGACCGTCTGTCTCAGACCGTCTGTCTCAGACCGTCTGTCTCGGACCGTCTGTCTCAGACCGTCTGTCTCAGAACGACTGTCTCAGACCGTCGGTCTCGGACCGTCTGTCGCAGACCAGCTGTCTCCGACCAGCTGTCTCAGACCGTCTGTCTTAGACCGTCGGTCTCAGACCGTCTGTCTCACACCAGCTGTCTCAGACCAGCTGTCTCAGACCGTCTGTCTCAGACCGTCTGTCTCAGACCGTCTGTCTCAGACCGTCTGTCTCAGAACGACTGTCTCAGACCGTCGGTCTCGGATCGTCTGTCGCAGACTAGCTGTCTCCGACCAGCTGTCTCAGACCGTCTGTCTTAGACCGTCGGTCTCAGACCGTCTGTCTCAGACCAGCTGTCTCAGACCGTCTGTCTCAGACCAGCTGTCTCAGACCGTCTGTCTCAGACCGTCTGTTTCATACCGTCTGTCTCAGACCGTCTGTCTCAGACCGTTTGTCTCAGGCCGCCTGCCTCAGACCGTCTGTCCCAGACCGTCTGTTTCATACCGTCTGTCTCACACCGTCTGTCTCAGACCGTCTGTCTTAGACCGTCTGTCTCTGACCGTCTGTCTCAGACCGTCTGTCTCAGAACAGCAGTCTCAGACCGTCTGTCTCAGACCGTCTGTTTCATACCGTCTGTCTCACACCGTCTGTCTCAGACCGAGTGTCTTAGAACGTCAGTCTCAGACCGTCTGTCTCAGACCGTCTGTCTCAGACCGTCTATCTCAGACCGTCTGTTTCATATCGTCTGCCTCAGACCGTCTGTCTCGGACCGTCTGTCTCGGACGGTCTATCTCGGACCGCCTGTCTCAGACCAGCTGTCTCAGACCGTCTGTCTCAGACCGTCTGTCTCAGACCGTCTGTCTCAGACCGTCTGTCTCAGACCAGCTGTCTCAGACCGTCTGTCTCAGACCAGCTGTCTCAGACCGTCTGTCTCAGACCGTCTGTTTCATACCGTCTGTCTCAGACCGTTTGTCTCAGGCCGCCTGCCTCAGACCGTCTGTCCCAGACCGTCTGTTTCATACCGTCTGTCTCACACCGTCTGTCTCAGACCGTCTGTCTTAGACCGTCTGTCTCTGACCGTCTGTCTCAGACCGTCTGTCTCAGAACAGCTGTCTCAGACCGTCTGTCTCAGACCGTCTGTTTCATACCGTCTGTCTCACACCGTCTGTCTCAGACCGAGTGTCTTAGAACGTCAGTCTCAGACCGTCTGTCTCAGACCGTCTGTCTCAGACCGTCTATCTCAGACCGTCTGTTTCATACCGTCTGCCTCAGACCGTCTGTCTCGGACCGTCTGTCTCGGACGGTCTATCTCGGACCGCCTGTCTCAGACCAGCTGTCTCAGACCGTCTGTCTCAGACCGTCTGTCTCAGACCGTCTGTCGCAGACCGCCTGTCTCAGACCGTCTGTCTCCGACCAGCTGTCTCAGACCGTCTGTCTTAGACCGTCGGTCTCAGACCGTCTGTCTCAGACCAGCTGTATCAGACCAGCTGTCTCAGACCGTCTGTCTCAGACCGTGTGTCTCTGACCGTCTGTCTCAGACCGCCTGTCTCAGACCGTCTGTCTCAGACCGTCTGTCTCAGTACGACTGTCTCAGACCGTCGGTCTCAGACCGTCTGTCTCAGACCAGCTGTCTCAGACCAGCTGTCTCAGACCGTCTGTCTCAGACCGTCTGTCTCAGACCGTCTGTCTCAGACCGTCCGTCTCAGACCGTCTGTCTCAGAACGACTGTCTCAGACCGTCGGTCTCAGACCGTCTGTCTCAGACCAGCTGTCTCCGACCAGCTGTCTCAGACCGTCTGTCTTAGACCGTCTGTCTCAGACCGTCTGTCTCAGACCGCCTGTCTCAGACCGTCTGTCTCAGACCGTCTGTCTCAGACCGTCTGTCTCAGACCGTCTGTCTCAGACCGTCTGTCTCAGACCGTCTGTCTTAGACCGTTTGTCTCAGGCCGCCTGCCTCAGACCGTCTGTCCCAGACCGTCTGTTTCATACCGTCTGTCTCACACCGTCTGTCTCAGACCGTTTGTCTCAGGCCGCCTGCCTCAGACCGTCTGTCCCAGACCGTCTGTTTCATACCGTCTGTCTCACACCGTCTGTCTCAGACCGTCTGTCTTAGACCGTCTGTCTCTGACCGTCTGTCTCAGACCGTCTGTCTCAGAACAGCTGTCTCAGACCGTCTGTCTCAGACCGTCTGTTTCATACCGTCTGTCTCACACCGTCTGTCTCAGACCGAGTGTCTTAGAACGTCAGTCTCAGACCGTCTGTCTCAGACCGTCTGTCTCAGACCGTCTGTCTCAGACCGTCTATCTCAGACCGTCTGTTTCATACCGTCTGCCTCAGACCGTCTGTCTCGGACCGTCTGTCTCGTACGGTCTATCTCGGACCGCCTGTCTCAGACCAGCTGTCTCAGACCTTCTGTCTCAGACCGTCTGTCTCAGACCGTCTGTCTCAGACCGTCTGTCTCAGACCGCCTGTCTCAGACCGTCTGTCTCAGACCGTCTGCCTCAGACCGTCTGTCTCAGACCGTCTGCCTCAGACCGTCTGTCTCAGACCGTCTGTCTCAGACCGTCTGTCTCAGACCGTCTGTCTCGGACCGTCTGTCTCAGACCGTCTGTCTCAGACCGTCTGTCTCAGACCGTCTGTCTCAGACCAGCTGTCTCAGACCGTCTGTCTCAGACCAGCTGTCTCAGACCGTCTGTCTCAGACCGTCTGTTTCATACCGTCTGTCTCAGACCGTCTGTCTCAGACCGTTTGTCTCAGGCCGCCTCCCTCAGACCGTCTGTCCCAGACCGTCTGTTTCATACCGTCTGTCTCACACCGTCTGTCTCAGACCGTCTGTCTTAGACCGTCTGTCTCTGACCGTCTGTCTCAGACCGTCTGTCTCAGAACAGCTGTCTCAGACCGTCTGTCTCAGACCGTCTGTTTCATACCGTCTGTCTCACACCGTCTGTCTCAGACCGAGTGTCTTAGAACGTCAGTCTCAGACCGTCTGTCTCAGACCGTCTGTCTCAGACCGTCTGTCTCAGACCGTCTGTCTCAGACCGTCTATCTCAGACCGTCTGTTTCATACCGTCTGCCTCAGACCGTCTGTCTCGGACCGTCTGTCTCGTACGGTCTATCTCGGACCGCCTGTCTCAGACCAGCTGTCTCAGACCGTCTGTCTCAGACCGTCTGTCTCAGACCGTCTGTCTCAGACCGTCTGTCTCAGACCGCCTGTCTCAGACCGTCTGTCTCAGACCGTCTGCCTCAGACCGTCTGTCTCAGACCGTCTGCCTCAGACCGTCTGTCTCAGACCGTCTGTCTCAGACCGTCTGTCTCAGACCGTCTGTCTCGGACCGTCTGTCTCAGACCGTCTGTCTCAGACCGTCTGTCTCAGACCGTCTGTCTCAGACCGTCTGTCTCAGACCAGCTGTCTCAGACCGTCTGTCTCAGACCAGCTGTCTCAGACCGTCTGTCTCAGACCGTCTGTTTCATACCGTCTGTCTCAGACCGTCTGTCTCAGACCGTTTGTCTCAGGCCGCCTCCCTCAGACCGTCTGTCCCAGACCGTCTGTTTCATACCGTCTGTCTCACACCGTCTGTCTCAGACCGTCTGTCTTAGACCGTCTGTCTCTGACCGTCTTTCTCAGACCGTCTGTCTCAGAACAGCTGTCTCAGACCGTCTGTCTCAGACCGTCTGTTTCATACCGTCTGTCTCACACCGTCTGTCTCAGACCGAGTGTCTTAGAACGTCAGTTTCAGACCGTCTGTCTCAGACCCTCTGTCTCAGACCGTCTATCTCAGACCGTCTGTTTCATACCGTCTGCCTCAGACCGTCTGTCTCGGACCGTCTGTCTCGGACGGTCTATCTCGGACCGCCTGTCTCAGACCAGCTGTCTCAGACCGTCTGTCTCAGACCGTCTGTCTCAGACCGTCTGTCTCAGACCGCCTGTCTCAGACCGTCTGTCTCAGACCGTCTGCCTCAGACCGTCTGTCTCAGACCGTCTGTTTCAGACCGTCTGTCTCAGACCGTCTGTCTCAGACCGTCTGTCTCGGACCGTCTGTCTCAGACCGTCTGTCTCAGAACGACTGTCTCAGACCGTCGGTCTCAGACCGTCTGTCGCAGACCAGCTGTCTCCGACCAGCTGTCTCAGACCGTCTGTCTTAGACCGTCGGTCTCAGACCGTCTGTCTCAGACCAGCTGTCTCAGACCAGCTGTCTCAGACCGTCTGTCTCAGACCGTCTGTCTCAGACCGCCTGTCTCAGACCGTCTGTCTCAGACCGTCTGTCTCGGACCGTCTGTCTCAGACCGTCTGTCTCAGAACGACTGTCTCAGACCGTCGGTCTCAGACCGTCTGTCGCAGACCAGCTGTCTCCGACCAGCTGTCTCAGACCGTCTGTCTTAGACCGTCGGTCTCAGACCGTCTGTCTCAGACCAGCTGTCTCAGACCAGCTGTCTCAGACCGTCTGTCTCAGACCGTCTGTCTCAGACCGTCTGTCTCAGACCGTCTGTCTCAGACCGTCTGTCTCAGAACGACTGTCTCAGACCGTCGGTCTCAGACCGTCTGTCGCAGACCAGCTGTCTCCGACCAGCTGTCTCAGACCGTCTGTCTTAGACCGTCGGTCTCAGACCGTCTGTCTCAGACCAGCTGTCTCAGACCAGCTGTCTCAGACCGTCTGTCTCAGACCGTCTGTCTCTGACCGTCTGTCTCAGACCGCCTGTCTCAGACCGTCTGTCTCAGACCGCCTGTCTCAGACCGTCTGTCTCAGACCGTCTGTCTCAGACCGTCTGTTTCATACCGTCTGTCTCACACCGTCTGTCTCAGACCGAGTGTCTTAGAACGTCAGTCTCAGACCGTCTGTCTCAGACCGTCTGTCTCAGACCGTCTGTCTCAGACCGTCTATCTCAGACCGTCTGTTTCATACCGTCTGCCTCAGACCGTCTGTCTCGGACCGTCTGTCTCGTACGGTCTATCTCGGACCGCCTGTCTCAGACCAGCTGTCTCAGACCGTCTGTCTCAGACCGTCTGTCTCAGACCGTCTGTCTCAGACCGTCTGTCTCAGACCGCCTGTCTCAGACCGTCTGTCTCAGACCGTCTGCCTCAGACCGTCTGTCTCAGACCGTCTGCCTCAGACCGTCTGTCTCAGACCGTCTGTCTCAGACCGTCTGTCTCAGACCGTCTGTCTCGGACCGTCTGTCTCAGACCGTCTGTCTCAGACCGTCTGTCTCAGACCGTCTGTCTCAGACCAGCTGTCTCAGACCGTCTGTCTCAGACCAGCTGTCTCAGACCGTCTGTCTCAGACCGTCTGTTTCATACCGTCTGTCTCAGACCGTCTGTCTCAAACCGTTTGTCTCAGGCCGCCTCCCTCAGACCGTCTGTCCCAGACCGTCTGTTTCATACCGTCTGTCTCACACCGTCTGTCTCAGACCGTCTGTCTTAGACCGTCTGTCTCTGACCGTCTGTCTCAGACCGTCTGTCTCAGAACAGCTGTCTCAGACCGTCTGTCTCAGACCGTCTGTTTCATACCGTCTGTCTCACACCGTCTGTCTCAGACCGAGTGTCTTAGAACGTCAGTCTCAGACCGTCTGTCTCAGACCGTCTGTCTCAGACCGTCTGTCTCAGACCGTCTATCTCAGACCGTCTGTTTCATACCGTCTGCCTCAGACCGTCTGTCTCGGACCGTCTGTCTCGTACGGTCTATCTCGGACCGCCTGTCTCAGACCAGCTGTCTCAGACCGTCTGTCTCAGACCGTCTGTCTCAGACCGTCTGTCTCAGACCGTCTGTCTCAGACCGCCTGTCTCAGACCGTCTGTCTCAGACCGTCTGCCTCAGACCGTCTGCCTCAGACCGTCTGTCTCAGACCGTCTGCCTCAGACCGTCTGTCTCAGACCGTCTGTCTCAGACCGTCTGTCTCAGACCGTCTGTCTCGGACCGTCTGTCTCAGACCGTCTGTCTCAGACCGTCTGTCTCAGACCGTCTGTCTCAGACCGTCTGTCTCAGACCAGCTGTCTCAGACCGTCTGTCTCAGACCAGCTGTCTCAGACCGTCTGTCTCAGACCGTCTGTTTCATACCGTCTGTCTCAGACCGTCTGTCTCAGACCGTTTGTCTCAGGCCGCCTCCCTCAGACCGTCTGTCCCAGACCGTCTGTTTCATACCGTCTGTCTCACACCGTCTGTCTCAGACCGTCTGTCTTAGACCGTCTGTCTCTGACCGTCTGTCTCAGACCGTCTGTCTCAGAACAGCTGTCTCAGACCGTCTGTCTCAGACCGTCTGTTTCATACCGTCTGTCTCACACCGTCTGTCTCAGACCGAGTGTCTTAGAACGTCAGTTTCAGACCGTCTGTCTCAGACCCTCTGTCTCAGACCGTCTATCTCAGACCGTCTGTTTCATACCGTCTGCCTCAGACCGTCTGTCTCGGACCGTCTGTCTCGGACGGTCTATCTCGGACCGCCTGTCTCAGACCAGCTGTCTCAGACCGTCTGTCTCAGACCGTCTGTCTCAGACCGTCTGTCTCAGACCGCCTGTCTCAGACCGTCTGTCTCAGACCGTCTGCCTCAGACCGTCTGTCTCAGACCGTCTGTTTCAGACCGTCTGTCTCAGACCGTCTGTCTCAGACCGTCTGTCTCGGACCGTCTGTCTCAGACCGTCTGTCTCAGAACGACTGTCTCAGACCGTCGGTCTCAGACCGTCTGTCGCAGACCAGCTGTCTCCGACCAGCTGTCTCAGACCGTCTGTCTTAGACCGTCGGTCTCAGACCGTCTGTCTCAGACCAGCTGTCTCAGACCAGCTGTCTCAGACCGTCTGTCTCAGACCGTCTGTCTCAGACCGCCTGTCTCAGACCGTCTGTCTCAGACCGTCTGTCTCGGACCGTCTGTCTCAGACCGTCTGTCTCAGAACGACTGTCTCAGACCGTCGGTCTCAGACCGTCTGTCGCAGACCAGCTGTCTCCGACCAGCTGTCTCAGACCGTCTGTCTTAGACCGTCGGTCTCAGACCGTCTGTCTCAGACCAGCTGTCTCAGACCAGCTGTCTCAGACCGTCTGTCTCAGACCGTCTGTCTCAGACCGTCTGTCTCAGACCGTCTGTCTCAGACCGTCTGTCTCAGAACGACTGTCTCAGACCGTCGGTCTCAGACCGTCTGTCGCAGACCAGCTGTCTCCGACCAGCTGTCTCAGACCGTCTGTCTTAGACCGTCGGTCTCAGACCGTCTGTCTCAGACCAGCTGTCTCAGACCAGCTGTCTCAGACCGTCTGTCTCAGACCGTCTGTCTCTGACCGTCTGTCTCAGACCGCCTGTCTCAGACCGTCTGTCTCAGACCGCCTGTCTCAGACCGTCTGTCTCAGACCGTCTGTCTCAGTACGACTGTCTCAGACCGTCGGTCTCAGACCGTCTGTCTCAGACCAGCTGTCTCAGACCAGCTGTCTCAGACCGTCTGTCTCAGACCGTCTGTCTCAGACCGTCTGCCTCAGACCGTCTGTCTCGGACCGTCCGTCTCAGACCGTCTGTCTCAGAACGACTGTCTCAGACCGTCGGTCTCAGACCGTCGGTCTCAGACCGTCGGTCTCAGACCGTCTGTCTCAGACCAGCTGTCTCCGACCAGCTGTCTCAGACCGTCTGTCTTAGACCGTCTGTCTCAGACCGTCTGTCTCAGACCGCCTGTCTCAGACCGTCTGTCTCAGACCGTCTGTCTCAGACCGTCTGTCTCAGACCGTCTGTCTCAGACCGTCTGTCTCAGACCGTTTGTCTCAGGCCGCCTGCCTCAGACCGTCTGTCCCAGACCGTCTGTTTCATACCGTCTGTCCCACACCGTCTGTCTCAGACCGTCTGTCTTAGACCGTTTGTCTCAGGCCGCCTGCCTCAGACCGTCTGTCCCAGACCGTCTGTTTCATACCGTCTGTCTCACACCGTCTGTCTCAGACCGTCTGTCTTAGACCGTCTGTCTCTGACCGTCTGTCTCAGATCGTCTGTCTCAGACCGTCTGTCTCAGACCGTCTGTCTCAGACCAGCTGTCTCAGACCGTCTGTCTCAGACCAGCTGTCTCAGACCGTCTGTCTCAGACCGTCTGTTTCATACCGTCTGTCTCAGACCGTCTGTCTCAGACCGTTTGTCTCAGGCCGCCTGCCTCAGACCGTCTGTCCCAGACCGTCTGTTTCATACCGTCTGTCTCACACCGTCTGTCTCAGACCGTCTGTCTTAGACCGTCTGTCTCTGACCGTCTGTCTCAGACCGTCTGTCTTAGACCGTCTGTCTCAGAACGACTGTCTCAGACCGTCGGTCTCAGACCGTCTGTCTCAGACCAGCTGTCTCCGACCAGCTGTCTCAGACCGTCTGTCTTAGACCGTCTGTCTCAGACCGTCTGTCTCAGACCGCCTGTCTCAGACCGTCTGTCTCAGACCGTCTGTCTCAGACCGTCTGTCGCAGACCGTCAGTCTCAGACCGTCTGTCTCAGACCGTCTGTCTCAGACCGTCTGTCTCAGACCGTCTGTCTCAGACCGTATGTCTCAGGCCGCCTGCCTCAGACCGTCTGTCCCAGACCGTCTGTTTCATACCGTCTGTCTCACACCGTCTGTCTCAGACCAGCTGTCTCAGACCGTCTGTCTCAGACCAGCTGTCTCAGACCGTCTGTCTCAGACCGTCTGTTTCATACCGTCTGTCTCAGACCGTCTGTCTCAGACCGTTTGTCTCAGGCCGCCTGCCTCAGACCGTCTGTCCCAGACCGTCTGTTTCATACCGTCTGTCTCACACCGTCTGTCTCAGACCGTCTGTCTTAGACCGTCTGTCTCTGACCGTCTGTCTCAGACCGTCTGTCTCAGAACAGCTGTCTCAGACCGTCTGTCTCAGACCGTCTGTTTCATACCGTCTGTCTCACACCGTCTGTCTCAGACCGAGTGTCTTAGAACGTCAGTCTCAGACCGTCTGTCTCAGACCGTCTGTCTCAGACCGTCTATCTCAGACCGTCTGTTTCATACCGTCTGCCTCAGACCGTCTGTCTCGGACCGTCTGTCTCGGACGGTCTATCTCGGACCGCCTGTCTCAGACCAGCTGTCTCAGACCGTCTGTCTCAGACCGTCTGTCTCAGACCGTCTGTCGCAGACCGCCTGTCTCAGACCGTCTGTCTCAGACCGTCTGCCTCAGACCGTCTGTCTCAGACCGTCTGCCTCAGACCGTCTGTCTCAGACCGTCTGTCTCAGACCGTCTGTCTCAGACCGTCTGTCTCGGACCGTCTGTCTCAGACCGTCTGTCTCAGAACGACTGTCTCAGACCGTCGGTCTCGGACCGTCTGTCGCAGACCAGCTGTCTCCGACCAGCTGTCTCAGACCGTCTGTCTTAGACCGTCGGTCTCAGACCGTCTGTCTCACACCAGCTGTCTCAGACCAGCTGTCTCAGACCGTCTGTCTCAGACCGTCTGTCTCAGACCGTCTGTCTCAGACCGTCTGTCTCAGAACGACTGTCTCAGACCGTCGGTCTCGGACCGTCTGTCGCAGACCAGCTGTCTCCGACCAGCTGTCTCAGACCGTCTGTCTTAGACCGTCTGTCTCAGACCGTCTGTCTCAGACCGCCTGTCTCAGACCGTCTGTCTCAGACCGTCTGTCTCAGACCGTCTGTCTCAGACCGTCAGTCTCAGACCGTCTGTCTCAGACCGTCTGTCTCAGACCGTCTGTCTCAGACCGTCTGTCTCAGACCGTATGTCTCAGGCCGCCTGCCTCAGACCGTCTGTCCCAGACCGTCTGTTTCATACCGTCTGTCTCACACCGTCTGTCTCAGACCAGCTGTCTCAGACCGTCTGTCTCAGACCAGCTGTCTCAGACCGTCTGTCTCAGACCGTCTGTCTCAGACCGTCTGTCTTAGACCGTCTGTCTCTGACCGTCTGTCTCAGACCGTCTGTCTCAGAACAGCTGTCTCAGACCGTCTGTCTCAGACCGTCTGTTTCATACCGTCTGTCTCACACCGTCTGTCTCAGACCGAGTGTCTTAGAACGTCAGTCTCAGACCGTCTGTCTCAGACCGTCTGTCTCAGACCGTCTATCTCAGACCGTCTGTTTCATACCGTCTGCCTCAGACCGTCTGTCTCGGACCGTCTGTCTCGGACGGTCTATCTCGGACCGCCTGTCTCAGACCAGCTGTCTCAGACCGTCTGTCTCAGACCGTCTGTCTCAGACCGTCTGTCGCAGACCGCCTGTCTCAGACCGTCTGTCTCAGACCGTCTGCCTCAGACCGTCTGTCTCAGACCGTCTGCCTCAGACCGTCTGTCTCAGACCGTCTGTCTCAGACCGTCTGTCTCAGACCGTCTGTCTCGGACCGTCTGTCTCAGACCGTCTGTCTCAGAACGACTGTCTCAGACCGTCGGTCTCGGACCGTCTGTCGCAGACCAGCTGTCTCCGACCAGCTGTCTCAGACCGTCTGTCTTAGACCGTCGGTCTCAGACCGTCTGTCTCACACCAGCTGTCTCAGACCAGCTGTCTCAGACCGTCTGTCTCAGACCGTCTGTCTCAGACCGTCTGTCTCAGACCGTCTGTCTCAGAACGACTGTCTCAGACCGTCGGTCTCGGACCGTCTGTCGCAGACCAGCTGTCTCCGACCAGCTGTCTCAGACCGTCTGTCTTAGACCGTCGGTCTCAGACCGTCTGTCTCAGACCAGCTGTCTCAGACCGTCTGTCTCAGACCAGCTGTCTCAGACCGTCTGTCTCAGACCGTCTGTTTCATACCGTCTGTCTCAGACCGTCTGTCTCAGACCGTTTGTCTCAGGCCGCCTGCCTCAGACCGTCTGTCCCAGACCGTCTGTTTCATACCGTCTGTCTCACACCGTCTGTCTCAGACCGTCTGTCTTAGACCGTCTGTCTCTGACCGTCTGTCTCAGACCGTCTGTCTCAGAACAGCAGTCTCAGACCGTCTGTCTCAGACCGTCTGTTTCATACCGTCTGTCTCACACCGTCTGTCTCAGACCGAGTGTCTTAGAACGTCAGTCTCAGACCGTCTGTCTCAGACCGTCTGTCTCAGACCGTCTATCTCAGACCGTCTGTTTCATACCGTCTGCCTCAGACCGTCTGTCTCGGACCGTCTGTCTCGGACGGTCTATCTCGGACCGCCTGTCTCAGACCAGCTGTCTCAGACCGTCTGTCTCAGACCGTCTGTCTCAGACCGTCTGTCTCAGACCGTCTGTCTCAGACCAGCTGTCTCAGACCGTCTGTCTCAGACCAGCTGTCTCAGACCGTCTGTCTCAGACCGTCTGTTTCATACCGTCTGTCTCAGACCGTCTGTCTCAGACCGTTTGTCTCAGGCCGCCTGCCTCAGACCGTCTGTCCCAGACCGTCTGTTTCATACCGTCTGTCTCACACCGTCTGTCTCAGACCGTCTGTCTTAGACCGTCTGTCTCTGACCGTCTGTCTCAGACCGTCTGTCTCAGAACAGCTGTCTCAGACCGTCTGTCTCAGACCGTCTGTTTCATACCGTCTGTCTCACACCGTCTGTCTCAGACCGAGTGTCTTAGAACGTCAGTCTCAGACCGTCTGTCTCAGACCGTCTGTCTCAGACCGTCTATCTCAGACCGTCTGTTTCATACCGTCTGCCTCAGACCGTCTGTCTCGGACCGTCTGTCTCGGACGGTCTATCTCGGACCGCCTGTCTCAGACCAGCTGTCTCAGACCGTCTGTCTCAGACCGTCTGTCTCAGACCGTCTGTCGCAGACCGCCTGTCTCAGACCGTCTGTCTCAGACCGTCTGCCTCAGACCGTCTGTCTCAGACCGTCTGCCTCAGACCGTCTGTCTCAGACCGTCTGTCTCAGACCGTCTGTCTCAGACCGTCTGTCTCGGACCGTCTGTCTCAGACCGTCTGTCTCAGAACGACTGTCTCAGACCGTCGGTCTCGGACCGTCGGTCTCAGACCGTCTGTCGCAGACCAGCTGTCTCCGACCAGCTGTCTCAGACCGTCTGTCTTAGACCGTCGGTCTCAGACCGTCTGTCTCAGACCAGCTGTATCAGACCAGCTGTCTCAGACCGTCTGTCTCAGACCGTGTGTCTCTGACCGTCTGTCTCAGACCGCCTGTCTCAGACCGTCTGTCTCAGACCGCCTGTCTCAGACCGTCTGTCTCAGACCGTCTGTCTCAGTACGACTGTCTCAGACCGTCGGTCTCAGACCGTCTGTCTCAGACCAGCTGTCTCAGACCAGCTGTCTCAGACCGTCTGTCTCAGACCGTCTGTCTCAGACCGTCTGTCTCAGACCGTCCGTCTCAGACCGTCTGTCTCAGAACGACTGTCTCAGACCGTCGGTCTCAGACCGTCGGTCTCAGACCGTCTGTCTCAGACCAGCTGTCTCCGACCAGCTGTCTCAGACCGTCTGTCTTAGACCGTCTGTCTCAGACCGTCTGTCTCAGACCGCCTGTCTCAGACCGTCTGTCTCAGACCGTCTGTCTCAGACCGTCTGTCTCAGACCGTCTGTCTCAGACCGTCTGTCTCAGACCGTCTGTCTCAGACCGTCTGTCTCAGACCGTTTGTCTCCGGCCGCCTGCCTCAGACCGTCTGTCCCAGACCGTCTGATTCATACCGTCTGTCTCACACCGTCTGTCTCAGACCGTCTGTCTTAGACCGTTTGTCTCAGGCCGCCTGCCTCAGACCGTCTGTCCCAGACCGTCTGTTTCATACCGTCTGTCTCACACCGTCTGTCTCAGACCGTCTGTCTTAGACCGTCTGTCTCTGACCGTCTGTCTCAGACCGTCTGTCTCAGAACAGCTGTCTCAGACCGTCTGTCTCAGACCGTCTGTCTCAGACCGTCTGTTTCATACCGTCTGTCTCACACCGTCTGTCTCAGACCGAGTGTCTTAGAACGTCAGTCTCAGACCGTCTGTCTCAGAGCGTCTGTCTCAGACCGTCTATCTCAGACCGTCTGTTTCATACCGTCTGCCTCAGACCGTCTGTCTCAGACCGTCTGTCTCAGACCGTCTGTCTCAGACCGTCTGTCTCGGACCGTCTGTCTCAGACCGTCTGTCTCAGAACGACTGTCTCAGACCGTCGGTCTCGGACCGTCTGTCGCAGACCAGCTGTCTCCGACCAGCTGTCTCAGACCGTCTGTCTTAGACCGTCGGTCTCAGACCGTCTGTCTCACACCAGCTGTCTCAGACCAGCTGTCTCAGACCGTCTGTCTCAGACCGTCTGTCTCAGACCGTCTGTCTCAGACCGTCTGTCTCAGAACGACTGTCTCAGACCGTCGGTCTCGGACCGTCTGTCGCAGACCAGCTGTCTCCGACCAGCTGTCTCAGACCGTCTGTCTTAGACCGTCGGTCTCAGACCGTCTGTCTCAGACCAGCTGTCTCAGACCGTCTGTCTCAGACCAGCTGTCTCAGACCGTCTGTCTCAGACCGTCTGTTTCATACCGTCTGTCTCAGACCGTCTGTCTCAGACCGTTTGTCTCAGGCCGCCTGCCTCAGACCGTCTGTCCCAGACCGTCTGTTTCATACCGTCTGTCTCACACCGTCTGTCTCAGACCGTCTGTCTTAGACCGTCTGTCTCTGACCGTCTGTCTCAGACCGTCTGTCTCAGAACAGCAGTCTCAGACCGTCTGTCTCAGACCGTCTGTTTCATACCGTCTGTCTCACACCGTCTGTCTCAGACCGAGTGTCTTAGAACGTCAGTCTCAGACCGTCTGTCTCAGACCGTCTGTCTCAGACCGTCTATCTCAGACCGTCTGTTTGATACCGTCTGCCTCAGACCGTCTGTCTCGGACCGTCTGTCTCGGACGGTCTATCTCGGACCGCCTGTCTCAGACCAGCTGTCTCAGACCGTCTGTCTCAGACCGTCTGTCTCAGACCGTCTGTCTCAGACCGTCTGTCTCAGACCAGCTGTCTCAGACCGTCTGTCTCAGACCAGCTGTCTCAGACCGTCTGTCTCAGACCGTCTGTTTCATACCGTCTGTCTCAGACCGTCTGTCTCAGACCGTTTGTCTCAGGCCGCCTGCCTCAGACCGTCTGTCCCAGACCGTCTGTTTCATACCGTCTGTCTCACACCGTCTGTCTCAGACCGTCTGTCTTAGACCGTCTGTCTCTGACCGTCTGTCTCAGACCGTCTGTCTCAGAACAGCTGTCTCAGACCGTCTGTCTCAGACCGTCTGTTTCATACCGTCTGTCTCACACCGTCTGTCTCAGACCGAGTGTCTTAGAACGTCAGTCTCAGACCGTCTGTCTCAGACCGTCTGTCTCAGACCGTCTATCTCAGACCGTCTGTTTCATACCGTCTGCCTCAGACCGTCTGTCTCGGACCGTCTGTCTCGGACGGTCTATCTCGGACCGCCTGTCTCAGACCAGCTGTCTCAGACCGTCTGTCTCAGACCGTCTGTCTCAGACCGTCTGTCGCAGACCGCCTGTCTCAGACCGTCTGTCTCAGACCGTCTGCCTCAGACCGTCTGTCTCAGACCGTCTGCCTCAGACCGTCTGTCTCAGACCGTCTGTCTCAGACCGTCTGTCTCAGACCGTCTGTCTCGGACCGTCTGTCTCGGACCGTCTGTCTCAGACCGTCTGTCTCAGAACGACTGTCTCAGACCGCCGGTCTCGGACCGTCGGTCTCAGACCGTCTGTCGCAGACCAGCTGTCTCCGACCAGCTGTCTCAGACCGTCTGTCTTAGACCGTCGGTCTCAGACCGTCTGTCTCAGACCAGCTGTATCAGACCAGCTGTCTCAGACCGTCTGTCTCAGACCGTGTGTCTCTGACCGTCTGTCTCAGACCGCCTGTCTCAGACCGTCTGTCTCAGACCGCCTGTCTCAGACCGTCTGTCTCAGACCGTCTGTCTCAGTACGACTGTCTCAGACCGTCGGTCTCAGACCGTCTGTCTCAGACCAGCTGTCTCAGACCAGCTGTCTCAGACCGTCTGTCTCAGACCGTCTGTCTCAGACCGTCTGTCTCAGACCGTCCGTCTCAGACTGTCTGTCTCAGAACGACTGTCTCAGACCGTCGGTCTCAGACCGTCGGTCTCAGACCGTCTGTCTCAGACCAGCTGTCTCCGACCAGCTGTCTCAGACCGTCTGTCTCAGACCGTCTGTCTCAGACCGTCTGTCTCGGACGGTGTATCTCGGACCGTCTGTCTCGGACCGTCTGTCTCAGACCGTCTGTTTCATACCGTATGCCTCAGAGCGTCTGTCTCGGACCGTCTGTCTCGGACGGTCTATCTCGGACCGTCTGTCTCGGACCGTCTGTCTCGGACCGTCTGTCTCCGACCGTCTGTCTCCGACCGTCTGTCTCGGACCGTCTGTCTCGGGCCGTCTGTCTCGGACCGTCTGTCTCAGACCGTCCGTCTCAGACCGTCTGTCTCAGACCGTCTGTCTCAGACCGTCTGCCTCAGACCGTCCGTCTCAGACCGTCTATCTCGTCCCGTCTGTCTCAGAACTTCCGTCTCAGACCGTCTGCCTCAGACCGTCTGCCTCAGACCGTCTGTCTCAGAACGTCTGTCACATACCGTCTGTCTCAGAACGTCTATCTCCTCCCGTCGGTCTCAGACCGTCTGTCTCAGACCAGCTGTCTCAGACCGTCTGTCTCAGACCGTCTGTTTCATACCGTCTGTCTCACACCGTCTGTCTCAGACCGTCTGTCTTAGACCGTCTGTCTCAGACCGTCTGTCTCAGACCGCCTGTCTCAGACCGTCTGTCTCAGACCGTCTGTCTCAGACCGTCTGTCTCAGACCGTCAGTCTCAGACCGTCTGTCTCAGACCGTCTGTCTCAGACCGCCTGTCTCAGACCGTCTGTCTCAGACCGTCTGTCTCAGAACGACTGTCTCAGACCGTCGGTCTCAGACCGTCGGTCTCAGACCGTCTGTCTCAGACCAGCCGTCTCAGACCAGCTGTCTCAGACCGTCTGTCTCAGACCGTCTGTCTCAGACCGTCTGTCTCAGACCGTCTGTCTCAGACCGTCTGTCTCAGACCGTCTGTCTCAGACCGTCTGTCTCAGAACGACTGTCTTAGACCGTCGGTCTCAGACCGTCTGTCTCAGACCAGCTGTCTCAGACCAGCTGTCTCAGACCGTCTGTCTCAGACCGTCTGTCTCAGACCGTCTGTCTCAGACCGTCTGTCTCAGACCGTCTGTCTCAGAACGACTGTCTCAGACCGTCTGTTTCAGACCTGCTGTCTCAGACCAGCTGTCTCAGACCGTCTGTCTTAGACCGTCTGTCTCAGACCGTCTGTCTTAGACCGTCTGTCTCAGACCGTCTGTCTCAGACCGCCTGTCTCAGACCGTCTGTCTCAGACCGTCTGTCTCAGACAGTCTGTCTCAGACCGTCAGTCTCAGACCGTCTGTCTCAGACCGTCTGTCTCAGACCATCTGTCTCAGACCGTTTGCCTCAGGCCGCCTGCCTCAGACCGTCTGTCTCAGAACGACTGTCTCAGACCGTCGGTCTCAGGCCGTCTGTCTCAGACCAGCTGTCTCAGACCAGCTGTCTCAGACCGTCTGTCTTAGACCGTCTGTCTCAGACCGTCTGTCTCAGACCGCCTGTCTCAGACCGTCTGTCTCAGACCGTCTGTCTCAGACCGTCTGTCTCAGACCGTCTGTCTCAGACCGTCAGTCTCAGACCGTCTGTCTCAGACCGTCTGTCTCAGACCGTCTGTGTCAGACCGTTTGTCTCAGGCCGCCTGCCTCAGACCGTCTGTCCCAGACCGTCTGTTTCATACCGTCTGTCTCACACCGTCTGTCTCAGACCGTCTGTCTTAGACCGTTTGTCTCAGGCCGCCTGCCTCAGACCGTCTGTCCCAGACCGTCTGTTTCATACCGTCTGTCTCACACCGTCTGTCTCAGACCGTCTGTCTTAGACCGTCTGTCTCTGACCGTCTGTCTCAAACCGTCTGTCTCAGAGCAGCTGTCTCAGACCGTCTGTCTCAGACCGTCTGTTTCATACCGTCTGTCTCACACCGTCTGTCTCAGACCGAGTGTCTTAGACCGTCAGTCTCAGACCGTCTGTCTCAGACCGTCTGTCTCAGACCGTCTGTCTCGGACGGTCTATCTCGGACCGTCTGTCTCGGACCGTCCGTCTCAGACCGTCTGTTTCATACCGTCTGCCTCAGACCGTCTGTCTCGGACCGTCTGTCTCGGACGGTCTATCTCGGACCGTCTGTCTCGGACCGTCTGTCTCGGACCGTCTGTCTCCGACCGTCTGTCTCCGACCGTCTGTCTCGGACCGTCTGTCTCGGACCGTCTGTCTCGGACCGTCTGTCTCGGACCGTCTGTCTCGGACCGTCTGTCTCGGACCGTCTGTCTCGGACCGTCTGTCTCGGACCGTCTGTCTCGGACCGTCTGCCTCAGACCGTCCGTCTCAGACCGTCTATCTCGTCCCGTCTGTCTCAGAACTTCCGTCTCAGACCGTCTGCCTCAGACCGTCTGTCTCAGAACGTCTGTCACAGACCGTCTGTCTCAGAACGTCTATCTCGTCCCGTCGGTCTCTGACCGTCTGTCTCAAACCGTCTGTCTCAGAGCAGCTGTCTCAGACCGTCTGTCTCAGACCGTCTGTTTCATACCGTCTGTCTCACACCGTCTGTCTCAGACCGAGTGTCTTAGAACGTCAGTCTCAGACCGTCTGTCTCAGACCGTCTGTCTCAGACCGTCTATCTCAGACCGTCTGTTTCATACCGTCTGCCTCAGACCGTCTATCTCGGACCGTCTGTCTCGGACGGTCTATCTCGGACCGCCTGTCTCAGACCAGCTGTCTCAGACCGTCTGTCTCAGACCGTCTGTCTCAGACCGTCTGTCTCAGACCGCCTGTCTCAGACCGTCTGTCTCAGACCGTCTGCCTCAGACCGTCTGTCTCAGACCGTCTGCCTCAGACCGTCTGTCTCAGACCGTCTGTCTCAGACCGTCTGTCTCAGACCGTCTGTCTCAGACCATCTGTCTCAGACCGTTTGTCTCAGGCCGCCTGCCTCAGACCGTCTGTCTCAGAACGACTGTCTCAGACCGTCGGTCTCAGGCCGTCTGTCTCAGACCAGCTGTCTCAGACCAGCTGTCTCAGACCGTCTGTCTTAGACCGTCTGTCTCAGACCGTCTGTCTCAGACCGCCTGTCTCAGACCGTCTGTCTCAGACCGTCTGTCTCAGACCGTCTGTCTCAGACCGTCTGTCTCAGACCGTCAGTCTCAGACCGTCTGTCTCAGACCGTCTGTCTCAGACCGTCTGTGTCAGACCGTTTGTCTCAGGCCGCCTGCCTCAGACCGTCTGTCCCAGACCGTCTGTTTCATACCGTCTGTCTCACACCGTCTGTCTCAGACCGTCTGTCTTAGACCGTTTGTCTCAGGCCGCCTGCCTCAGACCGTCTGTCCCAGACCGTCTGTTTCATACCGTCTGTCTCACACCGTCTGTCTCAGACCGTCTGTCTTAGACCGTCTGTCTCTGACCGTCTGTCTCAAACCGTCTGTCTCAGAGCAGCTGTCTCAGACCGTCTGTCTCAGACCGTCTGTTTCATACCGTCTGTCTCACACCGTCTGTCTCAGACCGAGTGTCTTAGACCGTCAGTCTCAGACCGTCTGTCTCAGACCGTCTGTCTCGGACGGTCTATCTCGGACCGTCTGTCTCGGACCGTCCGTCTCAGACCGTCTGTTTCATACCGTCTGCCTCAGACCGTCTGTCTCGGACCGTCTGTCTCGGACGGTCTATCTCGGACCGTCTGTCTCGGACCGTCTGTCTCGGACCGTCTGTCTCCGACCGTCTGTCTCCGACCGTCTGTCTCGGACCGTCTGTCTCGGACCGTCTGTCTCGGACCGTCTGTCTCGGACCGTCTGTCTCGGACCGTCTGTCTCGGACCGTCTGTCTCGGACCGTCTGTCTCGGACCGTCTGTCTCGGACCGTCTGCCTCAGACCGTCCGTCTCAGACCGTCTATCTCGTCCCGTCTGTCTCAGAACTTCCGTCTCAGACCGTCTGCCTCAGACCGTCTGTCTCAGAACGTCTGTCACAGACCGTCTGTCTCAGAACGTCTATCTCGTCCCGTCGGTCTCTGACCGTCTGTCTCAAACCGTCTGTCTCAGAGCAGCTGTCTCAGACCGTCTATCTCAGACCGTCTGTTTCATACCGTCTGCCTCAGACCGTCTGTCTCGGACCGTCTGTCTCGGACGGTCTATCTCGGACCGCCTGTCTCAGACCAGCTGTCTCAGACCGTCTGTCTCAGACCGTCTGTCTCAGACCGTCTGTCTCAGACCGCCTGTCTCAGACCGTCTGTCTCAGACCGTCTGCCTCAGACCGTCTGTCTCAGACCGTCTGCCTCAGACCGTCTGTCTCAGACCGTCTGTCTCAGACCGTCTGTCTCAGACCGTCTGTCTCAGACCGTCTGTCTCGGACCGTCTGTCTCAGACCGTCTGTCTCAGAACGACTGTCTCAGACCGTCGGTCTCAGACCGTCTGTCGCAGACCAGCTGTCTCCGACCAGCTGTCTCAGACCGTCTGTCTCAGACCGTCGGTCTCAGACCGTCTGTCTCAGACCAGCTGTCTCAGACCAGCTGTCTCAGACCGTCTGTCTCAGACCGTCTGTCTCAGACCGTCTGTCTCAGACCGTCTGTCTCAGACCGCCTGTCTCAGACCGTCTGTCTCAGACCGTCTGTCTCAGAACGACTGTCTCAGACCGTCGGTCTCAGACCGTCTGTCTCAGACCAGCTGTCTCAGACCAGCTGTCTCAGACCGTCTGTCTCAGACCGTCTGTCTCAGACCGTCTGTCTCAGAACGACTGTCTCAGACCGTCGGTCTCAGACCGTCTGTCGCAGACCAGCTGTCTCCGACCAGCTGTCTCAGACCGTCTGTCTTAGACCGTCGGTCTCAGACCGTCTGTCTCAGACCAGCTGTCTCAGACCAGCTGTCTCAGACCGTCTTTCTCAGACCGTCTGTCTCTGACCGTCTGTCTCAGACCGCCTGTCTCAGACCGTCTGTCTCAGACCGCCTGACTCAGACCGTCTGTCTCAGACCGTCTGTCTCAGTACGACTGTCTCAGACCGTCGGTCTCAGACCGTCTGTCTCAGACCAGCTGTCTCAGACCAGCTGTCTCAGACCGTCTGTCTCAGACCGTCTGTCTCAGACCGTCTGTCTCAGACCGTCTGTCTCAGACCGTCCGTCTCAGACCGTCTGTCTCAGAACGACTGTCTCAGACCGTCGGTCTCAGACCGTCGGTCTCAGACCGTCTGTCTCAGACCAGCTGTCTCCGACCAGCTGCCTCAGACCGTCTGTCTTAGACCGTCTGTCTCAGACCGTCTGTCTCAGACCGCCTGTCTCAGACCGTCTGTCTCAGACCGTCTGTCTCAGACCGTCTGTCTCAGACCGTCAGTCTCAGACCGTCTGTCTCAGACCGTCTGTCTCAGACCGTCTGTCTCAGACCGTCTGTCTCAGACCGTTTGTCTCAGGCCGCATGCCTCAGACCGTCTGTCCCAGACCGTCTGTTTCATACCGTCTGTCTCACAAAGTCTGTCTCATACCGTCTGTCTTAGACCGTTTGTCTCAGGCCGCCTGCCTCAGACCGTCTGTCCCAGACCGTCTGTTTCATACCGTCTGTCTCACACCGTCTGTCTCAGACCGTCTGTCTCAGACCGTCTGTCTCAGACCGTCTGTCTCGGACGGTGTATCTCGGACCGTCTGTCTCGGACCGTCTGTCTCGGACCGTCTGTCTCAGACCGTCTGTTTCATACCGTATGCCTCAGAGCGTCTGTCTCGGACCGTCTGTCTCGGACGGTCTATCTCGGACCGTCTGTCTCGGACCGTCTGTCTCGGACCGTCTGTCTCCGACCGTCTGTCTCCGACCGTCTGTCTCGGACCGTCTGTCTCGGGCCGTCTGTCTCGGACCGTCTGTCTCAGACCGTCCGTCTCAGACCGTCTGTCTCAGACCGTCTGTCTCAGACCGTCTGTCTCAGACCGTCTGTCTCAGACCGTCTGCCTCAGACCGTCCGTCTCAGACCGTCTATCTCGTCCCGTCTGTCTCAGAACTTCCGTCTCAGACCGTCTGCCTCAGACCGTCTGCCTCAGACCGTCTGTCTCAGAACGTCTGTCACATACCGTCTGTCTCAGAACGTCTATCTCGTCCCGTCGGTCTCAGACCGTCTGTCTCAGACCAGCTGTCTCAGACCGTCTGTCTCAGACCGTCTGTTTCATACCGTCTGTCTCACACCGTCTGTCTCAGACCGTCTGTCTTAGACCGTCTGTCTCAGACCGTCTGTCTCAGACCGCCTGTCTCAGACCGTCTGTCTCAGACCGTCTGTCTCAGACCGTCTGTCTCAGACCGTCAGTCTCAGACCGTCTGTCTCAGACCGTCTGTCTCAGACCGTCTGTCTCAGACCGTTTGTCTCAGGCCGCATGCCTCAGACCGTCTGTCCCAGACCGTCTGTTTCATACCGTCTGTCTCACAAAGTCTGTCTTAGACCGTTTGTCTCAGGCCGCCTGCCTCAGACCGTCTGTCCCAGACCGTCTGTTTCATACCGTCTGTCTCACACCGTCTGTCTCAGACCGTCTGTCTCAGACCGTCTGTCTCAGACCGTCTGTCTCGGACGGTGTATCTCGGACCGTCTGTCTCGGACCGTCTGTCTCAGACCGTCTGTTTCATACCGTATGCCTCAGAGCGTCTGTCTCGGACCGTCTGTCTTAGACCGTCTGTCTCAGACCGTCTGTCTCAGACCGTCTGTCTCAGACCGTCTGTCTCAGACCGTCTGCCTCAGACCGTCCGTCTCAGACCGTCTATCTCGTCCCGTCTGTCTCAGTACTTCCGTCTCAGACCGTCTGCCTCAGACCGTCCGTCTCAGACCGTCTATCTCGTCCCGTCTGTCTCAGAACTTCCGTCTCAGACCGTCTGCCTCAGACCGTCTGCCTCAGACCGTCTGTCTCAGAACGTCTGTCACATACCGTCTGTCTCAGAACGTCTATCTCGTCCCGTCGGTCTCAGACCGTCTGTCTCAGACCAGCTGTCTCAGACCGTCTGTCTTAGACCGTCTGTCTCAGACCGTCTGTCTCAGACCGTCTGTCTCAGACCGTCTGTCTCAGACCGTCTGTCTCAGACCGTCTGTCTCAGACCGTCAGTCTCAGACCGTCTGTCTCAGACCGTCTGTCTCAGACCGTCTGTCTCAGACCGTCTGTCTCAGACCGTTTGTCTCAGGCCGCATGCCTCAGACCGTCTGTCCCAGACCGTCTGTTTCATACCGTCTGTCTCACAAAGTCTGTCTCATATCGTCTGTCTTAGACCGTTTGTCTCAGGCCGCCTGCCTCAGACCGTCTGTCCCAGACCGTCTGTTTCATACCGTCTGTCTCACACCGTCTGTCTCAGACCGTCTGTCTCAGACCGTCTGTCTCAGACCGTCTGTCTCGGACGGTGTATCTCGGACCGTCTGTCTCGGACCGTCTGTCTCAGACCGTCTGTTTCATACCGTATGCCTCAGAGCGTCTGTCTCGGACCGTCTGTCTTAGACCGTCTGTCTCAGACCGTCTGCCTCAGACCGTCCGTCTCAGACCGTCTATCTCGTCCCGTCTGTCTCAGTACTTCCGTCTCAGACCGTCTGCCTCAGACCGTCTGCCTCAGACCGTCTGTCTCAGAACGTCTGTCACAGACCGTCTGTCTCAGAACGTCTATCTCGTCCCGTCGGTCTCAGACCGTCTGTCTCAGACCAGCTGTCTCAGACCGTCTGTCTCGGACCGTCTGTTTCATACCGTCTGTCTCACACCGTCTGTCTCAGACCGTCTGTCTTAGACCGTCTGTCTCAGACCGTCTGTCTCAGACCGCCTGTCTCAGACCGTCTGTCTCAGACCGTCTGTCTCAGACCGTCTGTCTCTGACCGTCTGTCTCAGACCGTCTGTCTCAGAACGTCTATCTCGTCCCGTCGGTCTCAGACCGCCTGTCTCAGACCGTCTGTCTCAGACCGTCTGTCTCAGAACGACTGTCTCAGACCGTCGGTCTCAGACCGTCTGTCTCAAACCGTCTGTCTCAGAGCAGCTGTCTCAGACCGTCTGTCTCAGACCGTCTGTTTCATACCGTCTGTCTCACACCGTCTGTCTCAGACCGAGTGTCTTAGACCGTCAGTCTCAGACCGTCTGTCTCAGACCGTCTGTCTCAGACCGTCTGTCTCGGACGGTCTATCTCGGACCGTCTGTCTCGGACCGTCTGTCTCAGACCGTCTGTTTCATACCGTCTGCCTCAGACCGTCTGTCTCGGACCGTCTGTCTCGGACGGTCTATCTCGGACCGTCTGTCTCGGACCGTCTGTCTCGGACCGTCTGTCTCCGACCGTCTGTCTCCGACCGTCTGTCTCGGACCGTCTGTCTCGGACCGTCTGTCTCGGACCGTCTGTCTCGGACCGTCTGTCTCGGACCGTCTGTCTCGGACCGTCTGTCTCGGACCGTCTGTCTCGGACCGTCTGTCTCGGACCGTCTGTCTCGGACCGTCTGTCTCGGACCGTCTGTCTCGGACCGTCTGCCTCAGACCGTCCGTCTCAGACCGTCTATCTCGTCCCGTCTGTCTCAGAACTTCCGTCTCAGACCGTCTGCCTCAGACCGACTGTCTCAGAACGTCTGTCACAGACCGTCTGTCTCAGAACGTCTATCTCGTCCCGTCGGTCTCAGACCGTCTGTCTCAGACCAGCTGTCTCAGACCGTCTGTCTCAGACCGTCTGTCTCAGACTGTCTGTCTCAGACCGTCTGTCTCAGGCCGTCTGTCTCAGACCGTCTGTCTCAGACCGTCTGTCTCAGAACGACTGTCTCAGACCGTCTGTGTCAGACCAGCTGTCTCAGACCAGCTGTCTCAGACCGTCTGTCTCAGACCGTCTGTCTCAGACCGTCTGTCTCAGAACGTCTGTGTCATACCGTCTGTCTCAGACCGTCTGTCTCGGACCGTCTGTCTCGGACCGTCTGTCTCGGACCGTCTGTCTCAGACCGTCTGTCTCATACCGTCTGTGTCACACCGTCTGTCTCAAACCGTCTAACTTAGACCGTCTGTCTCTGACCGTCTGTCTCAGACCGTCTGTCTCAGACCAGCTGTCTCAGACCGTCTGTCTCAGACCGTCTGTTTCATACCGTCTGTCTCACACCGTCTGTCTCAGACCGAGTGTCTTAGACCGTCAGTCTCAGACCGTCTGTCTCAGACCGTCTGTCTCAGACCGTCTGCCTCAGACCGTCCGTCTCAGACCGTCTATCTCGTCCCGTCTGTCTCAGAACTTCCGTCTCAGACCGTCTGCCTCAGACCGTCTGTCTCGGACCGTCTGTCTCAGACCGTCTGTCTCATACCGTCTGTCTCACACCGTCTGTCTCAAACCGTCTAACTTAGACCGTCTGTCTCTGACCGTCTGTCTCAGAACGTCTGTCTCAGACCGTCTGTCTCGGACCGTCTGTTTCATACCGTCTGTCTCACACCGTCTGTCTCAGACCGTCTGTCTTAGACCGTCTGTCTCAGACCGTCTGTCTCAGACCGCCTGTCTCAGACCGTCTGTCTCAGACCGTCTGTCTCAGACCGTCTGTCTCTGACCGTCTGTCTCAGACCGCCTGTCTCAGACCGTCTGTCTCAGACCGCCTGTCTCAGACCGTCTGTCTCAGACCGTCTGTCTCAGAACGACTGTCTCAGACCGTCGGTCTCAGACCGTCTGTCTCAAACCGTCTGTCTCAGAGCAGCTGTCTCAGACCGTCTGTCTCAGACCGTCTGTTTCATACCGTCTGTCTCACACCGTCTGTCTCAGACCGAGTGTCTTAGACCGTCAGTCTCAGACCGTCTGTCTCAGACCGTCCGTCTCAGACCGTCTGTCTCAGAACGACTGTCTCAGACCAGCTGTCTCCGACCAGCTGCCTCAGACCGTCTGTCTTAGACCGTCTGTCTCAGACCGTCTGTCTCAGACCGTCTGTCTCAGACCGTTTGTCTCAGGCCGCATGCCTCAGACCGTCTGTCCCAGACCGTCTGTTTCATACCGTCTGTCTCACAAAGTCTGTCTCATACCGTCTGTCTTAGACCGTTTGTCTCAGGCCGCCTGCCTCAGACCGTCTGTCCCAGACCGTCTGTTTCATACCGTCTGTCTCACACCGTCTGTCTCAGACCGTCTGTCTCAGACCGTCTGTCTCAGACCGTCTGTCTCCGACCGTCTGTCTCGGACGGTGTATCTCGGACCGTCTGTCTCGGACCGTCTGTCTCGGACCGTCTATCTCAGACCGTCTGTTTCATACCGTATGCCTCAGAGCGTCTGTCTCGGACCGTCTGTCTCGGACGGTCTATCTCGGACCGTCTGTCTCGGACCGTCTGTCTCGGACCGTCTGTCTCCGACCGTCTGTCTCCGACCGTCTGTCTCGGACCGTCTGTCTCGGGCCGTCTGTCTCGGACCGTCTGTCTCAGACCGTTTGTCTCAGGCCGCATGCCTCAGACCGTCTGTCCCAGACCGTCTGTTTCATACCGTCTGTCTCACAAAGTCTGTCTCATATCGTCTGTCTTAGACCGTTTGTCTCAGGCCGCCTGCCTCAGACCGTCTGTCCCAGACCGTCTGTTTCATACCGTCTGTCTCACACCGTCTGTCTCAGACCGTCTGTCTCAGACCGTCTGTCTCAGACCGTCTGTCTCAGACCGTCTGTCTCGGACGGTGTATCTCGGACCGTCTGTCTCGGACCGTCTGTCTCAGACCGTCTGTTTCATACCGTATGCCTCAGAGCGTCTGTCTCGGACCGTCTGTCTTAGACCGTCTGTCTCAGACCGTCTGTCTCAGACCGTCTGTCTCAGACCGTCTGTCTCAGACCGTCTGCCTCAGACCGTCCGTCTCAGACCGTCTATCTCGTCCCGTCTGTCTCAGTACTTCCGTCTCAGACCGTCTGCCTCAGACCGTCTGCCTCAGACCGTCTGTCTCAGAACGTCTGTCACAGACCGTCTGTCTCAGAACGTCTATCTCGTCCCGTCGGTCTCAGACCGTCTGTCTCAGACCAGCTGTCTCAGACCGTCTGTCTCGGACCGTCTGTCTCAGACCAGCTGTCTCAGACCGTCTGTCTCGGACCGTCTGTTTCATACCGTCTGTCTCACACCGTCTGTCTCAGACCGTCTGTCTTAGACCGTCTGTCTCAGACCGTCTGTCTCAGACCGCCTGTCTCAGACCGTCTGTCTCAGACCGTCTGTCTCAGACCGTCTGTCTCTGACCGTCTGTCTCAGACCGTCTGTCTCAGAACGTCTATCTCGTCCCGTCGGTCTCAGACCGCCTGTCTCAGACCGTCTGTCTCAGACCGTCTGTCTCAGAACGACTGTCTCAGACCGTCGGTCTCAGACCGTCTGTCTCAAACCGTCTGTCTCAGAGCAGCTGTCTCAGACCGTCTGTCTCAGACCGTCTGTTTCATACCGTCTGTCTCACACCGTCTGTCTCAGACCGAGTGTCTTAGACCGTCAGTCTCAGACCGTCTGTCTCAGACCGTCTGTCTCAGACCGTCTGTCTCGGACGGTCTATCTCGGACCGTCTGTCTCGGACCGTCTGTCTCAAACCGTCTGTTTCATACCGTCTGCCTCAGACCGTCTGTCTCGGACCGTCTGTCTCGGACGGTCTATCTCGGACCGTCTGTCTCGGACCGTCTGTCTCGGACCGTCTGTCTCCGACCGTCTGTCTCCGACCGTCTGTCTCGGACCGTCTGTCTCAGACCGTCTGTCTCAGACTGTCTGTCTCAGACCGTCTGTCTCAGGCCGTCTGTCTCAGACCGTCTGTCTCAGACCGTCTGTCTCAGAACGACTGTCTCAGACCGTCTGTGTCAGACCAGCTGTCTCAGACCAGCTGTCTCAGACCGTCTGTCTCAGACCGTCTGTCTCAGACCGTCTGTCTCAGAACGTCTGTGTCATACCGTCTGTCTCAGACCGTCTGTCTCGGACCGTCTGTCTCGGACCGTCTGTCTCGGACCGTCTGTCTCAGACCGTCTGTCTCATACCGTCTGTGTCACACCGTCTGTCTCAAACCGTCTAACTTAGACCGTCTGTCTCTGACCGTCTGTCTCAGACCGTCTGTCTCAGACCAGCTGTCTCAGACCGTCTGTCTCAGACCGTCTGTTTCATACCGTCTGTCTCACACCGTCTGTCTCAGACCGAGTGTCTTAGACCGTCAGTCTCAGACCGTCTGTCTCAGACCGTCTGTCTCAGACCGTCTGTCTCAGACCGTCTGTCTCAGACCGTCTGTCTCGGACGGTCTATCTCGGACCGTCTGTCTCGGACCGTCTGTCTCAAACCGTCTGTTTCATACCGTCTGCCTCAGACCGTCTGTCTCGGACCGTCTGTCTCGGACGGTCTGTCTCGGACCGTCTGTCTCGGACCGTCTGTCTCGGACCGTCTGTCTCCGACCGTCTGTCTCCGACCGTCTGTCTCGGACCGTCCGTCTCGGACCGTCTGTCTCGGACCGTCTGTCTCGGACCGTCTGTCTCGGACCGTCTGTCTCGGACCGTCTGTCTCGGACCGTCTGTCTCGGACCGTCTGTCTCGGAAAGTCTGTCTCAGACCGTCTGCCTCAGACCGTCCGTCTCAGACCGTCTATCTCGTCCCGTCTGTCTCAGAACTTCCGTCTCAGACCGTCTGCCTCAGACCGTCAGTCTCAGAACGTCTGTCACAGACCGTCTGTCTCAGAACGTCTATCTCGTCCCGTCGGTCTCAGACCGTCTGTCTCAGACCAGCTGTCTCAGACCGTCTGTCTCAGACCGTCTGTCTCAGACTGTCTGTCTCAGACCGTCTGTCTCAAGCCGTCTGTCTCAGACCGTCTGTCTCTGACCGTCTGTCTCAGACCGTCTGCCTCAGACCGTCCGTCTCAGACCGTCTATCTCGTCCCGTCTGTCTCAGAACTTCCGTCTCAGACCGTCTGCCTCAGACCGTCTGTCTCGGACCGTCTGTCTCAGACCGTCTGTCTCATACCGTCTGTCTCACACCGTCTGTCTCAAACCGTCTAACTTAGACCGTCTGTCTCTGACCGTCTGTCTCAGAACGTCTGTCTCAGACCGTCTGTCTCGGACTGTCTGTTTCATACCATCTGTCTCACACCGTCTGTCTCAGACCGTCTGTCTTAGACCGTCTGTCTCAGACCGTCTGTCTCAGACCGCCTGTCTCAGACCGTCTGTCTCAGACCGTCTGTCTCAGACCGTCTGTCTCTGACCGTCTGTCTCAGACCGCCTGTCTCAGACCGTCTGTCTCAGACCGCCTGTCTCAGACCGTCTGTCTCAGACCGTCTGTCTCAGAACGACTGTCTCAGACCGTCGGTCTCAGACCGTCTGTCTCAAACCGTCTGTCTCAGAGCAGCTGTCTCAGACCGTCTGTCTCAGACCGTCTGTTTCATACCGTCTGTCTCACACCGTCTGTCTCAGACCGAGTGTCTTAGACCGTCAGTCTCAGACCGTCTGTCTCAGACCGTCCGTCTCAGACCGTCTGTCTCAGAACGACTGTCTCAGACCAGCTGTCTCCGACCAGCTGCCTCAGACCGTCTGTCTTAGACCGTCTGTCTCAGACCGTCTGTCTCAGACCGTCTGTCTCAGACCGTTTGTCTCAGGCCGCATGCCTCAGACCGTCTGTCCCAGACCGTCTGTTTCATACCGTCTGTCTCACAAAGTCTGTCTCATACCGTCTGTCTTAGACCGTTTGTCTCAGGCCGCCTGCCTCAGACCGTCTGTCCCAGACCGTCTGTTTCATACCGTCTGTCTCACACCGTCTGTCTCAGACCCTCTGTCTCAGACCGTCTGTCTCAGACCGTCTGTCTCGGACGGTGTATCTCGGACCGTCTGTCTCGGACCGTCTGTCTCGGACCGTCTATCTCAGACCGTCTGTCTCAGACCGTCTGTCTCAGACCGTCTGTCTCTGACCGTCTGTCTCAGACCGCCTGTCTCAGACCGTCTGTCTCAGACCGCCTGTCTCAGACCGTCTGTCTCAGACCGTCTGTCTCAGAACGACTGTCTCAGACCGTCGGTCTCAGACCGTCTGTCTCAAACCGTCTGTCTCAGAGCAGCTGTCTCAGACCGTCTGTCTCAGACCGTCTGTTTCATACCGTCTGTCTCACACCGTCTGTCTCAGACCGAGTGTCTTAGACCGTCAGTCTCAGACCGTCTGTCTCAGACCGTCTGTCTCAGACCGTCTGTCTCGGACGGTCTATCTCGGACCGTCTGTCTCGGACCGTCTGTCTCAGACCGTCTGTTTCATACCGTCTGCCTCAGACCGTCTGTCTCGGACCGTCTGTCTCGGACGGTCTATCTCGGACCGTCTGTCTCGGACCGTCTGTCTCGGACCGTCTGTCTCCGACCGTCTGTCTCCGACCGTCTGTCTCGGACCGTCTGTCTCGGACCGTCTGTCTCGGACCGTCTGTCTCGGACCGTCTGTCTCGGACCGTCTGTCTCGGACCGTCTGTCTCGGACCGTCTGTCTCGGACCGTCTGTCTCGGACCGTCTGTCTCGGACCGTCTGCCTCAGACCGTCCGTCTCAGACCGTCTATCTCGTCCCGTCTGTCTCAGAACTTCCGTCTCAGACCGTCTGCCTCAGACCGACTGTCTCAGAACGTCTGTCACAGACCGTCTGTCTCAGAACGTCTATCTCGTCCCGTCGGTCTCAGACCGTCTGTCTCAGACCAGCTGTCTCAGACCGTCTGTCTCAGACCGTCTGTCTCAGACTGTCTGTCTCAGACCGTCTGTCTCAGGCCGTCTGTCTCAGACCGTCTGTCTCAGACCGTCTGTCTCAGAACGACTGTCTCAGACCGTCTGTGTCAGACCAGCTGTCTCAGACCAGCTGTCTCAGACCGTCTGTCTCAGACCGTCTGTCTCAGACCGTCTGTCTCAGAACGTCTGTGTCATACCGTCTGTCTCAGACCGTCTGTCTCGGACCGTCTGTCTCGGACCGTCTGTCTCGGACCGTCTGTCTCAGACCGTCTGTCTCATACCGTCTGTGTCACACCGTCTGTCTCAAACCGTCTAACTTAGACCGTCTGTCTCTGACCGTCTGTCTCAGACCGTCTGTCTCAGACCAGCTGTCTCAGACCGTCTGTCTCAGACCGTCTGTTTCATACCGTCTGTCTCACACCGTCTGTCTCAGACCGAGTGTCTTAGACCGTCAGTCTCAGACCGTCTGTCTCAGACCGTCTGTCTCAGACCGTCTGTCTCAGACCGTCTGTCTCAGACCGTCTGTCTCGGACGGTCTATCTCGGACCGTCTGTCTCGGACCGTCTGTCTCAAACCGTCTGTTTCATACCGTCTGCCTCAGACCGTCTGTCTCGGACCGTCTGTCTCGGACGGTCTATCTCGGACCGTCTGTCTCGGACCGTCTGTCTCGGACCGTCTGTCTCCGACCGTCTGTCTCCGACCGTCTGTCTCGGACCGTCCGTCTCGGACCGTCTGTCTCGGACCGTCTGTCTCGGACCGTCTGTCTCGGACCGTCTGTCTCGGACCGTCTGTCTCGGACCGTCTGTCTCGGACCGTCTGTCTCGGAAAGTCTGTCTCAGACCGTCTGCCTCAGACCGTCCGTCTCAGACCGTCTATCTCGTCCCGTCTGTCTCAGAACTTCCGTCTCAGACCGTCTGCCTCAGACCGTCTGTCTCAGAACGTCTGTCACAGACCGTCTGTCTCAGAACGTCTATCTCGTCCCGTCGGTCTCAGACCGTCTGTCTCAGACCAGCTGTCTCAGACCGTCTGTCTCAGACCGTCTGTCTCAGACTGTCTGTCTCAGACCGTCTGTCTCAAGCCGTCTGTCTCAGACCGTCTGTCTCTGACCGTCTGTCTCAGACCGTCTGCCTCAGACCGTCCGTCTCAGACCGTCTATCTCGTCCCGTCTGTCTCAGAACTTCCGTCTCAGACCGTCTGCCTCAGACCGTCTGTCTCGGACCGTCTGTCTCAGACCGTCTGTCTCATACCGTCTGTCTCACACCGTCTGTCTCAAACCGTCTAACTTAGACCGTCTGTCTCTGACCGTCTGTCTCAGAACGTCTGTCTCAGACCAGCTGTCTCAGACCGTCTGTCTCAGACCGTCTGTTTCATACCGTCTGTCTCACACCGTCTGTCTCAGACCGAGTGTCTTAGACCGTCAGTCTCAGACCGTCTGTCTCAGACCGTCTGTCTCAGACCGTCTATCTCAGACCGTCTGTTTCATACCGTCTGCCTCAGACCGTCCGTCTCAGACCGTCTGTCTCTGACCGTCTGTCTCAGACCGCCTGTCTCAGACCGTCTGTCTCAGACCGCCTGTCTCAGACCGTCTGTCTCAGACCGTCTGTCTCAGTACGACTGTCTCAGACCGTCGGTCTCAGACCGTCTGTCTCAGACCAGCTGTCTCAGACCAGCTGTCTCAGACCGTCTGTCTCAGACCGTCTGTCTCAGACCGTCTGTCTCAGACCGTCTGTCTCAGACCGTCCGTCTCAGACCGTCTGTCTCAGAACGACTGTCTCAGACCGTCGGTCTCAGACCGTCGGTCTCAGACCGTCGGTCTCAGACCGTCTGTCTCAGACCAGCTGTCTCCGACCAGCTGCCTCAGACCGTCTGTCTTAGACCGTCTGTCTCAGACCGTATGTCTCAGACCGCCTGTCTCAGACCGTCTGTCTCAGACCGTCTGTCTCAGACCGTCTGTCTCAGACCGTCAGTCTCAGACCGTCTGTCTCAGACCGTCTGTCTCAGACCGTCTGTCTCAGACCGTCTGTCTCAGACCGTTTGTCTCAGGCCGCATGCCTCAGACCGTCTGTCCCAGACCGTCTATTTCATACCGTCTGTCTCACAAAGTCTGTCTCATACCGTCTGTCTTAGACCGTTTGTCTCAGGCCGCCTGCCTCAGACCGTCTGTCCCAGACCGTCTGTTTCATACCGTCTGTCTCACACCGTCTGTCTCAGACCGTCTGTCTCAGACCGTCTGTCTCAGACCGTCTGTCTCAGACCGTCTGTCTCAGACCGTCTGTCTCGGACGGTGTATCTCGGACCGTCTGTCTCGGACCGTCTGTCTCGGACCGTCTGTCTCAGACCGTCTGTTTCATACCGTATGCCTCAGAGCGTCTGTCTCGGACCGTCTGTCTCGGACGGTCTATCTCGGACCGTCTGTCTCGGACCGTCTGTCTCGGACCGTCTGTCTCCGACCGTCTGTCTCCGACCGTCTGTCTCGGACCGTCTGTCTCGGGCCGTCTGTCTCGGACCGTCTGTCTCAGACCGTCCGTCTCAGACCGTCTGTCTCAGACCGTCTGTCTCAGACCGTCTGCCTCAGACCGTCCGTCTCAGACCGTCTATCTCGTCCCGTCTGTCTCAGAACTTCCGTCTCAGACCGTCTGCCTCAGACCGTCTGTCTCAGAACGTCTGTCACATACCGTCTGTCTCAGAACGTCTATCTCGTCCCGTCGGTCTCAGACCGTCTGTCTCAGACCAGCTGTCTCAGACCGTCTGTCTCAGACCGTCTGTTTCATACCGTCTGTCTCACACCGTCTGTCTCAGACCGTCTGTCTTAGACCGTCTGTCTCAGACCGTCTGTCTCAGACCGCCTGTCTCAGACCGTCTGTCTCAGACCGTCTGTCTCAGACCGTCTGTCTCAGACCGTCAGTCTCAGACCGTCTGTCTCAGACCGTCTGTCTCAGACCGTCTGTCTCAGACCGTTTGTCTCAGGCCGCATGCCTCAGACCGTCTGTCCCAGACCGTCTGTTTCATACCGTCTGTCTCACAAAGTCTGTCTCATATCGTCTGTCTTAGACCGTTTGTCTCAGGCCGCCTGCCTCAGACCGTCTGTCCCAGACCGTCTGTTTCATACCGTCTGTCTCACACCGTCTGTCTCAGACCGTCTGTCTCAGACCGTCTGTCTCAGACCGTCTGTCTCGGACGGTGTATCTCGGACCGTCTGTCTCGGACCGTCTGTCTCAGACCGTCTGTTTCATACCGTATGCCTCAGAGCGTCTGTCTCGGACCGTCTGTCTCAGACCGTCAGTCTCAGACCGTCTGTCTCAGACCGTCTGTCTCAGACCGTCTGTCTCAGACCGTCTGCCTCAGACCGTCCGTCTCAGACCGTCTATCTCGTCCCGTCTGTCTCAGTACTTCCGTCTCAGACCGTCTGCCTCAGACCGTCTGCCTCAGACCGTCTGTCTCAGAACGTCTGTCACAGACCGTCTGTCTCAGAACGTCTATCTCGTCCCGTCGGTCTCAGACCGTCTGTCTCAGACCAGCTGTCTCAGACCGTCTATCTCGGACCGTCTGTTTCATACCGTCTGTCTCACACCGTCTGTCTCAGACCGTCTGTCTTAGACCGTCTGTCTCAGACCGTCTGTCTCAGACCGCCTGTCTCAGACCGTCTGTCTCAGACCGTCTGTCTCAGACCGTCTGTCTCTGACCGTCTGTCTCAGACCGCCTGTCTCAGACCGTCTGTCTCAGACCGCCTGTCTCAGACCGTCTGTCTCAGACCGTCTGTCTCAGAACGACTGTCTCAGACCGTCGGTCTCAGACCGTCTGTCTCAAACCGTCTGTCTCAGAGCAGCTGTCTCAGACCGTCTGTCTCAGACCGTCTGTTTCATACCGTCTGTCTCACACCGTCTGTCTCAGACCGAGTGTCTTAGACCGTCAGTCTCAGACCGTCTGTCTCAGACCGTCTGTCTCAGACCGTCTGTCTCGGACGGTCTATCTCGGACCGTCTGTCTCGGACCGTCTGTCTCAGACCGTCTGTTTCATACCGTCTGCCTCAGACCGTCTGTCTCGGACCGTCTGTCTCGGACGGTCTATCTCGGACCGTCTGTCTCGGACCGTCTGTCTCGGACCGTCTGTCTCCGACCGTCTGTCTCCGACCGTCTGTCTCGGACCGTCTGTCTCGGACCGTCTGTCTCGGACCGTCTGTCTCGGACCGTCTGTCTCGGACCGTCTGTCTCGGACCGTCTGTCTCGGACCGTCTGTCTCGGACCGTCTGTCTCGGACCGTCTGTCTCGGACCGTCTGTCTCGGACCGTCTGTCTCGGACCGTCTGTCTCGGACCGTCTGCCTCAGACCGTCCGTCTCAGACCGTCTATCTCGTCCCGTCTGTCTCAGAACTTCCGTCTCAGACCGTCTGCCTCAGACCGACTGTCTCAGAACGTCTGTCACAGACCGTCTGTCTCAGAACGTCTATCTCGTCCCGTCGGTCTCAGACCGTCTGTCTCAGACCAGCTGTCTCAGACCGTCTGTCTCAGACCGTCTGTCTCAGACTGTCTGTCTCAGACCGTCTGTCTCAGGCCGTCTGTCTCAGACCGTCTGTCTCAGACCGTCTGTCTCAGAACGACTGTCTCAGACCGTCTGTGTCAGACCAGCTGTCTCAGACCAGCTGTCTCAGACCGTCTGTCTCAGACCGTCTGTCTCAGACCGTCTGTCTCAGAACGTCTGTGTCATACCGTCTGTCTCAGACCGTCTGTCTCGGACCGTCTGTCTCGGACCGTCTGTCTCGGACCGTCTGTCTCAGACCGTCTGTCTCATACCGTCTGTGTCACACCGTCTGTCTCAAACCGTCTAACTTAGACCGTCTGTCTCTGACCGTCTGTCTCAGACCGTCTGTCTCAGACCAGCTGTCTCAGACCGTCTGTCTCAGACCGTCTGTTTCATACCGTCTGTCTCACACCGTCTGTCTCAGACCGAGTGTCTTAGACCGTCAGTCTCAGACCGTCTGTCTCAGACCGTCTGTCTCAAACCGTCTGTTTCATACCGTCTGCCTCAGACCGTCTGTCTCGGACCGTCTGTCTCGGACGGTCTATCTCGGACCGTCTGTCTCGGACCGTCTGTCTCGGACCGTCTGTCTCCGACCGTCTGTCTCCGACCGTCTGTCTCGGACCGTCCGTCTCGGACCGTCTGTCTCGGACCGTCTGTCTCGGACCGTCTGTCTCGGACCGTCTGTCTCGGACCGTCTGTCTCGGACCGTCTGTCTCGGAAAGTCTGTCTCAGACCGTCTGCCTCAGACCGTCCGTCTCAGACCGTCTATCTCAGACCGTCTGTCTCAGAACGACTGTCTCAGACCGTCTGTGTCAGACCAGCTGTCTCAGACCAGCTGTCTCAGACCGTCTGTCTCAGACCGTCTGTCTCAGACCGTCTGTCTCAGAACGTCTGTGTCATACCGTCTGTCTCAGACCGTCTGTCTCGGACCGTCTGTCTCGGACCGTCTGTCTCGGACCGTCTGTCTCAGACCGTCTGTCTCATACCGTCTGTGTCACACCGTCTGTCTCAAACCGTCTAACTTAGACCGTCTGTCTCTGACCGTCTGTCTCAGACCGTCTGTCTCAGACCAGCTGTCTCAGACCGTCTGTCTCAGACCGTCTGTTTCATACCGTCTGTCTCACACCGTCTGTCTCAGACCGAGTGTCTTAGACCGTCAGTCTCAGACCGTCTGTCTCAGACCGTCTGTCTCAGACCGTCTGTCTCAGACCGTCTGTCTCAGACCGTCTGTCTCGGACGGTCTATCTCGGACCGTCTGTCTCGGACCGTCTGTCTCAAACCGTCTGTTTCATACCGTCTGCCTCAGACCGTCTGTCTCGGACCGTCTGTCTCGGACGGTCTATCTCGGACCGTCTGTCTCGGACCGTCTGTCTCGGACCGTCTGTCTCCGACCGTCTGTCTCCGACCGTCTGTCTCGGACCGTCCGTCTCGGACCGTCTGTCTCGGACCGTCTGTCTCGGACCGTCTGTCTCGGACCGTCTGTCTCGGACCGTCTGTCTCGGACCGTCTGTCTCGGACCGTCTGTCTCGGAAAGTCTGTCTCAGACTGTCTGCCTCAGACCGTCCGTCTCAGACCGTCTATCTCGTCCCGTCTGTCTCAGAACTTCCGTCTCAGACCGTCTGCCTCAGACCGTCAGTCTCAGAACGTCTGTCACAGACCGTCTGTCTCAGAACGTCTATCTCGTCCCGTCGGTCTCAGACCGTCTGTCTCAGACCAGCTGTCTCAGACCGTCTGTCTCAGACCGTCTGTCTCAGACTGTCTGTCTCAGACCGTCTGTCTCAAGCCGTCTGTCTCAGACCGTCTGTCTCTGACCGTCTGTCTCAGACCGTCTGCCTCAGACCGTCCGTCTCAGACCGTCTATCTCGTCCCGTCTGTCTCAGAACTTCCGTCTCAGACCGTCTGCCTCAGACCGTCTGTCTCGGACCGTCTGTCTCAGACCGTCTGTCTCATACCGTCTGTCTCACACCGTCTGTCTCAAACCGTCTAACTTAGACCGTCTGTCTCTGACCGTCTGTCTCAGAACGTCTGTCTCAGACCAGCTGTCTCAGACCGTCTGTCTCAGACCGTCTGTTTCATACCGTCTGTCTCACACCGTCTGTCTCAGACCGAGTGTCTTAGACCGTCAGTCTCAGACCGTCTGTCTCAGACCGTCTGTCTCAGACCGTCTATCTCAGACCGTCTGTTTCATACCGTCTGCCTCAGACCGTCTGTCTCGGACCGTCTGTCTCGGACGGTCTATCTCGGACCGTCTGTCTCAGACCAGCTGTCTCAGACCGTCTGTCTCAGACCGTCTGTTTCATACCGTCTGTCTCACACCGTCTATCTTAGTCCGAGTGTCTTAGACCGTCAGTCTCAGACCGTCTGTCTCAGACCGTCTGTCTCAGACCGTCTGTCTCAGACCGTCTGTCTCGGACGGTCTATCTCGGACCGTCTGTCTCGGACCGTCTGTCTCACACCGTCTGTTTCATACCGTCTGCCTCAGACCGTCTGTCTCGGACCGTCTGTCTCGGACGGTCTATCTCGGACCGTCTGTCTCGGACCGTCTGTCTCGGACCGTCTGTCTCGGACCGTCTGTCTCGGACCGTCTGTCTCCGACCGTCTGTCTCCGACCGTCTGTCTCGGACCGTCTGTCGCGGACCGTCTGTCTCGGACCGTCTGTCTCAGACCGTCTGCCTCAGACCGTCCGTCTCAGACCGTCTATCTCGTCCCGTCTGTCTCAGAACTTCCGTCTGAGACCGTCTGCCTCAGACCGTCTGTCTCAGAACGTCTGTCACAGACCGTCTGTCTCAGAACGTCTATCTCGTCCCGTCGGTCTCAGACCGTCTGTCTCAGACCAGCTGTCTCATACCGTCTGTGTCACACCGTCTGTCTCACACCGTCTGTCTCAGACCGTCTGTCTTAGACCGTCTGTCTCAGACCGTCTGTCTCGGACGGTGTATCTCGGACCGTCTGTCTCGGACCGTCTGTCTCAGACCGTCTGTTTCATACCGTATGCCTCAGAGCGTCTGCCTCAGACCGTCCGTCTCAGACCGTCTATCTCGTCCCGTCTGTCTCAGTACTTCCGTCTCAGACCGTCTGCCTCAGACCGTCTGCCTCAGACCGTCTGTCTCAGAACGTCTGTCACAGACCGTCTGTCTCAGAACGTCTATCTCGTCCCGTCGGTCTCAGACCGTCTGTCTCAGACCAGCTGTCTCAGACCGTCTATCTCGGACCGTCTGTTTCATACCGTCTGTCTCACACCGTCTGTCTCAGACCGTCTGTCTTAGACCGTCTGTCTCAGACCGTCTGTCTCAGACCGCCTGTCTCAGACCGTCTGTCTCAGACCGTCTGTCTCAGACCGTCTGTCTCTGACCGTCTGTCTCAGACCGCCTGTCTCAGACCGTCTGTCTCAGACCGCCTGTCTCAGACCGTCTGTCTCAGACCGTCTGTCTCAGAACGACTGTCTCAGACCGTCGGTCTCAGACCGTCTGTCTCAAACCGTCTGTCTCAGAGCAGCTGTCTCAGACCGTCTGTCTCAGACCGTCTGTTTCATACCGTCTGTCTCACACCGTCTGTCTCAGACCGAGTGTCTTAGACCGTCAGTCTCAGACCGTCTGTCTCAGACCGTCTGTCTCAGACCGTCTGTCTCGGACGGTCTATCTCGGACCGTCTGTCTCGGACCGTCTGTCTCAGACCGTCTGTTTCATACCGTCTGCCTCAGACCGTCTGTCTCGGACCGTCTGTCTCGGACGGTCTGTCTCGGACGGTCTATCTCGGACCGTCTGTCTCGGACCGTCTGTCTCGGACCGTCTGTCTCCGACCGTCTGTCTCGGACCGTCTGTCTCGGACCGTCTGTCTCGGACCGTCTGTCTCGGACCGTCTGTCTCGGACCGTCTGTCTCGGACCGTCTGTCTCGGACCGTCTGTCTCGGACCGTCTGTCTCGGACCGTCTGTCTCGGACCGTCTGTCTCGGACCGTCTGTCTCGGACCGTCTGTCTCGGACCGTCTGTCTCGGAAAGTCTGTCTCAGACCGTCTGCCTCAGACCGTCCGTCTCAGACCGTCTATCTCAGACCGTCTGTCTCAGAACGACTGTCTCAGACCGTCTGTGTCAGACCAGCTGTCTCAGACCAGCTGTCTCAGACCGTCTGTCTCAGACCGTCTGTCTCAGACCGTCTGTCTCAGAACGTCTGTGTCATACCGTCTGTCTCAGACCGTCTGTCTCGGACCGTCTGTCTCGGACCGTCTGTCTCGGACCGTCTGTCTCAGACCGTCTGTCTCATACCGTCTGTGTCACACCGTCTGTCTCAAACCGTCTAACTTAGACCGTCTGTCTCTGACCGTCTGTCTCAGACCGTCTGTCTCAGACCAGCTGTCTCAGACCGTCTGTCTCAGACCGTCTGTTTCATACCGTCTGTCTCACACCGTCTGTCTCAGACCAAGTGTCTTAGACCGTCAGTCTCAGACCGTCTGTCTCAGACCGTCTGTCTCAGACCGTCTGTCTCAGACCGTCTGTCTCAGACCGTCTGTCTCAGACCGTCTGTCTCGGACGGTCTATCTCGGACCGTCTGTCTCGGACCGTCTGTCTCAAACCGTCTGTTTCATACCGTCTGCCTCAGACCGTCTGTCTCGGACCGTCTGTCTCGGACGGTCTATCTCGGACCGTCTGTCTCGGACCGTCTGTCTCGGACCGTCTGTCTCCGACCGTCTGTCTCCGACCATCTGTCTCGGACCGTCCGTCTCGGACCGTCTGTCTCGGACCGTCTGTCTCGGACCGTCTGTCTCGGACCGTCTGTCTCGGACCGTCTGTCTCGGACCGTCTGTCTCGGAAAGTCTGTCTCAGACTGTCTGCCTCAGACCGTCCGTCTCAGACCGTCTATCTCGTCCCGTCTGTCTCAGAACTTCCGTCTCAGACCGTCTGCCTCAGACCGTCAGTCTCAGAACGTCTGTCACAGACCGTCTGTCTCAGAACGTCTATCTCGTCCCGTCGGTCTCAGACCGTCTGTCTCAGACCAGCTGTCTCAGACCGTCTGTCTCAGACCGTCTGTCTCAGACTGTCTGTCTCAGACCGTCTGTCTCAAGCCGTCTGTCTCAGACCGTCTGTCTCTGACCGTCTGTCTCAGACCGTCTGCCTCAGACCGTCCGTCTCAGACCGTCTATCTCGTCCCGTCTGTCTCAGAACTTCCGTCTCAGACCGTCTGCCTCAGACCGTCTGTCTCGGACCGTCTGTCTCAGACCGTCTGTCTCATACCGTCTGTCTCACACCGTCTGTCTCAAACCGTCTAACTTAGACCGTCTGTCTCTGACCGTCTGTCTCAGAACGTCTGTCTCAGACCAGCTTTCTCAGACCGTCTGTCTCAGACCGTCTGTTTCATACCGTCTGTCTCACACCGTCTGTCTCAGACCGAGTGTCTTACACCGTCAGTCTCAGACCGTCTGTCTCAGACCGTCTGTCTCAGACCGTCTATCTCAGACCGTCTGTTTCATACCGTCTGCCTCAGACCGTCTGTCTCGGACCGTCTGTCTCGGACGGTCTATCTCGGACCGTCTGTCTCAGACCAGCTGTCTCAGACCGTCTGTCTCAGACCGTCTGTTTCATACCGTCTGTCTCACACCGTCTATCTCAGTCCGAGTGTCTTAGACCGTCAGTCTCACACCGTCTGTCTCAGACCGTCTGTCTCAGACCGTCTGTCTCAGACCGTCTGTCTCGGACGGTCTATCTCGGACCGTCTGTCTCGGACCGTCTGTCTCACACCGTCTGTTTCATACCGTCTGCCTCAGACCGTCTGTCTCGGACCGTCTGTCTCGGACGGTCTATCTCGGACCGTCTGTCTCGGACCGTCTGTCTCGGACCGTCTGTCTCGGACCGTCTGTCTCGGACCGTCTGTCTCCGACCGTCTGTCTCCGACCGTCTGTCTCGGACCGTCTGTCGCGGACCGTCTGTCTCGGACCGTCTGTCTCGGACCGTCTGTCTCGGACCGTCTGTCTCGGACCGTCTGTCCCGGACCGTCTGTCTCGGACCGTCTGTCTCGGACCGTCTGTCTCAGACCGTCTGCCTCAGACCGTCCGTCTCAGACCGTCTATCTCGTCCCGTCTGTCTCAGAACTTCCGTCTGAGACCGTCTGCCTCAGACCGTCTGTCTCAGAACGTCTGTCACAGACCGTCTGTCTCAGAACGTCTATCTCGTCCCGTCGGTCTCAGACCGTCTGTCTCAGACCAGCTGTCTCAGACCGTCTGTCTCAGACCGTCTGTCTCAGACTGTCTGTCTCAGACCGTCTGTCTCAGGCCGTCTGTCTCAGACCGTCTGTCTCTGACCGTCTGTCTCAGACCGTCTGCCTCAGACCGTCCGTCTCAGACCGTCTATCTCGTCCCGTCTGTCTCAGAACTTCCGTCTGAGACCGTCTGCCTCAGACCGTCTGTCTCAGAACGTCTGTCACAGACCGTCTGTCTCAGAACGTCTATCTCGTCCCGTCGGTCTCAGACCGTCTGTCTCAGACCGTCTGTCTCAGACCGTCTGCCTCAGACCGTCTGTCTCGGACCGTCTGTCTCAGACCGTCTGTCTCATACCGTCTGTCTCACACCGTCTGTCTCAAACCGTCTAACTTAGACCGTCTGTCTCTGACCGTCTGTCTCAGAACGTCTGTCTCAGACCAGCTGTCTCAGACCGTCTGTCTCAGACCGTCTGTTTCATACCGTCTGTCTCACACCGTCTGTCTCAGACCGAGTGTCTTAGACCGTCAGTCTCAGACCGTCTGTCTCAGACCGTCTGTCTCAGACCGTCTATCTCAGACCGTCTGTTTCATACCGTCTGCCTCAGGCCGTCTGTCTCGGACCGTCTGTCTCAGACCGTCTGCCTCAGACCGTCCGTCTCAGACCGTCTATCTCGTCCCGTCTGTCTCAGAACTTCCGTCTGAGACCGTCTGCCTCAGACCGTCTGTCTCAGAACGTCTATCTCGTCCCGTCTGTCTCAGAACTTCCGTCTCAGACCGTCTGCCTTAGACCGTCTGTCTCAGAACGTCTGTCGCAGGCCGTCTGTCTCAGAACGTCTATCTCGTCCCGTCGGTCTCAGACCGTCTGTCTCAGACCAGCTGTCTCAGACCGTCTGTCTCAGACCGTCTGTCTCAGACCGTCTGTCTCAGGCCGTCTGTCTCAGACCGTCTGTCTCAGACCGTCTGTCTCAGAACGACTGTCTCAGACCGTCGGTCTCAGACCGTCTGTCTCAGACCAGCTGTCTCAGACCAGCTGTCTCAGACCGTCTGTCTCAGACCGTCTGTCTCAGACCGTCTGTCTCTGACCGTCTGTCTCAGACCGTCTGCCTCAGACCGTCCGTCTCAGACCGTCTATCTTGTCCCGTCTGTCTCAGAACTTCCGTCTCAGACCGTCTGCCTCAGACCGTCTTTCTCGGACCGTCTGTCTCAGACCGTCTGTCTCATACCGTCTGTCTCACACCGTCTGTCTCAAACCGTCTAACTTAGACCGTCTGTCTCTGACCGTCTGTCTCAGAACGTCTGTCTCAGACCAGCTGTCTCAGACCGTCTGTCTCAGACCGTCTGTTTCATACCGTCTGTCTCACACCGTCTGTCTCAGACCGAGTGTTTTAGACCGTCAGTCTCAGACCGTCTGTCTCAGACCGTCTGTCTCAGACAGTCTATCTCAGACCGTCTGTTTCATACCGTCTGCCTCAGACCGTCTGTCTCGGACCGTCTGTCTCGGACGGTCTATCTCGGACCGTCTGTCTCAGACCAGCTGTCTCAGACCGTCTGTCTCAGACCGTCTGTTTCATACCGTCTGTCTCACACCGTCTGTCTCAGACCGAGTGTCTTAGACCGTCAGTCTCAGACCGTCTATCTCGTCCCGTCTGTCTCGGACCGTCTGTCTCGGACCGTCTGTCTCGGACCGTCTGTCTCAGACCGTCTGCCTCAGACCGTCCGTCTCAGACCGTCTATCTCGTCCCGTCTGTCTCAGAACTTCCGTCTCAGACCGTCTGCCTCAGACCGTCTGTCTCAGAACGTCTGTCACAGACCGTCTGTCTCAGAACGTCTATCTCGTCCCGTCGGTCTCAGACCGTCTGTCTCAGACCAGCTGTCTCAGACCGTCTGTCTCAGACCGTCTGTCTCAGGCCGTCTGTCTCAGACCGTCTGTCTCAGGCCGTCTGTCTCAGACCGTCTGTCTCAGACCGTCTGTCTCAGAACGACTGTCTCAGACCGTCTGTGTCAGACCAGCTGTCTCAGACCAGCTGTCTCAGACCGTCTGTCTCAGACCGTCTGTCTCAGAACGTCTGTGTCATACCGTCTGTCTCAGACCGTCTGTCTCCGACCGTCTGTCTCGGACCGTCTGTCTCGGACCGTCTGTCTCAGACCGTCTGTCTCAGAACGTCTATCTCGTCCCGTCGGTCTCAGACCGTCTGTCTCAGACCAGCTGTCTCAGACCGTCTGTCTCAGACCGTCTGTCTCAGACTGACTGTCTCAGACCGTCTGTCTCAAGCCGTCTGTCTCAGACCGTCTGTGTCTGACCGTCTGTCTCAGACCGTCTGCCTCAGACCGTCCGTCTCAGACCGTCTATCTCGTCCCGTCTGTCTCAGAACTTCCGTCTCAGACCGTCTGCCTCAGACCGTCTGTCTCGGACCGTCTGTCTCAGACCGTCTGTCTCATACCGTCTGTCTCACACCGTCTGTCTCAAACCGTCTAACTTAGACCGTCTGTCTCTGACCGTCTGTCTCAGAACGTCTGTCTCAGACCAGCTGTCTCAGACCGTCTGTCTCAGACCGTCTGTTTCATACCGTCTGTCTCACACCGTCTGTCTCAGACCGAGTGTCTTAGACCGTCAGTCTCAGACCGTCTGTCTCAGACCGTCTGTCTCAGACCGTCTATCTCAGACCGTCTGTTTCATACCGTCTGCCTCAGACCGTCTGTCTCGGACCGTCTGTCTCGGACGGTCTATCTCGGACCGTCTGTCTCAGACCAGCTGTCTCAGACCGTCTGTCTCAGACCGTCTGTTTCATACCGTCTGTCTCACACCGTCTATCTCAGTCCGAGTGTCTTAGACCGTCAGTCTCAGACCGTCTGTCTCAGACCGTCTGTCTCAGACCGTCTGTCTCAGACCGTCTGTCTCGGACGGTCTATCTCGGACCGTCTGTCTCACACCGTCTGTTTCATACCGTCTGCCTCAGACCGTCTGTCTCGGACCGTCTGTCTCGGACGGTCTATCTCGGACCGTCTGTCTCGGACCGTCTGTCTCGGACCGTCTGTCTCGGACCGTCTGTCTCGGACCGTCTGTCTCCGACCGTCTGTCTCCGACCGTCTGTCTCGGACCGTCTGTCGCGGACCGTCTGTCTCGGACCGTCTGTCTCGGACCGTCTGTCTCGGACGGTCTATCTCGGACCGTCTGTCTCAGACCAGCTGTCTCAGACCGTCTGTCTCAGACCGTCTGTTTCATACCGTCTGTCTCACACCGTCTGTCTCAGACCGAGTGTCTTAGACCGTCAGTCTCAGACCGTCTGTCTCAGACCGTCTGTCTCAGACCGTCTGTCTCGGACGGTCTATCTCGGACCGTCTGTCTCGGACCGTCTGTCTCAGACCGTCTGTTTCATACCGTCTGCCTCAGACCGTCTGTCTCGGACCGCCTGTCTCGGACGGTCTATCTCGGACCGTCTGTCTCGGACCGTCTGTCTCGGACCGTCTGTCTCCGACCGTCTGTCTCCGACCGTCTGTCTCGGACCGTCTGTCTCGGACCGTCTGTCTCGGACCGTCTGTCTCGGACCGTCTGTCTCGGACCGTCTGTCTCGGACCGTCTGTCTCGGACTGTCTGTCTCGGACCGTCTGTCTCGGACCGTCTGTCTCGGACCGTCTGTCTCAGACCGTCTGCCTCAGACCGTCCGTCTCAGACCGTCTATCTCGTCCCGTCTGTCTCAGAACTTCCGTCTCAGACCGTCTGCCTCAGACCGTCTGTCTCAGAACGTCTGTCACAGACCGTCTGTCTCAGAACGTCTATCTCGTCCCGTCGGTCTCAGACCGTCTGTCTCAGACCAGCTGTCTCAGACCGTCTGTCTCAGACCGTCTGTCTCAGGCCGTCTGTCTCAGACCGTCTGTCTCAGGCCGTCTGTCTCAGACCGTCTGTCTCAGACCGTCTGTCTCAGAACGACTGTCTCAGACCGTCTGTGTCAGACCAGCTGTCTCAGACCAGCTGTCTCAGACCGTCTGTCTCAGACCGTCTGTCTCAGAACGTCTGTGTCATACCGTCTGTCTCAGACCGTCTGTCTCCGACCGTCTGTCTCGGACCGTCTGTCTCGGACCGTCTGTCTCAGACCGTCTGTCTCAGAACGTCTATCTCGTCCCGTCGGTCTCAGACCGTCTGTCTCAGACCAGCTGTCTCAGACCGTCTGTCTCAGACCGTCTGTCTCAGACCGTCTATCTCGTCCCGTCTGTCTCAGAACTTCCGTCTGAGACCGTCTGCCTCAGACCGTCTGTCTCAGAACGTCTGTCACAGACCGTCTGTCTCAGAACGTATATCTCGTCCCGTCGGTCTCAGACCGTCTGTCTCAGACCAGCTGTCTCAGACCGTCTGTCTCAGACCGTCTGTCTCAGACTGTCTGTCTCAGACCGTCTGTCTCAGGCCGTCTGTCTCAGACCGTCTGTCTCTGACCGTCTGTCTCAGACCGTCTGCCTCAGACCGTCCGTCTCAGACCGTCTATCTCGTCCCGTCTGTCTCAGAACTTCCGTCTGAGACCGTCTGCCTCAGACCGTCTGTCTCAGAACGTCTGTCACAGACCGTCTGTCTCAGAACGTCTATCTCGTCCCGTCGGTCTCAGACCGTCTGTCTCAGACCGTCTGTCTCAGACCGTCTGCCTCAGACCGTCTGTCTCGGACCGTCTGTCTCAGACCGTCTGTCTCATACCGTCTGTCTCACACCGTCTGTCTCAAACCGTCTAACTTAGACCGTCTGTCTCTGACCGTCTGTCTCAGAACGTCTGTCTCAGACCAGCTGTCTCAGACCGTCTGTCTCAGACCGTCTGTTTCATACCGTCTGTCTCACACCGTCTGTCTCAGACCGAGTGTCTTAGACCGTCAGTCTCAGACCGTCTGTCTCAGACCGTCTGTCTCAGACCGTCTATCTCAGACCGTCTGTTTCATACCGTCTGCCTCAGGCCGTCTGTCTCGGACCGTCTGTCTCGGACGGTCTATCTCGGACCGTCTGTCTCAGACCAGCTGTCTCAGACCGTCTGTCTCAGACCGTCTGTTTCATACCGTCTGTCTCACACCGTCTGTCTCAGACCGAGTGTCTTAGACCGTCAGTCTCAGACCGTCTGTCTCAGACCGTCTGTCTCAGACCGTCTGTCTCGGACGGTCTATCTCGGACCGTCTGTCTCGGACCGTCTGTCTCAGACCGTCTGTTTCATACCGTCTGCCTCAGACCGTCTGGCTCGGACCGTCTGTCTCGGACGGTCTATCTCGGACCGTCTGTCTCGGACCGTCTGTCTCGGACCGTCTGTCTCCGACCGTCTGTCTCCGACCGTCTGTCTCGGACCGTCTGTCTCGGACCGTCTGTCTCGGACCGTCTGTCTCGGACCGAGTGTTTTAGACCGTCAGTCTCAGACCGTCTGTCTCAGACCGTCTGTCTCAGACAGTCTATCTCAGACCGTCTGTTTCATACCGTCTGCCTCAGACCGAGTGTCTTAGACCGTCAGTCTCAGACCGTCTGTCTCAGACCGTCTGTTTCATACCGTCTGTCTCACACCGTCTGTCTCAGACCGAGTGTCTTAGACCGTCAGTCTCAGACCGTCTGTCTCAGACCGTCTGTCTCAGACCGTCTGTCTCGGACGGTCTATCTCGGACCGTCTGTCTCGGACCGTCTGTCTCAGACCGTCTGTTTCATACCGTCTGCCTCAGACCGTCTGTCTCGGACCGCCTGTCTCGGACGGTCTATCTCGGACCGTCTGTCTCGGACCGTCTGTCTCGGACCGTCTGTCTCCGACCGTCTGTCTCCGACCGTCTGTCTCGGACCGTCTGTCTCGGACCGTCTGTCTCGGACCGTCTGTCTCGGACCGTCTGTCTCGGACCGTCTGTCTCGGACCGTCTGTCTCGGACTGTCTGTCTCGGACCGTCTGTCTCGGACCGTCTGTCTCGGACCGTCTGTCTCAGACCGTCTGCCTCAGACCGTCCGTCTCAGACCGTCTATCTCGTCCCGTCTGTCTCAGAACTTCCGTCTCAGACCGTCTGCCTCAGACCATCTGTCTCAGAACGTCTGTCACAGACCGTCTGTCTCAGAACGTCTATCTCGTCCCGTCGGTCTCAGACCGTCTGTCTCAGACCAGCTGTCTCAGACCGTCTGTCTCGGACCGTCTGTCTCAGAACGACAGTCTCAGACCGTCTGTGTCAGACCAGCTGTCTCAGACCAGCTGTCTCAGACCGTCTGTCTCAGACCGTCTGTCTCAGAACGTCTGTGTCATACCGTCTGTCTCAGACCGTCTGTCTCCGACCGTCTGTCTCGGACCGTCTGTCTCGGACCGTCTGTCTCAGACCGTCTGTCTCAGAACGTCTATCTCGTCCCGTCGGTCTCAGACCGTCTGTCTCAGACCAGCTGTCTCAGACCGTCTGTCTCAGACCGTCTGTCTCAGACTGTCTGTCTCAGACCGTCTGTCTCAAGCCGTCTGTCTCAGACCGTCTGTCTCTGACCGTCTGTCTCAGACCGTCTGCCTCAGACCGTCCGTCTCAGACCGTCTATCTCGTCCCGTCTGTCTCAGAACTTCCGTCTCAGACCGTCTGCCTCAGACCGTCTGTCTCGGACCGTCTGTCTCAGACCGTCTGTCTCATACCGTCTGTCTCACACCGTCTGTCTCAAACCGTCTAACTTAGACCGTCTGTCTCTGACCGTCTGTCTCAGAACGTCTGTCTCAGACCAGCTGTCTCAGACCGTCTGTCTCAGACCGTCTGTTTCATACCGTCTGTCTCACACCGTCTGTCTCAGACCGAGTGTCTTAGACCGTCAGTCTCAGACCGTCTGTCTCAGACCGTCTGTCTCAGACCGTCTATCTCAGACCGTCTGTTTCATACCGTCTGCCTCAGACCGTCTGTCTCGGACCGTCTGTCTCGGACGGTCTATCTCGGACCGTCTGTCTCAGACCAGCTGTCTCAGACCGTCTGTCTCAGACCGTCTGTTTCATACCGTCTGTCTCACACCGTCTATCTCAGTCCGAGTGTCTTAGACCGTCAGTCTCAGACCGTCTGTCTCAGACCGTCTGTCTCAGACCGTCTGTCTCAGACCGTCTGTCTCGGACCGTCTGTCTCGGACGGTCTATCTCGGACCGTCTGTCTCGGACCGTCTGTCTCACACCGTCTGTTTCATACCGTCTGCCTCAGACCGTCTGTCTCGGACCGTCTGTCTCGGACGGTCTATCTCGGACCGTCTGTCTCGGACCGTCTGTCTCGGACCGTCTGTCTCGGACCGTCTGTCTCGGACCGTCTGTCTCCGACCGTCTGTCTCCGACCGTCTGTCTCGGACCGTCTGTCGCGGACCGTCTGTCTCGGACCGTCTGTCTCGGACCGTCTGTCTCGGACCGTCTGTCTCGGACCGTCTGTCCCGGACCGTCTGTCTCGGACCGTCTGTCTCGGACCGTCTGTCTCGGACCGTCTGTCTCGGACCGTCTGTCTCCGACCGTCTGTCTCCGACCGTCTGTCTCGGACCGTCTGTCTCGGACCGTCTGTCTCGGACCGTCTGTCTCGGACCGTCTGTCTCGGACCGTCTGTCTCGGACCGTCTGTCTCGGACTGTCTGTCTCGGACCGTCTGTCTCGGACCGTCTGTCTCGGACCGTCTGTCTCGGACCGTCTGTCTCGGACTGTCTGTCTCGGACCGTCTGTCTCGGACCGTCTGTCTCGGACCGTCTGTCTCAGACCGTCTGCCTCAGACCGTCCGTCTCAGACCGTCTATCTCGTCCCGTCTGTCTCAGAACTTCCGTCTCAGACCGTCTGCCTCAGACCGTCTGTCTCAGAACGTCTGTCACAGACCGTCTGTCTCAGAACGTCTATCTCGTCCCGTCGGTCTCAGACCGTCTGTCTCAGACCAGCTGTCTCAGACCGTCTGTCTCAGACCGTCTGTCTCAGGCCGTCTGTCTCAGACCGTCTGTCTCAGGCCGTCTGTCTCAGACCGTCTGTCTCAGACCGTCTGTCTCAGAACGACTGTCTCAGACCGTCTGTGTCAGACCAGCTGTCTCAGACCAGCTGTCTCAGACCGTCTGTCTCAGACCGTCTGTCTCAGAACGTCTGTGTCATACCGTCTGTCTCAGACCGTCTGTCTCCGACCGTCTGTCTCGGACCGTCTGTCTCGGACCGTCTGTCTCAGACCGTCTGTCTCAGAACGTCTATCTCGTCCCGTCGGTCTCAGACCGTCTGTCTCAGACCAGCTGTCTCAGACCGTCTGTCTCAGACCGTCTGTCTCAGACTGACTGTCTCAGACCGTCTGTCTCAAGCCGTCTGTCTCAGACCGTCTGTGTCTGACCGTCTGTCTCAGACCGTCTGCCTCAGACCGTCCGTCTCAGACCGTCTATCTCGTCCCGTCTGTCTCAGAACTTCCGTCTCAGACCGTCTGCCTCAGACCGTCTGTCTCGGACCGTCTGTCTCAGACCGTCTGTCTCATACCGTCTGTCTCACACCGTCTGTCTCAAACCGTCTAACTTAGACCGTCTGTCTCTGACCGTCTGTCTCAGAACGTCTGTCTCAGACCAGCTGTCTCAGACCGTCTGTCTCAGACCGTCTGTTTCATACCGTCTGTCTCACACCGTCTGTCTCAGACCGAGTGTCTTAGACCGTCAGTCTCAGACCGTCTGTCTCAGACCGTCTGTCTCAGACCGTCTATCTCAGACCGTCTGTTTCATACCGTCTGCCTCAGACCGTCTGTCTCGGACCGTCTGTCTCGGACGGTCTATCTCGGACCGTCTGTCTCAGACCAGCTGTCTCAGACCGTCTGTCTCAGACCGTCTGTTTCATACCGTCTGTCTCACACCGTCTATCTCAGTCCGAGTGTCTTAGACCGTCAGTCTCAGACCGTCTGTCTCAGACCGTCTGTCTCAGACCGTCTGTCTCGGACGGTCTATCTCGGACCGTCTGTCTCGGACCGTCTGTCTCACACCGTCTGTTTCATACCGTCTGCCTCAGACCGTCTGTCTCGGACCGTCTGTCTCGGACGGTCTATCTCGGACCGTCTGTCTCGGACCGTCTGTCTCGGACCGTCTGTCTCGGACCGTCTGTCTCGGACCGTCTGTCTCCGACCGTCTGTCTCCGACCGTCTGTCTCGGACCGTCTGTCGCGGACCGTCTGTCTCGGACCGTCTGTCTCGGACCGTCTGTCTCGGACCGTCTGTCTCGGACCGTCTGTCCCGGACCGTCTGTCTCGGACCGTCTGTCTCGGACCGTCTGTCTCAGACCGTCTGCCTCAGACCGTCCGTCTCAGACCGTCTATCTCGTCCCGTCTGTCTCAGAACTTCCGTCTGAGACCGTCTGCCTCAGACCGTCTGTCTCAGAACGTCTGTCACAGACCGTCTGTCTCAGAACGTATATCTCGTCCCGTCGGTCTCAGACCGTCTGTCTCAGACCAGCTGTCTCAGACCGTCTGTCTCAGACCGTCTGTCTCAGACTGTCTGTCTCAGACCGTCTGTCTCAGGCCGTCTGTCTCAGACCGTCTGTCTCTGACCGTCTGTCTCAGACCGTCTGCCTCAGACCGTCCGTCTCAGACCGTCTATCTCGTCCCGTCTGTCTCAGAACTTCCGTCTGAGACCGTCTGCCTCAGACCGTCTGTCTCAGAACGTCTGTCACAGACCGTCTGTCTCAGAACGTCTATCTCGTCCCGTCGGTCTCAGACCGTCTGTCTCAGACCGTCTGTCTCAGACCGTCTGCCTCAGACCGTCTGTCTCGGACCGTCTGTCTCAGACCGTCTGTCTCATACCGTCTGTCTCACACCGTCTGTCTCAAACCGTCTAACTTAGACCGTCTGTCTCTGACCGTCTGTCTCAGAACGTCTGTCTCAGACCAGCTGTCTCAGACCGTCTGTCTCAGACCGTCTGTTTCATACCGTCTGTCTCACACCGTCTGTCTCAGACCGAGTGTCTTAGACCGTCAGTCTCAGACCGTCTGTCTCAGACCGTCTGTCTCAGACCGTCTACCTCAGACCGTCTGTTTCATACCGTCTGCCTCAGGCCGTCTGTCTCGGACCGTCTGTCTCGGACGGTCTATCTCGGACCGTCTGTCTCAGACCAGCTGTCTCAGACCGTCTGTCTCAGACCGTCTGTTTCATACCGTCTGTCTCACACCGTCTGTCTCAGACCGAGTGTCTTCGACCGTCAGTCTCAGACCGTCTGTCTCAGACCGTCTGTCTCAGACCGTCTGTCTCGGACGGTCTATCTCGGACCGTCTGTCTCGGACCGTCTGTCTCAGATCGTCTGTTTCATACCGTCTGCCTCAGACCGTCTGGCTCGGACCGTCTGTCTCGGACGGTCTATCTCGGACCGTCTGTCTCGGACCGTCTGTCTCGGACCGTCTGTCTCCGACCGTCTGTCTCGGACCGTCTGTCTCGGACCGTCTGTCTCGGACCGTCTGTCTCGGACCGTCTGTCTCGGACCGTCTGTCTCGGACCGAGTGTTTTAGACCGTCAGTCTCAGACCGTCTGTCTCAGACCGTCTGTCTCAGACCGTCTGTCTCAGACAGTCTATCTCAGACCGTCTGTTTCATACCGTCTGCCTCAGACCGAGTGTCTTAGACCGTCAGTCTCAGACAGTCTGTCTCAGACCGTCTGTTTCATACCGTCTGTCTCACACCGTCTGTCTCAGACCGAGTGTCTTAGACCGTCAGTCTCAGACCGTCTGTCTCAGACCGTCTGTCTCAGACCGTCTGTCTCGGACGGTCTATCTCGGACCGTCTGTCTCGGACCGTCTGTCTCAGACCGTCTGTTTCATACCGTCTGCCTCAGACCGTCTGTCTCGGACCGCCTGTCTCGGACGGTCTATCTCGGACCGTCTGTCTCGGACCGTCTGTCTCGGACCGTCTGTCTCCGACCGTCTGTCTCCGACCGTCTGTCTCGGACCGTCTGTCTCGGACCGTCTGTCTCGGACCGTCTGTCTCGGACCGTCTGTCTCGGACCGTCTGTCTCGGACCGTCTGTCTCGGACTGTCTGTCTCGGACCGTCTGTCTCGGACCGTCTGTCTCGGACCGTCTGTCTCAGACCGTCTGCCTCAGACCGTCCGTCTCAGACCGTCTATCTCGTCCCGTCTGTCTCAGAACTTCCGTCTCAGACCGTCTGCCTCAGACCATCTGTCTCAGAACGTCTGTCACAGACCGTCTGTCTCAGAACGTCTATCTCGTCCCGTCGGTCTCAGACCGTCTGTCTCAGACCAGCTGTCTCAGACCGTCTGTCTCAGACCGTCTGTCTCAGGCCGTCTGTCTCAGACCGTCTGTCTCAGGCCGTCTGTCTCAGACCGTCTGTCTCAGACCGTCTGTCTCAGAACGACAGTCTCAGACCGTCTGTGTCAGACCAGCTGTCTCAGACCAGCTGTCTCAGACCGTCTGTCTCAGACCGTCTGTCTCAGAACGTCTGTGTCATACCGTCTGTCTCAGACCGTCTGTCTCAGACCGTCTGTCTCGGACGGTCTATCTCGGACCGTCTGTCTCGGACCGTCTGTCTCAGATCGTCTGTTTCATACCGTCTGCCTCAGACCGTCTGGCTCGGACCGTCTGTCTCGGACGGTCTATCTCGGACCGTCTGTCTCGGACCGTCTGTCTCGGACCGTCTGTCTCCGACCGTCTGTCTCGGACCGTCTGTCTCGGACCGTCTGTCTCGGACCGTCTGTCTCGGACCGTCTGTCTCGGACCGTCTGTCTCGGACCGAGTGTTTTAGACCGTCAGTCTCAGACCGTCTGTCTCAGACCGTCTGTCTCAGACCGTCTGTCTCAGACAGTCTATCTCAGACCGTCTGTTTCATACCGTCTGCCTCAGACCGAGTGTCTTAGACCGTCAGTCTCAGACCGTCTGTCTCAGACCGTCTGTTTCATACCGTCTGTCTCACACCGTCTGTCTCAGACCGAGTGTCTTAGACCGTCAGTCTCAGACCGTCTGTCTCAGACCGTCTGTCTCAGACCGTCTGTCTCGGACGGTCTATCTCGGACCGTCTGTCTCGGACCGTCTGTCTCAGACCGTCTGTTTCATACCGTCTGCCTCAGACCGTCTGTCTCGGACCGCCTGTCTCGGACGGTCTATCTCGGACCGTCTGTCTCGGACCGTCTGTCTCGGACCGTCTGTCTCCGACCGTCTGTCTCCGACCGTCTGTCTCGGACCGTCTGTCTCGGACCGTCTGTCTCGGACCGTCTGTCTCGGACCGTCTGTCTCGGACCGTCTGTCTCGGACCGTCTGTCTCGGACTGTCTGTCTCGGACCGTCTGTCTCGGACCGTCTGTCTCGGACCGTCTGTCTCAGACCGTCTGCCTCAGACCGTCCGTCTCAGACCGTCTATCTCGTCCCGTCTGTCTCAGAACTTCCGTCTCAGACCGTCTGCCTCAGACCATCTGTCTCAGAACGTCTGTCACAGACCGTCTGTCTCAGAACGTCTATCTCGTCCCGTCGGTCTCAGACCGTCTGTCTCAGACCAGCTGTCTCAGACCGTCTGTCTCAGACCGTCTGTCTCAGGCCGTCTGTCTCAGACCGTCTGTCTCAGGCCGTCTGTCTCAGACCGTCTGTCTCAGACCGTCTGTCTCAGAACGACAGTCTCAGACCGTCTGTGTCAGACCAGCTGTCTCAGACCAGCTGTCTCAGACCGTCTGTCTCAGACCGTCTGTCTCAGAACGTCTGTGTCATACCGTCTGTCTCAGACCGTCTGTCTCCGACCGTCTGTCTCCGACCGTCTGTCTCGGACCGTCTGTCTCAGACCGTCTGTCTCAGAACGTCTATCTCGTCCCGTCGGTCTCAGACCGTCTGTCTCAGACCAGCTGTCTCAGACCGTCTGTCTCAGACCGTCTGTCTCAGACTGTCTGTCTCAGACCGTCTGTCTCAAGCCGTCTGTCTCAGACCGTCTGTCTCTGACCGTCTGTCTCAGACCGTCTGCCTCAGACCGTCCGTCTCAGACCGTCTATCTCGTCCCGTCTGTCTCAGAACTTCCGTCTCAGACCGTCTGCCTCAGACCGTCTGTCTCGGACCGTCTGTCTCAGACCGTCTGTCTCATACCGTCTGTCTCACACCGTCTGTCTCAAACCGTCTAACTTAGACCGTCTGTCTCTGACCGTCTGTCTCAGAACGTCTGTCTCAGACCAGCTGTCTCAGACCGTCTGTCTCAGACCGTCTGTTTCATACCGTCTGTCTCACACCGTCTGTCTCAGACCGAGTGTCTTAGACCGTCAGTCTCAGACCGTCTGTCTCAGACCAGCTGTCTCAGACCGTCTGTCTCAGACCGTCTGTCTCAGACTGTCTGTCTCAGACCGTCTGTCTCAGGCCGTCTGCCTCAGACCGTCCGTCTCAGACCGTCTATCTCGTCCCGTCTGTCTCAGAACTTCCGTCTGAGACCGTCTGCCTCAGACCGTCTGTCTCAGAACGTCTGTCACAGACCGTCTGTCTCAGAACGTCTATCTCGTCCCGTCGGTCTCAGACCGTCTGTCTCAGACCGTCTGTCTCAGACCGTCTGCCTCAGACCGTCTGTCTCGGACCGTCTGTCTCAGACCGTCTGTCTCATACCGTCTGTCTCACACCGTCTGTCTCAAACCGTCTAACTTAGACCGTCTGTCTCTGACCGTCTGTCTCAGAACGTCTGTCTCAGACCAGCTGTCTCAGACCGTCTGTCTCAGACCGTCTGTTTCATACCGTCTGTCTCACACCGTCTGTCTCAGACCGAGTGTCTTAGACCGTCAGTCTCAGACCGTCTGTCTCAGACCGTCTGTCTCAGACCGTCTATCTCAGACCGTCTGTTTCATACCGTCTGCCTCAGGCCGTCTGTCTCGGACCGTCTGTCTCGGACGGTCTATCTCGGACCGTCTGTCTCAGACCAGCTGTCTCAGACCGTCTGTCTCAGACCGTCTGTTTCATACCGTCTGTCTCACACCGTCTGTCTCAGACCGAGTGTCTTAGACCGTCAGTCTCAGACCGTCTGTCTCAGACCGTCTGTCTCAGACCGTCTGTCTCGGACGGTCTATCTCGGACCGTCTGTCTCGGACCGTCTGTCTCAGACCGTCTGTTTCATACCGTCTGCCTCAGACCGTCTGGCTCGAACCGTCTGTCTCGGACGGTCTATCTCGGACCGTCTGTCTCGGACCGTCTGTCTCGGACCGTCTGTCTCCGACCGTCTGTCTCCGACCGTCTGTCTCGGACCGTCTGTCTCGGACCGTCTGTCTCGGACCGTCTGTCTCGGACCGAGTGTTTTAGACCGTCAGTCTCAGACCGTCTGTCTCAGACCGTCTGTCTCAGACAGTCTATCTCAGACCGTCTGTTTCATACCGTCTGCCTCAGACCGAGTGTCTTAGACCGTCAGTCTCAGACCGTCTGTCTCAGACCGTCTGTTTCATACCGTCTGTCTCACACCGTCTGTCTCAGACCGAGTGTCTTAGACCGTCAGTCTCAGACCGTCTGTCTCAGACCGTCTGTCTCAGACCGTCTGTCTCAGACCGTCTGTCTCAGACCGTCTGTCTCGGACGGTCTATCTCGGACCGTCTGTCTCGGACCGTCTGTCTCAGACCGTCTGTTTCATACCGTCTGCCTCAGACCGTCTGTCTCGGACCGCCTGTCTCGGACGGTCTATCTCGGACCGTCTGTCTCGGACCGTCTGTCTCGGACCGTCTGTCTCCGACCGTCTGTCTCCGACCGTCTGTCTCGGACCGTCTGTCTCGGACCGTCTGTCTCGGACCGTCTGTCTCGGACCGTCTGTCTCGGACCGTCTGTCTCGGACCGTCTGTCTCGGACTGTCTGTCTCGGACCGTCTGTCTCGGACCGTCTGTCTCGGACCGTCTGTCTCAGACCGTCTGCCTCAGACCGTCCGTCTCAGACCGTCTATCTCGTCCCGTCTGTCTCAGAACTTCCGTCTCAGACCGTCTGCCTCAGACCATCTGTCTCAGAACGTCTGTCTCAGGCCGTCTGTCTCAGACCGTCTGTCTCAGACCGTCTGTCTCAGAACGACAGTCTCAGACCGTCTGTGTCAGACCAGCTGTCTCAGACCAGCTGTCTCAGACCGTCTGTCTCAGACCGTCTGTCTCAGAACGTCTGTGTCATACCGTCTGTCTCAGACCGTCTGTCTCCGACCGTCTGTCTCCGACCGTCTGTCTCGGACCGTCTGTCTCAGACCGTCTGTCTCAGAACGTCTATCTCGTCCCGTCGGTCTCAGACCGTCTGTCTCAGACCAGCTGTCTCAGACCGTCTGTCTCAGACCGTCTGTCTCAGACTGTCTGTCTCAGACCGTCTGTCTCAAGCCGTCTGTCTCAGACCGTCTGTCTCTGACCGTCTGTCTCAGACCGTCTGCCTCAGACCGTCCGTCTCAGACCGTCTATCTCGTCCCGTCTGTCTCAGAACTTCCGTCTCAGACCGTCTGCCTCAGACCGTCTGTCTCGGACCGTCTGTCTCAGACCGTCTGTCTCATACCGTCTGTCTCACACCGTCTGTCTCAAACCGTCTAACTTAGACCGTCTGTCTCTGACCGTCTGTCTCAGAACGTCTGTCTCAGACCAGCTGTCTCAGACCGTCTGTCTCAGACCGTCTGTTTCATACCGTCTGTCTCACACCGTCTGTCTCAGACCGAGTGTCTTAGACCGTCAGTCTCAGACCGTCTGTCTCAGACCGTCTGTCTCAGACCGTCTATCTCAGACCGTCTGTTTCATACCGTCTGCCTCAGACCGTCTGTCTCGGACCGTCTGTCTCGGACGGTCTATCTCGGACCGTCTGTCTCAGACCAGCTGTCTCAGACCGTCTGTCTCAGACCGTCTGTTTCATACCGTCTGTCTCACACCGTCTATCTCAGTCCGAGTGTCTTAGACCGTCAGTCTCAGACCGTCTGTCTCAGACCGTCTATCTCAGACCGTCTGTTTCATACCGTCTGCCTCAGACCGTCTGTCTCGGACCGTCTGTCTCGGACGGTCTATCTCGGACCGTCTGTCTCAGACCAGCTGTCTCAGACCGTCTGTCTCAGACCGTCTGTTTCATACCGTCTGTCTCACACCGTCTATCTCAGTCCGAGTGTCTTAGACCGTCAGTCTCAGACCGTCTGTCTCAGACCGTCTGTCTCAGACCAGCTGTCTCAGACCGTCTGTCTCAGACCGTCTGTCTCAGGCCGTCTGTCTCAGACCGTCTGTCTCAGGCCGTCTGTCTCAGACCGTCTGTCTCAGACCGTCTGTCTCAGAACGACTGTCTCAGACCGTCTGTGTCAGACCAGCTGTCTCAGACCAGCTGTCTCAGACCGTCTGTCTCAGACCGTCTGTCTCAGAACGTCTGTGTCATACCGTCTGTCTCAGACCGTCTGTCTCCGACCGTCTGTCTCGGACCGTCTGTCTCGGACCGTCTGTCTCAGACCGTCTGTCTCAGAACGTCTATCTCGTCCCGTCGGTCTCAGACCGTCTGTCTCAGACCAGCTGTCTCAGACCGTCTGTCTCAGACCGTCTGTCTCAGACTGACTGTCTCAGACCGTCTGTCTCAAGCCGTCTGTCTCAGACCGTCTGTGTCTGACCGTCTGTCTCAGACCGTCTGCCTCAGACCGTCCGTCTCAGACCGTCTATCTCGTCCCGTCTGTCTCAGAACTTCCGTCTCAGACCGTCTGCCTCAGACCGTCTGTCTCGGACCGTCTGTCTCAGACCGTCTGTCTCATACCGTCTGTCTCACACCGTCTGTCTCAAACCGTCTAACTTAGACCGTCTGTCTCTGACCGTCTGTCTCAGAACGTCTGTCTCAGACCAGCTGTCTCAGACCGTCTGTCTCAGACCGTCTGTTTCATACCGTCTGTCTCACACCGTCTGTCTCAGACCGAGTGTCTTAGACCGTCAGTCTCAGACCGTCTGTCTCAGACCGTCTGTCTCAGACCGTCTATCTCAGACCGTCTGTTTCATACCGTCTGCCTCAGACCGTCTGTCTCGGACCGTCTGTCTCGGACGGTCTATCTCGGACCGTCTGTCTCAGACCAGCTGTCTCAGACCGTCTGTCTCAGACCGTCTGTTTCATACCGTCTGTCTCACACCGTCTATCTCAGTCCGAGTGTCTTAGACCGTCAGTCTCAGACCGTCTGTCTCAGACCGTCTGTCTCAGACCGTCTGTCTCAGACCGTCTGTCTCGGACGGTCTATCTCGGACCGTCTGTCTCACACCGTCTGTTTCATACCGTCTGCCTCAGACCGTCTGTCTCGGACCGTCTGTCTCGGACGGTCTATCTCGGACCGTCTGTCTCGGACCGTCTGTCTCGGACCGTCTGTCTCGGACCGTCTGTCTCGGACCGTCTGTCTCCGACCGTCTGTCTCCGACCGTCTGTCTCGGACCGTCTGTCGCGGACCGTCTGTCTCGGACCGTCTGTCTCGGACCGTCTGTCTCGGACGGTCTATCTCGGACCGTCTGTCTCAGACCAGCTGTCTCAGACCGTCTGTCTCAGACCGTCTGTTTCATACCGTCTGTCTCACACCGTCTGTCTCAGACCGAGTGTCTTAGACCGTCAGTCTCAGACCGTCTGTCTCAGACCGTCTGTCTCAGACCGTCTGTCTCGGACGGTCTATCTCGGACCGTCTGTCTCGGACCGTCTGTCTCAGACCGTCTGTTTCATACCGTCTGCCTCAGACCGTCTGTCTCGGACCGCCTGTCTCGGACGGTCTATCTCGGACCGTCTGTCTCGGACCGTCTGTCTCGGACCGTCTGTCTCCGACCGTCTGTCTCCGACCGTCTGTCTCGGACCGTCTGTCTCGGACCGTCTGTCTCGGACCGTCTGTCTCGGACCGTCTGTCTCGGACCGTCTGTCTCGGACCGTCTGTCTCGGACTGTCTGTCTCGGACCGTCTGTCTCGGACCGTCTGTCTCGGACCGTCTGTCTCAGACCGTCTGCCTCAGACCGTCCGTCTCAGACCGTCTATCTCGTCCCGTCTGTCTCAGAACTTCCGTCTCAGACCGTCTGCCTCAGACCGTCTGTCTCAGAACGTCTGTCACAGACCGTCTGTCTCAGAACGTCTATCTCGTCCCGTCGGTCTCAGACCGTCTGTCTCAGACCAGCTGTCTCAGACCGTCTGTCTCAGACCGTCTGTCTCAGGCCGTCTGTCTCAGACCGTCTGTCTCAGGCCGTCTGTCTCAGACCGTCTGTCTCAGACCGTCTGTCTCAGAACGACTGTCTCAGACCGTCTGTGTCAGACCAGCTGTCTCAGACCAGCTGTCTCAGACCGTCTGTCTCAGACCGTCTGTCTCAGAACGTCTGTGTCATACCGTCTGTCTCAGACCGTCTGTCTCCGACCGTCTGTCTCGGACCGTCTGTCTCGGACCGTCTGTCTCAGACCGTCTGTCTCAGAACGTCTATCTCGTCCCGTCGGTCTCAGACCGTCTGTCTCAGACCAGCTGTCTCAGACCGTCTGTCTCAGACCGTCTGTCTCAGACCGTCTATCTCGTCCCGTCTGTCTCAGAACTTCCGTCTGAGACCGTCTGCCTCAGACCGTCTGTCTCAGAACGTCTGTCACAGACCGTCTGTCTCAGAACGTATATCTCGTCCCGTCGGTCTCAGACCGTCTGTCTCAGACCAGCTGTCTCAGACCGTCTGTCTCAGACCGTCTGTCTCAGACTGTCTGTCTCAGACCGTCTGTCTCAGGCCGTCTGTCTCAGACCGTCTGTCTCTGACCGTCTGTCTCAGACCGTCTGCCTCAGACCGTCCGTCTCAGACCGTCTATCTCGTCCCGTCTGTCTCAGAACTTCCGTCTGAGACCGTCTGCCTCAGACCGTCTGTCTCAGAACGTCTGTCACAGACCGTCTGTCTCAGAACGTCTATCTCGTCCCGTCGGTCTCAGACCGTCTGTCTCAGACCGTCTGTCTCAGACCGTCTGCCTCAGACCGTCTGTCTCGGACCGTCTGTCTCAGACCGTCTGTCTCATACCGTCTGTCTCACACCGTCTGTCTCAAACCGTCTAACTTAGACCGTCTGTCTCTGACCGTCTGTCTCAGAACGTCTGTCTCAGACCAGCTGTCTCAGACCGTCTGTCTCAGACCGTCTGTTTCATACCGTCTGTCTCACACCGTCTGTCTCAGACCGAGTGTCTTAGACCGTCAGTCTCAGACCGTCTGTCTCAGACCGTCTGTCTCAGACCGTCTATCTCAGACCGTCTGTTTCATACCGTCTGCCTCAGGCCGTCTGTCTCGGACCGTCTGTCTCGGACGGTCTATCTCGGACCGTCTGTCTCAGACCAGCTGTCTCAGACCGTCTGTCTCAGACCGTCTGTTTCATACCGTCTGTCTCACACCGTCTGTCTCAGACCGAGTGTCTTAGACCGTCAGTCTCAGACCGTCTGTCTCAGACCGTCTGTCTCAGACCGTCTGTCTCGGACGGTCTATCTCGGACCGTCTGTCTCGGACCGTCTGTCTCAGACCGTCTGTTTCATACCGTCTGCCTCAGACCGTCTGGCTCGGACCGTCTGTCTCGGACGGTCTATCTCGGACCGTCTGTCTCGGACCGTCTGTCTCGGACCGTCTGTCTCCGACCGTCTGTCTCCGACCGTCTGTCTCGGACCGTCTGTCTCGGACCGTCTGTCTCGGACCGTCTGTCTCGGACCGAGTGTTTTAGACCGTCAGTCTCAGACCGTCTGTCTCAGACCGTCTGTCTCAGACAGTCTATCTCAGACCGTCTGTTTCATACCGTCTGCCTCAGACCGAGTGTCTTAGACCGTCAGTCTCAGACCGTCTGTCTCAGACCGTCTGTTTCATACCGTCTGTCTCACACCGTCTGTCTCAGACCGAGTGTCTTAGACCGTCAGTCTCAGACCGTCTGTCTCAGACCGTCTGTCTCAGACCGTCTGTCTCGGACGGTCTATCTCGGACCGTCTGTCTCGGACCGTCTGTCTCAGACCGTCTGTTTCATACCGTCTGCCTCAGACCGTCTGTCTCGGACCGCCTGTCTCGGACGGTCTATCTCGGACCGTCTGTCTCGGACCGTCTGTCTCGGACCGTCTGTCTCCGACCGTCTGTCTCCGACCGTCTGTCTCGGACCGTCTGTCTCGGACCGTCTGTCTCGGACCGTCTGTCTCGGACCGTCTGTCTCGGACCGTCTGTCTCGGACCGTCTGTCTCGGACTGTCTGTCTCGGACCGTCTGTCTCGGACCGTCTGTCTCGGACCGTCTGTCTCAGACCGTCTGCCTCAGACCGTCCGTCTCAGACCGTCTATCTCGTCCCGTCTGTCTCAGAACTTCCGTCTCAGACCGTCTGCCTCAGACCATCTGTCTCAGAACGTCTGTCACAGACCGTCTGTCTCAGAACGTCTATCTCGTCCCGTCGGTCTCAGACCGTCTGTCTCAGACCAGCTGTCTCAGACCGTCTGTCTCGGACCGTCTGTCTCAGAACGACAGTCTCAGACCGTCTGTGTCAGACCAGCTGTCTCAGACCAGCTGTCTCAGACCGTCTGTCTCAGACCGTCTGTCTCAGAACGTCTGTGTCATACCGTCTGTCTCAGACCGTCTGTCTCCGACCGTCTGTCTCGGACCGTCTGTCTCGGACCGTCTGTCTCAGACCGTCTGTCTCAGAACGTCTATCTCGTCCCGTCGGTCTCAGACCGTCTGTCTCAGACCAGCTGTCTCAGACCGTCTGTCTCAGACCGTCTGTCTCAGACTGTCTGTCTCAGACCGTCTGTCTCAAGCCGTCTGTCTCAGACCGTCTGTCTCTGACCGTCTGTCTCAGACCGTCTGCCTCAGACCGTCCGTCTCAGACCGTCTATCTCGTCCCGTCTGTCTCAGAACTTCCGTCTCAGACCGTCTGCCTCAGACCGTCTGTCTCGGACCGTCTGTCTCAGACCGTCTGTCTCATACCGTCTGTCTCACACCGTCTGTCTCAAACCGTCTAACTTAGACCGTCTGTCTCTGACCGTCTGTCTCAGAACGTCTGTCTCAGACCAGCTGTCTCAGACCGTCTGTCTCAGACCGTCTGTTTCATACCGTCTGTCTCACACCGTCTGTCTCAGACCGAGTGTCTTAGACCGTCAGTCTCAGACCGTCTGTCTCAGACCGTCTGTCTCAGACCGTCTATCTCAGACCGTCTGTTTCATACCGTCTGCCTCAGACCGTCTGTCTCGGACCGTCTGTCTCGGACGGTCTATCTCGGACCGTCTGTCTCAGACCAGCTGTCTCAGACCGTCTGTCTCAGACCGTCTGTTTCATACCGTCTGTCTCACACCGTCTATCTCAGTCCGAGTGTCTTAGACCGTCAGTCTCAGACCGTCTGTCTCAGACCGTCTGTCTCAGACCGTCTGTCTCAGACCGTCTGTCTCGGACCGTCTGTCTCGGACGGTCTATCTCGGACCGTCTGTCTCGGACCGTCTGTCTCACACCGTCTGTTTCATACCGTCTGCCTCAGACCGTCTGTCTCGGACCGTCTGTCTCGGACGGTCTATCTCGGACCGTCTGTCTCGGACCGTCTGTCTCGGACCGTCTGTCTCGGACCGTCTGTCTCGGACCGTCTGTCTCCGACCGTCTGTCTCCGACCGTCTGTCTCGGACCGTCTGTCGCGGACCGTCTGTCTCGGACCGTCTGTCTCGGACCGTCTGTCTCGGACCGTCTGTCTCGGACCGTCTGTCCCGGACCGTCTGTCTCGGACCGTCTGTCTCGGACCGTCTGTCTCGGACCGTCTGTCTCGGACCGTCTGTCTCCGACCGTCTGTCTCCGACCGTCTGTCTCGGACCGTCTGTCTCGGACCGTCTGTCTCGGACCGTCTGTCTCGGACCGTCTGTCTCGGACCGTCTGTCTCGGACCGTCTGTCTCGGACTGTCTGTCTCGGACCGTCTGTCTCGGACCGTCTGTCTCGGACCGTCTGTCTCGGACCGTCTGTCTCGGACTGTCTGTCTCGGACCGTCTGTCTCGGACCGTCTGTCTCGGACCGTCTGTCTCAGACCGTCTGCCTCAGACCGTCCGTCTCAGACCGTCTATCTCGTCCCGTCTGTCTCAGAACTTCCGTCTCAGACCGTCTGCCTCAGACCGTCTGTCTCAGAACGTCTGTCACAGACCGTCTGTCTCAGAACGTCTATCTCGTCCCGTCGGTCTCAGACCGTCTGTCTCAGACCAGCTGTCTCAGACCGTCTGTCTCAGACCGTCTGTCTCAGGCCGTCTGTCTCAGACCGTCTGTCTCAGGCCGTCTGTCTCAGACCGTCTGTCTCAGACCGTCTGTCTCAGAACGACTGTCTCAGACCGTCTGTGTCAGACCAGCTGTCTCAGACCAGCTGTCTCAGACCGTCTGTCTCAGACCGTCTGTCTCAGAACGTCTGTGTCATACCGTCTGTCTCAGACCGTCTGTCTCCGACCGTCTGTCTCGGACCGTCTGTCTCGGACCGTCTGTCTCAGACCGTCTGTCTCAGAACGTCTATCTCGTCCCGTCGGTCTCAGACCGTCTGTCTCAGACCAGCTGTCTCAGACCGTCTGTCTCAGACCGTCTGTCTCAGACTGACTGTCTCAGACCGTCTGTCTCAAGCCGTCTGTCTCAGACCGTCTGTGTCTGACCGTCTGTCTCAGACCGTCTGCCTCAGACCGTCCGTCTCAGACCGTCTATCTCGTCCCGTCTGTCTCAGAACTTCCGTCTCAGACCGTCTGCCTCAGACCGTCTGTCTCGGACCGTCTGTCTCAGACCGTCTGTCTCATACCGTCTGTCTCACACCGTCTGTCTCAAACCGTCTAACTTAGACCGTCTGTCTCTGACCGTCTGTCTCAGAACGTCTGTCTCAGACCAGCTGTCTCAGACCGTCTGTCTCAGACCGTCTGTTTCATACCGTCTGTCTCACACCGTCTGTCTCAGACCGAGTGTCTTAGACCGTCAGTCTCAGACCGTCTGTCTCAGACCGTCTGTCTCAGACCGTCTATCTCAGACCGTCTGTTTCATACCGTCTGCCTCAGACCGTCTGTCTCGGACCGTCTGTCTCGGACGGTCTATCTCGGACCGTCTGTCTCAGACCAGCTGTCTCAGACCGTCTGTCTCAGACCGTCTGTTTCATACCGTCTGTCTCACACCGTCTATCTCAGTCCGAGTGTCTTAGACCGTCAGTCTCAGACCGTCTGTCTCAGACCGTCTGTCTCAGACCGTCTGTCTCGGACGGTCTATCTCGGACCGTCTGTCTCGGACCGTCTGTCTCACACCGTCTGTTTCATACCGTCTGCCTCAGACCGTCTGTCTCGGACCGTCTGTCTCGGACGGTCTATCTCGGACCGTCTGTCTCGGACCGTCTGTCTCGGACCGTCTGTCTCGGACCGTCTGTCTCGGACCGTCTGTCTCCGACCGTCTGTCTCCGACCGTCTGTCTCGGACCGTCTGTCGCGGACCGTCTGTCTCGGACCGTCTGTCTCGGACCGTCTGTCTCGGACCGTCTGTCTCGGACCGTCTGTCCCGGACCGTCTGTCTCGGACCGTCTGTCTCGGACCGTCTGTCTCAGACCGTCTGCCTCAGACCGTCCGTCTCAGACCGTCTATCTCGTCCCGTCTGTCTCAGAACTTCCGTCTGAGACCGTCTGCCTCAGACCGTCTGTCTCAGAACGTCTGTCACAGACCGTCTGTCTCAGAACGTATATCTCGTCCCGTCGGTCTCAGACCGTCTGTCTCAGACCAGCTGTCTCAGACCGTCTGTCTCAGACCGTCTGTCTCAGACTGTCTGTCTCAGACCGTCTGTCTCAGGCCGTCTGTCTCAGACCGTCTGTCTCTGACCGTCTGTCTCAGACCGTCTGCCTCAGACCGTCCGTCTCAGACCGTCTATCTCGTCCCGTCTGTCTCAGAACTTCCGTCTGAGACCGTCTGCCTCAGACCGTCTGTCTCAGAACGTCTGTCACAGACCGTCTGTCTCAGAACGTCTATCTCGTCCCGTCGGTCTCAGACCGTCTGTCTCAGACCGTCTGTCTCAGACCGTCTGCCTCAGACCGTCTGTCTCGGACCGTCTGTCTCAGACCGTCTGTCTCATACCGTCTGTCTCACACCGTCTGTCTCAAACCGTCTAACTTAGACCGTCTGTCTCTGACCGTCTGTCTCAGAACGTCTGTCTCAGACCAGCTGTCTCAGACCGTCTGTCTCAGACCGTCTGTTTCATACCGTCTGTCTCACACCGTCTGTCTCAGACCGAGTGTCTTAGACCGTCAGTCTCAGACCGTCTGTCTCAGACCGTCTGTCTCAGACCGTCTACCTCAGACCGTCTGTTTCATACCGTCTGCCTCAGGCCGTCTGTCTCGGACCGTCTGTCTCGGACGGTCTATCTCGGACCGTCTGTCTCAGACCAGCTGTCTCAGACCGTCTGTCTCAGACCGTCTGTTTCATACCGTCTGTCTCACACCGTCTGTCTCAGACCGAGTGTCTTCGACCGTCAGTCTCAGACCGTCTGTCTCAGACCGTCTGTCTCAGACCGTCTGTCTCGGACGGTCTATCTCGGACCGTCTGTCTCGGACCGTCTGTCTCAGATCGTCTGTTTCATACCGTCTGCCTCAGACCGTCTGGCTCGGACCGTCTGTCTCGGACGGTCTATCTCGGACCGTCTGTCTCGGACCGTCTGTCTCGGACCGTCTGTCTCCGACCGTCTGTCTCGGACCGTCTGTCTCGGACCGTCTGTCTCGGACCGTCTGTCTCGGACCGTCTGTCTCGGACCGTCTGTCTCGGACCGAGTGTTTTAGACCGTCAGTCTCAGACCGTCTGTCTCAGACCGTCTGTCTCAGACCGTCTGTCTCAGACAGTCTATCTCAGACCGTCTGTTTCATACCGTCTGCCTCAGACCGAGTGTCTTAGACCGTCAGTCTCAGACAGTCTGTCTCAGACCGTCTGTTTCATACCGTCTGTCTCACACCGTCTGTCTCAGACCGAGTGTCTTAGACCGTCAGTCTCAGACCGTCTGTCTCAGACCGTCTGTCTCAGACCGTCTGTCTCGGACGGTCTATCTCGGACCGTCTGTCTCGGACCGTCTGTCTCAGACCGTCTGTTTCATACCGTCTGCCTCAGACCGTCTGTCTCGGACCGCCTGTCTCGGACGGTCTATCTCGGACCGTCTGTCTCGGACCGTCTGTCTCGGACCGTCTGTCTCCGACCGTCTGTCTCCGACCGTCTGTCTCGGACCGTCTGTCTCGGACCGTCTGTCTCGGACCGTCTGTCTCGGACCGTCTGTCTCGGACCGTCTGTCTCGGACCGTCTGTCTCGGACTGTCTGTCTCGGACCGTCTGTCTCGGACCGTCTGTCTCGGACCGTCTGTCTCAGACCGTCTGCCTCAGACCGTCCGTCTCAGACCGTCTATCTCGTCCCGTCTGTCTCAGAACTTCCGTCTCAGACCGTCTGCCTCAGACCATCTGTCTCAGAACGTCTGTCACAGACCGTCTGTCTCAGAACGTCTATCTCGTCCCGTCGGTCTCAGACCGTCTGTCTCAGACCAGCTGTCTCAGACCGTCTGTCTCAGACCGTCTGTCTCAGGCCGTCTGTCTCAGACCGTCTGTCTCAGGCCGTCTGTCTCAGACCGTCTGTCTCAGACCGTCTGTCTCAGAACGACAGTCTCAGACCGTCTGTGTCAGACCAGCTGTCTCAGACCAGCTGTCTCAGACCGTCTGTCTCAGACCGTCTGTCTCAGAACGTCTGTGTCATACCGTCTGTCTCAGACCGTCTGTCTCAGACCGTCTGTCTCGGACGGTCTATCTCGGACCGTCTGTCTCGGACCGTCTGTCTCAGATCGTCTGTTTCATACCGTCTGCCTCAGACCGTCTGGCTCGGACCGTCTGTCTCGGACGGTCTATCTCGGACCGTCTGTCTCGGACCGTCTGTCTCGGACCGTCTGTCTCCGACCGTCTGTCTCGGACCGTCTGTCTCGGACCGTCTGTCTCGGACCGTCTGTCTCGGACCGTCTGTCTCGGACCGTCTGTCTCGGACCGAGTGTTTTAGACCGTCAGTCTCAGACCGTCTGTCTCAGACCGTCTGTCTCAGACCGTCTGTCTCAGACAGTCTATCTCAGACCGTCTGTTTCATACCGTCTGCCTCAGACCGAGTGTCTTAGACCGTCAGTCTCAGACCGTCTGTCTCAGACCGTCTGTTTCATACCGTCTGTCTCACACCGTCTGTCTCAGACCGAGTGTCTTAGACCGTCAGTCTCAGACCGTCTGTCTCAGACCGTCTGTCTCAGACCGTCTGTCTCGGACGGTCTATCTCGGACCGTCTGTCTCGGACCGTCTGTCTCAGACCGTCTGTTTCATACCGTCTGCCTCAGACCGTCTGTCTCGGACCGCCTGTCTCGGACGGTCTATCTCGGACCGTCTGTCTCGGACCGTCTGTCTCGGACCGTCTGTCTCCGACCGTCTGTCTCCGACCGTCTGTCTCGGACCGTCTGTCTCGGACCGTCTGTCTCGGACCGTCTGTCTCGGACCGTCTGTCTCGGACCGTCTGTCTCGGACCGTCTGTCTCGGACTGTCTGTCTCGGACCGTCTGTCTCGGACCGTCTGTCTCGGACCGTCTGTCTCAGACCGTCTGCCTCAGACCGTCCGTCTCAGACCGTCTATCTCGTCCCGTCTGTCTCAGAACTTCCGTCTCAGACCGTCTGCCTCAGACCATCTGTCTCAGAACGTCTGTCACAGACCGTCTGTCTCAGAACGTCTATCTCGTCCCGTCGGTCTCAGACCGTCTGTCTCAGACCAGCTGTCTCAGACCGTCTGTCTCAGACCGTCTGTCTCAGGCCGTCTGTCTCAGACCGTCTGTCTCAGGCCGTCTGTCTCAGACCGTCTGTCTCAGACCGTCTGTCTCAGAACGACAGTCTCAGACCGTCTGTGTCAGACCAGCTGTCTCAGACCAGCTGTCTCAGACCGTCTGTCTCAGACCGTCTGTCTCAGAACGTCTGTGTCATACCGTCTGTCTCAGACCGTCTGTCTCCGACCGTCTGTCTCCGACCGTCTGTCTCGGACCGTCTGTCTCAGACCGTCTGTCTCAGAACGTCTATCTCGTCCCGTCGGTCTCAGACCGTCTGTCTCAGACCAGCTGTCTCAGACCGTCTGTCTCAGACCGTCTGTCTCAGACTGTCTGTCTCAGACCGTCTGTCTCAAGCCGTCTGTCTCAGACCGTCTGTCTCTGACCGTCTGTCTCAGACCGTCTGCCTCAGACCGTCCGTCTCAGACCGTCTATCTCGTCCCGTCTGTCTCAGAACTTCCGTCTCAGACCGTCTGCCTCAGACCGTCTGTCTCGGACCGTCTGTCTCAGACCGTCTGTCTCATACCGTCTGTCTCACACCGTCTGTCTCAAACCGTCTAACTTAGACCGTCTGTCTCTGACCGTCTGTCTCAGAACGTCTGTCTCAGACCAGCTGTCTCAGACCGTCTGTCTCAGACCGTCTGTTTCATACCGTCTGTCTCACACCGTCTGTCTCAGACCGAGTGTCTTAGACCGTCAGTCTCAGACCGTCTGTCTCAGACCAGCTGTCTCAGACCGTCTGTCTCAGACCGTCTGTCTCAGACTGTCTGTCTCAGACCGTCTGTCTCAGGCCGTCTGCCTCAGACCGTCCGTCTCAGACCGTCTATCTCGTCCCGTCTGTCTCAGAACTTCCGTCTGAGACCGTCTGCCTCAGACCGTCTGTCTCAGAACGTCTGTCACAGACCGTCTGTCTCAGAACGTCTATCTCGTCCCGTCGGTCTCAGACCGTCTGTCTCAGACCGTCTGTCTCAGACCGTCTGCCTCAGACCGTCTGTCTCGGACCGTCTGTCTCAGACCGTCTGTCTCATACCGTCTGTCTCACACCGTCTGTCTCAAACCGTCTAACTTAGACCGTCTGTCTCTGACCGTCTGTCTCAGAACGTCTGTCTCAGACCAGCTGTCTCAGACCGTCTGTCTCAGACCGTCTGTTTCATACCGTCTGTCTCACACCGTCTGTCTCAGACCGAGTGTCTTAGACCGTCAGTCTCAGACCGTCTGTCTCAGACCGTCTGTCTCAGACCGTCTATCTCAGACCGTCTGTTTCATACCGTCTGCCTCAGGCCGTCTGTCTCGGACCGTCTGTCTCGGACGGTCTATCTCGGACCGTCTGTCTCAGACCAGCTGTCTCAGACCGTCTGTCTCAGACCGTCTGTTTCATACCGTCTGTCTCACACCGTCTGTCTCAGACCGAGTGTCTTAGACCGTCAGTCTCAGACCGTCTGTCTCAGACCGTCTGTCTCAGACCGTCTGTCTCGGACGGTCTATCTCGGACCGTCTGTCTCGGACCGTCTGTCTCAGACCGTCTGTTTCATACCGTCTGCCTCAGACCGTCTGGCTCGAACCGTCTGTCTCGGACGGTCTATCTCGGACCGTCTGTCTCGGACCGTCTGTCTCGGACCGTCTGTCTCCGACCGTCTGTCTCCGACCGTCTGTCTCGGACCGTCTGTCTCGGACCGTCTGTCTCGGACCGTCTGTCTCGGACCGAGTGTTTTAGACCGTCAGTCTCAGACCGTCTGTCTCAGACCGTCTGTCTCAGACAGTCTATCTCAGACCGTCTGTTTCATACCGTCTGCCTCAGACCGAGTGTCTTAGACCGTCAGTCTCAGACCGTCTGTCTCAGACCGTCTGTTTCATACCGTCTGTCTCACACCGTCTGTCTCAGACCGAGTGTCTTAGACCGTCAGTCTCAGACCGTCTGTCTCAGACCGTCTGTCTCAGACCGTCTGTCTCAGACCGTCTGTCTCAGACCGTCTGTCTCGGACGGTCTATCTCGGACCGTCTGTCTCGGACCGTCTGTCTCAGACCGTCTGTTTCATACCGTCTGCCTCAGACCGTCTGTCTCGGACCGCCTGTCTCGGACGGTCTATCTCGGACCGTCTGTCTCGGACCGTCTGTCTCGGACCGTCTGTCTCCGACCGTCTGTCTCCGACCGTCTGTCTCGGACCGTCTGTCTCGGACCGTCTGTCTCGGACCGTCTGTCTCGGACCGTCTGTCTCGGACCGTCTGTCTCGGACCGTCTGTCTCGGACTGTCTGTCTCGGACCGTCTGTCTCGGACCGTCTGTCTCGGACCGTCTGTCTCAGACCGTCTGCCTCAGACCGTCCGTCTCAGACCGTCTATCTCGTCCCGTCTGTCTCAGAACTTCCGTCTCAGACCGTCTGCCTCAGACCATCTGTCTCAGAACGTCTGTCTCAGGCCGTCTGTCTCAGACCGTCTGTCTCAGACCGTCTGTCTCAGAACGACAGTCTCAGACCGTCTGTGTCAGACCAGCTGTCTCAGACCAGCTGTCTCAGACCGTCTGTCTCAGACCGTCTGTCTCAGAACGTCTGTGTCATACCGTCTGTCTCAGACCGTCTGTCTCCGACCGTCTGTCTCCGACCGTCTGTCTCGGACCGTCTGTCTCAGACCGTCTGTCTCAGAACGTCTATCTCGTCCCGTCGGTCTCAGACCGTCTGTCTCAGACCAGCTGTCTCAGACCGTCTGTCTCAGACCGTCTGTCTCAGACTGTCTGTCTCAGACCGTCTGTCTCAAGCCGTCTGTCTCAGACCGTCTGTCTCTGACCGTCTGTCTCAGACCGTCTGCCTCAGACCGTCCGTCTCAGACCGTCTATCTCGTCCCGTCTGTCTCAGAACTTCCGTCTCAGACCGTCTGCCTCAGACCGTCTGTCTCGGACCGTCTGTCTCAGACCGTCTGTCTCATACCGTCTGTCTCACACCGTCTGTCTCAAACCGTCTAACTTAGACCGTCTGTCTCTGACCGTCTGTCTCAGAACGTCTGTCTCAGACCAGCTGTCTCAGACCGTCTGTCTCAGACCGTCTGTTTCATACCGTCTGTCTCACACCGTCTGTCTCAGACCGAGTGTCTTAGACCGTCAGTCTCAGACCGTCTGTCTCAGACCGTCTGTCTCAGACCGTCTATCTCAGACCGTCTGTTTCATACCGTCTGCCTCAGACCGTCTGTCTCGGACCGTCTGTCTCGGACGGTCTATCTCGGACCGTCTGTCTCAGACCAGCTGTCTCAGACCGTCTGTCTCAGACCGTCTGTTTCATACCGTCTGTCTCACACCGTCTATCTCAGTCCGAGTGTCTTAGACCGTCAGTCTCAGACCGTCTGTCTCAGACCGTCTGTCTCAGACCGTCTGTCTCAGACCGTCTGTCTCAGACCGTCTGTCTCGGACGGTCTATCTCGGACCGTCTGTCTCGGACCGTCTGTCTCACACCGTCTGTTTCATACCGTCTGCCTCAGACCGTCTGTCTCGGACCGTCTGTCTCGGACGGTCTATCTCGGACCGTCTGTCTCGGACCGTCTGTCTCGGACCGTCTGTCTCGGACCGTCTGTCTCGGACCGTTTGTCTCCGACCGTCTGTCTCCGACCGTCTGTCTCGGACCGTCTGTCGCGGACCGTCTGTCTCGGACCGTCTGTCTCGGACCGTCTGTCTCGGACCGTCTGTCTCGGACCGTCTGTCTCGGACCGTCTGTCCCGGACCGTCTGTCTCGGACCGTCTGTCTCGGACCGTCTGTCTCAGACCGTCTGCCTCAGACCGTCCGTCTCAGACCGTCTATCTCGTCCCGTCTGTCTCAGAACTTCCGTCTGAGACCGTCTGCCTCAGACCGTCTGTCTCAGAACGTCTGTCACAGACCGTCTGTCTCAGAACGTCTATCTCGTCCCGTCGGTCTCAGACCGTCTGTCTCAGACCAGCTGTCTCAGACCGTCTGTCTCAGACCGTCTGTCTCAGACTGTCTGTCTCAGACCGTCTGTCTCAGGCCGTCTGTCTCAGACCGTCTGTCTCTGACCGTCTGTCTCAGACCGTCTGCCTCAGACCGTCCGTCTCAGACCGTCTATCTCGTACCGTCTGTCTCAGAACTTCCGTCTGAGACCGTCTGCCTCAGACCGTCTGTCTCAGAACGTCTGTCACAGACCGTCTGTCTCAGAACGTCTATCTCGTCCCGTCGGTCTCAGACCGTCTGTCTCAGACCGTCTGTCTCAGACCGTCTGCCTCAGACCGTCTGTCTCGGACCGTCTGTCTCAGACCGTCTGTCTCATACCGTCTGTCTCACACCGTCTGTCTCAAACCGTCTAACTTAGACCGTCTGTCTCTGACCGTCTGTCTCAGAACGTCTGTCTCAGACCAGCTGTCTCAGACCGTCTGTCTCAGACCGTCTGTTTCATACCGTCTGTCTCACACCGTCTGTCTCAGACCGAGTGTCTTAGACCGTCAGTCTCAGACCGTCTGTCTCAGACAGTCTGTCTCAGACCGTCTATCTCAGACCGTCTGTTTCATACCGTCTGCCTCAGGCCGTCTGTCTCGGACCGTCTGTCTCGGACGGTCTATCTCGGACCGTCTGTCTCAGACCAGCTGTCTCAGACCGTCTGTCTCAGACCGTCTGTTTCATACCGTCTGTCTCACACCGTCTGTCTCAGACCGAGTGTCTTAGACCGTCAGTCTCAGACCGTCTGTCTCAGACCGTCTGTCTCAGACCGTCTGTCTCGGACGGTCTATCTCGGACCGTCTGTCTCGGACCGTCTGTCTCAGACCGTCTGTTTCATACCGCCTGCCTCAGACCGTCTGGCTCGGACCGTCTGTCTCGGACGGTCTATCTCGGACCGTCTGTCTCGGACCGTCTGTCTCGGACCGTCTGTCTCCGACCGTCTGTCTCGGACCGTCTGTCTCGGACCGTCTGTCTCGGACCGTCTGTCTCGGACCGTCTGTCTCGGACCGTCTGTCTCGGACCGTCTGTCTCGGACCGTCTGTCTCGGACCGTCTGTCTCGGACCGTCTGTCTCGGACCGTCTGTCTCGGACCGTCTGTCTCGGACCGTCTGTCTCGGACCGTCTGTCTCAGACCGTCTGCCTCAGACCGTCCGTCTCCGACCGTCTATCTCGTCCCGTCTGTCTCAGAACTTCCGTCTCAGACCGTCTGCCTCAGACCGTCTGTCTCAGAACGTCTGTCACAGACCGTCTGTCTCAGAACGTCTATCTCGTCCCGTCGGTCTCAGACCGTCTGTCTCAGACCAGCTGTCTCAGACCGTCTGTCTCAGACCGTCTGTCTCAGACCGTCTGTCTCAGAACGTCTGTGTCATACCGTCTGTCTCAGACCGTCTGTCTCGGACCGTCTGTCTCGGACCGTCTGTCTCGGACCGTCTGTCTCAGACCGTCTGTCTCAGACCGTCTGTCTCAGACCGTCTGTCTCAGACCGTCTGCCTCAGACCGTCCGTCTCAGACCGTCTATCTCAGACCGTCTGTCTCAGACCGTCAGTCTCAGACCGTCTGTCTCAGACCGTCTGTCTCAGACCATCTGTCTCAGACCGTTTGTCTCAGAACGTCTGTCACAGACCGTCTGTCTCAGAACGTCTATCTCGTCCCGTCTGTCTCAGAACTTCCGTCTCAGACCGTCTGCCTTAGACCGTCTGTCTCAGAACGTCTGTCGCAGGCCGTCTGTCTCAGAACGTCTATCTCGTCCCGTCGGTCTCAGACCGTCTGTCTCAGACCAGCTGTCTCAGACCGTCTGTCTCAGACCGTCTGTCTCAGACCGTCTGTCTCAGGCCGTCTGTCTCAGACCGTCTGTCTCAGACCGTCTGTCTCAGAACGACTGTCTCAGACCGTCGGTCTCAGACCGTCTGTCTCAGACCAGCTGTCTCAGACCAGCTGTCTCAGACCGTCTGTCTCAGACCGTCTGTCTCAGACCGTCTGTCTCTGACCGTCTGTCTCAGACCGTCTGCCTCAGACCGTCCGTCTCAGACCGTCTATCTTGTCCCGTCTGTCTCAGAACTTCCGTCTCAGACCGTCTGCCTCAGACCGTCTTTCTCGGACCGTCTGTCTCAGACCGTCTGTCTCATACCGTCTGTCTCACACCGTCTGTCTCAAACCGTCTAACTTAGACCGTCTGTCTCTGACCGTCTGTCTCAGAACGTCTGTCTCAGACCAGCTGTCTCAGACCGTCTGTCTCAGACCGTCTGTTTCATACCGTCTGTCTCACACCGTCTGTATCAGACCGAGTGTTTTAGACCGTCAGTCTCAGACCGTCTGTCTCAGACCGTCTGTCTCAGACAGTCTATCTCAGACCGTCTGTTTCATACCGTCTGCCTCAGACCGTCTGTCTCGGACCGTCTGTCTCGGACGGTCTATCTCGGACCGTCTGTCTCAGACCAGCTGTCTCAGACCGTCTGTCTCAGACCGTCTGTTTCATACCGTCTGTCTCACACCGTCTGTCTCAGACCGAGTGTCTTAGACCGTCAGTCTCAGACCGTCTGTCTCAGACCGTCTGTCTCAGACCGTCTGTCTCGGACGGTCTATCTCGGACCGTCTGTCTCGGACCGTCTGTCTCAGACCGTCTGTTTCATACCGTCTGCCTCAGACCGTCTGTCTCGGACCGCCTGTCTCGGACGGTCTATCTCGGACCGTCTGTCTCGGACCGTCTGTCTCGGACCGTCTGTCTCCGACCGTCTGTCTCCGACCGTCTGTCTCGGAACGTCTGTCTCGGACCGTCTGTCTCGGACCGTCTGTCTCGGACCGTCTGTCTCGGACCGTCTGTCTCGGACCGTCTGTCTCGGACTGTCTGTCTCGGACCGTCTGTCTCGGACCGTCTGTCTCGGACCGTCTGTCTCAGACCGTCTGCCTCAGACCGTCCGTCTCAGACCGTCTATCTCGTCCCGTCTGTCTCAGAACTTCCGTCTCAGACCGTCTGCCTCAGACCGTCTGTCTCAGAACGTCTGTCACAGACCGTCTGTCTCAGAACGTCTATCTCGTCCCGTCGGTCTCAGACCGTCTGTCTCAGACCAGCTGTCTCAGACCGTCTGTCTCAGACCGTCTGTCTCAGGCCGTCTGTCTCAGACCGTCTGTCTCAGGCCGTCTGTCTCAGACCGTCTGTCTCAGACCGTCTGTCTCAGAACGACTGTCTCAGACCGTCTGTGTCAGACCAGCTGTCTCAGACCAGCTGTCTCAGACCGTCTGTCTCAGACCGTCTGTCTCAGAACGTCTGTGTCATACCGTCTGTCTCAGACCGTCTGTCTCCGACCGTCTGTCTCGGACCGTCTGTCTCGGACCGTCTGTCTCAGACCGTCTGTCTCAGAACGTCTATCTCGTCCCGTCGGTCTCAGACCGTCTGTCTCAGACCAGCTGTCTCAGACCGTCTGTCTCAGACCGTCTGTCTCAGACTGTCTGTCTCAGACCGTCTGTCTCAAGCCGTCTGTCTCAGACCGTCTGTCTCTGACCGTCTGTCTCAGACCGTCTGCCTCAGACCGTCCGTCTCAGACCGTCTATCTCGTCCCGTCTGTCTCAGAACTTCCGTCTCAGACCGTCTGCCTCAGACCGTCTGTCTCGGACCGTCTGTCCCAGACCGTCTGTCTCATACCGTCTGTCTCACACCGTCTGTCTCAAACCGTCTAACTTAGACCGTCTGTCTCTGACCGTCTGTCTCAGAACGTCTGTCTCAGACCAGCTGTCTCAGACCGTCTGTCTCAGACCGTCTGTTTCATACCGTCTGTCTCACACCGTCTGTCTCAGACCGAGTGTCTTAGACCGTCAGTCTCAGACCGTCTGTCTCAGACCGTCTGTCTCAGACCGTCTATCTCAGACCGTCTGTTTCATACCGTCTGCCTCAGACCGTCTGTCTCGGACCGTCTGTCTCGGACGGTCTATCTCGGACCGTCTGTCTCAGACCAGCTGTCTCAGACCGTCTGTCTCAGACCGTCTGTTTCATACCGTCTGTCTCACACCGTCTATCTCAGTCCGAGTGTCTTAGACCGTCAGTCTCAGACCGTCTGTCTCAGACCGTCTGTCTCAGACCGTCTGTCTCGGACGGTCTATCTCGGACCGTCTGTCTCGGACCGTCTGTCTCACACCGTCTGTTTCATACCGTCTGCCTCAGACCGTCTGTCTCGGACCGTCTGTCTCGGACGGTCTATCTCGGACCGTCTGTCTCGGACCGTCTGTCTCGGACCGTCTGTCTCGGACCGTCTGTCTCGGACCGTCTGTCTCCGACCGTCTGTCTCCGACCGTCTGTCTCGGACCGTCTGTCGCGGACCGTCTGTCTCGGACCGTCTGTCTCGGACCGTCTGTCTCGGACCGTCTGTCTCGGACCGTCTGTCCCGGACCGTCTGTCTCGGACCGTCTGTCTCGGACCGTCTGTCTCAGACCGTCTGCCTCAGACCGTCCGTCTCAGACCGTCTATCTCGTCCCGTCTGTCTCAGAACTTCCGTCTGAGACCGTCTGCCTCAGACCGTCTGTCTCAGAACGTCTGTCACAGACCGTCTGTCTCAGAACGTCTATCTCGTCCCGTCGGTCTCAGACCGTCTGTCTCAGACCAGCCGTCTCAGACCGTCTGTCTCAGACCGTCTGTCTCAGACTGTCTGTCTCAGACCGTCTGTCTCAGGCCGTCTGTCTCAGACCGTCTGTCTCTGACCGTCTGTCTCAGACCGTCTGCCTCAGACCGTCCGTCTCAGACCGTCTATCTCGTCCCGTCTGTCTCAGAACTTCCGTCTGAGACCGTCTGCCTCAGACCGTCTGTCTCAGAACGTCTGTCACAGACCGTCTGTCTCAGAACGTCTATCTCGTCCCGTCGGTCTCAGACCGTCTGTCTCAGACCGTCTGTCTCAGACCGTCTGCCTCAGACCGTCTGTCTCGGACCGTCTGTCTCAGACTGTCTGTCTCATACCGTCTGTCTCACACCGTCTGTCTCAAACCGTCTAACTTAGACCGTCTGTCTCTGACCGTCTGTCTCAGAACGTCTGTTTCAGACCAGCTGTCTCAGACCGTCTGTCTCAGACCGTCTGTTTCATACCGTCTGTCTCACACCGTCTGTCTCAGACCGAGTGTCTTAGACCGTCAGTCTCAGACCGTCTGTCTCAGACCGTCTGTCTCAGACCGTCTATCTCAGACCGTCTGTTTCATACCGTCTGCCTCAGGCCGTCTGTCTCGGACCGTCTGTCTCGGACGGTCTATCTCGGACCGTCTGTCTCAGACCAGCTGTCTCAGACCGTCTGTCTCAGACCGTCTGTTTCATACCGTCTGTCTCACACCGTCTGTCTCAGACCGAGTGTCTTAGACCGTCAGTCTCAGACCGTCTGTCTCAGACCGTCTGTCTCAGACCGTCTGTCTCGGACGGTCTATCTCGGACCGTCTGTCTCGGACCGTCTGTCTCAGACCGTCTGTTTCATACCGTCTGCCTCAGACCGTCTGGCTCGGACCGTCTGTCTCGGACGGTCTATCTCGGACCGTCTGTCTCGGACCGTCTGTCTCGGACCGTCTGTCTCCGACCGTCTGTCTCGGACCGTCTGTCTCGGGCCGTCTGTCTCGGACCGTCTGTCTCGGACCGTCTGTCTCGGACCGTCTGTCTCGGACCGTCTGTCTCGGACCGTCTGTCTCGGACCGTCTGTCTCGGACCGTCTGTCTCGGACCGTCTGTCTCGGACCGTCTGTCTCGGACCGTCTGTCTCGGACCGTCTGTCTCAGACCGTCTGCCTCAGACCGTCCGTCTCCGACCGTCTATCTCGTCCCGTCTGTCTCAGAACTTCCGTCTCAGACCGTCTGCCTCAGACCGTCTGTCTCAGAACGTCTGTCACAGACCGTCTGTCTCAGAACGTCTATCTCGTCCCGTCGGTCTCAGACCGTCTGTCTCAGACCAGCTGTCTCAGACCGTCTGTCTCAGACCGTCTGTCTCAGACCGTCTGTCTCAGAACGTCTGTGTCATACCGTCTGTCTCAGACCGTCTGTCTCGGACCGTCTGTCTCGGACCGTCTGTCTCGGACCGTCTGTCTCAGACCGTCTGTCTCAGACCGTCTGTCTCAGACCGTCTGTCTCAGACCGTCTGCCTCAGACCGTCCGTCTCAGACCGTCTATCTCAGACCGTCTGTCTCAGACCGTCAGTCTCAGACCGTCTGTCTCAGACCGTCTGTCTCTGACCATCTGTCTCAGACCGTTTGTCTCAGAACGTCTGTCACAGACCGTCTGTCTCAGAACGTCTATCTCGTCCCGTCTGTCTCAGAACTTCCGTCTCAGACCGTCTGCCTTAGACCGTCTGTCTCAGAACGTCTGTCGCAGGCCGTCTGTCTCAGAACGTCTATCTCGTCCCGTCGGTCTCAGACCGTCTGTCTCAGACCAGCTGTCTCAGACCGTCTGTCTCAGACCGTCTGTCTCAGACCGTCTGTCTCAGGCCGTCTGTCTCAGACCGTCTGTCTCAGACCGTCTGTCTCAGAACGACTGTCTCAGACCGTCGGTCTCAGACCGTCTGTCTCAGACCAGCTGTCTCAGACCAGCTGTCTCAGACCGTCTGTCTCAGACCGTCTGTCTCAGACCGTCTGTCTCTGACCGTCTGTCTCAGACCGTCTGCCTCAGACCGTCCGTCTCAGACCGTCTATCTTGTCCCGTCTGTCTCAGAACTTCCGTCTCAGACCGTCTGCCTCAGACCGTCTTTCTCGGACCGTCTGTCTCAGACCGTCTGTCTCATACCGTCTGTCTCACACCGTCTGTCTCAAACCGTCTAACTTAGACCGTCTGTCTCTGACCGTCTGTCTCAGAACGTCTGTCTCAGACCAGCTGTCTCAGACCGTCTGTCTCAGACCGTCTGTTTCATACCGTCTGTCTCACACCGTCTGTCTCAGGCCGAGTGTTTTAGACCGTCAGTCTCAGACCGTCTGTCTCAGACCGTCTGTCTCAGACAGTCTATCTCAGACCGTCTGTTTCATACCGTCTGCCTCAGACCGTCTGTCTCGGACCGTCTGTCTCGGACGGTCTATCTCGGACCGTCTGTCTCAGACCAGCTGTCTCAGACCGTCTGTCTCAGACCGTCTGTTTCATACCGTCTGTCTCACACCGTCTGTCTCAGACCGAGTGTCTTAGACCGTCAGTCTCAGACCGTCTGTCTCAGACCGTCTGTCTCAGACCGTCTGTCTCGGACGGTCTATCTCGGACCGTCTGTCTCGGACCGTCTGTCTCAGACCGTCTGTTTCATACCGTCTGCCTCAGACCGTCTGTCTCGGTCCGCCTGTCTCGGACGGTCTATCTCGGACCGTCTGTCTCGGACCGTCTGTCTCGGACCGTCTGTCTCCGACCGTCTGTCTCCGACCGTCTGTCTCGGACCGTCTGTCTCGGACCGTCTGTCTCGGACCGTCTGTCTCGGACCGTCTGTCTCGGACCGTCTGTCTCGGACCGTCTGTCTCGGACTGTCTGTCTCGGACCGTCTGTCTCGGACCGTCTGTCTCGGACCGTCTGTCTCAGACCGTCTGCCTCAGACCGTCCGTCTCAGACCGTCTATCTCGTCCCGTCTGTCTCAGAACTTCCGTCTCAGACCGTCTGCCTCAGACCGTCTGTCTCAGAACGTCTGTCACAGACCGTCTGTCTCAGAACGTCTATCTCGTCCCGTCGGTCTCAGACCGTCTGTCTCAGACCAGCTGTCTCAGACCGTCTGTCTCAGACCGTCTGTCTCAGGCCGTCTGTCTCAGACCGTCTGTCTCAGGCCGTCTGTCTCAGACCGTCTGTCTCAGACCGTCTGTCTCAGAACGACTGTCTCAGACCGTCTGTGTCAGACCAGCTGTCTCAGACCAGCTGTCTCAGACCGTCTGTCTCAGACCGTCTGTCTCAGAACGTCTGTGTCATACCGTCTGTCTCAGACCGTCTGTCTCCGACCGTCTGTCTCGGACCGTCTGTCTCGGACCGTCTGTCTCAGACCGTCTGTCTCAGACCGTCTGTCTCAGACCGTCTGTCTCAGACCGTCTGTCTCAGACCGTCTGCCTCAGACCGTCTGTCTCAGACCGTCTGTCTCAGACCGTCTGTCTCAGACCGTCTGTCTCAGACCGTCTGTCTCAGACCGTCTGTCTCAGAACGACTGTCTCAGACCGTCGGTCTCAGACCGTCTGTCTCAGACCAGCTGTCTCAGACCAGCTGTCTCAGACCGTCTGTCTCAGACCGTCTGTCTCAGACCGTCTGTCTCAGACCGTCTGTCTCAGACCGTCTGTCTCAGACCGTCTGTCTCAGACCGTCTGTCTCAGAACGACTGTCTCAGACCGTCGGTCTCAGACCGTCTGTCTCAGACCAGCTGTCTCCGACCAGCTGTCTCAGACCGTCTGTCTTAGACCGTCTGTCTCAGACCGTCTGTCTCAGACCGCCTGTCTCAGACCGTCTGTCTCAGACCGTCTGTCTCAGACCGTCTATCTCAGACCGTCAGTCTCAGCCCGCTCTTCTCAGACCGTCTGTCTCAGACCGTCTGTCTCAGACCGTTTGTCTCAGGCCGCCTGCCTCAGACCGTCTGTCCCAGACCGTCTGTCTCAGACCGTCTGTCTCAGACCGTCTATCTCAGACCGTCTGTTTCATACCGTCTGCCTCAGACCGTCTGTCTCGGACCGTCTGTCTCGGACGGTCTATCTCGGACCGTCTGTCTCAGACCAGCTGTCTCAGACCGTCTGTCTCAGACCGTCTGTTTCATACCGTCTGTCTCACACCGTCTGTCTCAGACCGAGTGTCTTAGACCGTCAGTCTCAGACCGTCTGTCTCAGACCGTCTGTCTCAGAACGTCTGTCACAGACCGTCTGTCTCAGAACGTCTATCTCGTCCCGTCGGTCTCAGACCGTCTGTCTCAGACCGTCTGTCTCAGATAAGCTGTCTCAGACCGTCTGTCTCAGACCGTCTGTCTCAGACTGTCTGTCTCAGACCGTCTGTCTCAGACTGTCTGTCTCAGACCGTCTGTCTCAGGCCGTCTGTCTCAGACCGTCTGTCTCTGACCGTCTGTCTCAGACCGTCTGCCTCAGACCGTCCGTCTCAGACCGTCTATCTCGTCCCGTCTGTCTCAGAACTTCCGTCTCAGACCGTCTGCCTCAGACCGTCTGTCTCGGACCGTCTGTCTCAGACCGTCTGTCTCATACCGTCTGTCTCACACCGTCTGTCTCAAACCGTCTAACTTAGACCGTCTGTCTCTGACCGTCTGTCTCAGAACGTCTGTCTCAGACCAGCTGTCTCAGACCGTCTGTCTCAGACCGTCTGTTTCATACCGTCTGTCTCACACCGTCTGTCTCAGACCGAGTGTCTTAGACCGTCAGTCTCAGACCGTCTGTCTCAGACCGTCTGTCTCAGACCGTCTGTCTCAGACCGTCTATCTCAGACCGTCTGTTTCATACCGTCTGCCTCAGACCGTCTGTCTCGGACCGTCTGTCTCGGACGGTCTATCTCGGACCGTCTGTCTCAGACCAGCTGTCTCAGACCGTCTGTCTCAGACCGTCTGTTTCATAACGTCTGTCTCACACCGTCTGTCTCAGACCGAGTGTCTTAGACCGTCAGTCTCAGACCGTCTGTCTCAGACCGTCTGTCTCAGACCGTCTGTCTCGGACGGTCTATCTCGGACCGTCTGTCTCGGACCGACTGTCTCAGACCGTCTGTTTCATACCGTCTGCCTCAGACCGTCTGTCTCGGACCGTCTGTCTCGGACGGTCTATCTCGGACGGTCTATCTCGGACCGTCTGTCTCGGACCGTCTGTCTCGGACCGTCTGTCTCCGACCGTCTGTCGCGGACCGTCTGTCTCGGACCGTCTGTCTCGGACCGTCTGTCTCGGACCGTCTGTCTCGGACCGTCTGTCTCGGACCGTCTGTCTCGGACCGTCTGTCCCGAACCGTCTGTCTCGGACCGTCTGTCTCGAACCGTCTGTCTCGGACCGTCTGTCTCGGACCGTCTGTCTCAGACCGTCTGCCTCAGACCGTCCGTCTCAGACCGTCTATCTCGTCCCGTCTGTCTCAGAACTTCCGTCTCAGACCGTCTGCCTCAGACCGTCTGTCTCAGAACGTCTGTCGCAGACCGTCTGTCTCAGAACGTCTATCTCGTCCCGTCGGTCTCAGACCGTCTGTCTCAGACCAGCTGTCTCAGACCGTCTGTCTCAGACCGTCTGTCTCAGAACGTCTGTGTCATACCGTCTGTCTCGGACCGTCTGTCTCGGACCGTCTGTCTCGGACCGTCTGTCTCGGACCGTCTGTCTCAGACCGTTTGTCTCCGACCGTCTGTCTCAGACCGTCTGTCTCAGACCGTCTGCCTCAGACCGTCCGTCTCAGACCGTCTATCTCAGACCGTCTGTCTCAGACCGTCAGTCTCAGACCGTCTGTCTCAGACCGTCTGTCTCAGACCGTCTGTCTCAGACCGTCTGTCTCAGACCATTTGTCTCAGACCGTTCGTCTCAGAACGTCTGTCACAGACCGTCTGTCTCAGAACGTCTATCTCGTCCCGTCTGTCTCAGAACTTCCGTCTCAGACCGTCTGCCTTAGACCGTCTGTCTCAGAACGTCTGTCACAGACCGTCTGTCTCAGAACGTCTATCTCGTCCCGTCGGTCTCAGACCGTCTGTATCAGACCAGCTGTCTCAGACCGTCTGTCTCAGACCGTCTGTCTCAGACCGTCTGTCTCAGGCCGTCTGTCTCAGACCGTCTGTATCAGACCGTCTGTCTCAGACCGTCTGTCTCAGAACGACTGTCTCAGACCGTCGGTCTCAGACCGTCTGTCTCAGACCAGCTGTCTCAGACCAGCTGTCTCAGACCGTCTGTCTCAGACCGTCTGTCTCAGACCGTCTGTCTCTGACCGTCTGTCTCAGACCGTCTGCCTCAGACCGTCCGTCTCAGACCGTCTATCTCGTCCCGTCTGTCTCAGAACTTCCGTCTCAGACCGTCTGCCTCAGACCGTCTTTCTCGGACCGTCTGTCTCAGACCGTCTGTCTCATACCGTCTGTCTCACACCGTCTGTCTCAAACCGTCTAACTTAGACCGTCTGTCTCTGACCGTCTGTCTCAGAACGTCTGTCTCAGACCAGCTGTCTCAGACCGTCTGTCTCAGACCGTCTGTTTTATACCGTCTGTCTCACACCGTCTGTCTCAGACCGAGTGTCTTAGACCGTCAGTCTCAGACCGTCTGTCTCAGACCGTCTGTCTCAGACCGTCTATCTCAGACCGTCTGCTTCATACCGTCTGCCTCAGACCGTCTGTCTCGGACCGTCTGTCTCGGACGGTCTATCTCGGACCGTCTGTCTCAGACCAGCTGTCTCAGACCGTCTGTCTCAGACCGTCTGTTTCATACCGTCTGTCTCACACCGTCTGTCTCAGACCGAGTGTCTTAGACCGTCAGTCTCAGACCGTCTGTCTCAGACCGTCTGTCTCAGACCGTCTGTCTCAGACCGTCTGTCTCAGACCGTCTGTCTCAGACCGTCTGTCTCGGACGGTCTATCTCGGACCGTCTGTCTCGGACCGTCTGTCTCAGACCGTCTGTTTCATACCGTCTGCCTCAGACCGTCTGTCTCGGACCGTCTGTCTCGGACGGTCTATCTCGGACCGTCTGTCTCGGACCGTCTGTCTCGGACCGTCTGTCTCCGACCGTCTGTCTCCGACCGTCTGTCTCGGACCGTCTGTCTCGGACCGTCTGTCTCGGACCGTCTGTCTCGGACCGTCTGTCTCGGACCGTCTGTCTCGGACCGTCTGTCTCGGACCGTCTGTCTCGGACCGTCTGTCTCGGACCGTCTGTCTCGGACCGTCTGTCTCGGACCGTCTGTCCCGGACCGTCTGTCTCAGACCGTCTGTCTCAGACCGTCTATCTCAGACCGTCTGTTTCATACCGTCTGCCTCAGACCGTCTGTCTCGGACCGTCTGTCTCGGACGGTCTATCTCGGACCGTCTGTCTCAGACCAGCTGTCTCAGACCGTCTGTCTCAGACCGTCTGTTTCATACCGTCTGTCTCACACCGTCTGTCTCAGACCGTCTGTTTCATACCGTCTGCCTCAGACCGTCTGTCTCGGACCGTCTGTCTCGGACGGTCTATCTCGGACCGTCTGTCTCGGACCGTCTGTCTCGGACCGTCTGTCTCCGACCGTCTGTCTCCGACCGTCTGTCTCGGACCGTCTGTCTCGGACCGTCTGTCTCGGACCGTCTGTCTCGGACCGTCTGTCTCAGAACTTCCGTCTCAGACCGTCTGCCTCAGACCGTCTGTCTCAGAGCGTCTGTCACAGACCGTCTGTCTCAGAACGTCTATCTCGTCCCGTCGGTCTCAGACCAGCTCTCTCAGACCGTCTGTCTCAGACCGTCTGTCTCAGACCAGCTGTCTCAGACCGTCTGTCTCAGACCGTCTGTTTTATACCGTCTGTCTCACACCGTCTGTCTCAGACCGAGTGTCTTAGACCGTCAGTCTCAGACCGTCTGTCTCAGACCGTCTGTCTCAGACCGTCTATCTCAGACCGTCTGCTTCATACCGTCTGCCTCAGACCGTCTGTCTCGGACCGTCTGTCTCGGACGGTCTATCTCGGACCGTCTGTCTCAGACCAGCTGTCTCAGACCGTCTGTCTCAGACCGTCTGTTTCATACCGTCTGTCTCACACCGTCTGTCTCAGACCGAGTGTCTTAGACCGTCAGTCTCAGACCGTCTGTCTCAGACCGTCTGTCTCAGACCGTCTGTCTCAGACCGTCTGTCTCAGACCGTCTGTCTCAGACCGTCTGTCTCGGACGGTCTATCTCGGACCGTCTGTCTCGGACCGTCTGTCTCAGACCGTCTGTTTCATACCGTCTGCCTCAGACCGTCTGTCTCGGACCGTCTGTCTCGGACGGTCTATCTCGGACCGTCTGTCTCGGACCGTCTGTCTCGGACCGTCTGTCTCCGACCGTCTGTCTCCGACCGTCTGTCTCGGACCGTCTGTCTCGGACCGTCTGTCTCGGACCGTCTGTCTCGGACCGTCTGTCTCGGACCGTCTGTCTCGGACCGTCTGTCTCGGACCGTCTGTCTCGGACCGTCTGTCTCGGACCGTCTGTCTCGGACCGTCTGTCTCGGACCGTCTGTCCCGGACCGTCTGTCTCAGACCGTCTGTCTCAGACCGTCTATCTCAGACCGTCTGTTTCATACCGTCTGCCTCAGACCGTCTGTCTCGGACCGTCTGTCTCGGACGGTCTATCTCGGACCGTCTGTCTCAGACCAGCTGTCTCAGACCGTCTGTCTCAGACCGTCTGTTTCATACCGTCTGTCTCACACCGTCTGTCTCAGACCGTCTGTTTCATACCGTCTGCCTCAGACCGTCTGTCTCGGACCGTCTGTCTCGGACGGTCTATCTCGGACCGTCTGTCTCGGACCGTCTGTCTCGGACCGTCTGTCTCCGACCGTCTGTCTCCGACCGTCTGTCTCGGACCGTCTGTCTCGGACCGTCTGTCTCGGACCGTCTGTCTCGGACCGTCTGTCTCAGAACTTCCGTCTCAGACCGTCTGCCTCAGACCGTCTGTCTCAGAACGTCTGTCACAGACCGTCTGTCTCAGAACGTCTATCTCGTCCCGTCGGTCTCAGACCAGCTCTCTCAGACCGTCTGTCTCAGACCGTCTGTCTCAGACCGTCTGTCTCAGACCGTCTGTCTCAGACCGTTTGTCTCAGGCCGCCTGCCTCAGACCGTCTGTCCCAGACCGTCTGTTTCATACCGTCTGTCTCACACCGTCTGTCTCAGACCGTCTGTCTTAGACCGTTTGTCTCAGGCCGCCTGCCTCAGACCGTCTGTTTCATACCGTCTGTCTCACACCGTCTGTCTCAGACCGTCTGTCTTAGACCGTCTGTCTCAGACCAGCTGTCTCAGACCGTCTGTCTCAGACCGTCTGTTTCATACCGTCTGTCTCACACTGTCTGTCTCAGACCGAGTGTCTTAGACCGTCAGTCTCAGACCGTCTGTCTCAGACCGTCTGTCTCAGACCGTCTGTCTCGGACGGTCTATCTCGGACCGTCTGTCGCGGACCGTCTGTCTCAGACCGTCTGTATCATACCGTCTGCCTCAGACCGTCTGTCTCGGACCGTCTGTCTTGGACGGTCTATCTCGGACCGTCTGTCTCGGACCGTCTGTCTCGGACCGTCTGTCTCCGACCGTCTGTCTCCGACCGTCTGTCTCGCACCGTCTGTCTCGGACCGTCTGTCTCGGACCGTCTGTCTCGGACCGTCTGTCTCGGACCGTCTGTCTCGGACCGTCTGTCTCGGACCGTCTGTCTCGGACCGTCTGTCTCGGACCGTCTGTCTCGGACCGTCTGTCTCGGACCGTCTGTCTCGGACCGTCTGTCTCGGACCGTCTGTTTCAGACCGTCCGTCTCAGACCGTCTATCTCGTCCCGTCTGTCTCAGAACTTCCGTCTCAGACCGTCTGCCTCAGACCGTCTGTCTCAGAACGTCTGTCACAGACCGTCTGTCTCAGAACGTCTATCTCGTCCCGTCGGTCTCAGACCGTCTGTCTCAGAACGTCTGTGTCATACCGTCTGTCTCAGACCGTCTGTCTCCGACCGTCTGCCTCAGACCGTCCGTCTCAGACCGTCTATCTCGTCCCGTCTGTCTCAGAACTTCCGTCTGAGACCGTCTGCCTCAGACCGTCTGTCTCAGAACGTCTGTCACAGACCGTCTGTCTCAGAACGTCTATCTCGTCCCGTCGGTCTCAGACCGTCTGTCTCAGACCGTCTGACTCAGACCAGCTGTCTCAGACCGTCTGTCTCAGACCGTCTGTCTCAGACTGTCTGTCTCAGACCGTCTGTCTCAGACTGTCTGTCTCAGACCGTCTGTCTCAGGCCGTCTGTCTCAGACCGTCTGTCTCTGACCGTCTGTCTCAGACCGTCTGCCTCAGACCGTCCGTCTCAGACCGTCTATCTCGTCCCATCTGTCTCAGAACTTCCGTCTCAGACCGTCTGCCTCAGACCGTCTGTCTCGGACCGTCTGTCTCAGACCGTCTGTCTCATACCGTCTGTCTCACACCGTCTGTCTCAAACCGTCTAACTTAGACCGTCTGTCTCTGACCGTCTGTCTCAGAACGTCTGTCTCAGACCAGCTGTCTCAGACCGTCTGTCTCAGACCGTCTGTTTCATACCGTCTGTCTCACACCGTCTGTCTCAGACCGAGTGTCTTAGACCGTCAGTCTCAGACCGTCTGTCTCAGACCGTCTGTCTCAGACCGTCTGTCTCAGACCGTCTATCTCAGACCGCCTGTTTCATACCGTCTGCCTCAGACCGTCTGTCTCGGACCGTCTGTCTCGGACGGTCTATCTCGGACCGTCTGTCTCAGACCAGCTGTCTCAGACCGTCTGTCTCAGACCGTCTGTTTCATACCGTCTGTCTCACACCGTCTGTCTCAGACCGAGTGTCTTAGACCGTCAGTCTCAGACCGTCTGTCTCAGACCGTCTGTCTCAGACCGTCTGTCTCGGACGGTCTATCTCGGACCGTCTGTCTCGGACCGACTGTCTCAGACCGTCTGTTTCATACCGTCTGCCTCAGACCGTCTGTCTCGGACCGTCTGTCTCGGACGGTCTATCTCGGACGGTCTATCTCGGACCGTCTGTCTCGGACCGTCTGTCTCGGACCGTCTGTCTCCGACCGTCTGTCTCGGACCGTCTGTCTCGGACCGTCTGTCTCGGACCGTCTGTCTCGGACCGTCTGTCTCGGACCGTCTGTCTCGGACCGTCTATCTCGTCCCGTCTGTCTCAGAACTTCCGTCTCAGACCGTCTGCCTCAGACCGTCTGTCTCAGAACGTCTGTCGCAGACCGTCTATCTCGTCCCGTCGGTCTCAGACCGTCTGTCTCAGACCAGCTGTCTCAGACCGTCTGTCTCAGACCGTCTGTCTCAGAACGTCTGTGTCATACCGTCTGTCTCAGACCGTCTGTCTCGGACCGTCTGTCTCGGACCGTCTGTCTCGGACCGTCTGTCTCAGACCGTCTGTCTCCGACCGTCTGTCTCAGACCGTCTGTCTCAGACCGTCTGCCTCAGACCGTCCGTCTCAGACCGTCTATCTCAGACCGTCTGTCTCAGACCGTCAGTCTCAGACCGTCTGTCTCAGACCGTCTGTCTCAGACCGTCTGTCTCAGACCGTCTGTCTCAGACCATTTGTCTCAGACCGTTCGTCTCAGAACGTCTGTCACAGACCGTCTGTCTCAGAACGTCTATCTCGTCCCGTCTGTCTCAGAACTTCCGTCTCAGACCGTCTGCCTTAGACCGTCTGTCTCAGAACGTCTGTCACAGACCGTCTGTCTCAGAACGTCTATCTCGTCCCGTCGGTCTCAGACCGTCTGTATCAGACCAGCTGTCTCAGACCGTCTGTCTCAGACCGTCTGTCTCAGACCGTCTGTCTCAGGCCGTCTGTCTCAGACCGTCTGTCTCAGACCGTCTGTCTCAGACCGTCTGTCTCAGAACGACTGTCTCAGACCGTCTGTCTCACACCGTCTGTCTCAAACCGTCTAACTTAGACCGTCTGTCTCTGACCGTCTGTCTCAGAACGTCTGTCTCAGACCAGCTGTCTCAGACCGTCTGTCTCAGACCGTCTGTTTTATACCGTCTGTCTCACACCGTCTGTCTCAGACCGAGTGTCTTAGACCGTCAGTCTCAGACCGTCTGTCTCAGACCGTCTGTCTCAGACCGTCTATCTCAGACCGTCTGCTTCATACCGTCTGCCTCAGACCGTCTGTCTCGGACCGTCTGTCTCGGACGGTCTATCTCGGACCGTCTGTCTCAGACCAGCTGTCTCAGACCGTCTGTCTCAGACCGTCTGTTTCATACCGTCTGTCTCACACCGTCTGTCTCAGACCGAGTGTCTTAGACCGTCAGTCTCAGACCGTCTGTCTCAGACCGTCTGTCTCAGACCGTCTGTCTCAGACCGTCTGTCTCGGACGGTCTATCTCGGACCGTCTGTCTCGGACCGTCTGTCTCAGACCGTCTGTTTCATACCGTCTGCCTCAGACCGTCTGTCTCGGACCGTCTGTCTCGGACGGTCTATCTCGGACCGTCTGTCTCGGACCGTCTGTCTCGGACCGTCTGTCTCCGACCGTCTGTCTCCGACCGTCTGTCTCGGACCGTCTGTCTCGGACCGTCTGTCTCGGACCGTCTGTCTCGGACCGTCTGTCTCGGACCGTCTGTCTCGGACCGTCTGTCTCGGACCGTCTGTCTCGGACCGTCTGTCTCGGACCGTCTGTCTCGGACCGTCTGTCTCGGACCGTCTGTCTCGGACCGTCTGTCCCAGACCGTCTGTCTCAGACCGTCTGTCTCAGACCGTCTATCTCAGACCGTCTGTTTCATACCGTCTGCCTCAGACCGTCTGTTTCATACCGTCTGCCTCAGACCGTCTGTCTCGGACCGTCTGTCTCGGACGGTCTATCTCGGACCGTCTGTCTCGGACCGTCTGTCTCGGACCGTCTGTCTCCGACCGTCTGTCTCCGACCGTCTGTCTCGGACCGTCTGTCTCGGACCGTCTGTCTCGGACCGTCTGTCTCGGACCGTCTGTCTCAGAACTTCCGTCTCAGACCGTCTGCCTCAGACCGTCTGTCTCAGAACGTCTGTCACAGACCGTCTGTCTCAGAACGTCTATCTCGTCCCGTCGGTCTCAGACCGTCTGTCTCAGAACGTCTGTGTCATACCGTCTGTCTCAGACCGTCTGTCTCCGACCGTCTGTCTCGGACCGTCTGTCTCGGACCGTCTGTCTCAGACCGTCTGTCTCAGACCGTCTGTCTCAGACCGTCTGTCTCAGACCGTCTGTCTCAGACCGTCTGTCTCAGACCGTCTGTCTCAGGCCGTCTGTCTCAGACCGTCTGTCTCAGGCCGTCTGTCTCAGACCGTCTGTCTCAGACCGTCTGTCTCAGAACGACTGTCTCAGACCGTCTGTGTCAGACCAGCTGTCTCAGACCAGCAATCTCAGACCGTCTGTCTCAGACCGTCTGTCTCAGACCGTCTGTCTCAGAACGTCTGTGTCATACCGTCTGTCTCAGACCGTCTGTCTCAGACCGTCTGTCTCAGACCGTCTGTCTCAGACCGTCTGTCTCAGACCGTCTGTCTCAGACCGTCTGTCTCAGACCGTCTGTCTCAGACCGTCTGCCTCAGACCGTCTGCCTCAGACCGTCTGTCTCGGACCGTCTGTCTCAGACCGTCTGTCTCGGACCGACTGTCTCGGACCGTCTGTCTCGGACCGTCTGTCTCGGACCGTCTGTCTCGGACCGTCTGTCTCGGACCGTCTGTCTCGGACCGTCTGTCTCGGACCGTCTGTCTCAGACCGTCTGCCTCAGACCGTCCGTCTCAGACCGTCTATCTCGTCCCGTCTGTCTCAGAACTTCCGTCTGAGACCGTCTGCCTCAGACCGTCTGTCTCAGAACGTCTGTCACAGACCGTCTGTCTCAGAACGTCTATCTCGTCCCGTCGGTCTCAGACCGTCTGTCTCAGACCGTCTGTCTCAGACCAGCTGTCTCAGACCGTCTGTCTCAGACCGTCTGTCTCAGACTGTCTGTCTCAGACCGTCTGTCTCAGGCCGTCTGTCTCAGACCGTCTGTCTCTGACCGTCTGTCTCAGACCGTCTGCCTCAGACCGTCCGTCTCAGACCGTCTATCTCGTCCCGTCTGTCTCAGAACTTCCGTCTCAGACCGTCTGCCTCAGACCGTCTGTCTCGGACCGTCTGTCTCAGACCGTCTGTCTCATACCGTCTGTCTCACACCGTCTGTCTCAAACCGTCTAACTTAGACCGTCTGTCTCTGACCGTCTGTCTCAGAACGTCTGTCTCAGACCAGCTGTCTCAGACCGTCTGTCTCAGACCGTCTGTTTCATACCGTCTGTCTCACACCGTCTGTCTCAGACCGAGTGTCTTAGACCGTCAGTCTCAGACCGTCTGTCTCAGACCGTCTGTCTCAGACCGTCTGTCTCAGACCGTCTATCTCAGACCGTCTGTTTCATACCGTCTGCCTCAGACCGTCTGTCTCGGACCGTCTGTCTCACACCGTCTGTCTCAGACCGAGTGTCTTAGACCGTCAGTCTCAGACCGTCTGTCTCAGACCGTCTGTTTCATACCGTCTGCCTCAGACCGTCTGTCTCGGACCGTCTGTCTCGGACGGTCTATCTCGGACCGTCTGTCTCGGACCGTCTGTCTCGGACCGTCTGTCTCCGACCGTCTGTCTCCGACCGTCTGTCTCGGACCGTCTGTCTCGGACCGTCTGTCTCGGACCGTCTGTCTCGGACCGTCTGTCTCGGACCGTCTGTCTCGGACCGTCTGTCTCGGACCGTCTGTCTCGGACCGTCTGTCTCGGACCGTCTGTCTCGGACCGTCTGTCTCGGACCGTCTGTCTCGGACCGTCTGTCTCGGACCGTCTGTCCCAGACCGTCTGTCTCAGACCGTCTGTCTCAGACCGTCTATCTCAGACCGTCTGTTTCATACCGTCTGCCTCAGACCGTCTGTCTCGGACCGTCTGTCTCGGACGGTCTATCTCGGACCGTCTGTCTCAGACCAGCTGTCTCAGACCGTCTGTCTCAGACCGTCTGTTTCATACCGTCTGTCTCACACCGTCTGTCTCAGACCGTCTGTTTCATACCGTCTGCCTCAGACCGTCTGTCTCGGACCGTCTGTCTCGGACGGTCTATCTCGGACCGTCTGTCTCGGACCGTCTGTCTCGGACCGTCTGTCTCCGACCGTCTGTCTCCGACCGTCTGTCTCGGACCGTCTGTCTCGGACCGTCTGTCTCGGACCGTCTGTCTCGGACCGTCTGTCTCAGAACTTCCGTCTCAGACCGTCTGCCTCAGACCGTCTGTCTCAGAACGTCTGTCACAGACCGTCTGTCTCAGAACGTCTATCTCGTCCCGTCGGTCTCAGACCGTCTGTCTCAGAACGTCTGTGTCATACCGTCTGTCTCAGACCGTCTGTCTCCGACCGTCTGTCTCGGACCGTCTGTCTCGGACCGTCTGTCTCAGACCGTCTGTCTCAGACCGTCTGTCTCAGACCGTCTGTCTCAGACCGTCTGTCTCAGACCGTCTGTCTCAGACCGTCTGTCTCAGACCGTCTGTCTCAGGCCGTCTGTCTCAGACCGTCTGTCTCAGGCCGTCTGTCTCAGACCGTCTGTCTCAGACCGTCTGTCTCAGAACGACTGTCTCAGACCGTCTGTGTCAGACCAGCTGTCTCAGACCAGCAATCTCAGACCGTCTGTCTCAGACCGTCTGTCTCAGACCGTCTGTCTCAGAACGTCTGTGTCATACCGTCTGTCTCAGACCGTCTGTCTCAGACCGTCTGTCTCAGACCGTCTGTCTCAGACCGTCTGTCTCAGACCGTCTGTCTCAGACCGTCTGTCTCAGACCGTCTGCCTCAGACCGTCTGCCTCAGACCGTCTGTCTCGGACCGTCTGTCTCAGACCGTCTGTCTCGGACCGACTGTCTCGGACCGTCTGTCTCGGACCGTCTGTCTCGGACCGTCTGTCTCGGACCGTCTGTCTCGGACCGTCTGTCTCGGACCGTCTGTCTCGGACCGTCTGTCTCAGACCGTCTGCCTCAGACCGTCCGTCTCAGACCGTCTATCTCGTCCCGTCTGTCTCAGAACTTCCGTCTGAGACCGTCTGCCTCAGACCGTCTGTCTCAGAACGTCTGTCACAGACCGTCTGTCTCAGAACGTCTATCTCGTCCCGTCGGTCTCAGACCGTCTGTCTCAGACCGTCTGTCTCAGACCAGCTGTCTCAGACCGTCTGTCTCAGACCGTCTGTCTCAGACTGTCTGTCTCAGACCGTCTGTCTCAGGCCGTCTGTCTCAGACCGTCTGTCTCTGACCGTCTGTCTCAGACCGTCTGCCTCAGACCGTCCGTCTCAGACCGTCTATCTCGTCCCGTCTGTCTCAGAACTTCCGTCTCAGACCGTCTGCCTCAGACCGTCTGTCTCGGACCGTCTGTCTCAGACCGTCTGTCTCATACCGTCTGTCTCACACCGTCTGTCTCAAACCGTCTAACTTAGACCGTCTGTCTCTGACCGTCAGTCTCAGACCGTCTGTCTCAGACCGTCTGTCTCGGACCGTCTGTCTCAGACCAGCTGTCTCAGACCGTCTGTCTCAGACCGTCTGTTTCATACCGTCTGTCTCACACCGTCTGTCTCAGACCGAGTGTCTTAGACCGTCAGTCTCAGACCGTCTGTCTCAGACCGTCTGTCTCGGACCGTCTGTCTCAGACCAGCTGTCTCAGACCGTCTGTCTCAGACCGTCTGTTTCATACCGTCTGTCTCACACCGTCTGTCTCAGACCGAGTGTCTTAGACCGTCAGTCTCAGACCGTCTGTCTCAGACCGTCTGTCTCAGACCGTCTGTCTCGGACGGTCTATCTCGGACCGTCTGCCTCGGACCGACTGTCTCAGACCGTCTGTTTCATACCGTCTGCCTCAGACCGTCTGTATCGGACCGTCTGTCTCGGACGGTCTATCTCGGACGGTCTATCTCGGACCGTCTGTCTCGGACCGTCTGTCTCGGACCGTCTGTCTCAGAACTTCCGTCTCAGACCGTCTGCCTCAGACCGTCTGTCTCAGAACGTCTGTCGCAGACCGTCTGTCTCAGAACGTCTATCTCGTCCCGTCGGTCTCAGACCGTCTGTCTCAGACCAGCTGTCTCAGACCGTCTGTCTCAGACCGTCTGTCTCAGAACGTCTGTGTCATACCGTCTGTCTCAGACCGTCTGTCTCGGACCGTCTGTCTCGGACCGTCTGTCTCGGACCGTCTGTCTCAGACCGTCTGTCTCCGACCGTCTGTCTCAGACCGTCTGTCTCAGACCGTCTGCCTAAGACCGTCCGTCTCAGACCGTCTATCTCAGACCGTCTGTCTCAGACCGTCAGTCTCAGACCGTCTGTCTCAGACCGTCTGTCTCAGACCGTCTGTCTCAGACCGTCTGTCTCAGACCATTTGTCTCAGACCGTTCGTCTCAGAACGTCTGTCACAGACCGTCTGTCTCAGAACGTCTATCTCGTCCCGTCTGTCTCAGAACTTCCGTCTCAGACCGTCTGCCTTAGACCGTCTGTCTCAGAACGTCTGTCACAGACCGTCTGTCTCAGAACGTCTATCTCGTCCCGTCGGTCTCAGACCGTCTGTCTCAGACCAGCTGTCTCAGACCGTCTGTCTCAGACCGTCTGTCTCAGACCGTCTGTCTCAGGCCGTCTGTCTCAGACCGTCTGTCTCAGAACGACTGTCTCAGACCGTCGGTCTCAGACCGTCTGTCTCAGACCAGCTGTCTCAGACCAGCTGTCTCAGACCGTCTGTCTCAGACCGTCTGTCTCAGACCGTCTGTCTCTGACCGTCTGTCTCAGACCGTCTGCCTCAGACCGTCCGTCTCAGACCGTCTATCTCGTCCCGTCTGTCTCAGAACTTCCGTCTCAGACCGTCTGCCTCAGACCGTCTTTCTCGGACCGTCTGTCTCAGACCGTCTGTCTCATACCGTCTGTCTCACACCGTCTGTCTCAAACCGTCTAACTTAGACCGTCTGTCTCTGACCGTCTGTCTCAGAACGTCTGTCTCAGACCAGCTGTCTCAGACCGTCTGTCTCAGACCGTCTGTTTTATACCGTCTGTCGCACACCGTCTGTCTCAGACCGAGTGTCTTAGACCGTCAGTCTCAGACCGTCTGTCTCAGACCGTCTGTCTCAGACCGTCTGTCTCAGACCGTCTATCTCAGACCGTCTGCTTCATACCGTCTGCCTCAGACCGTCTGTCTCGGACCGTCTGTCTCGGACGGTCTATCTCGGACCGTCTGTCTCAGACCAGCTGTCTCAGACCGTCTGTCTCAGACCATCTGTTTCATACCGTCTGTCTCACACCGTCTGTCTCAGACCGAGTGTCTTAGACCGTCAGTCTCAGACCGTCTGTCTCAGACCGTCTGTCTCAGACCGTCTGTCTCAGACCGTCTGTCTCAGACCGTCTGTCTCGGACGGTCTATCTCGGACCGTCTGTCTCGGACCGTCTGTCTCAGACCGTCTGTTTCATACCGTCTGCCTCAGACCGTCTGTCTCGGACGGTCTATCTCGGACCGTCTGTCTCGGACCGTCTGTCTCGGACCGTCTGTCTCCGACCGTCTGTCTCCGACCGTCTGTCTCGGACCGTCTGTCTCGGACCGTCTGTCTCGGACCGTCTGTCTCGGACCGTCTGTCTCGGACCGTCTGTCTCCGACCGTCTGTCTCGGACCGTCTGTCTCGGACCGTCTGTCTCGGACCGTCTGTCTCGGACCGTCTGTCTCGGACCGTCTGTCTCGGACCGTCTGTCCCAGACCGTCTGTCTCAGACCGTCTGTCTCAGACCGTCTATCTCAGACCGTCTGTTTCATACCGTCTGCCTCAGACCGTCTGTCTCGGACCGTCTGTCTCGGACCGTCTGTCTCAGAACTTCCGTCTCAGACCGTCTGCCTCAGACCGTCTGTCTCAGAACGTCTGTCACAGACCGTCTGTCTCAGAACGTCTATCTCGTCCCGTCGGTCTCAGACCAGCTGTCTCAGACCGTCTGTCTCAGACCGTCTGTTTCATACCGTCTGTCTCACACCGTCTGTCTCAGACCGAGTGTCTTAGACCGTCAGTCTCAGACCGTCTGTCTCAGACCGAGTGTCTTAGACCGTCTGTCTCGGACGGTCTATCTCGGACCGTCTGTCTCGGACCGACTGTCTCAGACCGTCTGTTTCATACCGTCTGCCTCAGACCGTCTGTATCGGACCGTCTGTCTCGGACGGTCTATCTCGGACGGTCTATCTCGGACCGTCTGTCTCGGACCGTCTGTCTCGGACCGTCTGTCTCCGACCGTCTGTCTCGGACCGTCTGTCTCGGACCGTCTGTCTCGGACCGTCTGTCTCGGACCGTCTGTCTCGGACCGTCTGTCTCGGACCGTCTGTCTCGGACCGTCTGTCTCGGACCGTCTGTCTCGGACCGTCTGTCTCGGACCGTCTGTCTCGGACCGTCTGTCCCGAACCGTCTGTCTCGGACCGTCTGTCTCGGACCGTCTGTCTCGGACCGTCTGTCTCGGACCGTCTGTCTCAGACCGTCTGCCTCAGACCGTCCGTCTCAGACCGTCTATCTCGTCCCGTCTGTCTCAGAACTTCCGTCTCAGACCGTCTGCCTCAGACCGTCTGTCTCAGAACGTCTGTCGCAGACCGTCTGTCTCAGAACGTCTATCTCGTCCCGTCGGTCTCAGACCGTCTGTCTCAGACCAGCTGTCTCAGACCGTCTGTCTCAGACCGTCTGTCTCAGAACGTCTGTGTCATACCGTCTGTCTCAGACCGTCTGTCTCGGACCGTCTGTCTCGGACCGTCTGTCTCGGACCGTCTGTCTCAGACCGTCTGTCTCCGACCGTCTGTCTCAGACCGTCTGTCTCAGACCGTCTGCCTAAGACCGTCCGTCTCAGACCGTCTATCTCAGACCGTCTGTCTCAGACCGTCAGTCTCAGACCGTCTGTCTCAGACCGTCTGTCTCAGACCGTCTGTCTCAGACCGTCTGTCTCAGACCATTTGTCTCAGACCGTTCGTCTCAGAACGTCTGTCACAGACCGTCTGTCTCAGAACGTCTATCTCGTCCCGTCTGTCTCAGAACTTCCGTCTCAGACCGTCTGCCTTAGACCGTCTGTCTCAGAACGTCTGTCACAGACCGTCTGTCTCAGAACGTCTATCTCGTCCCGTCGGTCTCAGACCGTCTGTCTCAGACCAGCTGTCTCAGACCGTCTGTCTCAGACCGTCTGTCTCAGACCGTCTGTCTCAGGCCGTCTGTCTCAGACCGTCTGTCTCAGACCGTCTGTCTCAGAACGACTGTCTCAGACCGTCGGTCTCAGACCGTCTGTCTCAGACCAGCTGTCTCAGACCAGCTGTCTCAGACCGTCTGTCTCAGACCGTCTGTCTCAGACCGTCTGTCTCTGACCGTCTGTCTCAGACCGTCTGCCTCAGACCGTCCGTCTCAGACCGTCTATCTCGTCCCGTCTGTCTCAGAACTTCCGTCTCAGACCGTCTGCCTCAGACCGTCTTTCTCGGACCGTCTGTCTCAGACCGTCTGTCTCATACCGTCTGTCTCACACCGTCTGTCTCAAACCGTCTAACTTAGACCGTCTGTCTCTGACCGTCTGTCTCGGAACGTCTGTCTCAGACCAGCTGTCTCAGACCGTCTGTCTCAGACCGTCTGTTTTATACCGTCTGTCTCACACCGTCTGTCTCAGACCGAGTGTCTTAGACCGTCAGTCTCAGACCGTCTGTCTCAGACCGTCTGTCTCAGACCGTCTATCTCAGACCGTCTGCTTCATACCGTCTGCCTCAGACCGTCTGTCTCGGACCGTCTGTCTCGGACGGTCTATCTCGGACCGTCTGTCTCAGACCAGCTGTCTCAGACCGTCTGTCTCGGACGGTCTATCTCGGACCGTCTGTCTCGGACCGTCTGTCTCAGACCGTCTGTTTTATACCGTCTGTCTCACACCGTCTGTCTCAGACCGAGTGTCTTAGACCGTCGGTCTCAGACCGTCTGTCTCAGACCATCTGTTTCATACCGTCTGTCTCACACCGTCTGTCTCAGACCGAGTGTCTTAGACCGTCAGTCTCAGACCGTCTGTCTCAGACCGTCTGTCTCAGACCGTCTGTCTCGGACCGTCTGTCTCAGACCGTCTGTCTCGGACGGTCTATCTCGGACCGTCTGTCTCGGACCGTCTGTCTCAGACCGTCTGTTTCATACCGTCTGCCTCAGACCGTCTGTCTCGGACCGTCTGTCTCGGACGGTCTATCTCGGACCGTCTGTCTCGGACCGTCTGTCTCGGACCGTCTGTCTCCGACCGTCTGTCTCCGACCGTCTGTCTCGGACCGTCTGTCTCGGACCGTCTGTCTCGGACCGTCTGTCTCGGACCGTCTGTCTCGGACCGTCTGTCTCCGACCGTCTGTCTCGGACCGTCTGTCTCGGACCGTCTGTCTCGGACCGTCTGTCTCGGACCGTCTGTCTCGGACCGTCTGTCTCGGACCGTCTGTCCCAGACCGTCTGTCTCCGACCGTCTGTCTCAGACCGTCTATCTCAGACCGTCTGTTTCATACCGTCTGCCTCAGACCGTCTGTCTCGGACCGTCTGTCTCGGACCGTCTGTCCCAGAACTTCCGTCTCAGACCGTCTGCCTCAGACCGTCTGTCTCAGAACGTCTGTCACAGACCGTCTGTCTCAGAACGTCTATCTCGTCCCGTCGGTCTCAGACCAGCTCTCTCAGACCGTCTGTCTCAGACCGTCTGTCTCAGACCGTCTGTCTCGGACCGTCTGTCTCAGACCGTTTGTCTCAGGCCGCCTGCCTCAGACCGTCTGTCCCAGACCGTCTGTTTCATACCGTCTGTCTCACACCGTCTGTCTCAGACCGTCTGTCTTAGACCGTTTGTCTCAGGCCGCCTGCCTCAGACCGTCTGTCCCAGACCGTCTGTTTCATACCGTCTGTCTCACACCGTCTGTCTCAGACCGTCTGTCTTAGACCGTCTGTCTCAGACCAGCTGTCTCAGAGCGTCTGTCTCAGACCGTCTGTTTCATACCGTCTGTCTCACACCGTCTGTCTCAGACCGAGTGTCTTAGACCGTCAGTCTCAGACCGTCTGTCTCAGACCGTCTGTCTCAGACCGTCTGTCTCGGACGGTCTATCTCGGACCGTCTGTCGCGGACCGTCTGTCTCAGACCGTCTGTATCATACCGTCTGCCTCAGACCGTCTGTCGCGGACCGTCTGTCTCAGACCGTCTGTATCATACCGTCTGCCTCAGACCGTCTGTCTCGGACCGTCTGTCTCGGACGGTCTATCTCGGACCGTCTGTCTCGGACCGTCTGTCTCGGACCGTCTGTCTCCGACCGTCTGTCTCCGACCGTCTGTCTCGGACCGTCTGTCTCGGACCGTCTGTCTCGGACCGTCTGTCTCGGACCGTCTGTCTCGGACCGTCTGTCTCGGACCGTCTGTCTCGGACCGTCTGTCTCGGACCGTCTGTCTCGGACCGTCTGTCTCGGACCGTCTGTCTCAGACCGTCTGCCTCAGACCGTCCGTCTCAGACCGTCTATCTCGTCCCGTCTGTCTCAGAACTTCCGTCTCAGACCGTCTGCCTCAGACCGTCTGTCTCAGAACGTCTGTCACAGACCGTCTGTCTCAGAACGTCTATCTCGTCCGGTCGGTCTCAGACCGTCTGTCTCAGAACGTCTGTGTCATACCGTCTGTCTCAGACCGTCTGTCTCCGACCGTCTGTCTCGGACCGTCTGTCTCGGACCGTCTGTCTCAGACCGTCTGTCTCAGACCGTCTGTCTCAGACCGTCTGTCTCAGACCGTCTGTCTCAGACCGTCTGTCTCAGACCGTCTGCCTCAGACCGTCCGTCTCAGACCGTCTGTCTCAGACCGTCTGTCTCAGACCGTCTGTCTCAGACCGTCTGTCTCAGACCGTCTGTCTCAGACCGTCTGTCTCAGACCGTCTGTCTCAGAACGACTGTCTCAGACCGTCGGTCTCAGACCGTCTGTCTCAGACCAGCTGTCTCAGACCGTCTGTCTCAGACCGTCTGTTTCATACCGTCTGTCTCACACCGTCTGTCTCAGACCGTCTGTTTCATACCGTCTGCCTCAGACCGTCTGTCTCGGACCGTCTGTCTCGGACGGTCTATCTCGGACCGTCTGTCTCGGACCGTCTGTCTCGGACCGTCTGTCTCCGACCGTCTGTCTCCGACCGTCTGTCTCGGACCGTCTGTCTCGGACCGTCTGTCTCGGACCGTCTGTCTCGGACCGTCTGTCTCAGAACTTCCGTCTCAGACCGTCTGCCTCAGACCGTCTGTCTCAGAACGTCTGTCACAGACCGTCTGTCTCAGAACGTCTATCTCGTCCCGTCGGTCTCAGACCAGCTCTCTCAGACCGTCTGTCTCAGACCGTCTGTCTCAGACCGTCTGTCTCAGACCGTCTGTCTCAGACCGTTTGTCTCAGGCCGCCTGCCTCAGACCGTCTGTCCCAGACCGTCTGTTTCATACCGTCTGTCTCACACCGTCTGTCTCAGACCGTCTGTCTTAGACCGTTTGTCTCAGGCCGCCTGCCTCAGACCGTCTGTCCCAGACCGTCTGTTTCATACCGTCTGTCTCACACCGTCTGTCTCAGACCGTCTGTCTTAGACCGTCTGTCTCAGACCAGCTGTCTCAGACCGTCTGTCTCAGACCGTCTGTTTCATACCGTCTGTCTCACACCGTCTGTCTCAGACCGAGTGTCTTAGACCGTCAGTCTCAGACCGTCTGTCTCCGACCGTCTGTCTCGGACCGTCTGTCTCGGACCGTCTGTCTCGGACCGTCTGTCTCGGACCGTCTGTCACGGACCGTCTGTCTCGGACCGTCTGTCTCGGACCGTCTGTCTCGGACCGTCTGTCTCGGACCGTCTGTCTCGGACCGTCTGTCTCGGACCGTCTGTCTCGGACCGTCTGTCTCGGACCGTCTGTCTCGGACCGTCTGTCTCGGACCGTCTGTCTCAGACCGTCTGCCTCAGACCGTCCGTCTCAGACCGTCTATCTCGTCCCGTCTGTCTCAGAACTTCCGTCTCAGACCGTCTGCCTCAGACCGTCTGTCTCAGAACGTCTGTCACAGACCGTCTGTCTCAGAACGTCTATCTCGTCCCGTCGGTCTCAGACCGTCTGTCTCAGAACGTCTGTGTCATACCGTCTGTCTCAGACCGTCTGTCTCCGACCGTCTGTCTCGGACCGTCTGTCTCGGACCGTCTGTCTCAGACCGTCTGTCTCAGACCGTCTGTCTCAGACCGTCTGTCTCAGACCGTCTGTCTCAGACCGTCTGTCTCAGACCGTCTGCCTCAGACCGTCTGTCTCAGACCGTCTGTCTCAGACCGTCTGTCTCAGACCGTCTGTCTCAGACCGTCTGTCTCAGACCGTCTGTCTCGGACCGTCTGTCTCGGACGGTCTATCTCGGACCGTCTGTCTCGGACCGTCTGTCTCGGACCGTCTGTCTCCGACCGTCTGTCTCGGACCGTCTGTCTCGGACCGTCTGTCTCAGACCGTCTGTCTCGGACCGTCTGTCTCGGACCGTCTGTCTCGGACCGTCTGTCTCGGACCGTCTGTCTCGGACCGTCTGTCTCGGACCGTCTGTCTCGGACCGTCTGTCTCGGACCGTCTGTCTCGGACCGTCTGTCTCGGACCGTCTGCCTCAGACCGTCCGTCTCAGACCGTCTATCTCGTCCCGTCTGTCTCAGAACTTCCGTCTCAGAACTTCCGTCTCAGACCGTCTGCCTCAGACCGTCTGTCTCAGAACGTCTGTCACAGACCGTCTGTCTCAGAACGTCTATCTCGTCCCGTCGGTCTCAGACCGTCTGTCTCAGAACGTCTGTGTCATACCGTCTGTCTCAGACCGTCTGTCTCCGACCGTCTGTCTCGGACCGTCTGTCTCGGACCGTCTGTCTCAGACCGTCTGTCTCAGACCGTCTGTCTCAGACCGTCTGTCTCAGACCGTCTGTCTCAGACCGTCTGCCTCAGACCGTCTGTCTCAGACCGTCTGTCTCAGACCGTCTGTCTCAGACCGTCTGTCTCAGACCGTCTGTCTCAGACCGTCTGTCTCAGACCGTCTGTCTCAGACCGTCTGTCTCAGAACGACTGTCTCAGACCGTCTGTCTCCGACCGTCTGTCTCGGACCGTCTGTCTCGGACCGTCTGTCTCAGACCGTCTGCCTCAGACCGTCCGTCTCAGACCGTCTATCTCGTCCCGTCTGTCTCAGAACTTCCGTCTCAGACCGTCTGCCTCAGACCGTCTGTCTCAGAACGTCTGTCACAGACCGTCTGTCTCAGAACGTCTATCTCGTCCCGTCGGTCTCAGACCGTCTGTCTCAGACCGTCTGCCTCAGACCGTCTGCCTCAGACCGTCTGTCTCAGACCGTCTGTCTCAGACCGTCTGTCTCAGACCGTCTGTCTCAGAACGACTGTCTCAGACCGTCGGTCTCAGACCGTCTGTCTCAGACCAGCTGTCTCAGACCAGCTGTCTGAGACCAGCTGTCTCAGACCGTCTGTCTCAGACCGTCTGTCTCAGACCGTCTGTCTCAGACCGTCTGTCTCAGACCGTTTGTCTCAGGCCGCCTGCCTCAGACCGTCTGTCCCAGACCGTCTGTCTCAGACCGTCTGTCTCAGACCGTCTATCTCAGACCGTCTGTTTCATACCGTCTGCCTCAGACCGTCTGTCTCGGACCGTCTGTCTCGGACGGTCTATCTCGGACCGTCTGTCTCAGACCAGCTGTCTCAGACCGTCTGTCTCAGACCGTCTGTTTCATACCGTCTGTCTCACACCGTCTGTCTCAGACCGTCTGTTTCATACCGTCTGCATCAGACCGTCTGTCTCGGACCGTCTGTCTCGGACGGTCTATCTCGGACCGTCTGTCTCGGACCGTCTGTCTCGGACCGTCTGTCTCCGACCGTCTGTCTCCGACCGTCTGTCTCGGACCGTCTGTCTCAGACCGTCTGTCTCAGACCGTCTGTCTCAGAACGACTGTCTCAGACCGTCGGTCTCAGACCGTCTGTCTCAGACCAGCTGTCTCAGACCAGCTGTCTGAGACCAGCTGTCTCAGACCGTCTGTCTCAGACCGTCTGTCTCAGACCGTCTGTCTCGGACCGTCTGTCTCCGACCGTCTGTCTTAGACCGTCTGTCTCTGACCGTTTGTCTCAGGCCGCCTGCCTCAGACCGTCTGTCCCAGACCGTCTGTTTCATACCGTCTGTCTCACACCGTCTGTCTCAGACCGAGTGTCTTAGACCGTCAGTCTCAGACCGTCTGTCTCAGACCGTCTGTCTCAGACCGTCTATCTCAGACCGTCTGTTTCATACCGTCTGCCTCAGACCGTCTGTCTCGGACCGTCCGTCTCGGACGGTCTATCTCGGACCGTCTGTCTCAGACCAGCTGTCTCAGACCGTCTGTCTCAGACCGTCTGTTTCATACCGTCTGTCTCACACCGTCTGTCTCAGACCGAGTGTCTTAGACCGTCAGCCTCAGACCGTCTGTCTCAGACCGTCTGTCTCAGACCGTCTGTCTCGGACGGTCTATCTCGGACCGTCTGTCTCGGACCGTCTGTCTCAGACCGTCTGTTTCATACCGTCTGCCTCAGACCGTCTGTCTCGGACCGTCTGTCTCGGACGGTCTATCTCGGACCGTCTTTCTCGGACCGTTTGTCTCGGACCGTCTGTCTCCGACCGTCTGTCTCCGACCGTCTGTCTCGGACCGTCTGTCTCAGACCGTCTGCCTCAGACCGTCTATCTCAGACCGTCTGTTTCATACCGTCTGCCTCAGACCGTCTGTCTCGGACCGTCTGTCTCGGATGGTCTATCTCGGACCGTCTGTCTCAGACCAGCTGTCTCAGACCGTCTGTCTCAGACCGTCTGTTTCATACCGTCTGTCTCACACCGTCTGTCTCAGACCGAGTGTCTTAGACCGTCAGTCTCAGACCGTCTGTCTCAGACCGTCTGTCTCAGACCGTCTGTTTCATACCGTCTGCCTCAGACCGTCTGTCTCGGACCGTCTGTCTCGGACGGTCTATCTCGGACCGTCTGTCTCGGACCGTCTGTCTCGGACCGTCTGTCTCCGACCGTCTGTCTCGGACCGTCTGTCTCGGACCGTCTGTCTCGGACCGTCTGTCTCGGACCGTCTGTCTCGGACCGTCTGTCTCAGACCGTCTGCCTCAGACCGTCCGTCTCAGACCGTCTATCTCGTCCCGTCTGTCTCAGAACTTCCGTCTCAGACCGTCTGCCTCAGACCGTCTGTCTCAGAACGTCTGTCACAGACCGTCTGTCTCAGAACGTCTATCTCGTCCCGTCGGTCTCAGACCGTCTGTCTCAGACCAGCTGTCTCAGACCGTCTGTCTCAGACCGTCTGCCTCAGACCGTCCGTCTCAGACCGTCTATCTCGTCCCGTCTGTCTCAGAACTTCCGTCTCAGACCGTCTGCCTCAGACCGTCTGCCTCAGACCGTCTGCCTCAGACCGTCTGCCTCAGACCGTCTGTCTCAGAACGTCTGTCACAGACCGTCTGTCTCAGAACGTCTATCTCGTCCCGTCTGTCTCAGAACTTCCGTCTCAGACCGTCTGCCTTAGACCGTCTGTCTCAGACCGTCTGTCTCAGATCGTCTGTCTCGGACGGTCTATCTCGGACCGTCTGTCTCGGACCGTCTGTCTCAGACCGTCTGTTTCATACCGTCTGCCTCAGACCGTCTGTCTCGGACCGTCTGTCTCGGACGGTCTATCTCGGACCGTCTGTCTCGGACCGTCTGTCTCGGACCGTCTGTCTCCGACCGTCTGTCTCCGACCGTCTGTCTCGGACCGTCTGTCTCGGGCCGTCTGTCTCGGACCGTCTGTCTCGGACCGTCTGTCTCGGACCGTCTGTCTCGGACCGTCTGTCTCGGACCGTCTGTCTCGGACCGTCTGTCTCGGACCGTCTGTCTCGGACCGTCTGTCTCGGACCGTCTGTCTCGGACCGTCTGTCTCAGACCGTCTGCCTCAGACCGTCCGTCTCAGACCGTCTATCTCGTCCCGTCTGTCTCAGAACTTCCGTCTCAGACCGTCTGCCTCAGACCGTTTGTCTCAGAACGTCTGTCACAGACCGTCTGTCTCAGAACGTCTATCTCGTCCCGTCGGTCTCAGACCGTCTGTCTCAGACCAGCTGTCTCAGACCGTCTGTCTCAGACCGTCTGTCTCAGACCGTCTGTCTCAGGCCGTCTGTCTCAGACCGTCTGTCTCAGACCGTCTGTCTCAGAACGACTGTCACAGACCGTCGGTCTCAGACCGTCTGTCCCAGACCGTCTGTTTCATACCGTCTGTCTCACACCGTCTGTCTCAGACCGTCTGTCTTAGACCGTCTGTCTCTGACCGTTTGTCTCAGGCCGCCTGCCTCAGACCGTCTGGCCCAGACCGTCTGTTTCATACCGTCTGTCTCACACCGTCTGTCTCAGACCGTCTGTCTCAGACCGTCTGTCTCGGACGGTCTATCTCGGACCGTCTGTCTCGGACCGTCTGTCTCAGACCGTCTGTTTCATACCGTCTGCCTCAGACCGTCTGCCTCAGACCGTCTGTCTCAGAACGTCTGTCACAGACCGTCTGTCTCAGAACGTCTATCTCGTCCCGTCTGTCTCAGAACTTCCGTCTCAGACCGTCTGCCTTAGACCGTCTGTCTCAGACCGTCTGTCTCAGATCGTCTGTCTCGGACGGTCTATCTCGGACCGTCTGTCTCCGACCGTCTGTCTCCGACCGTCTGTCTCGGACCGTCTGTTTCGGGCCGTCTGTCTCGGACCGTCTGTCTCGGACCGTCTGTCTCAGACCGTCTGTCTCAGACCGTCTGTCTCAGACCGTCTGTCTCAGACCGTCTGTCTCGGACCGTCTGTCTCAGACCGTCTGTCTCAGACCGTCTGCCTCAGACCGTCCGTCTCAGACCGTCTATCTCGTCCCGTCTGTCTCAGAACTTCCGTCTCAGACCGTCTGCCTCAGACCGTCTGTCTCAGAACGTCTGTCACAGACCGTCTGTCTCAGAACGTCTATCTCGTCCCGTCGGTCTCAGACCGTCTGTCTCAGACCGTCTGCCTCAGACCGTCTGCCTCAGACCGTCTGTCTCAGACCGTCTGTCTCAGACCGTCTGTCTCAGACCGTCTGTCTCAGACCGTCTGTCTCAGACCGTCTGTCTCAGACCGTCTGTCTCAGAACGACTGTCTCAGACCGTCGGTCTCAGACCGTCTGTCTCAGACCAGCTGTCTCAGACCAGCTGTCTGAGACCAGCTGTCTCAGACCGTCTGTCTCAGACCGTCTGTCTCAGACCGTTTGTCTCAGGCCGCCTGCCTCAGACCGTCTGTCCCAGACCGTCTGTCTCAGACCGTCTGTCTCAGACCGTCTATCTCAGACCGTCTGTTTCATACCGTCTGCCTCAGACCGTCTGTCTCGGACCGTCTGTCTCGGACGGTCTATCTCGGACCGTCTGTCTCAGACCAGCTGTCTCAGACCGTCTGTCTCAGACCGTCTGTTTCATACCGTCTGTCTCACACCGTCTGTCTCAGACCGTCTGTCTCAGAACGTCTATCTCGTCCCGTCTGTCTCAGAACTTCCGTCTCAGACCGTCTGCCTTAGACCGTCTGTCTCAGACCGTCTGTCTCAGATCGTCTGTCTCGGACGGTCTATCTCGGACCGTCTGTCTCCGACCGTCTGTCTCCGACCGTCTGTCTCGGACCGTCTGTTTCGGGCCGTCTGTCTCGGACCGTCTGTCTCGGACCGTCTGTCTCAGACCGTCTGTCTCAGACCGTCTGTCTCAGACCGTCTGTCTCGGACCGTCTGTCTCAGACCGTCTGTCTCAGACCGTCTGCCTCAGACCGTCCGTCTCAGACCGTCTATCTCGTCCCGTCTGTCTCAGAACTTCCGTCTCAGACCGTCTGCCTCAGACCGTCTGTCTCAGAACGTCTGTCACAGACCGTCTGTCTCAGAACGTCTATCTCGTCCCGTCGGTCTCAGATCGTCTGTCTCAGACCGTCTGCCTCAGACCGTCTGCCTCAGACCGTCTGTCTCAGACCGTCTGTCTCAGACCGTCTGTCTCAGACCGTCTGTCTCAGACCGTCTGTCTCAGACCGTCTGTCTCAGACCGTCTGTCTCAGAACGACTGTCTCAGACCGTCGGTCTCAGACCGTCTGTCTCAGACCAGCTGTCTCAGACCAGCTGTCTGAGACCAGCTGTCTCAGACCGTCTGTCTCAGACCGTCTGTCTCAGACCGTCTGTCTCAGACCGTTTGTCTCAGGCCGCCTGCCTCAGACCGTCTGTCTCAGACCGTCTGTCTCAGACCGTCTGTCTCAGACCGTCTATCTCAGACCGTCTGTTTCATACCGTCTGCCTCAGACCGTCTGTCTCGGACCGTCTGTCTCGGACGGTCTATCTCGGACCGTCTGTCTCAGACCAGCTGTCTCAGACCGTCTGTCTCAGACCGTCTGTTTCATACCGTCTGTCTCACACCGTCTGTCTCAGACCGTCTGTTTCATACCGTCTGCCTCAGACCGTCTGTCTCGGACCGTCTGTCTCGGACGGTCTATCTCGGACCGTCTGTCTCGGACCGTCTGTCTCGGACCGTCTGTCTCCGACCGTCTGTCTCCGACCGTCTGTCTCGGACCGTCTGTCTCGGACCGTCTGTCTCGGACCGTCTGTCTCGGACCGTCTGCCTCAGAACTTCCGTCTCAAACCGTCTGCCTCAGACCGTCTGTCTCAGAACGTCTGTTTCATACCGTCTGTCTCACACCGTCTGTCTCAGACCGTCTGTCTTAGACCGTCTGTCTCTGACCGTTTGTCTCAGGCCGCCTGCCTCAGACCGTCTGTCCCAGACCGTCTGTCCCAGACCGTCTGTTTCATACCGTCTGTCTCACACCGTCTGTCTCAGACCGAGTGTCTTAGACCGTCAGTCTCAGACCGTCTGTCTCAGACCGTCTGTCTCAGACCGTCTATCTCAGACCGTCTGTTTCATACCGTCTGCCTCAGACCGTCTGTCTCGGACCGTCTGTCTCGGACGGTCTATCTCGGACCGTCTGTCTCAGACCAGCTGTCTCAGACCGTCTGTCTCAGACCGTCTGTTTCATACCGACTGTCTCACACCGTCTGTCTCAGACCGAGTGTCTTAGACCGTCAGCCTCAGACCGTCTGTCTCAGACCGTCTGTCTCAGACCGTCTGTCTCGGACGGTCTATCTCGGACCGTCTGTCTCGGACCGTCTGTCTCAGACCGTCTGTTTCATACCGTCTGCCTCAGACCGTCTGTCTCGGACCGTCTGTCTCGGACGGTCTATCTCGGACCGTCTTTCTCGGACCGTTTGTCTCGGACCGTCTGTCTCCGACCGTCTGTCTCCGACCGTCTGTCTCGGACCGTCTGTCTCAGACCGTCTGCCTCAGACCGTCTATCTCAGACCGTCTGTTTCATACCGTCTGCCTCAGACCGTCTGTCTCGGACCGTCTGTCTCGGATGGTCTATCTCGGACCGTCTGTCACAGACCAGCTGTCTCAGACCGTCTGTCTCAGACCGTCTGTATCATACCGTCTGTCTCACACCGTCTGTCTCAGACCGAGTGTCTTAGACCGTCAGTCTCAGACCGTCTGTCTCAGACCGTCTGTCTCAGACCGTCTGTTTCATACCGTCTGCCTCAGACCGTCTGTCTCGGACCGTCTGTCTCGGACGGTCTATCTCGGACCGTCTGTCTCGGACCGTCTGTCTCGGACCGTCTGTCTCCGACCGTCTGTCTCGGACCGTCTGTCTCGGACCGTCTGTCTCGGACCGTCTGTCTCGGACCGTCTGTCTCGGACCGTCTGTCTCAGACCGTCTGCCTCAGACCGTCCGTCTCAGACCGTCTATCTCGTCCCGTCTGTCTCAGAACTTCCGTCTCAGACCGTCTGCCTCAGACCGTCTGTCTCAGAACGTCTGCCACAGACCGTCTGTCTCAGAACGTCTATCTCGTCCCGTCGGTCTCAGACCGTCTGTCTCAGACCAGCTGTCTCAGACCGTCTGTCTCAGACCGTCTGCCTCAGACCGTCCGTCTCAGACCGTCTATCTCGTCCCGTCTGTCTCAGAACTTCCGTCTCAGACCGTCTGCCTCAGACCGTCTGCCTCAGACCGTCTGCCTCAGACCGTCTGTCTCAGAACGTCTGTCACAGACCGTCTGTCTCAGAACGTCTATCTCGTCCCGTCTGTCTCAGAACTTCCGTCTCAGACCGTCTGCCTTAGACCGTCTGTCTCAGACCGTCTGTCTCAGATCGTCTGTCTCGGACGGTCTATCTCGGACCGTCTGTCTCGGACCGTCTGTCTCAGACCGTCTGTTTCATACCGTCTGCCTCAGACCGTCTGTCTCGGACCGTCTGTCTCGGACGGTCTATCTCGGACCGTCTGTCTCGGACCGTCTGTCTCGGACCGTCTGTCTCCGACCGTCTGTCTCCGACCGTCTGTCTCGGACCGTCTGTCTCGGGCCGTCTGTCTCGGACCGTCTGTCTCGGACCGTCTGTCTCGGACCGTCTGTCTCGGACCGTCTGTCTCGGACCGTCTGTCTCGGACCGTCTGTCTCGGACCGTCTGTCTCGGACCGTCTGTCTCGGACCGTCTGTCTCGGACCGTCTGTCTCGGACCGTCTGTCTCGGACCGTCTGTCTCCGACCGTCTGCCTCAGACCGTCCGTCTCAGACCGTCTATCTCGTCCCGTCTGTCTCAGAACTTCCGTCTCAGACCGTCTGCCTCAGACCGTTTGTCTCAGAACGTCTGTCACAGACCGTCTGTCTCAGAACGTCTATCTCGTCCCGTCGGTCTCAGACCGTCTGTCTCAGACCAGCTGTCTCAGACCGTCTGTCTCAGACCGTCTGTCTCAGACCGTCTGTCTCAGGCCGTCTGTCTCAGACCGTCTGTCTCAGACCGTCTGTCTCAGAACGACTGTCACAGACCGTCGGTCTCAGACCGTCTGTCCCAGACCGTCTGTTTCATACCGTCTGTCTCACACCGTCTGTCTCAGACCGTCTGTCCTAGACCGTCTGTCTCTGACCGTTTGTCTCAGGCCGCCTGCCTCAGACCGTCTGTCTCGGGCCGTCTGTCTCGGACCGTCTGTCTCGGACCGTCTGTCCCAGACCGTCTGTTTCATACCGTCTGTCTCACACCGTCTGTCTCAGACCGTCTGTCTCGGACGGTCTATCTCGGACCGTCTGTCTCGGACCGTCTGTCTCAGACCGTCTGTTTCATACCGTCTGCCTCAGACCGTCTGTCTCGGACCGTCTGTCTCGGACGGTCTATCTCGGACCGTCTGTCTCGGACCGTCTGTCTCGGACCGTCTGTCTCCGACCGTCTGTCTCCGACCGTCTGTCTCGGACCGTCTGTCTCGGGCCGTCTGTCTCGGACCGTCTGTCTCGGACCGTCTGTCCCAGACCGTCTGTTTCATACCGTCTGTCTCACACCGTCTGTCTCAGACCGTCTGTCTTAGACCGTCTGTCTCTGACCGTTTGTCTCAGGCCGCCTGCCTCAGACCCTCTGTCCCAGACCGTCTGTTTCATACCGTCTGTCTCACACCGTCTGTCTCAAACCGTCTAACTTAGACCGTCTGTCTCTGACCGTCTGTCTCAGACCGTCTGTCTCAGACCAGCTGTCTCAGACCGTCTGTCTCAGACCGTCTGTTTCATACCGTCTGTCTCACACCGTCTGTCTCAGACCGAGTGTCTTAGACCGTCAGTCTCAGACCGTCTGTCTCAGACCGTCTGTCTCAGACCGTCTGTCTCAGACCGTCTATCTCAGACCGTCTGTTTCATACCGTCTGCCTCAGACCGTCTGTCTCGGACCGTCTGTCTCGGATGGTCTATCTCGGACCGTCTGTCTCAGACCAGCTGTCTCAGACCGTCTGTCTCAGACCGTCTGTTTCATACCGTCTGTCTCACACCGTCTGTCTCAGACCGAGTGTCTTAGACCGTCAGTCTCGTACCGTCTGTCTCATACCGTCTGTCTCAGACCGTCTGTTTCATACCGTCTGCCTCAGACCGTCTGTCTCGTACCGTCTGTCTCGGACGGTCTATCTCGGACCGTCTGTCTCAGACCAGCTGTCTCAGACCGTCTGTCTCAGACCGTCTGTTTCATACCGTCTGTCTCACACCGTCTGTCTCAGACCGAGTGTCTTAGACCGTCAGTCTCAGACCGTCTGTCTCAGACCGTCTGTCTCAGACCGTCTGTCTCGGACGGTCTATCTCGAACCGTCTGTCTCAGACCGTCTGTTTCATACCGTCTGTCTCACACCGTCTGTCTCAGACCGAGTGTCTTAGACCGTCAGTCTCAGACCGTCTATCTCAGACCGTCTGTCTCGGACCGTCTGTCTCGGACGGTCTATCTCGGACCGTCTGTCTCGGACCGTCTATCTCGGACCGTCTGTCTCGGACCGTCTGTCTCGGACCGTCTGTCTCCGACCGTCTGTCTCCGACCGTCTGTCTCGGACCGTCTGTCTCGGGCCGTCTGTCTCGGACCGTCTGTCTCGGACCGTCTGTCCCAGACCGTCTGTTTCATACCGTCTGTCTCACACCGTCTGTCTCAGACCGTCTGTCTTAGACCGTCTGTCTCTGACCGTTTGTCTCAGGCCGCCTGCCTCAGACCGTCTGTCCCAGACCGTCTGTTTCATACCGTCTGTCTCACACCGTCTGTCTCAAACCGTCTAACTTAGACCTTCTGTCTCTGACCGTCTGTCTCAGACCGTCTGTCTCAGACCAGCTGTCTCAGACCGTCTGTCTCAGACCGTCTGTTTCATACCGTCTGTCTCACACCGTCTGTCTCAGACCGAGTGTCTTAGACCGTCAGTCTCAGACCGTCTGTCTCAGACCGTCTGTCTCAGACCGTCTATCTCAGACCGTCTGTTTCATACCGTCTGCATCAGACCGTCTGTCTCGGACCGTCTGTCTCGGACGGTCTATCTCGGACCGTCTGTCTCGGACCGTCTGTCTCGGACCGTCTGTCTCCGACCGTCTGTCTCCGACCGTCTGTCTCGGACCGTCTGTCTCGGACCGTCTGTCTCGGACCGTCTGTCTCGGACCGTCTGTCTCGGACCGTCTGTCTCGGACCGTCTGTCTCGGACCGTCTGTCTCGGACCGTCTGTCTCGGACCGTCTGTCTCGGACGGTCTATCTCGGACCGTCTGTCTCGGACCGTCTGTCTCGGACGGTCTATCTCGGACCGTCTGTCTCGGACCGTCTGTCTCAGACCGTCTGTTTCATACCGTCTGCCTCAGACCGTCTGTCTCGGACCGTCTGTCTCGGACGGTCTATCTCGGACCGTCTGTCTCCGACCGTCAGTCTCGGACCGTCTGTCTCGGGCCGTCTGTCTCGGACCGTCTGTCTCGGACCGTCTGTCCCAGACCGTCTGTTTCATACCGTCTGTCTCACACCGTCTGTCTCAAACCGTCTAACTTAGACCTTCTGTCTCTGACCGTCTGTCTCAGACCGTCTGTCTCAGACCAGCTGTCTCAGACCGTCTGTCTCAGACCGTCTGTTTCATACCGTCTGTCTCACACCGTCTGTCTCAGACCGAGTGTCTTAGACCGTCAGTCTCAGACCGTCTGTCTCAGACCGTCTGTCTCAGACCGTCTGTCTCACACCGTCTGTCTCAGACCGTCTGTCTTAGACCGTCTGTCTCTGACCGTTTGTCTCAGGCCGCCTGCCTCAGACCGTCTGTCCCAGACCGTCTGTTTCATACCGTCTGTCTCACACCGTCTGTCTCAAACCGTCTAACTTAGACCTTCTGTCTCTGACCGTCTGTCTCAGACCGTCTGTCTCAGACCAGCTGTCTCAGACCGTCTGTCTCAGACCGTCTGTTTCATACCGTCTGTCTCACACCGTCTGTCTCAGACCGTCTGTCTCAGACCGTCTGTCTCAGACCGTCTGTCTCAGACCGTCTGTCTCGGACGGTCTATCTCGGACCGTCTGTCTCGGACCGTCTGTCTCAGACCGTCTGTTTCATACCGTCTGCCTCAGACCGTCTGTCTCGGACCGTCTGTCTCGGACGGTCTATCTCGGACCGTCTGTCTCGGACCGTCTGTCTCGGACCGTCTGTCTCCGACCGTCTGTCTCCGACCGTCTGTCTCGGACCGTCTGTCTCGGGCCGTCTGTCTCGGACCGTCTGTCTCGGACCGTCTGCCTCAGACCGTCCGTCTCAGACCGTCTATCTCGTCCCGTCTGTCTCAGAACTTCCGTCTCAGACCGTCTGCCTCAGACCGTCTGTCTCAGAACGTCTGTCACAGACCGTCTGTCTCAGAACGTCTATCTCGTCCCGTCGGTCTCAGACCGTCTGTCTCAGACCAGCTGTCTCAGACCGTCTGTCTCAGACCGTCTGTCTCAGACCGTCTGTCTCAGACCGTCTGTCTCAGGCCGTCTGTCTCAGACCGTCTGTCTCAGACCGTCTGTCTCAGAACGACTGTCTCAGACCGTCTGTTTCATACCGTCTGCCTCAGAACGTCTGTCACAGACCGTCTGTCTCAGAACGTCTATCTCGTCCCGTCGGTCTCAGACCGTCTGTCTCAGACCAGCTGTCTCAGACCGTCTGTCTCGGACCGTCTGTCTCCGACCGTCTGTCTCCGACCGTCTGTCTCGGACCGTCTGTCTCGGGCCGTCTGTCTCGGACCGTCTGTCTCGGACCGTCTGTCCCAGACCGTCTGTTTCATACCGTCTGTCTCACACCGTCTGTCTCAGACCGTCTGTCTTAGACCGTCTGTCTCTGACCGTTTGTCTCAGGCCGCCTGCCTCAGACCGTCTGTCCCAGACCGTCTGTTTCATACCGTCTGTCTCAAACCGTCTAACTTAGACCGTCTGTCTCTGACCGTCTGTCTCAGACCGTCTGTCTCAGACCAGCTGTCTCAGACCGTCTGTCTCAGACCGTCTGTTTCATACCGTCTGTCTCACACCGTCTGTCTCAGACCGAGTGTCTTAGACCGTCAGTCTCAGACCGTCTGTCTCAGACCGTCTGTCTCAGACCGTCTATCTCAGACCGTCTGTTTCATACCGTCTGCCTCAGACCGTCTGTCTCGGACCGTCTGTCTCGGACGGTCTATCTCGGACCGTCTGTCTCGGACCGTCTGTCTCGGACCGTCTGTCTCCGACCGTCTGTCTCCGACCGTCTGTCTCGGACCGTCTGTCTCGGACCGTCTGTCTCGGACCGTCTGTCTCGGACCGTCTGTCTCGGACCGTCTGTCTCGGACCGTCTGTCTCGGACCGTCTGTCTCGGACCGTCTGTCTCGGACCGTCTGTCTCGGACCGTCTGCCTCAGACCGTCCGTCTCAGACCGTCTATCTCGTCCCGTCTGTCTCAGAACTTCCGTCTCAGACCGTCTGCCTCAGACCGTCTGTCTCAGAACGTCTGTCACAGACCGTCTGTCTCAGAACGTCTATCTCGTCCCGTCGGTCTCAGACCGTCTGTCTCAGACCAGCTGTCTCAGACCGTCTGTCTCAGACCGTCTGTCTCAGACCGTCTGTCTCAGACCGTCTGTCTCAGCCCGTCTGTCTCAGACCGTCTGTCTCAGACCGTCTGTCTCAGAACGACTGTCTCAGACCGTCTGTTTCATACCGTCTGCCTCAGAACGTCTGTCACAGACCGTCTGTCTCAGAACGTCTATCTCGTCCCGTCGGTCTCAGACCGTCAGTCTCAGACCAGCTGTCTCAGACCGTCTGTCTCGGACCGTCTGTCTCCGACCGTCTGTCTCCGACCGTCTGTCTCGGACCGTCTGTCTCGGGCCGTCTGTCTCGGACCGTCTGTCTCGGACCGTCTGTCCCAGACCGTCTGTTTCATACCGTCTGTCTCACACCGTCTGTCTCAGACCGTCTGTCTTAGACCGTCTGTCTCTGACCGTTTGTCTCAGGCCGCCTGCCTCAGACCGTCTGTCCCAGACCGTCTGTTTCATACCGTCTGTCTCACACCGTCTGTCTCAAACCGTCTAACTTAGACCGTCTGTTTCATACCGTCTGCCTCAGACCGTCTGTCTCGGACCGTCTGTCTCGGACGGTCTATCTCGGACCGTCTGTCTCGGACCGTCTGTCTCGGACCGTCTGTCTCCGACCGTCTGTCTCCGACCGTCTGTCTCGGACCGTCTGTCTCGGACCGTCTGTCTCGGACCGTCTGTCTCGGACCGTCTGTCTCGGACCGTCTGTCTCGGACCGTCTGTCTCGGACCGTCTGTCTCGGAGCGTCTGTCTCGGACCGTCTGTCTCAGACCGTCTGCCTCAGACCGTCCGTCTCAGACCGTCTATCTCGTCCCGTCTGTCTCAGAACTTCCGTCTCAGACCGTCTGCCTCAGACCGTCTGTCTCAGAACGTCTGTCACAGACCGTCTGTCTCAGAACGTCTATCTCGTCCCGTCGGTCTCAGACCGTCTGTCTCAGACCAGCTGTCTCAGACCGTCTGTCTCAGACCGTCTGTCTCAGACCGTCTGTCTCAGACCGTCTGTCTCAGGCCGTCTGTCTCAGACCGTCTGTCTCAGAACGACTGTCTCAGACCGTCTGTGTCAGACCAGCTGTCTCAGACCAGCTGTCTCAGACCAGCTGTCTCAGACCGTCTGTCTCAGACCGTCTGTCTCAGACCGTCTGTCTCAGACCGTCTGTCTCAGAACGTCTGTGTCATACCGTCTGTCTCGGACCGTCTGTCTCGGACCGTCTGTCTCGGACCGTCTGTCTCAGACCGTCTGCCTTAGACCGTCTGTCTCAGACCGTCTGTCTCAGACCGTCTGTCTCGGACGGTCTATCTCGGACCGTCTGTCTCGGACCGTCTGTCTCAGACCGTCTGTTTCATACCGTCTGCCTCAGACCGTCTGTCTCGGACCGTCTGTCTCGGACGGTCTATCTCGGACCGTCTGTCTCGGACCGTCTGTCTCGGACGGTCTATCTCGGACCGTCTGTCTCGGACCGTCTGTCTCGGACCGTCTGTCTCGGACCGTCTGTCTCGGACCGTCTGTCTCGGACCGTCTGCCTCAGACCCTCCGTCTCAGACCGTCTATCTCGTCCCGTCTGTCTCAGAACTTCCGTCTCAGACCGTCTGCCTCAGACCGTCTGTCTCAGAACGTCTGTCACAGACCGTCTGTCTCAGAACGTCTATCTCGTCCCGTCGGTCTCAGACCGTCTGTCTCAGACCAGCTGTCTCAGACCGTCTGTCTCAGACCGTCTGTCTCAGACCGTCTGTCTCAGACCGTCTGTCTCAGGCCGTCTGTGTCAGACCGTCTGTCTCAGAACGACTGTCTCAGACCGTCTGTGTCAGACCAGCTGTCTCAGACCAGCTGTCTCAGACCGTCTGTCTCAGACCGTCTGTCTCAGATCGTCTGTCTCAGAACGTCTGTGTCATACCGTCTGTCTCAGACCGTCTGTCTCGGACCGTCTGTCTCGGACCGTCTGTCTCGGACCGTCTGTCTCAGACCGTCTGTCTCAGACCGTCTGTCTCAGACCGTCTGTCTCAGACCGTCTGCCTCAGACCGTCTGTCTCAGACCGTCTGCCTCAGACCGTCCGTCTCAGACCGTCTATCTCGTCCCGTCTGTCTCAGAACTTCCGTCTCAGACCGTCTGCCTCAGACCGTCTGCCTCAGACCGTCTGCCTCAGACCGTCTGTCTCAGAACGTCTGTCACAGACCGTCTGTCTCAGAACGTCTATCTCGTCCCGTCTGTCTCAGAACTTCCGTCTCAGACCGTCTGCCTTAGACCGTCTGTCTCAGACCGTCTGTCTCAGACCGTCTGTCTCGGACGGTCTATCTTGGACCGTCTGTCTCGGACCGTCTGTCTCAGACCGTCTGTTTCATACCGTCTGCCTCAGACCGTCTGTCTCGGACCGTCTGTCTCGGACGGTCTATCTCGGACCGTCTGTCTCGGACCGTCTGTCTCGGACCGTCTGTCTCCGACCGTCTGTCTCCGACCGTCTGTCTCGGACCGTCTGTCTCGGGCCGTCTGTCTCGGACCGTCTGTCTCAGACCGTCTGTCTCCGACCGTCTGTCTCGGACCGTCTGTCTCGGACCGTCTGTCTCGGACGGTCTATCTCGGACCGTCTGTCTCGGACCGTCTGTCTCGGACGGTCTATCTCGGACCGTCTGTCTCGGACCGTCTGTCTCGGACCGTCTGTCTCGGACCGTCTGTCTCCGACCGTCTGTCTCGGACCGTCTGTCTCGGGCCGTCTGTCTCGGACCGTCTGTCTCGGACCGTCTGTCTCCGACCGTCTGTCTCCGACCGTCTGTCTCGGACCGTCTGTCTCGGACCGTCTGTCTCGGACCGTCTGTCTCGGACCGTCTGTCTCGGACCGTCTGTCTCGGACCGTCTGTCTCGGACCGTCTGTCTCGGACCGTCTGTCTCGGACCGTCTGTCTCGGACCGTCTGTCTCGGACCGTCTGTCTCGGACCGTCTGCCTCAGACCGTCCGTCTCAGACCGTCTATCTCGTCCCGTCTGTCTCAGAACTTCCGTCTCAGACCGTCTGCCTCAGACCGTCTGTCTCAGAACGTCTGTCACAGACCGTCTGTCTCAGAACGTCTATCTCGTCCCGTCTGTCTCAGAACTTCCGTCTCAGACCGTCTGCCTTAGACCGTCTGTCTCAGACCGTCTGTCTCAGACCGTCTGTCTCGGACGGTCTATCTCGGACCGTCTGTCTCGGACCGTCTGTCTCAGACCGTCTGTTTCATACCGTCTGCCTCAGACCGTCTGTCTCGGACCGTCTGTCTCGGACGGTCTATCTCGGACCGTCTGTCTCGGACCGTCTGTCTCGGACCGTCTGTCTCGGACCGTCTATCTCCGACCGTCTGTCTCCGACCGTCTGTCTCGGACCGTCTGTGTCGGGCCGTCTGTCTCGGACCGTCTGTCTCGGACCGTCTGTCTCGGACCGCCTGTCTCGGACCGTCTGTCTCGGACCGTCTGTCTCGGACCGTCTGTCTCAGACCGTCTGCCTCAGACCGTCCGTCTCAGACCGTCTATCTCGTCCCGTCGGTCTCAGAACTTCCGTCTCAGACCGTCTGCCTCAGACCGTTTGTCTCAGAACGTCTGCCTCAGACCGTCTGTCTCAGAACGTCTGTCACAGACCGTCTGTCTCAGAACGTCTATCTCGTCCCGTCTGTCTCAGAACTTCCGTCTCAGACCGTCTGCCTTAGACCGTCTGTCTCAGACCGTCTGTCTCAGACCGTCTGTCTCGGACGGTCTATCTCGGACCGTCTGTCTCGGACCGTCTGTCTCAGACCGTCTGTTTCATACCGTCTGCCTCAGACCGTCTGTCTCGGACCGTCTGTCTCGGACGGTCTATCTCGGACCGTCTGTCTCGGACCGCCTGTCTCGGACCGTCTGTCTCGGACCGTCTGCCTCAGACCGTCTGTCTCAGACCGTCTGCCTCAGACCGTCCGTCTCAGACCGTCTATCTCGTCCCGTCTGTCTCAGAACTTCCGTCTCAGACCGTCTGCCTCAGACCGTCTGCCTCAGACCGTCTGCCTCAGACCGTCTGCCTCAGACCGTCTGTCTCAGAACGTCTGTCACAGACCGTCTGTCTCAGAACGTCTATCTCGTCCCGTCTGTCTCAGAACTTCCGTCTCAGACCGTCTGCCTTAGACCGTCTGTCTCAGACCGTCTGTCTCAGACCGTCTGTCTCAGACCGTCTGTCTCAGACCGTCTGTCTCGGACGGTCTATCTCGGACCGTCTGTCTCGGACCGTCTGTCTCAGACCGTCTGTTTCATACCGTCTGCCTCAGACCGTCTGTCTCGGACCGTCTGTCTCGGACGGTCTATCTCGGACCGTCTGTCTCGGACCGTCTGTCTCGGACCGGCTGTCTCCGACCGTCTGTCTCCGACCGTCTGTCTCGGACCGTCTGTCTCGGGCCGTCTGTCTCGGACCGTCTGTCTCGGACCGTCTGTCTCGGACCGCCTGTCTCGGACCGTCTGTCTCGGACCGTCTGTCTCGGACCGTCTGTCTCAGACCCTCTGCCTCAGACCGTCCGTCTCAGACCGTCTATCTCGTCCCGTCTGTCTCAGAACTTCCGTCTCAGACCGTCTGCCTCAGACCGTTTGTCTCAGAACGTCTGTCACAGACCGTCTGTCTCAGAACGTCTATCTCGTCCCGTCGGTCTCAGACCGTCTGTCTCAGACCAGCTGTCTCAGACCGTCTGTCTCAGACCGTCTGTCCCAGACCGTCTGTTTCATACCGTCTGTCTCACACCGTCTGTCTCAGACCGTATGTCTCAGACCGTCTGTCTCAGACCGTCTGTCTCGGACGGTCTATCTCGGACCGTCTGTCTCGGACCGTCTGTCTCAGACCGTCTGTTTCATACCGTCTGTCTCAGACCGTCTGTCTCGGACCGTCTGTCTCGGACGGTCTATCTCGGACCGTCTGTCTCGGACCGTCCGTCTCGGACCGTCTGTCTCAGGCCGTCTGTCTCAGAACGACTGTCACAGACCGTCGGTCTCTGACCGTTTGTCTCAGGCCGCCTGCCTCAGACCGTCTGTCCCAGACCGTCTGTTTCATACCGTCTGTCTCACACCGTCTGTCTCAGACCGTCTGTCTCAGACCGTCTGTCTCAGACCGTCTGTCTCAGACCGTCTGTCTCAGACGGTCTATCTCGGACCGTCTGTCTCGGACCGTCTGTCTCAGACCGTCTGTTTCATACCGTCTGCCTCAGACCGTCTGTCTCGGACCGTCTGTCTCGGACGGTCTATCTCGGACCGTCTGTCTCGGACCGTCTGTCTCGGACCGTCTGTCTCCGACCGTCTGTCTCAGACCGTCTGTCTCAGGCCGTCTGTCTCAGACCGTCTGTCTCAGAACGACTGTCTCAGACCGTCTGTGTCAGACCAGCTGTCTCAGACCAGCTGTCTCAGACCGTCTGTCTCAGACCGTCTGTCTCAGATCGTCTGTCTCAGAACGTCTGTGTCATACCGTCTGTCTCAGACCGTCTGTCTCGGACCGTCTGTCTCGGACCGTCTGTCTCGGACCGTCTGTCTCAGACCGTCTGTCTCAGACCGTCTGTCTCAGACCGTCTGTCTCAGACCGTCTGCCTCAGACCGTCTGTCTCAGACCGTCTGCCTCAGACCGTCCGTCTCAGACCGTCTATCTCGTCCCGTCTGTCTCAGAACTTCCGTCTCAGACCGTCTGCCTCAGACCGTCTGCCTCAGACCGTCTGCCTCAGACCGTCTGTCTCAGACCGTCTGCCTCAGACCGTCCGTCTCAGACCGTCTATCTCGTCTCGTCTGTCTCAGAACTTCCGTCTCAGACCGTCTGCCTCAGACCGTCTGCCTCAGACCGTCTGCCTCAGACCGTCTGTCTCAGAACGTCTGTCACAGACCGTCTGTCTCAGAACGTCTATCTCGTCCCGTCTGTCTCCGACCGTCTGTCTCCGACCGTCTGTCTCGGACCGTCTATCTCGTCTCGTCTGTCTCAGAACTTCCGTCTCAGACCGTCTGCCTTAGACCGTCTGTCTCAGACCGTCTGTCTCAGACCGTCTGTCTCGGACGGTCTATCTCGGACCGTCTGTCTCGGACCGTCTGTCTCAGACCGTCTGTTTCATACCGTCTGCCTCAGACCGTCTGTCTCGGACCGTCTGTCTCGGACGGTCTATCTCGGACCGTCTGTCTCGGACCGTCTGTCTCGGACCGTCTGTCTCCGACCGTCTGTCTCCGACCGTCTGTCTCGGACCGTCTGTCTCGGGCCGTCTGTCTCGGACCGTCTGTCTCGGACCGTCTGTCTCGGACCGCCTGTCTCGGACCGTCTGTCTCGGACCGTCTGTCTCGGACCGTCTGTCTCAGACCGTCTGCCTCAGACCGTCCGTCTCAGACCGTCTATCTCGTCCCGTCTGTCTCAGAACTTCCGTCTCAGACCGTCTGCCTCAGACCGTTTGTCTCAGAACGTCTGCCTCAGACCGTCTGTCTCAGAACGTCTGTCACAGACCGTCTGTCTCAGAACGTCTATCTCGTCCCGTCTGTCTCAGAACTTCCGTCTCAGACCGTCTGCCTTAGACCGTCTGTCTCAGACCGTCTGTCTCAGACCGTCTGTCTCGGACGGTCTATCTCGGACCGTCTGTCTCGGACCGTCTGTCTCAGACCGTCTGTTTCATACCGTCTGCCTCAGACCGTCTGTCTCGGACCGTCTGTCTCGGACGGTCTATCTCGGACCGTCTGTCTCGGACCGCCTGTCTCGGACCGTCTGTCTCGGACCGTCTGCCTCAGACCGTCTGTCTCAGACCGTCTGCCTCAGACCGTCCGTCTCAGACCGTCTATCTCGTCCCGTCTGTCTCAGAACTTCCGTCTCAGACCGTCTGCCTCAGACCGTCTGCCTCAGACCGTCTGTCTCAGAACGTCTGTCACAGACCGTCTGTCTCAGAACGTCTATCTCGTCCCGTCTGTCTCAGAACTTCCGTCTCAGACCGTCTGCCTTAGACCGTCTGTCTCAGACCGTCTGTCACAGACCGTCTGTCTCAGAACGTCTATCTCGTCCCGTCGGTCTCAGACCGTCTGTCTCAGACCAGCTGTCTCAGACCGTCTGTCTCAGACCGTCTGTCTCAGACCGTCTGTCTCAGACCGTCTGTCTCAGGCCGTCTGTGTCAGACCGTCTGTCTCAGAACGACTGTCTCAGACCGTCTGTGTCAGACCAGCTGTCTCAGACCAGCTGTCTCAGACCGTCTGTCTCAGACCGTCTGTCTCAGATCGTCTGTCTCAGAACGTCTGTGTCATACCGTCTGTCTCAGACCGTCTGTCTCGGACCGTCTGTCTCGGACCGTCTGTCTCGGACCGTCTGTCTCAGACCGTCTGTCTCAGACCGTCTGTCTCAGACCGTCTGTCTCAGACCGTCTGCCTCAGACCGTCTGTCTCAGACCGTCTGCCTCAGACCGTCCGTCTCAGACCGTCTATCTCGTCCCGTCTGTCTCAGAACTTCCGTCTCAGACCGTCTGCCTCAGACCGTCTGCCTCAGACCGTCTGCCTCAGACCGTCTGTCTCAGAACGTCTGTCACAGACCGTCTGTCTCAGAACGTCTATCTCGTCCCGTCTGTCTCAGAACTTCCGTCTCAGACCGTCTGCCTTAGACCGTCTGTCTCAGACCGTCTGTCTCAGACCGTCTGTCTCGGACGGTCTATCTTGGACCGTCTGTCTCGGACCGTCTGTCTCAGACCGTCTGTTTCATACCGTCTGCCTCAGACCGTCTGTCTCGGACCGTCTGTCTCGGACGGTCTATCTCGGACCGTCTGTCTCGGACCGTCTGTCTCGGACCGTCTGTCTCCGACCGTCTGTCTCCGACCGTCTGTCTCGGACCGTCTGTCTCGGGCCGTCTGTCTCGGACCGTCTGTCTCAGACCGTCTGTCTCCGACCGTCTGTCTCGGACCGTCTGTCTCGGACCGTCTGTCTCGGACGGTCTATCTCGGACCGTCTGTCTCGGACCGTCTGTCTCGGACGGTCTATCTCGGACCGTCTGTCTCGGACCGTCTGTCTCGGACCGTCTGTCTCGGACCGTCTGTCTCCGACCGTCTGTCTCGGACCGTCTGTCTCGGGCCGTCTGTCTCGGACCGTCTGTCTCGGACCGTCTGTCTCCGACCGTCTGTCTCCGACCGTCTGTCTCGGACCGTCTGTCTCGGACCGTCTGTCTCGGACCGTCTGTCTCGGACCGTCTGTCTCGGACCGTCTGTCTCGGACCGTCTGTCTCGGACCGTCTGTCTCGGACCGTCTGTCTCGGACCGTCTGTCTCGGACCGTCTGTCTCGGACCGTCTGTCTCGGACCGTCTGCCTCAGACCGTCCGTCTCAGACCGTCTATCTCGTCCCGTCTGTCTCAGAACTTCCGTCTCAGACCGTCTGCCTCAGACCGTCTGTCTCAGAACGTCTGTCACAGACCGTCTGTCTCAGAACGTCTATCTCGTCCCGTCTGTCTCAGAACTTCCGTCTCAGACCGTCTGCCTTAGACCGTCTGTCTCAGACCGTCTGTCTCAGACCGTCTGTCTCGGACGGTCTATCTCGGACCGTCTGTCTCGGACCGTCTGTCTCAGACCGTCTGTTTCATACCGTCTGCCTCAGACCGTCTGTCTCGGACCGTCTGTCTCGGACGGTCTATCTCGGACCGTCTGTCTCGGACCGTCTGTCTCGGACCGTCTGTCTCGGACCGTCTATCTCCGACCGTCTGTCTCCGACCGTCTGTCTCGGACCGTCTGTGTCGGGCCGTCTGTCTCGGACCGTCTGTCTCGGACCGTCTGTCTCGGACCGCCTGTCTCGGACCGTCTGTCTCGGACCGTCTGTCTCGGACCGTCTGTCTCAGACCGTCTGCCTCAGACCGTCCGTCTCAGACCGTCTATCTCGTCCCGTCGGTCTCAGAACTTCCGTCTCAGACCGTCTGCCTCAGACCGTTTGTCTCAGAACGTCTGCCTCAGACCGTCTGTCTCAGAACGTCTGTCACAGACCGTCTGTCTCAGAACGTCTATCTCGTCCCGTCTGTCTCAGAACTTCCGTCTCAGACCGTCTGCCTTAGACCGTCTGTCTCAGACCGTCTGTCTCAGACCGTCTGTCTCGGACGGTCTATCTCGGACCGTCTGTCTCGGACCGTCTGTCTCAGACCGTCTGTTTCATACCGTCTGCCTCAGACCGTCTGTCTCGGACCGTCTGTCTCGGACGGTCTATCTCGGACCGTCTGTCTCGGACCGCCTGTCTCGGACCGTCTGTCTCGGACCGTCTGCCTCAGACCGTCTGTCTCAGACCGTCTGCCTCAGACCGTCCGTCTCAGACCGTCTATCTCGTCCCGTCTGTCTCAGAACTTCCGTCTCAGACCGTCTGCCTCAGACCGTCTGCCTCAGACCGTCTGCCTCAGACCGTCTGTCTCAGAACGTCTGTCACAGACCGTCTGTCTCAGAACGTCTATCTCGTCCCGTCTGTCTCAGAACTTCCGTCTCAGACCGTCTGCCTTAGACCGTCTGTCTCAGACCGTCTGTCTCAGACCGTCTGTCTCAGACCGTCTGTCTCAGACCGTCTGTCTCGGACGGTCTATCTCGGACCGTCTGTCTCGGACCGTCTGTCTCAGACCGTCTGTTTCATACCGTCTGCCTCAGACCGTCTGTCTCGGACCGTCTGTCTCGGACGGTCTATCTCGGACCGTCTGTCTCGGACCGTCTGTCTCGGACCGGCTGTCTCCGACCGTCTGTCTCCGACCGTCTGTCTCGGACCGTCTGTCTCGGGCCGTCTGTCTCGGACCGTCTGTCTCGGACCGTCTGTCTCGGACCGCCTGTCTCGGACCGTCTGTCTCGGACCGTCTGTCTCGGACCGTCTGTCTCAGACCCTCTGCCTCAGACCGTCCGTCTCAGACCGTCTATCTCGTCCCGTCTGTCTCAGAACTTCCGTCTCAGACCGTCTGCCTCAGACCGTTTGTCTCAGAACGTCTGTCACAGACCGTCTGTCTCAGAACGTCTATCTCGTCCCGTCGGTCTCAGACCGTCTGTCTCAGACCAGCTGTCTCAGACCGTCTGTCTCAGACCGTCTGTCCCAGACCGTCTGTTTCATACCGTCTGTCTCACACCGTCTGTCTCAGACCGTATGTCTCAGACCGTCTGTCTCAGACCGTCTGTCTCGGACGGTCTATCTCGGACCGTCTGTCTCGGACCGTCTGTCTCAGACCGTCTGTTTCATACCGTCTGCCTCAGACCGTCTGTCTCGGACCGTCTGTCTCGGACGGTCTATCTCGGACCGTCTGTCTCGGACCGTCCGTCTCGGACCGTCTGTCTCAGGCCGTCTGTCTCAGAACGACTGTCACAGACCGTCGGTCTCTGACCGTTTGTCTCAGGCCGCCTGCCTCAGACCGTCTGTCCCAGACCGTCTGTTTCATACCGTCTGTCTCACACCGTCTGTCTCAGACCGTCTGTCTCAGACCGTCTGTCTCAGACCGTCTGTCTCAGACCGTCTGTCTCAGACGGTCTATCTCGGACCGTCTGTCTCGGACCGTCTGTCTCAGACCGTCTGTTTCATACCGTCTGCCTCAGACCGTCTGTCTCGGACCGTCTGTCTCGGACGGTCTATCTCGGACCGTCTGTCTCGGACCGTCTGTCTCGGACCGTCTGTCTCCGACCGTCTGTCTCAGACCGTCTGTCTCAGGCCGTCTGTCTCAGACCGTCTGTCTCAGAACGACTGTCTCAGACCGTCTGTGTCAGACCAGCTGTCTCAGACCAGCTGTCTCAGACCGTCTGTCTCAGACCGTCTGTCTCAGATCGTCTGTCTCAGAACGTCTGTGTCATACCGTCTGTCTCAGACCGTCTGTCTCGGACCGTCTGTCTCGGACCGTCTGTCTCGGACCGTCTGTCTCAGACCGTCTGTCTCAGACCGTCTGTCTCAGACCGTCTGTCTCAGACCGTCTGCCTCAGACCGTCTGTCTCAGACCGTCTGCCTCAGACCGTCCGTCTCAGACCGTCTATCTCGTCCCGTCTGTCTCAGAACTTCCGTCTCAGACCGTCTGCCTCAGACCGTCTGCCTCAGACCGTCTGCCTCAGACCGTCTGTCTCAGACCGTCTGCCTCAGACCGTCCGTCTCAGACCGTCTATCTCGTCTCGTCTGTCTCAGAACTTCCGTCTCAGACCGTCTGCCTCAGACCGTCTGCCTCAGACCGTCTGCCTCAGACCGTCTGTCTCAGAACGTCTGTCACAGACCGTCTGTCTCAGAACGTCTATCTCGTCCCGTCTGTCTCCGACCGTCTGTCTCCGACCGTCTGTCTCGGACCGTCTATCTCGTCTCGTCTGTCTCAGAACTTCCGTCTCAGACCGTCTGCCTTAGACCGTCTGTCTCAGACCGTCTGTCTCAGACCGTCTGTCTCGGACGGTCTATCTCGGACCGTCTGTCTCGGACCGTCTGTCTCAGACCGTCTGTTTCATACCGTCTGCCTCAGACCGTCTGTCTCGGACCGTCTGTCTCGGACGGTCTATCTCGGACCGTCTGTCTCGGACCGTCTGTCTCGGACCGTCTGTCTCCGACCGTCTGTCTCCGACCGTCTGTCTCGGACCGTCTGTCTCGGGCCGTCTGTCTCGGACCGTCTGTCTCGGACCGTCTGTCTCGGACCGCCTGTCTCGGACCGTCTGTCTCGGACCGTCTGTCTCGGACCGTCTGTCTCAGACCGTCTGCCTCAGACCGTCCGTCTCAGACCGTCTATCTCGTCCCGTCTGTCTCAGAACTTCCGTCTCAGACCGTCTGCCTCAGACCGTTTGTCTCAGAACGTCTGCCTCAGACCGTCTGTCTCAGAACGTCTGTCACAGACCGTCTGTCTCAGAACGTCTATCTCGTCCCGTCTGTCTCAGAACTTCCGTCTCAGACCGTCTGCCTTAGACCGTCTGTCTCAGACCGTCTGTCTCAGACCGTCTGTCTCGGACGGTCTATCTCGGACCGTCTGTCTCGGACCGTCTGTCTCAGACCGTCTGTTTCATACCGTCTGCCTCAGACCGTCTGTCTCGGACCGTCTGTCTCGGACGGTCTATCTCGGACCGTCTGTCTCGGACCGCCTGTCTCGGACCGTCTGTCTCGGACCGTCTGCCTCAGACCGTCTGTCTCAGACCGTCTGCCTCAGACCGTCCGTCTCAGACCGTCTATCTCGTCCCGTCTGTCTCAGAACTTCCGTCTCAGACCGTCTGCCTCAGACCGTCTGCCTCAGACCGTCTGTCTCAGAACGTCTGTCACAGACCGTCTGTCTCAGAACGTCTATCTCGTCCCGTCTGTCTCAGAACTTCCGTCTCAGACCGTCTGCCTTAGACCGTCTGTCTCAGACCGTCTGTCTCAGACCGTCTGTCTCGGACGGTCTATCTCGGACCGTCTGTCTCGGACCGTCTGTCTCAGACCGTCTGTTTCATACCGTCTGCCTCAGACCGTCTGTCTCGGACCGTCTGTCTCGGACGGTCTATCTCGGACCGTCTGTCTCGGACCGTCTGTCTCGGACCGTCTGTCTCCGACCGTCTGTCTCCGACCGTCTGTCTCGGACCGTCTGTCTCGGACCGTCTGTCTCGGACCGTCTGTTTCGGACGGTCTATCTCGGACCGTCTGTCTCGGACCGTCTGTCTCGGACCGTCTGTCTTCGACCGTCTGTCTCCGACCGTCTGTCTCGGACCGTCTGTCTCGGACCGTCTGTCTCGGACCGTCTGTCTCGGACCGTCTGTCTCGGACCGCCTGTCTCGGACCGTCTGTCTCGGACCGTCTGTCTCGGACCGTCTGTCTCGGACCGTCTGTCTCAGACCGTCTGCCTCGGACCGTCCGTCTCAGACCGTCTATCTCGTCCCGTCTGTCTCAGAACTTCCGTCTCAGACCGTCTGCCTCAGACCGTCTGTCTCAGAACGTCTGTCTCAGAACGTCTATCTCGTCCCGTCGGTCTCAGACCGTCTGTCTCAGACCAGCTGTCTCAGACCGTCTGTCTCAGACCGTCTGTCTCAGACCGTCTGTCTCCGACCGTCTGTCTCAGGCCGTCTGTCTCGGACCGTCTGTCTCGGACCGTCTGTCTCGGACCGTCTGTCTCGGACCGTCTGTCTCGGACCGTCTGTCTCGGACCGTCTGTCTCGGACCGTCTGTCTCGGACCGTCTGTCTCGGACCGTCTGTCTCGGACCGTCTGTCTCGGACCGTCTGTCTCGGACCGTCTGTCTCGGACCGTCTGTCTCGGACCGTCTGCCTCAGACCCTCCGTCTCAGACCGTCTATCTCGTCCCGTCTGTCTCAGAACTTACGTCTCAGACCGTCTGCCTCAGACCGTCTGCCTCAGACCGTCTGCCTCAGACCGTCTGTCTCAGAACGTCTGTCACAGACCGTCTGTCTCAGAACGTCTATCTCGTCCCGTCTGTCTCAGAACTTCCGTCTCAGACCGTCTGCCTTAGACCGTCTGTCTCAGACCGTCTGTCTCAGACCGTCTGTCTCGGACGGTCTATCTCGGACCGTCTGTCTCGGACCGTCTGTCTCAGACCGTCTGTTTCATACCGTCTGCCTCAGACCGTCTGTCTCAGACCGTCTGTCTCAGACCGTCTGTCTCAGACCGTCTGTCTCGGACCGTCTGTCTCAGAACGTCTGTCTCGGACCGTCTGTCTCAGAACTTCCGTCTCAGACCGTCTGCCTTAGACCGTCTGTCTCAGACCGTCTGTCTCAGACCGTCTGTCTCGGACGGTCTATCTCGGACCGTCTGTCTCGGACCGTCTGTCTCAGACCGTCTGTTTCATACCGTCTGCCTCAGACCGTCTGTCTCGGACCGTCTGTCTCGGACGGTCTATCTCGGACCGTCTGTCTCGGACCGTCTGTCTCGGACGGTCTATCTCGGACCGTCTGTCTCGGACCGTCTGTCTCGGACCGTCTGTCTCGGACCGTCTGTCTCGGACCGTCTGTCTCGGACCGTCTGCCTCAGACCCTCCGTCTCAGACCGTCTATCTCGTCCCGTCTGTCTCAGAACTTCCGTCTCAGACCGTCTGCCTCAGACCGTCTGTCTCAGAACGTCTGTCACAGACCGTCTGTCTCAGAACGTCTATCTCGTCCCGTCGGTCTCAGACCGTCTGTCTCAGACCAGCTGTCTCAGACCGTCTGTCTCAGACCGTCTGTCTCAGACCGTCTGTCTCAGACCGTCTGTCTCAGGCCGTCTGTCTCAGACCGTCTGTCTCAGAACGACTGTCTCAGACCGTCTGTGTCAGACCAGCTGTCTCAGACCAGCTGTCTCAGACCGTCTGTCTCAGACCGTCTGTCTCAGATCGTCTGTCTCAGAACGTCTGTGTCATACCGTCTGTCTCAGACCGTCTGTCTCGGACCGTCTGTCTCGGACCGTCTGTCTCGGACCGTCTGTCTCAGACCGTCTGTCTCAGACCGTCTGTCTCAGACCGTCTGTCTCAGACCGTCTGCCTCAGACCGTCTGTCTCAGACCGTCTGCCTCAGACCGTCCGTCTCAGACCGTCTATCTCGTCCCGTCTGTCTCAGAACTTCCGTCTCAGACCGTCTGCCTCAGACCGTCTGCCTCAGACCGTCTGCCTCAGACCGTCTGTCTCAGACCGTCTGCCTCAGACCGTCCGTCTCAGACCGTCTATCTCGTCTCGTCTGTCTCAGAACTTCCGTGTCAGACCGTCTGCCTCAGACCGTCTGCCTCAGACCGTCTGCCTCAGACCGTCTGCCTCAGACCGTCTGTCTCAGAACGTCTGTCACAGACCGTCTGTCTCAGAACGTCTATCTCGTCCCGTCTGTCTCAGAACTTCCGTCTCAGACCGTCTGCCTTAGACCGTCTGTCTCAGACCGTCTGTCTCAGACCGTCTGTCTCGGACGGTCTATCTCGGACCGTCTGTCTCGGACCGTCTGTCTCAGACCGTCTGTTTCATACCGTCTGCCTCAGACCGTCTGTCTCGGACCGTCTGTCTCGGACGGTCTATCTCGGACCGTCTGTCTCGGACCGTCTGTCTCGGACCGTCTGTCTCCGACCGTCTGTCTCCGACCGTCTGTCTCGGACCGTCTGTCTCGGGCCGTCTGTCTCGGACCGTCTGTCTCGGACCGTCTGTCTCGGACCGCCTGTCTCGGACCGTCTGTCTCGGACCGTCTGTCTCGGACCGTCTGTCTCAGACCGTCTGCCTCAGACCGTCCGTCTCAGACCGTCTATCTCGTCCCGTCTGTCTCAGAACTTCCGTCTCAGACCGTCTGCCTCAGACCGTTTGTCTCAGAACGTCTGCCTCAGACCGTCTGTCTCAGAACGTCTGTCACAGACCGTCTGTCTCAGAACGTCTATCTCGTCCCGTCTGTCTCAGAACTTCCGTCTCAGACCGTCTGCCTTAGACCGTCTGTCTCAGACCGTCTGTCTCAGACCGTCTGTCTCGGACGGTCTATCTCGGACCGTCTGTCTCGGACCGTCTGTCTCAGACCGTCTGTTTCATACCGTCTGCCTCAGACCGTCTGTCTCGGACCGTCTGTCTCGGACGGTCTATCTCGGACCGTCTGTCTCGGACCGCCTGTCTCGGACCGTCTGTCTCGGACCGTCTGCCTCAGACCGTCTGTCTCAGACCGTCTGCCTCAGACCGTCCGTCTCAGACCGTCTATCTCGTCCCGTCTGTCTCAGAACTTCCGTCTCAGACCGTCTGCCTCAGACCGTCTGCCTCAGACCGTCTGCCTTAGACCGTCTGTCTCAGACCGTCTGTCTCAGACCGTCTGTCTCGGACGGTCTATCTCGGACCGTCTGTCTCGGACCGTCTGTCTCAGACCGTCTGTTTCATACCGTCTGCCTCAGACCGTCTGTCTCGGACCGTCTGTCTCGGACGGTCTATCTCGGACCGTCTGTCTCGGACCGTCTGTCTCGGACCGTCTGTCTCCGACCGTCTGTCTCCGACCGTCTGTCTCGGACCGTCTGTCTCGGACCGTCTGTCTCGGACCGTCTGTCTCGGACGGTCTATCTCGGACCGTCTGTCTCGGACCGTCTGTCTCGGACCGTCTGTCTTCGACCGTCTGTCTCCGACCGTCTGTCTCGGACCGTCTGTCTCGGACCGTCTGTCTCGGACCGTCTGTCTCGGACCGTCTGTCTCGGACCGTCTGTCTCGGACCGTCTGTCTCGGACCGTCTGTCTCGGACCGTCTGTCTCAGACCGTCTGCCTCAGACCGTCCGTCTCAGACCGTCTATCTCGTCCCGTCTGTCTCAGAACTTCCGTCTCAGACCGTCTGCCTCAGACCGTCTGTCTCAGAACGTCTGTCTCAGAACGTCTATCTCGTCCCGTCGGCCTCAGACCCTCCGTCTCAGACCGTCTATCTCGTCCCGTCTGTCTCAGAACTTCCGTCTCAGACCGTCTGCCTCAGACCGTCTGTCTCAGAACGTCTGTCACAGACCGTCTGTCTCAGAACGTCTATCTCGTCCCGTCGGTCTCAGACCGTCTGTCTCAGACCAGCTGTCTCAGACCGTCTGTCTCAGACCGTCTGTCTCAGACCGTCTGTCTCAGACCGTCTGTCTCAGGCCGTCTGTCTCAGACCGTCTGTCTCAGAACGACTGTCTCAGACCGTCTGTGTCAGACCAGCTGTCTCAGACCAGCTGTCTCAGACCGTCTGTCTCAGACCGTCTGTCTCAGATCGTCTGTCTCAGAACGTCTGTGTCATACCGTCTGTCTCGGACCGTCTGTCTCGGACCGTCTGTCTCGGACCGTCTGTCTCGGACCGTCTGTCTCAGACCGTCTGTCTCAGACCGTCTGTCTCAGACCGTCTGTCTCCGACCGTCTGTCTCCGACCGTCTGTCTCGGACCGTCTGTCTCGGACCGTCTGTCTCCGACCGTCTGTCTCCGACCGTCTGTCTCGGACCGTCTGTCTCGGACCGTCTGTCTCGGACCGTCTGTCTCGGACGGTCTATCTCGGACCGTCTGTCTCGGACCGTCTGTCTCGGACCGTCTGTCTTCGACCGTCTGTCTCCGACCGTCTGTCTCGGACCGTCTGTCTCGGACCGTCTGTCTCGGACCGTCTGTCTCGGACCGTCTGTCTCGGACCGTCTGTCTCGGACCGTCTGTCTCGGACCGTCTGTCTCGGACCGTCTGTCTCGGACCGTCTGTCTCAGACCGTCTGCCTCAGACCGTCCGTCTCAGACCGTCTATCTCGTCCCGTCTGTCTCAGAACTTCCGTCTCAGACCGTCTGCCTCAGACCGTCTGTCTCAGAACGTCTGTCTCAGAACGTCTATCTCGTCCCGTCGGTCTCAGACCGTCTGTCTCAGACCGTCTGTCTCAGGCCGTCTGTCTCGGACCGTCTGTCTCGGACCGTCTGTCTCGGACCGTCTGTCTCGGACCGTCTGTCTCGGACCGTCTGTCTCGGACCGTCTGTCTCGGACCGTCTGTCTCGGACCGTCTGTCTCGGACCGTCTGTCTCGGACCGTCTGTCTCGGACCGTCTGTCTCGGACCGTCTGTCTCGGACCGTCTGTCTCGGACCGTCTGCCTCAGACCCTCCGTCTCAGACCGTCTATCTCGTCCCGTCTGTCTCAGAACTTCCGTCTCAGACCGTCTGCCTCAGACCGTCTGTCTCAGAACGTCTGTCACAGACCGTCTGTCTCAGAACGTCTATCTCGTCCCGTCGGTCTCAGACCGTCTGTCTCAGACCAGCTGTCTCAGACCGTCTGTCTCAGACCGTCTGTCTCAGACCGTCTGTCTCAGACCGTCTGTCTCAGGCCGTCTGTCTCAGACCGTCTGTCTCAGAACGACTGTCTCAGACCGTCTGTGTCAGACCAGCTGTCTCAGACCAGCTGTCTCAGACCGTCTGTCTCAGACCGTCTGTCTCAGATCGTCTGTCTCAGAACGTCTGTGTCATACCGTCTGTCTCAGACCGTCTGTCTCGGACCGTCTGTCTCGGACCGTCTGTCTCGGACCGTCTGTCTCAGACCGTCTGTCTCAGACCGTCTGTCTCAGACCGTCTGTCTCAGACCGTCTGCCTCAGACCGTCTGTCTCAGACCGTCTGCCTCAGACCGTCCGTCTCAGACCGTCTATCTCGTCCCGTCTGTCTCAGAACTTCCGTCTCAGACCGTCTGCCTCAGACCGTCTGCCTCAGACCGTCTGCCTCAGACCGTCTGTCTCAGACCGTCTGCCTCAGACCGTCCGTCTCAGACCGTCTATCTCGTCTCGTCTGTCTCAGAACTTCCGTCTCAGACCGTCTGCCTCAGACCGTCTGCCTCAGACCGTCTGCCTCAGACCGTCTGTCTCAGAACGTCTGTCACAGACCGTCTGTCTCAGAACGTCTATCTCGTCCCGTCTGTCTCAGAACTTCCGTCTCAGACCGTCTGCCTTAGACCGTCTGTCTCAGACCGTCTGTCTCAGACCGTCTGTCTCGGACGGTCTATCTCGGACCGTCTGTCTCGGACCGTGTGTCTCAGACCGTCTGTTTCATACCGTCTGCCTCAGACCGTCTGTCTCGGACCGTCTGTCTCGGACGGTCTATCTCGGACCGTCTGTCTCGGACCGTCTGTCTCGGACCGTCTGTCTCCGACCGTCTGTCTCCGACCGTCTGTCTCGGACCGTCTGTCTCGGGCCGTCTGTCTCGGACCGTCTGTCTCGGACCGTCTGTCTCGGACCGCCTGTCTCGGACCGTCTGTCTCGGACCGTCTGTCTCGGACCGTCTGTCTCAGACCGTCTGCCTCAGACCGTCCGTCTCAGACCGTCTATCTCGTCCCGTCTGTCTCAGAACTTCCGTCTCAGACCGTCTGCCTTAGACCGTCTGTCTCAGACCGTCTGTCACAGACCGTCTGTCTCAGAACGTCTATCTCGTCCCGTCTGTCTCAGAACTTCCGTCTCAGACCGTCTGCCTTAGACCGTCTGTCTCAGACCGTCTGTCTCAGACCGTCTGTCTCGGACGGTCTATCTCGGACCGTCTGTCTCGGACCGTCTGTCTCAGACCGTCTGTTTCATACCGTCTGCCTCAGACCGTCTGTCTCGGACCGTCTGTCTCGGACGGTCTATCTCGGACCGTCTGTCTCGGACCGCCTGTCTCGGACCGTCTGTCTCGGACCGTCTGCCTCAGACCGTCTGTCTCAGACCGTCTGCCTCAGACCGTCCGTCTCAGACCGTCTATCTCGTCCCGTCTGTCTCAGAACTTCCGTCTCAGACCGTCTGCCTCAGACCGTCTGCCTCAGACCGTCTGCCTCAGACCGTCTGTCTCAGAACGTCTGTCACAGACCGTCTGTCTCAGAACGTCTATCTCGTCCCGTCTGTCTCAGAACTTCCGTCTCAGACCGTCTGCCTTAGACCGTCTGTCTCAGACCGTCTGTCTCAGACCGTCTGTCTCGGACGGTCTATCTCGGACCGTCTGTCTCGGACCGTCTGTCTCAGACCGTCTGTTTCATACCGTCTGCCTCAGACCGTCTGTCTCAGACCGTCTGTCTCAGACCGTCTGTCTCAGACCGTCTGTCTCGGACCGTCTGTCTCAGAACGTCTGTCTCGGACCGTCTGTCTCAGAACTTCCGTCTCAGACCGTCTGCCTTAGACCGTCTGTCTCAGACCGTCTGTCTCAGACCGTCTGTCTCGGACGGTCTATCTCGGACCGTCTGTCTCGGACCGTCTGTCTCAGACCGTCTGTTTCATACCGTCTGCCTCAGACCGTCTGTCTCGGACCGTCTGTCTCGGACGGTCTATCTCGGACCGTCTGTCTCGGACCGTCTGTCTCGGACGGTCTATCTCGGACCGTCTGTCTCGGACCGTCTGTCTCGGACCGTCTGTCTCCGACCGTCTGTTTCCGACCGTCTGTCTCGGACCGTCTGTCTCGGGCTGTCTGTCTCGGACCGTCTGTCTCGGACCGTCTGTCTCGGACCGTCTGTCTCGGACCGCCTGTCTCGGACCGTCTGTCTCGGACCGTCTGTCTCGGACCGTCTGTCTCAGACCGTCTGCCTCAGACCGTCCGTCTCAGACCGTCTATCTCGTCCCGTCTGTCTCAGAACTTCCGTCTCAGACCGTCTGCCTCAGACCGTCTGTCTCAGACCGTCTGTCTCGGACGGTCTATCTCGGACCGTCTGTCTCGGACCGTCTGTCTCAGACCGTCTGTTTCATACCGTCTGCCTCAGACCGTCTGTCTCAGACCGTCTGTCTCAGACCGTCTGTCTCAGACCGTCTGTCTCGGACCGTCTGTCTCAGAACGTCTGTCTCGGACCGTCTGTCTCAGAACTTCCGTCTCAGACCGTCTGCCTTAGACCGTCTGTCTCAGACCGTCTGTCTCAGACCGTCTGTCTCGGACGGTCTATCTCGGACCGTCTGTCTCGGACCGTCTGTCTCAGACCGTCTGTTTCATACCGTCTGCCTCAGACCGTCTGTCTCGGACCGTCTGTCTCGGACGGTCTATCTCGGACCGTCTGTCTCGGACCGTCTGTCTCGGACGGTCTATCTCGGACCGTCTGTCTCGGACCGTCTGTCTCGGACCGTCTGTCTCCGACCGTCTGTTTCCGACCGTCTGTCTCGGACCGTCTGTCTCGGGCCGTCTGTCTCGGACCGTCTGTCTCGGACCGTCTGTCTCGGACCGTCTGTCTCGGACCGCCTGTCTCGGACCGTCTGTCTCGGACCGTCTGTCTCGGACCGTCTGTCTCAGACCGTCTGCCTCAGACCGTCCGTCTCAGACCGTCTATCTCGTCCCGTCTGTCTCAGAACTTCCGTCTCAGACCGTCTGCCTCAGACCGTTTGTCTCAGAACGTCTGCCTCAGACCGTCTGTCTCAGAACGTCTGTCACAGACCGTCTGTCTCAGAACGTCTATCTCGTCCCGTCTGTCTCAGAACTTCCGTCTCAGACCGTCTGCCTTAGACCGTCTGTCTCAGACCGTCTGTCTCAGACCGTCTGTCTCAGACCGTCTGTCTCGGACGGTCTATCTCGGACCGTCTGTCTCGGACCGTCTGTCTCAGACCGTCTGTTTCATACCGTCTGCCTCAGACCGTCTGTCTCGGACCGTCTGTCTCGGACGGTCTATCTCGGACCGTCTGTCTCGGACCGCCTGTCTCGGACCGTCTGTCTCGGACCGTCTGCCTCAGACCGTCTGTCTCAGACCGTCTGCCTCAGACCGTCCGTCTCAGACCGTCTATCTCGTCCCGTCTGTCTCAGAACTTCCGTCTCAGACCGTCTGCCTCAGACCGTCTGCCTCAGACCGTCTGCCTCAGACCGTCTGTCTCAGAACGTCTGTCACAGACCGTCTGTCTCAGAACGTCTATCTCGTCCCGTCTGTCTCAGAACTTCCGTCTCAGACCGTCTGCCTTAGACCGTCTGTCTCAGACCGTCTGTCTCAGACGGTCTGTCTCGGACGGTCTATCTCGGACCGTCTGTCTCGGACCGTCTGTCTCAGACCGTCTGTTTCATACCGTCTGCCTCAGACCGTCTGTCTCAGACCGTCTGTCTCAGACCGTCTGTCTCAGACCGTCTGTCTCGGACCGTCTGTCTCGGAACGTCTGTCTCGGACCGTCTGTCTCAGAACTTCCGTCTCAGACCGTCTGCCTTAGACCGTCTGTCTCAGACCGTCTGTCTCAGACCGTCTGTCTCGGACGGTCTATCTCGGACCGTCTGTCTCGGACTGTCTGTCTCAGACCGTCTGTTTCATACCGTCTGCCTCAGACCGTCTGTCTCGGACCGTCTGTCTCGGACGGTCTATCTCGGACCGTCTGTCTCGGACCGTCTGTCTCGGACCGTCTGTCTCGGACGGTCTATCTCGGACCGTCTGTCTCGGACCGTCTGTCTCGGACCGTCTGTCTCCGACCGTCTGTTTCCGACCGTCTGTCTCGGACCGTCTGTCTCGGGCCGTCTGTCTCGGACCGTCTGTCTCGGACCGTCTGTCTCCGACCGTCTGTCTCCGACCGTCTGTCTCGGACCGTCTGTCTCGGACCGTCTGTCTCGGACCGTCTGTCTCGGACCGTCTGTCTCAGACCGTCTGTTTCATACCGTCTGCCTCAGACCGTCTGTCTCGGACCGTCTGTCTCGGACGGTCTATCTCGGACCGTCTGTCTCGGACCGTCTGTCTCGGACCGTCTGTCTCCGACCGTCTGTCTCCGACCGTCTGTCTCGGACCGTCTGTCTCGGGCCGTCTGTCTCGGACCGTCTGTCTCGGACCGTCTGTCCCAGACCGTCTGTTTCATACCGTCTGTCTCACACCGTCTGTCTCAGACCGTCTGTCTTAGACCGTCTGTCTCTGACCGTTTGTCTCAGGCCGCCTGCCTCAGACCGTCTGTCCCAGACCGTCTGTTTCATACCGTCTGTCTCACACCGTCTGTCTCAAACCGTCTAACTTAGACCGTCTGTCTCTGACCGTCTGTCTCAGACCAGCTGTCTCAGACCGTCTGTCTCAGACCGTCTGTTTCATACCGTCTGTCTCACACCGTCTGTCTCAGACCGAGTGTCTTAGACCGTCAGTCTCAGACCGTCTGTCTCAGACCGTCTGTCTCAGACCGTCTATCTCAGACCGTCTGTTTCATACCGTCTGCCTCAGACCGTCTGTCTCGGACCGTCTGTCTCGGACGGTCTATCTCGGACCGTCTGTCTCGGACCGTCTGTCTCGGACCGTCTGTCTTCGACCGTCTGTCTCCGACCGTCTGTCTCGGACCGTCTGTCTCGGACCGTCTGTCTCGGACCGTCTATCTCGTCCCGTCTGTCTCAGAACTTCCGTCTCCGACCGTCTGCCTCAGACCGTCTGTCTCAGAACGTCTGTCTCAGAACGTCTATCTCGTCCCGTCGGTCTCAGACCGTCTGTCTCAGACCAGCTGTCTCAGACCGTCTGTCTCAGACCGTCTGTCTCAGACCGTCTGTCTCCGACCGTCTGTCTCAGGCCGTCTGTCTCGGACCGTCTGTCTCGGACCGTCTGTCTCGGACCGTCTGTCTCGGACCGTCTGTCTCGGACCGTCTGTCTCGGACCGTCTGTCTCGGACCGTCTGTCTCGGACCGTCTGTCTCGGACCGTCTGTCTCGGACCGTCTGTCTCGGACCGTCTGTCTCGGACCGTCTGTCTCGGACCGTCTGTCTCGGACCGTCTGTCTCGGACCGTCTGTCTCGGACCGTCTGTCTCGGACCGTCTGTCTCGGACCGTCTGTCTCGGACCGTCTGTCTCGGACCGTCTGCCTCAGACCGTCCGTCTCAGACCGTCTATCTCGTCCCGTCTGTCTCAGAACTTCCGTCTCAGACCGTCTGCCTCAGACCGTCTGTCTCAGAACGTCTGTCACAGACCGTCTGTCTCAGAACGTCTATCTCGTCCCGTCGGTCTCAGACCGTCTGTCTCAGACCAGCTGTCTCAGACCGTCTGTCTCAGACCGTCTGTCTCAGACCGTCTGTCTCAGACCGTCTGTCTCAGGCCGTCTGTCTCAGACCGTCTGTCTCAGAACGACTGTCTCAGACCGTCTGTGTCAGACCAGCTGTCTCAGACCAGCTGTCTCAGACCGTCTGTCTCAGACCGTCTGTCTCAGATCGTCTGTCTCAGAACGTCTGTGTCATACCGTCTGTCTCAGACCGTCTGTCTCGGACCGTCTGTCTCGGACCGTCTGTCTCGGACCGTCTGTCTCAGACCGTCTGTCTCAGACCGTCTGTCTCAGACCGTCTGTCTCAGACCGTCTGTCTCAGACCGTCTGCCTCAGACCGTCTGTCTCAGACCGTCTGCCTCAGACCGTCCGTCTCACACCGTCTATCTCGTCCCGTCTGTCTCAGAACTTCCGTCTCAGACCGTCTGCCTCAGACCGTCTGCCTCAGACCGTCTGCCTCAGACCGTCTGTCTCAGAACGTCTGTCACAGACCGTCTGTCTCAGAACGTCTATCTCGTCCCGTCTGTCTCAGAACTTCCGTCTCAGACCGTCTGCCTTAGACCGTCTGTCTCGGACGGTCTATCTCGGACCGTCTGTCTCGGACCGTCTGTCTCGGACCGTCTGTCTCCGACCGTCTGTTTCCGACCGTCTGTCTCGGACCGTCTGTCTCGGGCCGTCTGTCTCGGACCGTCTGTCTCGGACCGTCTGTCTCCGACCGTCTGTCTCCGACCGTCTGTCTCGGACCGTCTGTCTCGGACCGTCTGTCTCGGACCGTCTGTCTCGGACCGTCTGTCTCAGACCGTCTGTTTCATACCGTCTGCCTCAGACCGTCTGTCTCGGACCGTCTGTCTCGGACGGTCTATCTCGGACCGTCTGTCTCGGACCGTCTGTCTCGGACCGTCTGTCTCCGACCGTCTGTCTCCGACCGTCTGTCTCGGACCGTCTGTCTCGGGCCGTCTGTCTCGGACCGTCTGTCTCGGACCGTCTGTCCCAGACCGTCTGTTTCATACCGTCTGTCTCACACCGTCTGTCTCAGACCGTCTGTCTTAGACCGTCTGTCTCTGACCGTTTGTCTCAGGCCGCCTGCCTCAGACCGTCTGTCCCAGACCGTCTGTTTCATACCGTCTGTCTCACACCGTCTGTCTCAAACCGTCTAACTTAGACCGTCTGTCTCTGACCGTCTGTCTCAGACCAGCTGTCTCAGACCGTCTGTCTCAGACCGTCTGTTTCATACCGTCTGTCTCACACCGTCTGTCTCAGACCGAGTGTCTTAGACCGTCAGTCTCAGACCGTCTGTCTCAGACCGTCTGTCTCAGACCGTCTATCTCAGACCGTCTGTTTCATACCGTCTGCCTCAGACCGTCTGTCTCGGACCGTCTGTCTCGGACGGTCTATCTCGGACCGTCTGTCTCGGACCGTCTGTCTCGGACCGTCTGTCTTCGACCGTCTGTCTCCGACCGTCTGTCTCGGACCGTCTGTCTCGGACCGTCTGTCTCGGACCGTCTATCTCGTCCCGTCTGTCTCAGAACTTCCGTCTCCGACCGTCTGCCTCAGACCGTCTGTCTCAGAACGTCTGTCTCAGAACGTCTATCTCGTCCCGTCGGTCTCAGACCGTCTGTCTCAGACCAGCTGTCTCAGACCGTCTGTCTCAGACCGTCTGTCTCAGACCGTCTGTCTCCGACCGTCTGTCTCAGGCCGTCTGTCTCGGACCGTCTGTCTCGGACCGTCTGTCTCGGACCGTCTGTCTCGGACCGTCTGTCTCGGACCGTCTGTCTCGGACCGTCTGTCTCGGACCGTCTGTCTCGGACCGTCTGTCTCGGACCGTCTGTCTCGGACCGTCTGTCTCGGACCGTCTGTCTCGGACCGTCTGTCTCGGACCGTCTGTCTCGGACCGTCTGTCTCGGACCGTCTGTCTCGGACCGTCTGTCTCGGACCGTCTGTCTCGGACCGTCTGTCTCGGACCGTCTGTCTCGGACCGTCTGTCTCGGACCGTCTGTCTCGGACCGTCTGCCTCAGACCGTCCGTCTCAGACCGTCTATCTCGTCCCGTCTGTCTCAGAACTTCCGTCTCAGACCGTCTGCCTCAGACCGTCTGTCTCAGAACGTCTGTCACAGACCGTCTGTCTCAGAACGTCTATCTCGTCCCGTCGGTCTCAGACCGTCTGTCTCAGACCAGCTGTCTCAGACCGTCTGTCTCAGACCGTCTGTCTCAGACCGTCTGTCTCAGACCGTCTGTCTCAGGCCGTCTGTCTCAGACCGTCTGTCTCAGAACGACTGTCTCAGACCGTCTGTGTCAGACCAGCTGTCTCAGACCAGCTGTCTCAGACCGTCTGTCTCAGACCGTCTGTCTCAGATCGTCTGTCTCAGAACGTCTGTGTCATACCGTCTGTCTCAGACCGTCTGTCTCGGACCGTCTGTCTCGGACCGTCTGTCTCGGACCGTCTGTCTCAGACCGTCTGTCTCAGACCGTCTGTCTCAGACCGTCTGTCTCAGACCGTCTGTCTCAGACCGTCTGCCTCAGACCGTCTGTCTCAGACCGTCTGCCTCAGACCGTCCGTCTCACACCGTCTATCTCGTCCCGTCTGTCTCAGAACTTCCGTCTCAGACCGTCTGCCTCAGACCGTCTGCCTCAGACCGTCTGCCTCAGACCGTCTGTCTCAGAACGTCTGTCACAGACCGTCTGTCTCAGAACGTCTATCTCGTCCCGTCTGTCTCAGAACTTCCGTCTCAGACCGTCTGCCTTAGACCGTCTGTCTCAGACCGTCTGTCTCAGACCGTCTGTCTCGGACGGTCCATCTCGGACCGTCTGTCTCGGACCGTCTGTCTCAGACCGTCTGTTTCATACCGTCTGCCTCAGACCGTCTGTCTCGGACCGTCTGTCTCGGACGGTCTATCTCGGACCGTCTGTCTCGGACCGTCTGTCTCGGACCGTCTGTCTCCGACCGTCTGTCTCCGACCGTCTGTCTCGGACCGTCTGTCTCGGGCCGTCTGTCTCGGACCGTCTGTCTCAGAACGTCTATCTCGTCCCGTCTGTCTCAGAACTTCCGTCTCAGACCGTCTGCCTTAGACCGTCTGTCTCAGACCGTCTGTCTCAGACCGTCTGTCTCGGACGGTCTATCTCGGACCGTCTGTCTCGGACCGTCTGTCTCAGACCGTCTGTTTCATACCGTCTGCCTCAGACCGTCTGTCTCGGACCGTCTGTCTCGGACGGTCTATCTCGGACCGTCTGTCTCGGACCGTCTGTCTCGGACGGTCTATCTCGGACCGTCTGTCTCGGACCGTCTGTCTCGGACCGTCTGTCTCCGACCGTCTGTTTCCGACCGTCTGTCTCGGACCGTCTGTCTCGGGCCGTCTGTCTCGGACCGTCTGTCTCGGACCGTCTGTCTCGGACCGTCTGTCTCCGACCGTCTGTCTCCGACCGTCTGTCTCGGACCGTCTGTCTCGGACCGTCTGTCTCGGACCGTCTGTCTCGGACCGTCTGTCTCGGACCGTCTGTCTCGGACCGTCTGTCTCGGACCGTCTGTCTCGGACTGTCTGTCTCGGACCGTCTGTCTCGGACCGTCTGTCTCGGACCGTCTGTCTCGGACCGTCTGCCTCAGACCGTCCGTCTCAGACCGTCTATCTCGTCCCGTCTGTCTCAGAACTTCCGTCTCAGACCGGCTGCCTCAGACCGTCTGTCTCAGAACGTCTGTCACAGACCGTCTGTCTCAGAACGTCTATCTCGTCCCGTCGGTCTCAGACCGTCTGTCTCAGACCAGCTGTCTCAGACCGTCTGTCTCAGACCGTCTGTCTCAGACCGTCTGTCTCAGACCGTCTGTCTCAGGCCGTCTGTCTCAGACCGTCTGTCTCAGAACGACTGTCTCAGACCGTCTGTGTCAGACCAGCTGTCTCAGACCAGCTGTCTCAGACCGTCTGTATCAGACCGTCTGTCTCAGATCGTCTGTCTCAGAACGTCTGTGTCATACCGTCTGTCTGAGACCGTCTGTCTCGGACCGTCTGTCTCGGACCGTCTGTCTCGGACCGTCTGTCTCCGACCGTCTGTCTCAGACCGTCTGTCTCAGACCGTCTGTCTCAGACCGTCTGCCTCAGACCGTCTGTCTCAGACCGTCTGCCTCAGACCGTCTGTCTCAGACCGTCTGCCTCAGACCGTCCGTCTCAGACCGTCTATCTCGTCCCGTCTGTCTCAGAACTTCCGTCTCAGACCGTCTGCCTCAGACCGTCTGCCTCAGACCGTCTGCCTCAGACCGTCTGTCTCAGAACGTCTGTCACAGACCGTCTGTCTCAGAACGTCTATCTCGTCCCGTCTGTCTCAGAACTTCCGTCTCAGACCGTCTGCCTTAGACCGTCTGTCTCAGACCGTCTGTCTCAGACCGTCTGTCTCGGACGGTCTATCTCGGACCGTCTGTCTCGGACCGTCTGTCTCAGACCGTCTGTTTCATACCGTCTGCCTCAGACCGTCTGTCTCGGACCGTCTGTCTCGGACCGTCTGTCTCCGACCGTCTGTCTCCGACCGTCTGTCTCGGACCGTCTGTCTCGGGCCGTCTGTCTCGGACCGTCTGTCTCGGACCGTCTGTCTCGGACCGTCTGTCTCGGACCGTCTGTCTCGGACCGTCTGTCTCGGACCGTCTGTCTCGGACCGTCTGTCTCAGGCCGTCTGTCTCAGACCGTCTGTCTCAGAACGACTGTCTCAGACCGTCTGTGTCAGACCAGCTGTCTCAGACCAGCTGTCTCAGACCGTCTGTCTCAGACCGTCTGTCTCAGATCGTCTGTCTCAGACCGTCCGTCTCAGACCGTCTATCTCGTCCCGTCTGCCTCAGACCGTCCGTCTCAGACCGTCTATCTCGTCCCGTCTGTCTCAGAACTTCCGTCTCAGACCGTCTGCCTCAGACCGTCTGTCTCAGAACGTCTGTCACAGACCGTCTGTCTCAGACCGTCTGTCTCAGACCGTCTGTCTCAGACCGTCTGTCTCAGACCGTCTGTCTCAGGCCGTCTGTCTCAGACCGTCTGTCTCAGAACGACTGTCTCAGACCGTCTGTGTCAGACCAGCTGTCTCAGACCAGCTGTCTCAGACCGTCTGTCTCAGACCGTCTGTCTCAGATCGTCTGTCTCAGAACGTCTGTGTCATACCGTCTGTCTCAGACCGTCTGTCTCGGACCGTCTGTCTCGGACCGTCTGTCTCGGACCGTCTGTCTCAGACCGTCTGTCTCAGACCGTCTGTCTCAGACCGTCTGTCTCAGACCGTCTGCCTCAGACCGTCTGTCTCAGACCGTCTGCCTCAGACCGTCCGTCTCACACCGTCTATCTCGTCCCGTCTGTCCCAGAACTTCCGTCTCAGACCGTCTGCCTCAGACCGTCTGCCTCAGACCGTCTGTCTCAGAACGTCTGTCACAGACCGTCTGTCTCAGAACGTCTATCTCGTCCCGTCTGTCTCAGAACTTCCGTCTCAGACCGTCTGCCTTAGACCGTCTGTCTCAGACCGTCTGTCTCGGACGGTCTATCTCGGACCGTCTGTCTCGGACCGTCTGTCTCAGACCGTCTGTTTCATACCGTCTGCCTCAGACCGTCTGTCTCGGACCGTCTGTCTCGGACCGTCTGTCTCCGACCGTCTGTCTCCGACCGTCTGTCTCGGACCGTCTGTCTCGGGCCGTCTGTCTCGGACCGTCTGTCTCGGACCGTCTGTCTCGGACCGTCTGTCTCGGACCGTCTGTCTCGGACCGTCTGTCTCGGACCGTCTGTCTCAGACCGTCTGCCTCAGACCGTCCGTCTCAGACCGTCTATCTCGTCCCGTCTGTCTCAGAACTTCCGTCTCAGACCGTCTGCCTCAGACCGTTTGTCTCAGAACGTCTGTCACAGACCGTCTGTCTCAGAACGTCTATCTCGTCCCGTCGGTCTCAGACCGTCTGCCTTAGACCGTCCGTCTCACACCGTCTATCTCGTCCCGTCTGTCTCAGAACTTCCGTCTCAGACCGTCTGCCTCAGACCGTCTGCCTCAGACCGTCTGCCTCAGACCGTCTGTCTCAGAACGTCTGTCACAGACCGTCTGTCTCAGAACGTCTATCTCGTCCCGTCTGTCTCAGAACTTCCGTCTCAGACCGTCTGCCTTAGACCGTCTGTCTCAGACCGTCTGTCTCGGACGGTCTATCTCGGACCGTCTGTCTCGGACCGTCTGTCTCAGACCGTCTGTTTCATACCGTCTGCCTCAGACCGTCTGTCTCGGACCGTCTGTCTCGGACCGTCTGTCTCCGACCGTCTGTCTCGGACCGTCTGTCTCGGGCCGTCTGTCTCGGACCGTCTGTCTCGGACCGTCTGTCTCGGACCGTCTGTCTCCGACCGTCTGTCTCCGACCGTCTGTCTCGGACCGTCTGTCTCGGACCGTCTGTCTCGGACCGTCTGTCTCGGACCGTCTGTCTCGGACCGTCTGTCTCGGACCGTCTGTCTCGGACCGTCTGTCTCGGACTGTCTGTCTCGGACCGTCTGTCTCGGACCGTCTGTCTCGGACCGTCTGTCTCGGACCGTCTGCCTCAGACCGTCCGTCTCAGACCGTCTATCTCGTCCCGTCTGTCTCAGAACTTCCGTCTCAGACCGGCTGCCTCAGACCGTCTGTCTCAGAACGTCTGTCACAGACCGTCTGTCTCAGAACGTCTATCTCGTCCCGTCGGTCTCAGACCGTCTGTCTCAGACCAGCTGTCTCAGACCGTCTGTCTCAGACCGTCTGTCTCAGACCGTCTGTCTCAGACCGTCTGTCTCAGGCCGTCTGTCTCAGACCGTCTGTCTCAGAACGACTGTCTCAGACCGTCTGTGTCAGACCAGCTGTCTCAGACCAGCTGTCTCAGACCGTCTGTATCAGACCGTCTGTCTCAGATCGTCTGTCTCAGAACGTCTGTGTCATACCGTCTGTCTGAGACCGTCTGTCTCGGACCGTCTGTCTCGGACCGTCTGTCTCGGACCGTCTGTCTCCGACCGTCTGTCTCAGACCGTCTGTCTCAGACCGTCTGTCTCAGACCGTCTGCCTCAGACCGTCTGTCTCAGACCGTCTGCCTCAGACCGTCTGTCTCAGACCGTCTGCCTCAGACCGTCCGTCTCAGACCGTCTATCTCGTCCCGTCTGTCTCAGAACTTCCGTCTCAGACCGTCTGCCTCAGACCGTCTGCCTCAGACCGTCTGCCTCAGACCGTCTGTCTCAGAACGTCTGTCACAGACCGTCTGTCTCAGAACGTCTATCTCGTCCCGTCTGTCTCAGAACTTCCGTCTCAGACCGTCTGCCTTAGACCGTCTGTCTCAGACCGTCTGTCTCAGACCGTCTGTCTCGGACGGTCTATCTCGGACCGTCTGTCTCGGACCGTCTGTCTCAGACCGTCTGTTTCATACCGTCTGCCTCAGACCGTCTGTCTCGGACCGTCTGTCTCGGACCGTCTGTCTCCGACCGTCTGTCTCCGACCGTCTGTCTCGGACCGTCTGTCTCGGGCCGTCTGTCTCGGACCGTCTGTCTCGGACCGTCTGTCTCGGACCGTCTGTCTCGGACCGTCTGTCTCGGACCGTCTGTCTCGGACCGTCTGTCTCGGACCGTCTGTCTCGGACCGTCTGTCTCAGGCCGTCTGTCTCAGACCGTCTGTCTCAGAACGACTGTCTCAGACCGTCTGTGTCAGACCAGCTGTCTCAGACCAGCTGTCTCAGACCGTCTGTCTCAGACCGTCTGTCTCAGATCGTCTGTCTCAGACCGTCCGTCTCAGACCGTCTATCTCGTCCCGTCTGCCTCAGACCGTCCGTCTCAGACCGTCTATCTCGTCCCGTCTGTCTCAGAACTTCCGTCTCAGACCGTCTGCCTCAGACCGTCTGTCTCAGAACGTCTGTCACAGACCGTCTGTCTCAGACCGTCTGTCTCAGACCGTCTGTCTCAGACCGTCTGTCTCAGACCGTCTGTCTCAGGCCGTCTGTCTCAGACCGTCTGTCTCAGAACGACTGTCTCAGACCGTCTGTGTCAGACCAGCTGTCTCAGACCAGCTGTCTCAGACCGTCTGTCTCAGACCGTCTGTCTCAGATCGTCTGTCTCAGAACGTCTGTGTCATACCGTCTGTCTCAGACCGTCTGTCTCGGACCGTCTGTCTCGGACCGTCTGTCTCGGACCGTCTGTCTCAGACCGTCTGTCTCAGACCGTCTGTCTCAGACCGTCTGTCTCAGACCGTCTGCCTCAGACCGTCTGTCTCAGACCGTCTGCCTCAGACCGTCCGTCTCACACCGTCTATCTCGTCCCGTCTGTCTCAGAACTTCCGTCTCAGACCGTCTGCCTCAGACCGTCTGCCTCAGACCGTCTGCCTCAGACCGTCTGTCTCAGAACGTCTGTCACAGACCGTCTGTCTCAGAACGTCTATCTCGTCCCGTCTGTCTCAGAACTTCCGTCTCAGACCGTCTGCCTTAGACCGTCTGTCTCAGACCGTCTGTCTCGGACGGTCTATCTCGGACCGTCTGTCTCAGACCGTCTGCCTCAGACCGTCTGTCTCAGACCGTCTGCCTCAGACCGTCCGTCTCACACCGTCTATCTCGTCCCGTCTGTCTCAGAACTTCCGTCTCAGACCGTCTGTCTCAGACCGTCTGTCTCAGACCGTCTGTCTCGGACGGTCTATCTCGGACCGTCTGTCTCGGACCGTCTGTCTCAGACCGTCTGTTTCATACCGTCTGCCTCAGACCGTCTGTCTCGGACCGTCTGTCTCGGACCGTCTGTCTCGGGCCGTCTGTCTCGGACCGTCTGTCTCGGACCGTCTGTCTCGGACCGTCTGTCTCGGACCGTCTGTCTCGGACCGTCTGTCTCGGACCGTCTGTCTCAGACCGTCTGCCTCAGACCGTCCGTCTCAGACCGTCTATCTCGTCCCGTCTGTCTCAGAACTTCCGTCTCAGACCGTCTGCCTCAGACCGTTTGTCTCAGAACGTCTGTCACAGACCGTCTGTCTCAGAACGTCTATCTCGTCCCGTCGGTCTCAGACCGTCTGTCTCAGACCAGCTGTCTCAGACCGTCTGTCTCAGACCGTCTGTCTCAGACCGTCTGTCTCAGACCGTCTGTCTCAGGCCGTCTGTCTCAGACCGTCTGTCTCAGACCGTCTGTCTCAGAACGACTGTCACAGACCGTCGGTCTCTGACCGTTTGTCTCAGGCCGCCTGCCTCAGACCGTCTGTCCCAGACCGTCTGTTTCATACCGTCTGTCTCACACCGTCTGTCTCAGACCGTCTGTCTCAGACCGTCTGTCTCGGACGGTCTATCTCGGACCGTCTGTCTCGGACCGTCTGTCTCAGACCGTCTGTTTCATACCGTCTGCCTCAGACCGTCTGTCTCGGACCGTCTGTCTCGGACGGTCTATCTCGGACCGTCTGTCTCGGACCGTCTGTCTCGGACCGTCTGTCTCCGACCGTCTGTCTCCGACCGTCTGTCTCGGACCGTCTGTCTCGGGCCGTCTGTCTCGGACCGTCTGTCTCAGACCGTCTGTTTCATACCGTCTGCCTCAGACCGTCTGTCTCAGACTGTCTGTCTCAGACCGTCTGTCTCAGACCGTCTGTCTCGGACCGTCTGTCTCGGAACGTCTGTCTCGGACCGTCTGTCTCAGAACTTCCGTCTCAGACCGTCTGCCTTAGACCGTCTGTCTCAGACCGTCTGTCTCAGACCGTCTGTCTCGGACGGTCTATCTCGGACCGTCTGTCTCGGACCGTCTGTCTCAGACCGTCTGTTTCATACCGTCTGCCTCAGACCGTCTGTCTCGGACCGTCTGTCTCGGACGGTCTATCTCGGACCGTCTGTCTCGGACCGTCTGTCTCGGACCGTCTGTCTCGGACGGTCTATCTCGGACCGTCTGTCTCGGACCGTCTGTCTCGGACCGTCTGTCTCCGACCGTCTGTTTCCGACCGTCTGTCTCGGACCGTCTGTCTCGGGCCGTCTGTCTCGGACCGTCTGTCTCGGACCGTCTGTCTCCGACCGTCTGTCTCCGACCGTCTGTCTCGGACCGTCTGTCTCGGACCGTCTGTCTCGGACCGTCTGTCTCGGACCGTCTGTCTCAGACCGTCTGTTTCATACCGTCTGCCTCAGACCGTCTGTCTCGGACCGTCTGTCTCGGACGGTCTATCTCGGACCGTCTGTCTCGGACCGTCTGTCTCGGACCGTCTGTCTCCGACCGTCTGTCTCCGACCGTCTGTCTCGGACCGTCTGTCTCGGGCCGTCTGTCTCGGACCGTCTGTCTCGGACCGTCTGTCCCAGACCGTCTGTTTCATACCGTCTGTCTCACACCGTCTGTCTCAGACCGTCTGTCTTAGACCGTCTGTCTCTGACCGTTTGTCTCAGGCCGCCTGCCTCAGACCGTCTGTCCCAGACCGTCTGTTTCATACCGTCTGTCTCACACCGTCTGTCTCGAACCGTCTAACTTAGACCGTCTGTCTCTGACCGTCTGTCTCAGACCGTCTGTCTCAGACCAGCTGTCTCAGACCGTCTGTCTCAGACCGTCTGTTTCATACCGTCTGTCTCACACCGTCTGTCTCAGACCGAGTGTCTTAGACCGTCTGTCTCGGACCGTCTGTCTCGGACCGTCTGTCTCGGACCGTCTGTCTCGGACCGTCTGTCTCGGACCGTCTGTCTCGGACCGTCTGTCTCGGACCGTCTGTCTCGGACTGTCTGTCTCTGACCGTCTGTCTCGGACCGTCTGTCTCGGACCGTCTGTCTCGGACCGTCTGCCTCAGACCGTCCGTCTCAGACCGTCTATCTCGTCCCGTCTGTCTCAGAACTTCCGTCTCAGACCGGCTGCCTCAGACCGTCTGTCTCAGAACGTCTGTCACAGACCGTCTGTCTCAGAACGTCTATCTCGTCCCGTCGGTCTCAGACCGTCTGTCTCAGACCAGCTGTCTCAGACCGTCTGTCTCAGACCGTCTGTCTCAGACCGTCTGTCTCAGACCGTCTGTCTCAGGCCGTCTGTCTCAGACCGTCTGTCTCAGAACGACTGTCTCAGACCGTCTGTGTCAGACCAGCTGTCTCAGACCAGCTGTCTCAGACCGTCTGTATCAGACCGTCTGTCTCAGATCGTCTGTCTCAGAACGTCTGTGTCATACCGTCTGTCTGAGACCGTCTGTCTCGGACCGTCTGTCTCGGACCGTCTGTCTCGGACCGTCTGTCTCCGACCGTCTGTCTCAGACCGTCTGTCTCAGACCGTCTGTCTCAGACCGTCTGCCTCAGACCGTCTGTCTCAGACCGTCTGCCTCAGACCGTCTGTCTCAGACCGTCTGCCTCAGACCGTCCGTCTCAGACCGTCTATCTCGTCCCGTCTGTCTCAGAACTTCCGTCTCAGACCGTCTGCCTCAGACCGTCTGCCTCAGACCGTCTGCCTCAGACCGTCTGTCTCAGAACGTCTGTCACAGACCGTCTGTCTCAGAACGTCTATCTCGTCCCGTCTGTCTCAGAACTTCCGTCTCAGACCGTCTGCCTTAGACCGTCTGTCTCAGACCGTCTGTCTCAGACCGTCTGTCTCGGACGGTCTATCTCGGACCGTCTGTCTCGGACCGTCTGTCTCAGACCGTCTGTTTCATACCGTCTGCCTCAGACCGTCTGTCTCGGACCGTCTGTCTCGGACCGTCTGTCTCCGACCGTCTGTCTCCGACCGTCTGTCTCGGACCGTCTGTCTCGGGCCGTCTGTCTCGGACCGTCTGTCTCGGACCGTCTGTCTCGGACCGTCTGTCTCGGACCGTCTGTCTCGGACCGTCTGTCTCGGACCGTCTGTCTCGGACCGTCTGTCTCGGACCGTCTGTCTCAGGCCGTCTGTCTCAGACCGTCTGTCTCAGAACGACTGTCTCAGACCGTCTGTGTCAGACCAGCTGTCTCAGACCAGCTGTCTCAGACCGTCTGTCTCAGACCGTCTGTCTCAGATCGTCTGTCTCAGACCGTCCGTCTCAGACCGTCTATCTCGTCCCGTCTGCCTCAGACCGTCCGTCTCAGACCGTCTATCTCGTCCCGTCTGTCTCAGAACTTCCGTCTCAGACCGTCTGCCTCAGACCGTCTGTCTCAGAACGTCTGTCACAGACCGTCTGTCTCAGACCGTCTGTCTCAGACCGTCTGTCTCAGACCGTCTGTCTCAGGCCGTCTGTCTCAGACCGTCTGTCTCAGAACGACTGTCTCAGACCGTCTGTGTCAGACCAGCTGTCTCAGACCAGCTGTCTCAGACCGTCTGTCTCAGACCGTCTGTCTCAGATCGTCTGTCTCAGAACGTCTGTGTCATACCGTCTGTCTCAGACCGTCTGTCTCGGACCGTCTGTCTCGGACCGTCTGTCTCGGACCGTCTGTCTCAGACCGTCTGTCTCAGACCGTCTGTCTCAGACCGTCTGTCTCAGACCGTCTGCCTCAGACCGTCTGTCTCAGACCGTCTGCCTCAGACCGTCCGTCTCACACCGTCTATCTCGTCCCGTCTGTCTCAGAACTTCCGTCTCAGACCGTCTGCCTCAGACCGTCTGCCTCAGACCGTCTGCCTCAGACCGTCTGTCTCAGAACGTCTGTCACAGACCGTCTGTCTCAGAACGTCTATCTCGTCCCGTCTGTCTCAGAACTTCCGTCTCAGACCGTCTGCCTTAGACCGTCTGTCTCAGACCGTCTGTCTCGGACGGTCTATCTCGGACCGTCTGTCTCGGACCGTCTGTCTCAGACCGTCTGTTTCATACCGTCTGCCTCAGACCGTCTGTCTCGGACCGTCTGTCTCGGACCGTCTGTCTCCGACCGTCTGTCTCCGACCGTCTGTCTCGGACCGTCTGTCTCGGGCCGTCTGTCTCGGACCGTCTGTCTCGGACCGTCTGTCTCGGACCGTCTGTCTCGGACCGTCTGTCTCGGACCGTCTGTCTCGGACCGTCTGTCTCAGACCGTCTGCCTCAGACCGTCCGTCTCAGACCGTCTATCTCGTCCCGTCTGTCTCAGAACTTCCGTCTCAGACCGTCTGCCTCAGACCGTTTGTCTCAGAACGTCTGTCACAGACCGTCTGTCTCAGAACGTCTATCTCGTCCCGTCGGTCTCAGACCGTCTGTCTCAGACCAGCTGTCTCAGACCGTCTGTCTCAGACCGTCTGTCTCAGACCGTCTGTCTCAGACCGTCTGTCTCAGGCCGTCTGTCTCAGACCGTCTGTCTCAGACCGTCTGTCTCAGAACGACTGTCACAGACCGTCGGTCTCTGACCGTTTGTCTCAGGCCGCCTGCCTCAGACCGTCTGTCCCAGACCGTCTGTTTCATACCGTCTGTCTCACACCGTCTGTCTCAGACCGTCTGTCTCAGACCGTCTGTCTCAGACCGTCTGTCTCGGACGGTCTATCTCGGACCGTCTGTCTCGGACCGTCTGTCTCAGACCGTCTGTTTCATACCGTCTGCCTCAGACCGTCTGTCTCGGACCGTCTGTCTCGGACGGTCTATCTCGGACCGTCTGTCTCGGACCGTCTGTCTCGGACCGTCTGTCTCCGACCGTCTGTCTCCGACCGTCTGTCTCGGACCGTCTGTCTCGGGCCGTCTGTCTCGGACCGTCTGTCTCGGACCGTCTGTCCCAGACCGTCTGTTTCATACCGTCTGTCTCACACCGTCTGTCTCAGACCGTCTGTCTTAGACCGTCTGTCTCTGACCGTTTGTCTCAGGCCGCCTGCCTCAGACCGTCTGTCCCAGACCGTCTGTTTCATACCGTCTGTCTCACACCGTCTGTCTCAAACCGTCTAACTTAGACCGTCTGTCTCTGACCGTCTGTCTCAGACCGTCTGTCTCAGACCAGCTGTCTCAGACCGTCTGTCTCAGACCGTCTGTTTCATACCGTCTGTCTCACACCGTCTGTCTCAGACCGAGTGTCTTAGACCGTCAGTCTCAGACCGTCTGTCTCAGACCGTCTGTCTCAGACCGTCTATCTCAGACCGTCTGTTTCATACCGTCTGCCTCAGACCGTCTGTCTCGGACCGTCTGTCTCGGACGGTCTATCTCGGACCGTCTGTCTCGGACCGTCTGTCTCGGACCGTCTGTCTCGGACCGTCTGTCTCGGACCGTCTGTCTCGGACCGTCTGTCTCGGACCGTCTGTCTCGGACCGTCTGTCTCGGACCGTCTGTCTCAGACCGTCTGCCTCAGACCGTCCGTCTCAGACCGTCTATCTCGTCCCGTCTGTCTCAGAACTTCCGTCTCAGACCGTCTGCCTCAGACCGTCTGTCTCAGAACGTCTGTCACAGACCGTCTGTCTCAGAACGTCTATCTCGTCCCGTCGGTCTCAGACCGTCTGTCTCAGACCAGCTGTCTCAGACCGTCTGTCTCAGACCGTCTGTCTCAGACCGTCTGTCTCAGACCGTCTGTCTCAGGCCGTCTGTCTCAGACCGTCTGTCTCAGACCGTCTGTCTCAGAACGACTGTCTCAGACCGTCTGCGTCAGACCGTCTGTCTCGGACCGTCTGTCTCGGACCGTCTGTCTCAGACCGTCTGTCTCACACCGTCTGTCTCAGAACGTCTGTGTCATACCGTCTGTCTCGGACCGTCTGTCTCGGACCGTCTGTCTCGGACCGTCTGTCTCGGACCGTCTGTCTCGGACCGTCTGTCTCGGACCGTCTGTCTCGGACCGTCTGTCTCGGACCGTCTGTCTCGGACCGTCTGTCTCAGACCGTCTGCCTCAGACCGTCCGTCTCAGACCGTCTATCTCGTCCCGTCTGTCTCAGAACTTCCGTCTCAGACCGTCTGCCTCAGACCGTCTGTCTCAGAACGTCTGTCACAGACCGTCTGTCTCAGAACGTCTATCTCGTCCCGTCGGTCTCAGACCGTCTGTCTCAGACCAGCTGTCTCAGACCGTCTGTCTCAGACCGTCTGTCTCAGACCGTCTGTCTCAGACCGTCTGTCTCAGGCCGTCTGTCTCAGACCGTCTGTCTCAGACCGTCTGTCTCAGAACGACTGTCTCAGACCGTCTGTGTCAGACCAGCTGTCTCAGACCAGCTGTCTCAGACCGTCTGTCTCAGACCGTCTGTCTCAGACCGTCTGTCTCAGATCGTCTGTCTCAGAACGTCTGTGTCATACCGTCTGTCTCAGACCGTCTGTCTCGGACCGTCTGTCTCAGACCGTCTGTCTCGGACCGTCTGTCTCAGACCGTCTGTCTCAGACCGTCTGTCTCAGACCGTCTGTCTCAGACCGTCTGCCTCAGACCGTCTGTCTCAGACCGTCTGCCTCAGACCGTCCGTCTCAGACCGTCTATCTCGTCCCGTCTGTCTCAGAACTTCCGTCTCAGACCGTCTGCCTCAGACCGTCTGCCTCAGACCGTCTGCCTCAGACCGTCTGTCTCAGAACGTCTGTCACAGACCGTCTGTCTCAGAACGTCTATCTCGTCCCGTCTGTCTCAGAACTTCCGTCTCAGACCGTCTGCCTTAGACCGTCTGTCTCAGACCGTCTGTCTCAGACCGTCTGTCTCGGACGGTCTATCTCGGACCGTCTGTCTCGGACCGTCTGTCTCAGACCGTCTGTTTCATACCGTCTGCCTCAGACCGTCTGTCTCGGACCGTCTGTCTCGGACGGTCTATCTCGGACCGTCTGTCTCGGACCGTCTGTCTCGGACCGTCTGTCTCCGACCGTCTGTCTCCGACCGTCTGTCTCGGACCGTCTGTCTCGGGCCGTCTGTCTCGGACCGTCTGTCTCGGACCGTCTGTCTCGGACCGTCTGTCTCGGACCGTCTATCTCGTCCCGTCTGTCTCAGAACTTCCGTCTCAGACCGTCTGCCTCAGACCGTTTGTCTCAGAACGTCTGTCACAGACCGTCTGTCTCAGAACGTCTATCTCGTCCCGTCGGTCTCAGACCGTCTGTCTCAGACCAGCTGTCTCAGACCGTCTGTCTCAGACCGTCTGTCTCAGACCGTCTGTCTCAGGTCGTCTGTCTCAGACCGTCTGTCTCAGACCGTCTGTCTCAGAACGACTGTCACAGACCGTCGGTCTCAGACCGTCTGTCCCAGACCGTCTGTTTCATACCGTCTGTCTCACACCGTCTGTCTCAGACCGTCTGTCTTAGACCGTCTGTCTCTGACCGTTTGTCTCAGGCCGCCTGCCTCAGACCGTCTGTCCCAGACCGTCTGTTTCATACCGTCTGTCTCACACCGTCTGTCTCAGACCGTCTGTCTCAGACCGTCTGTCTCAGACCGTCTGTCTCAGACCGTCTGTCTCAGACCGTCTGTCTCGGACGGTCTATCTCGGACCGTCTGTCTCGGACCGTCTGTCTCAGACCGTCTGTTTCATACCGTCTGCCTCAGACCGTCTGTCTCGGACCGTCTGTCTCGGACGGTCTATCTCGGACCGTCTGTCTCGGACCGTCTGTCTCGGACCGTCTGTCTCCGACCGTCTGTCTCAGACCGTCTGTCTTAGACCGTCTGTCTCTGACCGTTTGTCTCAGGCCGCCTGCCTCAGACCGTCTGTCCCAGACCGTCTGTTTCATACCGTCTGTCTCACACCGTCTGTCTCAAACCGTCTAACTTAGACCGTCTGTCTCTGACCGTCTGTCTCAGACCGTCTGTCTCAGACCAGCTGTCTCAGACCGTCTGTCTCAGACCGTCTGTTTCATACCGTCTGTCTCACACCGTCTGTCTCAGACCGAGTGTCTTAGACCGTCAGTCTCAGACCGTCTGTCTCAGACCGTCTGTCTCAGACCGTCTATCTCAGACCGTCTGTTTCATACCGTCTGCCTCAGACCGTCTGTCTCGGACCGTCTGTCTCGGACGGTCTATCTCGGACCGTCTGTCTCGGACCGTCTGTCTCGGACCGTCTGTCTCCGACCGTCTGTCTCCGACCGTCTGTCTCGGACCGCCTGTCTCGGACCGTCTGTCTCGAACCGTCTGTCTCGGACCGTCTGTCTCAGAACGTCTATCTCGTCCCGTCTGTCTCAGAACTTCCGTCTCAGACCGTCTGCCTTAGACCGTCTGTCTCAGACCGTCTGTCTCAGACCGTCTGTCTCGGACGGTCTATCTCGGACCGTCTGTCTCGGACCGTCTGTCTCAGACCGTCTGTTTCATACCGTCTGCCTCAGACCGTCTGTCTCGGACCGTCTGTCTCGGACGGTCTATCTCGGACCGTCTGTCTCGGACCGTCTGTCTCGGACCGTCTGTCTCCGACCGTCTGTCTCCGACCGTCTGTCTCGGACCGTCTGTCTCGGGCCGTCTGTCTCGGACCGTCTGTCTCGGACCGTCTGTCTCGGACCGTCTGTCTCGGACCGTCTATCTCGTCCCGTCTGTCTCAGAACTTCCGTCTCAGACCGTCTGCCTCAGACCGTTTGTCTCAGAACGTCTGTCACAGACCGTCTGTCTCAGAACGTCTATCTCGTCTCGTCGGTCTCAGACCGTCTGTCTCAGACCAGCTGTCTCAGACCGTCTGTCTCAGACCGTCTGTCTCAGACCGTCTGTCTCAGGTCGTCTGTCTCAGACCGTCTGTCTCAGACCGTCTGTCTCAGAACGACTGTCACAGACCGTCGGTCTCAGACCGTCTGTCCCAGACCGTCTGTTTCATACCGTCTGTCTCACACCGTCTGTCTCAGACCGTCTGTCTTAGACCGTCTGTCTCTGACCGTTTGTCTCAGGCCGCCTGCCTCAGACCGTCTGTCCCAGACCGTCTGTTTCATACCGTCTGTCTCACACCGTCTGTCTCAGACCGTCTGTCTCAGACCGTCTGTCTCAGACCGTCTGTCTCAGACCGTCTGTCTCGGACGGTCTATCTCGGACCGTCTGTCTCGGACCGTTTGTCTCAGACCGTCTGTTTCATACCGTCTGCCTCAGACCGTCTGTCTCGGACCGTCTGTCTCGGACGGTCTATCTCGGACCGTCTGTCTCGGACCGTCTGTCTCGGACCGTCTGTCTCCGACCGTCTGTCTCAGACCGTCTGTCTTAGACCGTCTGTCTCTGACCGTTTGTCTCAGGCCGCCTGCCTCAGACCGTCTGTCCCAGACCGTCTGTTTCATACCGTCTGTCTCACACCGTCTGTCTCAAACCGTCTAACTTAGACCGTCTGTCTCTGACCGTCTGTCTCAGACCGTCTGTCTCAGACCAGCTGTCTCAGACCGTCTGTCTCAGACCGTCTGTTTCATACCGTCTGTCTCACACCGTCTGTCTCAGACCGAGTGTCTTAGACCGTCAGTCTCAGACCGTCTGTCTCAGACCGTCTGTCTCAGACCGTCTATCTCAGACCGTCTGTTTCATACCGTCTGCCTCAGACCGTCTGTCTCGGACCGTCTGTCTCGGACGGTCTATCTCGGACCGTCTGTCTCGGACCGTCTGTCTCGGACCGTCTGTCTCCGACCGTCTGTCTCCGACCGTCTGTCTCGGACCGTCTGTCTCGGACCGTCTGTCTCGAACCGTCTGTCTCGGACCGTCTGTCTCGGACCGTCTGTCTCGGACCGTCTGTCTCGGACCGTCTGTCTCGGACCGTCTGTCTCAGACCGTCTGTCTCATACCGTCTGTCTCAGACCGTCTGTCTCAGACCGTCTGTCTCAGACCGTCTGTCTCAGACCGTCTGTCTCAGAACGACTGTCTCAGACCGTCGGTCTCAGACCGTCTGTCTCAGACCAGCTGTCTCAGACCAGCTGTCTCAGACCGTCTGTCTCAGACCGTCTGTCTCAGACCGTCTGTCTCAGACCGTCTGTCTCAGACCGTCTGTCTCAGACCGTCTGTCTCAGACCGTCTGTCTCAGACCGTCTGTCTCAGACCGTCTGTCTCAGACCGTCTGTCTCAGAACGACTGTCTCAGACCGTCTGTCTCAGACCAGCTGTCTCCGACCAGCTGTCTCAGACCGTCTGTCTCAGACCGTCTGTCTTAGACCGTCTGTCTCAGACCGTCAGTCTCAGACCGTCTGTCTCAGACCGTCTGTCTCAGACCGTCTGTCTCAGACCGTCTGTCTCAGACCGTTTGTCTCAGGCCGCCTGCCTCAGACCGTCTGTCCCAGACCGTATGTTTCATACCGTCTGTCTCACACCGTCTGTCTCAGACCGTCTGTCTTAGACCGTTTGTCTCAGGCCGCCTGCCTCAGACCGTCTGTCCCAGACCGTCTGTTTCATACCGTCTGTCTCACACCGTCTGTCTCAGACCGTCTGTCTCAGACCGTCTGTCTCAGACCGTCTGTCTCGGACGGTCTATCTCGGACCGTCTGTCTCGGACCGTCTGTCTCAGACCGTCTGTTTCATACCGTCTGCCTCAGACCGTCTGTCTCGGACCGTCTGTCTCGGACGGTCTATCTCGGACTGTCTGTCTCGGACCGTCTGTCTCGGACCGTCTGTCTCCGACCGTCTGTCTCCGACCGTCTGTCTCGGACCGTCTGTCTCGGGCCGTCTGTCTCGGACCGTCTGTCTCGGACCGTCTGTCTCGGACCGTCTGTCTCGGACCGTCTGTCTCGGACCGTCTGTCTCAGACCGTCTGCCTCAGACCGTCCGTCTCAGACCGTCTGTCTCAGAACGTCTATCTCGTCCCGTCTGTCTCAGAACTTCCGTCTCAGACCGTCTGCCTTAGACCGTCTGTCTCAGAACGTCTGTCACAGACCGTCTGTCTCAGAACGTCTATCTCGTCCCGTCGGTCTCAGACCGTCTGTCTCAGACCAGCTGTCTCAGACCGTCTGTCTCAGACCGTCTGTCTCAGGCCGTCTGTCTCAGACCGTCTGTCTCAGACCGTCTGTATCAGAACGACTGTCTCAGACCGTCGGTCTCAGACCGTCTGTCTCAGACCAGCTGTCTCAGACCAGCTGTCTCAGACCGTCTGTCTCAGACCGTCTGTCTCAGACCGTCTGTCTCAGACCGTCTGTCTCAGACCGTCTGTCTCAGACCGTCTGTCTCAGAACGACTGTCTCAGACCGTCTGTCTCAGACCGTCTGTCTCAGACCGTCTGTCTCAGGCCGTCTGTCTCAGACCGTCTGTCTCAGACCGTCTGTCTCAGAACGACTGTCTCAGACCGTCGGTCTCAGACCGTCTGTCTCAGACCAGCTGTCTCAGACCAGCTGTCTCAGAACGACTGTCTCAGACCGTCTGTCTCAGACCGTCTGTCTCAGACCGTCTGTCTCAGACCGTCTGTCTCAGACCGTCTGTCTCAGAACGACTGTCTCAGACCGTCGGTCTCAGACCGTCTGTCTCAGACCAGCTGTCTCAGACCAGCTGTCTCAGACCGTCTGTCTCAGACCGTCTGTCTCAGACCGTCTGTCTCAGACCGTCTGTCTCAGACCGTCTCTCTCAGACCGTCTGTCTCAGACCGTCTGTCTCAGAACGACTGTCTCAGACCGTCGGTCTCAGACCGTCTGTCTCAGACCAGCTGTCTCCGACCAGCTGTCTCAGACCGTCTGTCTCAGACCGTCTGTCTTAGACCGTCTGTCTCAGACCGTCAGTCTCAGATCGTCTGTCTCAGACCGTCTGTCTCAGACCGTCTGTCTCAGACCGTCTGTCTCAGACCGTTTGTCTCAGGCCGCCTGCCTCAGACCGTCTGTCCCAGACCGTCTGTTTCATACCGTCTGTCTCACACCGTCTGTCTCAGACCGTCTGTCTTAGACCGTTTGTCTCAGGCCGCCTGCCTCAGACCGTCTGTCCCAGACCGTCTGTTTCATACCGTCTGTCTCACACCGTCTGTCTCAGACCGTCTGTCTCAGACCGTCTGTCTCAGACCGTCTGTCTCAGACCGTCTGTCTCGGACGGTCTATCTCGGACCGTCTGTCTCAGACTGTCTGTTTCATACCGTCTGCCTCAGACCGTCTGTCTCGGACCGTCTGTCTCGGACGGTCTATCTCGGACTGTCTGTCTCGGACCGTCTGTCTCGGACCGTCTGTCTCCGACCGTCTGTCTCCGACCGTCTGTCTCGGACCGTCTGTCTCGGGCCGTCTGTCTCGGACCGTCTGTCTCGGACCGTCTGTCTCGGACCGTCTGTCTCGGACCGTCTGTCTCAGACCGTCTGCCTCAGACCGTCTGTCTCAGAACGTCTGTCACAGACCGTATGTCTCAGAACGTCTATCTCGTCCCGTCGGTCTCAGACCGTCTGTCTCAGACCAGCTGTCTCAGACCGTCTGTCTCAGACCGTCTGTCTCAGACCGTCTATCTCAGACCGTCTGTTTCATACCGTCTGCCTCAGACCGTCTGTCTCGGACCGTCTGTCTCGGACGGTCTATCTCGGACCGTCTGTCTCAGACCAGCTGTCTCAGACCGTCTGTCTCAGACCGTCTGTTTCATACCGTCTGTCTCACACCGTCTGTCTCAGACCGAGTGTCTTAGACCGTCAGTCTCAGACCGTCTGTCTCGGACGGTCTATCTCGGACCGTCTGTCTCGGACCGTCTGTCTCAGACCGTCTGTTTCATACCGTCTGCCTCAGACCGTCTGTCTCCGACCGTCTGTCTCGGACGGTCTATCTCGGACCGTCTGTCTCGGACCGTCTGTCTCGGACCGTCTGTCTCCGACCGTCTGTCTCCGACCGTCTGTCTCGGACCGTCTGTCTCTGACCGTCTATCTCGTCCCGTCTGTCTCAGAACTTCCGTCTCAGACCGTCTGCCTCAGACCGTCTGTCTCAGAACGTCTGTCACAGACCGTCTGTCTCAGAACGTCTATCTCGTCCCGTCGGTCTCAGACCGTCTGTCTCAGACCAGGTGTCTCAGACCGTCTGTCTCAGACCGTCTGTCTCAGACCGTCTGCCTTAGGCCGTCTGTCTCAGACCGTCTGTCTCAGGCCGTCTGTCTCAGACCGTCTGTCTCAGACCGTCTGTCTCAGAACGACTGTCTCAGACCGTCTGTGTCAGACCAGCTGTCTCAGACCAGCTGTCTCAGACCGTCTGTCTCAGACCGTCTGTCTCAGAACAGCTGTGTCATACCGTCTGTCTCAGACCGTCTGTCTCGGACCGTCTGTCTCGGACCGTCTGTCTCGGACCGTCTGTCTCAGACCGTCTGTCTCAGACCGTCTGTCTCCGACCGTCTGTCTCCGACCGTCTGTCTCGGACCGTCTGTCTCAGACCGTCTATCTCGTCCCGTCTGTCTCAGAACTTCCGTCTCAGACCGTCTGCCTCAGACCGTCTGTCTCAGAACGTCTGTCACAGACCGTCTGTCTCAGAACGTCTATCTCGTCCCGTCGGTCTCAGACCGTCTGTCTCAGACCAGCTGTCTCAGACCGTCTGTCTCAGAACGACTGTCTCAGACCGTCGGTCTCAGACCGTCTGTCTCAGACCAGCTGTCTCAGACCAGCTGTCTCAGACTGTCTGTTTCATACCGCCTGCCTCAGACCGTCTGTCTCGGACCGTCTGTCTCGGACGGTCTATCTCGGACCGTCTGTCTCGGAACGTCTGTCTCGGACCGTCTGTCTCCGACCGTCTGTCTCCGACCGTCTGTCTCAGACCGTCTGTCTCAGACCGTCTGTCTGAGACCGTCTGTCTCAGGCCGTCTGCCTCGGACCGTCTGTCTCGGACCGTCTGTCTCGGACGGTCTATCTCTGACCGTCTGTCTCCGACCGTCTGTCTCAGACCGTCTGTCTCAGACCGTCTGTCTCAGGCCGTCTGTCTCAGACCGTCTGTCTCAGACCGTCTGCCTCAGACCGTCCGTCTCAGACCGTCTGTCTCGGACCGTCTGTCTCGGACCGTCTGTCTCGGACCGTCTGTCTCGGACCGTCTGTCTCGGACCGTCTGTCTCAGACCGTCTGCCTCAGACCGTCCGTCTCAGACCGTCTACCTCGTCCCGTCTGTCTAAGAACTTCCATCTCAGACCGTCTGCCTCAGACCGTCTGCCTCAGACCGTCTGTCTCAGAACGTCTGTCACAGACCGTCTGTGTCAGAACGTCTATCTCGTCCCGTCGGTCTCAGACTGTCTGTCTCAGACCGTCTGCCTCAGACCGTCTGTCTCGGACCGTCTGTCTCGGACGGTCTATCTCGGACCGTCTGTCTCGGACCGTCTGTCTCGGACCGTCTGTCTCGGACCGTCTGTCTCCGACCGTCTGTCTCCGACCGTCTGTCTCGGACCGTCTGTCTCGGGCCGTCTGTCTCGGACCGTCTGTCTCGGACCGTCTGTCTCGGACCGTCTGTCTCGGACCGTCTGTCTCGGACCGTCTGTCTCGGACCGTCTGTCTCGGACCGTCTGTCTCGGACCGTCTGCCTCGGACCGTCCGTCTCAGACCGTCTATCTCGTCCCGTCTGTCTCAGAACTTCCGTCTCAGACCGTCTGCCTCAGACCGTCTGTCTCAGAACGTCTGTCACAGACCGTCTGTCTCAGAACGTCTATCTCGTCCCGTCGGTCTCAGACCGTCTGTCTCAGAACTTCCGTCTCAGACCGTCTGCCTCAGACCGTCTGTCTCAGAACGTCTGTCACAGACCGTCTGCCTCAGACCGTCTGTCTCAGAACGTCTGTCACAGACCGTCTGTCTCAGAACGTCTATCTCGTCCCGTCGGTCTCAGACCGACTGTCTCAGACCAGCTGTCTCAGACCGTCTGTCTCAGACCGTCTGTCTCAGACCGTCTGTCTCAGACCGTCTGTCTCAGACCGTCTGTCTCAGAACGACTGTCTCAGACCGTCGGTCTCAGACCATCTGTCTCAGACCAGCTGTCTCAGACCAGCTGTCTCAGACCGTCTGTCTCAGACCGTCTGTCTCAGACCGTCTGTCTCAGACCGTCTGTCTCAGACCAGCTGTCTCAGACCAGCTGTCTCAGACCGTCTGTCTCAGACCGTCTGTCTCAGACCGTCTGTCTCAGACCGTCTGTCTCAGAACGTCTGTGTCATACCGTCTGTCTCAGACCGTCTGTCTCGGACCGTCTGTCTCGGACCGTCTGTCTCGGACCGTCTGTCTCGGACCGTCTGTCTCGGACCGTCTGTCTCGGACCGTCTGTCTCCGACCGTCTGTCTCAGACCGTCTGTCTCAGACCGTCTGCCTCAGACCGTCCGTCTCAGACCGTCTATCTCGACCCGTCTGTCTAAGAACTTCCATCTCAGACCGTCTGCCTCAGACCGTCCGTCTCAGACCGTCTATCTCGTCCCGTCTGTCTCAGAACTTCCGTCTCAGACCGTCTGCCTCAGACCGTCTGTCTCAGAACAGCTGTCTCAGACCGTCTGTCTCAGACCGTCTGTCTCAGACCGTCTGTCTCAGACCGTCTGTCTCAGACCGTCTGTCTCAGAACGTCTGTGTCATACCGTCTGTCTCGGACCGTCTGTCTCGGACCGTCTGTCTCGGACCGTCTGTCTCGGACCGTCTGTCTCGCACCGTCTGTCTCGGACCGTCTGTCTCAGACCGTCTGTCTCAGACCGTCTGCCTCAGACCGTCCGTCTCAGACCGTCTACCTCGTCCCGTCTGTCTAAGAACTGCCATCTCAGACCGTCTGCCTCAGACCGTCTGCCTCAGACCGTCTGCCTCAGACCGTCTGTCTCAGAACGTCTGTCACAGACCGTCTGTCTCAGAACGTCTATCTCGTCCCGTCGGTCTCAGACTGTCTGTCTCAGACCGTCTGCCTCAGACCGTCTGTCTCGGACCGTCTGTCTCGGACGGTCTATCTCGGACCGTCTGTCTCGGACCGTCTGTCTCGGACCGTCTGTCTCCGACCGTCTGTCTCGGACCGTCTGTCTCGGGCCGTCTGTCTCGGACCGTCTGTCTCAGACCAGCTGTCTCAGACCAGCTGTCTCAGACCGTCTGTCTCAGACCGTCTGTCTCAGACCGTCTGTCTCAGACCGTCTGCCTCAGACCGTCCGTCTCAGACCGTCTACCTCGTCCCGTCTGTCTAAGAACTTCCATCTCAGACCGTCTGCCTCAGACCGTCTGCCTCAGACCGTCTGTCTCAGAACGTCTGTCACAGACCGTCTGTCTCAGAACGTCTATCTCGTCCCGTCTGTCTCAGACCGTCTGTCTCAGAACGACTGTCTCAGACCGTCTATCTCGGACCGTCTGTCTCGGACCGTCTGTCTCCGACCGTCTGTCTCGGACCGTCTGTCTCGGACCGTCTGTCTCGGACCGTCTGTCTCGGACCGTCTGTCTCGGACCGTCTGTCTCGGACCGTCTGTCTCAGACCGTCTGCCTCGGACCGTCCGTCTCAGACCGTCTATCTCGTCCCGTCTGTCTCAGAACTTCCGTCTCAGACCGTCTGCCTCAGACCGTCTGTCTCAGAACGTCTGTCACAGACCGTCTGTCTCAGAACGTCTATCTCGTCCCGTCGGTCTCAGACCGTCTGTCTCAGAACTTCCGTCTCAGACCGTCTGCCTCAGACCGTCTGTCTCAGAACGTCTGTCACAGACCGTCTGCCTCAGACCGTCTGTCTCAGAACGTCTGTCACAGACCGTCTGTCTCAGAACGTCTATCTCGTCCCGTCGGTCTCAGACCGACTGTCTCAGACCAGCTGTCTCCGACCGTCTGTCTCGGACCGTCTGTCTCAGACCGTCTATCTCGTCCCGTCTGTCTCAGAACTTCCGTCTCAGACCGTCTGCCTCAGACCGTCTGTCTCAGAACGTCTGTCACAGACCGTCTGTCTCAGAACGTCTATCTCGTCCCGTCGGTCTCAGACCGTCTGTCTCAGACCAGCTGTCTCAGACCGTCTGTCTCAGAACGACTGTCTCAGACCGTCGGTCTCAGACCGTCTGTCTCAGACCAGCTGTCTCAGACCAGCTGTCTCAGACTGTCTGTTTCATACCGCCTGCCTCAGACCGTCTGTCTCGGACCGTCTGTCTCGGACGGTCTATCTCGGACCGTCTGTCTCGGAACGTCTGTCTCGGACCGTCTGTCTCCGACCGTCTGTCTCCGACCGTCTGTCTCAGACCGTCTGTCTCAGACCGTCTGTCTGAGACCGTCTGTCTCAGGCCGTCTGCCTCGGACCGTCTGTCTCGGACCGTCTGTCTCGGACGGTCTATCTCTGACCGTCTGTCTCCGACCGTCTGTCTCAGACCGTCTGTCTCAGACCGTCTGTCTCAGGCCGTCTGTCTCAGACCGTCTGTCTCAGACCGTCTGCCTCAGACCGTCCGTCTCAGACCGTCTGTCTCGGACCGTCTGTCTCGGACCGTCTGTCTCGGACCGTCTGTCTCGGACCGTCTGTCTCGGACCGTCTGTCTCGGACCGTCTGTCTCAGACCGTCTGCCTCAGACCGTCCGTCTCAGACCGTCTACCTCGTCCCGTCTGTCTAAGAACTTCCATCTCAGACCGTCTGCCTCAGACCGTCTGCCTCAGACCGTCTGTCTCAGAACGTCTGTCACAGACCGTCTGTGTCAGAACGTCTATCTCGTCCCGTCGGTCTCAGACTGTCTGTCTCAGACCGTCTGCCTCAGACCGTCTGTCTCGGACCGTCTGTCTCGGACGGTCTATCTCGGACCGTCTGTCTCGGACCGTCTGTCTCGGACCGTCTGTCTCGGACCGTCTGTCTCCGACCGTCTGTCTCCGACCGTCTGTCTCGGACCGTCTGTCTCGGGCCGTCTGTCTCGGACCGTCTGTCTCGGACCGTCTGTCTCGGACCGTCTGTCTCGGACCGTCTGTCTCGGACCGTCTGTCTCGGACCGTCTGTCTCGGACCGTCTGTCTCGGACCGTCTGCCTCGGACCGTCCGTCTCAGACCGTCTATCTCGTCCCGTCTGTCTCAGAACTTCCGTCTCAGACCGTCTGCCTCAGACCGTCTGTCTCAGAACGTCTGTCACAGACCGTCTGTCTCAGAACGTCTATCTCGTCCCGTCGGTCTCAGACCGTCTGTCTCAGAACTTCCGTCTCAGACCGTCTGCCTCAGACCGTCTGTCTCAGAACGTCTGTCACAGACCGTCTGCCTCAGACCGTCTGTCTCAGAACGTCTGTCACAGACCGTCTGTCTCAGAACGTCTATCTCGTCCCGTCGGTCTCAGACCGACTGTCTCAGACCAGCTGTCTCAGACCGTCTGTCTCAGACCGTCTGTCTCAGACCGTCTGTCTCAGACCGTCTGTCTCAGACCGTCTGTCTCAGAACGACTGTCTCAGACCGTCGGTCTCAGACCATCTGTCTCAGACCAGCTGTCTCAGACCAGCTGTCTCAGACCGTCTGTCTCAGACCGTCTGTCTCAGACCGTCTGTCTCAGACCGTCTGTCTCAGACCAGCTGTCTCAGACCAGCTGTCTCAGACCGTCTGTCTCAGACCGTCTGTCTCAGACCGTCTGTCTCAGACCGTCTGTCTCAGAACGTCTGTGTCATACCGTCTGTCTCAGACCGTCTGTCTCGGACCGTCTGTCTCGGACCGTCTGTCTCGGACCGTCTGTCTCGGACCGTCTGTCTCGGACCGTCTGTCTCGGACCGTCTGTCTCCGACCGTCTGTCTCAGACCGTCTGTCTCAGACCGTCTGCCTCAGACCGTCCGTCTCAGACCGTCTATCTCGACCCGTCTGTCTAAGAACTTCCATCTCAGACCGTCTGCCTCAGACCGTCCGTCTCAGACCGTCTATCTCGTCCCGTCTGTCTCAGAACTTCCGTCTCAGACCGTCTGCCTCAGACCGTCTGTCTCAGAACAGCTGTCTCAGACCGTCTGTCTCAGACCGTCTGTCTCAGACCGTCTGTCTCAGACCGTCTGTCTCAGACCGTCTGTCTCAGAACGTCTGTGTCATACCGTCTGTCTCGGACCGTCTGTCTCGGACCGTCTGTCTCGGACCGTCTGTCTCGGACCGTCTGTCTCGCACCGTCTGTCTCGGACCGTCTGTCTCAGACCGTCTGTCTCAGACCGTCTGCCTCAGACCGTCCGTCTCAGACCGTCTACCTCGTCCCGTCTGTCTAAGAACTGCCATCTCAGACCGTCTGCCTCAGACCGTCTGCCTCAGACCGTCTGCCTCAGACCGTCTGTCTCAGAACGTCTGTCACAGACCGTCTGTCTCAGAACGTCTATCTCGTCCCGTCGGTCTCAGACTGTCTGTCTCAGACCGTCTGCCTCAGACCGTCTGTCTCGGACCGTCTGTCTCGGACGGTCTATCTCGGACCGTCTGTCTCGGACCGTCTGTCTCGGACCGTCTGTCTCCGACCGTCTGTCTCGGACCGTCTGTCTCGGGCCGTCTGTCTCGGACCGTCTGTCTCAGACCAGCTGTCTCAGACCAGCTGTCTCAGACCGTCTGTCTCAGACCGTCTGTCTCAGACCGTCTGTCTCAGACCGTCTGCCTCAGACCGTCCGTCTCAGACCGTCTACCTCGTCCCGTCTGTCTAAGAACTTCCATCTCAGACCGTCTGCCTCAGACCGTCTGCCTCAGACCGTCTGTCTCAGAACGTCTGTCACAGACCGTCTGTCTCAGAACGTCTATCTCGTCCCGTCTGTCTCAGACCGTCTGTCTCAGAACGACTGTCTCAGACCGTCTATCTCGGACCGTCTGTCTCGGACCGTCTGTCTCCGACCGTCTGTCTCGGACCGTCTGTCTCGGACCGTCTGTCTCGGACCGTCTGTCTCGGACCGTCTGTCTCGGACCGTCTGTCTCGGACCGTCTGTCTCAGACCGTCTGCCTCGGACCGTCCGTCTCAGACCGTCTATCTCGTCCCGTCTGTCTCAGAACTTCCGTCTCAGACCGTCTGCCTCAGACCGTCTGTCTCAGAACGTCTGTCACAGACCGTCTGTCTCAGAACGTCTATCTCGTCCCGTCGGTCTCAGACCGTCTGTCTCAGAACTTCCGTCTCAGACCGTCTGCCTCAGACCGTCTGTCTCAGAACGTCTGTCACAGACCGTCTGCCTCAGACCGTCTGTCTCAGAACGTCTGTCACAGACCGTCTGTCTCAGAACGTCTATCTCGTCCCGTCGGTCTCAGACCGACTGTCTCAGACCAGCTGTCTCAGACCGTCTGTCTCAGACCGTCTGTCTCAGACCGTCTGTCTCAGAACGACTGTCTCAGACCGTCGGTCTCAGACCATCTGTCTCAGACCAGCTGTCTCAGACCAGCTGTCTCAGACCGTCTGTCTCAGACCGTCTGTCTCAGACCGTCTGTCTCAGACCGTCTGTCTCAGACCAGCTGTCTCAGACCAGCTGTCTCAGACCGTCTGTCTCAGACCGTCTGTCTCAGACCGTCTGTCTCAGACCGTCTGTCTCAGAACGTCTGTGTCATACCGTCTGTCTCAGACCGTCTGTCTCGGACCGTCTGTCTCGGACCGTCTGTCTCGGACCGTCTGTCTCGGACCGTCTGTCTCGGACCGTCTGTCTCGGACCGTCTGTCTCCGACCGTCTGTCTCAGACCGTCTGTCTCAGACCGTCTGCCTCAGACCGTCCGTCTCAGACCGTCTATCTCGACCCGTCTGTCTAAGAACTTCCATCTCAGACCGTCTGCCTCAGACCGTCTGCCTCAGACCGTCTGCCTCAGACCGTCTGCCTCAGACCGTCTGTCTCAGAACGTCTGTCACAGACCGTCTGTCTCAGAACTTCCGTCTCAGACCGTCTGCCTCAGACCGTCTGTCTCAGAACAGCTGTCTCAGACCGTCTGTCTCAGACCGTCTGTCTCAGAACGTCTGTCTCAGACCGTCTGTCTCAGAACGTCTGTGTCATACCGTCTGTCTCGGACCGTCTGTCTCGGACCGTCTGTCTCGGACCGTCTGTCTCGGACCGTCTGTCTCGGACCGTCTGTCTCGGACCGTCTGTCTCGCACCGTCTGTCTCGGACCGTCTGTCTCAGACCGTCTGTCTCAGACCGTCTGCCTCAGACCGTCCGTCTCAGACCGTCTACCTCGTCCCGTCTGTCTAAGAACTTCCATCTCAGACCGTCTGCCTCAGACCGTCTGCCTCAGACCGTCTGCCTCAGACCGTCTGTCTCAGAACGTCTGTCACAGACCGTCTGTCTCAGAACGTCTATCTCGTCCCGTCGGTCTCAGACTGTCTGTCTCAGACCGTCTGCCTCAGACCGTCTGTCTCGGACCGTCTGTCTCGGACGGTCTGTCTCGGACCGTCTGTCTCCGACCGTCTGTCTCCGACCGTCTGTCTCGGACCGTCTGTCTCGGGCCGTCTGTCTCGGACCGTCTGTCTCGGACCGTCTGTCTCGGACCGTCTGTCTCGGACCGTCTGTCTCGGACCGTCTGTCTCGGACCGTCTGTCTCGGACCGTCTGTCTCGGACCGTCTGTCTCGGACCGTCTGCCTCAGACCGTCCGTCTCAGACCGTCTATCTCGTCCCGTCTGTCTCAGAACTTCCGTCTCAGACCGTCTGCCTCAGACCGTCTGTCTCAGAACAGCTGTCTCAGACCGTCTGTCTCAGACCGTCTGTCTCAGACCGTCTGTCTCAGACCGTCTGTCTCAGAACGTCTGTGTCATACCGTCTGTCTCGGACCGTCTGTCTCGGACCGTCTGTCTCGGACCGTCTGTCTCGGACCGTCTGTCTCGGACCGTCTGTCTCGCACCGTCTGTCTCGGACCGTCTGTCTCAGACCGTCTGTCTCAGACCGTCTGCCTCAGACCGTCCGTCTCAGACCGTCTACCTCGTCCCGTCTGTCTAAGAACTTCCATCTCAGACCGTCTGCCTCAGACCGTCTGCCTCAGACCGTCTGCCTCAGACCGTCTGTCTCAGAACGTCTGTCACAGACCGTCTGTCTCAGAACGTCTATCTCGTCCCGTCGGTCTCAGACCGTCTGCCTCAGACCGTCTGCCTCAGACCGTCTGTCTCGGACCGTCTGTCTCGGACGGTCTATCTCGGACCGTCTGTCTCGGACCGTCTGTCTCGGACCGTCTGTCTCCGACCGTCTGTCTCGGACCGTCTGTCTCGGGCCGTCTGTCTCGGACCGTCTGTCTCAGACCAGCTGTCTCAGACCAGCTGTCTCAGACCAGCTGTCTCAGACCGTCTGTCTCAGACCGTCTGTCTCAGACCGTCTGCCTCAGACCGTCCGTCTCAGACCGTCTACCTCGTCCCGTCTGTCTAAGAACTTCCATCTCAGACCGTCTGCCTCAGACCGTCTGCCTCAGACCGTCTGTCTCAGAACGTCTGTCACAGACCGTCTGTCTCAGAACGTCTATCTCGTCCCGTCTGTCTCAGACCGTCTGTCTCAGAACGACTGTCTCAGACCGTCTATCTCGGACCGTCTGTCTCGGACCGTCTGTCTCCGACCGTCTGTCTCCGACCGTCTGTCTCGGACCGTCTGTCTCGGGCCGTCTGTCTCGGACCGTCTGTCTCGGACCGTCTGTCTCGGACCGTCTGTCTCGGACCGTCTGTCTCGGACCGTCTGTCTCGGACCGTCTGTCTCGGACCGTCTGTCTCGGACCGTCTGCCTCAGACCGTCCGTCTCAGACCGTCTATCTCGTCCCGTCTGTCTCAGAACTTCCGTCTCAGACCGTCTGCCTCAGACCGTCTGTCTCAGAACGTCTGTCACAGACCGTCTGTCTCAGAACGTCTATCTCGTCCCGTCGGCCTCAGACCGACTGTCTCAGACCAGCTGTCTCAGACCGTCTGTCTCAGACCGTCTGTCTCAGACCGTCTGTCTCAGGCCGTCTGTCTCAGACCGTCTGTCTCAGACCGTCTGTCTCAGAACGACTGTCTCAGACCGTCGGTCTCAGACCGTCTGTCTCAGACCAGCTGTCTCAGACCAGCTGTCTCAGACCGTCTGTCTCAGACCGTCTGTCTCAGACCGTCTGTGTCAGACCGTCTGTCTCAGACCGTCTGTCTCAGACCGTCTGTCTCAGACCGTCTGTCTCAGACCGTCTGTCTCAGACCGTCTGTCTCAGAACGACTGTCTCAGACCGTCTGTCTCAGACCGTCTGTCTCAGACCGTCTGTCTCAGGCCGTCTGTCTCAGACCGTCTGTCTCAGACCGTCTGTCTCAGAACGACTGTCTCAGACCGTCGGTCTCAGACCATCTGTCTCAGACCAGCTGTCTCAGACCAGCTGTCTCAGACCGTCTGTCTCAGACCGTCTGTCTCAGACCGTCTGTCTCAGACCGTCTGTCTCAGACCGCCTGTCTCAGACCAGCTGTCTCAGACCGTCTGCCTCAGACCGTCTGTCTCAGAACGACTGTCTCAGACCGTCTGTCTCGGACCGTCTGTCTCCGACCGTCTGTCTCCGACCGTCTGTCTCGGACCGTCTGTCTCGGGCCGTCTGTCTCGGACCGTCTGTCTCGGACCGTCTGTCTCGGACCGTCTGTCTCGGACCGTCTGTCTCGGACCGTCTGTCTCGGACCGTCTGTCTCGGACCGTCTGTCTCGGAGCGTCTGTCTCGGACCGTCTGTCTCGGACCGTCTGCCTCAGACCGTCCGTCTCAGACCGTCTATCTCGTCCCGTCTGTCTCAGAACTTCCGTCTCAGACCGTCTGCCTCAGACCGTCTGTCTCAGAACAGCTGTCTCAGACCGTCTGTCTCAGACCGTCTGTCTCAGACCGTCTGTCTCAGACCGTCTGTCTCAGACCGTCTGTCTCAGACCGTCTGTCTCAGACCGTCTGTCTCAGAACGTCTGTGTCATACCGTCTGTCTCAGACCGTCTGTCTCGGACCGTCTGTCTCGGACCGTCTGTCTCGGACCGTCTGTCTCGGACCGTCTGTCTCGCACCGTCTGTCTCGGACCGTCTGTCTCAGACCGTCTGTCTCAGACCGTCTGCCTCAGACCGTCCGTCTCAGACCGTCTACCTCGTCCCGTCTGTCTAAGAACTTCCATCTCAGACCGTCTGCCTCAGACCGTCTGCCTCAGACCGTCTGCCTCAGACCGTCTGTCTCAGAACGTCTGTCACAGACCGTCTGTCTCAGAACGTCTATCTCGTCCCGTCGGTCTCAGACTGTCTGTCTCAGACCGTCTGCCTCAGACCGTCTGTCTCGGACCGTCTGTCTCGGACGGTCTATCTCGGACCGTCTGTCTCGGACCGTCTGTCTCGGACCGTCTGTCTCCGACCGTCTGTCTCGGACCGTCTGTCTCGGGCCGTCTGTCTCGGACCGTCTGTCTCAGACCAGCTGTCTCAGACCAGCTGTCTCAGACCGTCTGTCTCAGACCGTCTGTCTCAGACCGTCTGTCTCAGACCGTCTGCCTCAGACCGTCCGTCTCAGACCGTCTACCTCGTCCCGTCTGTTTAAGAACTTCCATCTCAGACCGTCTGCCTCAGACCGTCTGTCTCAGAACGTCTGTCACAGACCGTCTGTCTCAGAACGTCTATCTCGTCCCGTCTGTCTCAGACCGTCTGTCTCAGAACGACTGTCTCAGACCGTCTGTCTCGGACCGTCTGTCTCGGACCGTCTGTCTCCGACCGTCTGTCTCCGACCGTCTGTCTCGGACCGTCTGTCTCGGGCCGTCTGTCTCGGACCGTCTGTCTCGGACCGTCTGTCTCGGACCGTCTGTCTCGGACCGTCTGTCTCGGACCGTCTGTCTCGGACCGTCTGTCTCGGACCGTCTGTCTCGGACCGTCTGTCTCGGACCGTCTGCCTCAGACCGTCCGTCTCAGACCGTCTATCTCGTCCCGTCTGTCTCAGAACTTCCGTCTCAGACCGTCTGCCTCAGACCGTCTGTCTCAGAACGTCTGTCACAGACCGTCTGTCTCAGAACGTCTATCTCGTCCCGTCGGTCTCAGACCGACTGTCTCAGACCAGCTGTCTCAGACCGTCTGTCTCAGACCGTCTGTCTCAGACCGTCTGTCTCAGGCCGTCTGTCTCAGACCGTCTGTCTCAGACCGTCTGTCTCAGAACGACTGTCTCAGACCGTCGGTCTCAGACCGTCTGTCTCAGACCAGCTGTCTCAGACCAGCTGTCTCAGACCGTCTGTCTCAGACCGTCTGTCTCAGACCGTCTGTGTCAAACCGTCTGTCTCAGACCGTCTGTCTCAGACCGTCTGTCTCAGACCGTCTGTCTCAGACCGTCTGTCTCAGAACGACTGTCTCAGACCGTCTGTCTCAGACCGTCTGTCTCAGACCGTCTGTCTCAGGCCGTCTGTCTCAGACCGTCTGTCTCAGACCGTCTGTCTCAGAACGACTGTCTCAGACCGTCGGTCTCAGACCATCTGTCTCAGACCAGCTGTCTCAGACCAGCTGTCTCAGACCGTCTGTCTCAGACCGTCTGTCTCAGACCGTCTGTCTCAGACCGTCTGTCTCAGACCAGCTGTCTCAGACCAGCTGTCTCAGACCGTCTGTCTCAGACCGTCTGTCTCAGACCGTCTGTCTCAGACCGTCTGTCTCAGAACGTCTGTGTCATACCGTCTGTCTCAGACCGTCTGTCTCGGACCGTCTGTCTCGGACCGTCTGTCTCAGACCGTCTGTCTCAGACCGTCTGTCTCAGACCGTCTGCCTCAGACCGTCCGTCTCAGACCGTCTATCTCGTCCCGTCTGTCTAAGAACTTCCATCTCAGACCGTCTGCCTCAGACCGTCTGCCTCAGACCGTCTGCCTCAGACCGTCTGCCTCAGACCGTCTGCCTCAGACCGTCTGTCTCAGAACGTCTGTGTCATACCGTCTGTCTCAGACCGTCTGTCTCGGACCGTCTGTCTCGGACCGTCTGTCTCGGACCGTCTGTCTCCGACCGACTGTTTCATACCGTCTGCCTCAGACCGTCTGTCTCAGACCGTCTGTCTCCGACCGTCTGTCTCGGACCGTCTGTCTCGGACCGTCTGTCTCGGACCGTCTGTCTCAGACCGTCTGTCTCAGACCGTCTGTCTCAGACCGTCTGTCTCAGGCCGTCTGTCTCAGACCGTCTGTCTCAGACCGTCTGTCTCAGAACGACTGTCTCAGACCGTCGGTCTCAGACCATCTGTCTCAGACCAGCTGTCTCAGACCAGCTGTCTCAGACCGTCTGTCTCAGACCGTCTGTCTCAGACCGTCTGTCTCAGACCGTCTGTCTCAGACCAGCTGTCTCAGACCAGCTGTCTCAGACCGTCTGTCTCAGACCGTCTGTCTCAGACCGTCTGTCTCAGACCGTCTGTCTCAGAACGTCTGTGTCATACCGTCTGTCTCAGACCGTCTGTCTCGGACCGTCTGTCTCGGACCGTCTGTCTCAGACCGTCTGTCTCAGACCGTCTGTCTCAGACCGTCTGCCTCAGACCGTCCGTCTCAGACCGTCTATCTCGTCCCGTCTGTCTAAGAACTTCCATCTCAGACCGTCTGCCTCAGACCGTCTGCCTCAGACCGTCTGCCTCAGACCGTCTGCCTCAGACCGTCTGCCTCAGACCGTCTGTCTCAGAACGTCTGTGTCATACCGTCTGTCTCAGACCGTCTGTCTCGGACCGTCTGTCTCGGACCGTCTGTCTCGGACCGTCTGTCTCGGACCGTCTGTCTCGGACGGTCTATCTCGGACCGTCTGTCTCGGACCGTCTGTCTCCGACCGACTGTTTCATACCGTCTGCCTCAGACCGTCTGTCTCAGACCGTCTGTCTCCGACCGTCTGTCTCGGACCGTCTGTCTCGGACCGTCTGTCTCGGACCGTCTGTCTCGGACCGTCTGTCTCGGACCGTCTGTCTCGGACCGTCTGTCTCGGACCGTCTGTCTCGGACCGTCTGTCTCGGACCGTCTGTCTCGGACCGTCTGCCTCAGACCGTCCGTCTCAGACCGTCTATCTCGTCCCGTCTGTCTCAGAACTTCCGTCTCAGACCGTCTGCCTCAGACCGTCTGTCTCAGAACGTCTGTCACAGACCGTCTGTCTCAGAACGTCTATCTCGTCCCGTCGGTCTCAGACCGACTGTCTCAGACCAGCTGTCTCAGACCGTCTGTCTCAGACCGTCTGTCTCAGACCGTCTGTCTCAGGCCGTCTGTCTCAGACCGTCTGTCTCAGACCGTCTGTCTCAGAACGACTGTCTCAGACCGTCGGTCTCAGACCGTCTGTCTCAGACCAGCTGTCTCAGACCAGCTGTCTCAGACCGTCTGTCTCAGACCGTCTGTCTCAGACCGTCTGTCTCAGACCGTCTGTCTCAGACCGTCTGTCTCAGACCGTCTGTCTCAGACCGTCTGTCTCAGAACGACTGTCTCCGACCGTCTGTCTCGGACCGTCTGTCTCGGACCGTCTGTCTCGGACGGTCTATCTCGGACCGTCTGTCTCGGACCGTCTGTCTCGGACCGTCTGTCTCGGACGGTCTATCTCGGACTGTCTGTCTCGGAACGTCTGTCTCGGACCGTCTGTCTCCGACCGTCTGTCTCCGACCGTCTGTCTCGGACCGTCTGCCTCGGACCGTCTGTCTCCGACCGTCTGTCTCCGACCGTCTGTCTCGGACCGTCTGTCTCGGGCCGTCTGTCTCGGACCGTCTGTCTCGGACCGTCTGTCTCGGACCGTCTGTCTCGGACCGTCTGTCTCGGACCGTCTGTCTCGGACCGTCTGTCTCGGACCGTCTGTCTCGGACCGTCTGTCTCGGACCGTCTGCCTCAGACCGTCCGTCTCAGACCGTCTATCTCGTCCCGTCTGTCTCAGAACTTCCGTCTCAGACCGTCTGCCTCAGACCGTCTGTCTCAGAACGTCTGTCACAGACCGTCTGTCTCAGAACGTCTATCTCGTCCCGTCGGTCTCAGACCGACTGTCTCAGACCAGCTGTCTCAGACCGTCTGTCTCAGACCGTCTGTCTCAGACCGTCTGTCTCAGGCCGTCTGTCTCAGACCGTCTGTCTCAGACCGTCTGTCTCAGAACGACTGTCTCAGACCGTCGGTCTCAGACCGTCTGTCTCAGACCAGCTGTCTCAGACCAGCTGTCTCAGACCGTCTGTCTCAGACCGTCTGTCTCAGACCGTCTGTGTCAAACCGTCTGTCTCAGACCGTCTGTCTCAGACCGTCTGTCTCAGACCGTCTGTCTCAGACCGTCTGTCTCAGAACGACTGTCTCAGACCGTCTGTCTCAGACCGTCTGTCTCAGACCGTCTGTCTCAGGCCGTCTGTCTCAGACCGTCTGTCTCAGACCGTCTGTCTCAGAACGACTGTCTCAGACCGTCGGTCTCAGACCATCTGTCTCAGACCAGCTGTCTCAGACCAGCTGTCTCAGACCGTCTGTCTCAGACCGTCTGTCTCAGACCGTCTGTCTCAGACCGTCTGTCTCAGACCAGCTGTCTCAGACCAGCTGTCTCAGACCGTCTGTCTCAGACCGTCTGTCTCAGACCGTCTGTCTCAGACCGTCTGTCTCAGAACGTCTGTGTCATACCGTCTGTCTCAGACCGTCTGTCTCGGACCGTCTGTCTCGGACCGTCTGTCTCAGACCGTCTGTCTCAGACCGTCTGTCTCAGACCGTCTGCCTCAGACCGTCCGTCTCAGACCGTCTATCTCGTCCCGTCTGTCTAAGAACTTCCATCTCAGACCGTCTGCCTCAGACCGTCTGCCTCAGACCGTCTGCCTCAGACCGTCTGCCTCAGACCGTCTGCCTCAGACCGTCTGTCTCAGAACGTCTGTGTCATACCGTCTGTCTCAGACCGTCTGTCTCGGACCGTCTGTCTCGGACCGTCTGTCTCGGACCGTCTGTCTCGGACCGTCTGTCTCGGACGGTCTATCTCGGACCGTCTGTCTCGGACCGTCTGTCTCCGACCGACTGTTTCATACCGTCTGCCTCAGACCGTCTGTCTCAGACCGTCTGTCTCCGACCGTCTGTCTCGGACCGTCTGTCTCGGACCGTCTGTCTCGGACCGTCTGTCTCGGACCGTCTGTCTCGGACCGTCTGTCTCGGACCGTCTGTCTCGGACCGTCTGTCTCGGACCGTCTGTCTCGGACCGTCTGTCTCGGACCGTCTGCCTCAGACCGTCCGTCTCAGACCGTCTATCTCGTCCCGTCTGTCTCAGAACTTCCGTCTCAGACCGTCTGCCTCAGACCGTCTGTCTCAGAACGTCTGTCACAGACCGTCTGTCTCAGAACGTCTATCTCGTCCCGTCGGTCTCAGACCGACTGTCTCAGACCAGCTGTCTCAGACCGTCTGTCTCAGACCGTCTGTCTCAGACCGTCTGTCTCAGGCCGTCTGTCTCAGACCGTCTGTCTCAGACCGTCTGTCTCAGAACGACTGTCTCAGACCGTCGGTCTCAGACCGTCTGTCTCAGACCAGCTGTCTCAGACCAGCTGTCTCAGACCGTCTGTCTCAGACCGTCTGTCTCAGACCGTCTGTCTCAGACCGTCTGTCTCAGACCGTCTGTCTCAGACCGTCTGTCTCAGACCGTCTGTCTCAGAACGACTGTCTCCGACCGTCTGTCTCGGACCGTCTGTCTCGGACCGTCTGTCTCGGACGGTCTATCTCGGACCGTCTGTCTCGGACCGTCTGTCTCGGACCGTCTGTCTCGGACGGTCTATCTCGGACTGTCTGTCTCGGAACGTCTGTCTCGGACCGTCTGTCTCCGACCGTCTGTCTCCGACCGTCTGTCTCGGACCGTCTGCCTCGGACCGTCTGTCTCAGAACGTCTGTCACAGACCGTCTGTCTCAGAACGTCTATCTCGTCCCGTCGGTCTCAGACCGTCTGTCTCAGACCAGCTGTCTCAGACCGTCTGTCTCAGACCGTCTGTCTCAGACCGTCTGTCTCAGGCCGTCTGTCTCAGACCGTCTGTCTCAGACCGTCTGTCTCAGAACGACTGTCTCAGACCGTCGGTCTCAGACCGTCTGTCTCAGACCAGCTGTCTCAGACCAGCTGTCTCAGACCGTCTGTCTCAGACCGTCTGTCTCAGACCGTCTGTCTCAGACCGTCTGTCTCAGAACGACTGTCTCAGACCGTCTGTCTCAGACCGTCTGTCTCAGACCGTCTGTCTCAGACCGTCTGTCTCAGGCCGTCTGTCTCAGACCGTCTGTCTCAGACCGTCTGTCTCAGAACGACTGTCTCAGACCAGCTGTCTCGGACCAGCTGTCTCAGACCGTCTGTCTCAGACCGTCTGTCTCAGACCAGCTGTCTCAGACCAGCTGTCTCAGACCGTCTGTCTCAGACCGTCTGTCTCACACCGTCTGTCTCGGACCGTCTGTCTCGGACCGTCTGTCTCAGAACGACTGTCTCAGACCAGCTGTCTCAGACCGTCTGTCTCAGACCGTCTGTCTCAGAACGACTGTCTCAGACCGTCTGTCTCAGACCGTCTGTCTCAGGCCGTCTGTCTCAGGCCGTCTGTCTCAGACCGTCTGTCTCAGACCGTCTGTCTCAGACCGTCTGTCTCAGACCGTCTGTCTCAGACCGTCTGTCTCAGAACGACTGTCTCAGACCGTCTGTCTCAGACCGTCTGTCTCAGACCGTCTGTCTCAGACCGTCTGTCTCAGACCGTCTGTCTCAGACCGTCTGTCTCAGACCGTCTGTCTCAGAACGACTGTCTCAGACCAGCTGTCTCGGACCAGCTGTCTCGGACCAGCTGTCTCAGACCGTCTGTCTAAGACCGTCTGTCTCAGACCAGCTGTCTCAGACCAGCTGTCTCAGACCGTCTGTCTCAGACCGTCTGTTTCATACCGTCTGTCTCACACCGTCTGTCTCGGACCGTCTGTCTCGGACCGTCTGTCTCGGACCGTCTGTCTCGGACCATCTGTCTCGGACGGTCTATCTCGGACCGTCTGTCTCGGACCGTCTGTCTCAGACCGACTGTTTCATACCGTCTGCCTCAGACCGTCTGTCTCGGACCGTCTGTCTCGGACCGTCTGTCTCGGACCGTCTGTCTCGGACCGTCTGTCTCGGACCGTCTGTCTCGGACCGTCTGTCTCGGACCGTCTGTCTCGGACCGTCTGTCTCGGACCGTCTGTCTCGGACCGTCTGCCTCAGACCGTCCGTCTCAGACCGTCTATCTCGTCCCGTCTGTCTCCGACCGTCTGTCTCGGACCGTCTGTCTCGGACCGTCTGCCTCAGACCGTCTGCCTCAGTCCGTCTGTCTCAGAACGTCTGTCACAGAACGTCTATCTCGTCCCGTCGGTCTCAGACCGTCTGTCTCAGACCAGCTGTCTCTGACCGTCTGTCTCAGACCGTCTGTCTCAGACCGTCTGTCTCAGGCCGTCTGTCTCAGACCGTCTGTCTCAGACCGTCTGTCTCAGAACGACTGTCTCAGACCGTCGGTCTCAGACCGTCGGTCTCAGACCGTCTGTCTCAGACCAGCTGTCTCAGACCAGCTGTCTCAGACCGTCTGTCTCAGACCGTCTGTCTCAGACCGTCTGTCTCAGAACGACTGTCTCAGACCGTCTGTCTCAGACCGTCTGTCTCAGACCGTCTGTCTCAGACCGTCTGTCTCAGGCCGTCTGTCTCAGACCGTCTGTCTCAGAACGACTGTCTCAGACCAGCTGTCTCGGACCAGCTGTCTCGGACCAGCTGTCTCGGACCGTCTGTCTCAGACCGTCTGTCTCAGACCAGCTGTCTCAGACCAGCTGTCTCAGACCGTCTGTCTCAGACCGTCTGTTTCATACCGTCTGTCTCACACCGTCTGTCTCAGACCGAGTGTCTTAGACCGTCTGTCTCGGACCGTCTGTCTCGGACCGTCTGTCTCGGACCGTCTGTCTCGGACGGTCTATCTCGGACCGTCTGTCTCGGACCGTCTGTCTCGGACCGTCTGTCTCGGACGGTCTATCTCGGACTGTCTGTCTCGGAACGTCTGTCTCGGACCGTCTGTCTCCGACCGTCTGTCTCCGACCGTCTGTCTCGGACCGTCTGCCTCAGACCGTCTGTCTCAGAACGTCTGTCACAGACCGTCTGTCTCAGAACGTCTATCTCGTCCCGTCGGTCTCAGACCGTCTGTCTCAGACCAGCTGTCTCAGACCGTCTGTCTCAGACCAGCTGTCTCAGACCAGCTGTCTCAGACCGTCTGTCTCAGACCGTCTGTTTCATACCGTCTGTCTCACACCGTCTGTCTCGGACCGTCTGTCTCGGACCGTCTGTCTCGGACCGTCTGTCTCGGACCGTCTGTCTCGGACCATCTGTCTCGGACGGTCTATCTCGGACCGTCTGTCTCGGACCGTCTGTCTCAGACCGACGGTTTCATACCGTCTGCCTCAGACCGTCTGTCTCGGACCGTCTGTCTCGGACCGTCTGTCTCGGACCGTCTGTCTCGGACCGTCTGTCTCGGACCGTCTGTCTCGGACCGTCTGTCTCGGACCGTCTGTCTCGGACCGTCTGTCTCGGACCGTCTGCCTCGGACCGTCCGTCTCGGACCGTCTATCTCGTCCCGTCTGTCTCCGACCGTCTGTCTCGGACCGTCTGTCTCGGACCGTCTGCCTCAGACCGTCTGCCTCAGTCCGTCTGTCTCAGAACGTCTGTCACAGAACGTCTATCTCGTCCCGTCGGTCTCAGACCGTCTGTCTCAGACCAGCTGTCTCTGACCGTCTGTCTCAGACCGTCTGTCTCAGACCGTCTGTCTCAGGCCGTCTGTCTCAGACCGTCTGTCTCAGACCGTCTGTCTCAGAACGACTGTCTCAGACCGTCGGTCTCAGACCGTCTGTCTCAGACCAGCTGTCTCAGACCAGCTGTCTCAGACCGTCTGTCTCAGACCGTCTGTCTCAGACCGTCTGTCTCAGACCGTCTGTCTCAGAACGACTGTCTCAGACCGTCTGTCTCAGACCGTCTGTCTCAGACCGTCTGTCTCAGACCGTCTGTCTCAGGCCGTCTGTCTCAGACCGTCTGTCTCAGACCGTCTGTCTCAGAACGACTGTCTCAGACCAGCTGTCTCGGACCAGCTGTCTCGGACCAGCTGTCTCAGACCGTCTGTCTCAGACCGTCTGTCTCAGACCAGCTGTCTCAGACCAGCTGTCTCAGACCGTCTGTCTCAGACCGTCTGTTTCATACCGTCTGTCTCACACCGTCTGTCTCAGACCGAGTGTCTTAGACCGTCAGTCTCAGACCGTCTGTCTCAGACCGTCTGTCTCAGACCGTCTGTCTCCGACCGTCTGTCTCGGACCGTCTGTCTCAGACCGTCTGTCTCAGACCGTCTGTCTCAGGCCGTCTGTCTCAGACCGTCTGTCTCAGACCGTCTGTCTCAGACCGTCTGTCTCAGAACGACTGTCTCAGACCGTCGGTCTCAGACCGTCTGTCTCAGACCAGCTGTCTCAGACCAGCTGTCTCAGACCGTCTGTCTCAAACCGTCTGTCTCAGACCGTCTGTCTCAGACCGTCTGTCTCAGACCGTCTGTCTCAGACCAGCTGTCTCAGACCAGCTGTCTCAGACCGTCTGTCTCAGACCGTCTGTCTCAGACCGTCTGTCTCAGACCGTCTGTCTCAGACCGTCTGTCTCAGACCGTCTGTCTCAGACCGTCTGTCTCAGAACGTCTGTGTCATACCGTCTGTCTCAGACCGTCTGTCTCGGACCGTCTGTCTCGGACCGTCTGTCTCGGACCGTCTGTCTCAGACCGTCTGTCTCAGACCGTCTGTCTCAGACCGTCTGTCGCAGACCGTCTGTCTCAGACCGTCTGCCTCAGACCGTCCGTCTCAGACCGTCTATCTCGTCCCGTCTGTCTAAGAACTTCCATCTCAGACCGTCTGCCTCAGACCGTCTGCCTCAGACCGTCTGTCTCAGAACGTCTGTCACAGACCGTCTGTCTCAGAACGTCTATCTCGTCCCGTCGGTCTCAGACCGTCTGTCTCAGACCGTCTGTCTCAGACCGTCTGTCTCAGACCGTCTGTCTCAGAACGACTGTCTCAGACCGTCTGTCTCAGACCGTCTGTCTCAGACCGTCTGTCTCAGACCGTCTGTTTCATACCGTCTGCCTCAGACCGTCTGTCTCGGACCGTCTGTGTCGGACGGTCTATCTCGGACCGTCTGTCTCGGACCGTCTGTCTCGGACCGTCTGTCTCGGACCGTCTGTCTCAGACCGTCTGCCTCAGACCGTCCGTCTCAGACCGTCTATCTCGTCCCGTCTGTCTCAGAACTTCCGTCTCAGACCGTCTGCCTCAGACCGTCTGTCTCAGAACGTCTGTCACAGACCGTCTGTCTCAGAACGTCTATCTCGTCCCGTCGGTCTCAGACCGTCTGTCTCAGACCAGCTGTCTCAGACCGTCTGTCTCAGAACGACTGTCTCAGACCGTCGGTCTCAGACCGTCTGTCTCAGACCAGCTGTCTCAGACCAGCTGTCTCAGACCGTCTGTCTCAGACCGTCTGTCTCAGACCGTCTGTCTCAGACCGTCTGTCTCAGAACGTCTGTGTCATACCGTCTGTCTCAGACCGTCTGTCTCAGACCGTCTGTCTCGGACCGTCTGTCTCGGACCGTCTGTCTCGGACCGTCTGTCTCGGACCGTCTGTCTCAGACCGTCTGTCTCAGACCGTCTGTCTCAGACCGTCTGTCTCAGACCGTCTGCCTCAGACCGTCCGTCTCAGACCGTCTATCTCGTCCCGTCTGTCTCAGAACTTCCGTCTCAGACCGTCTGCCTCAGACCGTCTGCCTCAGACCGTCTGTCTCAGAACGTCTGTCACAGACCGTCTGTCTCAGAACGTCTATCTCGTCCCGTCGGTCTCAGACCGTCTGTCTCAGACCAGCTGTCTCAGACCGTCTGTCTCAGACCGTCTGTTTCATACCGTCTGTCTCACACCGTCTGTCTCAGACCGTCTGTCTTAGACCGTCTGTCTCAGACCGTCTGTCTCAGACCGCCTGTCTCAGACCGTCTGTCTCAGACCGTCTGTCTCTGACCGTCTGTCTCAGACCGCCTGTCTCAGACCGTCTGTCTCAGACCGCCTGTCTCAGACCGTATGTCTCAGACCGTCTGTCTCGGACGGTCTATCTCGGACCGTCTGTCTCGGACCGTCTGTCTCGGACCGTCTGTCTCGGACCGTCAGTCTCCGACCGTCTGTCTCCGACCGTCTGTCTCGGACCGTCTGTCTCGGGCCGTCTGTCACAGACCGTCTGTCTCAGAACGTCTATCTCGTCCCGTCGGTCTCAGACCGTCTGTCTCAGACCAGCTGTCTCAGACCGTCTGTCTCAGACCGTCTGTTTCATACCGTCTGTCTCACACCGTCTGTCTCAGACCGTCTGTCTTAGACCGTCTGTCTCAGACCGTCTGTCTCAGACCGCCTGTCTCATACCGTCTGCCTCAGACCGTCTGTCTCGGACCGTCTGTGTCGGACGGTCTATCTCGGACCGTCTGTCTCGGACCGTCTGTCTCGGACCGTCTGTCTCGGACCGTCTGTCTCAGACCGTCTGCCTCAGACCGTCCGTCTCAGACCGTCTATCTCGTCCCGTCTGTCTCAGAACTTCCGTCTCAGACCGTCTGCCTCAGACCGTCTGTCTCAGAACGTCTGTCACAGACCGTCTGTCTCAGAACGTCTATCTCGTCCCGTCGGTCTCAGACCGTCTGTCTCAGACCAGCTGTCTCAGACCGTCTGTCTCAGAACGACTGTCTCAGACCGTCGGTCTCAGACCGTCTGTCTCAGACCAGCTGTCTCAGACCAGCTGTCTCAGACCGTCTGTCTCAGACCGTCTGTCTCAGACCGTCTGTCTCAGACCGTCTGTCTCAGAACGTCTGTGTCATACCGTCTGTCTCAGACCGTCTGTCTCAGACCGTCTGTCTCGGACCGTCTGTCTCGGACCGTCTGTCTCGGACCGTCTGTCTCAGACCGTCTGTCTCAGACCGTCTGTCTCAGACCGTCTGTCTCAGACCGTCTGTCTCAGACCGTCTGCCTCAGACCGTCCGTCTCAGACCGTCTATCTCGTCCCGTCTGTCTCAGAACTTCCGTCTCAGACCGTCTGCCTCAGACCGTCTGCCTCAGACCGTCTGTCTCAGAACGTCTGTCACAGACCGTCTGTCTCAGAACGTCTATCTCGTCCCGTCGGTCTCAGACCGTCTGTCTCAGACGAGCTGTCTCAGACCGTCTGTCTCAGACCGTCTGTTTCATACCGTCTGTCTCACACCGTCTGTCTCAGACCGTCTGTCTTAGACCGTCTGTCTCAGACCGTCTGTCTCAGACCGCCTGTCTCAGACCGTCTGTCTCAGACCGTCTGTCTCTGACCGTCTGTCTCAGACCGCCTGTCTCAGACCGTCTGTCTCAGACCGCCTGTCTCAGACCGTATGTCTCAGACCGTCTGTCTCGGACGGTCTATCTCGGACCGTCTGTCTCGGACCGTCTGTCTCGGACCGTCTGTCTCGGACCGTCAGTCTCCGACCGTCTGTCTCCGACCGTCTGTCTCGGACCGTCTGTCTCGGGCCGTCTGTCTCGGACCGTCTGTCTCGGACCGTCTGTCTCGGACCGTCTGTCTCGGACCAGCTGTCTCAGACCGTCTGTCTCAGACCGTCTGTCTCAGACCGTCTGTCTCAGGCCGTCTGTCTCAGACCGTCTGTCTCAGACCGTCTGTCTCAGACCGTCTGTCTCAGAACGACTGTCTCAGACCGTCGGTCTCAGACCGTCTGTATCAGACCAGCTGTCTCAGACCAGCTGTCTCAGACCGTCTGTCTCAGAACGACTGTCTCAGACCGTCTGTCTCAGACCAGCTGTCTCAGACCAGCTGTCTCAGACCGTCTGTCTCAGACCGTCTGTCTCAGACCGTCTGTCTCAGACCGTCTGTCTCAGACCGTCTGTCTCAGAACGTCTGTGTCATACCGTCTGTCTCAGACCGTCTGTCTCAGACCGTCTGTCTCGGACCGTCTGTCTCGGACCGTCTGTCTCGGACCGTCTGTCTCAGACCGTCTGTCTCAGGCCGTCTGTCTCAGACCGTCTGTCTCAGACCGTCTGTCTCAGAACGACTGTCTCAGACCAGCTGTCTCGGACCAGCTGTCTCGGACCAGCTGTCTCAGACCGTCTGTCTCAGACCGTCTGTCTCAGACCGTCTGTCTCAGAACGTCTGTGTCATACCGTCTGTCTCAGACCGTCTGTCTCAGACCGTCTGTCTCAGGCCGTCTGTCTCAGACTGTCTGTCTCAGACCGTCTGTCTCAGAACGACTGTCTCAGACCGTCGGTCTCAGACCGTCTGTCTCAGACCAGCTTTCTCAGACCAGCTGTCTCAGACCGTCTGTCTCAGACCGTCTGTTTCATACCGTCTGTCTCACACCGTCTGTCTCAGACCGAGTGTCTTAGACCGTCAGTCTCAGACCGTCTGTCTCAGACCGTCTGTCTCAGACCGTCTGTCTCCGACCGTCTGTCTCGGACCGTCTGTCTCGGACCGTCTGTCTCGGACCGTCTGTCTCGGACCGTCTGTCTCGGACGGTCTATCTCGGACCGTCTATCTCGTCCCGTCGGTCTCAGACCGTCTGTCTCAGACCGTCTGTCTCAGACCAGCTGTCTCAGACCGTCTGTCTCAGACCGTCTGTTTCATACCGTCTGTCTCACACCGTCTGTCTCAGACCGTCTGTCTTAGACCGTCTGTCTCAGACCGTCTGTCTCAGACCGCCTGTCTCAGACCGTCTGTCTCAGACCGTCTGTCTCTGACCGTCTGTCTCAGACCGCCTGTCTCAGACCGTCTGTCTCAGACCGCCTGTCTCAGACCGTATGTCTCAGACCGTCTGTCTCGGACGGTCTATCTCGAACCGTCTGTCTCGGACCGTCTGTCTCGGACCGTCTGTCTCGGACCGTCTGTCTCCGACCGTCTGTCTCCGACCGTCTGTCTCGGACCGTCTGTCTCGGGCCGTCTGTCTCGGACCGTCTGTCTCGGACCGTCTGTCTCGGACCGTCTGTCTCGGACCGTCTGTCTCGGACCGTCTGTCTCGGACCGTCTGTCTCAGACCGTCTGCCTCAGACCGTCCGTCTCAGAACGTCTGTCACAGACCGTCTGTCTCAGAACGTCTATCTCGTCCCGTCGGTCTCAGACCGTCTGTCTCAGACCAGCTGTCTCAGACCGTCTGTCTCAGACCGTCTGTCTCAGACTGTCTGTCTCAGGCCGTCTGTCTCAGACCGTCTGTCTCAGACCGTCTGTCTCAGACCGTCTGTCTCAGACCGTCTGTCTCAGAACGACTGTCTCAGACCGTCGGTCTCAGACCGTCTGTATCAGACCAGCTGTCTCAGACCAGCTGTCTCAGACCGTCTGTCTCAGAACGACTGTCTCAGACCGTCGGTCTCAGACCGTCTGTCTCAGACCAGCTGTCTCAGACCAGCTGTCTCAGACCGTCTGTCTCAGACCGTCTGTCTCAGACCGTCTGTCTCAGAACGTCTGTGTCATACCGTCTGTCTCAGAACGTCTGTGTCATACCGTCTGTCTCAGACCGTCTGTCTCGGACCGTCTGTCTCGGACCGTCTGTCTCGGACCGTCTGTCTCGGACCGTCTGTCTCGGACCGTCTGTCTCAGACCGTCTGTCTCAGACCGTCTGTCTCAGACCGTCTGTCTCAGACCGTCTGTCTCAGACCGTCTGTCTCAGACCGTCTGCCTCAGACCGTCCGTCTCAGACCGTCTATCTCGTCCCGTCTGTCTCAGAACTTCCGTCTCAGACCGTCTGCCTCAGACCGTCTGCCTCAGACCGTCTGTCTCAGAACGTCTGTCACAGACCGTCTGTCTCAGAACGTCTATCTCGTCCCGTCGGTCTCAGACCGTCTGTCTCAGACCAGCTGTCTCAGACCGTCTGTCTCAGACCGTCTGTTTCATACCGTCTGTCTCACACCGTCTGTCTCAGACCGTCTGTCTTAGACCGTCTGTCTCAGACCGTCTGTCTCAGACCGCCTGTCTCAGACCGTCTGTCTCAGACCGTCTGTCTCTGACCGTCTGTCTCAGACCGCCTGTCTCAGACCGTCTGTCTCAGACCGCCTGTCTCAGACCGTCTGTCTCAGACCGTCTGTCTCAGACCGTCTGCCTCAGACCGTCCGTCTCAGACCGTCTATCTCGTCCCGTCTGTCTCAGAACTTCCGTCTCAGACCGTCTGTCTCAGACCGTCTGTCTCAGACTGCCTATCTCAGACCGTCTGTCTCAGACCGTCTGTCTCAGACCGTCTGTCTCTGACCGCCTGTCTCAGACCGTCTGTCCCAGACCATCTGTCTCAGACCGTCTGTCTCAGACCGTCTGTCTCAGAACGACTGTCTCAGACCGTCGGTCTCAGACCGTCTGTCTCAGACCGAGTGTCTTAGACCGTCAGTCTCAGACCGTCTGTCTGGGACCGTCTGTCTCGGACCGTCTGTCTCGGACCGTCTGTCTCAGACCGTCTGTCTCAGACCGTCGGTCTCAGACCGTCTGTCTCAGACCAGCTGTCTCAGACCGTCTGTCTCAGACCGTCTGTTTCATACCGTCTGTCTCACACCGTCTGTCTCTGACCGTCTGTCTCAGACCGCCTGTCTCAGACCGTCTGTCTCAGACCGCCTGTCTCAGACCGTCTGTCCCAGACCGTCTGTCTCAGACCGTCTGCCTCAGACCGTCCGTCTCAGACCGTCTATCTCGTCCCGTCTGTCTCAAACCGTCTGTTTCATACCGACTGCCTCAGACCGTCTGCCTCAGACCGTCCGTCTCAGACCGTCTATCTCGTCCCGTCTGTCTCAGAACTTCCGTCTCAGACCGTCTGCCTCAGACCGTCTGCCTCAGACCGTCTGTCTCAGAACGTCTGTCACAGACCGTCTGTCTCAGAACGTCTATCTCGTCCCGTCGGTCTCAGACCGTCTGTCTCAGACCAGCTGTCTCAGACCGTCTGTCTCAGACCGTCTGTTTCATACCGTCTGTCTCACACCGTCTGTCTCAGACCGTCTGTCTCAGACCGTCTGTCTCAGAACGTCTGTCTCAGACCGTCTGTCTCTGACCGTCTGTCTCAGACCGCCTGTCTCAGACCGTCTGTCTCAGACCGCCTGTCTCAGACCGTCTGTCTCAGACCGTCTGTCTCAGACTGCCTATCTCAGACCGTCTGTCTCAGACCGTCTGTCTCAGACCGTCTGTCTCTGACCGCCTGTCTCAGACCGTCTGTCCCAGACCATCTGTCTCAGACCGTCTGTCTCAGACCGTCTGTCTCAGAACGACTGTCTCAGACCGTCGGTCTCAGACCGTCTGTCTCAGACCGAGTGTCTTAGACCGTCAGTCTCAGACCGTCTGTCTCAGACCGTCTGTCTCAGACCGTCTGTCTCGGACGGTCTGTCTCGGACCGTCTGTCTGGGACCGTCTGTCTCGGACCGTCTGTCTCGGACCGTCTGTCTCGGACCGTCTGTCTCAAACCGTCTGTTTCATACCGACTGCCTCAGACCGTCTGTCTCGGACCCTCTGTCTCGGACGGTTTATCTCGGACCGTCTGTCTCGGACCGTCTGTCTCGGACCGTCTGTCTCCGACCGTCTGTCTCCGACCGTCTGTCTCGGACCGTCTGTCTCGGGCCGTCTGTCTCGGACCGTCTGTCTGGGACCGTCTGTCTCGGACCGTCTGTCTCGGACCGTCTGTCTCGGACCGTCTGTCTCGGACCGTCTGTCTCAGACCGTCTGCCTCAGACCGTCCGTCTCAGACCGTCTAACTCGTCCCGTCTGTCTCAGAACTTCCGTCTCAGACCGTCTGCCTCAGACCGTCTGTCTCAGAACGTCTGTCACAGACCGTCTGTCTCAGAACGTCTATCTCGTCCCGTCGGTCTCAGACCGTCTGTCTCAGACCAGCTGTCTCAGACCGTCTGTCTCAGACCGTCTGTCTCAGACCGTCTGTCTCAGGCCGTCTGTCTCAGACCGTCTGTCTCAGACCGTCTGCCTCAGACCGTCTGTCTCGGACCGTCTGTCTCGGACGGTCTATCTCGGACCGTCTGTCTCGGACCGTCTGTCTCGGACCGTCTGTCTCGGACCGTCTGTCTCCGACCGTCTGTCTCCGACCGTCTGTCTAGGACCGTCTGTCTCGGGCCGTCTGTCTCGGACCGTCTGTCTCGGACCGTCTGTCTCGGACCGTCTGTCTCGGACCGTCTGTCTCGGACCGTCTGTCTCGGACCGTCTGTCTCGGACCGTCTGTCTCGGACCGTCTGTCTCGGACCGTCTGTCTCGGACCGTCTGTCTCAGACCAGCTGTCTCAGACCGTCTGTCTCAGACCGTCGGTCTCAGACCGTCGGTCTCAGACCAGCTGTCTCAGACCAGCTGTCTCAGACCGTCTGTCTCAGACCGTCTGTTTCATACCGTCTGTCTCACACCGTCTGTCTCAGACCGTCTGTCTTAGACCGTCTGTCTCAGACCGTCTGTCTCAGACCGCCTGTCTCAGACCGTCTGTCTCAGACCGTCTGTCTCTGACCGTCTGTCTCAGACCGCCTGTCTCAGACCGTCTGTCTCAGACCGCCTGTCTCAGACCGTCTGTCTCAGACCGTCTGTCTCAGACCGTCTGCCTCAGACCGTCCGTCTCAGACCGTCTATCTCGTCCCGTCTGTCTCAGAACTTCCGTCTCAGACCGTCTGTCTCAGACCGTCTGCCTCAGACCGTCCGTCTCAGACCGTCTATCTCGTCCCGTCTGTCTCAGAACTTCCGTCTCAGACCGTCTGCCTCAGACCGTCTGCCTCAGACCGTCTGTCTCAGAACGTCTGTCACAGACCGTCTGTCTCAGAACGTCTATCTCGTCCCGTCGGTCTCAGACCGTCTGTCTCAGACCAGCTGTCTCAGACCGTCTGTCTCAGACCGTCTGTTTCATACCGTCTGTCTCACACCGTCTGTCTCAGACCGTCTGTCTCAGACCGTCTGTCTCAGAACGTCTGTCTCAGACCGTCTGTCTCTGACCGTCTGTCTCAGACCGCCTGTCTCAGACCGTCTGTCTCAGACCGCCTGTCTCAGACCGTCTGTCTCATACCGTCTGTCTCAGACTGCCTATCTCAGACCGTCTGTCTCAGACCGTCTGTCTCAGACCGTCTGTCTCTGACCGCCTGTCTCAGACCGTCTGTCCCAGACCATCTGTCTCAGACCGTCTGTCTCAGACCGTCTGTCTCAGAACGACTGTCTCAGACCGTCGGTCTCAGACCGTCTGTCTCAGACCGAGTGTCTTAGACCGTCAGTCTCAGACCGTCTGTCTCAGACCGTCTGTCTCAGACCGTCTGTCTCGGACGGTCTGTCTCGGACCGTCTGTCTGGGACCGTCTGTCTCGGACCGTCTGCCTCGGACCGTCTGTCTCGGACCGTCTGTCTCAAACCGTCTGTTTCATACCGACTGCCTCAGACCGTCTGTCTCGGACCCTCTGTCTCGGACGGTTTATCTCGGACCGTCTGTCTCGGACCGTCTGTCTCGGACCGTCTGTCTCCGACCGTCTGTCTCCGACCGTCTGTCTCGGACCGTCTGTCTCGGGCCGTCTGTCTCGGACCGTCTGTCTGGGACCGTCTGTCTCGGACCGTCTGTCTCGGACCGTCTGTCTCGGACCGTCTGTCTCGGACCGTCTGTCTCAGACCGTCTGCCTCAGACCGTCCGTCTCAGACCGTCTATCTCGTCCCGTCTGTCTCAGAACTTCCGTCTCAGACCGTCTGCCTCAGACCGTCTGCCTCAGACCGTCTGTCTCAGAACGTCTGTCACAGACCGTCTGTCTCAGAACGTCTATCTCGTCCCGTCGGTCTCAGACCGTCTGTCTCCGACCGTCTGTCTCCGACCGTCTGTCTCGGGCCGTCTGTCTCGGACCGTCTGTCTCGGACCGTCTGTCTCGGACCGTCTGTCTCGGACCGTCTGTCTCGGACCGTCTGTCTCGGACCGTCTGTCTCGGACCGTCTGTCTCGGACCGTCTGTCTCAGACCAGCTGTCTCAGACCGTCTGTCTCAGACCGTCGGTCTCAGACCGTCTGTCTCAGACCAGCTGTCTCAGACCGTCTGTCTCAGACCGTCTGTTTCATACCGTCTGTCTCACACCGTCTGTCTCAGACCGTCTGTCTTAGACCGTCTGTCTCAGACCGTCTGTCTCAGACCGCCTGTCTCAGACCGTCTGTCTCAGACCGTCTGTCTCTGACCGTCTGTCTCAGACCGCCTGTCTCAGACCGTCTGTCTCAGACCGCCTGTCTCAGACCGTCTGTCTCAGACCGTCTGTCTCAGACCGTCTGCCTCAGACCGTCCGTCTCAGACCGTCTATCTCGTCCCGTCTGTCTCAGAACTTCCGTCTCAGACCGTCTGTCTCAGACCGTCTGCCTCAGACCGTCCGTCTCAGACCGTCTATCTCGTCCCGTCTGTCTCAGAACTTCCGTCTCAGACCGTCTGCCTCAGACCGTCTGCCTCAGACCGTCTGTCTCAGAACGTCTGTCACAGACCGTCTGTCTCAGAACGTCTATCTCGTCCCGTCGGTCTCAGACCGTCTGTCTCAGACCAGCTGTCTCAGACCGTCTGTCTCAGACCGTCTGTTTCATACCGTCTGTCTCACACCGTCTGTCTCAGACCGTCTGTCTCAGACCGTCTGTCTCAGAACGTCTGTCTCAGACCGTCTGTCTCTGACCGTCTGTCTCAGACCGCCTGTCTCAGACCGTCTGTCTCAGACCGCCTGTCTCAGACCGTCTGTCTCAGACCGTCTGTCTCAGACTGCCTATCTCAGACCGTCTGTCTCAGACCGTCTGTCCCAGACCGTCTGTCTCAGACCGTCGGTCTCAGACCGTCTGTCTCAGACCAGCTGTCTCAGACCAGCTGTCTCAGACCGTCTGTCTCAGACCGTCTGTCTCAGACCGTCTGTCTCAGAACGTCTGTGTCATACCGTCTGTCTCAGACCGTCTGTCTCAGACCGTCTGTCTCGGACCGTCTGTCTCGGACCGTCTGTCTCGGACCGTCTGTCTCGGGCCGTCTGTCTCGGACCGTCTGTCTCGGACCGTCTGTCTCGGACCGTCTGTCTCGGACCGTCTGTCTCGGACCGTCTGTCTCGGACCGTCTGTCTCGGACCGTCTGTCTCGGACCGTCTGTCTCAGACCAGCTGTCTCAGACCGTCTGTCTCAGACCGTCTGTCTCAGACCGTCTGTCTCAGGCCGTCTGTCTCAGACCGTCTGGCTCAGACCGTCTGTCTCAGAACGACTGTCTCAGACCGTCGGTCTCAGACCGTCTGTCTCAGACCAGCTGTCTCAGACCAGCTGTCTCAGACCGTCTGTCTCAGACCGTCTGTCTCAGACCATCTGTCTCATGCCGTCTGTCTCAGACCGTCTGTCTCAGACCGTCTGTCTCAGAACGACTGTCTCAGACCGTCGGTCTCAGACCGTCTGTCTCAGACCAGCTGTCTCAGACCAGCTGTCTCAGACCGTCTGTCTCAGACCGTCTGTCTCAGACCGTCTGTCTCAGACCGTCTGTCTCAGACCGTCTGTCTCAGAACGTCTGTGTCATACCGTCTGTCTCAGACCGTCTGTCTCAGACCGTCTGTCTCGGACCGTCTGTCTCGGACCGTCTGTCTCGGACCGTCTGTCTCAGACCGTCTGTCTCAGACCGTCTGTCTCAGACCGTCTGTCTCAGACCGTCTGCCTCAGACCGTCCGTCTCAGACCGTCTATCTCGTCCCGTCTGTCTCAGAACTTCCGTCTCAGACCGTCTGCCTCAGACCGTCTGCCTCAGACCGTCTGTCTCAGAACGTCTGTCACAGACCGTCTGTCTCAGAACGTCTATCTCGTCCCGTCGGTCTCAGACCGTCTGTCTCAGACCAGCTGTCTCAGACCGTCTGTCTCAGACCGTCTGTTTCATACCGTCTGTCTCACACCGTCTGTCTCAGACCGTCTGTCTTAGACCGTCTGTCTCAGACCGTCTGTCTCAGACCAGCTGTCTCAGACCGTCTGTCTCAGACCGTCTGTCTCTGACCGCCTGTCTCAGACCGTCTGTCTCAGACCGCCTGTCTCAGACCGTCTGTCTCAGACCGTCTGTCTCAGAACGACTGTCTCAGACCGTCGGTCTCAGACCGTCTGTCTCAGACCGTCTGCCTCGGACGGTCTATCTCGGACCGTCTGTCTCGGACCGTCTGTCTCAGACCGTCTGTTTCATACCGTCTGCCTCAGACCGTCTGTCTCGGACCGTCTGTCTCGGACGGTCTATCTCGGACCGTCTGTCTCGGACCGTCTGTCTCCGACCGTCTGTCTCGGACCGTCTGTTTCGGACCGTCTGTCTCCGACCGTCTGTCTCGGACCGTCTGTCTCGGGCCGTCTGTCTCACACCGTCTGTCTCAGACCGAGTGTCTTAGACCGTCAGTCTCAGACCGTCTGTCTCAGACCGTCTGTCTCAGACCGTCTGTCTCAGACCGTCTGTCTCGGACGGTCTATCTCGGACCGTCTGTCTCGGACCGTCTGTCTCAGACCGTCTGTTTCATACCGTCTGTCTCAGACCGTCTGTCTCAGACCGTCTGTCTCGGACCGTCTGTCTCAGACCGTCTGTCTCAGACCGTCTGTCTCAGACCGTCTGTCTCAGACCGTCTGCCTCAGACCGTCCGTCTCAGACCGTCTATCTCGTCCCGTCTGTCTCAGAACTTCCGTCTCAGACCGTCTGCCTCAGACCGTCTGCCTCAGACCGTCCGTCTCAGACCGTCTATCTCGTCCCGTCTGTCTCAGAACTTCCGTCTCAGACCGTCTGCCTCAGACCGTCTGCCTCAGACCGTCTGTCTCAGAACGTCTGTCACAGACCGTCTGTCTCAGAACGTCTGTCTCAGACCAGCTGTCTCAGACCGTCTGTCTCAGACCGTCTGTCTCTGACCGCCTGTCTCAGACCGTCTGTCTCCGACCGTCTGTCTCGGACCGTCTGTCTCAGACCAGCTGTCTCAGACCGTCTGTCTCAGACCGTCTGTTTCATACCGTCTGTCTCACACCGTCTGTCTCAGACCGTCTGTCTTAGACCGTCTGTCTCAGACCGTCTGTCTCAGACCAGCTGTCTCAGACCGTCTGTCTCAGACCGTCTGTCTCTGACCGCCTGTCTCAGACCGTCTGTCTCAGACCGTCTGTCTCGGACGGTCTATCTCGGACCGTCTGTCTCGGACCGTCTGTCTCAGACCGTCTGTTTCATACCGTCTGCCTCAGACCGTCTGTCTCGGACCGTCTGTCTCGGACGGTCTATCTCGGACCGTCTGTCTCGGACCGTCTGTCTCCGACCGTCTGTCTCGGACCGTCTGTTTCGGACCGTCTGTATCGGACCGTCTGTCTCGGACCGTCTGTCTCGGACCATCTGTCTCGGACCGTCTGTCTCAGACCGTCTGCCTCAGACCGTCCGTCTCAGACCGTCTATCTCGTCCCGTCTGTCTCAGAACTTCCGTCTCAGACCGTCTGCCTCAGACCGTCTGTCTCAGAACGTCTGTCACAGACCGTCTTTCTCAGAACGTCTATCTCGTCCCGTCGGTCTCAGACCGTCTGTCTCAGACCGTCTGTCTCAGACCGTCTGTCTCTGACCGCCTGTCTCAGACCGTCTGTCTCAGACCGCCTGTCTCAGACCGTCTGTCTCAGACCGTCTGTCTCAGAACGACTGTCTCAGACCGTCTGTCTCAGACCGAGTGTCTTAGACCGTCAGTCTCAGACCGTCTGTCTCAGACCGTCTGTCTCAGACCGTCTGTCTCGGACGGTCTATCTCGGACCGTCTGTCTCGGACCGTCTGTCTCAGACCGTCTGTTTCATACCGTCTGCCTCAGACCGTCTGTCTCGGACCGTCTGTCTCGGACGGTCTATCTCGGACCGTCTGTCTCGGACCGTCTGTCTCGGACCGTCTGTCTCCGACCGTCTGTCTCCGACCGTCTGTCTCGGACCGTCTGTCTCGGGCCGTCTGTCTCACACCGTCTGTCTCAGACCGAGTGTCTTAGACCGTCAGTCTCAGACCGTCTGTCTCAGACCGTCTGTCTCAGACCGTCTGTCTCGGACGGTCTATCTCGGACCGTCTGTCTCGGACCGTCTGTCTCAGACCGTCTGTTTCATACCGTCTGCCTCAGACCGTCTGTCTCGGACCGTCTGTCTCGGACGGTCTATCTCGGACCGTCTGTCTCGGACCGTCTGTCTCCGACCGTCTGTCTCGGACCGTCTGTCTCAGACCGTCTGTCTCGGACCGTCTGTCTCGGACCGTCTGTCTCGGACCGTCTGTCTCAGACCGTCTGTCTCAGACCGTCTGTCTCAGACCGTCTGTCTCAGACCGTCTGTCTCAGACCGTCTGCCTCAGACCGTCCGTCTCAGACCGTCTATCTCGTCCCGTCTGTCTTAGACCGTCTGTCTCAGACCGTCTGTCTCAGACCAGCTGTCTCAGACCGTCTGTCTCAGACTGTCTGTCTCTGACCGCCTGTCTCAGACCGTGTGTCTCAGACCGCCTGTCTCAGACCGTCTATCTCAGACCGTCTGTCTAAGAACGACTGTCTCAGAACGTCTGTCACAGACCGTCTGTCTCAGAACGTCTATCTCGTCCCGTCGGTCTCAGACAGTCTGTCTCAGACCGAGTGTCTTAGACCGTCAGTCTCAGACCGTCTGTCTCAGACCGTCTGTCTCAGACCGTCTGTCTCGGACGGTCTATCTCGGACCGTCTGTCTCGGACCGTCTGTCTCAGACCGTCTGTTTCATACCGTCTGCCTCAGACCGTCTGTCTCGGACCGTCTGTCTCGGACGGTCTATCTCGGACCGTCTGTCTCGGACCGTCTGTCTCGGACCGTCTGTCTCCGACCGTCTGTCTCCGACCGTCTGTCTCAGACCGTCTGTCTCAGACCGTCTGTCTCGGACGGTCTATCTCGGACCGTCTGTCTCGGACCGTCTGTCTCAGACCGTCTGTTTCATACCGTCTGCCTCAGACCGTCTGTCTCGGACCGTCTGTCTCAGACGGTCTATCTCGGACCGTCTGTCTCGGACCGTCTGTCTCCGACCGTCTGTCTCGGACCGTCTGTTTCGGACCGTCTGTCTCCGACCGTCTGTCTCGGACCGCCTGTCTCGGGCCGTCTGTCTCACACCGTCTGTCTCAGACCGAGTGTCTTAGACCGTCAGTCTCAGACCGTCTGTCTCAGACCGTCTGTCTCGGACGGTCTATCTCGGACCGTCTGTCTCGGACCGTCTGTCTCAGACCGTCTGTTTCATACCGTCTGCCTCAGACCGTCTGTCTCGGACCGTCTGTCTCGGACGGTCTATCTCGGACCGTCTGTCTCGGACCGTCTGTCTCCGACCGTCTGTCTCGGACCGTCTGTTTCGGACCGTCTGTATCGGACCGTCTGTCTCGGACCGTCTGTCTCGGACCATCTGTCTCGGACCGTCTGTCTCAGACCGTCTGCCTCAGACCGTCCGTCTCAGACCGTCTATCTCGTCCCGTCTGTCTCAGAACTTCCGTCTCAGACCGTCTGCCTCAGACCGTCTGTCTCAGAACGTCTGTCACAGACCGTCTGTCTCAGAACGTCTATCTCGTCCCGTCGGTCTCAGACCGTCTGTCTCAGACCGTCTGTCTCAGACCGTCTGTCTCTGACCGCCTGTCTCAGACCGTCTGTCTCAGACCGCCTGTCTCAGACCGTCTGTCTCAGACCGTCTGTCTCAGAACGACTGTCTCAGACCGTCGGTCTCAGACCGTCTGTCTCAGACCGAGTGTCTTAGACCGTCAGTCTCAGACCGTCTGTCTCAGACCGTCTGTCTCAGACCGTCTGTCTCGGACGGTCTATCTCGGACCGTCTGTCTCGGACCGTCTGTCTCAGACCGTCTGTTTCATACCGTCTGCCTCAGACCGTCTGTCTCGGACCGTCTGTCTCGGACGGTCTATCTCGGACCGTCTGTCTCGGACCGTCTGTCTCGGACCGTCTGTCTCCGACCGTCTGTCTCCGACCGTCTGTCTCGGACCGTCTGTCTCGGGCCGTCTGTCTCACACCGTCTGTCTCAGACCGAGTGTCTTAGACCGTCAGTCTCAGACCGTCTGTCTCAGACCGTCTGTCTCAGACCGTCTGTCTCGGACGGTCTATCTCGGACCGTCTGTCTCGGACCGTCTTTCTCAGACCGTCTGTTTCATACCGTCTGCCTCAGACCGTCTGTCTCGGACCGTCTGTCTCGGACGGTCTATCTCGGACCGTCTGTCTCGGACCGTCTGTCTCCGACCGTCTGTCTCGGACCGTCTGTTTCGGACCGTCTGTCTCGGACCGTCTGTCTCGGACCGTCTGTCTCGGACGGTCTATCTCGGACCGTCTGTCTCGGACCGTCTGTCTCAGACCGTCTGTTTCATACCGTCTGCCTCAGACCGTCTGTCTCGGACCGTCTGTCTCGGACCGTCTGTCTCGGACCGTCTGTCTCGGACCGTCTGTCTCGGACCGTCTGTCTCCGACCGTCTGTCTCCGACCGTCTGTCTCGGACCGTCTGTCTCGGGCCGTCTGTCTCGGACCGTCTGTCTCGGACCGTCTGTCTCGGACCGTCTGTCTCGCACCATCTGTCTCGGACCGTCTGTCTCAGACCGTCTGCCTCAGACCGTCCGTCTCAGACCGTCTATATCGTCCCGTCTGTCTCAGAACTTCCGTCTCAGACCGTCTGCCTCAGACCGTCTGTCTCAGAACGTCTGTCACAGACCGTCTGTCTCAGAACGTCTATCTCGTCCCGTCGGTCTCAGACCGTCTGTCTCAGACCAGCTGTCTCAGACCGTCTGTCTCAGACCGTCTGTCTCGGACGGTCTATCTCGGACCGTCTGTCTCGGACCGTCTGTCTCAGACCGTCTGTTTCATACCGTCTGCCTCAGACCGTCTGTCTCGGACCGTCTGTCTCGGACGGTCTATCTCGGACCGTCTGTCTCGGACCGTCTGTCTCCGACCGTCTGTCTCCGACCGTCTGCCTCAGACCGTCCGTCTCAGACCGTCTATCTCGTCCCGTCTGTCTCAGAACTTCCGTCTCAGACCGTCTGCCTCAGACCGTCTGTCTCAGAACGTCTGTCACAGACCGTCTGTCTCAGAACGTCTATCTCGTCCCGTCCGTCTCAGACCGTCTGTCTCAGACCAGCTGTCTCAGACCGTCTGTCTCAGACCGTCTGTCTCAGACCGTCTGTCTCAGACCGTCTGTCTCAGAACGACCGTCTCAGAACGACTGTCTCAGACCGTCGGTCTCAGACCAGCTGTCTCAGACCAGCTGTCTCAGACCGTCTGTCTCAGACCGTCTGTCTCAGACCGTCTGTCTCAGAACGTCTGTGTCATACCGTCTGTCTCAGACCGTCTGTCTCAGACCGTCTGTCTCGGACCGTCTGTCTCGGACCGTCTGTCTCGGACCGTCTGTCTCGGACCGTCTGTCTCAGACCGTCTGTCTCAGACCGTCTGTCTCAGACCGTCTGTCTCAGACCGTCTGCCTCAGACCGTCCGTCTCAGACCGTCTATCTCGTCCCGTCTGTCTCAGAACTTCCGTCTCAGACCGTCTGCCTCAGACCGTCTGCCTCAGACCGTCTGTCTCAGAACGTCTGTCACAGACCGTCTGTCTCAGAACGTCTATCTCGTCCCGTCGGTCTCAGACCGTCTGTCTCAGACCAGCTCTCTCAGACCGTCTGTCTCAGACCGTCTGTTTCATACCGTCTGTCTCACACCGTCTGTCTCAGACCGTCTGTCTTAGACCGTCTGTCTCAGACCGTCTGTCTCAGACCGCCTGTCTCAGACCGTCTGTCTCAGACCAGCTGTCTCAGACCAGCTGTCTCAGACCGTCTGTCTCAGACCGTCTGTCTCAGAACGACTGTCTCAGACCGTCGGTCTCAGACCGTCTGTCTCAGACCGAGTGTCTTAGACCGTCAGTCTCAGACCGCCTGTCTCAGACCGTCTGTCTCAGACCGTCTGTCTCGGACGGTCTATCTCGGACCGTCTGTCTCGGACCGTCTGTCTCAGACCGTCTGTTTCATACCGTCTGCCTCAGACCGTCTGTCTCGGACCGTCTGTCTCGGACGGTCTATCTCGGACCGTCTGTCTCGGACCGTCTGTCTCGGACCGTCTGTCTCCGACCGTCTGTCTCCGACCGTCTGTCTCGGACCGTCTGTCTCGGGCCGTCTGTCTCACACCGTCTGTCTCAGACCGAGTGTCTTAGACCGTCAGTCTCAGACCGTCTGTCTCAGACCGTCTGTCTCAGACCGTCTGTCTCGGACGGTCTATCTCGGACCGTCTGTCTCGGACCGTCTGTCTCAGACCGTCTGTTTCATACCGTCTGCCTCAGACCGTCTGTCTCGGACCGTCTGTCTCGGACGGTCTATCTCGGACCGTCTGTCTCGGACCGTCTGTCTCCGACCGTCTGTCTCGGACCGTCTGTTTCGCACCGTCTGTCTCGGACCGTCTGTCTCGGACCGTCTGTCTCGGACGGTCTATCTCGGACCGTCTGTCTCGGACCATCTGTCTCAGACCGTCTGTTTCATACCGTCTGCCTCAGACCGTCTGTCTCGGACCGTCTGTCTCGGACGGTCTATCTCGGACTGTCTGTCTCGGACCGTCTGTCTCGGACCGTCTGTCTCCGACCGTCTGTCTCCGACAGTCTGTCTCGGACCGTCTGTCTCGGGCCGTCTGTCTCGGACCGTCTGTCTCGGACCGTCTGTCTGGGACCGTCTGTCTCGGACCGTCTGTCTCGGACCATCTGTCTCGGACCGTCTGTCTCAGACCGTCTGCCTCAGACCGTCCGTCTCAGACCGTCTATCTCGTCCCGTCTGTCTCAGAACTTCCGTCTCAGACCGTCTGCCTCAGACCGTCTGTCTCAGAACGTCTGTCACAGACCGTCTGTCTCAGAACGTCTATCTCGTCCCGTCGGTCTCAGACCGTCTGTCTCAGACCAGCTGTCTCAGACCGTCTGTCTCAGACCGTCTGTCTCAGGCCGTCTGTCTCAGACCGTCTGTCTCAGACCGTCGGTCTCAGACCGTCTGTCTCAGACCAGCTGTCTCAGACCAGCTGTCTCAGACCGTCTGTCTCAGACCGTCTGTCTCAGGCCGTCTGTCTCAGACCGTCTGTCTCAGACCGTCTGTCTCAGACCGGCTGTCTCAAAACGACTGTCTCAGACCGTCGGTCTCAGACCGTCTGTCTCAGACCAGCTGTCTCAGACCAGCTGTCTCATACCGTCTGTCTCAGACCGTCTGTCTCAGACCGTCTGTCTCAGAACGTCTGTGTCATACCGTCTGTCTCAGACCGTCTGTCTCAGACCGTCTGTCTCGGACCGTCTGTCTCAGACCGTCTGTCTCGGACCGTCTGTCTCAGACCGTCTGTCTCAGACCGTCTGTCTCAGACCGTCTGTCTCAGACCGTCTGCCTCAGACCGTCCGTCTCAGACCGTCTATCTCGTCCCGTCTGACTCAGAACTTCCGTCTCAGACCGTCTGCCTCAGACCGTCTGCCTCAGACCGTCTGTCTCAGAACGTCTGTCACAGACCGTCTGTCTCAGAACGTCTATCTCGTCCCGTCGGTCTCAGACCGTCTGTCTCAGACCAGCTCTCTCAGACCGTCTGTCTCAGACCGTCTGTCTCAGACCGTCTGTCTCAGAACGTCTGTGTCATACCGTCTGTCTCAGACCGTCTGTCTCGGACCGTCTGTCTCGGACCGTCTGTTTCGGACCGTCTGTCTCGGACCGTCTGTCTCAGACCGTCTGTCTCAGACCGTCTGTCTCAGACCGTCTGCCTCAGACCGTCTGCCTCAGACCGTCTGTCTCAGACCGTCTGTTTCATACCGTCTGTCTCACACCGTCTGTCTCAGACCGTCTGTCTTAGACCGTCTGTCTCAGACCGTCTGTCTCAGACCGCCTGTCTCAGACCGTCTGTCTCAGACCGTCTGTCTCTGACCGTCTGTCTCAGACCGCCTGTCTCAGACCGTCTGTCTCCGACCGCCTGTCTCAGACCGTATGTCTCAGACCGTCTGTCTCAGAACGTCTGTCTCAGACCGTCTGTCTCTGACCGTCTGTCTCAGACCGCCTGTCTCAGACCGTCTGTCTCAGACCGCCTGTCTCAGACCGTCTGTCTCAGACCGCCTGTCTCAGACCGTCTGTCTCAGACCGCCTGTCTCAGACCGTATGTCTCAGACCGTCTGTCTCAGAACGTCTGTCTCAGACCGTCTGTCTCTGACCGTCTGTCTCAGACCGCCTGTCTCAGACCGTCTGTCTCAGACCGTCTGTCTCAGACCGTCTGTCTCAGAACGTCTGTCTCATACCGTCTGTCTCAGACCGTCTGTCTCAGACCGTCTGTCTCGGTCCGTCTGTCTCGGACCGTCTGTTTCATACCGTCTGTCTCACACCGTCTGTCTCAGACCGTCTGTCTTAGACCGTCTGTCTCAGACCGTCTGTCTCAGACCGCCTATCTCAGACCGTCTGTCTCAGACCGTCTGTCTCAGACCGTCTGTCTCAGACCGTCTGTCTCTGACCGCCTGTCTCAGACCGCCTGTATCAGACCGTCTGTCTCAGACCGTCTGTCTCAGAACGACTGTCTCAGACCGTCGGTCTCAGACCGTCTGTCTCAGACCGAGTGTCTTAGACCGTCAGTCTCAGACCGTCTGTCTCAGACCGTCTGTCTCAGACCGTCTGTCTCAGACCGTCTGTCTCGGACGGTCTATCTCGGACCGTCTGTCTCGGACCGTCTGTCTCAGACCGTCTGTTTCATACCGTCTGCCTCAGACCGTCTGTCTCGGACCGTCTGTCTCGGACGGTCTATCTCGGACCGTCTGTCTCGGACCGTCTGTCTCGGACCGTCTGTCTCCGACCGTCTGTCTCCGACCGTCTGTCTCGGACCGTCTGTCTCGGGCTGTCTGTCTCACACCGTCTGTCTCAGACCGAGTGTCTTAGACCGTCAGTCTCAGACCGTCTGTCTCAGACCGTCTGTCTCAGACCGTCTGTCTCGGACGGTCTATCTCGGACGGTCTATCTCGGACCGTCTGTCTCGGACCGTCTGTCTCAGACCGTCTGTTTCATACCGTCTGCCTCAGACCGTCAGTCTCGGACCGTCTGTCTCGGACGGTCTATCTCGGACCGTCTGTCTCGGACCGTCTGTCTCCGACCGTCTGTCTCGGACCGTCTGTTTCGGACCGTCTGTCTCGGACCGTCTGTCTCGGACCGTCTGTCTCGGACGGTCTATCTCGGACCGTCTGACTCGGACCGTCTGTCTCAGACCGTCTGTTTCATACCGTCTGCCTCAGACCGTCTGTCTCGGACCGTCTGTCTCGGACGGTCTATCTCGGACCGTCTGTCTCGGACCGTCTGTCTCGGACCGTCTGTCTCCGACCGTCTGTCTCCGACCGTCTGTCTCGGACCGTCTGTCTCGGGCCGTCTGTCTCGGACCGTCTGTCTCGGACCGTCTGTCTCGGACCGTCTGTCTCGGACCGTCTGTCTCGGACCGTCTGCCTCAGACCGTCTGTCTCAGAACGTCTGCCTCAGACCGTCTGTCTCAGAACGTCTGTCACAGACCGTCTGTCTCAGAACGTCTATCTCGTCCCGTCGGTCTCAGACCGTCTGTCTCAGACCAGCTGTCTCAGACCGTCTGTCTCAGACCGTCTGTCTCAGACCGTCTGTCTCAGGCCGTCTGTCTCAGACCGTCTGTCTCAGACCGTCTGTCTCAGAACGACTGTCTCAGACCGTCGGTCTCAGACCGTCTGTCTCAGACCAGCTGTCTCAGACCAGCTGTCTCAGACCGTCTGTCTCAGACCGCCTGTCTCAGACCGTCTGCCTCAGACCGTCTGTCTCAGACCGTCTGTCTCAGGCCGTCTGTCTCAGAACGACTGTCTCAGACCGTCTGTCTCAGACCGTCTGTCTCAGACCGTCTGTCTCAGACCGTCTGTCTCAGGCCGTCTGTCTCAGACCGTCTGTCTCAGACCGTCGGTCTCAGACCGTCCGTCTCAGACCGTCTATCTCGTCCCGTCTGTCTCAGAACTTCCGTCTCAGACCGTCTGCCTCAGACCGTCTGCCTCAGACCGTCTGCCTCAGACCGTCTGTTTCAGAACGTCTGTCACAGACCGTCTGTCTCAGAACGTCTATCTCGTCCCGTCGGTCTCAGACCGTCTGTCGCAGACCAGCTCTCTCAGACCGTCTGTCTCAGACCGTCTGTTTCATACCGTCTGTCTCACACCGTCTGTCTCAGACCGCCTGTCTCAGACCGTATGTCTCAGACCGTCTGTCTCAGAACGTCTGTCTCAGACCGTCTGTCTCTGACCGTCTGTCTCAGACCGCCTGTCTCAGACCGTCTGTCTCAGACCGCCTGTCTCAGACCGTCGGTCTCAGACCGCCTGTCTCAGACCGTATGTCTCAGACCGTCTGTCTCAGACCGCCTATCTCAGACCGTCTGTCTCAGACCGTCTGTCTCAGACCGTCTGTCTCAGACCGTCTGTCTCTGACCGCCTGTCTCAGACCGTCTGTCTCAGACCGTCTGTCTCAGAACGACTGTCTCAGACCGTCTGCCTCAGACCGTCTGCCTCAGACCGTCTGTCTCAGAACGTCTGTCACAGACCGTCTGTCTCAGAACGTCTATCTCGTCCCGTCGGTCTCAGACCGTCTGTCTCAGACCAGCTCTCTCAGACCGTCTGTCTCAGACCGTCTATTTCATACCGTCTGTCTCACACCGTCTGTCTCAGACCGTCTGTCTTAGACCGTCTGTCTCAGACCGTCTGTCTCAGACCGCCTGTCTCAGACCGTCTGTCTCAGACCGTCTGTCTCTGACCGTCTGTCTCAGACCGCCTGTCTCAGACCGTCTGTCTCAGACCGCCTGTCTCAGACCGTATGTCTCAGACCGTCTGTCTCAGAACGTCTGTCTCAGACCGTCTGTCTCTGACCGTCTGTCTCAGACCGCCTGTCTCAGACCGTCTGTCTCAGACCGCCTGTCTCAGACCGTCTGTCTCAGACCGCCTGTCTCAGACCGTCTGTCTCAGACCGCCTGTCTCAGACCGTATGTCTCAGACCGTCTGTCTCAGAACGTCTGTCTCAGACCGTCTGTCTCTGACCGTCTGTCTCAGACCGCCTGTCTCAGACCGTCTGTCTCAGACCGTCTGTCTCAGACCGTCTGTCTCAGAACGTCTGTCTCATACCGTCTGTCTCAGACCGTCTGTCTCAGACCGTCTGTCTCGGTCCGTCTGTCTCGGACCGTCTGTTTCATACCGTCTGTCTCACACCGTCTGTCTCAGACCGTCTGTCTTAGACCGTCTGTCTCAGACCGTCTGTCTCAGACCGCCTATCTCAGACCGTCTGTCTCAGACCGTCTGTCTCAGACCGTCTGTCTCAGACCGTCTGTCTCTGACCGCCTGTCTCAGACCGCCTGTATCAGACCGTCTGTCTCAGACCGTCTGTCTCAGAACGACTGTCTCAAACCGTCGGTCTCAGACCGTCTGTCTCAGACCGAGTGTCTTAGACCGTCAGTCTCAGACCGTCTGTCTCAGACCGTCTGTCTCAGACCGTCTGTCTCAGACCGTCTGTCTCGGACGGTCTATCTCGGACCGTCTGTCTCGGACCGTCTGTCTCAGACCGTCTGTTTCATACCGTCTGCCTCAGACCGTCTGTCTCGGACCGTCTGTCTCGGACGGTCTATCTCGGACCGTCTGTCTCGGACCGTCTGTCTCGGACCGTCTGTCTCCGACCGTCTGTCTCCGACCGTCTGTCTCGGACCGTCTGTCTCGGGCCGTCTGTCTCACACCGTCTGTCTCAGACCGAGTGTCTTAGACCGTCAGTCTCAGACCGTCTGTCTCAGACCGTCTGTCTCAGACCGTCTGTCTCGGACGGTCTATCTCGGACGATCTATCTCGGACCGTCTGTCTCGGACCGTCTGTCTCAGACCGTCTGTTTCATACCGTCTGCCTCAGACCGTCAGTCTCGGACCGTCTGTCTCGGACGGTCTATCTCGGACCGTCTGTCTCGGACCGTCTGTCTCCGACCGTCTGTCTCGGACCGTCTGTTTCGGACCGTCTGTCTCGGACCGTCTGTCTCGGACCGTCTGTCTCGGACGGTCTATCTCGGACCGTCTGACTCGGACCGTCTGTCTCAGACCGTCTGTTTCATACCGTCTGCCTCAGACCGTCTGTCTCGGACCGTCTGTCTCGGACGGTCTATCTCGGACCGTCTGTCTCGGACCGTCTGTCTCGGACCGTCTGTCTCCGACCGTCTGTCTCCGACCGTCTGTCTCGGACCGTCTGTCTCGGGCCGTCTGTCTCGGACCGTCTGTCTCGGACCGTCTGTCTCGGACCGTCTGTCTCGGACCGTCTGTCTCGGACCGTCTGCCTCAGACCGTCTGTCTCAGAACGTCTGCCTCAGACCGTCTGTCTCAGAACGTCTGTCACAGACCGTCTGTCTCAGAACGTCTATCTCGTCCCGTCGGTCTCAGACCGTCTGTCTCAGACCAGCTGTCTCAGACCGTCTGTCTCAGACCGTCTGTCTCAGACCGTCTGTCTCAGGCCGTCTGTCTCAGACCGTCTGTCTCAGACCGTCTGTCTCAGAACGACTGTCTCAGACCGTCGGTCTCAGACCGTCTGTCTCAGACCAGCTGTCTCAGACCAGCTGTCTCAGACCGTCTGTCTCAGACCGCCTGTCTCAGACCGTCTGCCTCAGACCGTCTGTCTCAGACCGTCTGTCTCAGGCCGTCTGTCTCAGAACGACTGTCTCAGACCGTCTGTCTCAGACCGTCTGTCTCAGACCGTCTGTCTCAGACCGTCTGTCTCAGGCCGTCTGTCTCAGACCGTCTGTCTCAGACCGTCGGTCTCAGACCGTCCGTCTCAGACCGTCTATCTCGTCCCGTCTGTCTCAGAACTTCCGTCTCAGACCGTCTGCCTCAGACCGTCTGCCTCAGACCGTCTGCCTCAGACCGTCTGTTTCAGAACGTCTGTCACAGACCGTCTGTCTCAGAACGTCTATCTCGTCCCGTCGGTCTCAGACCGTCTGTCGCAGACCAGCTCTCTCAGACCGTCTGTCTCAGACCGTCTGTTTCATACCGTCTGTCTCACACCGTCTGTCTCAGACCGTCTGTCTTAGACCGTCTGTCTCAGACCGTCTGTCTCAGACCGCCTGTCTCAGACCGTATGTCTCAGACCGTCTGTCTCAGAACGTCTGTCTCAGACCGTCTGTCTCTGACCGTCTGTCTCAGACCGCCTGTCTCAGACCGTCTGTCTCAGACCGCCTGTCTCAGACCGTCGGTCTCAGACCGCCTGTCTCAGACCGTATGTCTCAGACCGTCTGTCTCAGACCGCCTATCTCAGACCGTCTGTCTCAGACCGTCTGTCTCAGACCGTCTGTCTCAGACCGTCTGTCTCTGACCGCCTGTCTCAGACCGTCTGTCTCAGACCGCCTGTCTCAGACCGTCTGTCTCAGACCGTCTGTCTCAGAACGACTGTCTCAGACCGTCTGTCTCAGACCGAGTGTCTTAGACCGTCAGTCTCAGACCGTCTGTCTCAGACCGTCTGTCTCGGACGGTCTATCTCGGACCGTCTGTCTCGGACCGTCTGTCTCAGACCGTCTGTTTCATACGGTCTGCCTCAGACCGTCTGTCTCGGACCGTCTGTCTCGGACGGTCTATCTCGGACCGTCTGTCTACGACCGTCTGTCTCGGACCGTCTGTCTCCGACCGTCTGTCTCCGACCGTCTGTCTCGGACCGTCTGTCTCGGGCCGCTTGTCTCACACCCTCTGTCTCAGACCGAGTGTCTTAGACCGTCAGTCTCAGACCGTCTGTCTCAGACCGTCTGTCTCAGACCGTCTGTCTCGGACGGTCTATCTCGGACCGTCTGTCTCGGACCGTCTGTCTCAGACCGTCTGTTTCATACCGTCTGCCTCAGACCGTCTGTCTCGGACCGTCTGTATCGGACGGTCTATCTCGGACCGTCTGTCTCGGACCGTCTGTCTCGGACCGTCTGTCTCGGACCGTCTGTCTCGGACGGTCTATCTCGGACCGTCTGTCTCGGACCGTCTGTCTCAGACCGTCTGTCTCGGACCGTCTGTCTCCGACCGTCTGTCTCCGACCGTCTGTCTCGGACCGTCTGTCTCGGGCCGTCTGTCTCACACCGTCTGTCTCAGACCGAGTGTCTTAGACCGTCAGTCTCAGACCGTCTGTCTCAGACCGTCTGTCTCAGACCGTCTGTCTCGGACGGTCTATCTCGGACCGTCTGTCTCGGACCGTCTGTCTCAGACCGTCTGTTTCATACCGTCTGCCTCAGACCGTCTGTCTCGGACCGTCTGTCTCGGACGGTCTATCTCGGACCGTCTGTCTCGGACCGTCTGTCTCGGACCGTCTGTCTCGGACGGTCTATCTCGGACCGTCTGACTCGGACCGTCTGTCTCAGACCGTCTGTTTCATACCGTCTGCCTCAGACCGTCTGTCTCGGACCGTCTGTCTCGGACGGTCTATCTCGGACCGTCTGTCTCGGACCGTCTGTCTCGGACCGTCTGTCTCCGACCGTCTGTCTCCGACCGTCTGTCTCGGACCGTCTGTCTCGGGCCGTCTGTCTCGGACCGTCTGTCTCGGACCGTCTGTCTCGGACCGTCTGTCTCGGACCGTCTGTCTCGGACCGTCTGCCTCAGACCGTCTGTCTCAGAACGTCTGCCTCAGACCGTCTGTCTCAGAACGTCTGTCACAGACCGTCTGTCTCAGAACGTCTATCTCGTCCCGTCGGTCTCAGACCGTCTGTCTCAGACCAGCTGTCTCAGACCGTCTGTCTCAGACCGTCTGTCTCAGACCGTCTGTCTCAGGCCGTCTGTCTCAGACCGTCTGTCTCAGACCGTCTGTCTCAGAACGACTGTCTCAGACCGTCGGTCTCAGACCGTCTGTCTCAGACCAGCTGTCTCAGACCAGCTGTCTCAGACCGTCTGTCTCAGACCGCCTGTCTCAGACCGTCTGCCTCAGACCGTCTGTCTCAGACCGTCTGTCTCAGGCCGTCTGTCTCAGAACGACTGTCTCAGACCGTCTGTCTCAGACCGTCTGTCTCAGACCGTCTGTCTCAGACCGTCTGTCTCAGGCCGTCTGTCTCAGACCGTCTGTCTCAGACCGTCGGTCTCAGACCGTCCGTCTCAGACCGTCTATCTCGTCCCGTCTGTCTCAGAACTTCCGTCTCAGACCGTCTGCCTCAGACCGTCTGCCTCAGACCGTCTGCCTCAGACCGTCTGTTTCAGAACGTCTGTCACAGACCGTCTGTCTCAGAACGTCTATCTCGTCCCGTCGGTCTCAGACCGTCTGTCGCAGACCAGCTCTCTCAGACCGTCTGTCTCAGACCGTCTGTTTCATACCGTCTGTCTCACACCGTCTGTCTCAGACCGTCTGTCTTAGACCGTCTGTCTCAGACCGTCTGTCTCAGACCGCCTGTCTCAGACCGTATGTCTCAGACCGTCTGTCTCAGAACGTCTGTCTCAGACCGTCTGTCTCTGACCGTCTGTCTCAGACCGCCTGTCTCAGACCGTCTGTCTCAGACCGCCTGTCTCAGACCGTCGGTCTCAGACCGCCTGTCTCAGACCGTATGTCTCAGACCGTCTGTCTCAGACCGCCTATCTCAGACCGTCTGTCTCAGACCGTCTGTCTCAGACCGTCTGTCTCAGACCGTCTGTCTCTGACCGCCTGTCTCAGACCGTCTGTCTCAGACCGCCTGTCTCAGACCGTCTGTCTCAGACCGTCTGTCTCAGAACGACTGTCTCAGACCGTCTGTCTCAGACCGAGTGTCTTAGACCGTCAGTCTCAGACCGTCTGTCTCAGACCGTCTGTCTCGGACGGTCTATCTCGGACCGTCTGTCTCGGACCGTCTGTCTCAGACCGTCTGTTTCATACGGTCTGCCTCAGACCGTCTGTCTCGGACCGTCTGTCTCGGACGGTCTATCTCGGACCGTCTGTCTACGACCGTCTGTCTCGGACCGTCTGTCTCCGACCGTCTGTCTCCGACCGTCTGTCTCGGACCGTCTGTCTCGGGCCGCTTGTCTCACACCCTCTGTCTCAGACCGAGTGTCTTAGACCGTCAGTCTCAGACCGTCTGTCTCAGACCGTCTGTCTCAGACCGTCTGTCTCGGACGGTCTATCTCGGACCGTCTGTCTCGGACCGTCTGTCTCAGACCGTCTGTTTCATACCGTCTGCCTCAGACCGTCTGTCTCGGACCGTCTGTATCGGACGGTCTATCTCGGACCGTCTGTCTCGGACCGTCTGTCTCGGACCGTCTGTCTCGGACCGTCTGTCTCGGACGGTCTATCTCGGACCGTCTGTCTCGGACCGTCTGTCTCAGACCGTCTGTCTCGGACCGTCTGTCTCCGACCGTCTGTCTCCGACCGTCTGTCTCGGACCGTCTGTCTCGGGCCGTCTGTCTCACACCGTCTGTCTCAGACCGAGTGTCTTAGACCGTCAGTCTCAGACCGTCTGTCTCAGACCGTCTGTCTCAGACCGTCTGTCTCGGACGGTCTATCTCGGACCGTCTGTCTCGGACCGTCTGTCTCAGACCGTCTGTTTCATACCGTCTGCCTCAGACCGTCTGTCTCGGACCGTCTGTCTCGGACGGTCTATCTCGGACCGTCTGTCTCGGACCGTCTGTCTCCGACCGTCTGTCTCAGACCAGCTGTCTCAGACCAGCTGTCTCAGACCGTCTGTCTCAGACCGTCTGTCTCAGACCGTCTGTCTCAGAACGTCTGTGTCATACCGTCTGTCTCAGACCGTCTGTCTCGGACCGTCTGTCTCGGACCGTCTGTCTCGGACCGTCTGTCTCGGACCGTCTGTCTCGGACCGTCTGTCTCGGACCGTCTGTCTCGGACCGTCTGTCTCAGACCGTCTGTCTCAGACCGTCTGCCTCAGACCGTCCGTCTCAGACCGTCTATCTCGTCCCGTCTGTCTCAGAACTTCCGTCTCAGACCGTCTGCCTCAGACCGTCTGCCTCAGACCGTCTGTCTCAGAACGTCTGTCACAGACCGTCTGTCTCAGAACGTCTATCTCGTCCCGTCGGTCTCAGACCGTCTGTCTCAGACCAGCTGTCTCAGACCGTCTGTCTCAGACCGCCTGTCTCAGACCGTCTGTCTCAGACCGCCTGTCTCAGACCGTCTGTCTCAGACCGCCTGTCTCAGACCGTATGTCTCAGACCGTCTGTCTCAGAACGTCTGTCTCAGACCGTCTGTCTCTGACCGTCTGTCTCAGACCGCCTGTCTCAGACCGTCTGTCTCAGACCGCCTGTCTCAGACCGTCTGTCTCAGACCGTCTGTCTCAGACCGTCTGTCTCAGACCGTCTGTCTCAGAACGTCTGTCTCATACCGTCTGTCTCAGACCGTCTGTCTCAGACCGTCTGTCTCGGTCCGTCTGTCTCGGACCGTCTGTTTCATACCGTCTGTCTCACACCGTCTGTCTCAGACCGTCTGTCTTAGACCGTCTGTCTCAGACCGTCTGTCTCAGACCGCCTATCTCAGACCGTCTGTCTCAGACCGTCTGTCTCAGACCGTCTGTCTCTGACCGCCTGTCTCAGACCGCCTGTATCAGACCGTCTGTCTCAGACCGTCTGTCTCAGAACGACTGTCTCAGACCGTCGGTCTCAGACCGTCTGTCTCAGACCGAGTGTCTTAGACCGTCAGTCTCAGACCGTCTGTCTCAGACCGTCTGTCTCAGACCGTCTGTCTCGGACGGTCTATCTCGGACCGTCTGTCTCGGACCGTCAGTCTCAGACCGTCTGTCTCAGACCGTCTGTCTCAGACCGTCTGTCTCGGACGGTCTATCTCGGACCGTCTGTCTCGGACCGTCTGTCTCAGACCGTCTGTTTCATACCGTCTGCCTCAGACCGTCTGTCTCGGACCGTCTGTCTCGGACGGTCTATCTCGGACCGTCTGTCTCGGACCGTCTGTCTCCGACCGTCTGTCTCAGACCAGCTGTCTCAGACCAGCTGTCTCAGACCGTCTGTCTCAGACCGTCTGTCTCAGACCGTCTGTCTCAGAACGTCTGTGTCATACCGTCTGTCTCAGACCGTCTGTCTCGGACCGTCTGTCTCGGACCGTCTGTCTCGGACCGTCTGTCTCGGACCGTCTGTCTCGGACCGTCTGTCTCGGACCGTCTGTCTCGGACCGTCTGTCTCAGACCGTCTGTCTCAGACCGTCTGCCTCAGACCGTCCGTCTCAGACCGTCTATCTCGTCCCGTCTGTCTCAGAACTTCCGTCTCAGACCGTCTGCCTCAGACCGTCTGCCTCAGACCGTCTGTCTCAGAACGTCTGTCACAGACCGTCTGTCTCAGAACGTCTATCTCGTCCCGTCGGTCTCAGACCGTCTGTCTCAGACCAGCTGTCTCAGACCGTCTGTCTCAGACCGCCTGTCTCAGACCGTCTGTCTCAGACCGCCTGTCTCAGACCGTCTGTCTCAGACCGCCTGTCTCAGACCGTATGTCTCAGACCGTCTGTCTCAGAACGTCTGTCTCAGACCGTCTGTCTCTGACCGTCTGTCTCAGACCGCCTGTCTCAGACCGTCTGTCTCAGACCGCCTGTCTCAGACCGTCTGTCTCAGACCGTCTGTCTCAGACCGTCTGTCTCAGACCGTCTGTCTCAGAACGTCTGTCTCATACCGTCTGTCTCAGACCGTCTGTCTCAGACCGTCTGTCTCGGTCCGTCTGTCTCGGACCGTCTGTTTCATACCGTCTGTCTCACACCGTCTGTCTCAGACCGTCTGTCTTAGACCGTCTGTCTCAGACCGTCTGTCTCAGACCGCCTATCTCAGACCGTCTGTCTCAGACCGTCTGTCTCAGACCGTCTGTCTCTGACCGCCTGTCTCAGACCGATGTATCAGACCGTCTGTCTCAGACCGTCTGTCTCAGAACGACTGTCTCAGACCGTCGGTCTCAGACCGTCTGTCTCAGACCGAGTGTCTTAGACCGTCAGTCTCAGACCGTCTGTCTCAGACCGTCTGTCTCAGACCGTCTGTCTCGGACGGTCTATCTCGGACCGTCTGTCTCGGACCGTCTGTCTCAGACCGTCTGTTTCATACCGTCTGCCTCAGACCGTCTGTCTCGGACCGTCTGTCTCGGACGGTCTATCTCGGACCGTCTGTCTCGGACCGTCTGTCTCGGACCGTCTGTCTCCGACCGTCTGTCTCCGACCGTCTGTCTCGGACCGTCTGTCTCGGGCCGTCTGTCTCACACCGTCTGTCTCAGACCGAGTGTCTTAGACCGTCAGTCTCAGACCGTCTGTCTCAGACCGTCTGTCTCAGACCGTCTGTCTCGGACGGTCTATCTCGGACCGTCTGTCTCGGACCGTCTGTCTCAGACCGTCTGTTTCATACCGTCTGCCTCAGACCGTCTGTCTCGGACCGTCTGTCTCGGACGGTCTATCTCAGACCGTCTGTCTCGGACCGTCGGTCTCCGACCGTCTGTCTCGGACCGTCTGTTTCGGACCGTCTGTCTCGGACCGTCTGTCTCGGACCGTCTGTCTCGGACGGTCTATCTCGGACCGTCTGTCTCGGACCGTCTGTCTCAGACCGTCTGTTTCATACCGTCTGCCTCAGACCGTCTGTCTCGGACCGTCTGTCTCGGACGGTCTATCTCGGACCGTCTGTCTCGGACCGTCTGTCTCGGACCGTCTGTCTCGGACCATCTGTCTCGGACCGTCTGTCTCAGACCGTCTGTCTCAGACCGTCCGTCTCAGACCGTCTGTCTCAGAACGACTGTCTCAGACCGTCTGTCTCGGACCGTCTGTCTCGGGCCGTCTGTCTCGGGCCGTCTGTCTCGGACCGTCTGTCTCGGACCGTCTGTCTCGGACCGTCTGTCTCGGACCGTCTGTCTCGGACCATCTGTCTCGGACCGTCTGTCTCAGACCGTCTGTCTCAGACCGTCCGTCTCAGACCGTCTATCTCGTCCCGTCTGTCTCAGAACTTCCGTCTCAGACCGTCTGCCTCAGACCGTCTGTCTCAGAACGTCTGTCACAGACCGTCTGTCTCAGAACGTCTATCTCGTCCCGTCGGTCTCAGACCGTCTGTCTCAGACCGCCTGTCTCAGACCGTCTGCCTCAGACCGTCTGTCTCAGACCGTCTGTCTCAGACCGTCTGTCTCAGAACGACTGTCTCAGACCGTCTGTCTCAGACCGTCTGTCTCAGGCCGTCTGTCTCAGACCGTCTGTCTCAGACCGTCTGTCTCAGACCAGCTGTCTCAGACCAGCTGTCTCAGACCGTCTGTCTCAGACCGTCTGTCTCAGACCGTCTGTCTCAGGCCGTCTGTCTCAGACCGTCTGTCTCAGACCGTCTGTCTCAGAACGACTGTCTCAGACCGTCGGTCTCAGACCGTCTGTCTCAGACCAGCTGTCTCAGACCAGCTGTCTCAGACCGTCTGTCTCAGAACGTCTGTCACAGACCGTCTGTTTCAGAACGTCTATCTCGTCCCGTCGGTCTCAGACCGTCTGTCTCAGACCAGCTCTCTCAGACCGTTTGTCTCAGACCGTCTGTTTCATACCGTCTGTCTCACACCGTCTGTCTCAGACCGTCTGTCTTAGACCGTCTGTCTCAGACCGTCTGTCTCAGACCGCCTGTCTCAGACCGTCTGTCTCAGACCGTCTGTCTCTGACCGTCTGTCTCAGACCGCCTGTCTCAGACCGTCTGTCTCAGACCGTCTGTCTCAGACCGTATGTCTCGGACCGTCTGTCTCAGAACGTCTGTCTCAGACCGTCTGTCTCTGACCGTCTGTCTCAGACCGCCTGTCTCAGACGGTCTATCTCGGACCGTCTGTCTCGGACCGTCTGTCTCAGACCGTCTGTTTCATACCGTCTGCCTCAGACCGTCTGTCTCGGACCGTCTGTCTCGGACGGTCTATCTCGGACCGTCTGTCTCGGACCGTCTGTCTCGGACCGTCTGTCTCGGACCGTCTGTCTCGGACCGTCTGTCTCCGACCGTCTGTCTCCGACCGTCTGTCTCGGACCGTCTGTCTCGGGCCGTCTGTCTCGGGCCGTCTGTCTCGGACCGTCTGTCTCGGACCGTCTGTCTCGGACCGTCTGTCTCGGACCATCTGTCTCGGACCGTCTGTCTCAGACCGTCTGTCTCAGACCGTCCGTCTCAGACCGTCTATCTCGTCCCGTCTGTCTCAGAACTTCCGTCTCAGACCGTCTGCCTCAGACCGTCTGTCTCAGAACGTCTGTCACAGACCGTCTGTCTCAGAACGTCTATCTCGTCCCGTCGGTCTCAGACCGTCTGTCTCAGACCGCCTGTCTCAGACCGTCTGCCTCAGACCGTCTGTCTCAGACCGTCTCTCTCAGACCGTCTGTCTCAGAACGACTGTCTCAGACCGTCTGTCTCAGACCGTCTGTCTCAGACCGTCTGTCTCAGACCGTCTGTCTCAGGCCGTCTGTCTCAGACCGTCTGTCTCAGACCGTCTGTCTCAGACCAGCTGTCTCAGACCAGCTGTCTCAGACCGTCTGTCTCAGACCGTCTGTTTCATACCGTCTGACTCACACCGTCTGTCTCAGACCGTCTGTCTTAGACCGTCTGTCTCAGACCGTCTGTCTCAGACCGCCTGTCTCAGACCGTCTGTCTCAGACCAGCTGTCTCAGACCAGCTGTCTCAGACCGTCTGTCTCAGACCGTCTGTCTCAGAACGACTGTCTCAGACCGTCGGTCTCAGACCGTCTGTCTCAGACCGAGTGTCTTAGACCGTCAGTCTCAGACCGTCTGTCTCAGACCGTCTGTCTCAGACCGTCTGTCTCGGACGGTCTATCTCGGACCGTCTGTCTCGGACCGTCTGTCTCAGACCGTCTGTTTCATACCGTCTGCCTCAGACCGTCTGTCTCGGACCGTCTGTCTCGGACGGTCTATCTCGGACCGTCTGTCTCGGACCGTCTGTCTCGGACCGTCTGTCTCCGACCGTCTGTCTCCGACCGTCTGTCTCGGACCGTCTGTCTCGGGCCGTCTGTCTCACACCGTCTGTCTCAGACCGAGTGTCTTAGACCGTCAGTCTCAGACCGTCTGTCTCAGACCGTCTGTCTCAGACCGTCTGTCTCGGACGGTCTATCTCGGACCGTCTGTCTCGGACCGTCTGTCTCAGACCGTCTGTTTCATACCGTCTGCCTCAGACCGTCTGTCTCGGACCGTCTGTCTCGGACGGTCTATCTCGGACCGTCTGTCTCGGACCGTCTGTCTCCGACCGTCTGTCTCGGACCGTCTGTTTCGGACCGTCTGTCTCGGACCGTCTGTCTCGGACCGTCTGTCTCGGACGGTCTATCTCTTACCGTCTGTCTCGGACCGTCTGTCTCAGATCGTCTGTTTCATACCGTCTGCCTCAGACCGTCTGTCTCGGACCGTCTGTCTCGGACGGTCTATCTCGGACTGTCTGTCTCGGACCGTCTGTCTCGGACCGTCTGTCTCCGACCGTCTGTCTCCGACAGTCTGTCTCGGACCGTCTGTCTCGGGCCGTCTGTCTCGGACCGTCTGTCTCGGACCGTCTGTCTCAGACCGTCTGTCTCAGACCGTCTGTCTCAGACCGTCTGCCTCAGACCGTCCGTCTCAGACCGTCTATCTCGTCCCGTCTGTCTCAGAACTTCCGTCTCAGACCGTCTGCCTCAGACCGTCTGCCTCAGACCGTCTGTCTCAGAACGTCTGTCACAGACCGTCTGTCTCAGAACGTCTATCTCGTCCCGTCGGTCTCAGACCGTCTGTCTCAGACCAGCTCTCTCAGACCGTCTGTCTCAGACCGTCTGTCTCAGACCGTCTGTCTCAGAACGTCTGTGTCATACCGTCTGTCTCAGACCGTCTGTCTCGGACCGTCTGTCTCGGACCGTCTGTCTCGGACCGTCTGTCTCGGACCGTCTGTCTCAGACCGTCTGTCTCAGACCGTCTGTCTCAGACCGTCTGCCTCAGACCGTCTGCCTCAGACCGTCTGTCTCAGACCGTCTGTCTCAGACCGTCTGTCTCAGAACGACTGTCTCAGACCGTCTGCCTCAGACCGTCTGCCTCAGACCGTCTGTCTCAGAACGTCTGTCACAGACCGTCTGTCTCAGAACGTCTATCTCGTCCCGTCGGTCTCAGACCGTCTGTCCCAGACCAGCTCTCTCAGACCGTCTGTCTCAGACCGTCTGTTTCATACCGTCTGTCTCACACCGCCTGTCTCAGACCGTCTGTCTTAGACCGTCTGTCTCAGACCGTCTGTCTCAGACCGCCTGTCTCAGACCGTCTGTCTCAGACCGTCTGTCTCTGACCGTCTGTCTCAGACCGCCTGTCTCAGACCGTCTGTCTCAGACCGCCTGTCTCAGACCGTATGTCTCAGACCGTCTGTCTCAGAACGTCTGTCTCAGACCGTCTGTCTCTGACCGTCTGTCTCAGACCGCCTGTCTCAGACCGTCTGTCTCAGACCGCCTGTCTCAGACCGTCTGTCTCAGACCGCCTGTCTCAGACCGTCTGTCTCAGACCGCCTGTCTCAGACCGTATGTCTCAGACCGTCTGTCTCAGAACGTCTGTCTCAGACCGTCTGTCTCTGACCGTCTGTCTCAGACCGCCTGTCTCAGACCGTCTGTCTCAGACCGCCTGTCTCAGACCGTCTGTCTCAGACCGTCTGTCTCAGACCGTCTGTCTCAGACCGTCTGTCTCAGAACGTCTGTCTCATACCGTCTGTCTCAGACCGAGTGTCTTAGACCGTCAGTCTCAGACCGTCTGTCTCAGACCGTCTGTCTCAGACCGTCTGTCTCGGACGGTCTATCTCGGACCGTCTGTCTCGGACCGTCTGTCTCAGACCGTCTGTTTCATACCGTCTGCCTCAGACCGTCTGTCTCGGACCGTCTGTCTCGGACGGTCTATCTCGGACCGTCTGTCTCGGACCGTCTGTCTCGGACCGTCTGTCTCCGACCGTCTGTCTCCGACCGTCTGTCTCGGACCGTCTGTCTCGGGCCGTCTGTCTCACACCGTCTGTCTCAGACCGAGTGTCTTAGACCGTCAGTCTCAGACCGTCTGTCTCAGACCGTCTGTCTCAGACCGTCTGTCTCGGACGGTCTATCTCGGACCGTCTGTCTCGGACCGTCTGTCTCAGACCGTCTGTTTCATACCGTCTGCCTCAGACCGTCTGTCTCGGACCGTCTGTCTCGGACGGTCTATCTCGGACCGTCTGTCTCGGACCGTCTGTCTCGGACCGTCTGTCTCGGACCATCTGTCTCGGACCGTCTGTCTCAGACCGTCTGTCTCAGACCGTCCGTCTCAGACCGTCTGTCTCAGAACGACTGTCTCAGACCGTCTGTCTCGGACCGTCTGTCTCGGGCCGTCTGTCTCGGGCCGTCTGTCTCGGACCGTCTGTCTCGGACCGTCTGTCTCGGACCGTCTGTCTCGGACCGTCTGTCTCGGACCATCTGTCTCGGACCGTCTGTCTCAGACCGTCTGTCTCAGACCGTCCGTCTCAGACCGTCTATCTCGTCCCGTCTGTCTCAGAACTTCCGTCTCAGACCGTCTGCCTCAGACCGTCTGTCTCAGAACGTCTGTCACAGACCGTCTATCTCAGAACGTCTATCTCGTCCCGTCGGTCTCAGACCGTCTGTCTCAGACCGCCTGTCTCAGACCGTCTGCCTCAGACCGTCTGTCTCAGACCGTCTGTCTCAGACCGTCTGTCTCAGAACGACTGTCTCAGACCGTCTGTCTCAGACCGTCTGTCTCAGGCCGTCTGTCTCAGACCGTCTGTCTCAGACCGTCTGTCTCAGACCAGCTGTCTCAGACCAGCTGTCTCAGACCGTCTGTCTCAGACCGTCTGTCTCAGACCGTCTGTCTCAGGCCGTCTGTCTCAGACCGTCTGTCTCAGACCGTCTGTCTCAGAACGACTGTCTCAGACCGTCGGTCTCAGACCGTCTGTCTCAGACCAGCTGTCTCAGACCAGCTGTCTCAGACCGTCTGTCTCAGAACGTCTGTCACAGACCGTCTGTTTCAGAACGTCTATCTCGTCCCGTCGGTCTCAGACCGTCTGTCTCAGACCAGCTCTCTCAGACCGTTTGTCTCAGACCGTCTGTTTCATACCGTCTGTCTCACACCGTCTGTCTCAGACCGTCTGTCTTAGACCGTCTGTCTCAGACCGTCTGTCTCAGACCGCCTGTCTCAGACCAGCTCTCTCAGACCGTTTGTCTCAGACCGTCTGTTTCATACCGTCTGTCTCACAGCGTCTGTCTCAGACCGTCTGTCTTAGACCGTCTGTCTCAGACCGTCTGTCTCAGACCGCCTGTCTCAGACCGTCTGTCTCAGACCGTCTGTCTCTGACCGTCTGTCTCAGACCGCCTGTCTCAGACCGTCTGTCTCAGACCGCCTGTCTCAGACCGTATGTCTCGGACCGTCTGTCTCAGAACGTCTGTCTCAGACCGTCTGTCTCTGACCGTCTGTCTCAGACCGCCTATCTCAGACGGTCTATCTCGGACCGTCTGTCTCGGACCGTCTGTCTCAGACCGTCTGTTTCATACCGTCTGCCTCAGACCGTCTGTCTCGGACCGTCTGTCTCGGACGGTCTATCTCGGACCGTCTGTCTCGGACCGTCTGTCTCGGACCGTCTGTCTCGGACCGTCTGTCTCCGACCGTCTGTCTCCGACCGTCTGTCTCGGACCGTCTGTCTCGGGCCGTCTGTCTCGGGCCGTCTGTCTCGGACCGTCTGTCTCGGACCGTCTGTCTCGGACCGTCTGTCTCGGACCATCTGTCTCGGACCGTCTGTCTCAGACCGTCTGTCTCAGACCGTCCGTCTCAGACCGTCTATCTCGTCCCGTCTGTCTCAGAACTTCCGTCTCAGACCGTCTGCCTCAGACCGTCTGTCTCAGAACGTCTGTCACAGACCGTCTGTCTCAGAACGTCTATCTCGTCCCGTCGGTCTCAGACCGTCTGTCTCAGACCGCCTGTCTCAGACCGTCTGCCTCAGACCGTCTGTCTCAGACCGTCTCTCTCAGACCGTCTGTCTCAGAACGACTGTCTCAGACCGTCTGTCTCAGACCGTCTGTCTCGGACCGTCTGTCTCGGACGGTCTATCTCGGACCGTCTGTCTCGGACCGTCTGTCTCGGACCGTCTGTCTCCGACCGTCTGTCTCCGACCGTCTGTCTCGGACCGTCTGTCTCGGGCCGTCTGTCTCACACCGTCTGTCTCAGACCGAGTGTCTTAGACCGTCAGTCTCAGACCGTCTGTCTCAGACCGTCTGTCTCAGACCGTCTGTCTCGGACGGTCTATCTCGGACCGTCTGTCTCGGACCGTCTGTCTCAGACCGTCTGTTTCATACCGTCTGCCTCAGACCGTCTGTCTCGGACCGTCTGTCTCGGACGGTCTATCTCGGACCGTCTGTCTCGGACCGTCTGTCTCGGACCGTCTGTCTCGGACCATCTGTCTCGGACCGTCTGTCTCAGACCGTCTGTCTCAGACCGTCCGTCTCAGACCGTCTGTCTCAGAACGACTGTCTCAGACCGTCTGTCTCGGACCGTCTGTCTCGGGCCGTCTGTCTCGGGCCGTCTGTCTCGGACCGTCTGTCTCGGACCGTCTGTCTCGGACCGTCTGTCTCGGACCGTCTGTCTCGGACCATCTGTCTCGGACCGTCTGTCTCAGACCGTCTGTCTCAGACCGTCCGTCTCAGACCGTCTATCTCGTCCCGTCTGTCTCAGAACTTCCGTCTCAGACCGTCTGCCTCAGACCGTCTGTCTCAGAACGTCTGTCACAGACCGTCTGTCTCAGAACGTCTATCTCGTCCCGTCGGTCTCAGACCGTCTGTCTCAGACCGCCTGTCTCAGACCGTCTGCCTCAGACCGTCTGTCTCAGACCGTCTGTCTCAGACCGTCTGTCTCAGAACGACTGTCTCAGACCGTCTGTCTCAGACCGTCTGTCTCAGGCCGTCTGTCTCAGACCGTCTGTCTCAGACCGTCTGTCTCAGACCAGCTGTCTCAGACCAGCTGTCTCAGACCGTCTGTCTCAGACCGTCTGTCTCAGACCGTCTGTCTCAGGCCGTCTGTCTCAGACCGTCTGTCTCAGACCGTCTGTCTCAGAACGACTGTCTCAGACCGTCGGTCTCAGACCGTCTGTCTCAGACCAGCTGTCTCAGACCAGCTGTCTCAGACCGTCTGTCTCAGAACGTCTGTCACAGACCGTCTGTTTCAGAACGTCTATCTCGTCCCGTCGGTCTCAGACCGTCTGTCTCAGACCAGCTCTCTCAGACCGTTTGTCTCAGACCGTCTGTTTCATACCGTCTGTCTCACACCGTCTGTCTCAGACCGTCTGTCTTAGACCGTCTGTCTCAGACCGTCTGTCTCAGACCGCCTGTCTCAGACCAGCTCTCTCAGACCGTTTGTCTCAGACCGTCTGTTTCATACCGTCTGTCTCACAGCGTCTGTCTCAGACCGTCTGTCTTAGACCGTCTGTCTCAGACCGTCTGTCTCAGACCGCCTGTCTCAGACCGTCTGTCTCAGACCGTCTGTCTCTGACCGTCTGTCTCAGACCGCCTGTCTCAGACCGTCTGTCTCAGACCGTCTGTCTCAGACCGTATGTCTCGGACCGTCTGTCTCAGAACGTCTGTCTCAGACCGTCTGTCTCTGACCGTCTGTCTCAGACCGCCTGTCTCAGACGGTCTATCTCGGACCGTCTGTCTCGGACCGTCTGTCTCAGACCGTCTGTTTCATACCGTCTGCCTCAGACCGTCTGTCTCGGACCGTCTGTCTCGGACGGTCTATCTCGGACCGTCTGTCTCGGACCGTCTGTCTCGGACCGTCTGTCTCGGACCGTCTGTCTCGGACCGTCTGTCTCCGACCGTCTGTCTCCGACCGTCTGTCTCGGACCGTCTGTCTCGGGCCGTCTGTCTCGGGCCGTCTGTCTCGGACCGTCTGTCTCGGACCGTCTGTCTCGGACCGTCTGTCTCGGACCATCTGTCTCGGACCGTCTGTCTCAGACCGTCTGTCTCAGACCGTCCGTCTCAGACCGTCTATCTCGTCCCGTCTGTCTCAGAACTTCCGTCTCAGACCGTCTGCCTCAGACCGTCTGTCTCAGAACGTCTGTCACAGACCGTCTGTCTCAGAACGTCTATCTCGTCCCGTCGGTCTCAGACCGTCTGTCTCAGACCGCCTGTCTCAGACCGTCTGCCTCAGACCGTCTGTCTCAGACCGTCTCTCTCAGACCGTCTGTCTCAGAACGACTGTCTCAGACCGTCTGTCTCAGACCGTCTGTCTCAGACCGTCTGTCTCAGACCGTCTGTCTCAGGCCGTCTGTCTCAGACCGTCTGTCTCAGACCGTCTGTCTCAGACCAGCTGTCTCAGACCAGCTGTCTCAGACCGTCTGTCTCAGACCGTCTGTTTCATACCGTCTGACTCACACCGTCTGTCTCAGACCGTCTGTCTTAGACCGTCTGTCTCAGACCGTCTGTCTCAGACCGCCTGTCTCAGACCGTCTGTCTCAGACCAGCTGTCTCAGACCAGCTGTCTCAGACCGTCTGTCTCAGACCGTCTGTCTCAGAACGACTGTCTCAGACCGTCGGTCTCAGACCGTCTGTCTCAGACCGAGTGTCTTAGACCGTCAGTCTCAGACCGTCTGTCTCAGACCGTCTGTCTCAGACCGTCTGTCTCGGACGGTCTATCTCGGACCGTCTGTCTCGGACCGTCTGTCTCAGACCGTCTGTTTCATACCGTCTGCCTCAGACCGTCTGTCTCGGACCGTCTGTCTCGGACGGTCTATCTCGGACCGTCTGTCTCGGACCGTCTGTCTCGGACCGTCTGTCTCCGACCGTCTGTCTCCGACCGTCTGTCTCGGACCGTCTGTCTCGGGCCGTCTGTCTCACACCGTCTGTCTCAGACCGAGTGTCTTAGACCGTCAGTCTCAGACCGTCTGTCTCAGACCGTCTGTCTCAGACCGTCTGTCTCGGACGGTCTATCTCGGACCGTCTGTCTCGGACCGTCTGTCTCAGACCGTCTGTTTCATACCGTCTGCCTCAGACCGTCTGTCTCGGACCGTCTGTCTCGGACGGTCTATCTCGGACCGTCTGTCTCGGACCGTCTGTCTCCGACCGTCTGTCTCGGACCGTCTGTTTCGGACCGTCTGTCTCGGACCGTCTGTCTCGGACCGTCTGTCTCGGACGGTCTATCTCTTACCGTCTGTCTCGGACCGTCTGTCTCAGATCGTCTGTTTCATACCGTCTGCCTCAGACCGTCTGTCTCGGACCGTCTGTCTCGGACGGTCTATCTCGGACTGTCTGTCTCGGACCGTCTGTCTCGGACCGTCTGTCTCCGACCGTCTGTCTCCGACAGTCTGTCTCGGACCGTCTGTCTCGGGCCGTCTGTCTCGGACCGTCTGTCTCGGACCGTCTGTCTCAGACCGTCTGTCTCAGACCGTCTGTCTCAGACCGTCTGCCTCAGACCGTCCGTCTCAGACCGTCTATCTCGTCCCGTCTGTCTCAGAACTTCCGTCTCAGACCGTCTGCCTCAGACCGTCTGCCTCAGACCGTCTGTCTCAGAACGTCTGTCACAGACCGTCTGTCTCAGAACGTCTATCTCGTCCCGTCGGTCTCAGACCGTCTGTCTCAGACCAGCTCTCTCAGACCGTCTGTCTCAGACCGTCTGTCTCAGACCGTCTGTCTCAGAACGTCTGTGTCATACCGTCTGTCTCAGACCGTCTGTCTCGGACCGTCTGTCTCGGACCGTCTGTCTCGGACCGTCTGTCTCGGACCGTCTGTCTCAGACCGTCTGTCTCAGACCGTCTGTCTCAGACCGTCTGCCTCAGACCGTCTGCCTCAGACCGTCTGTCTCAGACCGTCTGTCTCAGACCGTCTGTCTCAGAACGACTGTCTCAGACCGTCTGCCTCAGACCGTCTGCCTCAGACCGTCTGTCTCAGAACGTCTGTCACAGACCGTCTGTCTCAGAACGTCTATCTCGTCCCGTCGGTCTCAGACCGTCTGTCCCAGACCAGCTCTCTCAGACCGTCTGTCTCAGACCGTCTGTTTCATACCGTCTGTCTCACACCGCCTGTCTCAGACCGTCTGTCTTAGACCGTCTGTCTCAGACCGTCTGTCTCAGACCGCCTGTCTCAGACCGTCTGTCTCAGACCGTCTGTCTCTGACCGTCTGTCTCAGACCGCCTGTCTCAGACCGTCTGTCTCAGACCGCCTGTCTCAGACCGTATGTCTCAGACCGTCTGTCTCAGAACGTCTGTCTCAGACCGTCTGTCTCTGACCGTCTGTCTCAGACCGCCTGTCTCAGACCGTCTGTCTCAGACCGCCTGTCTCAGACCGTCTGTCTCAGACCGCCTGTCTCAGACCGTCTGTCTCAGACCGCCTGTCTCAGACCGTATGTCTCAGACCGTCTGTCTCAGAACGTCTGTCTCAGACCGTCTGTCTCTGACCGTCTGTCTCAGACCGCCTGTCTCAGACCGTCTGTCTCAGACCGCCTGTCTCAGACCGTCTGTCTCAGACCGTCTGTCTCAGACCGTCTGTCTCAGACCGTCTGTCTCAGAACGTCTGTCTCATACCGTCTGTCTCAGACCGAGTGTCTTAGACCGTCAGTCTCAGACCGTCTGTCTCAGACCGTCTGTCTCAGACCGTCTGTCTCGGACGGTCTATCTCGGACCGTCTGTCTCGGACCGTCTGTCTCAGACCGTCTGTTTCATACCGTCTGCCTCAGACCGTCTGTCTCGGACCGTCTGTCTCGGACGGTCTATCTCGGACCGTCTGTCTCGGACCGTCTGTCTCGGACCGTCTGTCTCCGACCGTCTGTCTCCGACCGTCTGTCTCGGACCGTCTGTCTCGGGCCGTCTGTCTCACACCGTCTGTCTCAGACCGAGTGTCTTAGACCGTCAGTCTCAGACCGTCTGTCTCAGACCGTCTGTCTCAGACCGTCTGTCTCGGACGGTCTATCTCGGACCGTCTGTCTCGGACCGTCTGTCTCAGACCGTCTGTTTCATACCGTCTGCCTCAGACCGTCTGTCTCGGACCGTCTGTCTCGGACGGTCTATCTCGGACCGTCTGTCTCGGACCGTCTGTCTCGGACCGTCTGTCTCGGACCATCTGTCTCGGACCGTCTGTCTCAGACCGTCTGTCTCAGACCGTCCGTCTCAGACCGTCTGTCTCAGAACGACTGTCTCAGACCGTCTGTCTCGGACCGTCTGTCTCGGGCCGTCTGTCTCGGGCCGTCTGTCTCGGACCGTCTGTCTCGGACCGTCTGTCTCGGACCGTCTGTCTCGGACCGTCTGTCTCGGACCATCTGTCTCGGACCGTCTGTCTCAGACCGTCTGTCTCAGACCGTCCGTCTCAGACCGTCTATCTCGTCCCGTCTGTCTCAGAACTTCCGTCTCAGACCGTCTGCCTCAGACCGTCTGTCTCAGAACGTCTGTCACAGACCGTCTATCTCAGAACGTCTATCTCGTCCCGTCGGTCTCAGACCGTCTGTCTCAGACCGCCTGTCTCAGACCGTCTGCCTCAGACCGTCTGTCTCAGACCGTCTGTCTCAGACCGTCTGTCTCAGAACGACTGTCTCAGACCGTCTGTCTCAGACCGTCTGTCTCAGGCCGTCTGTCTCAGACCGTCTGTCTCAGACCGTCTGTCTCAGACCAGCTGTCTCAGACCAGCTGTCTCAGACCGTCTGTCTCAGACCGTCTGTCTCAGACCGTCTGTCTCAGGCCGTCTGTCTCAGACCGTCTGTCTCAGACCGTCTGTCTCAGAACGACTGTCTCAGACCGTCGGTCTCAGACCGTCTGTCTCAGACCAGCTGTCTCAGACCAGCTGTCTCAGACCGTCTGTCTCAGAACGTCTGTCACAGACCGTCTGTTTCAGAACGTCTATCTCGTCCCGTCGGTCTCAGACCGTCTGTCTCAGACCAGCTCTCTCAGACCGTTTGTCTCAGACCGTCTGTTTCATACCGTCTGTCTCACACCGTCTGTCTCAGACCGTCTGTCTTAGACCGTCTGTCTCAGACCGTCTGTCTCAGACCGCCTGTCTCAGACCAGCTCTCTCAGACCGTTTGTCTCAGACCGTCTGTTTCATACCGTCTGTCTCACAGCGTCTGTCTCAGACCGTCTGTCTTAGACCGTCTGTCTCAGACCGTCTGTCTCAGACCGCCTGTCTCAGACCGTCTGTCTCAGACCGTCTGTCTCTGACCGTCTGTCTCAGACCGCCTGTCTCAGACCGTCTGTCTCAGACCGCCTGTCTCAGACCGTATGTCTCGGACCGTCTGTCTCAGAACGTCTGTCTCAGACCGTCTGTCTCTGACCGTCTGTCTCAGACCGCCTATCTCAGACGGTCTATCTCGGACCGTCTGTCTCGGACCGTCTGTCTCAGACCGTCTGTTTCATACCGTCTGCCTCAGACCGTCTGTCTCGGACCGTCTGTCTCGGACGGTCTATCTCGGACCGTCTGTCTCGGACCGTCTGTCTCGGACCGTCTGTCTCGGACCGTCTGTCTCCGACCGTCTGTCTCCGACCGTCTGTCTCGGACCGTCTGTCTCGGGCCGTCTGTCTCGGGCCGTCTGTCTCGGACCGTCTGTCTCGGACCGTCTGTCTCGGACCGTCTGTCTCGGACCATCTGTCTCGGACCGTCTGTCTCAGACCGTCTGTCTCAGACCGTCCGTCTCAGACCGTCTATCTCGTCCCGTCTGTCTCAGAACTTCCGTCTCAGACCGTCTGCCTCAGACCGTCTGTCTCAGAACGTCTGTCACAGACCGTCTGTCTCAGAACGTCTATCTCGTCCCGTCGGTCTCAGACCGTCTGTCTCAGACCGCCTGTCTCAGACCGTCTGCCTCAGACCGTCTGTCTCAGACCGTCTCTCTCAGACCGTCTGTCTCAGAACGACTGTCTCAGACCGTCTGTCTCAGACCGTCTGTCTCGGACCGTCTGTCTCGGACGGTCTATCTCGGACCGTCTGTCTCGGACCGTCTGTCTCGGACCGTCTGTCTCCGACCGTCTGTCTCCGACCGTCTGTCTCGGACCGTCTGTCTCGGGCCGTCTGTCTCACACCGTCTGTCTCAGACCGAGTGTCTTAGACCGTCAGTCTCAGACCGTCTGTCTCAGACCGTCTGTCTCAGACCGTCTGTCTCGGACGGTCTATCTCGGACCGTCTGTCTCGGACCGTCTGTCTCAGACCGTCTGTTTCATACCGTCTGCCTCAGACCGTCTGTCTCGGACCGTCTGTCTCGGACGGTCTATCTCGGACCGTCTGTCTCGGACCGTCTGTCTCGGACCGTCTGTCTCGGACCATCTGTCTCGGACCGTCTGTCTCAGACCGTCTGTCTCAGACCGTCCGTCTCAGACCGTCTGTCTCAGAACGACTGTCTCAGACCGTCTGTCTCGGACCGTCTGTCTCGGGCCGTCTGTCTCGGGCCGTCTGTCTCGGACCGTCTGTCTCGGACCGTCTGTCTCGGACCGTCTGTCTCGGACCGTCTGTCTCGGACCATCTGTCTCGGACCGTCTGTCTCAGACCGTCTGTCTCAGACCGTCCGTCTCAGACCGTCTATCTCGTCCCGTCTGTCTCAGAACTTCCGTCTCAGACCGTCTGCCTCAGACCGTCTGTCTCAGAACGTCTGTCACAGACCGTCTGTCTCAGAACGTCTATCTCGTCCCGTCGGTCTCAGACCGTCTGTCTCAGACCGCCTGTCTCAGACCGTCTGCCTCAGACCGTCTGTCTCAGACCGTCTGTCTCAGACCGTCTGTCTCAGAACGACTGTCTCAGACCGTCTGTCTCAGACCGTCTGTCTCAGGCCGTCTGTCTCAGACCGTCTGTCTCAGACCGTCTGTCTCAGACCAGCTGTCTCAGACCAGCTGTCTCAGACCGTCTGTCTCAGACCGTCTGTCTCAGACCGTCTGTCTCAGGCCGTCTGTCTCAGACCGTCTGTCTCAGACCGTCTGTCTCAGAACGACTGTCTCAGACCGTCGGTCTCAGACCGTCTGTCTCAGACCAGCTGTCTCAGACCAGCTGTCTCAGACCGTCTGTCTCAGAACGTCTGTCACAGACCGTCTGTTTCAGAACGTCTATCTCGTCCCGTCGGTCTCAGACCGTCTGTCTCAGACCAGCTCTCTCAGACCGTTTGTCTCAGACCGTCTGTTTCATACCGTCTGTCTCACACCGTCTGTCTCAGACCGTCTGTCTTAGACCGTCTGTCTCAGACCGTCTGTCTCAGACCGCCTGTCTCAGACCAGCTCTCTCAGACCGTTTGTCTCAGACCGTCTGTTTCATACCGTCTGTCTCACAGCGTCTGTCTCAGACCGTCTGTCTTAGACCGTCTGTCTCAGACCGTCTGTCTCAGACCGCCTGTCTCAGACCGTCTGTCTCAGACCGTCTGTCTCTGACCGTCTGTCTCAGACCGCCTGTCTCAGACCGTCTGTCTCAGACCGCCTGTCTCAGACCGTATGTCTCGGACCGTCTGTCTCAGAACGTCTGTCTCAGACCGTCTGTCTCTGACCGTCTGTCTCAGACCGCCTGTCTCAGACGGTCTATCTCGGACCGTCTGTCTCGGACCGTCTGTCTCAGACCGTCTGTTTCATACCGTCTGCCTCAGACCGTCTGTCTCGGACCGTCTGTCTCGGACGGTCTATCTCGGACCGTCTGTCTCGGACCGTCTGTCTCGGACCGTCTGTCTCGGACCGTCTGTCTCCGACCGTCTGTCTCCGACCGTCTGTCTCGGACCGTCTGTCTCGGGCCGTCTGTCTCGGGCCGTCTGTCTCGGACCGTCTGTCTCGGACCGTCTGTCTCGGACCGTCTGTCTCGGACCATCTGTCTCGGACCGTCTGTCTCAGACCGTCTGTCTCAGACCGTCCGTCTCAGACCGTCTATCTCGTCCCGTCTGTCTCAGAACTTCCGTCTCAGACCGTCTGCCTCAGACCGTCTGTCTCAGAACGTCTGTCACAGACCGTCTGTCTCAGAACGTCTATCTCGTCCCGTCGGTCTCAGACCGTCTGTCTCAGACCGCCTGTCTCAGACCGTCTGCCTCAGACCGTCTGTCTCAGACCGTCTCTCTCAGACCGTCTGTCTCAGAACGACTGTCTCAGACCGTCTGTCTCAGACCGTCTGTCTCAGACCGTCTGTCTCAGACCGTCTGTCTCAGGCCGTCTGTCTCAGACCGTCTGTCTCAGACCGTCTGTCTCAGACCAGCTGTCTCAGACCAGCTGTCTCAGACCGTCTGTCTCAGACCGTCTGTTTCATACCGTCTGACTCACACCGTCTGTCTCAGACCGTCTGTCTTAGACCGTCTGTCTCAGACCGTCTGTCTCAGACCGCCTGTCTCAGACCGTCTGTCTCAGACCAGCTGTCTCAGACCAGCTGTCTCAGACCGTCTGTCTCAGACCGTCTGTCTCAGAACGACTGTCTCAGACCGTCGGTCTCAGACCGTCTGTCTCAGACCGAGTGTCTTAGACCGTCAGTCTCAGACCGTCTGTCTCAGACCGTCTGTCTCAGACCGTCTGTCTCGGACGGTCTATCTCGGACCGTCTGTCTCGGACCGTCTGTCTCAGACCGTCTGTTTCATACCGTCTGCCTCAGACCGTCTGTCTCGGACCGTCTGTCTCGGACGGTCTATCTCGGACCGTCTGTCTCGGACCGTCTGTCTCGGACCGTCTGTCTCCGACCGTCTGTCTCCGACCGTCTGTCTCGGACCGTCTGTCTCGGGCCGTCTGTCTCACACCGTCTGTCTCAGACCGAGTGTCTTAGACCGTCAGTCTCAGACCGTCTGTCTCAGACCGTCTGTCTCAGACCGTCTGTCTCGGACGGTCTATCTCGGACCGTCTGTCTCGGACCGTCTGTCTCAGACCGTCTGTTTCATACCGTCTGCCTCAGACCGTCTGTCTCGGACCGTCTGTCTCGGACGGTCTATCTCGGACCGTCTGTCTCGGACCGTCTGTCTCCGACCGTCTGTCTCGGACCGTCTGTTTCGGACCGTCTGTCTCGGACCGTCTGTCTCGGACCGTCTGTCTCGGACGGTCTATCTCTTACCGTCTGTCTCGGACCGTCTGTCTCAGATCGTCTGTTTCATACCGTCTGCCTCAGACCGTCTGTCTCGGACCGTCTGTCTCGGACGGTCTATCTCGGACTGTCTGTCTCGTCCCGTCTGTCTCAGAACTTCCGTCTCAGACCGTCTGCCTCAGACCGTCTGTCTCAGAACGTCTGTCACAGACCGTCTGTCTCAGAACGTCTATCTCGTCCCGTCGGTCTCAGACCGTCTGTCTCAGACCGCCTGTCTCAGACCGTCTGCCTCAGACCGTCTGTCTCAGACCGTCTCTCTCAGACCGTCTGTCTCAGAACGACTGTCTCAGACCGTCTGTCTCAGACCGTCTGTCTCAGACCGTCTGTCTCAGACCGTCTGTCTCAGGCCGTCTGTCTCAGACCGTCTGTCTCAGACCGTCTGTCTCAGACCAGCTGTCTCAGACCAGCTGTCTCAGACCGTCTGTCTCAGACCGTCTGTTTCATACCGTCTGACTCACACCGTCTGTCTCAGACCGTCTGTCTTAGACCGTCTGTCTCAGACCGTCTGTCTCAGACCGCCTGTCTCAGACCGTCTGTCTCAGACCAGCTGTCTCAGACCAGCTGTCTCAGACCGTCTGTCTCAGACCGTCTGTCTCAGAACGACTGTCTCAGACCGTCGGTCTCAGACCGTCTGTCTCAGACCGAGTGTCTTAGACCGTCAGTCTCAGACCGTCTGTCTCAGACCGTCTGTCTCAGACCGTCTGTCTCGGACGGTCTATCTCGGACCGTCTGTCTCGGACCGTCTGTCTCAGACCGTCTGTTTCATACCGTCTGCCTCAGACCGTCTGTCTCGGACCGTCTGTCTCGGACGGTCTATCTCGGACCGTCTGTCTCGGACCGTCTGTCTCGGACCGTCTGTCTCCGACCGTCTGTCTCCGACCGTCTGTCTCGGACCGTCTGTCTCGGGCCGTCTGTCTCACACCGTCTGTCTCAGACCGAGTGTCTTAGACCGTCAGTCTCAGACCGTCTGTCTCAGACCGTCTGTCTCAGACCGTCTGTCTCGGACGGTCTATCTCGGACCGTCTGTCTCGGACCGTCTGTCTCAGACCGTCTGTTTCATACCGTCTGCCTCAGACCGTCTGTCTCGGACCGTCTGTCTCGGACGGTCTATCTCGGACCGTCTGTCTCGGACCGTCTGTCTCCGACCGTCTGTCTCGGACCGTCTGTTTCGGACCGTCTGTCTCGGACCGTCTGTCTCGGACCGTCTGTCTCGGACGGTCTATCTCTTACCGTCTGTCTCGGACCGTCTGTCTCAGATCGTCTGTTTCATACCGTCTGCCTCAGACCGTCTGTCTCGGACCGTCTGTCTCGGACGGTCTATCTCGGACTGTCTGTCTCGGACCGTCTGTCTCGGACCGTCTGTCTCCGACCGTCTGTCTCCGACAGTCTGTCTCGGACCGTCTGTCTCGGGCCGTCTGTCTCGGACCGTCTGTCTCGGACCGTCTGTCTGGGACCGTCTGTCTCGGACCGTCTGTCTCGGACCATCTGTCTCGGACCGTCTGTCTCAGACCGTCTGCCTCAGACCGTCCGTCTCAGACCGTCTATCTCGTCCCGTCTGTCTCAGAACTTCCGTCTCAGACCGTCTGCCTCAGACCGTCTGTCTCAGACCGTCTGTCTCAGACCGTCTGTCTCAGACCGTCTGTCTCAGACCGTCTGCCTCAGACCGTCCGTCTCAGACCGTCTATCTCGTCCCGTCTGTCTCAGAACTTCCGTCTCAGACCGTCTGCCTCAGACCGTCTGCCTCAGACCGTCTGTCTCAGAACGTCTGTCACAGACCGTCTGTCTCAGAACGTCTATCTCGTCCCGTCGGTCTCAGACCGTCTGTCTCAGACCAGCTCTCTCAGACCGTCTGTCTCAGACCGTCTGTCTCGGACCGTCTGTCTCGGACCGTCTGTCTCGGACCGTCTGTCTCAGACCGTCTGTCTCAGACCGTCTGTCTCAGACCGTCTGTCTCAGACCGTCTGTCTCAGACCGTCTGCCTCAGACCGTCCGTCTCAGACCGTCTATCTCGTCCCGTCTGTCTCAGAACTTCCGTCTCAGACCGTCTGCCTCAGACCGTCTGCCTCAGACCGTCTGTCTCAGAACGTCTGTCACAGACCGTCTGTCTCAGAACGTCTATCTCGTCCCGTCGGTCTCAGACCGTCTGTCTCAGACCAGCTCTCTCAGACCGTCTGTCTCAGACCGTCTGTCTCAGACCGTCTGTCTCAGAACGTCTGTGTCATACCGTCTGTCTCAGACCGTCTGTCTCGGACCGTCTGTCTCGGACCGTCTGTCTCGGACCGTCTGTCTCGGACCGTCTGTCTCGGACCGTCTGTCTCAGACCGTCTGTCTCAGACCGTCTGTCTCAGACCGTCTGCCTCAGACCGTCTGCCTCAGACCGTCTGTCTCAGACCGTCTGTCTCAGACCGTCTGTCTCAGAACGACTGTCTCAGACCGTCTGCCTCAGACCGTCTGCCTCAGACCGTCTGTCTCAGAACGTCTGTCACAGACCGTCTGTCTCAGAACGTCTATCTCGTCCCGTCGGTCTCAGACCGTCTGTCTCAGACCAGCTCTCTCAGACCGTCTGTCTCAGACCGTCTGTTTCATACCGTCTGTCTCACACCGCCTGTCTCAGACCGTCTGTCTTAGACCGTCTGTCTCAGACCGTCTGTCTCAGACCGCCTGTCTCAGACCGTCTGTCTCAGACCGTCTGTCTCTGACCGTCTGTCTCAGACCGCCTGTCTCAGACCGTCTGTCTCAGACCGCCTGTCTCAGACCGTATGTCTCAGACCGTCTGTCTCAGAACGTCTGTCTCAGACCGTCTGTCTCTGACCGTCTGTCTCAGACCGCCTGTCTCAGACCGTCTGTCTCAGACCGCCTGTCTCAGACCGTCTGTCTCAGACCGCCTGTCTCAGACCGTCTGTCTCAGACCGCCTGTCTCAGACCGTATGTCTCAGACCGTCTGTCTCAGAACGTCTGTCTCAGACCGTCTGTCTCTGACCGTCTGTCTCAGACCGCCTGTCTCAGACCGTCTGTCTCAGACCGCCTGTCTCAGACCGTCTGTCTCAGACCGTCTGTCTCAGACCGTCTGTCTCAGACCGTCTGTCTCAGAACGTCTGTCTCATACCGTCTGTCTCAGACCGAGTGTCTTAGACCGTCAGTCTCAGACCGTCTGTCTCAGACCGTCTGTCTCAGACCGTCTGTCTCGGACGGTCTATCTCGGACCGTCTGTCTCGGACCGTCTGTCTCAGACCGTCTGTTTCATACCGTCTGCCTCAGACCGTCTGTCTCGGACCGTCTGTCTCGGACGGTCTATCTCGGACCGTCTGTCTCGGACCGTCTGTCTCGGACCGTCTGTCTCCGACCGTCTGTCTCCGACCGTCTGTCTCGGACCGTCTGTCTCGGGCCGTCTGTCTCACACCGTCTGTCTCAGACCGAGTGTCTTAGACCGTCAGTCTCAGACCGTCTGTCTCAGACCGTCTGTCTCAGACCGTCTGTCTCGGACGGTCTATCTCGGACCGTCTGTCTCGGACCGTCTGTCTCAGACCGTCTGTTTCATACCGTCTGCCTCAGACCGTCTGTCTCGGACCGTCTGTCTCGGACGGTCTATCTCGGACCGTCTGTCTCGGACCGTCTGTCTCGGACCGTCTGTCTCGGACCATCTGTCTCGGACCGTCTGTCTCAGACCGTCTGTCTCAGACCGTCCGTCTCAGACCGTCTGTCTCAGAACGACTGTCTCAGACCGTCTGTCTCGGACCGTCTGTCTCGGGCCGTCTGTCTCGGGCCGTCTGTCTCGGACCGTCTGTCTCGGACCGTCTGTCTCGGACCGTCTGTCTCGGACCGTCTGTCTCGGACCATCTGTCTCGGACCGTCTGTCTCAGACCGTCTGTCTCAGACCGTCCGTCTCAGACCGTCTATCTCGTCCCGTCTGTCTCAGAACTTCCGTCTCACACCGTCTGCCTCAGACCGTCTGTCTCAGAACGTCTGTCACAGACCGTCTGTCTCAGAACGTCTATCTCGTCCCGTCGGTCTCAGACCGTCTGTCTCAGACCGCCTGTCTCAGACCGTCTGCCTCAGACCGTCTGTCTCAGACCGTCTGTCTCAGACCGTCTGTCTCAGAACGACTGTCTCAGACCGTCTGTCTCAGACCGTCTGTCTCAGGCCGTCTGTCTCAGACCGTCTGTCTCAGACCGTCTGTCTCAGACCAGCTGTCTCAGACCAGCTGTCTCAGACCGTCTGTCTCAGACCGTCTGTCTCAGACCGTCTGTCTCAGGCCGTCTGTCTCAGACCGTCTGTCTCAGACCGTCTGTCTCAGAACGACTGTCTCAGACCGTCTGTCTCAGACCAGCTGTCTCAGACCAGCTGTCTCAGACCGTCTGTCTCAGAACGTCTGTCACAGACCGTCTGTTTCAGAACGTCTATCTCGTCCCGTCGGTCTCAGACCGTCTGTCTCAGACCAGCTCTCTCAGACCGTTTGTCTCAGACCGTCTGTTTCATACCGTCTGTCTCACACCGTCTGTCTCAGACCGTCTGTCTTAGACCGTCTGTCTCAGACCGTCTGTCTCAGACCGCCTGTCTCAGACCAGCTCTCTCAGACCGTTTGTCTCAGACCGTCTGTTTCATACCGTCTGTCTCACAGCGTCTGTCTCAGACCGTCTGTCTTAGACCGTCTGTCTCAGACCGTCTGTCTCAGACCGCCTGTCTCAGACCGTCTGTCTCAGACCGTCTGTCTCTGACCGTCTGTCTCAGACCGCCTGTCTCAGACCGTCTGTCTCAGGCCGTCTGTCTCAGACCGTCTGTCTCAGACCGTCTGTCTCAGACCAGCTGTCTCAGACCAGCTGTCTCAGACCGTCTGTCTCAGACCGTCTGTTTCATACCGTCTGACTCACACCGTCTGTCTCAGACCGTCTGTCTTAGACCGTCTGTCTCAGACCGCCTGTCTCAGACCGTCTGTCTCAGACCAGCTGTCTCAGACCAGCTGTCTCAGACCGTCTGTCTCAGACCGTCTGTCTCAGAACGACTGTCTCAGACCGTCGGTCTCAGACCGTCTGTCTCAGACCGAGTGTCTTAGACCGTCAGTCTCAGACCGTCTGTCTCAGACCGTCTGTCTCAGACCGTCTGTCTCGGACGGTCTATCTCGGACCGTCTGTCTCGGACCGTCTGTCTCAGACCGTCTGTTTCATACCGTCTGCCTCAGACCGTCTGTCTCGGACCGTCTGTCTCGGACGGTCTATCTCGGACCGTCTGTCTCGGACCGTCTGTCTCGGACCGTCTGTCTCCGACCGTCTGTCTCCGACCGTCTGTCTCGGACCGTCTGTCTCGGGCCGTCTGTCTCACACCGTCTGTCTCAGACCGAGTGTCTTAGACCGTCAGTCTCAGACCGTCTGTCTCAGACCGTCTGTCTCAGACCGTCTGTCTCGGACGGTCTATCTCGGACCGTCTGTCTCGGACCGTCTGTCTCAGACCGTCTGTTTCATACCGTCTGCCTCAGACCGTCTGTCTCGGACCGTCTGTCTCGGACGGTCTATCTCGGACCGTCTGTCTCGGACCGTCTGTCTCCGACCGTCTGTCTCGGACCGTCTGTTTCGGACCGTCTGTCTCGGACCGTCTGTCTCGGACCGTCTGTCTCGGACGGTCTATCTCTTACCGTCTGTCTCGGACCGTCTGTCTCAGATCGTCTGTTTCATACCGTCTGCCTCAGACCGTCTGTCTCGGACCGTCTGTCTCGGACGGTCTATCTCGGACTGTCTGTCTCGGACCGTCTGTCTCGGACCGTCTGTCTCCGACCGTCTGTCTCCGACAGTCTGTCTCGGACCGTCTGTCTCGGGCCGTCTGTCTCGGACCGTCTGTCTCGGACCGTCTGTCTGGGACCGTCTGTCTCGGACCGTCTGTCTCGGACCATCTGTCTCGGACCGTCTGTCTCAGACCGTCTGCCTCAGACCGTCCGTCTCAGACCGTCTATCTCGTCCCGTCTGTCTCAGAACTTCCGTCTCAGACCGTCTGCCTCAGACCGTCTGTCTCAGACCGTCTGTCTCAGACCGTCTGTCTCAGACCGTCTGTCTCAGACCGTCTGCCTCAGACCGTCCGTCTCAGACCGTCTATCTCGTCCCGTCTGTCTCAGAACTTCCGTCTCAGACCGTCTGCCTCAGACCGTCTGCCTCAGACCGTCTGTCTCAGAACGTCTGTCACAGACCGTCTGTCTCAGAACGTCTATCTCGTCCCGTCGGTCTCAGACCGTCTGTCTCAGACCAGCTCTCTCAGACCGTCTGTCTCAGACCGTCTGTCTCGGACCGTCTGTCTCGGACCGTCTGTCTCGGACCGTCTGTCTCAGACCGTCTGTCTCAGACCGTCTGTCTCAGACCGTCTGTCTCAGACCGTCTGTCTCAGACCGTCTGCCTCAGACCGTCCGTCTCAGACCGTCTATCTCGTCCCGTCTGTCTCAGAACTTCCGTCTCAGACCGTCTGCCTCAGACCGTCTGCCTCAGACCGTCTGTCTCAGAACGTCTGTCACAGACCGTCTGTCTCAGAACGTCTATCTCGTCCCGTCGGTCTCAGACCGTCTGTCTCAGACCAGCTCTCTCAGACCGTCTGTCTCAGACCGTCTGTCTCAGACCGTCTGTCTCAGAACGTCTGTGTCATACCGTCTGTCTCAGACCGTCTGTCTCGGACCGTCTGTCTCGGACCGTCTGTCTCGGACCGTCTGTCTCGGACCGTCTGTCTCAGACCGTCTGTCTCAGACCGTCTGTCTCAGACCGTCTGCCTCAGACCGTCTGCCTCAGACCGTCTGTCTCAGACCGTCTGTCTCAGACCGTCTGTCTCAGAACGACTGTCTCAGACCGTCTGCCTCAGACCGTCTGCCTCAGACCGTCTGTCTCAGAACGTCTGTCACAGACCGTCTGTCTCAGAACGTCTATCTCGTCCCGTCGGTCTCAGACCGTCTGTCTCAGACCAGCTCTCTCAGACCGTCTGTCTCAGACCGTCTGTTTCATACCGTCTGTCTCACACCGCCTGTCTCAGACCGTCTGTCTTAGACCGTCTGTCTCAGACCGTCTGTCTCAGACCGCCTGTCTCAGACCGTCTGTCTCAGACCGTCTGTCTCTGACCGTCTGTCTCAGACCGCCTGTCTCAGACCGTCTGTCTCAGACCGCCTGTCTCAGACCGTATGTCTCAGACCGTCTGTCTCAGAACGTCTGTCTCAGACCGTCTGTCTCTGACCGTCTGTCTCAGACCGCCTGTCTCAGACCGTCTGTCTCAGACCGCCTGTCTCAGACCGTCTGTCTCAGACCGCCTGTCTCAGACCGTCTGTCTCAGACCGCCTGTCTCAGACCGTATGTCTCAGACCGTCTGTCTCAGAACGTCTGTCTCAGACCGTCTGTCTCTGACCGTCTGTCTCAGACCGCCTGTCTCAGACCGTCTGTCTCAGACCGCCTGTCTCAGACCGTCTGTCTCAGACCGTCTGTCTCAGACCGTCTGTCTCAGACCGTCTGTCTCAGAACGTCTGTCTCATACCGTCTGTCTCAGACCGAGTGTCTTAGACCGTCAGTCTCAGACCGTCTGTCTCAGACCGTCTGTCTCAGACCGTCTGTCTCGGACGGTCTATCTCGGACCGTCTGTCTCGGACCGTCTGTCTCAGACCGTCTGTTTCATACCGTCTGCCTCAGACCGTCTGTCTTGGACCGTCTGTCTCGGACGGTCTATCTCGGACCGTCTGTCTCGGACCGTCTGTCTCGGACCGTCTGTCTCCGACCGTCTGTCTCCGACCGTCTGTCTCGGACCGTCTGTCTCGGGCCGTCTGTCTCACACCGTCTGTCTCAGACCGAGTGTCTTAGACCGTCAGTCTCAGACCGTCTGTCTCAGACCGTCTGTCTCAGACCGTCTGTCTCGGACGGTCTATCTCGGACCGTCTGTCTCGGACCGTCTGTCTCAGACCGTCTGTTTCATACCGTCTGCCTCAGACCGTCTGTCTCGGACCGTCTGTCTCGGACGGTCTATCTCGGACCGTCTGTCTCGGACCGTCTGTCTCGGACCGTCTGTCTCGGACCATCTGTCTCGGACCGTCTGTCTCAGACCGTCTGTCTCAGACCGTCCGTCTCAGACCGTCTGTCTCAGAACGACTGTCTCAGACCGTCTGTCTCGGACCGTCTGTCTCGTGCCGTCTGTCTCGGGCCGTCTGTCTCGGACCGTCTGTCTCGGACCGTCTGTCTCGGACCGTCTGTCTCGGACCGTCTGTCTCGGACCATCTGTCTCGGACCGTCTGTCTCAGACCGTCTGTCTCAGACCGTCCGTCTCAGACCGTCTATCTCGTCCCGTCTGTCTCAGAACTTCCGTCTCAGACCGTCTGCCTCAGACCGTCTGTCTCAGAACGTCTGTCACAGACCGTCTGTCTCAGAACGTCTATCTCGTCCCGTCGGTCTCAGACCGTCTGTCTCAGACCGCCTGTCTCAGACCGTCTGCCTCAGACCGTCTGTCTCAGACCGTCTGTCTCAGACCGTCTGTCTCAGAACGACTGTCTCAGACCGTCTGTCTCAGACCGTCTGTCTCAGGCCGTCTGTCTCAGACCGTCTGTCTCAGACCGTCTGTCTCAGACCAGCTGTCTCAGACCAGCTGTCTCAGACCGTCTGTCTCAGACCGTCTGTCTCAGACCGTCTGTCTCAGGCCGTCTGTCTCAGACCGTCTGTCTCAGACCGTCTGTCTCAGAACGACTGTCTCAGACCGTCGGTCTCAGACCGTCTGTCTCAGACCAGCTGTCTCAGACCAGCTGTCTCAGACCGTCTGTCTCAGAACGTCTGTCACAGACCGTCTGTTTCAGAACGTCTACCTCGTCCCGTCGGTCTCAGACCGTCTGTCTCAGACCAGCTCTCTCAGACCGTTTGTCTCAGACCGTCTGTTTCATACCGTCTGTCTCACACCGTCTGTCTCAGACCGTCTGTCTTAGACCGTCTGTCTCAGACCGTCTGTCTCAGACCGCCTGTCTCAGACCAGCTCTCTCAGACCGTTTGTCTCAGACCGTCTGTTTCATACCGTCTGTCTCACAGCGTCTGTCTCAGACCGTCTGTCTTAGACCGTCTGTCTCAGACCGTCTGTCTCAGACCGCCTGTCTCAGACCGTCTGTCTCAGACCGTCTGTCTCTGACCGTCTGTCTCAGACCGCCTGTCTCAGACCGTCTGTCTCAGACCGCCTGTCTCAGACCGTATGTCTCGGACCGTCTGTCTCAGAACGTCTGTCTCAGACCGTCTGTCTCTGACCGTCTGTCTCAGACCGCCTGTCTCAGACGGTCTATCTCGGACCGTCTGTCTCGGACCGTCTGTCTCAGACCGTCTGTTTCATACCGTCTGCCTCAGACCGTCTGTCTCGGACCGTCTGTCTCGGACGGTCTATCTCGGACCGTCTGTCTCGGACCGTCTGTCTCGGACCGTCTGTCTCGGACCGTCTGTCTCCGACCGTCTGTCTCCGACCGTCTGTCTCGGACCGTCTGTCTCGGGCCGTCTGTCTCGGGCCGTCTGTCTCGGACCGTCTGTCTCGGACCGTCTGTCTCGGACCGTCTGTCTCAGACCGTCTGTTTCATACCGTCTGCCTCAGACCGTCTGTCTCGGACCGTCTGTCTCGGACGGTCTATCTCGGACCGTCTGTCTCGGACCGTCTGTCTCGGACCGTCTGTCTCGGACCATCTGTCTCGGACCGTCTGTCTCAGACCGTCTGTCTCAGACCGTCCGTCTCAGACCGTCTGTCTCAGAACGACTGTCTCAGACCGTCTGTCTCGAACCGTCTGTCTCGGGCCGTCTGTCTCGGGCCGTCTGTCTCGGACCGTCTGTCTCGGACCGTCTGTCTCGGACCGTCTGTCTCGGACCGTCTGTCTCGGACCATCTGTCTCGGACCGTCTGTCTCAGACCGTCTGTCTCAGACCGTCCGTCTCAGACCGTCTATCTCGTCCCGTCTGTCTCAGAACTTCCGTCTCAGACCGTCTGCCTCAGACCGTCTGTCTCAGAACGTCTGTCACAGACCGTCTGTCTCAGAACGTCTATCTCGTCCCGTCGGTCTCAGACCGTCTGTCTCAGACCGCCTGTCTCAGACCGTCTGCCTCAGACCGTCTGTCTCAGACCGTCTGTCTCAGACCGTCTGTCTCAGAACGACTGTCTCAGACCGTCTGTCTCAGACCGTCTGTCTCAGGCCGTCTGTCTCAGACCGTCTGTCTCAGACCGTCTGTCTCAGACCAGCTGTCTCAGACCAGCTGTCTCAGACCGTCTGTCTCAGACCGTCTGTCTCAGACCGTCTGTCTCAGGCCGTCTGTCTCAGACCGTCTGTCTCAGACCGTCTGTCTCAGAACGACTGTCTCAGACCGTCGGTCTCAGACCGTCTGTCTCAGACCAGCTGTCTCAGACCAGCTGTCTCAGACCGTCTGTCTCAGAACGTCTGTCACAGACCGTCTGTTTCAGAACGTCTATCTCGTCCCGTCGGTCTCAGACCGTCTGTCTCAGACCAGCTCTCTCAGACCGTTTGTCTCAGACCGTCTGTTTCATACCGTCTGTCTCACACCGTCTGTCTCAGACCGTCTGTCTTAGACCGTCTGTCTCAGACCGTCTGTCTCAGACCGCCTGTCTCAGACCAGCTCTCTCAGACCGTTTGTCTCAGACCGTCTGTTTCATACCGTCTGTCTCACAGCGTCTGTCTCAGACCGTCTGTCTTAGACCGTCTGTCTCAGACCGTCTGTCTCAGACCGCCTGTCTCAGACCGTCTGTCTCAGACCGTCTGTCTCTGACCGTCTGTCTCAGACCGCCTGTCTCAGACCGTCTGTCTCAGACCGCCTGTCTCAGACCGTATGTCTCGGACCGTCTGTCTCAGAACGTCTGTCTCAGACCGTCTGTCTCTGACCGTCTGTCTCAGACCGCCTGTCTCAGACGGTCTATCTCGGACCGTCTGTCTCGGACCGTCTGTCTCAGACCGTCTGTTTCATACCGTCTGCCTCAGACCGTCTGTCTCGGACCGTCTGTCTCGGACGGTCTATCTCGGACCGTCTGTCTCGGACCGTCTGTCTCGGACCGTCTGTCTCGGACCGTCTGTCTCCGACCGTCTGTCTCCGACCGTCTGTCTCGGACCGTCTGTCTCGGGCCGTCTGTCTCGGGCCGTCTGTCTCGGACCGTCTGTCTCGGACCGTCTGTCTCGGACCGTCTGTCTCGGACCATCTGTCTCGGACCGTCTGTCTCAGACCGTCTGTCTCAGACCGTCCGTCTCAGACCGTCTATCTCGTCCCGTCTGTCTCAGAACTTCCGTCTCAGACCGTCTGCCTCAGACCGTCTGTCTCAGAACGTCTGTCACAGACCGTCTGTCTCAGAACGTCTATCTCGTCCCGTCGGTCTCAGACCGTCTGTCTCAGACCGCCTGTCTCAGACCGTCTGCCTCAGACCGTCTGTCTCAGACCGTCTCTCTCAGACCGTCTGTCTCAGAACGACTGTCTCAGACCGTCTGTCTCAGACCGTCTGTCTCAGACCGTCTGTCTCAGACCGTCTGTCTCAGGCCGTCTGTCTCAGACCGTCTGTCTCAGACCGTCTGTCTCAGACCAGCTGTCTCAGACCAGCTGTCTCAGACCGTCTGTCTCAGACCGTCTGTTTCATACCGTCTGACTCACACCGTCTGTCTCAGACCGTCTGTCTTAGACCGTCTGTCTCAGACCGTCTGTCTCAGACCGCCTGTCTCAGACCGTCTGTCTCAGACCAGCTGTCTCAGACCAGCTGTCTCAGACCGTCTGTCTCAGACCGTCTGTCTCAGAACGACTGTCTCAGACCGTCGGTCTCAGACCGTCTGTCTCAGACCGAGTGTCTTAGACCGTCAGTCTCAGACCGTCTGTCTCAGACCGTCTGTCTCAGACCGTCTGTCTCGGACGGTCTATCTCGGACCGTCTGTCTCGGACCGTCTGTCTCAGACCGTCTGTTTCATACCGTCTGCCTCAGACCGTCTGTCTCGGACCGTCTGTCTCGGACGGTCTATCTCGGACCGTCTGTCTCGGACCGTCTGTCTCGGACCGTCTGTCTCCGACCGTCTGTCTCCGACCGTCTGTCTCGGACCGTCTGTCTCGGGCCGTCTGTCTCACACCGTCTGTCTCAGACCGAGTGTCTTAGACCGTCAGTCTCAGACCGTCTGTCTCAGACCGTCTGTCTCAGACCGTCTGTCTCGGACGGTCTATCTCGGACCGTCTGTCTCGGACCGTCTGTCTCAGACCGTCTGTTTCATACCGTCTGCCTCAGACCGTCTGTCTCGGACCGTCTGTCTCGGACGGTCTATCTCGGACCGTCTGTCTCGGACCGTCTGTCTCCGACCGTCTGTCTCGGACCGTCTGTTTCGGACCGTCTGTCTCGGACCGTCTGTCTCGGACCGTCTGTCTCGGACGGTCTATCTCGGACCGTCTGTCTCGGACCGTCTGTCTCAGATCGTCTGTTTCATACCGTCTGCCTCAGACCGTCTGTCTCGGACCGTCTGTCTCGGACGGTCTATCTCGGACTGTCTGTCTCGGACCGTCTGTCTCGGACCGTCTGTCTCCGACCGTCTGTCTCCGACAGTCTGTCTCGGACCGTCTGTCTCGGGCCGTCTGTCTCGGACCGTCTGTCTCGGACCGTCTGTCTGGGACCGTCTGTCTCGGACCGTCTGTCTCGGACCATCTGTCTCGGACCGTCTGTCTCAGACCGTCTGCCTCAGACCGTCCGTCTCAGACCGTCTATCTCGTCCCGTCTGTCTCAGAACTTCCGTCTCAGACCGTCTGCCTCAGACCGTCTGTCTCAGAACGTCTGTCACAGACCGTCTGTCTCAGAACGTCTATCTCGTCCCGTCGGTCTCAGACCGTCTGTCTCAGACCAGCTGTCTCAGACCGTCTGTCTCAGACCGTCTGTCTCAGGCCGTCTGTCTCAGACCGTCTGTCTCAGACCGTCGGTCTCAGACCGTCTGTCTCAGACCAGCTGTCTCAGACCAGCTGTCTCAGACCGTCTGTCTCAGACCGTCTGTCTCAGGCCGTCTGTCTCAGACCGTCTGTCTCAGACCGTCTGTCTCAGACCGTCTGTCTCAGACCGGCTGTCTCAGAACGACTGTCTCAGACCGTCGGTCTCAGACCGTCTGTCTCAGACCAGCTGTCTCAGACCAGCTGTCTCATACCGTCTGTCTCAGACCGTCTGTCTCAGACCGTCTGTCTCAGACCGTCTGTCTCAGAACGTCTGTGTCATACCGTCTGTCTCAGACCGTCTGTCTCAGACCGTCTGTCTCGGACCGTCTGTCTCGGACCGTCTGTCTCGGACCGTCTGTCTCAGACCGTCTGTCTCAGACCGTCTGTCTCAGACCGTCTGTCTCAGACCGTCTGTCTCAGACCGTCTGTCTCAGACCGTCTGCCTCAGACCGTCCGTCTCAGACCGTCTATCTCGTCCCGTCTGTCTCAGAACTTCCGTCTCAGACCGTCTGCCTCAGACCGTCTGCCTCAGACCGTCTGTCTCAGAACGTCTGTCACAGACCGTCTGTCTCAGAACGTCTATCTCGTCCCGTCGGTCTCAGACCGTCTGTCTCAGACCAGCTCTCTCAGACCGTCTGTCTCAGACCGTCTGTCTCAGACCGTCTGTCTCAGAACGTCTGTGTCATACCGTCTGTCTCAGACCGTCTGTCTCGGACCGTCTGTCTCGGACCGTCTGTCTCGGACCGTCTGTCTCGGACCGTCTGTCTCGGACCGTCTGTCTCAGACCGTCTGTCTCAGACCGTCTGCCTCAGACCGTCTGCCTCAGACCGTCTGTCTCAGACCGTCTGTCTCAGACCGTCTGTCTCAGAACGACTGTCTCAGACCGTCTGCCTCAGACCGTCTGCCTCAGACCGTCTGTCTCAGAACGTCTGTCACAGACCGTCTGTCTCAGAACGTCTATCTCGTCCCGTCGGTCTCAGACCGTCTGTCTCAGACCAGCTCTCTCAGACCGTCTGTCTCAGACCGTCTGTTTCATACCGTCTGTCTCACACCGCCTGTCTCAGACCGTCTGTCTTAGACCGTCTGTCTCAGACCGTCTGTCTCAGACCGCCTGTCTCAGACCGTGTGTCTCAGACCGTCTGTCTCTGACCGTCTGTCTCAGACCGCCTGTCTCAGACCGTCTGTCTCAGACCGCCTGTCTCAGACCGTATGTCTCAGACCGTCTGTCTCAGAACGTCTGTCTCAGACCGTCTGTCTCTGACCGTCTGTCTCAGACCGCCTGTCTCAGACCGTCTGTCTCAGACCGCCTGTCTCAGACCGTCTGTCTCAGACCGCCTGTCTCAGACCGTCTGTCTCAGACCGCCTGTCTCAGACCGTATGTCTCAGACCGTCTGTCTCAGAACGTCTGTCTCAGACCGTCTGTCTCTGACCGTCTGTCTCAGACCGCCTGTCTCAGACCGTCTGTCTCAGACCGCCTGTCTCAGACCGTCTGTCTCAGACCGTCTGTCTCAGACCGTCTGTCTCAGAACGTCTGTCTCATACCGTCTGTCTCAGACCGAGTGTCTTAGACCGTCAGTCTCAGACCGTCTGTCTCAGACCGTCTGTCTCAGACCGTCTGTCTCGGACGGTCTATCTCGGACCGTCTGTCTCGGACCGTCTGTCTCAGACCGTCTGTTTCATACCGTCTGCCTCAGACCGTCTGTCTCGGACCGTCTGTCTCGGACGGTCTATCTCGGACCGTCTGTCTCGGACCGTCTGTCTCGGACCGTCTGTCTCCGACCGTCTGTCTCCGACCGTCTGTCTCGGACCGTCTGTCTCGGGCCGTCTGTCTCACACCGTCTGTCTCAGACCGAGTGTCTTAGACCGTCAGTCTCAGACCGTCTGTCTCAGACCGTCTGTCTCAGACCGTCTGTCTCGGACGGTCTATCTCGGACCGTCTGTCTCGGACCGTCTGTCTCAGACCGTCTGTTTCATACCGTCTGCCTCAGACCGTCTGTCTCGGACCGTCTGTCTCGGACGGTCTATCTCAGACCGTCTGTCTCGGACCGTCGGTCTCCGACCGTCTGTCTCGGACCGTCTGTTTCGGACCGTCTGTCTCGGACCGACTGTCTCGGACCGTCTGTCTCGGACGGTCTATCTCGGACCGTCTGTCTCGGACCGTCTGTCTCAGACCGTCTGTTTCATACCGTCTGCCTCAGACCGTCTGTCTCGGACCGTCTGTCTCGGACGGTCTATCTCGGACCGTCTGTCTCGGACCGTCTGTCTCGGACCGTCTGTCTCGGACCATCTGTCTCGGACCGTCTGTCTCAGACCGTCTGTCTCAGACCGTCCGTCTCAGACCGTCTGTCTCAGAACGACTGTCTCAGACCGTCTGTCTCGGACCGTCTGTCTCGGGCCGTCTGTCTCGGGCCGTCTGTCTCGGACCGTCTGTCTCGGACCGTCTGTCTCGGACCGTCTGTCTCGGACCGTCTGTCTCGGACCATCTGTCTCGGACCGTCTGTCTCAGACCGTCTGTCTCAGACCGTCCGTCTCAGACCGTCTATCTCGTCCCGTCTGTCTCAGAACTTCCGTCTCAGACCGTCTGCCTCAGACCGTCTGTCTCAGAACGTCTGTCACAGACCGTCTGTCTCAGAACGTCTATCTCGTCCCGTCGGTCTCAGACCGTCTGTCTCAGACCGCCTGTCTCAGACCGTCTGCCTCAGACCGTCTGTCTCAGACCGTCTGTCTCAGACCGTCTGTCTCAGAACGACTGTCTCAGACCGTCTGTCTCAGACCGTCTGTCTCAGGCCGTCTGTCTCAGACCGTCTGTCTCAGACCGTCTGTCTCAGACCAGCTGTCTCAGACCAGCTGTCTCAGACCGTCTGTCTCAGACCGTCTGTCTCAGACCGTCTGTCTCAGGCCGTCTGTCTCAGACCGTCTGTCTCAGACCGTCTGTCTCAGAACGACTGTCTCAGACCGTCGGTCTCAGACCGTCTGTCTCAGACCAGCTGTCTCAGACCAGCTGTCTCAGACCGTCTGTCTCAGAACGTCTGTCACAGACCGTCTGTTTCAGAACGTCTATCTCGTCCCGTCGGTCTCAGACCGTCTGTCTCAGACCAGCTCTCTCAGACCGTTTGTCTCAGACCGTCTGTTTCATACCGTCTGTCTCACACCGTCTGTCTCAGACCGTCTGTCTTAGACCGTCTGTCTCAGACCGTCTGTCTCAGACCGCCTGTCTCAGACCGTCTGTCTCAGACCGTCTGTCTCTGACCGTCTGTCTCAGACCGCCTGTCTCAGACCGTCTGTCTCAGACCGCCTGTCTCAGACCGTATGTCTCGGACCGTCTGTCTCAGAACGTCTGTCTCAGACCGTCTGTCTCTGACCGTCTGTCTCAGACCGCCTGTCTCAGACGGTCTATCTCGGACCGTCTGTCTCGGACCGTCTGTCTCAGACCGTCTGTTTCATACCGTCTGCCTCAGACCGTCTGTCTCGGACCGTCTGTCTCGGACGGTCTATCTCGGACCGTCTGTCTCGGACCGTCTGTCTCGGACCGTCTGTCTCGGACCGTCTGTCTCCGACCGTCTGTCTCCGACCGTCTGTCTCGGACCGTCTGTCTCGGGCCGTCTGTCTCGGGCCGTCTGTCTCGGACCGTCTGTCTCGGACCGTCTGTCTCGGACCGTCTGTCTCGGACCATCTGTCTCGGACCGTCTGTCTCAGACCGTCTGTCTCAGACCGTCCGTCTCAGACCGTCTATCTCGTCCCGTCTGTCTCAGAACTTCCGTCTCAGACCGTCTGCCTCAGACCGTCTGTCTCAGAACGTCTGTCACAGACCGTCTGTCTCAGAACGTCTATCTCGTCCCGTCGGTCTCAGACCGTCTGTCTCAGACCGCCTGCCTCAGACCGTCTGCCTCAGACCGTCTGTCTCAGACCGTCTCTCTCAGACCGTCTGTCTCAGAACGACTGTCTCAGACCGTCTGTCTCAGACCGTCTGTCTCAGACCGTCTGTCTCAGACCGTCTGTCTCAGGCCGTCTGTCTCAGACCGTCTGTCTCAGACCGTCTGTCTCAGACCAGCTGTCTCAGACCAGCTGTCTCAGACCGTCTGTCTCAGACCGTCTGTCTCAGACCGTCTGTCTCAGGCCGTCTGTCTCAGACCGTCTGTCTCAGACCGTCTGTCTCAGAACGACTGTCTCAGACCGTCGGTCTCAGACCGTCTGTGTCAGACCAGCTGTCTCAGACCAGCTGTCTCAGACCGTCTGTCTCAGACCGTCTGTCTCAGACGGTCTGTCTCAGAACGTCTGTGTCATACCGTCTGTCTCAGACCGTCTGTCTCGGACCGTCTGTCTCGGACCGTCTGTCTCGGACGGTCTGTCTCGGAACGTCTGTCTCAGACCGTCTGTCTCAGACCGTCTGCCTCAGACCGTCTGCCTCAGACCGTCTGTCTCAGAACGTCTGTCACAGACCGTCTGTTTCAGAACGTCTATCTCGTCCCGTCGGTCTCAGACCGTCTGTCTCAGACCGTCTGTCTCAGACCGTCTGTCTCAGACCGAGTGTCTTAGACCGTCAGTCTCAGACCGTCTGTCTCAGACCGTCTGTCTCAGACCGTCTGTCTCGGACGGTCTATCTCGGACCGTCTGTCTCGGACCGTCTGTCTCAGACCGTCTGTTTCATACCGTCTGCCTCAGACCGTCTGTCTCGGACCGTCTGTCTCGGACGGTCTATCTCGGACCGTCTGTCTCGGACCGTCTGTCTCGGACCGTCTGTCTCCGACCGTCTGTCTCCGACCGTCTGTCTCGGACCGTCTGTCTCGGGCCGTCTGTCTCACACCGTCTGTCTCAGACCGAGTTTCTTAGACCGTCAGTCTCAGACCGTCTGTCTCAGACCAGCTGTCTCAGACCGTCTGTCTCAGAACGTCTGTCACAGACCGTCTGTTTCAGAACGTCTATCTCGTCCCGTCGGTCTCAGACCGTCTGTCTCAGACCAGCTCTCTCAGACCGTTTGTCTCAGACCGTCTGTTTCATACCGTCTGTCTCACACCGTCTGTCTCAGACCGTCTGTCTTAGACCGTCTGTCTCAGACCGTCTGTCTCAGACCGCCTGTCTCAGACCGTCTGTCTCAGACCGTCTGTCTCTGACCGTCTGTCTCAGACCGCCTGTCTCAGACCGTCTGTCTCAGACCGCCTGTCTCAGACCGTATGTCTCGGACCGTCTGTCTCAGAACGTCTGTCTCAGACCGTCTGTCTCTGACCGTCTGTCTCAGACCGCCTGTCTCAGACGGTCTATCTCGGACCGTCTGTCTCGGACCGTCTGTCTCAGACCGTCTGTTTCATACCGTCTGCCTCAGACCGTCTGTCTCGGACCGTCTGTCTCGGACGGTCTATCTCGGACCGTCTGTCTCGGACCGTCTGTCTCGGACCGTCTGTCTCGGACCGTCTGTCTCCGACCGTCTGTCTCCGACCGTCTTTCTCGGACCGTCTGTCTCGGGCCGTCTGTCTCGGGCCGTCTGTCTCGGACCGTCTGTCTCGGACCGTCTGTCTCGGACCGTCTGTCTCGGACCATCTGTCTCGGACCGTCTGTCTCAGACCGTCTGTCTCAGACCGTCCGTCTCAGACCGTCTATCTCGTCCCGTCTGTCTCAGAACTTCCGTCTCAGACCGTCTGCCTCAGACCGTCTGTCTCAGAACGTCTGTCACAGACCGTCTGTCTCAGAACGTCTATCTCGTCCCGTCGGTCTCAGACCGTCTGTCTCAGACCGCCTGTCTCAGACCGTCTGCCTCAGACCGTCTGTCTCAGACCGTCTCTCTCAGACCGTCTGTCTCAGAACGACTGTCTCAGACCGTCTGTCTCAGACCGTCTGTCTCAGACCGTCTGTCTCAGACCGTCTGTCTCAGGCCGTCTGTCTCAGACCGTCTGTCTCAGACCGTCTGTCTCAGACCAGCTGTCTCAGACCAGCTGTCTCAGACCGTCTGTCTCAGACCGTCTGTCTCAGACCGTCTGTCTCAGGCCGTCTGTCTCAGACCGTCTGTCTCAGACCGTCTGTCTCAGAACGACTGTCTCAGACCGTCGGTCTCAGACCGTCTGTGTCAGACCAGCTGTCTCAGACCAGCTGTCTCAGACCGTCTGTCTCAGACCGTCTGTCTCAGACCGTCTGTCTCAGAACGTCTGTGTCATACCGTCTGTCTCAGACCGTCTGTCTCGGACCGTCTGTCTCGGACCGTCTGTCTCGGACCGTCTGTCTCGGAACGTCTGTCTCAGACCGTCTGTCTCAGACCGTCTGCCTCAGACCGTCTGCCTCAGACCGTCTGTCTCAGAACGTCTGTCACAGACCGTCTGTTTCAGAACGTCTATCTCGTCCCGTCGGTCTCAGACCGTCTGTCTCAGACCAGCTCTCTCAGACCGTCTGTCTCAGACCGTCTGTCTCAGAACGTCTGTGTCATACCGTCTGTCTCAGACCGTCTGTCTCAGGCCGTCTGTCTCAGACCGTCTGTCTCAGACCGTCTGTCTCAGACCAGCTGTCTCAGACCAGCTGTCTCAGACCGTCTGTCTCAGACCGTCTGTCTCAGACCGTCTGTCTCAGGCCGTCTGTCTCAGACCGTCTGTCTCAGACCGTCTGTCTCAGACCGAGTGTCTTAGACCGTCAGTCTCAGACCGTCTGTCTCAGACCGTCTGTCTCAGACCGTCTGTCTCGGACGGTCTATCTCGGACCGTCTGTCTCGGACCGTCTGTCTCAGACCGTCTGTTTCATACCGTCTGCCTCAGACCGTCTGTCTCGGACCGTCTGTCTCGGACGGTCTATCTCGGACCGTCTGTCTCGGACCGTCTGTCTCGGACCGTCTGTCTCCGACCGTCTGTCTCCGACCGTCTGTCTCGGACCGTCTGTCTAGGGCCGTCTGTCTCACACCGTCTGTCTCAGACCGAGTTTCTTAGACCGTCAGTCTCAGACCGTCTGTCTCAGACCGTCTGTCTCAGACCGTCTGTCTCGGACGGTCTATCTCGGACCGTCTGTCTCGGACCGTCTGTCTCAGACCGTCTGTTTCATACCGTCTGCCTCAGACCGTCTGTCTCGGACCGTCTGTCTCGGACGGTCTATCTCGGACCGTCTGTCTCGGACCGTCTGTCTCCGACCGTCTGTCTCGGACCGTCTGTTTCGGACCGTCTGTCTCGGACCGTCTGTCTCGGACCGTCTGTCTCGGACGGTCTATCTCGGACCGTCTGTCTCGGACCGTCTGTCTCAGACCGTCTGTTTCATACCGTCTGCCTCAGACCGTCTGTCTCGGACCGTCTGTCTCGGACGGTCTATCTCGGACTGTCTGTCTCGGACCGTCTGTCTCGGACCGTCTGTCTCCGACCGTCTGTCTCCGACAGTCTGTCTCGGACCATCTGTCTCGGGCCGTCTGTCTCGGACCGTCTGTCTCGGACCGTCTGTCTGGGACCGTCTGTCTCGGACCGTCTGTCTCGGACCATCTGTCTCGGACCGTCTGTCTCAGACCGTCTGCCTCAGACCGTCCGTCTCAGACCGTCTATCTCGTCCCGTCTGTCTCAGAACTTCCGTCTCAGACCGTCTGCCTCAGACCGTCTGTCTCAGAACGTCTGTCACAGACCGTCTGTCTCAGAACGTCTATCTCGTCCCGTCGGTCTCAGACCGTCTGTCTCAGACCAGCTGTCTCAGACCGTCTGTCTCAGACCGTCTGTCTCAGGCCGTCTGTCTCAGACCGTCTGTCTCAGACCGTCGGTCTCAGACCGTCGGTCTCAGACCGTCTGTCTCAGACCAGCTGTCTCAGACCAGCTGTCTCAGACCGTCTGTCTCAGACCGTCTGTCTCAGACCGTCTGTCTCAGACCGTCTGTCTCTGACCGCCTGTCTCAGACCGCCTGTATCAGACCGTCTGTCTCAGACCGTCTGTCTCAGAACGACTGTCTCAGACCGTCGGTCTCAGACCGTCTGTCTCAGACCGAGTGTCTTAGACCGTCAGTCTCAGACCGTCTGTCTCAGACCGTCTGTCTCAGACCGTCTGTCTCGGACGGTCTATCTCGGACCGTCTGTCTCGGACCGTCTGTCTCAGACCGTCTGTTTCATACCGTCTGCCTCAGACCGTCTGTCTCGGACCGTCTGTCTCGGACGGTCTATCTCGGACCGTCTGTCTCGGACCGTCTGTCTCAGACCGTCTGTTTCATACCGTCTGCCTCAGACCGTCTGTCTCGGACCGTCTGTCTCGGACGGTCTATCTCAGACCGTCTGTCTCGGACCGTCGGTCTCCGACCGTCTGTCTCGGACCGTCTGTTTCGGACCGTCTGTCTCGGACCGTCTGTCTCGGACCGTCTGTCTCGGACGGTCTATCTCGGACCGTCTGTCTCGGACCGTCTGTCTCAGACCGTCTGTTTCATACCGTCTGCCTCAGACCGTCTGTCTCGGACCGTCTGTCTCGGACGGTCTATCTCGGACCGTCTGTCTCGGACCGTCTGTCTCGGACCATCTTTCTCGGACCGTCTGTCTCAGACCGTCTGTCTCAGACCGTCCGTCTCAGACCGTCTGTCTCAGAACGACTGTCTCAGACCGTCTGTCTCGGACCGTCTGTCTCGGGCCGTCTGTCTCGGGCCGTCTGTCTTGGACCGTCTGTCTCGGACCGTCTGTCTCGGACCGTCTGTCTCGGACCGTCTGTCTCGGACCATCTGTCTCGGACCGTCTGTCTCAGACCGTCTGTCTCAGACCGTCCGTCTCAGACCGTCTATCTCGTCCCGTCTGTCTCAGAACTTCCGTCTCAGACCGTCTGCCTCAGACCGTCTGTCTCAGAACGTCTGTCACAGACCGTCTGTCTCAGAACGTCTATCTCGTCCCGTCGGTCTCAGACCGTCTGTCTCAGACCGCCTGTCTCAGACCGTCTGCCTCAGACCGTCTGTCTCAGACCGTCTGTCTCAGACCGTCTGTCTCAGAACGACTGTCTCAGACCGTCTGTCTCAGACCGTCTGTCTCAGGCCGTCTGTCTCAGACCGTCTGTCTCAGACCGTCTGTCTCAGACCAGCTGTCTCAGACCAGCTGGCTCAGACCGTCTGTCTCAGACCGTCTGTCTCAGACCGTCTGTCTCAGGCCGTCTGTCTCAGACCGTCTGTCTCAGACCGTCTGTCTCAGAACGACTGTCTCAGACCGTCGGTCTCAGACCGTCTGTCTCAGACCAGCTGTCTCAGACCAGCTGTCTCAGACCGTCTGTCTCAGAACGTCTGTCACAGACCGTCTGTTTCAGAACGTCTATCTCGTCCCGTCGGTCTCAGACCGTCTGTCTCAGACCAGCTCTCTCAGACCGTTTGTCTCAGACCGTCTGGTTCATACCGTCTGTCTCACACCGTCTGTCTCAGACCGTCTGTCTTAGACCGTCTGTCTCAGACCGTCTGTCTCAGACCGCCTGTCTCAGACCGTCTGTCACAGACCGTCTGTCTCTGACGTCTGTCTCAGACCGCCTGTCTCAGACCGTCTGTCTCAGACCGCCTGTCTCAGACCGTATGTCTCGGACCGTCTGTCTCAGAACGTCTATCTCAGACCGTCTGTCTCTGACCGTCTGTCTCAGACCGCCTGTCTCAGACGGTCTATCTCGGACCGTCTGTCTCGGACCGTCTGTCTCAGACCGTCTGTTTCATACCGTCTGCCTCAGACCGTCTGTCTCGGACCGTCTGTCTCGGACGGTCTATCTCGGACCGTCTGTCTCGGACCGTCTGTCTCGGACCGTCTGTCTCGGACCGTCTGTCTCCGACCGTCTGTCTCCGACCGTCTGTCTCGGACCGTCTGTCTCGGGCCGTCTGTCTCGGGCCGTCTGTCTCGGACCGTCTGTCTCGGACCGTCTGTCTCGGACCGTCTGTCTCGGACCATCTGTCTCGGACCGTCTGTCTCAGACCGTCTGTCTCAGACCGTCCGTCTCAGACCGTCTATCTCGTCCCGTCTGTCTCAGAACTTCCGTCTCAGACCGTCTGCCTCAGACCGTCTGTCTCAGAACGTCTGTCACAGACCGTCTGTCTCAGAACGTCTATCTCGTCCCGTCGGTCTCAGACCGTCTGTCTCAGACCGCCTGTCTCAGACCGTCTGCCTCAGACCGTCTGTCTCAGACCGTCTCTCTCAGACCGTCTGTCTCAGAACGACTGTCTCAGACCGTCTGTCTCAGACCGTCTGTCTCAGACCGTCTGTCTCAGACCGTCTGTCTCAGGCCGTCTGTCTCAGACCGTCTGTCTCAGACCGTCTGTCTCAGACCAGCTGTCTCAGACCAGCTGTCTCAGACCGTCTGTCTCAGACCGTCTGTCTCAGACCGTCTGTCTCAGGCCGTCTGTCTCAGACCGTCTGTCTCAGACCGTCTGTCTCAGAACGACTGTCTCAGACCGTCGGTCTCAGACCGTCTGTGTCAGACCAGCTGTCTCAGACCAGCTGTCTCAGACCGTCTGTCTCAGACCGTCTGTCTCAGACCGTCTGTCTCAGAACGTCTGTGTCATACCGTCTGTCTCAGACCGTCTGTCTCGGACCGTCTGTCTCGGACCGTCTGTCTCGGACCGTCTGTCTCGGAACGTCTGTCTCAGACCGTCTGTCTCAGACCGTCTGCCTCAGACCGTCTGCCTCAGACCGTCTGTCTCAGAACGTCTGTCACAGACCGTCTGTTTCAGAACGTCTATCTCGTCCCGTCGGTCTCAGACCGTCTGTCTCAGACCAGCTCTCTCAGACCGTCTGTCTCAGACCGTCTGTCTCAGAACGTCTGTGTCATACCGTCTGTCTCAGACCGTCTGTCTCAGGCCGTCTGTCTCAGACCGTCTGTCTCAGACCGTCTGTCTCAGACCAGCTGTCTCAGACCAGCTGTCTCAGACCGTCTGTCTCAGACCGTCTGTCTCAGACCGTCTGTCTCAGGCCGTCTGTCTCAGACCGTCTGTCTCAGACCGTCTGTCTCAGACCGAGTGTCTTAGACCGTCAGTCTCAGACCGTCTGTCTCAGACCGTCTGTCTCAGACCGTCTGTCTCGGACGGTCTATCTCGGACCGTCTGTCTCGGACCGTCTGTCTCAGACCGTCTGTTTCATACCGTCTGCCTCAGACCGTCTGTCTCGGACCGTCTGTCTCGGACGGTCTATCTCGGACCGTCTGTCTCGGACCGTCTGTCTCGGACCGTCTGTCTCCGACCGTCTGTCTCCGACCGTCTGTCTCGGACCGTCTGTCTCGGGCCGTCTGTCTCACACCGTCTGTCTCAGACCGAGTGTCTTAGACCGTCAGTCTCAGACCGTCTGTCTCAGACCGTCTGTCTCAGACCGTCTGTCTCGGACGGTCTATCTCGGACCGTCTGTCTCGGACCGTCTGTCTCAGACCGTCTGTTTCATACCGTCTGCCTCAGACCGTCTGTCTCGGACCGTCTGTCTCGGACGGTCTATCTCGGACCGTCTGTCTCGGACCGTCTGTCTCCGACCGTCTGTCTCGGACCGTCTGTTTCGGACCGTCTGTCTCGGACCGTCTGTCTCGGACCGTCTGTCTCGGACGGTCTATCTCGGACCGTCTGTCTCGGACCGTCTGTCTGGGACCGTCTGTCTCGGACCGTCTGTCTCGGACCATCTGTCTCGGACCGTCTGTCTCAGACCGTCTGCCTCAGACCGTCCGTCTCAGACCGTCTATCTCGTCCCGTCTGTCTCAGAACTTCCGTCTCAGACCGTCTGCCTCAGACCGTCTGTCTCAGAACGTCTGTCACAGACCGTCTGTCTCAGAACGTCTATCTCGTCCCGTCGGTCTCAGACCGTCTGTCTCAGACCAGCTGTCTCAGACCGTCTGTCTCAGACCGTCTGTCTCAGGCCGTCTGTCTCAGACCGTCTGTCTCAGACCGTCGGTCTCAGACCGTCGGTCTCAGACCGTCTGTCTCAGACCAGCTGTCTCAGACCAGCTGTCTCAGACCGTCTGTCTCAGACCGTCTGTCTCAGACCGTCTGTCTCAGACCGTCTGTCTCAGACCGTCTGTCTCTGACCGCCTGTCTCAGACCGCCTGTATCAGACCGTCTGTCTCAGACCGTCTGTCTCAGAACGACTGTCTCAGACCGTCGGTCTCAGACCGTCTGTCTCAGACCGAGTGTCTTAGACCGTCAGTCTCAGACCGTCTGTCTCAGACCGTCTGTCTCAGACCGTCTGTCTCGGACGGTCTATCTCGGACCGTCTGTCTCGGACCGTCTGTCTCAGACCGTCTGTTTCATACCGTCTGCCTCAGACCGTCTGTCTCGGACCGTCTGTCTCGGACGGTCTATCTCGGACCGTCTGTCTCGGACCGTCTGTCTCGGACCGTCTGTCTCCGACCGTCTGTCTCCGACCGTCTGTCTCGGACCGTCTGTCTCGGGCCGTCTGTCTCACACCGTCTGTCTCAGACCGAGTGTCTTAGACCGTCAGTCTCAGACCGTCTGTCTCAGACCGTCTGTCTCAGACCGTCTGTCTCGGACGGTCTATCTCGGACCGTCTGTCTCGGACCGTCTGTCTCAGACCGTCTGTTTCATACCGTCTGCCTCAGACCGTCTGTCTCGGACCGTCTGTCTCGGACGGTCTATCTCAGACCGTCTGTCTCGGACCGTCGGTCTCCGACCGTCTGTCTCGGACCGTCTGTTTCGGACCGTCTGTCTCGGACCGTCTGTCTCGGACCGTCTGTCTCGGACGGTCTATCTCGGACCGTCTGTCTCGGACCGTCTGTCTCAGACCGTCTGTTTCATACCGTCTGCCTCAGACCGTCTGTCTCGGACCGTCTGTCTCGGACGGTCTATCTCGGACCGTCTGTCTCGGACCGTCTGTCTCGGACCATCTGTCTTGGACCGTCTGTCTCAGACCGTCTGTCTCAGACCGTCCGTCTCAGACCGTCTGTCTCAGAACGACTGTCTCAGACCGTCTGTCTCGGACCGTCTGTCTCGGGCCGTCTGTCTCGGGCCGTCTGTCTCGGACCGTCTGTCTCGGACCGTCTGTCTCGGACCGTCTGTCTCGGACCGTCTGTCTCGGACCATCTGTCTCGGACCGTCTGTCTCAGACCGTCTGTCTCAGACCGTCCGTCTCAGACCGTCTATCTCGTCCCGTCTGTCTCAGAACTTCCGTCTCAGACCGTCTGCCTCAGACCGTCTGTCTCAGAACGTCTGTCACAGACCGTCTGTCTCAGAACGTCTATCTCGTCCCGTCGGTCTCAGACCGTCTGTCTCAGACCGCCTGTCTCAGACCGTCTGCCTCAGACCGTCTGTCTCAGACCGTCTGTCTCAGACCGTCTGTCTCAGACCGTCTGTCTCAGAACGACTGTCTCAGACCGTCTGTCTCAGACCGTCTGTCTCAGGCCGTCTGTCTCAGACCGTCTGTCTCAGACCGTCTGTCTCAGACCAGCTGTCTCAGACCAGCTGTCTCAGACCGTCTGTCTCAGACCGTCTGTCTCAGACCGTCTGTCTCAGGCCGTCTGTCTCAGACCGTCTGTCTCAGACCGTCTGTCTCAGAACGACTGTCTCAGACCGTCGGTCTCAGACCGTCTGTCTCAGACCAGCTGTCTCAGACCAGCTGTCTCAGACCGTCTGTCTCAGAACGTCTGTCACAGACCGTCTGTTTCAGAACGTCTATCTCGTCCCGTCGGTCTCAGACCGTCTGTCTCAGACCAGCTCTCTCAGACCGTTTGTCTCAGACCGTCTGTTTCATACCGTCTGTCTCACACCGTCTGTCTCAGACCGTCTGTCTTAGACCGTCTGTCTCAGACCGTCTGTCTCAGACCGCCTGTCTCAGACCGTCTGTCTCAGACCGTCTGTCTCTGACCGTCTGTCTCAGACCGCCTGTCTCAGACCGTCTGTCTCAGACCGCCTGTCTCAGACCGTATGTCTCGGACCGTCTGTCTCAGAACGTCTGTCTCAGACCGTCTGTCTCTGACCGTCTGTCTCAGACCGCCTGTCTCAGACGGTCTATCTCGGACCGTCTGTCTCGGACCGTCTGTCTCAGACCGTCTGTTTCATACCGTCTGCCTCAGACCGTCTGTCTCGGACCGTCTGTCTCGGACGGTCTATCTCGGACCGTCTGTCTCGGACCGTCTGTCTCGGACCGTCTGTCTCGGACCGTCTGTCTCCGACCGTCTGTCTCCGACCGTCTGTCTCGGACCGTCTGTCTCGGGCCGTCTGTCTCGGGCCGTCTGTCTCGGACCGTCTGTCTCGGACCGTCTGTCTCGGACCGTCTGTCTCGGACCGTCTGTCTCGGACCATCTGTCTCGGACCGTCTGTCTCAGACCGTCTGTCTCAGACCGTCCGTCTCAGACCGTCTATCTCGTCCCGTCTGTCTCAGAACTTCCGTCTCGGACCGTCTGCCTCAGACCGTCTGTCTCAGAACGTCTGTCACAGACCGTCTGTCTCAGAACGTCTATCTCGTCCCGTCGGTCTCAGACCGTCTGTCTCAGACCGCCTGTCTCAGACCGTCTGTTTCGGACCGTCTGTCTCGGACCGTCTGTCTCGGACCGTCTGTCTCGGACGGTCTATCTCGGACCGTCTGTCTCGGACCGTCTGTCTCAGACCGTCTGTTTCATACCGTCTGCCTCAGACCGTCTGTCTCGGACCGTCTGTCTCGGACGGTCTATCTCGGACCGTCTGTCTCGGACCGTCTGTCTCGGACCATCTGTCTCGGACCGTCTGTCTCGGACCGTCTGTTTCGTACCGTCTGCCTCAGACCGTCTGTCTCGGACCGTCTGTCTCGGACGGTCTATCTCGGACCGTCTGTCTCGGACCGTCTGTCTCCGACCGTCTGTCTCGGACCGTCTGTTTCGGACCGTCTGTCTCGGACCGTCTGTCTCGGACCGTCTGTCTCGGACGGTCTATCTCGGACCGTCTGTCTCGGACCGTCTGTCTCAGACCGTCTGTTTCATACCGTCTGCCTCAGACCGTCTGTCTCGGACCGTCTGTCTCGGACGGTCTATCTCGGACTGTCTGTCTCGGACCGTCTGTCTCGGACCGTCTGTCTCCGACCGTCTGTCTCCGACAGTCTGTCTCGGACCGTCTGTCTCGGGCCGTCTGTCTCGGACCGTCTGTCTCGGACCGTCTGTCTGGGACCGTCTGTCTCGGACCGTCTGTCTCGGACCATCTGTCTCGGACCGTCTGTCTCAGACCGTCTGCCTCAGACCGTCCGTCTCAGACCGTCTATCTCGTCCCGTCTGTCTCAGAACTTCCGTCTCAGACCGTCTGCCTCAGACCGTCTGTCTCAGAACGTCTGTCACAGACCGTCTGTCTCAGAACGTCTATCTCGTCCCGTCGGTCTCAGACCGTCTGTCTCAGACCAGCTGTCTCAGACCGTCTGTCTCAGACCGTCTGTCTCAGGCCGTCTGTCTCAGACCGTCTGTCTCAGACCGTCGGTCTCAGACCGTCGGTCTCAGACCGTCTGTCTCAGACCAGCTGTCTCAGACCAGCTGTCTCAGACCGTCTGTCTCAGACCGTCTGTCTCAGGCCGTCTGTCTCAGACCGTCTGTCTCAGACCGTCTGTCTCAGACCGGCTGTCTCAGAACGACTGTCTCAGACCGTCGGTCTCAGACCGTCTGTCTCAGACCAGCTGTCTCAGACCAGCTGTCTCATACCGTCTGTCTCAGACCGTCTGTCTCAGACCGTCTGTCTCAGACCGTCTGTCTCAGAACGTCTGTGTCATACCGTCTGTCTCAGACCGTCTGTCTCAGACCGTCTGTCTCGGACCGTCTGTCTCGGACCGTCTGTCTCGGACCGTCTGTCTCAGACCGTCTGTCTCAGACCGTCTGTCTCAGACCGTCTGTCTCAGACCGTCTGTCTCAGACCGTCTGCCTCAGACCGTCCGTCTCAGACCGTCTATCTCGTCCCGTCTGTCTCAGAACTTCCGTCTCAGACCGTCTGCCTCAGACCGTCTGCCTCAGACCGTCTGTCTCAGAACGTCTGTCACAGACCGTCTGTCTCAGAACGTCTATCTCGTCCCGTCGGTCTCAGACCGTCTGTCTCAGACCAGCTCTCTCAGACCGTCTGTCTCAGACCGTCTGTCTCAGACCGTCTGTCTCAGAACGTCTGTGTCATACCGTCTGTCTCAGACCGTCTGTCTCAGACCGTCTGTCTCGGACCGTCTGTCTCGGACCGTCTGTCTCGGACCGTCTGTCTCGGACCGTCTGTCTCAGACCGTCTGTCTCAGGCCGTCTGTCTCAGACCGTCTGTCTCAGACCGTCGGTCTCATACCGTCTGTCTCAGACCGTCTGTCTCAGACCGTCTGTCTCAGACCGTCTGTCTCAGAACGTCTGTGTCATACCGTCTGTCTCAGACCGTCTGTCTCAGACCGTCTGTCTCGGACCGTCTGTCTCGGACCGTCTGTCTCGGACCGTCTGTCTCGGACCGTCTGTCTCAGACCGTCTGTCTCAGACCGTCTGTCTCAGACCGTCTGTCTCAGACCGTCTGTCTCAGACCGTCTGCCTCAGACCGTCCGTCTCAGACCGTCTATCTCGTCCCGTCTGTCTCAGAACTTCCGTCTCAGACCGTCTGCCTCAGACCGTCTGCCTCAGACCGTCTGTCTCAGAACGTCTGTCACAGACCGTCTGTCTCAGAACGTCTATCTCGTCCCGTCGGTCTCAGACCGTCTGTCTCAGACCAGCTCTCTCAGACCGTCTGTCTCAGACCGTCTGTCTCAGACCGTCTGTCTCAGAACGTCTGTGTCATACCGTCTGTCTCAGACCGTCTGTCTCGGACCGTCTGTCTCGGACCGTCTGTCTCGGACCGTCTGTCTCGGACCGTCTGTCTCAGACCGTCTGTCTCAGACCGTCTGTCTCAGACCGTCTGCCTCAGACCGTCTGCCTCAGACCGTCTGTCTCAGACCGTCTGTCTCAGACCGTCTGTCTCAGAACGACTGTCTCAGACCGTCTGCCTCAGACCGTCTGCCTCAGACCGTCTGCCTCAGACCGTCTGTCTCAGAACGTCTGTCACAGACCGTCTGTCTCAGAACGTCTATCTCGTCCCGTCGGTCTCAGACCGTCTGTCTCAGACCAGCTCTCTCAGACCGTCTGTCTCAGACCGCCTGTCTCAGACCGTCTGTCTCAGACCGCCTGTCTCAGACCGTATGTCTCAGACCGTCTGTCTCAGAACGTCTGTCTCAGACCGTCTGTCTCTGACCGTCTGTCTCAGACCGCCTGTCTCAGACCGTCTGTCTCAGACCGCCTGTCTCGGACCGTCTGTCTCGGACCGTCGGTCTCCGACCGTCTGTCTCGGACCGTCTGTTTCGGACCGTCTGTCTCGGACCGTCTGTCTCGGACCGTCTGTCTCGGACGGTCTATCTCGGACCGTCTGTCTCGGACCGTCTGTCTCAGACCGTCTGTTTCATACCGTCTGCCTCAGACCGTCTGTCTCGGACCGTCTGTCTCGGACGGTCTATCTCGGACCGTCTGTCTCGGACCGTCTGTCTCGGACCGTCTGTCTCCGACCGTCTGTCTCCGACCGTCTGTCTCGGACCGTCTGTCTCGGGCCGTCTGTCTCGGGCCGTCTGTCTCGGACCGTCTGTCTCGGACCGTCTGTCTCGGACCGTCTGTCTCGGACCGTCTGTCTCGGACCATCTGTCTCGGACCGTCTGTCTCAGACCGTCTGTCTCAGACCGTCCGTCTCAGACCGTCTATCTCGTCCCGTCTGTCTCAGAACTTCCGTCTCAGACCGTCTGCCTCAGACCGTCTGTCTCAGAACGTCTGTCACAGACCGTCTGTCTCCGAACGTCTATCTCGTCCCGTCGGTCTCAGACCGCCTGTCTCAGACCGTCTGCCTCAGACCGTCTGTCTCAGACCGTCTGTCTCAGACCGTCTGTCTCAGAACGACTGTCTCAGACCGTCTGTCTCAGACCGTCTGTCTCAGGCCGTCTGTCTCAGACCGTCTGTCTCAGACCGTCTGTCTCAGACCAGCTGTCTCAGACCAGCTGTCTCAGACCGTCTGTCTCAGACCGTCTGTCTCAGACCGTCTGTCTCAGGCCGTCTGTCTCAGACCGTCTGTCTCAGACCGTCTGTCTCAGAACGACTGTCTCAGACCGTCGGTCTCAGACCGTCTGTCTCAGACCAGCTGTCTCAGACCAGCTGTCTCAGACCGTCTGTCTCAGAACGTCTGTCACAGACCGTCTGTTTCAGAACGTCTATCTCGTCCCGTCGGTCTCAGACCGTCTGTCTCAGACCAGCTCTCTCAGACCGTTTGTCTCAGACCGTCTGTTTCATACCGTCTGTCTCACACCGTCTGTCTCAGACCGTCTGTCTTAGACCGTCTGTCTCAGACCGTCTGTCTCAGACCGCCTGTCTCAGACCGTCTGTCTCAGACCGTCTGTCTCTGACCGTCTGTCTCAGACCGCCTGTCTCAGACCGTCTGTCTCAGACCGCCTGTCTCAGACCGTATGTCTCGGACCGTCTGTCTCAGAACGTCTGTCTCAGACCGTCTGTCTCTGACCGTCTGTCTCAGACCGCCTGTCTCAGACGGTCTATCTCGGACCGTCTGTCTCGGACCGTCTGTCTCAGACCGTCTGTTTCATACCGTCTGCCTCAGACCGTCTGTCTCGGACCGTCTGTCTCGGACGGTCTATCTCGGACCGTCTGTCTCGGACCGTCTGTCTCGGACCGTCTGTCTCCGACCGTCTGTCTCCGACCGTCTGTCTCGGACCGTCTGTCTCGGGCCGTCTGTCTCGGGCCGTCTGTCTCGGACCGTCTGTCTCGGACCGTCTGTCTCGGACCGTCTGTCTCGGACCATCTGTCTCGGACCGTCTGTCTCAGACCGTCTGTCTCAGACCGTCCGTCTCAGACCGTCTATCTCGTCCCGTCTGTCTCAGAACTTCCGTCTCAGACCGTCTGCCTCAGACCGTCTGTCTCAGAACGTCTGTCACAGACCGTCTGTTTCAGAACGTCTATCTCGTCCCGTCGGTCTCAGACCGTCTGTCTCAGACCGCCTGTCTCAGACCGTCTGCCTCAGACCGTCTGTCTCAGACCGTCTCTCTCAGACCGTCTGTCTCAGAACGACTGTCTCAGACCGTCTGTCTCAGACCGTCTGTCTCAGACCGTCTGTCTCAGACCGTCTGTCTCAGGCCGTCTGTCTCAGACCGTCTGTCTCAGACCGTCTGTCTCAGACCAGCTGTCTCAGACCAGCTGTCTCAGACCGTCTGTCTCAGACCGTCTGTCTCAGACCGTCTGTCTCAGGCCGTCTGTCTCAGACCGTCTGTCTCAGACCGTCTGTCTCAGAACGACTGTCTCAGACCGTCGGTCTCAGACCGTCTGTGTCAGACCAGCTGTCTCAGACCAGCTGTCTCAGACCGTCTGTCTCAGACCGTCTGTCTCAGACCGTCTGTCTCAGAACGTCTGTGTCATACCGTCTGTCTCAGACCGTCTGTCTCGGACCGTCTGTCTCGGACCGTCTGTCTCGGACCGTCTGTCTCGGAACGTCTGTCTCAGACCGTCTGCCTCAGACCGTCTGCCTCAGACCGTCTGTCTCAGAACGTCTGTCACAGACCGTCTGTTTCAGAACGTCTATCTCGTCCCGTCGGTCTCAGACCGTCTGTCTCAGACCAGCTCTCTCAGACCGTCTGTCTCAGACCGTCTGTCTCAGAACGTCTGTGTCATACCGTCTTTCTCAGACCGTCTGTCTCAGGCCGTCTGTCTCAGACCGTCTGTCTCAGACCGTCTGTCTCAGACCAGCTGTCTCAGACCAGCTGTCTCAGACCGTCTGTCTCAGACCGTCTGTCTCAGACCGTCTGTCTCAGGCCGTCTGTCTCAGACCGTCTGTCTCAGACCGTCTGTCTCAGAACGACTGTCTCAGACCGTCGGTCTCAGACCGTCGGTCTCAGACCGTCGGTCTCAGACCAGCTGTCTCAGACCAGCTGTCTCAGACCGTCTGTCTCAGAACGTCTGTCACAGACCGTCTGTTTCAGAACGTCTATCTCGTCCCGTCGGTCTCAGACCGTCTGTCTCAGACCAGCTCTCTCAGACCGTCTGTCTCAGACCGTCTGTTTCATACCGTCTGTCTCACACCGTCTGTCTCAGACCGTCTGTCTTAGACCGTCTGTCTCAGACCGTCTGTCTCAGGCCGTCTGTCTCAGACCGTCTGTCTCAGACCGTCTGTCTCAGACCAGCTGTCTCAGACTAGCTGTCTCAGACCGTCTGTCTCAGACCGTCTGTCTCAGACCGTCTGTCTCAGGCCGTCTGTCTCAGACCGTCTGTCTCAGACCGTCTGTCTCAGAACGACTGTCTCAGACCGTCGGTCTCAGACCGTCTGTCTCAGACCAGCTGTCTCAGACCAGCTGTCTCAGACCGTCTGTCTCAGACCGTCTGTCTCAGACCGTCTGTCTCAGAACGTCTGTGTCATACCGTCTGTCTCAGACCGTCTGTCTCGGACCGTCTGTCTCGGACCGTCTGTCTCGGACCGTCTGTCTCGGACCGTCTGTCTCGGACCGTCTGTCTCAGACCGTCTGTCTCAGACCGTCTGCCTCGGACCGTCCGTCTCAGACCGTCTATCTCGTCCCGTCTGTCTCAGAACTTCCGTCTCAGACCGTCTGCCTCAGACCGTCTGCCTCAGACCGTCTGTCTCAGAACGTCTGTCACAGACCGTCTGTTTCAGAACGTCTATCTCGTCCCGTCGGTCTCAGACCGTCTGTCTCAGACCAGCTCTCTCAGACCGTCTGTCTCAGACCGTCTGTCTCAGAACGTCTGTGTCATACCGTCTGTCTCAGACCGTCTGTCTCAGACCGTCTGTCTCGGACCGTCTGTCTCGGACCGTCTGTTTCATACCGTCTGTCTCACACCGTCTGTCTCAGACCGAGTGTCTTAGACCGTCAGTCTCAGACCGTCTGTCTCAGACCGTCTGTCTCAGACCGTCTGTCTCTGACCGCCTGTCTCAGACCGTCTGTCTCAGACCGTCTGTCTCAGAACGACTGTCTCAGACCGTCGGTCTCAGACCGTCTGTCTCAGACCGAGTGTCTTAGACCGTCAGTCTCAGACCGTCTGTCTCAGACCGTCTGTCTCAGACCGTCTGTCTCGGACGGTCTATCTCGGACCGTCTGTCTCGGACCGTCTGTCTCGGACCGTCTGTTTCATACCGTCTGTCTCACACCGTCTGTCTCAGACCGAGTGTCTTAGACCGTCAGTCTCAGACCGTCTGTCTCAGACCGTCTGTCTCAGACCGTCTGTCTCAGACCGTCTGTCTCGGACGGTCTATCTCGGACCGTCTGTCTCGGACCGTCTGTCTCAGACCGTCTGTTTCATACCGTCTGCCTCAGACCGTCTGTCTCGGACCGTCTGTCTCGGACGGTCTATCTCGGACCGTCTGTCTCGGACCGTCTGTCTCGGACCGTCTGTCTCCGACCGTCTGTCTCCGACCGTCTGTCTCGGACCGTCTGTCTCGGACCGTCTGTCTCGGACCGTCTGTCTCGGACCGTCTGTCTCGGACCGTCTGTCTCGGACCGTCTGTCTCGGACCGTCTGTCTCGGACCGTCTGTCTCGGACCGTCTGTCTCAGACCGTCTGCCTCAGACCGTCCGTCTCAGACCGTCTATCTCGTCACGTCTGTCTCAGAACTTCCGTCTCAGACCGTCTGCCTCAGACCGTCTGCCTCAGACCGTCTGTCTCAGAACGTCTGTCACAGACCGTCTGTCTCAGAACGTCTATCTCGTCCCGTCGGTCTCAGACCGCCTGTCTCAGACCAGCTGTCGCAGACCGTCTGTCTCAGACCGTCTGTCTCAGACCGTCTGTCTCAGACCGCCTGCCTCAGAACGACTGTCTCAGACCGTCGGTCTCAGACCGTCTGTCTCAGACCAGCTGTCTCAGACCAGCTGTCTCAGACCGTCTGTCTCAGACCGTCTGACTCAGACCGTCTGTCTCAGACCGTCTGTCTCAGACCGTCTGTCTCAGACCGTCTGTCTCAGAACGACTGTCTCAGACCGTCGGTCTCAGACCGTCTGTCTCAGACCAGCTGTCTCCGACCAGCTGTCTCAGACCGTCTGTCTTAGACCGTCTGTCTCAGACCGTCTGTCTCGGACCGCCTGTCTCAGACCGTCTGTCTCAGACCGTCTGTCTCAGACCGTCTGTCTCAGACCGTCTGTTTCAGACCGTCTGTCTCGGACCGTCTGTCTCGGACCGTCTGTCTCGGACCGTCTGTCTCTGACCGTCTGTCTCAGACCGCCTGTCTCAGACCGTCTCTCTCAGACCGTCTGTCTCAGACCGTCTGTCTCGGACGGTCTATCTCGGACCGTCTGTCTCGGACCGTCTGTCTCGGACCGTCTGCCTCAGACCGTCTGTCTCAGAACGTCTGTCACAGACCGTCTGTTTCAGAACGTCTATCTCGTCCCGTCGGTCTCAGACCGTCTGTCTCAGACCAGCTCTCTCAGACCGTCTGTCTCAGACCGTCTGTCTCAGAACGTCTGTGTCATACCGTCTGTCTCAGACCGTCTGTCTCAGACCGTCTGTCTCGGACCGTCTGTCTCGGACCGTCTGTTTCATACCGTCTGTCTCACACCGTCTGTCTCAGACCGAGTGTCTTAGACCGTCAGTCTCAGACCGTCTGTCTCAGACCGTCTGTCTCAGACCGTCTGTCTCTGACCGCCTGTCTCAGACCGTCTGTCTCAGACCGTCTGTCTCAGAACGACTGTCTCAGACCGTCGGTCTCAGACCGTCTGTCTCAGACCGAGTGTCTTAGACCGTCAGTCTCAGACCGTCTGTCTCAGACCGTCTGTCTCAGACCGTCTGTCTCGGACGGTCTATCTCGGACCGTCTGTCTCGGACGGTCTGTCTCGGACCGTCTGTTTCATACCGTCTGTCTCACACCGTCTGTCTCAGACCGAGTGTCTTAGACCGTCAGTCTCAGACCGACTGTCTCAGACCGTCTGTCTCAGACCGTCTGTCTCAGACCGTCTGTCTCGGACGGTCTATCTCGGACCGTCTGTCTCGGACCGTCTGTCTCAGACCGTCTGTTTCATACCGTCTGCCTCAGACCGTCTGTCTCGGACCGTCTGTCTCGGACGGTCTATCTCGGACCGTCTGTCTCGGACCGTCTGTCTCGGACCGTCTGTCTCCGACCGTCTGTCTCCGACCGTCTGTCTCGGACCGTCTGTCTCGGACCGTCTGTCTCGGACCGTCTGTCTCGGACCGTCTGTCTCGGACCGTCTGTCTCGGACCGTCTGTCTCGGACCGTCTGTCTCGGACCGTCTGTCTCGGACCGTCTGTCTCAGACCGTCTGCCTCAGACCGTCCGTCTCAGACCGTCTATCTCGTCACGTCTGTCTCAGAACTTCCGTCTCAGACCGTCTGCCTCAGACCGTCTGCCTCAGACCGTCTGTCTCAGACCGTCTGTCTCAGAACGTCTGTCTCAGACCGTCGGTCTCAGACCGTCTGTCTCAGACCAGCTGTCTCAGACTAGCTGTCTCAGACCGTCTGTCTCAGAACGTCTGTGTCATACCGTCTGTCTCAGAATGTCTGTCTCAGACCGTCTGTCTCAGACCGTCTGTCTCAGGCCGTCTGCCTCAGACCGTCTGTTTCATACCGTCTGTCTCACACCGTCTGTCTCAGACCGTCTGTCTTAGACCGTCTGTCTCAGACCGTCTGTCTCAGACCGTCTGTCTCAGTCCGTCTGTCTCAGATCGTCTGTCTCAGACCGTCTGTCTGAGACCGTCTGTCTCAGACCGTCTGTCTCAGACCGTCTGTCTCAGGCCGTCTGCCTCAGACCGTCTGTCCCAGACCGTCTGTCTCAGACCGTCTGTCTCAGACCGTTTGTCTCAGGCCGCCTGCCTCAGACCGTCTGTCCCAGACCGTCTGTTTCATACCGTCTGTCTCACACCGTCTCTTAGACCGTCTGTCTCTGACCGTCTGTCTCAGACCGTCTGTCTCAGACCAGCTGTCTCAGACCGTCTGTCTCAGACCGTCTGTCTCAGACCGTCTGTCTGAGACCGTCTGTCTCAGACCGTCTGTCTCACACCGTCTGTCTCAGACCGAGTGTCTTAGACCGTCTGTCTCAGACCGTCTGTCTCAGACCGTCTGTCTCAGACCGTCTGTCTCAGACCGTCTGTCTCAGACCGTTTCTGTCAGACCGTCTGTCTCAGACCGTCTGTCTCAGACCGTGTGTCTCAGACCGTCTATCTCGGACCGTCTGTCTCGGACCGTCTGTCTCGGACCGTCTGTCTCGGACCGTCTGTCTCGGACCGTCTGTCTCGGACCGTCTGTCTCGGACCGTCTGTCTCGGACCGTCTGTCTCAGACCGTCTGCCTCAGACCGTCCGTCTCAGACCGTCTATCTCGTCACGTCTGTCTCAGAACTTCCGTCTCAGACCGTCTGCCTCAGACCGTCTGCCTCAGACCGTCTGTCTCAGAACGTCTGTCACAGACCGTCTGTCTCAGAACGTCTATCTCGTCCCGTCGGTCTCAGACCGCCTGTCTCAGACCAGCTGTCGCAGACCGTCTGTCTCAGACCGTCTGTCTCAGACCGTCTGTCTCAGACCGCCTGCCTCAGAACGACTGTCTCAGACCGTCGGTCTCAGACCGTCTGTCTCAGACCAGCTGTCTCAGACCAGCTGTCTCAGACCGTCTGTCTCAGACCGTCTGACTCAGACCGTCTGTCTCAGACCGTCTGTCTCAGACCGTCTGTCTCAGACCGTCTGTCTCAGAACGACTGTCTCAGACCGTCGGTCTCAGACCGTCTGTCTCAGACCAGCTGTCTCCGACCAGCTGTCTCAGACCGTCTGTCTTAGACCGTCTGTCTCAGACCGTCTGTCTCGGACCGCCTGTCTCAGACCGTCTGTCTCAGACCGTCTGTCTCAGACCGTCTGTCTCAGACCGTCTGTCTCAGACCGTCTGTTTCAGACCGTCTGTCTCGGACCGTCTGTCTCGGACCGTCTGTCTCGGACCGTCTGTCTCTGACCGTCTGTCTCAGACCGCCTGTCTCAGACCGTCTCTCTCAGACCGTCTGTCTCAGACCGTCTGTCTCGGACGGTCTATCTCGGACCGTCTGTCTCGGACCGTCTGTCTCGGACCGTCTGCCTCAGACCGTCCGTCTCAGACCGTCTATCTCGTCACGTCTGTCTCAGAACTTCCGTCTCAGACCGTCTGCCTCAGACCGTCTGTCTCAGAACGTCTGTCACAGACCGTCTGTCTCAGAACGTCTATCTCGTCCCGTCGGTCTCAGACCGTCTGTCTCAGACCAGCTGTCGCAGACCGTCTGTCTCAGACCGTCTGTCTCAGACCGTCTGTCTCAGACCGTCTGCCTCAGAACGACTGTCTCAGACCGTCGGTCTCAGACCGTCTGTCTCAGACCAGCTGTCTCAGACCAGCTGTCTCAGACCGTCTGTCTCAGACCGTCTGACTCAGACCGTCTGTCTCAGACCGTCTGTCTCAGACCGTCTGTCTCAGACCGTCTGTCTCAGAACGACTGTCTCAGACCGTCGGTCTCAGACCGTCTGTCTCAGACCAGCTGTCTCCGACCAGCTTTCTCAGACCGTCTGTCTTAGACCGTCTGTCTCAGACCGCCTGTCTCAGACCGTCTGTCTCAGACCGTCTGTCTCAGACCGTCTGTCTCAGACCGTCTGTCTCAGACCGTCTGTCTCGGACCGTCTGTCTCGGACCGTCTGTCTCGGACCGTCTGTCTCTGACCGTCTGTCTCAGACCGCCTGTCTCAGACCGTCTGTCTCAGACCGCCTGTCTCAGACCGTCTGTCTCGGACCGTCTGTCTCGGACCGTCTGTTTCATACCGTCTGTCTCACACCGTCTGTCTCAGACCGTCTGTCTTAGACCGTCTGTCTCAGACCGTCTGTCTCAGACCGCCTATCTCAGACCGTCTGTCTCAGACCGTCTGTCTCAGACCGTCTGTCTCAGACCGTCTGTCTCTGACCGCCTGTCTCAGACCGTCTGTCTCAGACCGTCTGTCTCAGACCGTCTGTCTCAGAACGACTGTCTCAGACCGTCGGTCTCAGACCGTCGGTCTCAGACCGTCTGTCTCAGACCGAGTGTCTTAGACCGTCAGTCTCAGACCGTCTGTCTCAGACCGTCTGTCTCGGACGGTCTATCTCGGACCGTCTGTCTCGGACCGTCTGTCTCGGACCGTCTGTTTCATACCGTCTGTCTCACACCGTCTGTCTCAGACCGAGTGTCTTAGACCGTCAGTCTCAGACCGTCTGTCTCAGACCGTCTGTCTCAGACCGTCTGTCTCAGACCGTCTGTCTCGGACGGTCTATCTCGGACCGTCTGTCTCGGACCGTCTGTCTCAGACCGTCTGTCTCAGAACGACTGTCTCAGACCGTCGGTCTCAGACCGTCTGTCTCAGACCAGCTGTCTCCGACCAGCTGTCTCGGACCGTCTGTCTTAGACCGTCTGTCTCAGACCGTCTGTCTCAGACCGCCTGTCTCAGACCGTCTGTCTCAGACCGTCTGTCTCAGACCGTCTGTCTCAGACCGTCACTCTCAGACCGTCTGTCTCAGACCGTCTGTCTCAGACCGTCTGTCTCAGACCGTCTGTCTAGGACGGTCTATCTCGGACCGTCTGTCTCGGACCGTCTGTCTCAGACCGTCTGTTTCATACCGTCTGCCTCAGACCGTCTGTCTCAGACCGTCGGTCTCAGACCGTCTGTCTCAGACCAGCTGTCTCGGACCAGCTGTCTCAGACCGTCTGTCTCATACCGTCTGTCTCAGACCGTCTGTCTCAGACCGTCTGTCTCAGACCGTCTGTCTCAGAGGGACTGTCTCAGACCGTCGGTCTCAGACCAGCTGTCTCAGACCAGCTGTCTCAGACCGTCTGTCTCAGACCGTCTGTCTCAGACCGTCTGTCTCAGGCCGTCTGTCTCAGACCGTCTGTCTCAGACCGTCTGTCTCAGAACGACTGTCTCAGACCGTCGGTCTCAGACCGTCTGTCTCAGACCAGCTGTCTCCGACCAGCTGTCTCGGACCGTCTGTCTTAGACCGTCTGTCTCAGACCGTCTGTCTCAGACCGCCTGTCTCAGACCGTCTGTCTCAGACCGTCTGTCTCAGACCGTCTGTCTCAGACCGTCACTCTCAGACCGTCTGTCTCAGACCGTCTGTCTCAGACCGTCTGTCTCAGACCGTCTGTCTAGGACGGTCTATCTCGGACCGTCTGTCTCGGACCGTCTGTCTCAGACCGTCTGTTTCATACCGTCTGCCTCAGACCGTCTGTCTCAGACCGTCGGTCTCAGACCGTCTGTCTCAGACCAGCTGTCTCGGACCAGCTGTCTCAGACCGTCTGTCTCATACCGTCTGTCTCTGACCGTCTGTCTCAGACCGTCTGTCTCAGACCGTCTGTCTCAGAAGGACTGTCTCAGACCGTCGGTCTCAGACCAGCTGTCTCAGACCAGCTGTCTCAGACCGTCTGTCTCAGACCGTCTGTCTCAGACCGTCTGTCTCAGGCCGTCTGTCTCAGACCGTCTGTCTCAGACCGTCTGTCTCAGAACGACTGTCTCAGACCGTCGGTCTCAGACCGTCAGTCTCAGACCAGCTGTCTCAGACCAGCTGTCTCAGACCGTCTGTCTCAGACCGTCTGTCTCAGACCGTCTGTCTCAGAACGACTGTCTCAGACCGTCTGTCTCAGACCAGCTGTCTCAGACCAGCTGTCTCAGACCGTCTGTCTCAGACCGTCAGTCTCAGACCGTCTGTCTCAGACCGTCTGTCTCAGGCCGTCTGTCTCAGAACGTCTGTGTCATACCGTCTGTCTCAGACCGTCTGTCTCGGACCGTCTGTCTCGGACCGTCTGTCTCGGACCGTCTGTCTCCGACCGTCTGTCTCAGACCGTCTGTCTCAGACCGTCTGTCTCAGACCGTCTGTCTCAGACCGTCTGTCTCAGACCGTCTGTCTCAGACCGTCTGTCTCGGACGGTCTATCTCGGACCGTCTGTCTCGGACCGTCTGTCTCAGACCGTCTGTTTCATACCGTCTGCCTCAGACCGTCTGTCTCAGACCGTCGGTCTCAGACCGTCTGTCTCAGACCAGCTGTCCCAGACCAGCTGTCTCAGACCGTCTGTCTCAGACCGTCTGTCTCAGACCGTCTGTCTCAGACCGTCTGTCTCAGAACGTCTGTGTCATACCGTCTGTCTCAGACCGTCTGTCTCAGACCGTCTGTCTCAGACCGTCTGTCTCGGACCGTCTGTCTCGGGCCGTCTGTCTCGGACCGTCTGTCTCGGACCGTCTGTCTCGGACCGTCTGTCTCGGACCGTCTGTCTCGGACCGTCTGTCTCAGACCGTCTGCCTCAGACCGTCCGTCTCAGACCGTCTATCTCGTCCCGTCTGTCTCAGAACTTCCGTCTCAGACCGTCTGCCTCAGACCGTCTGTCTCAGAACGTCTGTCACAGACCGTCTGTCTCAGAACGTCTATCTCGTCCCGTCGGTCTCAGACCGTCTGTCTCAGACCAGCTGTCTCAGACCGTCTGTCTCAGACCGTCTGTCTCAGACCGTCTGTCTCAGACCAGCTGTCTCAGACCGTCTGTCTCAGACCGTCTGTTTCATACCGTCTGTCTCACACCGTCTGTCTCAGACCGTCTGTCTTAGACCGTCGGTCTCAGACCGTCTGTCTCAGACCAGCTGTCTCAGACCGTCTGTCTCAGACCGTCTGTTTCATACCGTCTGTCTCACACCGTCTGTCTCAGACCGTCTGTCTCGGACGGTCTATCTCGGACCGTCTGTCTCGGACCGTCTGTCTCGGACCGTCTGTATCCGACCGTCTGTCTCCGACCGTCTGTTTCATACCGTCTGTCTCACACCGTCTGTCTCAGACCGAGTGTCATAGACCGTCAGTCTCTGACCGTCTGTCTCAGACCGTCTGTCTCAGACCGTCTATCTCAGACCGTCTGTTTCATACCGTCTGCCTCAGACCGTCTGTCTCGGACCGTCTGTCTCGGACGGTCTATCTCGGACCGTCTGTCTCGGACCGTCTGTCTCGGACCGTCTGTCTCCGACCGTCTGTCTCCGACCGTCTGTCTCGGACCGTCTGTCTCGGACCGTCTGTCTCGGACCGTCTGTCTCAGACCGTCTGCCTCAGACCGTCCGTCTCAGACCGTCTATCTCGTCCCGTCTGTCTCAGAACTTCCGTCTCAGACCGTCTGCCTCAGACCGTCTGTCTCAGAACGTCTGTCACAGACCGTCTGTCTCAGAACGTCTATCTCGTCCCGTCGGTCTCAGACCGTCTGTCTCAGACCATCGGTCTCAGACCGTCTGTCTCAGACCAGCTGTCTCAGACCAGCTGTCTCAGACCGTCTGTCTCAGACCGTCTGTCTCAGACCGTCTGTCTCGGACCGTCTGTCTCGGACCGTCTGTCTCCGACCGTCTGTCTCGGACCGTCTGTCTCAGACCGTCTGCCTCAGACCGTCCGTCTCAGACCGTCTATCTCGTCCCGTCTGTCTCAGAACTTCCGTCTCAGACCGTCTGCCTCAGACCGCCTGTCTCAGAACGTCTGTCACAGACCGTCTGTCTCAGAACGTCTATCTCGTCCCGTCGGTCTCAGACCGTCTGTCTCAGACCAGCTGTCTCAGACCGTCTGTCTCAGACCGTCTGTCTCAGACCGTCTGTCTCAGACCGTCTGTCTCAGACCGTCTGTCTCAGACCGTCTGTCTCAGACCGTCTGTCTCAGAACGACTGTTTCGGACCGTCTGTCTCAGACCGTCTGTCTCAGACCGTCTGTCTCAGGCCGTCTGTCTCAAACCGTCTGTCTCAGACCGTCTGTCTCAGAACAACTGTCTCAGACCGTCGGTCTCAGACCGTCTGTCTCAGACCAGCTGTCTCAGACCAGCTGTCTCAGACCGTCTGTCTCAGACCGTCTGTCTCAGACCGTCTGTCTCAGAACGTCTGTGTCATACCGTCTGTCTCGGACCGTCTGTCTCGGACCGTCTGTCTCGGACCGTGTGTCTCAGACCGTCTGTCTCAGACCGTCTGTCTCAGACCGTCTGTCTCAGACCGTCTGCCTCAGACCGTCTGTCTCGGACCGTCTGTCTCGGACGGTCTATCTCGGACCGTCTGTCTCGGACCGTCTGTCTCGGACCGTCTGTCTCGGACGGTCTATCTCGGACCGTCTGTCTCGGACCGTCTGTCTCGGACCGTCTGTCTCCGACCGTCTGTCTCAGACCGTCTGTCTCAGACCAGCTGTCTCCGACCAGCTGTCTCAGACCGTCTGTCTTAGACCGTCTGTCTCAGACCGTCTGTCTCAGACCGCCTGTCTCAGACCGTCTGTCTCAGACCGCCTGTCTCAGACCGTCTGTCTCAGACCGTCTGTCTCAGACCGTCTGTCCCAGACCGTCTGTCTCAGACCGTTTGTCTCAGGCCGCCTGCCTCAGACCGTCTGTCCCAGACCGTCTGTTTCATACCGTCTGTCTCACACCGTCTGTCTCAGACCGTCTGTCTTAGACCGTTTGTCTCAGGCCGCCTGCCTCAGACCGTCTGTCCCAGACCGTCTGTTTCATACCGTCTGTCTCACACCGTCTGTCTCAGACCGTCTGTCTTAGACCGTCTGTCTCTGACCGTCTGTCTCAGACCGTCTGTCTCAGACCAGCTGTCTCAGACCGTCTGTCTCAGACCAGCTGTCTCGGACCGTCTGTCTCAGACCGTCTGTCTCAGACCGTCTGTCTCAGACCGTCTGTCTCAGACCGAGTGTCTTAGACCGTCAGTCTCAGACCGTCTGTCTCAGACCGTCTGTCTCAGACCGTCTGTCTCGGACGGTCTATCTCGGACCGTCTGTCTCGGACCGTCTGTCTCAGACCGTCTGTTTCATACCGTCTGCCTCAGACCGTCTGTCTCGGACCGTCTGTCTCGGACGGTCTATCTCGGACCGTCTGTCTCGGACCGTCTGTCTCGGACCGTCTGTATCCGACCGTCTGTCTCCGACCGTCTGTCTCGGACCGTCTGTCTCGGGCCGTCTGTCTCGGACCGTCTGTCTCGGACCGTCTGTCTCGGACCGTCTGTCTCGGACCGTCTGTCTCGGACCGTCTGTCTCAGACCGTCTGCCTCAGACCGTCCGTCTCAGAACGTCTATCTCGTCCCGTCTGCCTCAGACCGTCTGTCTCAGAACGTCTGTCACAGACCGTCTGTCTCAGAACGTCTATCTCGTCCCGTCGGTCTCAGACCGTCTGTCTCAGACCAGCTGTCTCAGACCGTCTGTCTCAGACCGTCTGTCTCAGACCGTCTGTCTCAGGCCGTCTGTCTCAGACCGTCTGTCTCAGACCGTCTGTCTCAGACCGTCAGTCTCAGACCGTCTGTCTCAGACCGTCTGTCTCAGACCGTCTGTCTCAGACCGTCTGTCTCAGACCGTTTGTCTCAGGCCGCCTGCCTTAGACCGTCTGTCCCAGACCGTCTGTTTCATACCGTCTGTCTCACACCGTCTGTCTCAGACCGTCTGTCTTAGACCAGCTGTCTCAGACCGTCTGTCTCGGACCGTCTGTCTCGGACGGTCTATCTCGGACCGTCTGTCTCAGACCGTCTGTCTCAGACCGTCAGTCTCAGACCGTCTGTCTCAGACCGTCTGTCTCAGACCGTCTGTCTCAGACCGTTTGTCTTAGACCGTTTGTCTCAGGCCGCCTGCCTCAGACCGTCTGTCCCAGACCGTCTGTTTCATACCGTCTGTCCCACACCGTCTGTCTCAGACCGTCTGTCTCACACCGTCTGTCTCAGACCGTCTGTCTTAGACCGTCTGTCTCAGACCGTCTGTCTCAGACCGTCTGTCTCAGTCCGTCTGTCTCAGATCGTCTGTCTCAGACCGTCTGTCTGAGACCGTCTGTCTCAGACCGTCTGTCTCAGACTGTCTGTCTCAGGCCGTCTGCCTCAGACCGTCTGTCCCAGACCGTCTGTCTCAGACCGTCTGTCTCAGACCGTTTGTCTCAGGCCGCCTGCCTCAGACCGTCTGTCCCAGACCGTCTGTTTCATACCGTCTGTCTCACACCGTCTCTTAGACCGTCTGTCTCAGAACGTCTGTGTCATACCGTCTGTCTCAGAATGTCTGTCTCAGACCGTCTGTCTCAGACCGTCTGTCTCAGACCGTCTGTCTGAGACCGTCTGTCTCAGACCGTCTGTCTCACACCGTCTGTCTCAGACCGAGTGTCTTAGATCAGAACGTCTGTGTCATACCGTCTGTCTGAGACCGTCTATCTCAGACCGTCTGTCTCAGACCGTCTGTCTCAGGCCGTCTGCCTCAGACCGTCTGTCGCAGACCGTCTGTCTCAGACCAGCTGTCTCAGACTAGCTGTCTCAGACCGTCTGTCTCAGAACGTCTGTGTCATACCGTCTATCTCAGAACGTCTGTCTCAGACCGTCGGTCTCAGACCGTCTGTCTCAGACCAGCTGTCTCAGACCAGCTGTCTCAGACCGTCTATCTCAGACCGTCCGTCTCAGAACGTCTGTGTCATACCGTCTGTCTGAGACCGTCTATCTCAGACCGTCTGTCTCAGACCGTCTGTCTCAGGCCGTCTGCCTCAGACCGTCTGTCGCAGACCGTCTGTCTCAGACCGTCTGTCTCAGGCCGTCTGCCTCAGACCGTCTGTCGCAGACCGTCTGTCTCAGACCATCTGTCTCAGACCGTCTGTCTCAGAACGTCTGTGTCATACCGTCTGTCTCAGAATGTCTGTCTCAGACCGTCTGTCTCAGGCCGTCTGCCTCAGACCGTCTGTCTCAGACCGTCTGTTTCATACCATCTGTCTCACACCGTCTGTCTCAGACCGTCAGTCTTAGACCGTCTGTCTCGGACCGTCTGTCTCGGACCGTCTGTCTCGGACCGTCTGTCTCGGACCGTCTGTCTGAGACCGTCTATCTCAGAACGTTTGTCTCAGACCGTCTGTCTCAGACCAGCTGTCTCAGACCAGCTGTCTCAGACCGTCTGTCTCAGACCGTCTGTCTCTGGCCGTCTGCCTCAGACCGTCTGTCCCAGACCGTCTGTCTCAGACCGTCTGTCCAGACCGTTTGTCTCAGGCCGCCTGCCTCAGACCGTCTGTCCCAGACCGTCTGTTTCATACCGTCTGTCTCACACCGTCTGTCTCAGACCGTCTGTCTTAGACCGTCTGTCTCTGACCGTCAGTCTCAGACCGTCTGTCTCAGACCAGCTGTCTCAGACCGTCTGTCTCAGACCAGCTGTCTCAGACCGTCTGGTTCATACCGTCTGTCTCACACCGTCTGTCTCGGACCGTCTGTCTCGGACCGTCTGTCTCGGACCGTCAGTCTCAGACCGTCTGTCTCAGACCGTCTGTCTCAGTCCGTCTGTCTCAGACCGTCTGTCTCAGACCGTCTGTCTGAGATCGTCTGTCTCAGACCGTCTATCTCAGACCGTCTGTCTCGGACCGTCTGTCTCGGACCGTCTGTCTCCGACCGTCTGTCTCCGACCGTCTGTCTCGGACGGTCTGTCTCGGACCGTCTGTCTCAGAACGTCTGTCTCGGACCGTCGGTCTCAGACCGTCTGTCTCAGACCAGCTGTCTCAGACTAGCTGTCTCAGACCGTCTGTCTCAGAACGTCTGTGTCATACCGTCTGTCTCAGAATGTCTGTCTCAGACCGTCTGTCTCAGACCGTCTGTCTCAGGCCGTCTGCCTCAGACCGTCTGTTTCATACCGTCTGTCTCACACCGTCTGTCTCAGACCGTCTGTCTCGGACCGTCTGTCTCGGACCGTCTGTCTCGGACCGTCTGTCTCGGACCGTCTGTCTCGGACCGTCTATCTCGGACCGTCTGTCTCGGACCGTCTGTCTCGGACCGTATGTCTCGGACCGTCTGTCTCAGGCCGTCTGTTTCATACCGTCGGTCTCAGACCGTCTGTCTCAGACCAGCTGTCTCAGACCGTCTCTCTCAGACCGTCTGCCTCAGACCGTCAGTCTCAGACCGTCTATCTCGTCCCGTCTATCTCAGAACTTCCGTCTCAGACCGTCTGTCTCAGAACGTCTGTCACAGACCGTCTGTCTCAGACCAGCTGTCTCAGACCGTCTGTCTCAGACCGTCTGTTTCATACCGTCTGTCTCACACCGTCTGTCTCAGACCGTCTGTCTAAGACCGTCTGTCTCAGACCGTCTGTCTCAGACCGTCTGTCTCAGACCGTCTGTCTCAGACCGCCTGTCTCAGACCGTCTGTCTCAGACCGTCTGTCTCAGACCGTCTGTCTCAGACCAGCTGTCTCAGACTAGCTGTCTCAGACCGTCTGTCTCAGAACGTCTGTGTCATACCGTCTGTCTCAGAATGTCTGTCTCAGACCGTCTGTCTCAGACCGTCTGTCTCAGGCCGTCTGCCTCAGACCGTCTGTTTCATACCGTCTGTCTCACACCGTCTGTCTCAGACCGTCTGTTTTAGACCGTCTGTCTCAGACCGTCTGTCTCAGACCGTCTGTCTCAGACCGTCTGTCTCAGAACGTCTGTCTCAGACCGTCGGTCTCAGACCGTCTGTCTCAGACCAGCTGTCTCAGACTAGCTGTCTCAGACCGTCTGTCTCAGAACGTCTGTGTCATACCGTCTGTCTCAGAATGTCTGTCTCAGACCGTCTGTCTCAGACCGTCTGTCTCAGGCCGTCTGCCTCAGACCGTCTGTTTCATACCGTCTGTCTCACACCGTCTGTCTCAGACCGTCTGTCTTAGACCGTCTGTCTCAGACCGTCTGTCTCAGACCGTCTGTCTCAGTCCGTCTGTCTCAGATCGTCTGTCTCAGACCGTCTGTCTGAGACCGTCTGTCTCAGACCGTCTGTCTCAGACCGTCTGTCTCAGGCCGTCTGCCTCAGACCGTCTGTCCCAGACCGTCTGTCTCAGACCGTCTGTCTCAGACCGTTTGTCTCAGGCCGCCTGCCTCAGACCGTCTGTCCCAGACCGTCTGTTTCACACCGTCTGTCTCACACCGTCTCTTAGACCGTCTGTCTCTGACCGTCTGTCTCAGACCGTCTGTCTCAGACCAGCTGTCTCAGACCGTCTGTCTCAGACCGTCTGTCTCAGACCGTCTGTCTGAGACCGTCTGTCTCAGACCGTCTGTCTCACACCGTCTGTCTCAGACCGAGTGTCTTAGACCGTCTGTCTCAGACCGTCTGTCTCAGACCGTCTGTCTCAGACCGTCTGTCTCAGACCGTCTGTCTCAGACCGTTTCTGTCAGACCGTCTGTCTCAGACCGTCTGTCTCAGACCGTGTGTCTCAGACCGTCTATCTCGGACCGTCTGTCTCGGACCGTCTGTCTCAGAACGTCTATCTCGTCCCGTCGGTCTGAGACCGTCTGTCTCAGACCAGCTGTCTCAGACCGTCTGTCTCAGACCGTCTGTTTCATACCGTCTGCCTCAGACCGTCTGTCTCGGACCGTCTATCTCGGACGGTCTATCTCGGACCGTCTATCTCGGACCGTCTGTCTCGGACTGTCTGTTTCATACCGTCTGCCTCAGACCGTTTGTCTCGGACCGTCTGTCTCGGACGGTCTATCTCGGACCGTCTATCTCGGACCGTCTGTCTCGGACCGTCTGTCTCCGACCGTCTGTCTCCGACCGTCTGTCTCGGACCGTCTGTCTCGGACCGTCTGTCTCGGACCGTCTGTCTCGGACCGTCTGTCTCGGACCGTCTGTCTCGGACCGTCTGTCTCGGCCCGTCTGTCTCGGACCGTCTGTCTCGGACCGTCTGTCTCGGACCGTCTGTCTCGGACCGTCTGTCTCGGACCGTCTGTCTCGGCCCGTCTGTCTCGGACCGTCTAGCTCGGACCGTCTGTCTCGGACCGTCTGTCTCGGACCGTCTGTCTCGGACCGTATGTCTCGGACCGTCTGTCTCAGGCCGTCTGTTTCATACCGTCGGTCTCAGACCGTCTGTCTCAGACCAGCTGTCTCAGACCGTCTCTCTCAGACCGTCTGCCTCAGACCGTCAGTCTCAGACCGTCTATCTCGTCCCGTCTATCTCAGAACTTCCGTCTCAGACCGTCTGTCTCAGAACGTCTGTCTCAGACCAGCTGTCTCAGACCGTCTGTCTCAGACCGTCTGTTTCATACCGTCTGTCTCACACCGTCTGTCTCAGACCGTCTGTCTAAGACCGTCTGTCTCAGACCGTCTGTCTCAGACCGTCTGTCTCAGACCGTCTGTCTCAGACCGCCTGTCTCAGACCGTCTGTCTCAGACCGTCTGTCTCAGACCATCTGTCTCAGACCGTCTGTCTCAGGCCGTCTGCCTCAGACCGTCTGTCCCAGACCGTCTGTCTCAGACCGTCTGTCCAGACCGTTTGTCTCAGGCCGCCTGCCTCAGACCGTCTGTCCCAGACCGTCTGTTTCATACCGTCTGTCTCACACCGTCTGTCTCAGACCGTCTGTCTCAGACCGTCTGTCTCAGACCGTCTGTCTGAGATCGTCTGTCTCAGACCGTCTATCTCAGACCGTCTGTCTCGGACCGTCTGTCTCGGACCGTCTGTCTCCGACCGTCTGTCTCCGACCGTCTGTCTCGGACGGTCTGTCTCGGACCGTCTGTCTCAGAACGTCTGTCTCAGACCGTCGGTCTCAGACCGTCTGTCTCAGACCAGCTGTCTCAGACTAGCTGTCTCAGACCGTCTGTCTCAGAACGTCTGTGTCATACCGTCTGTCTCAGAATGTCTGTCTCAGACCGTCTGTCTCAGACCAGCTGTCTCAGACCGTCTCTCTCAGACCGTCTGCCTCAGACCGTCAGTCTCAGACCGTCTATCTCGTCCCGTCTATCTCAGAACTTCCGTCTCAGACCGTCTGTCTCAGAACGTCTGTCACAGACCGTCTGTCTCAGACCAGCTGTCTCAGACCGTCTGTCTCAGACCGTCTGTTTCATACCGTCTGTCTCACACCGTCTGTCTCAGACCGTCTGTCTAAGACCGTCTGTCTCAGACCGTCTGTCTCAGACCGTCTGTCTCAGACCGTCTGTCTCAGACCGCCTGTCTCGGACCGTCTGTCTCAGACCGTCTGTCTCAGACCGTCTGTCTCAGACCGTCTGTCTCAGACCAGCTGTCTCAGACTAGCTGTCTCAGACCGTCTGTCTCAGAACGTCTGTGTCATACCGTCTGTCTCAGAATGTCTGTCTCAGACCGTCTGTCTCAGACCGTCTGTCTCAGACCGTCTGTCTCAGGCCGTCTGCCTCAGACCGTCTGTTTCATACCGTCTGTCTCACACCGTCTGTCTCAGACCGTCTGTCTCGGACCGTCTGTCTCGGACCGTCTGTCTCGGACCGTCTGTCTCGGACCGTCTGTCTCGGACCGTCTATCTCGGACCGCGTGTCTCGGACCGTCTGTCTCGGACCGTATGTCTCGGACCGTCTGTCTCAGGCCGTCTGTTTCATACCGTCGGTCTCAGACCGTCTGTCTCAGACCAGCTGTCTCAGACCGTCTCTCTCAGACCGTCTGCCTCAGACCGTCAGTCTCAGACCGTCTATCTCGTCCCGTCTATCTCAGAACTTCCGTCTCAGACCGTCTGTCTCAGAACGTCTGTCACAGACCGTCTGTCTCAGACCAGCTGTCTCAGACCGTCTGTCTCAGACCGTCTGTTTCATACCGTCTGTCTCACACCGTCTGTCTCAGACCGTCTGTCTAAGACCGTCTGTCTCAGACCGTCTGTCTCAGACCGTCTGTCTCAGACCGTCTGTCTCAGACCGCCTGTCTCAGACCGTCTGTCTCAGACCGTCTGTCTCAGACCGTCTGTCTCAGACCAGCTGTCTCAGACTAGCTGTCTCAGACCGTCTGTCTCAGAACGTCTGTGTCATACCGTCTGTCTCAGAATGTCTGTCTCAGACCGTCTGTCTCAGACCGTCTGTCTCAGACCGTCTGTCTCAGGCCGTCTGCCTCAGACCGTCTGTTTCATACCGTCTGTCTCACACCGTCGGTCTCAGACCGTCTGTTTTAGACCGTCTGTCTCAGACCGTCTGTCTCAGACCGTCTGTCTCAGACCGTCTGTCTCAGAACGTCTGTCTCAGACCGTCGGTCTCAGACCGTCTGTCTCAGACCAGCTGTCTCAGACTAGCTGTCTCAGACCGTCTGTCTCAGAACGTCTGTGTCATACCGTCTGTCTCAGAATGTCTGTCTCAGACCGTCTGTCTCAGACCGTCTGTCTCAGGCCGTCTGCCTCAGACCGTCTGTTTCATACCGTCTGTCTCACACCGTCTGTCTCAGACCGTCTGTCTTAGACCGTCTGTCTCAGACCGTCTGTCTCAGACCGTCTGTCTCAGTCCGTCTGTCTCAGATCGTCTGTCTCAGACCGTCTGTCTGAGACCGTCTGTCTCAGACCGTCTGTCTCAGACCGTCTGTCTCAGGCCGTCTGCCTCAGACCGTCTGTCCCAGACCGTCTGTCTCAGACCGTCTGTCTCAGACCGTTTGTCTCAGGCCGCCTGCCTCAGACCGTCTGTCCCAGACCGTCTGTTTCATACCGTCTGTCTCACACCGTCTCTTAGACCGTCTGTCTCTGACCGTCTGTCTCAGACCGTCTGTCTCAGACCAGCTGTCTCAGACCGTCTGTCTCAGACCGTCTGTCTCAGACCGTCTGTCTGAGACCGTCTGTCTCAGACCGTCTGTCTCACACCGTCTGTCTCAGACCGAGTGTCTTAGACCGTCTGTCTCAGACCGTCTGTCTCAGACCGTCTGTCTCAGACCGTCTGTCTCAGACCGTCTGTCTCAGACCGTTTCTGTCAGACCGTCTGTCTCAGACCGTCTGTCTCAGACCGTGTGTCTCAGACCGTCTATCTCGGACCGTCTGTCTCGGACCGTCTGTCTCAGAACGTCTATCTCGTCCCGTCGGTCTGAGACCGTCTGTCTCAGACCAGCTGTCTCAGACCGTCTGTCTCAGACCGTCTGTTTCATACCGTCTGCCTCAGACCGTCTGTCTCGGACCGTCTATCTCGGACGGTCTATCTCGGACCGTCTATCTCGGACCGTCTGTCTCGGACTGTCTGTTTCATACCGTCTGCCTCAGACCGTTTGTCTCGGACCGTCTGTCTCGGACGGTCTATCTCGGACCGTCTATCTCGGACCGTCTGTCTCGGACCGTCTGTCTCCGACCGTCTGTCTCCGACCGTCTGTCTCGGACCGTCTGTCTCGGACCGTCTGTCTCGGACCGTCTGTCTCGGACCGTCTGTCTCGGACCGTCTGTCGCGGACCGTCTGTCTCGGCCCGTCTGTCTCGGACCGTCTGTCTCGGACCGTCTGTCTCGGACCGTCTGTCTCGGACCGTCTGTCTCGGACCGTCTGTCTCGGCCCGTCTGTCTCGGACCGTCTGTCTCGGACCGTCTGTCTCGGACCGTCTGTCTCGGACCGTCTGTCTCGGACCGTATGTCTCGGACCGTCTGTCTCAGGCCGTCTGTTTCATACCGTCGGTCTCAGACCGTCTGTCTCAGACCAGCTGTCTCAGACCGTCTCTCTCAGACCGTCTGCCTCAGACCGTCAGTCTCAGACCGTCTATCTCGTCCCGTCTATCTCAGAACTTCCGTCTCAGACCGTCTGTCTCAGAACGTCTGTCACAGACCGTCTGTCTCAGACCAGCTGTCTCAGACCGTCTGTCTCAGACCGTCTGTCTCAGACCGTCTGTCTCAGACCGTCTGTCTCAGGCCGTCTGCCTCAGACCGTCTGTCCCAGACCGTCTGTCTCAGACCGTCTGTCCAGACCGTTTGTCTCAGGCCGCCTGCCTCAGACCGTCTGTCCCAGACCGTCTGTTTCATACCGTCTGTCTCACACCGTCTGTCTCAGACCGTCTGTCTCAGACCGTCTGTCTCAGACCGTCTGTCTGAGATCGTCTGTCTCAGACCGTCTATCTCAGACCGTCTGTCTCGGACCGTCTGTCTCGGACCGTCTGTCTCCGACCGTCTGTCTCCGACCGTCTGTCTCGGACGGTCTGTCTCGGACCGTCTGTCTCAGAACGTCTGTCTCAGACCGTCGGTCTCAGACCGTCTGTCTCAGACCAGCTGTCTCAGACTAGCTGTCTCAGACCGTCTGTCTCAGAACGTCTGTGTCATACCGTCTGTCTCAGAATGTCTGTCTCAGACCGTCTGTCTCAGACCAGCTGTCTCAGACCGTCTCTCTCAGACCGTCTGCCTCAGACCGTCAGTCTCAGACCGTCTATCTCGTCCCGTCTATCTCAGAACTTCCGTCTCAGACCGTCTGTCTCAGAACGTCTGTCACAGACCGTCTGTCTCAGACCAGCTGTCTCAGACCGTCTGTCTCAGACCGTCTGTTTCATACCGTCTGTCTCACACCGTCTGTCTCAGACCGTCTGTCTAAGACCGTCTGTCTCAGACCGTCTGTCTCAGACCGTCTGTCTCAGACCGTCTGTCTCAGACCGCCTGTCTCGGACCGTCTGTCTCAGACCGTCTGTCTCAGACCGTCTGTCTCAGACCGTCTGTCTCAGACCAGCTGTCTCAGACTAGCTGTCTCAGACCGTCTGTCTCAGAACGTCTGTGTCATACCGTCTGTCTCAGAATGTCTGTCTCAGACCGTCTGTCTCAGACCGTCTGTCTCAGGCCGTCTGCCTCAGACCGTCTGTTTCATACCGTCTGTCTCACACCGTCTGTCTCAGACCGTCTGTTTTAGACCGTCTGTCTCAGACCGTCTGTCTCAGACCGTCTGTCTCAGACCGTCTGTCTCAGAACGTCTGTCTCAGACCGTCGGTCTGAGACCGTCTGTCTCAGACCGTCTGTCTCAGACCGTCTGTCTCAGGCCGTCTGCCTCAGACCGTCTGTCCCAGACCGTCTGTCTCAGACCGTCTGTCTCAGACCGTTTGTCTCAGGCCGCCTGCCTCAGACCGTCTGTCCCAGACCGTCTGTTTCATACCGTCTGTCTCACACCGTCTCTTAGACCGTCTGTCTCTGACCGTCTGTCTCAGACCGTCTGTCTCAGACCAGCTGTCTCAGACCGTCTGTCTCAGTCCGTCTGTCTCAGATCGTCTGTCTCAGACCGTCTGTCTGAGACCGTCTGTCTCAGACCGTCTGTCTCACACCGTCTGTCTCAGACCGAGTGTCTTAGACCGTCTGTCTCAGACCGTCTGTCTCAGACCGTCTGTCTCAGACCGTCTGTCTCAGACCGTCTGTCTCAGACCGTCTGTCTCAGACCGTTTCTGTCAGACCGTCTGTCTCAGACCGTCTGTCTCAGACCGTCTGTCTCAGAACGTCTGTGTCATACCGTCTGTCTCAGAATGTCTGTCTCAGACCGTCTGTCTCAGACCGTCTGTCTCAGGCCGTCTGCCTCAGACCGTCTGTTTCATACCGTCTGTCTCACACCGTCTGTCTCAGACCGTCTGTCTTAGACCGTCTGTCCCACACCGTCTGTCTCAGACCGTCTGTCTTAGACCGTCTGTCTCTGACCGTCAGTCTCAGACCTTCTGTCTCAGACCAGCTGTCTCAGACCGTCTGTCTCAGACCAGCTGTCTCAGACCGTCTGTTTCATACCGTCTGTCTCACACCGTCTGTCTCGGACCGTCTGTCTCGGACCGTCTGTCTCGGACCGTCAGTCTCAGACCGTCTGTCTGAGATCGTCTGTCTCAGACCGTCTATCTCAGACCGTCTGTCTCGGACCGTCTGTCTCGGACCGTCTGTCTCCGACCGTCTGTCTCGGACGGTCTGTCTCGGACCGTCTGTCTCGGACCGTCTGTCTCGGACCGTCTGTCTCGGACCGTCTGTCTCGGACCGTCTGTCTCGGACCGTCTATCTCGGACCGTCTGTCTCGGACCGTCTGTCTCGGACCGTATGTCTCGGACCGTCTGTCTCAGGCCGTCTGTTTCATACCGTCGGTCTCAGACCGTCTGTCTCAGACCAGCTGTCTCAGACAGTCTCTCTCAGACCGTCTGCCTCAGACCGTCAGTCTCAGACCGTCTATCTCGTCCCGTCTATCTCAGAACTTCCGTCTCAGACCGTCTGTCTCAGAACGTCTGTCACAGACAGTCTGTCTCAGACCAGCTGTCTCAGACCGTCTGTCTCAGACCGTCTGTTTCATACCGTCTGTCTCACACCGTCTGTCTCAGACCGTCTGTCTAAGACCGTCTGTCTCAGACCGTCTGTCTCAGACCGTCTGTCTCAGACCGTCTGTCTCAGACCGCCTGTCTCAGACCGTCTGTCTCAGACCGTCTGTCTCAGACCGTCTGTCTCAGACCAGCTGTCTCAGACTAGCTGTCTCAGACCGTCTGTCTCAGAACGTCTGTGTCATACCGTCTGTCTCAGAATGTCTGTCTCAGACCGTCTGTCTCAGACCGTCTGTCTCAGGCCGTCTGCCTCAGACCGTCTGTTTCATACCGTCTGTCTCACACCGTCTGTCTCAGACCGTCTGTTTTAGACCGTCTGTCTCAGACCGTCTGTCTCAGACCGTCTGTCTCAGACCGTCTGTCTCAGAACGTCTGTCTCAGACCGTCGGTCTCAGACCGTCTGTCTCAGACCAGCTGTCTCAGACTAGCTGTCTCAGACCGTCTGTCTCAGAACGTCTGTGTCATACCGTCTGTCTCAGAATGTCTGTCTCAGACCGTCTGTCTCAGACCGTCTGTCTCAGGCCGTCTGCCTCAGACCGTCTGTTTCATACCGTCTGTCTCACACCGTCTGTCTCAGACCGTCTGTCTTAGACCGTCTGTCTCAGACCGTCTGTCTCAGACCGTCTGTCTCAGACCGTCTGTCTCAGACCGTCTGTCTCAGTCCGTCTGTCTCAGATCGTCTGTCTCAGACCGTCTGTCTCAGACCGTCTGTCTCAGACCGTCTGTCTCAGACCGTCTGTCTCAGTCCGTCTGTCTCAGATCGTCTGTCTCAGACCGTCTGTCTGAGACCGTCTGTCTCAGACCGTCTGTCTCACACCGTCTGTCTCAGACCGAGTGTCTCAGACCGTCTGTCTCAGACCGTCTGTCTCAGACCGTCTGTCTCAGACCGTTTCTCTCAGACCGTCTGTCTCAGACCGTCTGTCTCAGACCGTGTGTCTCAGACCGTCTATCTCGGACCGTCTGTCTCGGACCGTCTGTCTCAGAACGTCTATCTCGTCCCGTCGGTCTCAGACCGTCTGTCCCAGACCAGCTGTCTCAGACCGTCTGTCTCAGACCGTCTGTTTCATACCGTCTGCCTCAGACCGTCTGTCTCGGACCGTCTATCTCGGACGGTCTATCTCGGACCGTCTATCTCGGACCGTCTGTCTCGGACTGTCTGTTTCATACCGTCTATCTCGTCCCGTCTATCTCAGAACTTCCGTCTCAGACCGTCTGTCTCAGAACGTCTGTCACAGACCGTCTGTCTCAGACCAGCTGTCTCAGACCGTCTGTCTCAGACCGTCTGTTTCATACCGTCTGTCTCACACCGTCTGTCTCAGACCGTCTGTCTAAGACCGTCTGTCTCAGACCGTCTGTCTCAGACCGTCTGTCTCAGACCGTCTGTCTCAGACCGCCTGTCTCAGACCGTCTGTCTCAGACCGTCTGTCTCAGACCGTCTGTCTCAGGCCGTCTGCCTCAGACCGTCTGTCCCAGACCGTCTGTCTCAGACCGTCTGTCCAGACCGTTTGTCTCAGGCCGCCTGCCTCAGACCGTCTGTCCCAGACCGTCTGTTTCATACCGTCTGTCTCACACCGTCTGTCTCAGACCGTCTGTCTCAGACCGTCTGTCTCAGACCGTCTGTCTGAGATCGTCTGTCTCAGACCGTCTATCTCAGACCGTCTGTCTCGGACCGTCTGTCTCGGACCGTCTGTCTCCGACCGTCTGTCTCCGACCGTCTGTCTCGGACGGTCTGTCTCGGACCGTCTGTCTCAGAACGTCTGTCTCAGACCGTCTGTCTCAGACCGTCTGTCTCGGACCGTCTGTCTCGGACCGTCTGTCTCCGACCGTCTGTCTCCGACCGTCTGTCTCGGACGGTCTGTCTCGGACCGTCTGTCTCAGAACGTCTGTCTCAGACCGTCGGTCTCAGACCGTCTGTCTCAGACCAGCTGTCTCAGACTAGCTGTCTCAGACCGTCTGTCTCAGAACGTCTGTGTCATACCGTCTGTCTCAGAATGTCTGTCTCAGACCGTCTGTCTCAGACCGTCTGTCTCAGGCCGTCTGCCTCAGACCGTCTGTTTCATACCGTCTGTCTCACACCGTCTGTCTCAGACCGTCTGTTTTAGACCGTCTGTCTCAGACCGTCTGTCTCAGACCGTCTGTCTCAGACCGTCTGTCTCAGAACGTCTGTCTCAGACCGTCGGTCTGAGACCGTCTGTCTCAGACCGTCTGTCTCAGACCGTCTGTCTCAGGCCGTCTGCCTCAGACCGTCTGTCCCAGACCGTCTGTCTCAGACCGTCTGTCTCAGACCGTTTGTCTCAGGCCGCCTGCCTCAGACCGTCTGTCCCAGACCGTCTGTTTCATACCGTCTGTCTCACACCGTCTCTTAGACCGTCTGTCTCTGACCGTCTGTCTCAGACCGTCTGTCTCAGACCAGCTGTCTCAGACCGTCTGTCTCAGTCCGTCTGTCTCAGATCGTCTGTCTCAGACCGTCTGTCTGAGACCGTCTGTCTCAGACCGTCTGTCTCACACCGTCTGTCTCAGACCGAGTGTCTTAGACCGTCTGTCTCAGACCGTCTGTCTCAGACCGTCTGTCTCAGACCGTCTGTCTCAGACCGTCTGTCTCAGAACGTCTGTCTCAGACCGTTTCTGTCAGACCGTCTGTCTCAGACCGTCTGTCTCAGACCGTGTGTCTCAGACCGTCTATCTCGGACCGTCTGTCTCGGACCGTCTGTCTCAGAACGTCTATCTCGTCCCGTCGGTCTGAGACCGTCTGTCTCAGACCAGCTGTCTCAGACCGTCTGTCTCAGACCGTCTGTCTCAGACCGTCTGTCTCAGACCGTCTGTATCAGACCGCCTGTCTCAGACCGTCTGTCTCAGACCGTCTGTCTCGGACCGTCTGTCTCGGACCGTCTGTCTCGGACCGTCTGTCTCGGACCGTCTGTCTCGGACCGTCTGTCTCGGACCGTCTGTCTCGGCCCGTCTGTCTCGGACCGTCTGTCTCGGACCGTCTGTCTCGGACCGTCTGTCTCGGACCGTCTGTCTCGGACCGTCTGTCTCGGCCCGTCTGTCTCGGACCGTCTGTTTCGGACCGTCTGTCTCGGACCGTCTGTCTCGGACCGTCTGTCTCGGACCGTCTGTCTCGGACCGTCTGTCTCCGACCGTCTGTCTCAGACCGTCTGTCTCAGAACGTCTGTGTCATACCGTCTGTCTCAGAATGTCTGTCTCAGACCGTCTGTCTCAGACCGTCTGTCTCAGGCCGTCTGCCTCAGACCGTCTGTTTCATACCGTCGGTCTCAGACAGTCTGTCTCAGACCAGCTGTCTCAGACCGTCTGTCTCAGACCGTCTGTTTCATACCGTCTGTCTCACACCGTCTGTCTCAGACCGTCTGTCTAAGACCGTCTGTCTCAGACCGTCTGTCTCAGACCGTCTGTCTCAGACCGTCTGTATCAGACCGCCTGTCTCAGACCGTCTGTCTCAGACCGTCTGTCTCGGACCGTCTGTCTCAGACCAGCTGTCTCAGACTAGCTGTCTCAGACCGTCTGTCTCAGAACGTCTGTGTCATACCGTCTGTCTCAGAATGTCTGTCTCAGACCGTCTGTCTCAGACCGTCTGTCTCAGGCCGTCTGCCTCAGACCGTCTGTTTCACACCGTCTGTCTCACACCGTCTGTCTCAGACCGTCTGTTTTAGACCGTCTGTCTCAGACCGTCTGTCTCAGACCGTCTGTCTCAGACCGTCTGTCTCAGAACGTCTGTCTCAGACCGTCGGTCTCAGACCGTCTGTCTCAGACCAGCTGTCTCAGACTAGCTGTCTCAGACCGTCTGTCTCAGAACGTCTGTGTCATACCGTCTGTCTCAGAATGTCTGTCTCAGACCGTCTGTCTCAGGCCGTCTGCCTCAGACCGTCTGTTTCATACCGTCTGTCTCACACCGTCTGTCTCAGACCGTCTGTCGTAGACCGTCTGTCTCAGACCGTCTGTCTCAGACCGTCTGTCTCAGACCGTCTGTCTCAGACCGTCTGTCTCAGTCCGTCTGTCTCAGATCGTCTGTCTCAGACCGTCTGTCTCAGACCGTCTGTCTCAGACCGTCTGTCTCAGACCGTCTGTCTCAGTCCGTCTGTCTCAGATCGTCTGTCACAGACCGTCTGTCTGAGACCGTCTGTCTCAGACCGTCTGTCTCACACCGTCTGTCTCAGACCGAGTGTCTCAGACCGTCTGTCTCAGACCGTCTGTCTCAGACCGTCTGTCTCAGACCGTTTCTCTCAGACCGTCTGTCTCAGACCGTCTGTCTCAGACCGTGTGTCTCAGACCGTCTATCTCGGACCGTCTGTCTCGGACCGTCTGTCTCAGAACGTCTATCTCGTCCCGTCGGTCTCAGACCGTCTGTCTCAGACCAGCTGTCTCAGACCGTCTGTCTCAGACCGTCTGTCTCACACCGTCTGTCTCAGACCGAGTGTCTCAGACCGTCTGTCTCAGACCGTCTGTCTCAGACCGTCTGTCTCAGACCGTTTCTCTCAGACCGTCTGTCTCAGACCGTCTGTCTCAGACCGTGTGTCTCAGACCGTCTATCTCGGACCGTCTGTCTCGGACCGTCTGTCTCAGAACGTCTATCTCGTCCCGTCGGTCTCAGACCGTCTGTCTCAGACCAGCTGTCTCAGACCGTCTGTCTCAGACCGTCTGTTTCATACCGTCTGCCTCAGACCGTCTGTCTCGGACCGTCTATCTCGGACGGTCTATCTCGGACCGTCTATCTCGGACCGTCTGTCTCGGACTGTCTGTTTCATACCGTCTGCCTCAGACCGTTTGTCTCGGACCGTCTGTCTCGGACGGTCTGTCTCCGACCGTCTGTCTCCGACCGTCTGTCTCGGACCGTCTGTCTCGGACCGTCTGTCTCGGACCGTCTGTCTCGGACCGTCTGTCTCGGACCGTCTGTCTCGGACCGTCTGTCTCGGCCCGTCTGTCTCGGACCGTCTGTCTCAGACCAGCTGTCTCAGACCATCTGTCTCAGACCGTCTGTTTCATACCGTCTGCCTCAGACCGTCTGTCTCGGACCGTCTATCTCGGACGGTCTATCTCGGACCGTCTATCTCGGACCGTCTGTCTCGGACTGTCTGTTTCATACCGTCTGCCTCAGACCGTCTGTCTCAGGCCGTCTGCCTCAGACCGTCTGTCCCAGACCGTCTGTCTCAGACCGTCTGTCTCAGACCGTTTGTCTCAGGCCGCCTGCCTCAGACCGTCTGTCCCAGACCGTCTGTTTCATACCGTCTGTCTCACACCGTCTGTCTTAGACCGTCTGTCTCTGACCGTCTGTCTCAGACCGTCTGTCTCAGACCAGCTGTCTCAGACGGTCTGTCTCAGACCAGCTGTCTCAGACCGTCTGTCTCAGACCGTCTGTTTCGTACCGTCTGTCTCACACCGTCTGTCTCAGACCGAGTGTCTTAGACCGTCTGTGTCAGACCGTCTGTCTCAGACCCTCTGTCTCAGACCGTCTGTCTCAGACCGTCTCTCTCAGACCGTCTGTCTCAGACCATCTGTCTCAGACCGTCTATCTCGGACCGTCTGTCTCGGACCGTCTGTCTCAGAACGTCTATCTCGTCCCGTCGGTCTCAGACCCTCTGTCTCAGACCAGCTGTCTCAGACCGTCTGTCTCAGACCGTCTGTTTCATACCGTCTGCCTCAGACCGTCTGTCTCGGACCGTCTATCTCGGACGGTCTATCTCGGACCGTCTATCTCGGACCGTCTGTCTCGGACTGTCTGTTTCATACCGTCTGCCTCAGACCGTTTGTCTCGGACCGTCTGTCTCGGACGGTCTATCTCGGACCGTCTATCTCGGACCATCTGTCTCGGACCGTCTGTCTCCGACCGTCTGTCTCCGACCGTCTGTCTCGGACCGTCTGTCTCGGACCGTCTGTCTCCGACCGTCTGCCTCAGACCGTCCGTCTCAGACCGTCTATCTCGTCCCGTCTGTCTCAGAACTTCCGTCTCAGACCGTCTGCCTCAGACCGTCTGCCTCAGACCGTCTGTCTCAGAACGTCTGTCACAGACCGTCTGTCTCAGAACGTCTATCTCGTCCCGTCGGTCTCAGACCGTCTCTCTCAGACCAGCTGTCTCAGACCGTCTCTCTCAGACCGTCTGCCTCAGACCGTCAGTCTCAGACCGTCTATCTCGTCCCGTCTATCTCAGAACTTCCGTCTCAGACCGTCTGTCTCAGAACGTCTGTCACAGACCGTCTGTCTCAGACCAGCTGTCTCAGACCGTCTGTCTCAGACCGTCTGTTTCATACCGTCTGTCTCACACCGTCTGTCTGAGACCGTCTGTCTTAGACCGTCTGTCTCAGACCGTCTATCTCAGACCGTCTGTCTCACACCGTCTGTCTCAGACCGTCTGTCTCGGACCGTCTGTCTCGGACCGTCTGTCTCGGACCGTCTGTCTCCGACCGTCTGTCTCCGACCGTCTGTCTCGGACTGTCTGTCTCGGACCGTCTGTCTCGGACCGTCTGTCTCGGACCGTCTGTCTCGGACCGTTTGTCTCGGACCGTCTGTCTCGGACCGTCTGTCTCGGACCGTCTGTCTCGGACCGTCTGTCTCAGGCCGTCTGTTTCATACCGTCGGTCTCAGACCGTCTGTCTCAGACCAGCTGTCTCAGACCGTCTCTCTCAGACCGTCTGCCTCAGACCGTCAGTCTCAGACCGTCTATCTCGTCCCGTCTATCTCAGAACTTCCGTCTCAGACCGTCTGTCTCAGACCGTCTGTCTCAGACCATCTGTCTCAGACCGTCTGTCTCAGACCGTCTGTCACAGACCGTCTGTCTCAGACCGTCTGTCTCAGACCGTCTGTCTCAGACCGTCTGTCTCAGAACGTCTGTCTCAGACCGTCTGTCTCAGACCGTTTGCCTCAGGCCGTCTGCCTCAGACCGTCTGTACCAGACCGTCTATCTCGTCCGGTCTGTCTCGTCCCGTCTGTCTCAGAACGTCTATCTCGTCCCGTCGGTCTCAGACCGTCTGTCTCAGACCGTCTGTCTCAGACCGTCAGTCTCAGACCGTCTGTCTCAGACCGTCTGTCTCAGACCGTCTGTCTCAGACCGTCTGTCTCAGACCGTCTGTCTCAGACCGTCTGTCTCAGACCGCCTGTCTCCGACTGTCTGTTCCGGACCGTCTGTCTCAAACCGCCTGTCTCAGACCGTCTGTCTCAGACCAGCTGTCTCAGACCAGCTGTCTCAGACCGTCTGTCTCAGACCGTCTGTCTCAGACCGTCTGTTTCATACCGTCTGGCTCAGACCGTTTGTCTCAGACCAGCTGTCTCAGACCGTCTGTCTCAGACCGTTTGTCTCAGGCCGCCTGCCTCAGACCGTCTGTCCCAGACCGTCTGTTTCATACCGTCTGTCTCACACCGTCTGTCTTAGACCGTCTGTCTCTGACCGTCTGTCTCAGACCAGCTGTCTCAGACGGTCTGTCTCAGACCAGCTGTCTCAGACCGTCTGTCTCAGACCGTCTGTTTCGTACCGTCTGTCTCACACCGTCTGTCTCAGACCGAGTGTCTTAGACCGTCTGTCTCAGACCGTCTGTCTCAGACCGTCTGTCTCAGACCGTCTGTCTCAGACCGTCTGTCTCAGACCGTCTGTCTCAGACCGTCTGTCTCAGACCGTCTGTCTCAGACCGTTTGCCTCAGGCCGTCTGCCTCAGACCGTCTGTACCAGACCGTCTATCTCGTCCGGTCTGTCTCGTCCCGTCTGTCTCAGAACGTCTATCTCGTCCCGTCGGTCTCAGACCGTCTGTCTCAGACCGTCTGTCTCAGACCGCCTGTCTCCGACTGTCTGTTTCGGACCGTCTGTCTCAAACCGCCTATCTCAGACCGTCTGTCTCAGACCAGCTGTCTCAGACCAGCTGTCTCAGACCGTCTGTCTCAGACCGTCTGTCTCAGACCGTCTGTTTCATACCGTCTGGCTCAGACCGTTTGTCTCAGACCAGCTGTCTCAGACCGTCTGTCTCAGACCGTTTGTCTCAGGCCGCCTGCCTCAGACCGTCTGTCCCAGACCGTCTGTTTCATACCGTCTGTCTCACACCGTCTGTCTTAGACCGTCTGTCTCTGACCGTCTGTCCCAGACCAGCTGTCTCAGACGGTCTGTCTCAGACCAGCTGTCTCAGACCGTCTGTCTCAGACCGTCTGTTTCGTACCGTCTGTCTCACACCGTCTGTCTCAGACCGAGTGTCTTAGACCGTCTGTCTCAGTCCGTCTGTCTCAGACCGTCTGTCTCAGACCGTCTGTCTCAGACCGTCTGTCTCAGACCGTCTGTCTCAGACCGTCTGTCTCAGACCGTCTGTCTCAGACCGTCTGTCTCAGACCGTCTGTCACAGACCGTCTGTCTCAGACCGTCTGTCTCAGAACGTCTGTCTCAGACCGTCTGTCTCAGACCGTTTGCCTCAGGCCGTCTGCTTCAGACCGTCTGTACCAGACCGTCTATCTCGTCCGGTCTGTCTCGTCCCGTCTGTCTCAGAACGTCTATCTCGTCCCGTCGGTCTCAGACCGTCTGTCTCAGACCGTCTGTCTCAGACCGTCAGTCTCAGACCGTCTGTCTCAGACCGTCTGTCTCAGACCGTCTGTCTCAGACCGTCTGTCTCAGACCGTCTGTCTCAGACCGTCTGTCTCAGACCGCCTGCCTCCGACTGTCTGTTTCGGACCGTCTGTCTCAAACCGCCTGTCTCAGACCGTCTGTCTCAGACCAGCTGTCTCAGACCAGCTGTCTCAGACCGTCTGTCTCAGACCGTCTGTCTCAGACCGTCTGTTTCATACCGTCTGTCTCAGACCGTTTGTCTCAGACCAGCTGTCTCAGACCGTCTGTCTCAGACCGTCTGCCTCAGACCGTCCGTCCCAGACCGTCTGTCTCAGACCGTCTGTCTCAGTCCGCCTGTCTCAGGCCGTCTGTCTCAGGCCGTCTGCCCCAGACCGTCTGTCTCAGATCGTCTAACTCGTCCCGTCTGTCTCAGACCGTCTGTCTCAGAACGTTTATCTCGTCCCGTCGGTCTCAGACCAGCTGTCTCAGACCGTCTGTTTCATACGGTCTATCTCAGCCCGTCGGCATCAGACCGTCTGTCTCAGACCGTCTGTCTCAGACCGTCTGTCTCAGACCGTGTGTCTCAGACCGTCTGCCTCAGACCGTCTGTCTCAGACCGTCTGTTTCATACTGTCTGTCTCAGACCGTCTGTCTCTAACCGTCTGTCTCAGACCGTCTGTTTCATACGGTCTATCTCAGCCCGTCGGCATCAGACCGTCTGTCTCAGCCCGTCGGCATCAGACCGTCTGTCTCAGTCCGTATGTCTCAGATCCTCTGTCTCGGGCCGTGTGTCTCGGACCGTCTGTCTCGGACCGTCGGTCTCGGACCGTCTGTCCCGGACAGTCTGTCTCCGACTGTCTTTCTCGGACCGTCTGTCTCAGACCGCCTGTCTCAGACCGTCTGCCTCAGGCCGTCTGCTTCATACCGTCTATCTCATCCCGTCGGTCTCAGACCGCCTGTCTCAGACCGTCCGTCTCAGACCGTCTATCTCGTCCCTTCTGTCTCAGACCGTCTGTGTCAGAACGTCTGCCTCAGACCGTCTGTCTCAAAACGTCTGTCACAGACCGTCTGTCTCTGCCGTCTGTCTCAGACCGTCTGTCACAGACCGTCTGTCTCAGACCGTCTGTCTCAGAACGTCTGTCTCAGACCGTCTGTCTCAGACCGTTTGCCTCAGGCCGTCTGCTTCAGACCGTCTGTACCAGACCGTCTATCTCGTCCGGTCTGTCTCGTCCCGTCTGTCTCAGAACGTCTATCTCGTCCCGTCGGTCTCAGACCGTCTGTCTCAGACCGTCTGTCTCAGACCGTCTGTCTCAGACCGTCTGTTTCAGACCGTCTGTCTCAGACCGTCTGTCTCAGACCGCCTGCCTCCGACTGTCTGTTTCGGACCGTCTGTCTCAAACCGCCTGTCTCAGACCGTCTGTTTCATACCGTCTGTCTCAGACCGTTTGTCTCAGACCAGCTGTCTCAGACCGTCTGTCTCAGACCGTCTGCCTCAGACCGTCCGTCCCAGACCGTCTGTCTCAGACCGTCTGTCTCAGACCGCCTGTCTCAGGCCGTCTGTCTCAGGCCGTCTGCCCCAGACCGTCTGTCTCAGATCGTCTATCTCGTCCCGTCTGTCTCAGAACGTTTATCTCGTCCCGTCGGTCTCAGACCAGCTGTCTCAGACCGTCTGTTTCATACGGTCTATCTCAGCCCGTCGGCATCAGACCGTCTGTCTCAGACCGTCTGTCTCAGACCGTCTGTCTCAGACCGTCTGTCTCAGACCGTCTGTCTCAGACCGTCTGCCTCAGACCGTCTGTCTCAGACCGTCTGTTTCATACTGTCTGTCTCAGACCGTCTGTCTCTAACCGTCTGTCTCAGACCGTCTGTTTCATACGGTCTATCTCAGCCCGTCGGCATCAGACCGTCTGTCTCAGCCCGTCGGCATCAGACCGTCTGTCTCAGTCCGTATGTCTCAAATCCTCTGTCTCGGGCCGTGTGTCTCGGACCGTCTGTCTCGGACCGTCGGTCTCGGACCGTCTGTCCCGGACAGTCTGTCTCCGACTGTCTTTCTCGGACCGTCTGTCTCAGACCGCCTGTCTCAGACCGTCTGCCTCAGGCCGTCTGCTTCATACCGTCTATCTCATCCCGTCGGTCTCAGACCGCCTGTCTCAGACCGTCCGTCTCAGACCGTCTATCTCGTCCCTTCTGTCTCAGACCGTCTGTGTCAGAACGTCTGAATCAGACCGTCTGTCTCAAAACGTCTGTCACAGACCGTCTGTCTCAGACCGTCTGTCTCAGACCGTCTGTCTCAGACCGCCTGTCTCAGGCCGTCTGTCTCAGGCCGTCTGCCCCAGACCGTCTGTCTCAGATCGTCTATCTCGTCCCGTCTGTCTCAGACCGTCTGTCTCAGAACGTTTATCTCGTCCCGTCGGTCTCAGACCAGCTGTCTCAGACCAGCTGTCTCAGACCGTCTGTTTCATACGGTCTATCTCAGCCCGTCGGCATCAGACCGTCTGTCTCAGACCGTCTGTCTCAGACCGTCTGTCTCAGACCGTGTGTCTCAGACCGTCTGTCTCAGACCGTCTGTCTCAGACCGTCTGTCTCAGGCCGTCTGCCTCAGACCGTCTGTTTCATACCGTCTGTCTCAGACCGCCTGTCTCAGACCGTCTGCCTCAGGCCGTCTGCTTCATACCGTCTATCTCATCCCGTCGGTCTCAGACCGCCTGTCTCAGACCGTCCGTCTCAGACCGTCTATCTCGTCCCTTCTGTCTCAGACCGTCTGTGTCAGAACGTCTGCCTCAGACCGACTGTCTCAGACCGTCTGTCTCAGAACGTATATCTCGTCCCGTCGGTCTCAGCCCAGCTGTCTCAGACCGTCTGCCTCAGACCGTCCGTCTCAGACCGTCTATCTCGTCCCGTCTGTCTCAGAACTTCCGCCTCAGACCGTCTGTCTCAGACCGTCTGTCTCAGACCGTCTGTCTCAGACCGTCTGTCTCAGACCGTCTGTCTCAGACCGTCTGTCTCAGACCGTCTGTATCAGACCGTCTTTTTCATACCGTCTGCCTCAGACCGTCTGTCTCAGACCGTCTCTTTCATACCATCTGTCTCACACCGTCTGTCTCAGACCGTCTGTCTGAGATCGTCTGTCTCAGACCGTCTGTCTCCGACCGTCTGTCTCAGAACGTCTGTCACAGACCGTCTGTCTCAGGCCGTCTGTCTCAGACCGCCTGTCTCCGACTGTCTGTCTCGGACCGTCTGTCTCAGACCGTCTGTCTCAGACCGTCTGCCTCAGGCCGTCTGGTTCATACCGTCTATCTCGTTCCGTCGGTCTCAGACCAGCTGTCTCAGACCGTCTGTCTCAGACCGTCTGTTTCATACCGTCTGTCTCACACCGTCTGTCTCAGACCGTCTGTCTTAGACCGTCTGTCTCAGACCGTCTGTCTTAGACCGTTTGTCTCGTCCCGTCTGTCTCAGACCGTCTGTCTCAGAACGTATATCTCGTCCCGTCGGTCTCAGCCCAGCTGTCTCAGACCGTCTGTCTCAGACCGTCTGTTTCATACCGTCTGTCTCACACCGTCTGTCTCAGACCGTCTGTCTCAGACCGTCTGTCTCAGACCGCCTGTCTCAGAGCGTCTATCTCGTCCCGTCGGTCTCAGACCAGCTGTCTCATACCATCTGTCTCAGACCGTCTGTTTCATACCGTCTGTCTCACACCGTCTGTCTCAGACCGTCTGTCTCAGACCGTCTGTCTCAGGCCGTCTGTCTCAGGCCGTCTGCCTCAGACCGTCTGTCTCAGACCGTCTGTTTCATACCGTCTGTCTCACACCGTCTGTCGCAGACCGTCTGTCTGAGACCGTCTGCCTCAGACCAGCTGTCTCAGACCGTCTGCCTCAGACCGTCCGTCTCAGACCGTCTATCTCGTCCCGTCTGTCTCAGAACTTCCGTCTCAGACCGTCTGCCTCAGACCGTCTGTCTCAGAACGTCTGTAACAGACCGTCTGTCTCAGACCGTCTGTCTCAGACCGTCTGCCTCAGACCGTCTGTCTCAGACTGTCTGTCTCAGACCGTCTGTCTCAGACCGTCTGTCTCAGACCGTCTGTCTCAGACCGTCTGTCTCAGACCAGCTGTGTCAGATCGTCTGTCTCAGACCGTCTGTCTCAGGCCGTCTGTCTCAGACCGTCTGTTTCATACTGTCTGTCTCACACCGTCTGTCTCAGACCGTCTGTCTCAGACCGTCTGTCTCAGACCGTCTGTTTCATACCGCCTGTCTCAGGCCGTCTGTCTCAGGCCGTCTGCCTCAGCCCGTCTGTCTCAGACCGTCTGTTTCATACCGTCTGTCTCAGACCGTCTGTCTCAGACCGTCTGTCACAGACCGTCTGTCTCAGGCCGTCTGTCTCAGACCGCCTGTCTCCGACTGTCTGTCTCGGACCGTCTGTCTCAGACCGCCGGTCTCAGACCGTCTGTTTCAGGCCGTCTGGGTCATACCGTCTATCTCGTTCCGTCGGTCTCAGACCAGCTGTCTCAGACCGTCTGTCTCAGACCGTCTGTCTCAGACCGTCTGTTTCATACCGTCTGTCTCATACCGTCTGTCTCAGACCGTCTGTCTTAGACCGTCTGTCTCAGACCGTCTGTCTCAGACCGTCTGTCTCAGACCGTCTGTCTCAGATCGTCAGTATCACGCCGTCTGTCTCAGGCCGTCTGCTTCAGACTGTCTGTCTCAGACCGTCTGTTTCATACCGTCTGTCTCACACCGCCTGTCTCAGACCGTCTGTCTTAGACCGTCTGTCTCAGACCATCTGTCTCAGACCGTCTGTCTCAGACCGTCTGTCTCAGACCGTCTGTCTCAGACCGTCTGTCTCAGACCGTCTGTCTCAGACCGTCTGTTTCATAGCGTCTGTCTCACACCGTCTGTCTCAGACCGTCTGTCTGAGACCGTCTGTCTCAGACCGTCCGTCTCAGACTGTCTGTCTCAGAACGTCTGTCACAGACCGTCTGTCTCAGGCCGTCTATCTCGTCCCGTCTGTCTCAGACCGTCTGTCTCAGAACGTTTATCTCGTCCCGTCGGTCTCAGACCAGCTGTCTCAGACCGTCTGTCTCAGAACGTTTATCTCGTCCCGTCGGTCTCAGACCAGCTGTCTCAGACCGTCTGTCTCAGACCGTCTGTTTCATACCGTCTGTCTCACACCGTCTGTCTCAGACCGTCTGTCTTAGACCGTCTGTCTCAGACCATCTGTCTCAGACCGTCTGTCTCAGACCGTCTGTCTCAGACCGTCTGTCTCAGGCCGTCTGTCTCAGACCGTCTGTCTCAGACCGTCTGTCTCAGACCGTCTGCCTCAGACCGTCTGTCTCAGACCGTCTGTCTCAGACCGTCTGTCTCAGACCGTCAGTCTCAGACCGTCTGTCTCAGACCGTCTGTCTCAGACCGTCTGTCTCAGACCGTCTGTCTCAGACCGCCTGTCTCCGACTGTCTGTTTCGGACCGTCTGTCTCAAACCGCCTGTCTCAGACCGTCTGTCTCAGACCAGCTGTCTCAGACCAGCTGTCTCAGACCGTCTGTCTCAGACCGTCTGTTTCATACCGTCTGTCTCAGACCGTTTGTCTCAGACCAGCTGTCTCAGACCGTCTGTCTCAGACCGTCTGCCTCAGACCGTCCGTCCCAGACCGTCTGTCTCAGACCGTTTGTCTCAGGCCGTCTGCCTCAGACCGTCTGTCCCAGACCGTCTATCTCGTCCCGTCTGTCTCGTCCCGTCTGTCTCAGAACGTCTATCTCGTCTCGCCGGTCTCAGACCGTCTGTCTCAGACCGTCTGTTTCATACTGTCTGTCTCACACCGTCTGTCTCAGACCGTCTGTATTAGACCGTCTGTCTCTGACCGTCTGTCTCAGGCCGTCTGTCTCAGACCGTCTGTCTCAGACCGTCTGTCTCAGACCGTCTGCCTCAGACCGTCTGTCTCAGACCGTCTGTCTCAGACCGTCTGTCTCAGACCGTCAGTCTCAGACCGTCTGTCTCAGACCGTCTGTCTCAGACCGTCTGTCTCAGACCGTCTGTCTCAGACCGCCTGTCTCCGACTGTCTGTTTCGGACCGTCTGTCTCAAACCGCCTGTCTCAGACCGTCTGTCTCAGACCAGCTGTCTCAGACCAGCTGTCTCAGACCGTCTGTCTCAGACCGTCTGTTTCATACCGTCTGTCTCAGACCGTTTGTCTCAGACCAGCTGTCTCAGACCGTCTGTCTCAGACCGTCTGCCTCAGACCGTCCGTCCCAGACCGTCTGTCTCAGACCGTTTGTCTCAGGCCGTCTGCCTCAGACCGTCTGTCCCAGACCGTCTATCTCGTCCCGTCTGTCTCGTCCCGTCTGTCTCAGAACGTCTATCTCGTCTCGCCGGTCTCAGACCGTCTGTCTCAGACCGTCTGTTTCATACTGTCTGTCTCACACCGTCTGTCTCAGACCGTCTGTATTAGACCGTCTGTCTCTGACCGTCTGTCTCAGACCGTCTGTCTCAGACCGTCTGTCACAGACCGTCTGTCTCAGACCGTCTGTCTCAGACCGTCTGTCTCAACCGTCTGTCTCAGACCGTCTGTCTCAGGCCGTCTGCCTCAGACCGTCTGTTTCATACCGTCTGTCTCACACCGTCTGTCTCAGACCGAGTGTCTTGGACCGTCTGTTTCATACTGTCTGTCTCACACCGTCTGTCTCAGACCGTCTGTCTCCGACCGTCTGTCTCAGACCGTCTGTCTCCGACTGTCTGTCTCGGACCGTCTGTCTCAGACCGCCGGTCTCAGACCGTCTGCCTCAGACCGTCTGTCTCAGACCGTCTGTCTCAGACCGTCTGTCTCAGACCGTCAGTCTCAGACCGTCTGCCTCAGACCGTCTGTCTCAGACTGTCTGTCTCAGACCGTCTGTCTCAGACCGTCTGTCTCAGACCGTCTGTCTCAGGCCGTCTGTCTCAGACCGTCTGTTTCATACTGTCTGTCTCACACCGTCTGTCTCAGACCGTCTGTCTCAGACCGTCTGTCTCAGACCGTCTGTTTCATACCGCCTGTCTCAGGCCGTCTGTCTCAGGCCGTCTGCCTCAGCCCGTCTGTCTCAGACCGTCTGTTTCATACCGTCTGTCTCAGACCGTCTGTCTCAGACCGTCTGTCTCAGACCGTCTGTCACAGACCGTCTGTCTCAGGCCGTCTGTCTCAGACCGCCTGTCTCCGACTGTCTGTCTCGGACCGTCTGTCTCAGACCGCCGGTCTCAGACCGTCTGTTTCAGGCCGTCTGGGTCATACCGTCTATCTCGTTCCGTCGGTCTCAGACCAGCTGTCTCAGACCGTCTGTCTCAGACCGTCTGTCTCAGACCGTCTGTTTCATACCGTCTGTCTCATACCGTCTGTCTCAGACCGTCTGTCTTAGACCGTCTGTCTCAGACCGTCTGTCTCAGACCGTCTGTCTCAGACCGTCTGTCTCAGATCGTCAGTATCACGCCGTCTGTCTCAGGCCGTCTGCTTCAGACTGTCTGTCTCAGACCGTCTGTTTCATACTGTCTGTCTCACATCGTCTGTCTCAGACCGTCTGTCTGAGACCGTCTGTCTCAGACCGTCTGTCTCAGACCGTCTGTCTCAGACCGTCTGTCTCAGACCGTCTGTTTCATACCGTCTGTCTCACACCGTCTGTCTCAGACCGTCTGTCTGAGACCGTCTGTCTCAGACCGTCCGTCTCAGACTGTCTGTCTCAGAACGTCTGTCACAGACCGTCTGTCTCAGGCCGTCTATCTCGTCCCGTCTGTCTCAGACCGTCTGTCTCAGAACGTTTATCTCGTCCCGTCGGTCTCAGACCAGCTGTCTCAGACCGTCTGTCTCAGAACGTTTATCTCGTCCCGTCGGTCTCAGACCAGCTGTCTCAGACCGTCTGTCTCAGACCGTCTGTTTCATACCGTCTGTCTCACACCGTCTGTCTCAGACCGTCTGTCTTAGACCGTCTGTCTCAGACCATCTGTCTCAGACCGTCTGTCTCAGACCGTCTGTCTCAGACCGTCTGTCTCAGGCCGTCTGTCTCAGACCGTCTGTCTCAGACCGTCTGTCTCAGACCGTCTGCCTCAGACCGTCTGTCTCAGACCGTCTGTCTCAGACCGTCTGTCTCAGACCGTCAGTCTCAGACCGTCTGTCTCAGACCGTCTGTCTCAGACCGTCTGTCTCAGACCGCCTGTCTCCGACTGTCTGTTTCGGACCGTCTGTCTCAAACCGCCTGTCTCAGACCGTCTGTCTCAGACCAGCTGTCTCAGACCAGCTGTCTCAGACCGTCTGTCTCAGACCGTCTGTTTCATACCGTCTGTCTCAGACCGTTTGTCTCAGACCAGCTGTCTCAGACCGTCTGTCTCAGACCGTCTGCCTCAGACCGTCCGTCCCAGACCGTCTGTCTCAGACCGTTTGTCTCAGGCCGTCTGCCTCAGACCGTCTGTCCCAGACCGTCTATCTCGTCCCGTCTGTCTCGTCCCGTCTGTCTCAGAACGTCTATCTCGTCTCGCCGGTCTCAGACCGTCTGTCTCAGACCGTCTGTTTCATACTGTCTGTCTCACACCGTCTGTCTCAGACCGTCTGTATTAGACCGTCTGTCTCTGACCGTCTGTCTCAGACCGTCTGTCTCAGACCGTCTGTCACAGACCGTCTGTCTCAGACCGTCTGTCTCAGACCGTCTGTCTCAACCGTCTGTCTCAGACCGTCTGTCTCAGGCCGTCTGCCTCAGACCGTCTGTTTCATACCGTCTGTCTCACACCGTCTGTCTCAGACCGAGTGTCTTGGACCGTCTGTTTCATACTGTCTGTCTCACACCGTCTGTCTCAGACCGTCTGTCTCCGACCGTCTGTCTCAGACCGTCTGCCTCAGACCGTCTGTCTCAGACCGTCTGTCTCAGACCGTCTGTCTCAGACCGTCAGTCTCAGACCGTCTGTCTCAGACCGTCTGTCTCAGACCGTCTGTCTCAGACCGTCTGTCTCAGACCGCCTGTCTCCGACTGTCTGTTTCGGACCGTCTGTCTCAAACCGCCTGTCTCAGACCGTCTGTCTCAGACCAGCTGTCTCAGACCAGCTGTCTCAGACCGTCTGTCTCAGACCGTCTGTTTCATACCGTCTGTCTCAGACCGTTTGTCTCAGACCAGCTGTCTCAGACCGTCTGTCTCAGACCGTCTGCCTCAGACCGTCCGTCCCAGACCGTCTGTCTCAGACCGTTTGTCTCAGGCCGTCTGCCTCAGACCGTCTGTCCCAGACCGTCTATCTCGTCCCGTCTGTCTCGTCCCGTCTGTCTCAGAACGTCTATCTCGTCTCGCCGGTCTCAGACCGTCTGTCTCAGACCGTCTGTTTCATACTGTCTGTCTCACACCGTCTGTCTCAGACCGTCTGTATTAGACCGTCTGTCTCTGACCGTCTGTCTCAGACCGTCTGTCTCAGACCGTCTGTCACAGACCGTCTGTCTCAGACCGTCTGTCTCAGACCGTCTGTCTCAACCGTCTGTCTCAGACCGTCTGTCTCAGGCCGTCTGCCTCAGACCGTCTGTTTCATACCGTCTGTCTCACACCGTCTGTCTCAGACCGAGTGTCTTGGACCGTCTGTTTCATACTGTCTGTCTCACACCGTCTGTCTCAGACCGTCTGTCTCCGACCGTCTGTCTCAGACCGTCTGTCTCCGACTGTCTGTCTCGGACCGTCTGTCTCAGACCGCCGGTCTCAGACCGTCTGCCTCAGACCGTCTGTCTCAGACCGTCTGTCTCAGACCGTCTGTCTCAGACCGTCAGTCTCAGACCGTCTGCCTCAGACCGTCTGTCTCAGACTGTCTGTCTCAGACCGTCTGTCTCAGACCGTCTGTCTCAGACCGTCTGTCTCAGGCCGTCTGTCTCAGACCGTCTGTTTCATACTGTCTGTCTCACACCGTCTGTCTCAGACCGTCTGTCTCAGACCGTCTGTCTCAGACCGTCTGTTTCATACCGCCTGTCTCAGGCCGTCTGTCTCAGGCCGTCTGCCTCAGCCCGTCTGTCTCAGACCGTCTGTTTCATACCGTCTGTCTCAGACCGTCTGTCTCAGACCGTCTGTCTCAGACCGTCTGTCACAGACCGTCTGTCTCAGGCCGTCTGTCTCAGACCGCCTGTCTCCGACTGTCTGTCTCGGACCGTCTGTCTCAGACCGCCGGTCTCAGACCGTCTGTTTCAGGCCGTCTGGGTCATACCGTCTATCTCGTTCCGTCGGTCTCAGACCAGCTGTCTCAGACCGTCTGTCTCAGACCGTCTGTCTCAGACCGTCTGTTTCATACCGTCTGTCTCATACCGTCTGTCTCAGACCGTCTGTCTTAGACCGTCTGTCTCAGACCGTCTGTCTCAGACCGTCTGTCTCAGACCGTCTGTCTCAGATCGTCAGTATCACGCCGTCTGTCTCAGGCCGTCTGCTTCAGACTGTCTGTCTCAGACCGTCTGTTTCATACTGTCTGTCTCACATCGTCTGTCTCAGACCGTCTGTCTGAGACCGTCTGTCTCAGACCGTCTGTCTCAGACCGTCTGTCTCAGACCGTCTGTCTCAGACCGTCTGTTTCATACCGTCTGTCTCACACCGTCTGTCTCAGACCGTCTGTCTGAGACCGTCTGTCTCAGACCGTCCGTCTCAGACTGTCTGTCTCAGAACGTCTGTCACAGACCGTCTGTCTCAGGCCGTCTATCTCGTCCCGTCTGTCTCAGACCGTCTGTCTCAGAACGTTTATCTCGTCCCGTCGGTCTCAGACCAGCTGTCTCAGACCGTCTGTCTCAGAACGTTTATCTCGTCCCGTCGGTCTCAGACCAGCTGTCTCAGACCGTCTGTCTCAGACCGTCTGTTTCATACCGTCTGTCTCACACCGTCTGTCTCAGACCGTCTGTCTTAGACCGTCTGTCTCAGACCATCTGTCTCAGACCGTCTGTCTCAGACCGTCTGTCTCAGACCGTCTGTCTCAGGCCGTCTGTCTCAGACCGTCTGTCTCAGACCGTCTGTCTCAGACCGTCTGCCTCAGACCGTCTGTCTCAGACCGTCTGTCTCAGACCGTCTGTCTCAGACCGTCAGTCTCAGACCGTCTGTCTCAGACCGTCTGTCTCAGACCGTCTGTCTCAGACCGTCTGTCTCAGACCGTCTGTCTCAGACCGCCTGTCTCCGACTGTCTGTTTCGGACCGTCTGTCTCAAACCGCCTGTCTCAGACCGTCTGTCTCAGACCAGCTGTCTCAGACCAGCTGTCTCAGACCGTCTGTCTCAGACCGTCTGTTTCATACCGTCTGTCTCAGACCGTTTGTCTCAGACCAGCTGTCTCAGACCGTCTGTCTCAGACCGTCTGCCTCAGACCGTCCGTCCCAGACCGTCTGTCTCAGACCGTTTGTCTCAGGCCGTCTGCCTCAGACCGTCTGTCCCAGACCGTCTATCTCGTCCCGTCTGTCTCGTCCCGTCTGTCTCAGAACGTCTATCTCGTCTCGCCGGTCTCAGACCGTCTGTCTCAGACCGTCTGTTTCATACTGTCTGTCTCACACCGTCTGTCTCAGACCGTCTGTATTAGACCGTCTGTCTCTGACCGTCTGTCTCAGACCGTCTGTCTCAGACCGTCTGTCACAGACCGTCTGTCTCAGACCGTCTGTCTCAGACCGTCTGTCTCAACCGTCTGTCTCAGACCGTCTGTCTCAGGCCGTCTGCCTCAGACCGTCTGTTTCATACCGTCTGTCTCACACCGTCTGTCTCAGACCGAGTGTCTTGGACCGTCTGTTTCATACTGTCTGTCTCACACCGTCTGTCTCAGACCGTCTGTCTCCGACCGTCTGTCTCAGACCGTCTGTCTCCGACTGTCTGTCTCGGACCGTCTGTCTCAGACCGCCGGTCTCAGACCGTCTGCCTCAGACCGTCTGTCTCAGACCGTCTGTCTCAGACCGTCTGTCTCAGACCGTCAGTCTCAGACCGTCTGCCTCAGACCGTCTGTCTCAGACTGTCTGTCTCAGACCGTCTGTCTCAGACCGTCTGTCTCAGACCGTCTGTCTCAGGCCGTCTGTCTCAGACCGTCTGTTTCATACTGTCTGTCTCACACCGTCTGTCTCAGACCGTCTGTCTCAGACCGTCTGTCTCAGACCGTCTGTTTCATACCGCCTGTCTCAGGCCGTCTGTCTCAGGCCGTCTGCCTCAGCCCGTCTGTCTCAGACCGTCTGTTTCATACCGTCTGTCTCAGACCGTCTGTCTCAGACCGTCTGTCTCAGACCGTCTGTCACAGACCGTCTGTCTCAGGCCGTCTGTCTCAGACCGCCTGTCTCCGACTGTCTGTCTCGGACCGTCTGTCTCAGACCGCCGGTCTCAGACCGTCTGTTTCAGGCCGTCTGGGTCATACCGTCTATCTCGTTCCGTCGGTCTCAGACCAGCTGTCTCAGACCGTCTGTCTCAGACCGTCTGTCTCAGACCGTCTGTTTCATACCGTCTGTCTCATACCGTCTGTCTCAGACCGTCTGTCTTAGACCGTCTGTCTCAGACCGTCTGTCTCAGACCGTCTGTCTCAGACCGTCTGTCTCAGATCGTCAGTATCACGCCGTCTGTCTCAGGCCGTCTGCTTCAGACTGTCTGTCTCAGACCGTCTGTTTCATACTGTCTGTCTCACATCGTCTGTCTCAGACCGTCTGTCTGAGACCGTCTGTCTCAGACCGTCTGTCTCAGACCGTCTGTCTCAGACCGTCTGTCTCAGACCGTCTGTCTCAGACCGTCTGTCTCAGACCGTCTGTTTCATACCGTCTGTCTCACACCGTCTGTCTCAGACCGTCTGTCTGAGACCGTCTGTCTCAGACCGTCCGTCTCAGACTGTCTGTCTCAGAACGTCTGTCACAGACCGTCTGTCTCAGGCCGTCTATCTCGTCCCGTCTGTCTCAGACCGTCTGTCTCAGAACGTTTATCTCGTCCCGTCGGTCTCAGACCAGCTGTCTCAGACCGTCTGTCTCAGAACGTTTATCTCGTCCCGTCGGTCTCAGACCAGCTGTCTCAGACCGTCTGTCTCAGACCGTCTGTTTCATACCGTCTGTCTCACACCGTCTGTCTCAGACCGTCTGTCTTAGACCGTCTGTCTCAGACCATCTGTCTCAGACCGTCTGTCTCAGACCGTCTGTCTCAGACCGTCTGTCTCAGGCCGTCTGTCTCAGACCGTCTGTCTCAGACCGTCTGTCTCAGACCGTCTGCCTCAGACCGTCTGTCTCAGACCGTCTGTCTCAGACCGTCAGTCTCAGACCGTCTGTCTCAGACCGTCTGTCTCAGACCGTCTGTCTCAGACCGTCTGTCTCAGACCGCCTGTCTCCGACTGTCTGTTTCGGACCGTCTGTCTCAAACCGCCTGTCTCAGACCGTCTGTCTCAGACCAGCTGTCTCAGACCAGCTGTCTCAGACCGTCTGTCTCAGACCGTCTGTTTCATACCGTCTGTCTCAGACCGTTTGTCTCAGACCAGCTGTCTCAGACCGTCTGTCTCAGACCGTCTGCCTCAGACCGTCCGTCCCAGACCGTCTGTCTCAGACCGTTTGTCTCAGGCCGTCTGCCTCAGACCGTCTGTCCCAGACCGTCTATCTCGTCCCGTCTGTCTCGTCCCGTCTGTCTCAGAACGTCTATCTCGTCTCGCCGGTCTCAGACCGTCTGTCTCAGACCGTCTGTTTCATACTGTCTGTCTCACACCGTCTGTCTCAGACCGTCTGTATTAGACCGTCTGTCTCTGACCGTCTGTCTCAGACCGTCTGTCTCAGACCGTCTGTCACAGACCGTCTGTCTCAGACCGTCTGTCTCAGACCGTCTGTCTCAACCGTCTGTCTCAGACCGTCTGTCTCAGGCCGTCTGCCTCAGACCGTCTGTTTCATACCGTCTGTCTCACACCGTCTGTCTCAGACCGAGTGTCTTGGACCGTCTGTTTCATACTGTCTGTCTCACACCGTCTGTCTCAGACCGTCTGTCTCCGACCGTCTGTCTCAGACCGTCTGTCTCAGGCCGTCTCCCTCAGACCGTCTCCCTCAGACGGTCTGTATCAGACCGTCTGTTTCATACCGTCTGTCTCACACCGTCTGTCTCGGACCGTCTGTCTCGGACCGTCTGTCTCCGACCGTCTGTCTCCGACCGTCTGTCTCGGACTGTCTGTCTCGGACCGTCTGTCTCGGACCGTCTGTCTCGGACCGTCTGTCTCGGACCGTCTGTCTCGGACCGTCTGTCTCGGACCGTCTGTCTCGGACCGTCTGTCTCGGACCGTCTGTCTCAGGCCGTCTGTTTCATACCGTCGGTCTCAGACCGTCTGTCTCAGACCAGCTGTCTCAGACCGTCTCTCTCAGACCGTCTGCCTCAGACCGTCAGTCTCAGACCGTCTATCTCGTCCCGTCTATCTCAGAACTTCCGTCTCAGACCGTCTGTCTCAGAACGTCTGTCACAGACCGTCTGTCTCAGACCAGCTGTCTCAGACCGTCTGTCTCAGACCGTCTGTTTCATACCGTCTGTCTCACACCGTCTGTCTCAGACCGTCTGTCTAAGACCGTCTGTCTCAGACCGTCTGTCTCAGACCGTCTGTCTCAGACCGCCTGTCTCAGACCGTCTGTCTCAGACCGTCTGTCTCAGACCGTCTGTCTCAGACCAGCTGTCTCAGACTAGCTGTCTCAGACCGTCTGTCTCAGAACGTCTGTGTCATACCGTCTGTCTCAGAATGTCTGTCTCAGACCGTCTGTCTCAGACCGTCTGTCTCAGGCCGTCTGCCTCAGACCGTCTGTTTCATACCGTCTGTCTCACACCGTCTGTCTCAGACCGTCTGTTTTAGACCGTCTGTCTCAGACCGTCTGTCTCAGACCGTCTGTCTCAGACCGTCTGTCTCAGAACGTCTGTCTCAGACCGTTCGGTCTCAGACCGTCTGTCTCAGACCAGCTGTCTCAGACTAGCTGTCTCAGACCGTCTGTCTCAGAACGTCTGTCTCAGACCGTTCGGTCTCAGACCGTCTGTCTCAGACCAGCTGTCTCAGACTAGCTGTCTCAGGCCGTCTGCCTCAGACCGTCTGTTTCATACCGTCTGTCTCGCACCGTCTGTCTCAGACCGTCTGTCTTAGACCGTCTGTCTCAGACCGTCTGTCTCAGACCGTCTGCCTCAGACCGTCTGTCTCAGACCGTCTGTCTCCGACCGTCTGTCTCCGACCGTCTGTCTCGGACTGTCTGTCTCGGACCGTCTGTCTCGGACCGTCTGTCTCGGACCGTCTGTCTCGGACCGTCTGTCTCGGACCGTCTGTCTCGGACCGTCTGTCTCGGACCGTCTGTCTCAGGCCGTCTGTTTCATACCGTCGGTCTCAGACCGTCTGTCTCAGACCAGCTGTCTCAGACCGTCTCTCTCAGACCGTCTGCCTCAGACCGTCAGTCTCAGACCGTCTATCTCGTCCCGTCTATCTCAGAACTTCCGTCTCAGACCGTCTGTCTCAGAACGTCTGTCACAGACCGTCTGTCTCAGACCAGCTGTCTCAGACCGTCTGTCTCAGACCGTCTGTTTCATACCGTCTGTCTCACACCGTCTGTCTCAGACCGTCTGTCTAAGACCGTCTGTCTCAGACCGTCTGTCTCAGACCGTCTGTCTCAGACCGCCTGTCTCAGACCGTCTGTCTCAGACCGTCTGTCTCAGACCGTCTGTCTCAGACCAGCTGTCTCAGACTAGCTGTCTCAGACCGTCTGTCTCAGAACGTCTGTGTCATACCGTCTGTCTCAGAATGTCTGTCTCAGACCGTCTGTCTCAGACCGTCTGTCTCAGGCCGTCTGCCTCAGACCGTCTGTTTCATACCGTCTGTCTCACACCGTCTGTCTCAGACCGTCTGTTTTAGACCGTCTGTCTAAGACCGTCTGTCTCAGACCGTCTGTCTCAGACCGTCTGTCTCAGACCGCCTGTCTCAGACCGTCTGTCTCAGACCGTCTGTCTCAGACCGTCTGTCTCAGACCAGCTGTCTCAGACTAGCTGTCTCAGACCGTCTGTCTCAGAACGTCTGTGTCATACCGTCTGTCTCAGAATGTCTGTCTCAGACCGTCTGTCTCAGACCGTCTGTCTCAGGCCGTCTGCCTCAGACCGTCTGTTTCATACCGTCTGTCTCACACCGTCTGTCTCAGACCGTCTGTTTTAGACCGTCTGTCTCAGACCGTCTGTCTCAGACCGTCTGTCTCAGACCGTCTGTCTCAGACCGTCTGTCTCAGAACGTCTGTCTCAGACCGTTCGGTCTCAGACCGTCTGTCTCAGACCAGCTGTCTCAGACTAGCTGTCTCAGACCGTCTGTCTCAGAACGTCTGTGTCATACCGTCTGTCTCAGAATGTCTGTCTCAGACCGTCTGTCTCAGACCGTCTGTCTCAGGCCGTCTGCCTCAGACCGTCTGTTTCATACCGTCTGTCTCACACCGTCTGTCTCAGACCGTCTGTTTTAGACCGTCTGTCTCAGACCGTCTGTCTCAGTCCGTCTGTCTCAGACCGTCTGTCTCAGAACGTCTGTCTCAGACCGTCTGTCTCAGACCAGCTGTCTCAGACTAGCTGTCTCAGACCGTCTGTCTCAGAACGTCTGTGTCATACCGTCTGTCTCAGAATGTCTGTCTCAGACCGTCTGTCTCAGGCCGTCTGCCTCAGACCGTCTGTTTCATACCGTCTGTCTCGCACCGTCTGTCTCAGACCGTCTGTCTTAGACCGTCTGTCTCAGACCGTCTGTCTCAGACCGTCTGGCTCAGACCGTCTGTCTCAGACCGTCTGTCTCAGACCGTCTGTCTCAGACCGTCTGTCTCAGACCGTCTGTCTCAGACCAGCTGTCTCAGACTAGCTGTCTCAGACCGTCTGTCTCAGAACGTCTGTGTCATACCGTCTGTCTCAGAATGTCTGTCTCAGACCGTCTGTCTCAGACCGTCTGTCTCAGACCGTCTGTCTCAGACCGTCTGTCTCAGACCGTCTGTCTCAGACCGTCTGTCTCAGACCGTCTGTCTCAGACCGTCTGTCTCAGACCGTCTGTCTCAGACCGTCTGTCTCAGTCCGTCTGTCTCAGATCGTCTGTCTCAGACCGTCTGTCTGAGACCGTCTGTCTCAGACCGTCTGTCTCAGACCGTCTGTCTCAGGCCGTCTGCCTCAGACCGTCTGTCCCAGACCGTCTGTCTCAGACCGTCTGTCTCAGACCGTTTGTCTCAGGCCGCCTGCCTCAGACCGTCTGTCCCAGACCGTCTGTTTCATACCGTCTGTCTCACACCGTCTGTCTTAGACCGTCTGTCTCTGACCGTCTGTCTCAGACCGTCTGTCTCAGACCAGCTGTCTCAGACGGTCTGTCTCAGACCAGCTGTCTCAGACCGTCTGTCTCAGAACGTCTGTTTCGTACCGTCTGTCTCACACCGTCTGTCTCAGACCGAGTGTCTTAGACCGTCTGTCTCAGACCGTCTGTCTCAGACCGTCTGTCTCAGACCGTCTGTCTCAGACCGTCTGTCTCAGACCGTCTGTCTCAGACCGTCTGTCTCAGACCGTCTGTCTCAGACCGTCTCTCTCAGACCGTCTGTCTCAGGCCGTCTGTCTCAGACCGTCTGTCTCGGACCGTCTATCTCGGACCGTCTGTCTCGGACCGTCTGTCTCAGAACGTCTATCTCGTCCCGTCGGTCTCAGACCGTCTGCCTCAGACCGTCTGTCTCAGACCGTCTGTCTCAGGCCGTCTGCCTCAGACCGTCTGTTTCATACCGTCTGTCTCACACCGTCTGTCTCAGACCGAGTGTCTTAGACCATCTGTTTCATACTGTCTGTCTCACACCGTCTGTCTCAGACCGTCTGTCTCCGACCGTCTGTCTCAGACCGTCTGTCTCAGGCCGTCTGTCTCAGGCCGTCTCCCTCAGACCGTCTGTATCAGACCGTCTGTTTCATACCGTCTGTCTCACACCGTCTGTCTCAGAACGTCTGTCTGAGACCGTCTGTCTCAGACCGTCTGTCTCAGACCGTCTGTCACAGACCGTCTGTCTCAGACCGTCTGTCTCAGACCGTCTGTCTCAGAACGTCTGTCTCAGACTGTCTGTCTCAGACCGTTTGCCTCAGGCCGTCTGCCTCAGACCGTCTGTACCAGACCGTCTATCTCGTCCGGTCTGTCTCGTCCCGTCTGTCTCAGAACGTCTATCTCGTCCCGTCGGTCTCAGACCGTCTGTCTCAGACCGTCTGTCTCAGACCGTCAGTCTCAGACCGTCTGTCTCAGACCGTCTGTCTCAGACCGTCTGTCTCAGACCGTCTGTCTCAGACCGTCTGTCTCAGACCGTCTGTCTCAGACCGCCTGTCTCCGACTGTCTGTTTCGGACCGTCTGTCTCAAACCGCCTGTCTCAGACCGTCTGTCTCAGACCAGCTGTCTCAGACCAGCTGTCTCAGACCGTCTGTCTCAGACCGTCTGTCTCAGACCGTCTGTTTCATACCGTCTGTCTCAGACCGTTTGTCTCAGACCAGCTATCTCAGACCGTCTGTCTCAGACCGTCTGCCTCAGACCGTCCGTCCCAGACCGTCTGTCTCAGACCGTCTGTCTCAGACCGTTTGTCTCAGGCCGTCTGCATCAGACCGTCTGTCCCAGACCGTCTATCTCGTCCCGTCTGTCTCGTCCCGTCTGTCTCAGAACGTCTATCTCGTCTCGTCGGTCTCAGACCGTCTGTCTCAGACCGTCTGTCTCAGACCGTCTGTTTCATACTGTCTGTCTCACACCGTCTGTCTCAGACCGTCTGTCTTAGACCGTCTGTCTCTGACCGTCTGTCTCAGACCGTCTGTCTCGGACCGTCTGTCTCGGACCGTCTGTCTCGGACCGTCTGTCTCGGACCGTCTGTCTCGGACCGTCTGTCTCGGACCGTCTGTCTCGGACCGTCTGTCTCGGACCGTCTGTCTCGGACCGTCTGTCTCGGACCGTCTGTCTCGGACCGTCTGTCTCGGACCGTCTGTCTCGGACCGTCTGTCTCGGACCGTCTGTCTCGGACCGTCTGTCTCGGACCGTCTGTCTCGGACCGTCTGTCTCGGACCGTCTGTCTCGGACCGTCTGTCTCGGACCGTCTGTCTCGGACCGTCTGTCTCGGACCGTCTGTTTCATACCGTCGGTCTCAGACCGTCTGTCTCAGACCAGCTGTCTCAGACCGTCTCTCTCAGACCGTCTGCCTCAGACCGTCAGTCTCAGACCGTCTATCTCGTCCCGTCTATCTCAGAACTTCCGTCTCAGACCGTCTGTCTCAGAACGTCTGTCACAGACCGTCTGTCTCAGACCAGCTGTCTCAGACCGTCTGTCTCAGACCGTCTGTCTCAGACCGCCTGTCTCAGACCGTCTGTCTCAGACCGTCTGTCTCAGACCGTCTGTCTCAGACCAGCTGTCTCAGACTAGCTGTCTCAGACCGTCTGTCTCAGAACGTCTGTGTCATACCGTCTGTCTCAGAATGTCTGTCTCAGACCGTCTGTCTCAGACCGTCTGTCTCAGGCCGTCTGCCTCAGACCGTCTGTTTCATACCGTCTGTCTCACACCGTCTGTCTCAGACCGTCTGTTTTAGACCGTCTGTCTCAGACCGTCTGTCTCAGACCGTCTGTCTCAGACCGTCTGTCTCAGAACGTCTGTCTCAGACCGTTCGGTCTCAGACCGTCTGTCTCAGACCAGCTGTCTCAGACTAGCTGTCTCAGACCGTCTGTCTCAGAACGTCTGTGTCATACCGTCTGTCTCAGAATGTCTGTCTCAGACCGTCTGTCTCAGACCGTCTGTCTCAGGCCGTCTGCCTCAGACCGTCTGTTTCATACCGTCTGTCTCGCACCGTCTGTCTCAGACCGTCTGTCTTAGACCGTCTGTCTCAGACCGTCTGTCTCAGACCGTCTGTCTCAGACCGTCTGTCTCAGACCGTCTGTCTCAGACCGTCAGTCTCAGACCGTCTGTCTCAGACCGTCTGTCTCAGTCCGTCTGTCTCAGATCGTCTGTCTCAGACCGTCTGTCTGAGACCGTCTGTCTCAGACCGTCTGTCTCAGACCGTCTCTCTCAGACCGTCTGCCTCAGACCGTCAGTCTCAGACCGTCTATCTCGTCCCGTCTATCTCAGAACTTCCGTCTCAGACCGTCTGTCTCAGAACGTCTGTCACAGACCGTCTGTCTCAGACCAGCTGTCTCAGACCGTCTGTCTCAGACCGTCTGTCTCAGACCGTCTGTCTCAGACCGTCTGTCTCAGACCAGCTGTGTCAGACTAGCTGTCTCAGACCGTCTGTCTCAGAACGTCTGTGTCATACCGTCTGTCTCACACCGTCTGTCTCAGACCGTCTGTCTCAGACCGTCTGTCTCAGACCGTCTGTCTCAGAACGTCTGTCTCAGACCGTTCGGTCTCAGACCGTCTGTCTCAGACCAGCTGTGTCAGACTAGCTGTCTCAGACCGTCTGTCTCAGGCCGTCTGTCTCAGGCCGTCTGCCTCAGAATGTCTGTCTCAGACCGTCTGTCTCAGACCGTCTGTCTCAGGCCGTCTGTTTCATACCGTCTGTCTCAGGCCGTCTGTCTCAGGCCGTCTGCCTCAGACCGTCTGTCTCAGACCGTCTGTTTCATACCGTCTGTCTCACAGCGTCTGTCTCAGACCGTCTGTCTCAGGCCGTCTGCCTCAGAGCGACTGTCTCAGACCGTCTGTCTCAGAACGTATATCTCGTCCCGTCGGTCTCAGCCCAGCTGTCTCAGACCGTCTGTCTCAGACCGTCTGTCTCAGACCGTCTGTCTCAGACCGTCTGTCTCGTCCCGTCGGTCTCAGCCCAGCTGTCTCAGGCCGTCTGCCTCAGACCGTCTGTCCCAGACCGTCTGTTTCATACCGTCTGTCTCACACCGTCTGTCTTAGACCGTCTGTCTCTGACCGTCTGTTTCATACCGTCTGTCTCACACCGTCTGTCTTAGACCGTCTGTCTATGACCGTCTGTCTCAGACCGTCTGTCTCAGACCAGCTGTCTCAGACGGTCTGTCTCAGACCAGCTGTCTCAGACCGTCTGTCTCAGACCGTCTGTTTCGTACCGTCTGTCTCACACCGTCTGTCTCAGACCGAGTGTCTTAGACCGTCTGTCTCAGACCGACTGTCTCAGACCGTCTGTCTCAGACCGTCTGTCTCAGACCGTCTGTCTCAGACCGTCTGTCTCAGACCGTCTGTCTCAGACCGTCTGTCTCAGACCGTATGTCTCAGACCGTCTGTCTCAGACCGTCTATCTCAGACCGTCTGTCTCAGACCGTCTGTCTCAGACCGTCTGTCTCGGACCGTCTATCTCGGACCGTCTGTCTCGGACCGTCTGTCTCAGAACGTCTATCTCGTCCCGTCGGTCTCAGACCGTCTGCCTCAGACCATCTGTCTCAGACCGTCTGTCTCAGGCCGTCTGCTTCAGACCGTCTGTTTCATACCGTCTGTCTCACACCGTCTGTCTCAGACCGAGTGTCTTAGACCATCTGTTTCATACTGTCTGTCTCACACCGTCTGTCTCAGACCGTCTGTCTCCGACCGTCTGTCTCAGACCGTCTGTCTCAGGCCGTCTGTCTCAGGCCGTCTCCCTCAGACCGTCTGTATCAGACCGTCTGTTTCATACCGTCTGTCTCACACCGTCTGTCTCAGAACGTCTGTCTGAGACCGTCTGTCTCAGACCGTCTGTCTCAGACCGTCTGTCACAGACCGTCTGTCTCAGACCGTCTGTCTCAGACCGTCTGTCTCAGAACGTCTGTCTCAGACTGTCTGTCTCAGACCGTTTGCCTCAGGCCGTCTGCCTCAGACCGTCTGTACCAGACCGTCTATCTCGTCCGGTCTGTCTGGTCCCGTCTGTCTCAGAACGTCTATCTCGTCCCGTCGGTCTCAGACCGTCTGTCTCAGACCGTCTGTCTCAGACCGTCAGTCTCAGACCGTCTGTCTCAGACCGTCTGTCTCAGACCGTCTGTCTCAGACCGTCTGTCTCAGACCGTCTGTCTCAGACCAGCTGTCTCAGACCAGCTGTCTCAGACCGTCTGTCTCAGACCGTCTGTCTCAGACCGTCTGTCTCAGACCGTCTGTTTCATACCGTCTGTCTCAGACCGTTTGTCTCAGACCACCTATCTCAGACCGTCTGTCTCAGACCGTCTGCCTCAGACCGTCCGTCCCAGACCGTCTGTCTCAGACCGTCTGTCTCAGACCGTTTGTCTCAGGCCGTCTGCCTCAGACCGTCTGTCCCAGACCGTCTATCTCGTCCCGTCTGTCTCATCCCGTCTGTCTCAGAACGTCTATCTCGTCTCGTCGGTCTCAGACCGTCTGTCTCAGACCGTCTGTCTCAGACCGTCTGTCTCAGACCGTCTGTTTCATACTGTCTGTCTCACACCGTCTGTTTCAGACCGTCTGTCTTAGACCGTCTGTCTCTGACCGTCTGTCTCAGACCGTCTGTCTCGGACCGTCTGTCTCGGACCGTCTGTCTCGGACCGTCTGTCTCGGACCGTCTGTCTCGGACCGTCTGTCTCGGACCGTCTGTCTCGGACCGTCTGTCTCGGACCGTCTGTCTCGGACCGTCTGTCTCGGACCGTCTGTCTCGGACCGTCTGTCTCGGACCGTCTGTCTCGGACCGTCTGTCTCGGACCGTCTGTCTCGGACCGTCTATCTCAGAACTTCCGTCTCAGACCGTCTGTCTCAGAACGTCTGTCACAGACCGTCTGTCTCAGACCAGCTGTCTCAGACCGTCTGTCTCAGACCGTCTGTCTCAGACCGCCTGTCTCAGACCGTCTGTCTCAGACCGTCTGTCTCAGACCGTCTGTCTCAGACCAGCTGTCTCAGACTAGCTGTCTCAGACCGTCTGTCTCAGAACGTCTGTGTCATACCGTCTGTCTCAGAATGTCTGTCTCAGACCGTCTGTCTCAGACCGTCTGTCTCAGGCCGTCTGCCTCAGACCGTCTGTTTCATACCGTCTGTCTCACACCGTCTGTCTCAGACCGTCTGTTTTAGACCGTCTGTCTCAGACCGTCTGTCTCAGACCGTCTGTCTCAGACCGTCTGTCTCAGAACGTCTGTCTCAGACCGTTCGGTCTCAGACCGTCTGTCTCAGACCAGCTGTCTCAGACTAGCTGTCTCAGACCGTCTGTCTCAGAACGTCTGTGTCATACCGTCTGTCTCAGAATGTCTGTCTCAGACCGTCTGTCTCAGACCGTCTGTCTCAGGCCGTCTGCCTCAGACCGTCTGTTTCATACCGTCTGTCTCGCACCGTCTGTCTCAGACCGTCTGTCTTAGACCGTCTGTCTCAGACCGTCTGTCTCAGACCGTCTGTCTCAGACCGTCTGTCTCAGACCGTCAGTCTCAGACCGTCTGTCTCAGACCGTCTGTCTCAGTCCGTCTGTCTCAGATCGTCTGTCTCAGACCGTCTGTCTGAGACCGTCTGTCTCAGACCGTCTGTCTCAGACCGTCTCTCTCAGACCGTCTGCCTCAGACCGTCAGTCTCAGACCGTCTATCTCGTCCCGTCTATCTCAGAACTTCCGTCTCAGACCGTCTGTCTCAGAACGTCTGTCACAGACCGTCTGTCTCAGACCAGCTGTCTCAGACCGTCTGTCTCAGACCGTCTGTCTCAGACCGTCTGTCTCAGACCGTCTGTCTCAGACCGTCTGTCTCAGACCAGCTGTGTCAGACTAGCTGTCTCAGACCGTCTGTCTCAGAACGTCTGTGTCATACCGTCTGTCTCACACCGTCTGTCTCAGACCGTCTGTTTTAGACCGTCTGTCTCAGACCGTCTGTCTCAGACCGTCTCTCTCAGACCGTCTGCCTCAGACCGTCAGTCTCAGACCGTCTATCTCGTCCCGTCTATCTCAGAACTTCCGTCTCAGACCGTCTGTCTCAGAACGTCTGTCACAGACCGTCTGTCTCAGACCAGCTGTCTCAGACCGTCTGTCTCAGACCGTCTGTCTCAGACCGTCTGTCTCAGACCGTCTGTCTCAGACCGTCTGTCTCAGACCAGCTGTGTCAGACTAGCTGTCTCAGACCGTCTGTCTCAGAACGTCTGTGTCATACCGTCTGTCTCACACCGTCTGTCTCAGACCGTCTGTTTTAGACCGTCTGTCTCAGACCGTCTGTCTCAGACCGTCTGTCTCAGACCGTCTGTCTCAGAACGTCTGTCTCAGACCGTTCGGTCTCAGACCGTCTGTCTCAGACCAGCTGTGTCAGACTAGCTGTCTCAGACCGTCTGTCTCAGAACGTCTGTGTCATACCGTCTGTCTCAGAATGTCTGTCTCAGACCGTCTGTCTCAGACCGTCTGTCTCAGGCCGTCTGTTTCATACCGTCTGTCTCAGGCCGTCTGTCTCAGGCCGTCTGCCTCAGACCGTCTGTCTCAGGCCGTCTGTTTCATACCGTCTGTCTCAGGCCGTCTGTCTCAGGCCGTCTGCCTCAGACCGTCTGTCTCAGACCGTCTGTTTCATACCGTCTGTCTCACAGCGTCTGTCTCAGACCGTCTGTCTCAGGCCGTCTGCCTCAGACCGACTGTCTCAGACCGTCTGTCTCAGAACGTATATCTCGTCCCGTCGGTCTCAGCCCAGCTGTCTCAGACCGTCTGTCTCAGACCGTCTGTCTCAGACCGTCTGTCTCAGACCGTCTGTCTCGTCCCGTCGGTCTCAGCCCAGCTGTCTCAGGCCGTCTGCCTCAGACCGTCTGTCCCAGACCGTCTGTCTCACACCGTCTGTCTTAGACCGTCTGTCTCTGACCGTCTGTCTCAGACCGTCTGTCTCAGACCAGCTGTCTCAGACGGTCTGTCTCAGACCAGCTGTCTCAGACCGTCTGTCTCAGACCGTCTGTTTCGTACCGTCTGTCTCACACCGTCTGTCTCAGACCGAGTGTCTTAGACCGTCTGTCTCAGACCGACTGTCTCAGACCGTCTGTCTCAGACCGTCTGTCTCAGACCGTCTGTCTCAGACCGTCTGTCTCAGACCGTCTGTCTCAGACCGTATGTCTCAGACCGTCTGTCTCAGACCGTCTATCTCAGACCGTCTGTCTCAGACCGTCTGTCTCAGACCGTCTGTCTCGGACCGTCTATCTCGGACCGTCTGTCTCGGACCGTCTGTCTCAGAACGTCTATCTCGTCCCGTCGGTCTCAGACCGTCTGCCTCAGACCGTCTGTCTCAGACCGTCTGTCTCAGGCCGTCTGCTTCAGACCGTCTGTTTCATACCGTCTGTCTCACACCGTCTGTCTCAGACCGAGTGTCTTAGACCATCTGTTTCATACTGTCTGTCTCACACCGTCTGTCTCAGACCGTCTGTCTCCGACCGTCTGTCTCAGACCGTCTGTCTCAGGCCGTCTGTCTCAGGCCGTCTCCCTCAGACCGTCTGTATCAGACCGTCTGTTTCATACCGTCTGTCTCACACCGTCTGTCTCAGAACGTCTGTCTGAGACCGTCTGTCTCAGACCGTCTGTCTCAGACCGTCTGTCACAGACCGTCTGTCTCAGACCGTCTGTCTCAGACCGTCTGTCTCAGAACGTCTGTCTCAGACTGTCTGTCTCAGACCGTTTGCCTCAGGCCGTCTGCCTCAGACCGTCTGTACCAGACCGTCTATCTCGTCCGGTCTGTCTGGTCCCGTCTGTCTCAGAACGTCTATCTCGTCCCGTCGGTCTCAGACCGTCTGTCTCAGACCGTCTGTCTCAGACCGTCAGTCTCAGACCGTCTGTCTCAGACCGTCTGTCTCAGACCGTCTGTCTCAGACCGTCTGTCTCAGACCGTCTGTCTCAGACCAGCTGTCTCATACCAGCTGTCTCAGACCGTCTGTCTCAGACCGTCTGTCTCAGACCGTCTGTCTCAGACCGTCTGTTTCATACCGTCTGTCTCAGACCGTTTGTCTCAGACCAGCTATCTCAGACCGTCTGTCTCAGACCGTCTGCCTCAGACCGTCCGTCCCAGACCGTCTGTCTCAGACCGTCTGTCTCAGACCGTTTGTCTCAGGCCGTCTGCCTCAGACCGTCTGTCCCAGACCGTCTATCTCGTCCCGTCTGTCTCATCCCGTCTGTCTCAGAACGTCTATCTCGTCTCGTCGGTCTCAGACCGTCTGTCTCAGACCGTCTGTCTCAGACCGTCTGTTTCATACTGTCTGTCTCACACCGTCTGTTTCAGACCGTCTGTCTTAGACCGTCTGTCTCTGACCGTCTGTCTCAGACCGTCTGTCTCGGACCGTCTGTCTCGGACCGTCTGTCTCGGACCGTCTGTCTCGGACCGTCTGTCTCGGACCGTCTGTCTCGGACCGTCTGTCTCGGACCGTCTGTCTCGGACCGTCTGTCTCGGACCGTCTGTCTCGGACCGTCTGTCTCGGACCGTCTGTCTCGGACCGTCTGTCTCGGACCGTCTGTCTCGGACCGTCTGTCTCGGACCGTCTGTTTCATACCGTCGGTCTCAGACCGTCTGTCTCAGACCAGCTGTCTCAGACCGTCTCTCTCAGACCGTCTGCCTCAGACCGTCAGTCTCAGACCGTCTATCTCGTCCCGTCTATCTCAGAACTTCCGTCTCAGACCGTCTGTCTCAGAACGTCTGTCACAGACCGTCTGTCTCAGACCAGCTGTCTCAGACCGTCTGTCTCAGACCGTCTGTCTCAGACCGCCTGTCTCAGACCGTCTGTCTCAGACCGTCTGTCTCAGACCGTCTGTCTCAGACCAGCTGTCTCAGACTAGCTGTCTCAGACCGTCTGTCTCAGAACGTCTGTGTCATACCGTCTGTCTCAGAATGTCTGTCTCAGACCGTCTGTCTCAGACCGTCTGTCTCAGGCCGTCTGCCTCAGACCGTCTGTTTCATACCGTCTGTCTCACACCGTCTGTCTCAGACCGTCTGTTTTAGACCGTCTGTCTCAGACCGTCTGTCTCAGACCGTCTGTCTCAGACCGTCTGTCTCAGAACGTCTGTCTCAGACCGTTCGGTCTCAGACCGTCTGTCTCAGACCAGCTGTCTCAGACTAGCTGTCTCAGACCGTCTGTCTCAGAACGTCTGTGTCATACCGTCTGTCTCAGAATGTCTGTCTCAGACCGTCTGTCTCAGACCGTCTGTCTCAGGCCGTCTGCCTCAGACCGTCTGTTTCATACCGTCTGTCTCGCACCGTCTGTCTCAGACCGTCTGTCTTAGACCGTCTGTCTCAGACCGTCTGTCTCAGACCGTCTGTCTCAGACCGTCTGTCTCAGACCGTCTGTCTCAGACCGTCAGTCTCAGACCGTCTGTCTCAGACCGTCTGTCTCAGTCCGTCTGTCTCAGATCGTCTGTCTCAGACCGTCTGTCTGAGACCGTCTGTCTCAGACCGTCTGTCTCAGACCGTCTCTCTCAGACCGTCTGCCTCAGACCGTCAGTCTCAGACCGTCTATCTCGTCCCGTCTATCTCAGAACTTCCGTCTCAGACCGTCTGTCTCAGAACGTCTGTCACAGACCGTCTGTCTCAGACCAGCTGTCTCAGACCGTCTGTCTCAGACCGTCTGTCTCAGACCGTCTGTCTCAGACCGTCTGTCTCAGACCGTCTGTCTCAGACCAGCTGTGTCAGACTAGCTGTCTCAGACCGTCTGTCTCAGAACGTCTGTGTCATACCGTCTGTCTCACACCGTCTGTCTCAGACCGTCTGTTTTAGACCGTCTGTCTCAGACCGTCTGTCTCAGACCGTCTGTCTCAGACCGTCTGTCTCAGAACGTCTGTCTCAGACCGTTCGGTCTCAGACCGTCTGTCTCAGACCAGCTGTGTCAGACTAGCTGTCTCAGACCGTCTGTCTCAGAACGTCTGTGTCATACCGTCTGTCTCAGAATGTCTGTCTCAGACCGTCTGTCTCAGACCGTCTGTCTCAGGCCGTCTGCCTCAGACCGTCTGTTTCATACCGTCTGTCTCGCACCGTCTGTCTCAGACCGTCTGTCTCAGACCGTCTGTCTCAGACCGTCTGTCTCAGACCGTCTGTCTCAGACTGTCTGTCTCAGACCGTCTGTCTCAGAACGTCTGTCTCAGACCGTCTGTCTCAGACCGTTTGCCTCAGGCCGTCTGCCTCAGACCGTCTGTACCAGACCGTCTATCTCGTCCGGTCTGTCTCGTCCCGTCTGTCTCAGAACGTCTATCTCGTCCCGTCGGTCTCAGACCGTCTGTCTCAGACCGTCTGTCTCAGACCGTCAGTCTCAGACCGTCTGTCTCAGACCGTCTGTCTCAGACCGTCTGTCTCAGACCGTCTGTCTCAGACCGTCTGTCTCAGACCGCCTGTCTCCGACTGTCTGTTTCGGACCGTCTGTCTCAAACCGCCTGTCTCAGACCGTCTGTCTCAGACCAGCTGTCTCAGACCAGCTGTCTCAGACCGTCTGTCTCAGACCGTCTGTCTCAGACCGTCTGTTTCATACCGTCTGGCTCAGACCGTTTGTCTCAGACCAGCTGTCTCAGACCGTCTGTCTCAGACCGTTTGTCTCAGGCCGCCTGCCTCAGACCGTCTGTCCCAGACCGTCTGTTTCATACCGTCTGTCTCACACCGTCTGTCTTAGACCGTCTGTCTCTGACCGTCTGTCTCAGACCAGCTGTCTCAGACGGTCTGTCTCAGACCAGCTGTCTCAGACCGTCTGTCTCAGACCGTCTGTTTCGTACCGTCTGTCTCACACCGTCTGTCTCAGACCGAGTGTCTTAGACCGTTTGTCTCAGACCGTCTGTCTCAGACCGTCTGTCTCAGACCGTCTGTCTCAGACCGTCTGTCTCAGACCGTCTGTCTCAGACCGTCTGTCTCAGACCGTCTGTCACAGACCGTCTGTCTCAGACCGTCTGTCTCAGACCGTCTGTCTCAGAACGTCTGTCTCAGACCGTCTGTCTCAGACCGTTTGCCTCAGGCCGTCTGCCTCAGACCGTCTGTACCAGACCGTCTATCTCGTCCGGTCTGTCTCGTCCCGTCTGTCTCAGAACGTCTATCTCGTCCCGTCGGTCTCAGACCGTCTGTCTCAGACCGTCTGTCTCAGACCGCCTGTCTCCGACTGTCTGTTTCGGACCGTCTGTCTCAAACCGCCTGTCTCAGACCGTCTGTCTCAGACCAGCTGTCTCAGACCAGCTGTCTCAGACCGTCTGTCTCAGACCGTCTGTCTCAGACCGTCTGTTTCATACCGTCTGGCTCAGACCGTTTGTCTCAGACCAGCTGTCTCAGACCGTCTGTCTCAGACCGTTTGTCTCAGGCCGCCTGCCTCAGACCGTCTGTCCCAGACCGTCTGTTTCATACCGTCTGTCTCACACCGTCTGTCTTAGACCGTCTGTCTCTGACCGTCTGTCTCAGACCAGCTGTCTCAGACGGTCTGTCTCAGACCAGCTGTCTCAGACCGTCTGTCTCAGACCGTCTGTTTCGTACCGTCTGTCTCACACCGTCTGTCTCAGACCGAGTGTCTTAGACCGTCTGTCTGAGACCGTCTGTCTCAGACCGTCTGTCTCAGACCGTCTCTCTCAGACCGTCTGCCTCAGACCGTCAGTCTCAGACCGTCTAACTCGTCCCGTCTATCTCAGAACTTCCGTCTCAGACCGTCTGTCTCAGAACGTCTGTCACAGACCGTCTGTCTCAGACCAGCTGTCTCAGACCGTCTGTCTCAGACCGTCTGTCTCAGACCGTCTGTCTCAGACCGTCTGTCTCAGACCAGCTGTGTCAGACTAGCTGTCTCAGACCGTCTGTCTCAGAACGTCTGTGTCATACCGTCTGTCTCACACCGTCTGTCTCAGACCGTCTGTTTTAGACCGTCTGTCTCAGACCGTCTGTCTCAGACCGTCTGTCTCAGACCGTCTGTCTCAGAACGTCTGTCTCAGACCGTTCGGTCTCAGACCGTCTGTCTCAGACCAGCTGTGTCAGACTAGCTGTCTCAGACCGTCTGTCTCAGAACGTCTGTGTCATACCGTCTGTCTCAGAATGTCTGTCTCAGACCGTCTGTCTCAGACCGTCTGTCTCAGGCCGTCTGCCTCAGACCGTCTGTTTCATACCGTCTGTCTCGCACCGTCTGTCTCAGACCGTCTGTCTTAGACCGTCTGTCTCAGACCGTCTGTCTCAGACCGTCTGTCTCAGACCGTCTGTCTCAGACCGTCTGTCTCAGACCGTCTGTCTCAGACCGTCTGTCTCAGACCGTCTGTCTCAGTCCGTCTGTCTCTGACCGTCTGTCTCAGACCAGCTGTCTCAGACGGTCTGTCTCAGACCAGCTGTCTCAGACCGTCTGTCTCAGACCGTCTGTTTCGTACCGTCTGTCTCACACCGTCTGTCTCAGACCGAGTGTCTTAGACCGTCTGTCTGAGACCGTCTGTCTCAGACCGTCTGTCTCAGACCGTCTCTCTCAGACCGTCTGCCTCAGACCGTCAGTCTCAGACCGTCTATCTCGTCCCGTCTATCTCAGAACTTCCGTCTCAGACCGTCTGTCTCAGACCGTCTGTCTCAGACCGTATGTCTCAGACCGTCTGTCTCAGACCGTCTATCTCAGACCGTCTGTCTCAGACCGTCTGTCTCAGACCGTCTGTCTCGGACCGTCTATCTCGGACCGTCTGTCTCGGACCGTCTGTGTCAGAACGTCTATCTCGTCCCGTCGGTCTCAGACCGTCTGCCTCAGACCGTCTGTCTCAGACCGTCTGTCTCAGGCCGTCTGCTTCAGACCGTCTGTTTCATACCGTCTGTCTCACACCGTCTGTCTCAGACCGAGTGTCTTAGACCATCTGTTTCATACTGTCTGTCTCACACCGTCTGTCTCAGACCGTCTGTCTCCGACCGTCTGTCTCCGACCGTCTGTCTCAGACCGTCTGTCTCAGGCCGTCTGTCTCAGGCCGTCTCCCTCAGACCGTCTGTATCAGACCGTCTGTTTCATACCGTCTGTCTCACACCGTCTGTCTCAGAACGTCTGTCTGAGACCGTCTGTCTCAGACCGTCTGTCTCAGACCGTCTGTCACAGACCGTCTGTCTCAGACCGTCTGTCTCAGACCGTCTGTCTCAGAACGTCTGTCTCAGACTGTCTGTCTCAGACCGTTTGCCTCAGGCCGTCTGCCTCAGACCGTCTGTACCAGACCGTCTATCTCGTCCGGTCTGTCTGGTCCCGTCTGTCTCAGAACGTCTATCTCGTCCCGTCGGTCTCAGACCGTCTGTCTCAGACCGTCTGTCTCAGACCGTCTGTCTCAGACCGTCAGTCTCAGACCGTCTGTCTCAGACCGTCTGTCTCAGACCGTCTGTCTCAGACCGTCTGTCTCAGACCGTCTGTCTCAGACCAGCTGTCTCAGACCAGCTGTCTCAGACCGTCTGTCTCAGACCGTCTGTCTCAGACCGTCTGTTTCATACCGTCTGTCTCAGACCGTTTGTCTCAGACCGTCTGTTTCATACTGTCTGTCTCACACCGTCTGTCTCAGACCGTCTGTCTTAGACCGTTTGTCTCTGACCGTCTGTCTCGGACCGTCTGTCTCGGACCGTCTGTCTCGGACCGTCTGTCTCGGACCGTCTGTCTCGGACCGTCTGTCTCGGACCGTCTGTCTCGGACCGTCTGTCTCGGACCGTCTGTCTCGGACCGTCTGTCTCGGACCGTCTGTCTCGGACCGTCTGTCTCGGACCGTCTGTCTCGGACCGTCTGTCTCGGACCGTCTGTCTCGGACCGTCTGTCTCGGACCGTCTGTCTCAGACCGTCTGTTTCATACCGTCGGTCTCAGACCGTCTGTCTCAGACCAGCTGTCTCAGACCGTCTCTCTCAGACCGTCTGCCTCAGACCGTCAGTCTCAGACCGTCTATCTCGTCCCGTCTATCTCAGAACTTCCGTCTCAGACCGTCTGTCTCAGAACGTCTGTCACAGACCGTCTGTCTCAGACCAGCTGTCTCAGACCGTCTGTCTCAGACCGTCTGTCTCAGACCGTCTGTCTCAGACCGCCTGTCTCAGACCGTCTGTCTCAGACCGTCTGTCTCAGACCGTCTGTCTCAGACCAGCTGTCTCAGACTAGCTGTCTCAGACCGTCTGTCTCAGAACGTCTGTGTCATACCGTCTGTCTCAGAATGTCTGTCTCAGACCGTCTGTCTCAGACCGTCTGTCTCAGGCCGTCTGCCTCAGACCGTCTGTTTCATACCGTCTGTCTCACACCGTCTGTCTCAGACCGTCTGTTTTAGACCGTCTGTCTCAGACCGTCTGTCTCAGACCGTCTGTCTTAGACCGTCTGTCTCAGACCGTCTGTATCAGACCGTCTGTCTCAGACCGTCTGTCTCAGACCGTCTGTCTCAGACCGTCTGTCTCAGACCAGCTGTCTCAGACTAGCTGTCTCAGACCGTCTGTCTCAGAACGTCTGTGTCATACCGTCTGTCTCAGAATGTCTGTCTCAGACCGTCTGTCTCAGACCGTCTGTCTCAGGCCGTCTGCCTCAGACCGTCTGTTTCATACCGTCTGTCTCGCACCGTCTGTCTCAGACCGTCTGTCTTAGACCGTCTGTCTCAGACCGTCTGTCTCAGACCGTCTGTCTCAGACCGTCTGTCTCAGACCGTCTGTCTCAGACCGTCAGTCTCAGACCGTCTGTCTCAGACTGTCTGTCTCAGTCCGTCTGTCTCAGATCGTCTGTCTCAGACCGTCTGTCTGAGACCGTCTGTCTCAGACCGTCTGTCTCAGACCGTCTCTCTCAGACCGTCTGCCTCAGACCGTCAGTCTCAGACCGTCTATCTCGTCCCGTCTATCTCAGAACTTCCGTCTCAGGCCGTCTGTCTCAGAACGTCTGTCACAGACCGTCTGTCTCAGACCAGCTGTCTCAGACCGTCTGTCTCAGACCGTCTGTCTCAGACCGTCTGTCTCAGACCGTCTGTCTCAGACCAGCTGTGTCAGACTAGCTGTCTCAGACCGTCTGTCTCAGAACGTCTGTGTCATACCGTCTGTCTCACACCGTCTGTCTCAGACCGTCTGTTTTAGACCGTCTGTCTCAGACCGTCTGTCTCAGACCGTCTGTCTCAGACCGTCTGTCTCAGAACGTCTGTCTCAGACCGTTCGGTCTCAGACCGTCTGTCTCAGACCAGCTGTGTCAGACTAGCTGTCTCAGACCGTCTGTCTCAGAACGTCTGTGTCATACCGTCTGTCTCAGAATGTCTGTCTCAGACCGTCTGTCTCAGACCGTCTGTCTCAGGCCGTCTGCCTCTGACCGTCTGTTTCATACCGTCTGTCTCGCACCGTCTGTCTCAGACCGTCTGTCTTAGACCGTCTGTCTCAGACCGTCTGTCTCAGACCGTCTGTCTCAGACCGTCTGTCTCAGACCGTCTGTCTCAGACCGTCTGTCTCAGACCGTCTGTCTCAGACCGTCTGTCTCAGTCCGTCTGTCTCAGATCGTCTGTCTCAGACCGTCTGTCTGAGACCGTCTGTCTCAGACCGTCTGTCTCAGACCGTCTGTCTCAGACCGTCTGTCTCAGGCCGTCTGCCTCAGACCGTCTGTCCCAGACCGTCTGTCTCAGACCGTCTGTCTCAGACCGTTTGTCTCAGGCCGCCTGCCTCAGACCGTCTGTCCCAGACCGTCTGTTTCATACCGTCTGTCTCACACCGTCTGTCTTAGACCGTCTGTCTCTGACCGTCTGTCTCAGACCAGCTGTCTCAGACGGTCTGTCTCAGACCAGCTGTCTCAGACCGTCTGTCTCAGACCGTCTGTTTCGTACCGTCTGTCTCACACCGTCTGTCTCAGACCGAGTGTCTTAGACCGTCTGTCTCAGACCGTCTGTCTCAGACCGTCTGTCTCAGACCGTCTGTCTCAGACCGTCTGTCTCAGACTGTCTGTCTCAGACCGTCTGTCTCAGAACGTCTGTCTCAGACCGTCTGTCTCAGACCGTTTGCCTCAGGCCGTCTGCCTCAGACCGTCTGTACCAGACCGTCTATCTCGTCCGGTCTGTCTCGTCCCGTCTGTCTCAGAACGTCTATCTCGTCCCGTCGGTCTCAGACCGTCTGTCTCAGACCGTCTGTCTCAGACCGTCAGTCTCAGACCGTCTGTCTCAGACCGTCTGTCTCAGACCGTCTGTCTCAGACCGTCTGTCTCAGACCGTCTGTCTCAGACCGCCTGTCTCCGACTGTCTGTTTCGGACCGTCTGTCTCAAACCGCCTGTCTCAGACCGTCTGTCTCAGACCAGCTGTCTCAGACCAGCTGTCTCAGACCGTCTGTCTCAGACCGTCTGTCTCAGACCGTCTGTTTCATACCGTCTGGCTCAGACCGTTTGTCTCAGACCAGCTGTCTCAGACCGTCTGTCTCAGACCGTTTGTATCAGGCGGCCTGCCTCAGACCGTCTGTCCCAGACCGTCTGTTTCATACCGTCTGTCTCACACCGTCTGTCTTAGACCGTCTGTCTCTGACCGTCTGTCTCAGACCAGCTGTCTCAGACGGTCTGTCTCAGACCAGCTGTCTCAGACCGTCTGTCTCAGACCGTCTGTTTCGTACCGTCTGTCTCACACCGTCTGTCTCAGACCGAGTGTCTTAGACCGTTTGTCTCAGACCGTCTGTCTCAGACCGTCTGTCTCAGACCGTCTGTCTCAGACCGTCTGCCTCAGACCGTCTGTCTCAGACCGTCTGTCTCAGGCCGTCTGCTTCAGACCGTCTGTTTCATACCGTCTGTCTCACACCGTCTGTCTCAGACCGAGTGTCTTAGACCATCTGTTTCATACTGTCTGTCTCACACCGTCTGTCTCAGACCGTCTGTCTCCGACCGTCTGTCTCAGACCGTCTGTCTCAGGCCGTCTGTCTCAGGCCGTCTCCCTCAGACCGTCTGTATCAGACCGTCTGTTTCATACCGTCTGTCTCACACCGTCTGTCTCAGAACGTCTGTCTGAGACCGTCTGTCTCAGACCGTCTGTCTCAGACCGTCTGTCACAGACCGTCTGTCTCAGACCGTCTGTCTCAGACCGTCTGTCTCAGAACGTCTGTCTCAGACTGTCTGTCTCAGACCGTTTGCCTCAGGCCGTCTGCCTCAGACCGTCTGTACCAGACCGTCTATCTCGTCCGGTCTGTCTGGTCCCGTCTGTCTCAGAACGTCTATCTCGTCCCGTCGGTCTCAGACCGTCTGTCTCAGACCGTCTGTCTCAGACCGTCTGTCTCAGACCGTCAGTCTCAGACCGTCTGTCTCAGACCGTCTGTCTCAGACCGTCTGTCTCAGACCGTCTGTCTCAGACCGTCTGTCTCAGACCGTCTGTCTCAGACCAGCTGTCTCAGACCAGCTGTCTCAGACCGTCTGTCTCAGACCGTCTGTCTCAGACCGTCTGTTTCATACCGTCTGTCTCAGACCGTTTGTCTCAGACCGTCTGTGTCATACTGTCTGTCTCACACCGTCTGTCTCAGACCGTCTGTCTTAGACCGTCTGTCTCTGACCGTCTGTCTCAGACCGTCTGTCTCGGACCGTCTGTCTCGGACCGTCTGTCTCGGACCGTCTGTCTCGGACCGTCTGTCTCGGACCGTCTGTCTCGGACCGTCTGTCTCGGACCGTCTGTCTCGGACCGTCTGTCTCGGACCGTCTGTCTCGGACCGTCTGTCTCGGACCGTCTGTCTCGGACCGTCTGTCTCGGACCGTCTGTCTCAGGCCGTCTGTTTCATACCGTCGGTCTCAGACCGTCTGTCTCAGACCAGCTGTCTCAGACCGTCTCTCTCAGACCGTCTGCCTCAGACCGTCAGTCTCAGACCGTCTATCTCGTCCCGTCTATCTCAGAACTTCCGTCTCAGACCGTCTGTCTCAGAACGTCTGTCACAGACCGTCTGTCTCAGACCAGCTGTCTCAGACCGTCTGTCTCAGACCGTCTGTCTCAGACCGTCTGTCTCAGACCGCCTGTCTCAGACCGTCTGTCTCAGACCGTCTGTCTCAGACCGTCTGTCTCAGACCAGCTGTCTCAGACTAGCTGTCTCAGACCGTCTGTCTCAGAACGTCTGTGTCATACCGTCTGTCTCAGAATGTCTGTCTCAGACCGTCTGTCTCAGACCGTCTGTCTCAGGCCGTCTGCCTCAGACCGTCTCTTTCATACCGTCTGTCTCACACCGTCTGTCTCAGACCGTCTGTTTTAGACCGTCTGTCTCAGACCGTCTGTCTCAGACCGTCTGTCTCAGACCGTCTGTCTCAGAACGTCTGTCTCAGACCGTTCGGTCTCATACCGTCTGTCTCAGACCAGCTGTCTCAGACTAGCTGTCTCAGACCGTCTGTCTCAGAACGTCTGTGTCATACCGTCTGTCTCAGAATGTCTGTCTCAGACCGTCTGTCTCAGACCGTCTGTCTCAGGCCGTCTGCCTCAGACCGTCTGTTTCATACCGTCTGTCTCGCACCGTCTGTCTCAGACCGTCTGTCTTAGACCGTCTGTCTCAGACCGTCTGTCTCAGACCGTCTGTCTCAGACCGTCTGTCTCAGACCGTCTGTCTCAGACCGTCTGTCTCAGACCGTCAGTCTCAGACCGTCTGTCTCAGACCGTCTGTCTCAGTCCGTCTGTCTCAGATCGTCTGTCTCAGACCGTCTGTCTGAGACCGTCTGTCTCAGACCGTCTGTCTCAGACCGTCTCTCTCAGACCGTCTGCCTCAGACCGTCAGTCTCAGACCGTCTATCTCGTCCCGTCTATCTCAGAACTTCCGTCTCAGACCGTCTGTCTCAGAACGTCTGTCACAGACCGTCTGTCTCAGACCAGCTGTCTCAGACCGTCTGTCTCAGACCGTCTGTCTCAGACCGTCTGTCTCAGACCAGCTGTGTCAGACTAGCTGTCTCAGACCGTCTGTCTCAGAACGTCTGTGTCATACCGTCTGTCTCACACCGTCTGTCTCAGACCGTCTGTTTTAGACCGTCTGTCTCAGACCGTCTGTCTCAGACCGTCTGTCTCAGACCGTCTGTCTCAGAACGTCTGTCTCAGACCGTTCGGTCTCAGACCGTCTGTCTCAGACCAGCTGTGTCAGACTAGCTGTCTCAGACCGTCTGTCTCAGAACGTCTGTGTCATACCGTCTGTCTCAGAATGTCTGTCTCAGACCGTCTGTCTCAGACCGTCTGTCTCAGGCCGTCCGCCTCAGACCGTCTGTTTCATACATTCTGTCTCGCACCGTCTGTCTCAGACCGTCTGTCTTAGACCGTCTGTCTCAGACCGTCTGTCTCAGACCGTCTGTCTCAGACCGTCAGTCTCAGACCGTCTGTCTCAGACCGTCTGTCTCAGACCGTCTGTCTCAGACCGTCTGTCTCAGACCGCCTGTCTCCGACTGTCTGTTTCGGACCGTCTGTCTCAAACCGCCTGTCTCAGACCGTCTGTCTCAGACCAGCTGTCTCAGACCAGCTGTCTCAGACCGTCTGTCTCAGACCGTCTGTCTCAGACCGTCTGTTTCATACCGTCTGGCTCAGACCGTTTGTCTCAGACCAGCTGTCTCAGACCGTCTGTCTCAGACCGTTTGTATCAGGCGGCCTGCCTCAGACCGTCTGTCCCAGACCGTCTGTTTCATACCGTCTGTCTCACACCGTCTGTCTTAGACCGTCTGTCTCTGACCGTCTGTCTCAGACCAGCTGTCTCAGACGGTCTGTCTCAGACCAGCTGTCTCAGACCGTCTGTCTCAGACCGTCTGTTTCGTACCGTCTGTCTCACACCGTCTGTCTCAGACCGAGTGTCTTAGACCGTTTGTCTCAGACCGTCTGTCTCAGACCGTCTGTCTCAGACCGTCTGTCTCAGACCGTCTGTCTCAGACCGTCTGTCTCAGACCGTCTGTCTCAGACCGTCTGTCACAGACCGTCTGTCTCAGACCGTCTGTCTCAGACCGTCTGTCTCAGAACGTCTGTCTCAGACCGTCTGTCTCAGACCGTTTGCCTCAGGCCGTCTGCCTCAGACCGTCTGTACCAGACCGTCTATCTCGTCCGGTCTGTCTCGTCCCGTCTGTCTCAGAACGTCTATCTCGTCCCGTCGGTCTCAGACCGTCTGTCTCAGACCGTCTGTCTCAGACCGCCTGTCTCCGACTGTCTGTTTCGGACCGTCTGTCTCAAACCGCCTGTCTCAGACCGTCTGTCTCAGACCAGCTGTCTCAGACCAGCTGTCTCAGACCGTCTGTCTCAGACCGTCTGTCTCAGACCGTCTGTCTCAGACCGTCTGTCTCAGACCGTCTGTTTCATACCGTCTGGCTCAGACCGTTTGTCTCAGACCAGCTGTCTCAGACCGTCTGTCTCAGACCGTTTGTCTCAGGCCGCCTGCCTCAGACCGTCTGTCCCAGACCGTCTGTTTCATACCGTCTGTCTCACACCGTCTGTCTTAGACCGTCTGTCTCTGACCGTCTGTCTCAGACCAGCTGTCTCAGACGGTCTGTCTCAGACCAGCTGTCTCAGACCGTCTGTCTCAGACCGTCTGTTTCGTACCGTCTGTCTCACACCGTCTGTCTCAGACCGAGTGTCTTAGACCGTCTGTCTGAGACCGTCTTTCTCAGACCGTCTGTCTCAGACCGTCTCTCTCAGACCGTCTGCCTCAGACCGTCAGTCTCAGACCGTCTATCTCGTCCCGTCTATCTCAGAACTTCCGTCTCAGACCGTCTGTCTCAGAACGTCTGTCACAGACCGTCTGTCTCAGACCGTCTGTCTCAGACCGTCTGTCTCAGACCGTCTGTCTCAGACCGTCTGTCTCAGACCAGCTGTGTCAGACTAGCTGTCTCAGACCGTCTGTCTCAGAACGTCTGTGTCATACCGTCTGTCTCACACCGTCTGTCTCAGACCGTCTGTTTTAGACCGTCTGTCTCAGACCGTCTGTCTCAGACCGTCTGTCTCAGACCGTCTGTCTCAGAACGTCTGTCTCAGACCGTTCGGTCTCAGACCGTCTGTCTCAGACCAGCTGTGTCAGACTAGCTGTCTCAGACCGTCTGTCTCAGAACGTCTGTGTCATACCGTCTGTCTCAGAATGTCTGTCTCAGACCGTCTGTCTCAGACCGTCTGTCTCAGGCCGTCTGCCTCAGACCGTCTGTTTCATACCGTCTGTCTCGCACCGTCTGTCTCAGACCGTCTGTCTTAGACCGTCTGTCTCGGACCGTCTATCTCGGACCGTCTGTCTCGGACCGTCTGTGTCAGAACGTCTATCTCGTCCCGTCGGTCTCAGACCGTCTGCCTCAGACCGTCTGTCTCAGACCGTCTGTCTCAGGCCGTCTGCTTCAGACCGTCTGTTTCATACCGTCTGTCTCACACCGTCTGTCTCAGACCGAGTGTCTTAGACCATCTGTTTCATACTGTCTGTCTCACACCGTCTGTCTCAGACCGTCTGTCTCCGACCGTCTGTCTCAGACCGTCTGTCTCAGGCCGTCTGTCTCAGGCCGTCTCCCTCAGACCGTCTGTATCAGACCGTCTGTTTCATACCGTCTGTCTCACACCGTCTGTCTCAGAACGTCTGTCTGAGACCGTCTGTCTCAGACCGTCTGTCTCAGACCGTCTGTCACAGACCGTCTGTCTCAGACCGTCTGTCTCAGACCGTCTGTCTCAGAACGTCTGTCTCAGACTGTCTGTCTCAGACCGTTTGCCTCAGGCCGTCTGCCTCAGACCGTCTGTACCAGACCGTCTATCTCGTCCGGTCTGTCTGGTCCCGTCTGTCTCAGAACGTCTATCTCGTCCCGTCGGTCTCAGACCGTCTGTCTCAGACCGTCTGTCTCAGACCGTCTGTCTCAGACCGTCAGTCTCAGACCGTCTGTCTCAGACCGTCTGTCTCAGACCGTCTGTCTCAGACCGTCTGTCTCAGACCGTCTGTCTCAGACCGTCTGTCTCAGACCAGCTGTCTCAGACCAGCTGTCTCAGACCGTCTGTCTCAGACCGTCTGTCTCAGACCGTCTGTTTCATACCGTCTGTCTCAGACCGTTTGTCTCAGACCGTCTGTTTCATACTGTCTGTCTCACACCGTCTGTCTCAGACCGTCTGTCTTAGACCGTCTGTCTCTGACCGTCTGTCTCGGACCGTCTGTCTCGGACCGTCTGTCTCGGACCGTCTGTCTCGGACCGTCTGTCTCGGACCGTCTGTCTCGGACCGTCTGTCTCGGACCGTCTGTCTCGGACCGTCTGTCTCGGACCGTCTGTCTCGGACCGTCTGTCTCGGACCGTCTGTCTCGGACCGTCTGTCTCAGGCCGTCTGTTTCATACCGTCGGTCTCAGACCGTCTGTCTCAGACCAGCTGTCTCAGACCGTCTCTCTCAGACCGTCTGCCTCAGACCGTCAGTCTCAGACCGTCTATCTCGTCCCGTCTATCTCAGAACTTCCGTCTCAGACCGTCTGTCTCAGAACGTCTGTCACAGACCGTCTGTCTCAGACCAGCTGTCTCAGACCGTCTGTCTCAGACCGTCTGTCTCAGACCGTCTGTCTCAGACCGCCTGTCTCAGACCGTCTGTCTCAGACCGTCTGTCTCAGACCGTCTGTCTCAGACCAGCTGTCTCAGACTAGCTGTCTCAGACCGTCTGTCTCAGAACGTCTGTGTCATACCGTCTGTCTCAGAATGTCTGTCTCAGACCGTCTGTCTCAGACCGTCTGTCTCAGGCCGTCTGCCTCAGACCGTCTGTTTCATACCGTCTGTCTCACACCGTCTGTCTCAGACCGTCTGTTTTAGACCGTCTGTCTCAGACCGTCTGTCTCAGACCGTCTGTCTCAGACCGTCTGTCTCAGACCGTCTGTCTCAGAACGTCTGTCTCAGACCGTTCGGTCTCAGACCGTCTGTCTCAGACCAGCTGTCTCAGACTAGCTGTCTCAGACCGTCTGTCTCAGAACGTCTGTGTCATACCGTCTGTCTCAGAATGTCTGTCTCAGACCGTCTGTCTCAGACCGTCTGTCTCAGGCCGTCTGCCTCAGACCGTCTGTTTCATACCGTCTGTCTCGCACCGTCTGTCTCAGACCGTCTGTCTTAGACCGTCTGTCTCAGACCGTCTGTCTCAGACCGTCTGTCTCAGACCGTCTGTCTCAGACCGTCTGTCTCAGACCGTCAGTCTCAGACCGTCTGTCTCAGACCGTCTGTCTCAGTCCGTCTGTCTCAGATCGTCTGTCTCAGACCGTCTGTCTGAGACCGTCTGTCTCAGACCGTCTGTCTCAGACCGTCTCTCTCAGACCGTCTGCCTCAGACCGTCAGTCTCAGACCGTCTATCTCGTCCCGTCTATCTCAGAACTTCCGTCTCAGACCGTCTGTCTCAGAACGTCTGTCACAGACCGTCTGTCTCAGACCAGCTGTCTCAGACCGTCTGTCTCAGACCGTCTGTCTCAGACCGTCTGTCTCAGACCGTCTGTCTCAGACCAGCTGTGTCAGACTAGCTGTCTCAGACCGTCTGTCTCAGAACGTCTGTGTCATACCGTCTGTCTCACACCGTCTGTCTCAGACCGTCTGTTTTAGACCGTCTGTCTCAGACCGTCTGTCTCAGACCGTCTGTCTCAGAACGTCCGTCTCAGACCGTTCGGTCTCAGACCGTCTGTCTCAGACCAGCTGTGTCAGACTAGCTGTCTCAGACCGTCTGTCTCAGAACGTCTGTGTCATACCGTCTGTCTCAGAATGTCTGTCTCAGACCGTCTGTCTCAGACCGTCTGTCTCAGGCCGTCTGCCTCAGACCGTCTGTTTCATACCGTCTGTCTCGCACCGTCTGTCTCAGACCGTCTGTCTTAGACCGTCTGTCTCAGACCGTCTGTCTCAGACCGTCTGTCTCAGACCGTCTGTCTCAGACCGTCTGTCTCAGACCGTCTGTCTCAGACCGTCTGTATCAGACCGTCTGTCTCAGTCCGTCTGTCTCAGATCGTCTGTCTCAGACCGTCTGTCTGAGACCGTCTGTCTCAGACCGTCTGTCTCAGACCGTCTGTCTCAGACCGTCTGTCTCAGGCCGTCTGCCTCAGACCGTCTGTCCCAGACCGTCTGTCTCAGACCGTCTGTCTCAGACCGTTTGTCTCAGGCCGCCTGCCTCAGACCGTCTGTCCCAGACCGTCTGTTTCATACCGTCTGTCTCACACCGTCTGTCTTAGACCGTCTGTCTCTGACCGTCTGTCTCAGACCAGCTGTCTCAGACGGTCTGTCTCAGACCAGCTGTCTCAGACCGTTTGTCTCAGACCGTCTGTTTCGTACCGTCTGTCTCACACCGTCTGTCTCAGACCGAGTGTCTTAGACCGTCTGTCTCAGACCGTCTGTCTCAGACCGTCTGTCTCAGACCGTCTGTCTCAGACCGTCTGTCTCAGACTGTCTGTCTCAGACCGTCTGTCTCAGAACGTCTGTCTCAGACCGTCTGTCTCAGACCGTTTGCCTCAGGCCGTCTGCCTCAGACCGTCTGTACCAGACCGTCTATCTCGTCCGGTCTGTCTCGTCCCGTCTGTCTCAGAACGTCTATCTCGTCCCGTCGGTCTCAGACCGTCTGTCTCAGACCGTCTGTCTCAGACCGTCAGTCTCAGACCGTCTGTCTCAGACCGTCTGTCTCAGACCGTCTGTCTCAGACCGTCTGTCTCAGACCGTCTGTCTCAGACCGCCTGTCTCCGACTGTCTGTTTCGGACCGTCTGTCTCAAACCGCCTGTCTCAGACCGTCTGTCTCAGACCAGCTGTCTCAGACCAGCTGTCTCAGACCGTCTGTCTCAGACCGTCTGTCTCAGACCGTCTGTTTCATACCGTCTGGCTCAGACCGTTTGTCTCAGACCAGCTGTCTCAGACCGTCTGTCTCAGACCGTTTGTATCAGGCGGCCTGCCTCAGACCGTCTGTCCCAGACCGTCTGTTTCATACCGTCTGTCTCACACCGTCTGTCTTAGACCGTCTGTCTCTGACCGTCTGTCTCAGACCAGCTGTCTCAGACGGTCTGTCTCAGACCAGCTGTCTCAGACCGTCTGTCTCAGACCGTCTGTTTCGTACCGTCTGTCTCACACCGTCTGTCTCAGACCGAGTGTCTTAGACCGTTTGTCTCAGACCGTCTGTCTCAGACCGTCTGTCTCAGACCGTCTGTCTCAGACCGTCTGTCTCAGACCGTCTGTCTCAGACCGTCTGTCTCAGACCGTCTGTCACAGACCGTCTGTCTCAGACCGTCTGTCTCAGACCGTCTGTCTCAGAACGTCTGTCTCAGACCGTCTGTCTCAGACCGTTTGCCTCAGGCCGTCTGCCTCAGACCGTCTGTACCAGACCGTCTATCTCGTCCGGTCTGTCTCGTCCCGTCTGTCTCAGGACGTCTATCTCGTCCCGTCGGTCTCAGACCGTCTGTCTCAGACCGTCTGTCTCAGACCGCCTGTCTCCGACTGTCTGTTTCGGACCGTCTGTCTCAAACCGCCTGTCTCAGACCGTCTGTCTCAGACCAGCTGTCTCAGACCAGCTGTCTCAGACCGTCTGTCTCAGACCGTCTGTCTCAGACCGTCTGTCTCAGACCGTCTGTTTCATACCGTCTGGCTCAGACCGTTTGTCTCAGACCAGCTGTCTCAGACCGTCTGTCTCAGACCGTTTGTCTCAGGCCGCCTGCCTCAGACCGTCTGTCCCAGACCGTCTGTTTCATACCGTCTGTCTCACACCGTCTGTCTTAGACCGTCTGTCTCTGACCGTCTGTCTCAGACCAGCTGTCTCAGACGGTCTGTCTCAGACCAGCTGTCTCAGACCGTCTGTCTCAGACCGTCTGTTTCGTACCGTCTGTCTCACACCGTCTGTCTCAGACCGAGTGTCTTACACCGTCTGTCTGAGACCGTCTGTCTCAGACCGTCTGTCTCAGACCGTCTCTCTCAGACCGTCTGCCTCAGACCGTCAGTCTCAGACCGTCTATCTCGTCCCGTCTATCTCAGAACTTCCGTCTCAGACCGTCTGTCTCAGAACGTCTGTCACAGACCGTCTGTCTCAGACCAGCTGTCTCAGACCGTCTGTCTCAGACCGTCTGTCTCAGACCGTCTGTCTCAGACCGTCTGTCTCAGACCAGCTGTGTCAGACTAGCTGTCTCAGACCGTCTGTCTCAGAACGTCTGTGTCATACCGTCTGTCTCACACCGTCTGTCTCAGACCGTCTGTTTTAGACCGTCTGTCTCAGACCGTCTGTCTCAGACCGTCTGTCTCAGACCGTCTGTCTCAGAACGTCTGTCTCAGACCGTTCGGTCTCAGACCGTCTGTCTCAGACCAGCTGTGTCAGACTAGCTGTCTCAGACCGTCTGTCTCAGAACGTCTGTGTCATACCGTCTGTCTCAGAATGTCTGTCTCAGACCGTCTGTCTCAGACCGTCTGTCTCAGGCCGTCTGCCTCAGACCGTCTGTTTCATACCGTCTGTCTCGCACCGTCTGTCTCAGACCGTCTGTCTTAGACCGTCTGTCTCAGACCGTCTGTCTCAGACCGTCTGTCTCAGACCGTCTGTCTCAGACCGTCTGTCTCAGACCGTCTGTCTCAGACCGTCTGTCTCAGACCGTCTGTCTCAGTCCGTCTGTCTCAGATCGTCTGTCTCAGACCGTGTGTCTGAGACCGTCTGTCTCAGACCGTCTGTCTCAGACCGTCTGTCTCAGACCGTCTGTCTCAGGCCGTCTGTTTCATACCGTCTGTCTCACACCGTCTGTCTTAGACCGTCTGTCTCTGACCGTCTGTCTCAGACCAGCTGTCTCAGACCGTCTGTCTCAGACCGTCTGTTTCGTACCGTCTGTCTCACACCGTCTGTCTCAGACCGAGTGTCTTAGACCGTCTGTCTCAGACCGTCTGTCTCAGACCGTCTGTCTCAGACTGTCTGTCTCAGACCGTCTGTCTCAGAACGTCTGTCTCAGACCGTCTGTCTCAGACCGTTTGCCTCAGGCCGTCTGCCTCAGACCGTCTGTACCAGACCGTCTATCTCGTCCGGTCTGTCTCGTCCCGTCTGTCTCAGAACGTCTATCTCGTCCCGTCGGTCTCAGACCGTCTGTCTCAGACCGTCTGTCTCATACCGTCAGTCTCAGACCGTCTGTCTCAGACCGTCTGTCTCAGACCGTCTGTCTCAGACCGTCTGTCTCAGACCGTCTGTCTCAGACCGTCTGTCTCAGTCCGTCTGTCTCAGATCGTCTGTCTCAGACCGTCTGTCTGAGACCGTCTGTCTCAGACCGTCTGTCTCAGACCGTCTGTCTCAGACCGTCTGTCTCAGGCCGTCTGTTTCATACCGTCTGTCTCACACCGTCTGTCTTAGACCGTCTGTCTCTGACCGTCTGTATCAGACCAGCTGTCTCAGACCGTCTGTCTCAGACCGTCTGTTTCGTACCGTCTGTCTCACACCGTCTGTCTCAGACCGAGTGTCTTAGACCGTCTGTCTCAGACCGTCTGTCTCAGACCGTCTGTCTCAGACCGTCTGTCTCAGACCGTCTGTCTCAGACTGTCTGTCTCAGACCGTCTGTCTCAGAACGTCTGTCTCAGACCGTCTGTCTCAGACCGTTTGCCTCAGGCCGTCTGCCTCAGACCGTCTGTACCAGACCGTCTATCTCGTCCGGTCTGTCTCGTCCCGTCTGTCTCAGAACGTCTATCTCGTCCCGTCGGTCTCAGACCGTCTGTCTCAGACCGTCTGTCTCAGACCGTCAGTCTCAGACCGTCTGTCTCAGACCGTCTGTCTCAGACCGTCTGTCTCAGACCGTCTGTCTCAGACCGCCTGTCTCCGACTGTCTGTTTCGGACCGTCTGTCTCAAACCGCCTGTCTCAGACCGTCTGTCTCAGACCAGCTGTCTCAGACCAGCTGTCTCAGACCGTCTGTCTCAGACCGTCTGTCTCAGACCGTCTGTTTCATACCGTCTGGCTCAGACCGTTTGTCTCAGACCAGCTGTCTCAGACCGTCTGTCTCAGACCGTTTGTCTCAGGCCGCCTGCCTCAGACCGTCTGTCCCAGACCGTCTGTTTCATACCGTCTGTCTCACACCGTCTGTCTTAGACCGTCTGTCTCTGACCGTCTGTCTCAGACCGTCTGTCTCAGACCGTCTGTCTCAGACCGTCTGTCTCAGACCGTCTGTCTCAGACCGCCTGTCTCCGACTGTCTGTTTCGGACCGTCTGTCTCAAACCGCCTGTCTCAGACCGTCTGTCTCAGACCAGCTGTCTCAGACCAGCTGTCTCAGACCGTCTGTCTCAGACCGTCTGTCTCAGACCGTCTGTTTCATACCGTCTGTCTCAGACCGTTTGTCTCAGACCAGCTGTCTCAGACCGTCTGCCTCAGACCGTCCGTCCCAGACCGTCTGTCTCAGACCGTCTGTCTCAGACCGTTTGTCTCAGGCCGTCTGCCTCAGACCGTCTGTCCCAGACCGTCTATCTCGTCCCGTCTGTCTCGTCCCGTCTGTCTCAGTACGTCTATCTCGTCTCGTCGGTCTCAGACCGTCTGTCTCAGACCGTCTGTCTCAGACCGTCTGTTTCATACTGTCTGTCTCACACCGTCTGTCTCAGACCGTCTGTCTTAGACCGTCTGTCTCTGACCGTCTGTCTCAGACCGTCTGTCTCCGTCCGTCTGTCACAGACCGTCTGTCTCAGACCGTCTGTCTCAGACCGTCTGTCTCAGACCGTCTGTCTCAGACCGTCTGTCTCAGGCCGTCTGCCTCAGACCGTCTGTTTCATACCGTCTGTCTCACACCGTCTGTCTCAGACCGAGTGTCTTAGACCGTCTGTTTCATACTGTCTGTCTCACACCGTCTGTCTCAGACCGTCTGTCTCCGACCGTCTGTCTCAGACCGTCTGTCTCAGGCCGTCTGTCTCAGGCCGTCTCCCTCAGACCGTCTGTATCAGACCGTCTGTTTCATACCGTCTGTCTCACACCGTCTGTCTCAGACCGTCTGTCTGAGACCGTCTGTCTCAGACCGTCTGTCTCAGACCGTCTGTCTCAGACCGTCTGTCTCAGGCCGTCTGTGTCAGGCCGTCTCCCTCAGACCGTCTGTTTCATACCGTCTGTCTCACACCGTCTGTCTCAGACCGAGTGTCTTAGACCGTCTGTTTCATACTGTCTGTCTCACACCGTCTGTCTCAGACCGTCTGTCTCCGACCGTCTGTCTCAGACCGTCTGTCTCAGGCCGTCTGTGTCAGGCCGTCTCCCTCAGACCGTCTGTATCAGACCGTCTGTTTCATACCGTCTGTCTGACACCGTCTGTCTCAGACCGTCTGTCTCAGACCGTCTGTCTCAGAACGTCTGTCTCAGACCGTCTGTCTCAGGCCGTCTGCCTCAGACCGCCTGTCTCAGACCGTCTGTTTCATACTGTCTGTCTCTGACCGTCTGTCTCTAACCGTCTGTCTCAGACCGTCTGTTTCATACGGTCTATCTCAGCCCGTCGGCATCAGACCGTCTGTCTCAGCCCGTCGGCATCAGACCGTCTGTCTCAGTCCGTATGTCTCAGATCCTCTGTCTCGGGCCGTGTGTCTCGGACCGTCTGTCCCGGACAGTCTGTCTCCGACTGTCTTTCTCGGACCGTCTGTCTCAGACCGCCTGTCTCAGACCGTCTGCCTCAGGCCGTCTGCTTCATACCGTCTATCTCATCCCGTCGGTCTCAGACCGCCTGTCTCAGACCGTCCGTCTCAGACCGTCAATCTCGTCCCTTCTGTCTCAGACCGTCTGTGTCAGAACGTCTGCCTCAGACCGTCTGTCTCAAAACGTCTGTCACAGACCGTCTGTCTCAGACCGTCTGTCTCAGACCGTCTGTCTCAGACCGTCTGTCTCAGGCCGTCTGTCTCAGGCCGTCTGCCTCAGACCGTCTGTCTCAGATCGTCTATCTCGTCCCGTCTGTCTCAGACCGTCTGTCTCAGAACGTTTATCTCGTCCCGTCGGTCTCAGACCAGCTGTCTCAGACCGTCTGTTTCATACGGTCTATCTCAGCCCGTCGGCATCAGACCGTCTGTCTCAGACCGTCTGTCTCAGACCGTCTGTCTCAGACCGTGTGTCTCAGACCGTCTGTCTCAGACCGTCTGTCTCAGACCGTCTGTCTCAGGCCGTCTGCCTCAGACCGTCTGTTTCATACCGTCTGTCTCACACCGTCTGTCTCAGACCGAGTGTCTTAGGCCGAGTGTGTTAGACCGTCTGTCTCAGACCGTCTGTCTCAGACCGTCTGTCTCAGACCGTCTGTCTCAGGCCGTCTGTCTCAGGCTGTCTGGCTCAGACCGTCTGTCTCAGACCGTCTATCTCGTCCCGTCTGTCTCAGACCGTCTGTCTCAGAACGTTTATCTCGTCCCGTCGGTCTCAGACCAGCTGTCTCAGACCGTCTGTCTCAGACCGTCTGTTTCATACCGTCTGCCTCAGACCGTCCGTCTCAGACCGTCTATCTCGTCCCGTCTGTCTCAGAACTTCCGTCTCAGACCGTCTGCTTCAGACCGTCTGTCTCAGAACGTCTGTCACAGACCGTCTGTCTCAGACCGTCTGTCTCGGACCGTCTGTCTCGGACCGTCTGTCTCGGACCATCTGTCTCGGACCGTCTGTCTCAGGCCGTCTGCTTCATACCGTCTATCTCATCCCGTCGGTCTCAGACCGTCTGTCTCAGACCAGCTGTCTCAGACCGTCTGCCTCAGACCGTCCGTCTCAGACCGTCTATCTCGTCCCGTCTGTCTCAGAACTTCCGTCTCAGACCGTCTGCCTCAGACCGTCTGTCTCAGAACGTCTGTAACAGACCGTCTGTCTCAGACCGTCTGTCTCAGACCGTCTGTCTCAGACCGTCTGTCTCAGACCGTCTGTTTCATACTGTCTGTCTCAGACCGTCTGTCTCTAACCGTCTGTCTTAGACCGTCTGTCTCGTCCCGTCTGTCTCAGACCGTCTGTCTCAGACCGTCTGTTTCATACCGTCTGTCTCAGGCCGTCTGTCTCAGGCCGTCTGCCTCAGACCGTCTGTCTCAGACCGTCTGTCTCAGGCCGTCTGTTTCATACCGTCTGTCTCAGGCCGTCTGTCTCAGGCCGTCTGCCTCAGACCGTCTGTCTCAGACCGTCTGTTTCATACCGTCTGTCTCACAGCGTCTGTCTCAGACCGTCTGTCTCAGCCCAGCTGTCTCAGACCGTCTGCCTCAGACCGTCCGTCTCAGACCGTCTATCTCGTCCCGTCTGTGTCAGAACTTCCGCCTCAGACCGTCTGTCTCAGACCGTCTGTCTCAGACCGTCTGTCTCAGACCGTCTGTCTCAGACCGTCTGTCTCAGACCGTCTGTATCAGACCGTCTTTTTCATACCGTCTGCCTCAGACCGTCTGTCTCAGACCGTCTGTCTCAGACCGTCTGTCTCAGACCGTCTGTCTCAGACCGTCTGTCTCAGACCGTCTGTTTCATACCATCTGTCTCACACCGTCTGTCTCAGACCGTCTGTCTGAGATCGTCTGTCTCAGACCGTCTGTCTCAGACCGTCTGTCTCAGAACGTCTGTCACAGACCGTCTGTCTCAGGCCGTCTGTCTCAGACCGCCTGTCTCCGACTGTCTGTCTCGGACCGTCTGTCTCAGACCGCCTGTCTCAGACCGTCTGCCTCAGGCCGTCTGGTTCATACCGTCTATCTCGTTCCGTCGGTCTCAGACCGTCTGTCTCAGACCGTCTGTCTCAGACCGTCTGTTTCATACCGTCTGTCTCAGACCGTTTGTCTCAGACCAGCTGTCTCAGACCGTCTGCCTCAGACCGTCCGTCCCAGACCGTCTGTCTCAGACCGTCTGTCTCAGACCGTTTGTCTCAGGCCGTCTGCCTCAGACCGTCTGTCCCAGACCGTCTATCTCGTCCCGTCTGTCTCGTCCCGTCTGTCTCAGTACGTCTATCTCGTCTCGTCGGTCTCAGACCGTCTGTCTCAGACCGTCTGTCTCAGACCGTCTGTTTCATACTGTCTGTCTCACACCGTCTGTCTCAGACCGTCTGTCTTAGACCGTCTGTCTCTGACCGTCTGTCTCAGACCGTCTGTCTCCGTCCGTCTGTCACAGACCGTCTGTCTCAGACCGTCTGTCTCAGACCGTCTGTCTCAGACCGTCTGTCTCAGACCGTCTGTCTCAGGCCGTCTGCCTCAGACCGTCTGTTTCATACCGTCTGTCTCACACCGTCTGTCTCAGACCGAGTGTCTTAGACCGTCTGTTTCATACTGTCTGTCTCACACCGTCTGTCTCAGACCGTCTGTCTCCGACCGTCTGTCTCAGACCGTCTGTCTCAGGCCGTCTGTCTCAGGCCGTCTCCCTCAGACCGTCTGTATCAGACCGTCTGTTTCATACCGTCTGTCTCACACCGTCTGTCTCAGACCGTCTGTCTGAGACCGTCTGTCTCAGACCGTCTGTCTCAGACCGTCTGTCTCAGACCGTCTGTCTCAGGCCGTCTGTGTCAGGCCGTCTCCCTCAGACCGTCTGTTTCATACCGTCTGTCTCACACCGTCTGTCTCAGACCGAGTGTCTTAGACCGTCTGTTTCATACTGTCTGTCTCACACCGTCTGTCTCAGACCGTCTGTCTCCGACCGTCTGTCTCAGACCGTCTGTCTCAGGCCGTCTGTGTCAGGCCGTCTCCCTCAGACCGTCTGTATCAGACCGTCTGTTTCATACCGTCTGTCTGACACCGTCTGTCTCAGACCGTCTGTCTCAGACCGTCTGTCTCAGAACGTCTGTCTCAGACCGTCTGTCTCAGGCCGTCTGCCTCAGACCGCCTGTCTCAGACCGTCTGTTTCATACTGTCTGTCTCTGACCGTCTGTCTCTAACCGTCTGTCTCAGACCGTCTGTTTCATACGGTCTATCTCAGCCCGTCGGCATCAGACCGTCTGTCTCAGCCCGTCGGCATCAGACCGTCTGTCTCAGTCCGTATGTCTCAGATCCTCTGTCTCGGGCCGTGTGTCTCGGACCGTCTGTCCCGGACAGTCTGTCTCCGACTGTCTTTCTCGGACCGTCTGTCTCAGACCGCCTGTCTCAGACCGTCTGCCTCAGGCCGTCTGCTTCATACCGTCTATCTCATCCCGTCGGTCTCAGACCGCCTGTCTCAGACCGTCCGTCTCAGACCGTCAATCTCGTCCCTTCTGTCTCAGACCGTCTGTGTCAGAACGTCTGCCTCAGACCGTCTGTCTCAAAACGTCTGTCACAGACCGTCTGTCTCAGACCGTCTGTCTCAGACCGTCTGTCTCAGACCGTCTGTCTCAGGCCGTCTGTCTCAGGCCGTCTGCCTCAGACCGTCTGTCTCAGATCGTCTATCTCGTCCCGTCTGTCTCAGACCGTCTGTCTCAGAACGTTTATCTCGTCCCGTCGGTCTCAGACCAGCTGTCTCAGACCGTCTGTTTCATACGGTCTATCTCAGCCCGTCGGCATCAGACCGTCTGTCTCAGACCGTCTGTCTCAGACCGTCTGTCTCAGACCGTGTGTCTCAGACCGTCTGTCTCAGACCGTCTGTCTCAGACCGTCTGTCTCAGGCCGTCTGCCTCAGACCGTCTGTTTCATACCGTCTGTCTCACACCGTCTGTCTCAGACCGAGTGTCTTAGGCCGAGTGTGTTAGACCGTCTGTCTCAGACCGTCTGTCTCAGACCGTCTGTCTCAGACCGTCTGTCTCAGACCGTCTGTCTCAGGCCGTCTGTCTCAGGCTGTCTGGCTCAGACCGTCTGTCTCAGACCGTCTATCTCGTCCCGTCTGTCTCAGACCGTCTGTCTGAGAACGTTTATCTCGTCCCGTCGGTCTCAGACCAGCTGTCTCAGACCGTCTGTCTCAGACCGTCTGTTTCATACCGTCTGCCTCAGACCGTCCGTCTCAGACCGTCTATCTCGTCCCGTCTGTCTCAGAACTTCCGTCTCAGACCGTCTGCTTCAGACCGTCTGTCTCAGAACGTCTGTCACAGACCGTCTGTCTCAGACCGTCTGTCTCGGACCGTCTGTCTCGGACCGTCTGTCTCGGACCATCTGTCTCGGACCGTCTGTCTCAGGCCGTCTGCTTCATACCGTCTATCTCATCCCGTCGGTCTCAGACCGTCTGTCTCAGACCAGCTGTCTCAGACCGTCTGCCTCAGACCGTCCGTCTCAGACCGTCTATCTCGTCCCGTCTGTCTCAGAACTTCCGTCTCAGACCGTCTGCCTCAGACCGTCTGTCTCAGAACGTCTGTAACAGACCGTCTGTCTCAGACCGTCTGTCTCAGACCGTCTGTCTCAGACCGTCTGTCTCAGACCGTCTGTCTCAGACCGTCTGTTTCATACTGTCTGTCTCAGACCGTCTGTCTCTAACCGTCTGTCTTAGACCGTCTGTCTCGTCCCGTCTGTCTCAGACCGTCTGTCTCAGACCGTCTGTTTCATACCGTCTGTCTCAGGCCGTCTGTCTCAGGCCGTCTGCCTCAGACCGTCTGTCTCAGACCGTCTGTCTCAGGCCGTCTGTTTCATACCGTCTGTCTCAGGCCGTCTGTCTCAGGCCGTCTGCCTCAGACCGTCTGTCTCAGACCGTCTGTTTCATACCGTCTGTCTCACAGCGTCTGTCTCAGACCGTCTGTCTCATGCCGTCTGCCTCAGACCGACTGTCTCAGACCGTCTGTCTCAGAACGTATATCTTTTCCCGTCGGTCTCAGCCCAGCTGTCTCAGACCGTCTGTCTCAGACCGTCTGTCTCAGACCGTCTGTCTCAGACCGTCTGTTTCATACTGTCTGTCTCAGACCGTCTGTCTCTAACCGTCTGTCTTAGACCGTCTGTCTCGTCCCGTCTGTCTCAGACCGTCTGTCTCAGACCGTCTGTTTCATACCGTCTGTCTCAGGCCGTCTGTCTCAGGCCGTCTGCCTCAGACCGTCTGTCTCAGACCGTCTGTCTCAGGCCGTCTGTTTCATACCGTCTGTCTCAGGCCGTCTGTCTCAGGCCGTCTGCCTCAGACCGTCTGTCTCAGACCGTCTGTTTCATACCGTCTGTCTCACAGCGTCTGTCTCAGACCGTCTGTCTCAGCCCAGCTGTCTCAGACCGTCTGCCTCAGACCGTCCGTCTCAGACCGTCTATCTCGTCCCGTCTGTGTCAGAACTTCCGCCTCAGACCGTCTGTCTCAGACCGTCTGTCTCAGACCGTCTGTCTCAGACCGTCTGTCTCAGACCGTCTGTCTCAGACCGTCTGTCTCAGACCGTCTGTATCAGACCGTCTTTTTCATACCGTCTGCCTCAGACCGTCTGTCTCAGACCGTCTGTCTCAGACCGTCTGTCTCAGACCGTCTGTCTCAGACCGTCTGTCTCAGACCGTCTGTTTCATACCATCTGTCTCACACCGTCTGTCTCAGACCGTCTGTCTGAGATCGTCTGTCTCAGACCGTCTGTCTCAGACCGTCTGTCTCAGAACGTCTGTCACAGACCGTCTGTCTCAGGCCGTCTGTCTCAGACCGCCTGTCTCCGACTGTCTGTCTCGGACCGTCTGTCTCAGACCGCCTGTCTCAGACCGTCTGCCTCAGGCCGTCTGGTTCATACCGTCTATCTCGTTCCGTCGGTCTCAGACCAGCTGTCTCAGACCGTCTGTCTCAGACCGTCTGTTTCATACCGTCTGTCTCACACCGTCTGTCTCAGACCGTCTGTCTTAGACCGTCTGTCTCAGACCGTCTGTCTTAGACCGTTTGTCTCGTCCCGTCTGTCTCAGACCGTCTGTCTCAGAACGTATATCTCGTCCCGTCGGTCTCAGACCAGCTGTCTCAGACCATCTGTCTCAGACCGTCTGTTTCATACCGTCTGTCTCACACCGTCTGTCTCAGACCGTCTGTCTCAGACCGTCTGTCTCAGGCCGTCTGTCTCAGGCCGTCTGCCTCAGACCGTCTGTCTCAGACCGTCTGTTTCATACCGTCTGTCTCACACCGTCTGTCGCAGGCCGTCTGTCTGAGACCGTCTGCCTCAGACCGTCCGTCTCAGACCGTCTATCTCGTCCCGTCTGTCTCAGAACTTCCGTCTCAGACCGTCTGGCTCAGACCGTCTGTCTCAGAACGTCTGTAACAGACCGTCTGTCTCAGACCGTCTGTCTCAGACCGTCTGCCTCAGACCGTCTGTCTCAGACCGTCTGTCTCAGACCGTCTGGCTCAGACCGTCTGTCTCAGACCGTCTGTCTCAGACCGTCTGTCTCAGAGCAGCTGTCTCAGATCGTCTGTCTCAGACCGTCTGTCTCAGGCCGTCTGTCTCAGACCGTCTGTTTCATACTGTCTGTCTCACAGCGTCTGTCTCAGACCGTCTGTCTGAGACCGTCTGTCTCAGACCGTCTGTCTCAGACCGTCTGTCTCAGACCGTCTGTCTCAGACCGTCTGTCTCAGACCGTCTGTTTCATACCGTCTGTCTCACACCGTCTGTCTCAGACCGTCTGTCTGAGACCGTCTGTCTCAGACCGTCCGTCTCAGACTGTCTGTCTCAGAACGTCTGTCACAGACCGTCTGTCTCAGGCCGTCTATCTCGTCCCGTCTGTCTCAGACCGTCTGTCTCAGACCGTCTGTCTCAGACCGTCTGTCTCAGAGCAGCTGTCTCAGATCGTCTGTCTCAGACCGTCTGTCTCAGGCCGTCTGTCTCAGACCGTCTGTTTCATACTGTCTGTCTCACACCGTCTGTCTCAGACCGTCTGTCTCAGACCGTCTGTCTCAGACCGTCTGTTTCATACCGCCTGTCTCAGGCCGTCTGTCTCAGGCCGTCTGCCTCAGACCGTCTGTCTCAGACCGTCTGTTTCATACCGTCTGTCTCAGACCGTCTGTCTCAGACCGTCTGTCTCAGACCGTCTGTCTCAGACCGTCTGTCTCAGACCGTCTGTCTCAGACCGTCTGTCTCAGACCGTCTGTCTCAGACCGTCTGTCTCAGACCGTCTGTCTCAGACCGTCTGTCTCAGACCGTCTGTCTCACGCCGTCTGTCTCAGGCCGTCTGCCTCAGACCGTCTGTCTCAGACCGTCTGTTTCATACTGTCTGTCTCACAGCGTCTGTCTCAGACCGTCTGTCTGAGACCGTCTGTCTCAGACCGTCTGTCTCAGACCGTCTGTCTCAGACCGTCTGTCTCAGACCGTCTGTCTCAGACCGTCTGTCTCAGACCGTCTGTTTCATACCGTCTGTCTCACACCGTCTGTCTCAGACCGTCCGTCTCAGACTGTCTGTCTCAGAACGTCTGTCACAGACCGTCTGTCTCAGGCCGTCTATCTCGTCCCGTCTGTCTCAGACCGTCTGTCTCAGACCGTCTGTCTCAGACCGTCTGTCTCAGAGCAGCTGTCTCAGATCGTCTGTCTCAGACCGTCTGTCTCAGGCCGTCTGTCTCAGACCGTCTGTTTCATACTGTCTGTCTCACACCGTCTGTCTCAGACCGTCTGTCTCAGACCGTCTGTCTCAGACCGTCTGTTTCATACCGCCTGTCTCAGGCCGTCTGTCTCAGGCCGTCTGCCTCAGACCGTCTGTCTCAGACCGTCTGTTTCATACCGTCTGTCTCAGACCGTCTGTCTCAGACCGTCTGTCTCAGACCGCCTGTCTCCGACTGTCTGTCTCGGACCGTCTGTCTCAGACCGCCGGTCTCAGACCGTCTGTTTCAGGCCGTCTGGGTCATACCGTCTATCTCGTTCCGTCGGTCTCAGACCAGCTGTCTCAGACCGTCTGTCTCAGACCGTCTGTCTCAGACCGTCTGTTTCATACCGTCTGTCTCATACCGTCTGTCTCAGACCGTCTGTCTCAGACCGTCTGTCTTAGACCGTCTGTGTCAGACCGTCTGTCTCAGACCGTCTGTCTCAGACCGTCTGTCTCAGATCGTCAGTATCACGCCGTCTGTCTCAGGCCGTCTGCTTCAGACTGTCTGTTCAGACCGTCTGTTTCATACTGTCTGTCTCACATCGTCTGTCTCAGACCGTCTGTCTGAGACCGTCTGTCTCAGACCGTCTGTCTCAGACCGTCTGTCTCAGACCGTCTGTCTCAGACCGTCTGTTTCATACCGTCTGTCTCACACCGTCTGTCTCAGACCGTCTGTCTGAGACCGTCTGTCTCAGACCGTCCGTCTCAGACTGTCTGTCTCAGAACGTCTGTCACAGACCGTCTGTCTCAGGCCGTCTATCTCGTCCCGTCTGTCTCAGACCGTCTGTCTCAGAACGTTTATCTCGTCCCGTCGGTCTCAGACCAGCTGTCTCAGACCGTCTGTCTCAGAACGTTTATCTCGTCCCGTCGGTCTCAGACCAGCTGTCTCAGACCGTCTGTCTCAGACCGTCTGTTTCATACCGTCTGTCTCAGGCCGTCTGCCTCAGACCGTCTGTCTCAGACCGTCTGTTTCATACTGTCTGTCTCACACCGTCTGTCTCAGACCGTCTGTCTGAGACCGTCTGTCTCAGACCGTCTGTCTCAGACCGTCTGTCTCAGACCGTCTGTCTCAGACCGTCTGTTTCATACCGTCTGTCTCACACCGTCTGTCTCAGACCGTCTGTCTGAGACCGTCTGTCTCAGACCGTCCGTCTCAGACTGTCTGTCTCAGAACGTCTGTCACAGACCGTCTGTCTTAGCCGTCTGTCTCAGACCGTCTGTCTCAGTCCAGCTGTCTCAGACCGTCTGTCTCAGACCGTCTGTCTCAGACTGTCTGTCTCAGACCGTCTGTCTCCGACCGTCTGTCTCAGACCGTCTGTCTCAGACTGTCTGTCTCAGACCGCCTGTCTCAGACCGTCTGTCTCAGGACAACTGTCTCAGACCGTCTATCTCGTCCCGTCGGTATCAGACCGTCTGTCTCAGACCAGCTGTCTCAGACCGTCTGTCTCGGACCGTCAGTCTCGGACAGTCTGTCTCGGATCGTCTGTCTCAGACCGTCTGTCTCAGACCGTCTGTCTCATTCCGTCTGTTTCATACCGTTTGTCTCACACCGTCTGTCTAAGACCGTCTGTCTGAGACCGTCTGTCTCAGACCGTCCGTCTCAGACTGTCTATCTCAGAACGTCTGTCACAGACCGTCTGTCTCAGGCCGTCTGTCTCAGACCGTCTGTCTCAGTCCGTCTGTTTCATACCATCTGTCTCACACCGTCTGTCTCAGACCGTCCGTCTCAGACTGTCTATCTCAGAACGTCTGTCACAGACCGTCTGTCTCAGGCCGTCTGTCTCACACCGTCTGTCTCAGACCGTCTGTCTGAGATCGTCTGTCTCAGACCGTCTGTCTCAGACGGTCTGTCTCAGAACGTCTGTCACAGACCGTCTGTCTCAGGCCGTCTGTCTCAGACCGCCTGTCTCCGACTGTCTGTCTCGGACCGTCTGTCTCAGACCGCCTGTCTCAGACCGTCTGCCTCAGGCCGTCTGGTTCATACCGTCTATCTCGTTCCGTCGGTCTCAGACCAGCTGTCTCAGACCGTCTGTCTCAGACCGTCTGTTTCATACCGTCCGTCTCACACCGTCTGTCTCAGACCGTCTGTCTCAGACCGTCTGTCTCAGGACAACTGTCTCAGACCGTCTATGTCGTCCCGTCGGTCTCAGACCGTCTGTCTCAGACCAGCTGTCTCAGACCGTCTGTCTCAGACCGTCTGTTTCATACCGTCTGTCTCACACCGTCTGTCTTAGACCGTCTATCTCAGCCCGTCGGCATCAGACCGTCTGTCTCAGTCCGTATGTCTCAGATCCTCTGTCTCGGACCGTCTGTCTCGGACCGTCTGTCTCGGACCGTCTGTCTCGGACCGTCTGTCTCGGACCGTCTGTGTCGGACCGTCGGTCTCGGACCGTCTGTCTCGGACCGTCTGTCTCCGACTGTCTGTCTCGGACCGTCTGTCTCAGACCGCCTGTCTCAGACCGTCTGTCTCAGACCGTCTGTCTCAGACCGTCTGTCTCAGACCGTCTGTCTCAGACCGTCTGTCTCAGACCGTCTGTCTTAGACCGTCTCTCTCAGACCGTCTGTCTCAGACCAGCTGTCTCAGACCGTGTGTCTCAGACCGTCTGTCTCAGGCCGTCTGCCTCAGACCGTCTGTCTCAGACCGTCTATCCCGTCCCGTCTGTCTCAGACCGCCTGTCTCAGAACGTCTATATCGTCCCGTCGGTCTCAGACCATCTGTCTCAGACCATCTGTCTCAGACCGTCTGTTTCATACCGTCTGTCTCACACCGTCTGTCTCAGACCGTCTGTCTTACACCGTCTGTCTCAGACCGTCTGTCTCAGACCGTCTGTCTCAGACCGTCTGTCTCAGGCCGTCTGTCTCAGGCCGTCTGCCTCAGACCGTCTGTCTCAGACCGTCTGTTTCATACTGTCTGTCTCACACCGTCTGTCTCAGACCGTCTGTCTCAGACCGTCTGTCTCAGACCGTCTGTCTCAGACCGTCTGTCTCAGGCCGTCTGTCTCAGGCCGTCTGCCTCAGACCGTCTGTCTCAGACCGTCTGTTTCATACCGCCTGTCTCACACCGCCTGTCTCACACCGTCTGTCTCAGACCGTCTGTCTGAGACCGTCTGTCTCAGACCGTCCGTCTCAGACTGTCTGTCTCAGAACGTCTGTCACAGACCGTCTGTCTTAGCCGTCTGTCTCAGACCGTCTGTCTCAGTCCAGCTGTCTCAGACCGTCTGTCTCAGACCGTCTGTCTCAGACTGTCTGTCTCAGACCGTCTGTCTCCGACCGTCTGTCTCAGACCGTCTGTCTCAGACTGTCTGTCTCAGACCGCCTGTCTCAGACCGTCTGTCTCAGGACAACTGTCTCAGACCGTCTATCTCGTCCCGTCGGTATCAGACCGTCTGTCTCAGACCAGCTGTCTCAGACCGTCTGTCTCGGACCGTCAGTCTCGGACAGTCTGTCTCGGATCGTCTGTCTCAGACCGTCTGTCTCAGACCGTCTGTCTCATTCCGTCTGTTTCATACCGTTTGTCTCACACCGTCTGTCTAAGACCGTCTGTCTGAGACCGTCTGTCTCAGACCGTCCGTCTCAGACTGTCTATCTCAGAACGTCTGTCTCAGACCGTCTGTTTCATACCGTCTGTCTCACACCGTCTGTCTTAGACCGTCTATCTCAGCCCGTCGGCATCAGACCGTCTGTCTCAGTCCGTATGTCTCAGATCCTCTGTCTCGGACCGTCTGTCTCGGACCGTCTGTCTCGGACCGTCTGTCTCGGACCGTCTGTCTCGGACCGTCTGTGTCGGACCGTCGGTCTCGGACCGTCTGTCTCGGACCGTCTGTCTCCGACTGTCTGTCTCGGACCGTCTGTCTCAGACCGCCTGTCTCAGACCGTCTGTCTCAGACCGTCTGTCTCAGACCGTCTGTCTCAGACCGTCTGTCTCAGACCGTCTGTCTCAGACCGTCTGTCTTAGACCGTCTCTCTCAGACCGTCTGTCTCAGACCAGCTGTCTCAGACCGTGTGTCTCAGACCGTCTGTCTCAGGCCGTCTGCCTCAGACCGTCTGTCTCAGACCGTCTATCCCGTCCCGTCTGTCTCAGACCGCCTGTCTCAGAACGTCTATATCGTCCCGTCGGTCTCAGACCATCTGTCTCAGACCATCTGTCTCAGACCGTCTGTTTCATACCGTCTGTCTCACACCGTCTGTCTCAGACCGTCTGTCTTACACCGTCTGTCTCAGACCGTCTGTCTCAGACCGTCTGTCTCAGACCGTCTGTCTCAGGCCGTCTGTCTCAGGCCGTCTGCCTCAGACCGTCTGTCTCAGACCGTCTGTTTCATACTGTCTGTCTCACACCGTCTGTCTCAGACCGTCTGTCTCAGACCGTCTGTCTCAGACCGTCTGTCTCAGACCGTCTGTCTCAGGCCGTCTGTCTCAGGCCGTCTGCCTCAGACCGTCTGTCTCAGACCGTCTGTTTCATACCGCCTGTCTCACACCGCCTGTCTCACACCGTCTGTCTCAGACCGTCTGTCTGAGACCGTCTGTCACAGACCGTCTGTCTGAGACCGTCTGTCACAGACCGTCTGTCTCATCCCGTCGGTCTCAGACCGTCTGTCCCAGACCAGCTGTCTCAGACCGTCTGTCTCAGACCGTCTGCCTCAGACCGTCCGTCTCAGACCGTCTATCTCGTCCCGTCTGTCTCAGAACTCCCGTCTCAGACCGTCTGTCTGAGACCGTCTGTCTCAGACCGTCTGTCTCAGACCGTCTGTCTCAGACCGTCTGTCTCAGACCGTCTGTTTCATACCGTCTGTCTCAGACCGTTTGTCTCAGACCAGCTGTCTCAGACCGTCTGTCTCAGACCGTCTGCCTCAGACCGTCCGTCCCAGACCGTCTGTCTCAGACCGTCTGTCTCAGACCGTTTGTCTCAGGCCGTCTGCCTCAGACCGTCTGTCCCAGACCGTCTATCTCGTCCCGTCTGTCTCGTCCCGTCTGTCTCAGAACGTCTATCTCGTCTCGTCGGTCTCAGACCGTCTGTCTCAGACCGTCTGTTTCATACTGTCTGTCTCACACCGTCTGTCTCAGACCGTCTGTCTTAGACCGTCTGTCTCTGACCGTCTGTCTCAGACCGTCTGTCTCAGACCGTCTGTCACAGACCGTCTGTCTCAGACCGTCTGTCTCAGACCGTCTGTCTCAACCGTCTGTCTCAGACCGTCTGTCTCAGGCCGTCTCCCTCAGACCGTCTCCCTCAGACCGTCTGTATCAGACCGTCTGTTTCATACCGTCTGTCTCACACCGTCTGTCTCAGACCGTCTGTCTGAGACCGTCTGCCTCAGACCGTCTGTCTCAGACCGTCTGTCTCAGAACGTCTGTCTCAGACCGTCTGTCTCAGGCCGTCTGCCTCAGACCGTCTGTCTCAGACCGTCTGTTTCATACTGTCTGTCTCAGACCGTCTGTCTCTAACCGTCTGTCTCAGACCGTCTGCCTCAGGCCGTCTGCTTCATACCGTCTATCTCATCCCGTCGGTCTCAGACCGCCTGTCTCAGACCGTCTGCCTCAGACCGTCCGTCTCAGACCGTCTATCTCGTCCCGTCTGTCTCAGACCGTCTGTGTCAGAACGTCTGCCTCAGACCGTCTGTCTCAGAACGTCTGTAACACACCGTCTGTCTCAGACCGTCTGTCTCAGACCGTCTGCCTCAGACCGTCTGTCTCAGACCGTCTGTCTTAGACCGTCTGTCTCAGACCGTCTGTCTCAGACCGTCTGTCTCAGACCGTCTGTCTCAGACCGTCTGTCTCAGATCGTCAGTATCACGCCGTCTGTCTCAGGCCGTCTGCCTCAGACCGTCTGTCTCAGACCGTCTGTTTCATACTGTCTGTCTCACACCGTCTGTCTCAGACCGTCTGTCTGAGACCGTCTGTCTCAGACCGTCTGTCTCAGACCGTCTGTCTCAGACCGTCTGTCTCAGACCGTCTGTTTCATACCGTCTGTCTCACACCGTCTGTCTCAGACCGTCTGTCTGAGACCGTCTGTCTCAGACCGTCCGTCTCAGACTGTCTGTCTCAGAACGTCTGTCACAGACCGTCTGTCTTAGGCCGTCTGTCTCAGACCGTCTGTCTCAGTCCAGCTGTCTCAGACCGTCTGTCTCAGACCGTCTGTCTCAGACTGTCTGTCTCAGACCGTCTGTCTCCGACCGTCTGTCTCAGACCGTCTGTCTCAGACTGTCTGTCTCAGACCGCCTGTCTCAGACCGTCTGTCTCAGGACAACTGTCTCAGACCGTCTATCTCGTCCCGTCGGTATCAGACCGTCTGTCTCAGACCAGCTGTCTCAGACCGTCTGTCTCGGACCGTCAGTCTCGGACAGTCTGTCTCGGATCGTCTGTCTCAGACCGTCTGTCTCAGACCGTCTGTCTCATACCGTCTGTTTCATACCGTTTGTCTCACACCGTCTGTCTAAGACCGTCTGTCTGAGACCGTCTGTCTCAGACCGTCCGTCTCAGACTGTCTATCTCAGAACGTCTGTCACAGACCGTCTGTCTCAGGCCGTCTGTCTCAGACCGTCTGTCTCAGACCGTCTGTTTCATACCGTCTGTCTCAGACCGTCTGTTTCATACCGTCTGTCTCACACCGTCTGTCTCAGACCGTCCGTCTCAGACTGTCTATCTCAGAACGTCTGTCACAGACCGTCTGTCTCAGGCCGTCTGTCTCACACCGTCTCTCTCAGACCGTCTGTCTGAGATCGTCTGTCTCAGACCGTCTGTCTCAGACGGTCTGTCTCAGAACGTCTGTCACAGACCGTCTGTCTCAGGCCGTCTGTCTCAGACCGCCTGTCTCCGACTGTCTGTCTCGGACCGTCTGTCTCAGACCGCCTGTCTCAGACCGTCTGCCTCAGGCCGTCTGGTTCATACCGTCTATCTCGTTCCGTCGGTCTCAGACCAGCTGTCTCAGACCGTCTGTCTCAGACCGTCTGTTTCATACCGTCCGTCTCACACCGTCTGTCTCAGACCGTCTGTCTCAGACCGTCTGTCTCAGGACAACTGTCTCAGACCGTCTATGTCGTCCCGTCGGTCTCAGACCGTCTGTCTCAGACCAGCTGTCTCAGACCGTCTGTCTCAGACCGTCTGTTTCATACCGTCTGTCTCACACCGTCTGTCACAGACCGTCTGTCTTAGACCGTCTATCTCAGCCCGTCGGCATCAGACCGTCTGTCTCAGTCCGTATGTCTCAGATCCTCTGTCTCGGACCGTCTGTCTCGGACCGTCTGTCTCGGACCGTCTGTCTCGGACCGTCTGTCTCGGACCGTCTGTGTCGGACCGTCGGTCTCGGACCGTCTGTCTCGGACCGTCTGTCTCCGACTGTCTGTCTCGGACCGTCTGTCTCAGACCGCCTGTCTCAGACCGTCTGTCTCAGACCGTCTGTCTCAGACCGTCTGTCTCAGACCGTCTGTCTCAGACCGTCTGTCTCAGACCGTCTGTCTCAGACCGTCTCTCTCAGACCGTCTGTCTCAGACCAGCTGTCTCAGACCGTGTGTCTCAGACCGTCTGTCTCAGGCCGTCTGCCTCAGACCGTCTGTCTCAGACCGTCTATCCCGTCCCGTCTGTCTCAGACCGCCTGTCTCAGAACGTCTATATCGTCCCGTCGGTCTCAGACCATCTGTCTCAGACCATCTGTCTCAGACCGTCTGTTTCATACCGTCTGTCTCACACCGTCTGTCTCAGACCGTCTGTCTTACACCGTCTGTCTCAGACCGTCTGTCTCAGACCGTCTGTCTCAGACCGTCTGTCTCAGGCCGTCTGTCTCAGGCCGTCTGCCTCAGACCGTCTGTCTCAGACCGTCTGTTTCATACTGTCTGTCTCACACCGTCTGTCTCAGACCGTCTGTCTCAGACCGTCTGTCTCAGACCGTCTGTCTCAGACCGTCTGTCTCAGGCCGTCTGTCTCAGGCCGTCTGCCTCAGACCGTCTGTCTCAGACCGTCTGTTTCATACCGCCTGTCTCACACCGCCTGTCTCACACCGTCTGTCTCAGACCGTCTGTCTGAGACCGTCTGTCACAGACCGTCTGTCTGAGACCGTCTGTCACAGACCGTCTGTCTCATCCCGTCCGTCTCAGACCGTCTATCTCGTCCCGTCTGTCTCAGAACTCCCGTCTCAGACCGTCTGCCTCCGACCGTCTGCCTCAGAACATCTGTCACAGACCGTCTGTCTCGGACCGTCTGTCTCAGACCGTCTGTCTCAGACCGTCTGTCTGAGACCGTCTGTCTCAGACCGTCTGTCTCAGATCGTCTGTCTCGGACCGTCTGTCTCAGACCGCCTGTCTCAGACCGTCTGTCTCAGGCCGTCTGCTTCATACCGTCTATCTCATCCCGTCGGTCTCAGACCGTCTGTCTCAGACCAGCTGTCTCAGACCGTCTGCCTCAGACCGTCCGTCTCAGACCGTCTATCTCAGAACGTCTGTCACAGACCGTCTGTCTCAGGCCGTCTGTCTCAGACCGTCTGTCTCAGACCGCCTGTCTCCGACTGTCTGTCTCGGACCATCTGTCTCAGACCGCCTGTCTCAGACCGTCAGTCTCAGGCCGTCTGGTTCATACCGTCTATCTCGTTCCGTCGGTCTCAGACCAGCAGTCTCAGACCGTCTGTCTCAGACCGTCTGTTTCATACCGTCTGTCTCACACCGTCTGCCTCAGACCGTCTGTCTCAGACCGTCTGTTTCATACTGTCTGTCTCACACCGTCTGTCTCAGACCGTCTGTCTCAGTCCGTATGTCTCAGATCCTCTGTCTCGGACCGTCTGTCTCGGACCGTCTGTCTCGGACCGTCTGTCTCGGACCGTCTGTCTCGGACCGTCTGTCTCAGGCCGTCTGGTTCATACCGTCTATCTCGTTCCGTCGGTCTCAGACCAGCTGTCTCAGACCGTCTGTCTCAGACCGTCTGTTTCATACCGTCTGTCTCACACCGTCTGCCTCAGACCGTCTGTCTCAGACCGTCTGTTTCATACTGTCTGTCTCACACCGTCTGTCTCAGACCGTCTGTCTGAGACCGTCTGTCTCAGACCGTCTGTCTCAGATCGTCTGTCTCGGACCGTCTGTCTCAGACCGCCTGTCTCAGACCGTCTGTCTCAGGCCGTCTGCTTCATACCGTCTATCTCATCCCGTCGGTCTCAGACCGTCTGTCTCAGACCAGCTGTCTCAGACCGTCTGCCTCAGACCGTCCGTCTCAGACCGTCTATCTCAGAACGTCTGTCACAGACCGTCTCTCTCAGGCCGTCTGTCTCAGACCGTCTGTCTCAGACCGCCTGTCTCCGACTGTCTGTCTCGGACCATCTGTCTCAGACCGCCTGTCTCAGACCGTCAGTCTCAGGCCGTCTGGTTCATACCGTCTATCTCGTTCCGTCTGTCTCAGACCAGCAGTCTCAGACCGTCTGTCTCAGACCGTCTGTTTCATACCGTCTGTCTCACACCGTCTGCCTCAGACCGTCTGTCTCAGACCGTCTGTTTCATACTGTCTGTCTCACACCGTCTGTCTCAGACCGTCTGTCTCAGTCCGTATGTCTCAGATCCTCTGTCTCGGACCGTCTGTCTCGGACCGTCTGTCTCGGACCGTCTGTCTCGGACCGTCTGTCTCAGGCCGTCTGGTTCATACCGTCTATCTCGTTCCGTCGGTCTCAGACCAGCTGTCTCAGACCGTCTGTCTCAGACCGTCTGTTTCATACCGTCTGTCTCACACCGTCTGCCTCAGACCGTCTGTCTCAGACCGTCTGTTTCATACTGTCTGTCTCACACCGTCTGTCTCAGACCGTCTGTCTGAGACCGTCTGTCTCAGACCGTCTGTCTCAGACCGTCTGTCTCAGACCGTCTGTCTCAGACCGTCTGTCTCAGACCGTCTGTTTCATACCGTCTGTCTCACACCGTCTGTCTAAGACCGTCTGTCTGAGACCGTCTGTCTCAGACCGTCCGTCTCAGACTGTCTATCTCAGAACGTCTGTCACAGACCGTCTGTCTCAGGGCGTCTGTCTCAGACCGTCTGTCTCAGACCGTGTGTCTCAGACCGTCTGTTTCATACCGTCTGTCTCACACCGTCTGTCTCAGACCGTCTGTCTTAGACCGTCTGTCTCAGACCGTCTGTCTCAGACCGTCTGTCTCAGACCGTCTGTCTCAGACCGTCTGTCTCAGGCCGTCTGTCTCAGGCCGTCTGTCTCAGACCGTCTGTCTGAGACCGTCTGTCACAGACCGTCTGTCTGAGACCGTCTGTCACAGACCGTCTGTCTCATCCCGTCGGTCTCAGACCGTCTGTCCCAGACCAGCTGTCTCAGACCGTCTGTCTCAGACCGTCTGCCTCAGACCGTCCGTCTCAGACCGTCTATCTCGTCCCGTCTGTCTCAGAACTCCCGTCTCAGACCGTCTGCCTCAGACCGTCTGCCTCAGAACATCTGTCACAGACCGTCTGTCTCGGACTGTCTGTCTCGGACCGTCTGTCTCAGACCGCCTGTCTCAGACCGTCTGTCTCAGACCGTCTGTCTCAGACCGTCTGTCTCAGACTGTCTGTCTCAGACCGTCTGTCTCAGACCGTCTGTCTCAGACCGTCTGTCTCAGACCAGCTGTCTCAGACCGTCTGTCTCAGACCGTCTGCCTCAGACCGTCCGTCTCAGACCTTCTATCTCGTCCCGTCTGTCTCAGACCGTCTGTCTCAGACCGTCTGTCTCAGAACGTCTATCTCGTCCCGTCGGTCTCAGACCAGCTGTCTCAGACCGTCTATCTCGTCCCGTCGGTCTCAGACCAGCTGTCTCAGACCATCTGTCTCAGACCGTCTGTTTCATACCGTCTGTCTCACACCGTCTGTCTCAGACCGTCTGTCTTAGACCGTCTGTCTCGTCCCGTCTGTCTCAGAACTTCCGTCTCAGACCGTCTGCCTCAGACCGTCTGTCTCAGAACGTCGGTCACAGACCGTCTGTCTCAGACCGTCTGTCTCAGACCGTCTGTCTCAGACCGTCTGTCTCAGACCGTCTGTCTCAGACAGTCTGTCTCAGACCGTCTGGCTCAGACCGTCTGTCTCAGACCGTCTGTCTCAGGCCGTCTGCCTCAGACCGTCTGTCTCAGACCGTCTATCCCGTCCCGTCTGTCTCAGACCGCCTGTCTCAGAACGTCTATCTCGTCCCGTCGGTCTCAGATCAGCTGTCTCAGACCATCTGTCTCAGACCGTCTGTCTCAGGCCGTCTGCCTCAGACCGTCTGTCTCAGACCGTCTATCCCGTCCCGTCTGTCTCAGACCGCCTGTCTCAGAACGTCTATCTCGTCCCGTCGGTCTCTGACCAGCTGTCTCAGACCGTCTATCTCGTCCCGTCGGTCTCAGACCAGCTGTCTCAGACCATCTGTCTCAGACCGTCTGTTTCATACCGTCTGTCTCACACCGTCTGTCTCAGACCGTCTGTCTTAGACCGTCTGTCTCGTCCCGTCTGTCTCAGAACTTCCGTCTCAGACCGTCTGCCTCAGACCGTCTGTCTCAGAACGTCTGTCACAGACCGTCTGTCTCAGACCGTCTGTCACAGACCGTCTGTCTCAGACCGTCTGTCTCAGGCCGTCTGTCTCAGGCCGTCTGCCTCAGACCGTCTGTCTCAGACCGTCTGTTTCATACTGTCTGTCTCACACCGTCTGTCTCAGACCGTCTGTCTGAGACCGTCTGTCTCAGACCGTCTGTTTCATACCGTCTGTCTCACACCGTCTGTCACAGACCGTCTGTCTTAGACCGTCTATCTCAGCCCGTCGGCATCAGACCGTCTGTCTCAGTCCGTATGTCTCAGATCCTCTGTCTCAGGCCGTCTGTCTCAGGCCGTCTGCCTCAGACCGTCTGTCTCAGACCGTCTGTTTCATACTGTCTGTCTCACACCGTCTGTCTCAGACCGTCTGTCTCAGACCGTCTGTCTCAGACCGTCTGTCTCAGACCGTCTGTCTCAGACCAGCTGTCTCAGACCGTCTGTCTCAGACCGTCTGCCTCAGACCGTCCGTCTCAGACCTTCTATCTCGTCCCGTCTGTCTCAGACCGTCTGTCTCAGAACGTCTATCTCGTCCCGTCGGTCTCAGACCAGCTCTCTCAGACCGTCTATCTCGTCCCGTCGGTCTCAGACCGTCTGTCTTAGACCGTCTGTCTCGTCCCGTCTGTCTCAGAACTTCCGTCTCAGACCGTCTGCCTCAGACCGTCTGCCTCAGACCGTCTGCCTCAGAACGTCTGTCACAGACCGTCTGTCTCAGACCGTCTGTCTCAGACCGCCTGTCTCAGACCGTCTGTCTCAGACCGTCTGGCTCAGACCGTCTGTCTCAGACCGTCTGTCTCAGGCCGTCTGCCTCAGACCGTCTGTCTCAGACCGTCTATCCCGTCCCGTCTGTCTCAGACCGCCTGTCTCAGAACGTCTATCTCGTCCCGTCGGTCTCAGATCAGCTGTCTCAGACCATCTGTCTCAGACCGTCTGTTTCATACCGTCTGTCTCACACCGTCAGTCTCAGACCGTCTTTCTTACACCGTCTGTCCCAGACCGTCTGTCTCAGACCGTCTGTCTCAGACCGTCTGTCTCAGGCCGTCTGTCTCAGGCCGTCTGCCTCAGACCGTCTGTCTCAGACCGTCTGTTTCATACTGTCTGTCTCACACCGTCTGTCTCAGACCGTCTGTCTGAGACCGTCTGTCTCAGACCGTCTGTCTCAGGCCGTCTGTCTCAGGCCGTCTGCCTCAGACCGTCTGTCTCAGACCGTCTGTTTCATACCGTCTGTCTCACACCGTCTGTCTCAGACCGCGTGTCTGAGACCGTCTGTCACAGACCGTCTGTCTGAGACCGTCTGTCACAGACCGTCTGTCTCATCCCGTCGGTCTCAGACCGTCTGTCCCAGACCAGCTGTCTCAGACCGTCTGTCTCAGACCGTCTGCCTCAGACCGTCCGTCTCAGACCGTCTATCTCGTCCCGTCTGTCTCAGAACTCCCGTCTCAGACCGTCTGCCTCAGACCGTCTGCCTCAGACCGTCTGCCTCAGACCGTCTGTCTCAGACCGTCTGTCTCAGACCGTCTGTCTCAGACCGTCTGTCTCGTCCCGTCGGTCTCAGACCAGCTGTCTCAGACCATCTGTCTCAGACCGTCTGTTTCATACCGTCTGTCTCACACCGTCTGTCTCAGACCGTCTGTCTTAGACCGTCTGTCTCGTCCCGTCTGTCTCAGAACTTCCGTCTCAGACCGTCTGCCTCAGACCGTCTGTCTCAGAACGTCTGTCACAGACCGTCTGTCTCAGACCGTCTGTCTCAGACCGTCTGTCTCAGACCGTCTGTCTCAGACAGTCTGTCTCAGACCGTCTGTCTCAGGCCGTCTGCCTCAGACCGTCTGTCTCAGACCGTCTATCCCGTCCCGTCTGTCTCAGACCGCCTGTCTCAGAACGTCTATCTCGTCCCGTCGGTCTCAGATCAGCTGTCTCAGACCATCTGTCTCAGACCGTCTGTTTCATACCGTCTGTCTCACACCGTCACTCTCAGACCGTCTGTCTTACACCGTCTGTCCCAGACCGTCTGTCACAGACCGTCTGTCTCAGACCGTCTGTCTCAGGCCGTCTGTCTCAGGCCGTCTGCCTCAGACCGTCTGTCTCAGACCGTCTGTTTCATACCGTCTGTCTCACGCCGTCTGTCTCAGGCCGTCTGCCTCAGACCGTCTGTCTCAGACCGTCTGTTTCATACCGTCTGTCTCACACCGTCTGTCTCAGACCGTCTGTCTTACACCGTCTGTCTCAGACCGTCTGTCTCAGACCGTCTGTCTCAGACCGTCTGTCTCAGGCCGTCTGTCTCAGGCCGTCTGCCTCAGACCGTCTGTCTCAGACCGTCTGTTTCATACTGTCTGTCTCACACCGTCTGTCTCAGACCGTCTGTCTCAGACCGTCTGTCTCAGACCGTCTGTCTCAGACCGTCTGTCTCAGGCCGTCTGTCTCAGGCCGTCTGCCTCAGACCGTCTGTCTCAGACCGTCTGTTTCATACCGCCTGTCTCACACCGCCTGTCTCACACCGTCTGTCTCAGACCGTCTGTCTGAGACCGTCTGTCACAGACCGTCTGTCTGAGACCGTCTGTCACAGACCGTCTGTCTCATCCCGTCCGTCTCAGACCGTCTATCTCGTCCCGTCTGTCTCAGAACTCCCGTCTCAGACCGTCTGCCTCCGACCGTCTGCCTCAGAACATCTGTCACAGACCGTCTGTCTCGGACCGTCTGTCTCAGACCGTCTGTCTCAGACCGTCTGTCTGAGACCGTCTGTCTCAGACCGTCTGTCTCAGATCGTCTGTCTCGGACCGTCTGTCTCAGACCGCCTGTCTCAGACCGTCTGTCTCAGGCCGTCTGCTTCATACCGTCTATCTCATCCCGTCGGTCTCAGACCGTCTGTCTCAGACCAGCTGTCTCAGACCGTCTGCCTCAGACCGTCCGTCTCAGACCGTCTATCTCAGAACGTCTGTCACAGACCGTCTGTCTCAGGCCGTCTGTCTCAGACCGTCTGTCTCAGACCGCCTGTCTCCGACTGTCTGTCTCGGACCATCTGTCTCAGACCGCCTGTCTCAGACCGTCAGTCTCAGGCCGTCTGGTTCATACCGTCTATCTCGTTCCGTCGGTCTCAGACCAGCAGTCTCAGACCGTCTGTCTCAGACCGTCTGTTTCATACCGTCTGTCTCACACCGTCTGCCTCAGACCGTCTGTCTCAGACCGTCTGTTTCATACTGTCTGTCTCACACCGTCTGTCTCAGACCGTCTGTCTCAGTCCGTATGTCTCAGATCCTCTGTCTCGGACCGTCTGTCTCGGACCGTCTGTCTCGGACCGTCTGTCTCGGACCGTCTGTCTCGGACCGTCTGTCTCAGGCCGTCTGGTTCATACCGTCTATCTCGTTCCGTCGGTCTCAGACCAGCTGTCTCAGACCGTCTGTCTCAGACCGTCTGTTTCATACCGTCTGTCTCACACCGTCTGCCTCAGACCGTCTGTCTCAGACCGTCTGTTTCATACTGTCTGTCTCACACCGTCTGTCTCAGACCGTCTGTCTGAGACCGTCTGTCTCAGACCGTCTGTCTCAGATCGTCTGTCTCGGACCGTCTGTCTCAGACCGCCTGTCTCAGACCGTCTGTCTCAGGCCGTCTGCTTCATACCGTCTATCTCATCCCGTCGGTCTCAGACCGTCTGTCTCAGACCAGCTGTCTCAGACCGTCTGCCTCAGACCGTCCGTCTCAGACCGTCTATCTCAGAACGTCTGTCACAGACCGTCTGTCTCAGGCCGTCTGTCTCAGACCGTCTGTCTCAGACCGCCTGTCTCCGACTGTCTGTCTCGGACCATCTGTCTCAGACCGCCTGTCTCAGACCGTCAGTCTCAGGCCGTCTGGTTCATACCGTCTATCTCGTTCCGTCTGTCTCAGACCAGCAGTCTCAGACCGTCTGTCTCAGACCGTCTGTTTCATACCGTCTGTCTCACACCGTCTGCCTCAGACCGTCTGTCTCAGACCGTCTGTTTCATACTGTCTGTCTCACACCGTCTGTCTCAGACCGTCTGTCTCAGTCCGTATGTCTCAGATCCTCTGTCTCGGACCGTCTGTCTCGGACCGTCTGTCTCGGACCGTCTGTCTCGGACCGTCTGTCTCGGACCGTCTGTCTCAGGCCGTCTGGTTCATACCGTCTATCTCGTTCCGTCGGTCTCAGACCAGCTGTCTCAGACCGTCTGTCTCAGACCGTCTGTTTCATACCGTCTGTCTCACACCGTCTGCCTCAGACCGTCTGTCTCAGACCGTCTGTTTCATACTGTCTGTCTCACACCGTCTGTCTCAGACCGTCTGTCTGAGACCGTCTGTCTCAGACCGTCTGTCTCAGACCGTCTGTCTCAGACCGTCTGTCTCAGTCCGTATGTCTCAGATCCTCTGTCTCGGACCGTCTGTCTCGGACCGTCTGTCTCAGACCGTCTGTCTCAGGCCGTCTGTCTCAGGCCGTCTGCCTCAGACCGTCTGTCTCAGACCGTCTGTTTCATACTGTCTGTCTCACACCGTCTGTCTCAGACCGTCTGTCTCAGACCGTCTGTCTCAGACCGTCTGTCTCAGACCGTCTGTCTCAGGCCGTCTGTCTCAGGCCGTCTGCCTCAGACCGTCTGTCTCAGACCGTCTGTTTCATACCGCCTGTCTCACACCGCCTGTCTCACACCGTCTGTCTCAGACCGTCTGTCTGAGACCGTCTGTCACAGACCGTCTGTCTGAGACCGTCTGTCACAGACCGTCTGTCTCATCCCGTCCGTCTCAGACCGTCTATCTCGTCCCGTCTGTCTCAGAACTCCCGTCTCAGACCGTCTGCCTCCGACCGTCTGCCTCAGAACATCTGTCACAGACCGTCTGTCTCGGACCGTCTGTCTCAGACCGTCTGTCTCAGACCGTCTGTCTGAGACCGTCTGTCTCAGACCGTCTGTCTCAGATCGTCTGTCTCGGACCGTCTGTCTCAGACCGCCTGTCTCAGACCGTCTGTCTCAGGCCGTCTGCTTCATACCGTCTATCTCATCCCGTCGGTCTCAGACCGTCTGTCTCAGACCAGCTGTCTCAGACCGTCTGCCTCAGACCGTCCGTCTCAGACCGTCTATCTCAGAACGTCTGTCACAGACCGTCTGTCTCAGGCCGTCTGTCTCAGACCGTCTGTCTCAGACCGCCTGTCTCCGACTGTCTGTCTCGGACCATCTGTCTCAGACCGCCTGTCTCAGACCGTCAGTCTCAGGCCGTCTGGTTCATACCGTCTATCTCGTTCCGTCGGTCTCAGACCAGCAGTCTCAGACCGTCTGTCTCAGACCGTCTGTTTCATACCGTCTGTCTCACACCGTCTGCCTCAGACCGTCTGTCTCAGACCGTCTGTTTCATACTGTCTGTCTCACACCGTCTGTCTCAGACCGTCTGTCTCAGTCCGTATGTCTCAGATCCTCTGTCTCGGACCGTCTGTCTCGGACCGTCTGTCTCGGACCGTCTGTCTCGGACCGTCTGTCTCGGACCGTCTGTCTCAGGCCGTCTGGTTCATACCGTCTATCTCGTTCCGTCGGTCTCAGACCAGCTGTCTCAGACCGTCTGTCTCAGACCGTCTGTTTCATACCGTCTGTCTCACACCGTCTGCCTCAGACCGTCTGTCTCAGACCGTCTGTTTCATACTGTCTGTCTCACACCGTCTGTCTCAGACCGTCTGTCTGAGACCGTCTGTCTCAGACCGTCTGTCTCAGATCGTCTGTCTCGGACCGTCTGTCTCAGACCGCCTGTCTCAGACCGTCTGTCTCAGGCCGTCTGCTTCATACCGTCTATCTCATCCCGTCGGTCTCAGACCGTCTGTCTCAGACCAGCTGTCTCAGACCGTCTGCCTCAGACCGTCCGTCTCAGACCGTCTATCTCAGAACGTCTGTCACAGACCGTCTGTCTCAGGCCGTCTGTCTCAGACCGTCTGTCTCAGACCGCCTGTCTCCGACTGTCTGTCTCGGACCATCTGTCTCAGACCGCCTGTCTCAGACCGTCAGTCTCAGGCCGTCTGGTTCATACCGTCTATCTCGTTCCGTCTGTCTCAGACCAGCAGTCTCAGACCGTCTGTCTCAGACCGTCTGTTTCATACCGTCTGTCTCACACCGTCTGCCTCAGACCGTCTGTCTCAGACCGTCTGTTTCATACTGTCTGTCTCACACCGTCTGTCTCAGACCGTCTGTCTCAGTCCGTATGTCTCAGATCCTCTGTCTCGGACCGTCTGTCTCGGACCGTCTGTCTCGGACCGTCTGTCTCGGACCGTCTGTCTCGGACCGTCTGTCTCAGGCCGTCTGGTTCATACCGTCTATCTCGTTCCGTCGGTCTCAGACCAGCTGTCTCAGACCGTCTGTCTCAGACCGTCTGTTTCATACCGTCTGTCTCACACCGTCTGCCTCAGACCGTCTGTCTCAGACCGTCTGTTTCATACTGTCTGTCTCACACCGTCTGTCTCAGACCGTCTGTCTGAGACCGTCTGTCTCAGACCGTCTGTCTCAGACCGTCTGTCTCAGACCGTCTGTCTCAGACCGTCTGTCTCAGACCGTCTGTTTCATACCGTCTGTCTCACACCGTCTGTCTAAGACCGTCTGTCTGAGACCGTCTGTCTCAGACCGTCCGTCTCAGACTGTCTATCTCAGAACGTCTGTCACAGACCGTCTGTCTCAGGGCGTCTGTCTCAGACCGTCTGTCTCAGACCGTGTGTCTCAGACCGTCTGTTTCATACCGTCTGTCTCACACCGTCTGTCTCAGACCGTCTGTCTTAGACCGTCTGTCTCAGACCGTCTGTCTCAGACCGTCTGTCTCAGACCGTCTGTCTCAGGCCGTCTGTCTCAGGCCGTCTGTCTCAGACCGTCTGTCTGAGACCGTCTGTCACAGACCGTCTGTCTGAGACCGTCTGTCACAGACCGTCTGTCTCATCCCGTCGGTCTCAGACCGTCTGTCCCAGACCAGCTGTCTCAGACCGTCTGTCTCAGACCGTCTGCCTCAGACCGTCCGTCTCAGACCGTCTATCTCGTCCCGTCTGTCTCAGAACTCCCGTCTCAGACCGTCTGCCTCAGACCGTCTGCCTCAGAACATCTGTCACAGACCGTCTGTCTCGGACTGTCTGTCTCGGACCGTCTGTCTCAGACCGCCTGTCTCAGACCGTCTGTCTCAGACCGTCTGTCTCAGACCGTCTGTCTCAGACTGTCTGTCTCAGACCGTCTGTCTCAGACCGTCTGTCTCAGACCGTCTGTCTCAGACCAGCTGTCTCAGACCGTCTGTCTCAGACCGTCTGCCTCAGACCGTCCGTCTCAGACCTTCTATCTCGTCCCGTCTGTCTCAGACCGTCTGTCTCAGACCGTCTGTCTCAGAACGTCTATCTCGTCCCGTCGGTCTCAGACCAGCTGTCTCAGACCGTCTATCTCGTCCCGTCGGTCTCAGACCAGCTGTCTCAGACCATCTGTCTCAGACCGTCTGTTTCATACCGTCTGTCTCACACCGTCTGTCTCAGACCGTCTGTCTTAGACCGTCTGTCTCGTCCCGTCTGTCTCAGAACTTCCGTCTCAGACCGTCTGCCTCAGACCGTCTGTCTCAGAACGTCGGTCACAGACCGTCTGTCTCAGACCGTCTGTCTCAGACCGTCTGTCTCAGACCGTCTGTCTCAGACCGTCTGTCTCAGACAGTCTGTCTCAGACCGTCTGGCTCAGACCGTCTGTCTCAGACCGTCTGTCTCAGGCCGTCTGCCTCAGACCGTCTGTCTCAGACCGTCTATCCCGTCCCGTCTGTCTCAGACCGCCTGTCTCAGAACGTCTATCTCGTCCCGTCGGTCTCAGATCAGCTGTCTCAGACCATCTGTCTCAGACCGTCTGTCTCAGGCCGTCTGCCTCAGACCGTCTGTCTCAGACCGTCTATCCCGTCCCGTCTGTCTCAGACCGCCTGTCTCAGAACGTCTATCTCGTCCCGTCGGTCTCTGACCAGCTGTCTCAGACCGTCTATCTCGTCCCGTCGGTCTCAGACCAGCTGTCTCAGACCATCTGTCTCAGACCGTCTGTTTCATACCGTCTGTCTCACACCGTCTGTCTCAGACCGTCTGTCTTAGACCGTCTGTCTCGTCCCGTCTGTCTCAGAACTTCCGTCTCAGACCGTCTGCCTCAGACCGTCTGTCTCAGAACGTCTGTCACAGACCGTCTGTCTCAGACCGTCTGTCACAGACCGTCTGTCTCAGACCGTCTGTCTCAGGCCGTCTGTCTCAGGCCGTCTGCCTCAGACCGTCTGTCTCAGACCGTCTGTTTCATACTGTCTGTCTCACACCGTCTGTCTCAGACCGTCTGTCTGAGACCGTCTGTCTCAGACCGTCTGTTTCATACCGTCTGTCTCACACCGTCTGTCACAGACCGTCTGTCTTAGACCGTCTATCTCAGCCCGTCGGCATCAGACCGTCTGTCTCAGTCCGTATGTCTCAGATCCTCTGTCTCAGGCCGTCTGTCTCAGGCCGTCTGCCTCAGACCGTCTGTCTCAGACCGTCTGTTTCATACTGTCTGTCTCACACCGTCTGTCTCAGACCGTCTGTCTCAGACCGTCTGTCTCAGACCGTCTGTCTCAGACCAGCTGTCTCAGACCGTCTGTCTCAGACCGTCTGCCTCAGACCGTCCGTCTCAGACCTTCTATCTCGTCCCGTCTGTCTCAGACCGTCTGTCTCAGAACGTCTATCTCGTCCCGTCGGTCTCAGACCAGCTCTCTCAGACCGTCTATCTCGTCCCGTCGGTCTCAGACCGTCTGTCTTAGACCGTCTGTCTCGTCCCGTCTGTCTCAGAACTTCCGTCTCAGACCGTCTGCCTCAGACCGTCTGCCTCAGACCGTCTGCCTCAGAACGTCTGTCACAGACCGTCTGTCTCAGACCGTCTGTCTCAGACCGCCTGTCTCAGACCGTCTGTCTCAGACCGTCTGGCTCAGACCGTCTGTCTCAGACCGTCTGTCTCAGGCCGTCTGCCTCAGACCGTCTGTCTCAGACCGTCTATCCCGTCCCGTCTGTCTCAGACCGCCTGTCTCAGAACGTCTATCTCGTCCCGTCGGTCTCAGATCAGCTGTCTCAGACCATCTGTCTCAGACCGTCTGTTTCATACCGTCTGTCTCACACCGTCAGTCTCAGACCGTCTTTCTTACACCGTCTGTCCCAGACCGTCTGTCTCAGACCGTCTGTCTCAGACCGTCTGTCTCAGGCCGTCTGTCTCAGGCCGTCTGCCTCAGACCGTCTGTCTCAGACCGTCTGTTTCATACTGTCTGTCTCACACCGTCTGTCTCAGACCGTCTGTCTGAGACCGTCTGTCTCAGACCGTCTGTCTCAGGCCGTCTGTCTCAGGCCGTCTGCCTCAGACCGTCTGTCTCAGACCGTCTGTTTCATACCGTCTGTCTCACACCGTCTGTCTCAGACCGCGTGTCTGAGACCGTCTGTCACAGACCGTCTGTCTGAGACCGTCTGTCACAGACCGTCTGTCTCATCCCGTCGGTCTCAGACCGTCTGTCCCAGACCAGCTGTCTCAGACCGTCTGTCTCAGACCGTCTGCCTCAGACCGTCCGTCTCAGACCGTCTATCTCGTCCCGTCTGTCTCAGAACTCCCGTCTCAGACCGTCTGCCTCAGACCGTCTGCCTCAGACCGTCTGCCTCAGACCGTCTGTCTCAGACCGTCTGTCTCAGACCGTCTGTCTCAGACCGTCTGTCTCGTCCCGTCGGTCTCAGACCAGCTGTCTCAGACCATCTGTCTCAGACCGTCTGTTTCATACCGTCTGTCTCACACCGTCTGTCTCAGACCGTCTGTCTTAGACCGTCTGTCTCGTCCCGTCTGTCTCAGAACTTCCGTCTCAGACCGTCTGCCTCAGACCGTCTGTCTCAGAACGTCTGTCACAGACCGTCTGTCTCAGACCGTCTGTCTCAGACCGTCTGTCTCAGACCGTCTGTCTCAGACAGTCTGTCTCAGACCGTCTGTCTCAGGCCGTCTGCCTCAGACCGTCTGTCTCAGACCGTCTATCCCGTCCCGTCTGTCTCAGACCGCCTGTCTCAGAACGTCTATCTCGTCCCGTCGGTCTCAGATCAGCTGTCTCAGACCATCTGTCTCAGACCGTCTGTTTCATACCGTCTGTCTCACACCGTCACTCTCAGACCGTCTGTCTTACACCGTCTGTCCCAGACCGTCTGTCACAGACCGTCTGTCTCAGACCGTCTGTCTCAGGCCGTCTGTCTCAGGCCGTCTGCCTCAGACCGTCTGTCTCAGACCGTCTGTTTCATACCGTCTGTCTCACGCCGTCTGTCTCAGGCCGTCTGCCTCAGACCGTCTGTCTCAGACCGTCTGTTTCATACCGTCTTTCTCACACCGTCTGTCACAGACCGTCTGTCTTAGACCGTCTATCTCAGCCCGTCGGCATCAGACCGTCTGTCTCAGTCCGTATGTCTCAGATCCTCTGTCTCAGGCCGTCTGTCTCAGGCCGTCTGCCTCAGACCGTCTGTCTCAGACCGTCTGTTTCATACTGTCTGTCTCACACCGTCTGTCTCAGACCGTCTGTCTCAGACCGTCTGTCTCAGACCGTCTGTCTCAGACCGTCTGTCTCAGACCAGCTGTCTCAGACCGTCTGTCTCAGACCGTCTGCCTCAGACCGTCCGTCTCAGACCTTCTATCTCGTCCCGTCTGTCTCAGACCGTCTGTCTCAGAACGTCTATCTCGTCCCGTCGGTCTCAGACCAGCTCTCTCAGACCGTCTATCTCGTCCCGTCGGTCTCAGACCGTCTGTCTTAGACCGTCTGTCTCGTCCCGTCTGTCTCAGAACTTCCGTCTCAGACCGTCTGCCTCAGACCGTCTGCCTCAGACCGTCTGCCTCAGAACGTCTGTCACAGACCGTCTGTCTCAGACCGTCTGTCTCAGACCGCCTGTCTCAGACCGTCTGTCTCAGACCGTCTGGCTCAGACCGTCTGTCTCAGACCGTCTGTCTCAGGCCGTCTGCCTCAGACCGTCTGTCTCAGACCGTCTATCCCGTCCCGTCTGTCTCAGACCGCCTGTCTCAGAACGTCTATCTCGTCCCGTCGGTCTCAGATCAGCTGTCTCAGACCATCTGTCTCAGACCGTCTGTTTCATACCGTCTGTCTCACACCGTCAGTCTCAGACCGTCTTTCTTACACCGTCTGTCCCAGACCGTCTGTCTCAGACCGTCTGTCTCAGACCGTCTGTCTCAGGCCGTCTGTCTCAGGCCGTCTGCCTCAGACCGTCTGTCTCAGACCGTCTGTTTCATACTGTCTGTCTCACACCGTCTGTCTCAGACCGTCTGTCTGAGACCGTCTGTCTCAGACCGTCTGTCTCAGGCCGTCTGTCTCAGGCCGTCTGCCTCAGACCGTCTGTCTCAGACCGTCTGTTTCATACCGTCTGTCTCACACCGTCTGTCTCAGACCGTCTGTCTGAGACCGTCTGTCACAGACCGTCTGTCTGAGACCGTCTGTCACAGACCGTCTGTCTCATCCCGTCGGTCTCAGACCGTCTGTCCCAGACCAGCTGTCTCAGACCGTCTGTCTCAGACCGTCTGCCTCAGACCGTCCGTCTCAGACCGTTTATCTCGTCCCGTCTGTCTCAGAACTCCCGTCTCAGACCGTCTGCCTCAGACCGTCTGCCTCAGAACATCTGTCACAGACCGTCTGTCTCGGACCGTCTGTCTCGGACCGTCTGTCTCGGACCGTCTGTCTCGGACCGTCTGTCTCAGACCGCCTGTCTCAGACCGTCTGTCTCAGGCCGTCTGCTTCATACCGTCTATCTCATCCCGTCTGTCTCAGACCGTCTGTCTGAGACCGTCTGTCTCAGACCGTCTGCCTCAGACCGTCCGTCTCAGGCCGTCTGGTTCATACCGTCTATCTCGTTCCGTCGGTCTCAGACCGTCTGTCTCAGACCGTCTGTTTCATACTGTCTGTCTCACACCGTCTGTCTCAGACCGTCTGTCTGAGACCGTCTGTCTCAGACCGTCTGTCTCAGGCCGTCTGTCTCAGGCCGTCTGCCTCAGACCGTCTGTCTCAGACCGTCTGTTTCATACCGTCTGTCTCACACCGTCTGTCTCAGACCGTCTGTCTGAGACCGTCTGTCACAGACCGTCTGTCTGAGACCGTCTGTCACAGACCGTCTGTCTCATCCCGTCGGTCTCAGACCGTCTGTCCCAGACCAGCTGTCTCAGACCGTCTGTCTCAGACCGTCTGCCTCAGACCGTCCGTCTCAGACCGTCTATCTCGTCCCGTCTGTCTCAGAACTCCCGTCTCAGACCGTCTGCCTCAGACCGTCTGCCTCAGAACATCTGTCACAGACCGTCTGTCTCGGACCGTCTGTCTCGGACCGTCTGTCTCGGACCGTCTGTCTCGGACCGTCTGTCTCAGACCGCCTGTCTCAGACCGTCTGTCTCAGGCCGTCTGCTTCAGACCGTCTATCTCATCCCGTCTGTCTCAGACCGTCTGTCTGAGACCGTCTATCTCATCCCGTCTGTCTCAGACCGTCTGTCTGAGACCGTCTGTCTCAGACCGTCTGCCTCAGACCGTCCGTCTCAGGCCGTCTGGTTCATACCGTCTATCTCGTTCCGTCGGTCTCAGACCAGCTGTCTCAGACCGTCTGTCTCAGACCGTCTGTTTCATACCGTCTGTCTCCCACCGTCTGTCTCAGACCGTCTGTCTTACACCGTCTGTCCCAGACCGTCTGTCTCAGACCGTCTGTCTCAGACCGTCTGTCTCAGGCCGTCTGCTTCATACCGTCTATCTCGTCCCGTCGGTCTCAGACCAGCTGTCTCAGACCGTCTGTTTCATACCGTCTGTCTCACACCGTCAGTCTCAGACCGTCTTTCTTACACCGTCTGTCCCAGACCGTCTGTCTCAGACCGTCTGTCTCAGGCCGTCTGTCTCAGGCCGTCTGTCTCAGGCCGTCTGCCTCAGACCGTCTGTCTCAGACCGTCTGTTTCATACTGTCTGTCTCACACCGTCTGTCTCAGACCGTCTGTCTGAGACCGTCTGTCTCAGACCGTCTGTCTCAGGCCGTCTGTCTCAGGCCGTCTGCCTCAGACCGTCTGTCTCAGACCGTCTGTTTCATACCGTCTGTCTCACACCGTCTGTCTCAGACCGTCTGTCTGAGACCGTCTGTCACAGACCGTCTGTCTGAGACCGTCTGTCACAGACCGTCTGTCTCATCCCGTCGGTCTCAGACCGTCTGTCCCAGACCAGCTGTCTCAGACCGTCTGTCTCAGACCGTCTGCCTCAGACCGTCCGTCTCAGACCGTCTATCTCGTCCCGTCTGTCTCAGAACTCCCGTCTCAGACCGTCTGCCTCAGACCGTCTGCCTCAGAACATCTGTCACAGACCGTCTGTCTCGGACCGTCTGTCTCGGACCGTCTGTCTCGGACCGTCTGTCTCGGACCGTCTGTCTCAGACCGCCTGTCTCAGACCGTCTGTCTCAGGCCGTCTGCTTCATACCGTCTATCTCATCCCGTCTGTCTCAGACCGTCTGTCTGAGACCGTCTGTCTCAGACCGTCTGCCTCAGACCGTCCGTCTCAGGCCGTCTGGTTCATACCGTCTATCTCGTTCCGTCGGTCTCAGACCGTCTGTCTCAGACCGTCTGTTTCATACTGTCTGTCTCACACCGTCTGTCTCAGACCGTCTGTCTGAGACCGTCTGTCTCAGACCGTCTGTCTCAGGCCGTCTGTCTCAGGCCGTCTGCCTCAGACCGTCTGTCTCAGACCGTCTGTTTCATACCGTCTGTCTCACACCGTCTGTCTCAGACCGTCTGTCTGAGACCGTCTGTCACAGACCGTCTGTCTGAGACCGTCTGTCACAGACCGTCTGTCTCATCCCGTCGGTCTCAGACCGTCTGTCCCAGACCAGCTGTCTCAGACCGTCTGTCTCAGACCGTCTGCCTCAGACCGTCCGTCTCAGACCGTCTATCTCGTCCCGTCTGTCTCAGAACTCCCGTCTCAGACCGTCTGCCTCAGACCGTCTGCCTCAGAACATCTGTCACAGACCGTCTGTCTCGGACCGTCTGTCTCGGACCGTCTGTCTCGGACCGTCTGTCTCGGACCGTCTGTCTCAGACCGCCTGTCTCAGACCGTCTGTCTCAGGCCGTCTGCTTCAGACCGTCTATCTCATCCCGTCTGTCTCAGACCGTCTGTCTGAGACCGTCTGTCTCAGACCGTCTGCCTCAGACCGTCCGTCTCAGGCCGTCTGGTTCATACCGTCTATCTCGTTCCGTCGGTCTCAGACCAGCTGTCTCAGACCGTCTGTCTCAGACCGTCTGTTTCATACCGTCTGTCTCCCACCGTCTGTCTCAGACCGTCTGTCTTACACCGTCTGTCCCAGACCGTCTGTCTCAGACCGTCTGTCTCAGACCGTCTGTCTCAGGCCGTCTGCTTCATACCGTCTATCTCGTCCCGTCGGTCTCAGACCAGCTGTCTCAGACCGTCTGTTTCATACCGTCTGTCTCACACCGTCAGTCTCAGACCGTCTTTCTTACACCGTCTGTCCCAGACCGTCTGTCTCAGACCGTCTGTCTCAGACCGTCTGTCTCAGGCCGTCTGCTTCATACCGTCTATCTCGTCCCGTCGGTCTCAGACCAGCTGTCTCAGACCGTCTGTTCCATACCGTCTGTCTCACACCGTCAGTCTCAGACCGTCTTTCTTACACCGTCTGTCCCAGACCGTCTGTCTGAGACCGTCTGTCTCAGACCGTCTGCCTCAGACCGTCCGTCTCAGGCCGTCTGGTTCATACCGTCTATCTCGTTCCGTCGGTCTCAGACCAGCTGTCTCAGACCGTCTGTCTCAGACCGTCTGTTTCATACCGTCTGTCTCCCACCGTCTGTCTCAGACCGTCTGTCTTACACCGTCTGTCCCAGACCGTCTGTCTCAGACCGTCTGTCTCAGACCGTCTGTCTCAGGCCGTCTGCTTCATACCGTCTATCTCGTCCCGTCGGTCTCAGACCAGCTGTCTCAGACCGTCTGTTTCATACCGTCTGTCTCACACCGTCAGTCTCAGACCGTCTTTCTTACACCGTCTGTCCCAGACCGTCTGTCTCAGACCGTCTGTCTCAGACCGTCTGTCTCAGACCGTCTGTTTCATACTGTCTGTCTCACACCGTCTGTCTCAGACCGTCTGTCTGAGACCGTCTGTCTCAGACCGTCTGTCTCAGGCCGTCTGTCTCAGGCCGTCTGCCTCAGACCGTCTGTCTCAGACCGTCTGCTTCATACCGTCTGTCTCACACCGTCTGTCTCAGACCGTCTGTCTGAGACCGTCTGTCACAGACCGTCTGTCTGAGACCGTCTGTCACAGACCGTCTGTCTCATCCCGTCGGTCTCAGACCGTCTGTCCCAGACCAGCTGTCTCAGACCGTCTGCCTCAGACCGTCTGCCTCAGAACATCCGTCACAGACCGTCTGTCTCGGACCGTCTGTCTCGGACCGTCTGTCTCGGACCGTCTGTCTCGGACCGTCTGTCTCGGACCGTCTGTCTCAGACCGCCTGTCTCAGACCGTCTGTCTCAGGCCGTCTGCTTCATACCGTCTATCTCGTCCCGTCGGTCTCAGACCAGCTGTCTCAGACCGTCTATCTCGTCCCGTCGGTCTCAGACCGTCTGTCTTAGACCGTCTGTCTCGTCCCGTCTGTCTCAGAACTTCCGTGTCAGACCGTCTGCCTCAGACCGTCTGCCTCAGAACGTCTGTCACAGACCGTCTGTCTCAGACCGTCTGTCTCAGACCGTCTGTCTCGGACCGTCTGTCTCGGACCGTCTGTCTCAGACCGTCTGTCTCAGACCGTCTGTCTCAGACCGTCTGGCTCAGACCGTCTGTCTTAGACCGTCTGTCTCAGGCCGTCTGCCTCAGACCGTCTGTCTCAGACCGTCTATCCCGTCCCGTCTGTCTCAGACCGCCTGTCTCAGAACGTCTATCTCAGCCCGTCGGCATCAGACCGTCTGTCTCAGTCCGTATGTCTCAGATCCTCTGTCTCGGACCGTCTGTCTCGGACCGTCTGTCTCGGACCGTCTGTCCCAGACCGTCTGTCTCAGACCGTCTGTCTCAGACCGTCTGTCTCAGGCCGTCTGCTTCATACCGTCTATCTCGTCCCGTCGGTCTCAGACCAGCTGTCTCAGACCGTCTGTTTCATACCGTCTGTCTCACACCGTCAGTCTCAGACCGTCTTTCTTACACCGTCTGTCCCAGACCGTCTGTCTCAGACCGTCTGCCTCAGACCGTCTGTCTCAGGCCGTCTGTCTCAGGCCGTCTGCCTCAGACCGTCTGTCTCAGACCGTCTGTTTCATACTGTCTGTCTCACACCGTCTGTCTGAGACCGTCTGTCTCAGACCGTCTGCCTCAGACCGTCTGCCTCAGAACATCTGTCACAGACCGTCTGTCTCAGACCGTCTGTCTCAGACCAGCTGTCTCAGACCGTCTATCTCGTCCCGTCGGTCTCAGACCGTCTGTCTTAGACCGTCTGTCTCGTCCCGTCTGTCTCAGAACTTCCGTGTCAGACCGTCTGCCTCAGACCGTCTGCCTCAGAACGTCTGTCACAGACCGTCCGTCTCAGGCCGTCTGGTTCATACCGTCTATCTCGTTCCGTCGGTCTCAGACCAGCTGTCTCAGACCGTCTGTCTCAGACCGTCTGTTTCATACTGTCTGTCTCACACCGTCTGTCTCAGACCGTCTGTCTGAGACCGTCTGTCTCAGACCGTCTGTCTCAGGCCGTCTGTCTCAGGCCGTCTGCCTCAGACCGTCTGTCTCAGACCGTCTGCTTCATACCGTCTGTCTCACACCGTCTGTCTCAGACCGTCTGTCTGAGACCGTCTGTCACAGACCGTCTGTCTGAGACCGTCTGTCACAGACCGTCTGTCTCATTCCGTCGGTCTCAGACCGTCTGTCCCAGACCAGCTGTCTCAGACCGTCTGCCTCAGACCGTCTGCCTCAGAACATCTGTCACAGACCGTCTGTCTCGGACCGTCTGTCTCGGACCGTCTGTCTCGGACCGTCTGTCTCGGACCGTCTGTCTCAGACCGCCTGTCTCAGACCGTCTGTCTCAGGCCGTCTGCTTCATACCGTCTATCTCGTCCCGTCGGTCTCAGACCAGCTGTCTCAGACCGTCTATCTCGTCCCGTCGGTCTCAGACCGTCTGTCTTAGACCGTCTGTCTCAGAACTTCCGTCTCAGACCGTCTGCCTCAGACCGTCTGCCTCAGAACGTCTGTCACAGAACGTCTGTCTCAGACCGTCTGTCTCAGACCGTCTGTCTCAGACCGTCTGTCTCAGACCGTCTGTCTCAGACCGTCTGTCTCAGACCGTCTGTCTCAGACCGTCTGTCTCAGACCGTCTGTCTCAGGCCGTCTGCCTCAGACCGTATGTCTCAGACCGTCTATCCCGTCCCGTCTGTCTCAGACCGCCTGTCTCAGAACGTCTATCTCAGCCCGTCGGCATCAGACCGTCTGTCTCAGTCCGTATGTCTCAGATCCTCTGTCTCGGACCGTCTGTCTCGGACCGTCTGTCTCGGACCGTCTGTCTCGGACCGTCTGTCTCGGACCGTCTGTCTCGGACCGTCTGTCTCGGACCGTCTGTCTCGGACCGTCTGTGTCGGACCGTCGGTCTCGGACCGTCTGTCTCGGACCGTCTGTCTCCGACGGTCTGTCTCAGACCGTCTGCCTCAGACCGTCTGTCTCAGGCCGTCTGTCTCAGGCCGTCTGCCTCAGACCGTCTGTCTCAGACCGTCTGTTTCATACTGTCTGTCTCACACCGTCTGTCTGAGACCGTCTGTCTCAGACCGTCTGCCTCAGACCGTCTGCCTCAGAACATCTGTCACAGACCGTCTGTCTCAGACCGTCTGTCTCAGACCAGCTGTCTCAGACCGTCTATCTCGTCCCGTCGGTCTCAGACCGTCTGTCTTAGACCGTCTGTCTCGTCCCGTCTGTCTCAGAACTTCCGTGTCAGACCGTCTGCCTCAGACCGTCTGCCTCAGAACGTCTGTCACAGACCGTCCGTCTCAGGCCGTCTGGTTCATACCGTCTATCTCGTTCCGTCGGTCTCAGACCAGCTGTCTCAGACCGTCTGTCTCAGACCGTCTGTTTCATACTGTCTGTCTCACACCGTCTGTCTCAGACCGTCTGTCTGAGACCGTCTGTCTCAGACCGTCTGTCTCAGGCCGTCTGTCTCAGGCCGTCTGCCTCAGACCGTCTGTCTCAGACCGTCTGCTTCATACCGTCTGTCTCACACCGTCTGTCTCAGACCGTCTGTCTGAGACCGTCTGTCACAGACCGTCTGTCTGAGACCGTCTGTCACAGACCGTCTGTCTCATTCCGTCGGTCTCAGACCGTCTGTCCCAGACCAGCTGTCTCAGACCGTCTGCCTCAGACCGTCTGCCTCAGAACATCTGTCACAGACCGTCTGTCTCGGACCGTCTGTCTCGGACCGTCTGTCTCGGACCGTCTGTCTCGGACCGTCTGTCTCAGACCGCCTGTCTCAGACCGTCTGTCTCAGGCCGTCTGCTTCATACCGTCTATCTCGTCCCGTCGGTCTCAGACCAGCTGTCTCAGACCGTCTATCTCGTCCCGTCGGTCTCAGACCGTCTGTCTTAGACCGTCTGTCTCAGAACTTCCGTCTCAGACCGTCTGCCTCAGACCGTCTGCCTCAGAACGTCTGTCACAGAACGTCTGTCTCAGACCGTCTGTCTCAGACCGTCTGTCTCAGACCGTCTGTCTCAGACCGTCTGTCTCAGACCGTCTGTCTCAGACCGTCTGTCTCAGACCGTCTGTCTCAGACCGTCTGTCTCAGGCCGTCTGCCTCAGACCGTATGTCTCAGACCGTCTATCCCGTCCCGTCTGTCTCAGACCGCCTGTCTCAGAACGTCTATCTCAGCCCGTCGGCATCAGACCGTCTGTCTCAGTCCGTATGTCTCAGATCCTCTGTCTCGGACCGTCTGTCTCGGACCGTCTGTCTCGGACCGTCTGTCTCGGACCGTCTGTCTCGGACCGTCTGTCTCGGACCGTCTGTCTCGGACCGTCTGTCTCGGACCGTCTGTGTCGGACCGTCGGTCTCGGACCGTCTGTCTCGGACCGTCTGTCTCCGACGGTCTGTCTCGGACCGTCTGTCTCAGACCGCCTGTCTCAGACCGTCGATCTCAGACCGTCTGTCTCAGACCGTCTGTCTCAGACTGTCTGTCTCAGACCGTCTGTCTCAGACCGTCTGTCTCAGACCGTCTGTCTCAGACCAGCTGTCTCAGACCGTCTGTCTCAGACCGTCTGCCTCAGACCGTCCGTCTCAGACCTTCTATCTCGTCCCGTCTGTCTCAGACCGTCTGTCTCAGAACGTCTATCTCGTCCCGTCGGTCTCAGACCAGCTGTCTCAGACCGTCTGTCTCAGACCGTCTGTTTCATACCGTCTGTCTCCCACCGTCTGTCTCAGACCGTCTGTCTTACACCGTCTGTCCCAGACCGTCTGTCTCAGACCGTCTGTCTCAGACCGTCTGTCTCAGGCCGTCTGCTTCATACCGTCTATCTCGTCCCGTCGGTCTCAGACCAGCTGTCTCAGACCGTCTGTTTCATACCGTCTGTCTCACACCGTCAGTCTCAGACCGTCTTTCTTACACCGTCTGTCCCAGACCGTCTGTCTCAGACCGTCTGTCTCAGACCGTCTGTCTCAGACCGTCTGTTTCATACTGTCTGTCTCACACCGTCTGTCTCAGACCGTCTGTCTGAGACCGTCTGTCTCAGACCGTCTGTCTCAGGCCGTCTGTCTCAGGCCGTCTGCCTCAGACCGTCTGTCTCAGACCGTCTGCTTCATACCGTCTGTCTCACACCGTCTGTCTCAGACCGTCTGTCTGAGACCGTCTGTCACAGACCGTCTGTCTGAGACCGTCTGTCACAGACCGTCTGTCTCATCCCGTCGGTCTCAGACCGTCTGTCCCAGACCAGCTGTCTCAGACCGTCTGCCTCAGACCGTCTGCCTCAGAACATCCGTCACAGACCGTCTGTCTCGGACCGTCTGTCTCGGACCGTCTGTCTCGGACCGTCTGTCTCGGACCGTCTGTCTCGGACCGTCTGTCTCAGACCGCCTGTCTCAGACCGTCTGTCTCAGGCCGTCTGCTTCATACCGTCTATCTCGTCCCGTCGGTCTCAGACCAGCTGTCTCAGACCGTCTATCTCGTCCCGTCGGTCTCAGACCGTCTGTCTTAGACCGTCTGTCTCGTCCCGTCTGTCTCAGAACTTCCGTGTCAGACCGTCTGCCTCAGACCGTCTGCCTCAGAACGTCTGTCACAGACCGTCTGTCTCAGACCGTCTGGCTCAGACCGTCTGTCTTAGACCGTCTGTCTCAGGCCGTCTGCCTCAGACCGTCTGTCTCAGACCGTCTATCCCGTCCCGTCTGTCTCAGACCGCCTGTCTCAGAACGTCTATCTCAGCCCGTCGGCATCAGACCGTCTGTCTCAGTCCGTATGTCTCAGATCCTCTGTCTCGGACCGTCTGTCTCGGACCGTCTGTCTCGGACCGTCTGTCCCAGACCGTCTGTCTCAGACCGTCTGTCTCAGACCGTCTGTCTCAGGCCGTCTGCTTCATACCGTCTATCTCGTCCCGTCGGTCTCAGACCAGCTGTCTCAGACCGTCTGTTTCATACCGTCTGTCTCACACCGTCAGTCTCAGACCGTCTTTCTTACACCGTCTGTCCCAGACCGTCTGTCTCAGACCGTCTGCCTCAGACCGTCTGTCTCAGGCCGTCTGTCTCAGGCCGTCTGCCTCAGACCGTCTGTCTCAGACCGTCTGTTTCATACTGTCTGTCTCACACCGTCTGTCTGAGACCGTCTGTCTCAGACCGTCTGCCTCAGACCGTCTGCCTCAGAACATCTGTCACAGACCGTCTGTCTCAGACCGTCTGTCTCAGACCAGCTGTCTCAGACCGTCTATCTCGTCCCGTCGGTCTCAGACCGTCTGTCTTAGACCGTCTGTCTCGTCCCGTCTGTCTCAGAACTTCCGTGTCAGACCGTCTGCCTCAGACCGTCTGCCTCAGAACGTCTGTCACAGACCGTCCGTCTCAGGCCGTCTGGTTCATACCGTCTATCTCGTTCCGTCGGTCTCAGACCAGCTGTCTCAGACCGTCTGTCTCAGACCGTCTGTTTCATACTGTCTGTCTCACACCGTCTGTCTCAGACCGTCTGTCTGAGACCGTCTGTCTCAGACCGTCTGTCTCAGGCCGTCTGTCTCAGGCCGTCTGCCTCAGACCGTCTGTCTCAGACCGTCTGCTTCATACCGTCTGTCTCACACCGTCTGTCTCAGACCGTCTGTCTGAGACCGTCTGTCACAGACCGTCTGTCTGAGACCGTCTGTCACAGACCGTCTGTCTCATTCCGTCGGTCTCAGACCGTCTGTCCCAGACCAGCTGTCTCAGACCGTCTGCCTCAGACCGTCTGCCTCAGAACATCTGTCACAGACCGTCTGTCTCGGACCGTCTGTCTCGGACCGTCTGTCTCGGACCGTCTGTCTCGGACCGTCTGTCTCAGACCGCCTGTCTCAGACCGTCTGTCTCAGGCCGTCTGCTTCATACCGTCTATCTCGTCCCGTCGGTCTCAGACCAGCTGTCTCAGACCGTCTATCTCGTCCCGTCGGTCTCAGACCGTCTGTCTTAGACCGTCTGTCTCAGAACTTCCGTCTCAGACCGTCTGCCTCAGACCGTCTGCCTCAGAACGTCTGTCACAGAACGTCTGTCTCAGACCGTCTGTCTCAGACCGTCTGTCTCAGACCGTCTGTCTCAGACCGTCTGTCTCAGACCGTCTGTCTCAGACCGTCTGTCTCAGACCGTCTGTCTCAGACCGTCTGTCTCAGGCCGTCTGCCTCAGACCGTATGTCTCAGACCGTCTATCCCGTCCCGTCTGTCTCAGACCGCCTGTCTCAGAACGTCTATCTCAGCCCGTCGGCATCAGACCGTCTGTCTCAGTCCGTATGTCTCAGATCCTCTGTCTCGGACCGTCTGTCTCGGACCGTCTGTCTCGGACCGTCTGTCTCGGACCGTCTGTCTCGGACCGTCTGTCTCGGACCGTCTGTCTCGGACCGTCTGTCTCGGACCGTCTGTCTCGGACCGTCTGTGTCGGACCGTCGGTCTCGGACCGTCTGTCTCGGACCGTCTGTCTCCGACGGTCTGTCTCGGACCGTCTGTCTCAGACCGCCTGTCTCAGACCGTCGATCTCAGACCGTCTGTCTCAGACCGTCTGTCTCAGACTGTCTGTCTCAGACCGTCTGTCTCAGACCGTCTGTCTCAGACCGTCTGTCTCAGACCAGCTGTCTCAGACCGTCTGTCTCAGATCGTCTGTCACAGACCGCCTGTCTCAGACCGTCTGTCTCAGACCGTCTGTCTTAGACCGTCTGTTTCATACTGTCTGTCTCACACCGTCTATCTCGTCCCGTCTGTCTCAGAACTTCCGTCTCAGACCGTCTGCCTCAGACCGTCTGTCTCAGAACGTCTGTCACAGACCGTCTGTCTCAGACCGTCTGTCTCAGACCGTCTGTCTCAGACCGTCTGTCTCAGGCCGCCTGCCTCAGACCGTCTGTCTCAGACCGTCTGTTTCATACTGTCTGTCTCACACCGTCTGTCTCAGACCGTCTGTCTTAGACCGTCTGTCTCAGACCGTCTGTCTCAGACCAGCTGTCTCAGACCGTCTGTCTCAGACCGTCTGTCTCAGACCGTCTGTCTCAGACCGTCTGTCTCAGACCAGCTGTCTCAGACGGTCTGTCTCAGACCGTCTGTTTCATACCGTCTGTCTCACACCGTCTGTCACAGACCGTCTGTCTTAGACCGTCTATCTCAGCCCGTCGGCATCAGACCGTCTGTCTCAGTCCGTATGTCTCAGATCCTCTGTCTCAGGCCGTCTGTCTCAGGCCGTCTGCCTCAGACCGTCTGTCTCAGACCGTCTGTTTCATACTGTCTGTCTCAGACCGTCTGTCTCAGACCGTCTGTCTCAGACCGTCTGTCTCAGACCGTCTGTCTTAGACCGTCTGTCTCGTCCCGTCTGTCTCAGACCGTCTGGCTCAGACCGTCTGTCTCAGACCGTCTGTCTCAGACCGTCTGTCTCAGACCGTCTGTCTCAGACCGTCTGTCTCAGACCGTCTGTCTCAGACCGTCTGTTTCATACCGTCTGTCTCACACCGTCTGTTTCATACTGTCTGTCTCACACCGTCTGTCTCAGACCGTCTGTCTCAGACCGTCTGTCTCAGACCGTCTGTCTCAGACCGTCTGTCTCAGACCGTCTGTCTCAGACCAGCTGTCTCAGACCGTCTGTCTCAGACCGTCTGCCTCAGACCGTCCGTCTCAGACCTTCTATCTCGTCCCGTCTGTCTCAGACCGTCTGTCTCAGAACGTCTATCTCGTCCCGTCGGTCTCAGACCAGCTGTCTCAGACCGTCTATCTCGTCCAGTCGGTCTCAGACCGTCTGTCTTAGACAGTCTGTCTCGTCCCGTCTGTCTCAGAACTTCCGTCTCAGACCGTCTGCCTCAGACCGTCTGCCTCAGAACGTCTGTCACAGACCGTCTGTCTCAGACCGTCTGTCTCAGACCGTCTGTCTCAGACGGTCTGTCTCAGACCGTCTGTCTCAGACCGTCTGTCTCAGACCGTCTGGCTCAGACCGTCTGTCTCAGACCGTCTGTCTCAGACCGTCTGTCTCAGGCCGTCTGCCTCAGACCGTCTGTCTCAGACCGTCTATCTCGTCCCGTCTGTCTCAGACCGTCTGTCTCAGAACGTCTATCTCGTCCCGTCGGTCTCAGACCAGCTGTCTCAGACCGTCTATCTCGTCCCGTCGGTCTCAGACCGTCTGTCTTAGACCGTCTGTCTCGTCCCGTCTGTCTCAGAACTTCCGTCTCAGACCGTCTGCCTCAGACCGTCTGCCTCAGAACGTCTGTCACAGACCGTCTGTCTCAGACCGTCTGTCTCAGACCGTCTGTCTCAGACGGTCTGTCTCAGACCGTCTGTCTCAGACCGTCTGTCTCAGACCGTCTGGCTCAGACCGTCTGTCTCAGACCGTCTGTCTTAGACCGTCTGTCTCAGACCGTCTGTCTCAGACCAGCTGTCTCAGACCGTCTGTCTCAGACCGTCTGTTTCATACCGTCTGTCTCACACCGTCTGTCACAGACCGTCTGTCTTAGACCGTCTATCTCAGCCCGTCGGCATCAGACCGTCTGTCTCAGGCCGTCTGCCTCAGACCGTCTGTCTCAGACCGTCTGTTTCATACTGTCTGTCTCACACCGTCTGTCTCAGACCGTCTGTCTTAGACCGTCTGTCTCAGACCGTCTGTCTCAGACCAGCTGTCTCAGACCGTCTGTCTCAGACCGTCTGTTTCATACCGTCTGTCTCACACCGTCTGTCACAGACCGTCTGTCTTAGACCGTCTATCTCAGCCCGTCGGCATCAGACCGTCTGTCTCAGTCCGTATGTCTCAGATCCTCTGTCTCAGGCCGTCTGTCTCAGGCCGTCTGCCTCAGACCGTCTGTCTCAGACCGTCTGTTTCATACTGTCTGTCTCACACCGTCTGTCTCAGACCGTCTGTCTCAGACCGTCTGTCTCAGACCGTCTGTCTCAGACCAGCTGTCTCAGACCGTCTGTCTCAGACCGTCTGCCTCAGACCGTCCGTCTCAGACCTTCTATCTCGTCCCGTCTGTCTCAGACCGTCTGTCTCAGGCCGTCTGTCTCAGACCGTCTGTCTCAGACCGTCTGTCTCAGACCGTCTGTCTCAGACCGTCTGTCTCAGACCGTCTGTCTCAGACCGTCTGGCTCAGACCGTCTGTCTCAGACCGTCTGTCTCAGACCGTCTGTCTCAGGCCGTCTGCCTCAGACCGTCTGTCTCAGACCGTCTATCTCGTCCCGTCTGTCTCAGACCGTCTGTCTCAGAACGTCTATCTCGTCCCGTCGGTCTCAGACCAGCTGTCTCAGACCGTCTATCTCGTCCCGTCGGTCTCAGACCGTCTGTCTTAGACCGTCTGTCTCGTCCCGTCTGTCTCAGAACTTCCGTCTCAGACCGTCTGCCTCAGACCGTCTGCCTCAGAACGTCTGTCACAGACCGTCTGTCTCAGACCGTCTGTCTCAGACCGTCTGTCTCAGACGGTCTGTCTCAGACCGTCTGTCTCAGACCGTCTGTCTCAGACCGTCTGGCTCAGACCGTCTGTCTCAGACCGTCTGTCTTAGACCGTCTGTCTCAGACCGTCTGTCTCAGACCAGCTGTCTCAGACCGTCTGTCTCAGACCGTCTGTTTCATACCGTCTGTCTCACACCGTCTGTCACAGACCGTCTGTCTTAGACCGTCTATCTCAGCCCGTCGGCATCAGACCGTCTGTCTCAGGCCGTCTGCCTCAGACCGTCTGTCTCAGACCGTCTGTTTCATACTGTCTGTCTCACACCGTCTGTCTCAGACCGTCTGTCTTAGACCGTCTGTCTCAGACCGTCTGTCTCAGACCAGCTGTCTCAGACCGTCTGTCTCAGACCGTCTGTTTCATACCGTCTGTCTCACACCGTCTGTCACAGACCGTCTGTCTTAGACCGTCTATCTCAGCCCGTCGGCATCAGACCGTCTGTCTCAGTCCGTATGTCTCAGATCCTCTGTCTCAGGCCGTCTGTCTCAGGCCGTCTGCCTCAGACCGTCTGTCTCAGACCGTCTGTTTCATACTGTCTGTCTCACACCGTCTGTCTCAGACCGTCTGTCTCAGACCGTCTGTCTCAGACCGTCTGTCTCAGACCGTCTGTCTCAGACCAGCTGTCTCAGACCGTCTGTCTCAGACCGTCTGCCTCAGACCGTCCGTCTCAGACCTTCTATCTCGTCCCGTCTGTCTCAGACCGTCTGTCTCAGGCCGTCTGTCTCAGACCGTCTGTCTCAGACCGTCTGTCTCAGACCGTCTGTCTCAGACCGTCTGTCTCAGACCGTCTGTCTCAGACCGTCTGTCTCAGACCGTCTGTCTCAGACCGTCTGTTTCATACCGTCTGTCTCACACCGTCTGTTTCATACTGTCTGTCTCACACCGTCTGTCTCAGACCGTCTGTCTCAGACCGTCTGTCTCAGACCGTCTGTCTCAGACCGTCTGTCTCAGACCAGCTGTCTCAGACCGTCTGTCTCAGACCGTCTGCCTCAGACCGTCCGTCTCAGACCTTCTATCTCGTCCCGTCTGTCTAAGACCGTCTGTCTCAGAACGTCTATCTCGTCCCGTCGGTCTCAGTCCAGCTGTCTCAGACCGTCTATCTCGTCCCGTCGGTCTCAGACCGTCTGTCTTAGACCGTCTGTCTCGTCCCGTCTGTCTCAGAACTTCCGTCTCAGACCGTCTGCCTCAGACCGTCTGCCTCAGAACGTCTGTCACAGACCGTCTGTCTCAGACCGTCTGTCTCAGACCGTCTGTCTCAGACCGTCTGTCTCAGGCCGTCTGCCTCAGACCGTCTGTCTCAGACCGTCTGTTTCATACTGTCTGTCTCACACCGTCTGTCTCAGACCGTCTGTCTGAGACCGTCTGTCTCAGACCGTCTGTCTCAGGCCGTCTGCCTCAGACCGTCTGTCTCAGACCGTCTGTTTCATACTGTCTGTCTCACACCGTCTGTCTCAGACCGTCTGTCTTAGACCGTCTGTCTCAGACCGTCTGTCTCAGACCAGCTGTCTCAGACCGTCTGTCTCAGACCGTCTGTTTCATACCGTCTGTCTCACACCGTCTGTCACAGACCGCCTGTCTCAGAACGTCTATCTCAGCCCGTCGGCATCAGACCGTCTGTCTCAGTCCGTATGTCTCAGATCCTCTGTCTCGGACCGTCTGTCTCGGACCGTCTGTCTCGGACCGTCTGTCTCGGACCGTCTGTCTCGGACCGTCTGTCTCGGACCGTCTGTGTCGGACCGTCGGTCTCGGACCGTCTGTCTCGGACCGTCTGTCTCCGACTGTCTGTCTCGGACCGTCTGTCTCAGACCGCCTGTCTCAGACCGTCTGTCTCAGACCGTCTGTCTCAGACCGTCTGTCTCAGACCGTCTGTCTCAGACCGTCTGTCTCAGACCAGCTGTCTCAGACCGTCTGTCTCAGACCGTCTGCCTCAGACCGTCCGTCTCAGACCTTCTATCTCGTCCCGTCTGTCTCAGACCGTCTGTCTCAGAACGTCTATCTCGTCCCGTCGGTCTCAGACCAGCTGTCTCAGACCGTCTATCTCGTCCAGTCGGTCTCAGACCGTCTGTCTTAGACAGTCTGTCTCGTCCCGTCTGTCTCAGAACTTCCGTCTCAGACCGTCTGCCTCAGACCGTCTGCCTCAGAACGTCTGTCACAGACCGTCTGTCTCAGACCGTCTGTCTCAGACCGTCTGTCTCAGACGGTCTGTCTCAGACCGTCTGTCTCAGACCGTCTGTCTCAGACCGTCTGGCTCAGACCGTCTGTCTCAGACCGTCTGTCTCAGACCGTCTGTCTCAGGCCGTCTGCCTCAGACCGTCTGTCTCAGACCGTCTATCTCGTCCCGTCTGTCTCAGACCGTCTGTCTCAGAACGTCTATCTCGTCCCGTCGGTCTCAGACCAGCTGTCTCAGACCGTCTATCTCGTCCCGTCGGTCTCAGACCGTCTGTCTTAGACCGTCTGTCTCGTCCCGTCTGTCTCAGAACTTCCGTCTCAGACCGTCTGCCTCAGACCGTCTGCCTCAGAACGTCTGTCACAGACCGTCTGTCTCAGACCGTCTGTCTCAGACCGTCTGTCTCAGACGGTCTGTCTCAGACCGTCTGTCTCAGACCGTCTGTCTCAGACCGTCTGGCTCAGACCGTCTGTCTCAGACCGTCTGTCTTAGACCGTCTGTCTCAGACCGTCTGTCTCAGACCAGCTGTCTCAGACCGTCTGTCTCAGACCGTCTGTTTCATACCGTCTGTCTCACACCGTCTGTCACAGACCGTCTGTCTTAGACCGTCTATCTCAGCCCGTCGGCATCAGACCGTCTGTCTCAGGCCGTCTGCCTCAGACCGTCTGTCTCAGACCGTCTGTTTCATACTGTCTGTCTCACACCGTCTGTCTCAGACCGTCTGTCTTAGACCGTCTGTCTCAGACCGTCTGTCTCAGACCAGCTGTCTCAGACCGTCTGTCTCAGACCGTCTGTTTCATACCGTCTGTCTCACACCGTCTGTCACAGACCGTCTGTCTTAGACCGTCTATCTCAGCCCGTCGGCATCAGACCGTCTGTCTCAGTCCGTATGTCTCAGATCCTCTGTCTCAGGCCGTCTGTCTCAGGCCGTCTGCCTCAGACCGTCTGTCTCAGACCGTCTGTTTCATACTGTCTGTCTCACACCGTCTGTCTCAGACCGTCTGTCTCAGACCGTCTGTCTCAGACCGTCTGTCTCAGACCAGCTGTCTCAGACCGTCTGTCTCAGACCGTCTGCCTCAGACCGTCCGTCTCAGACCTTCTATCTCGTCCCGTCTGTCTCAGACCGTCTGTCTCAGGCCGTCTGTCTCAGACCGTCTGTCTCAGACCGTCTGTCTCAGACCGTCTGTCTCAGACCGTCTGTCTCAGACCGTCTGTCTCAGACCGTCTGGCTCAGACCGTCTGTCTCAGACCGTCTGTCTCAGACCGTCTGTCTCAGGCCGTCTGCCTCAGACCGTCTGTCTCAGACCGTCTATCTCGTCCCGTCTGTCTCAGACCGTCTGTCTCAGAACGTCTATCTCGTCCCGTCGGTCTCAGACCAGCTGTCTCAGACCGTCTATCTCGTCCCGTCGGTCTCAGACCGTCTGTCTTAGACCGTCTGTCTCGTCCCGTCTGTCTCAGAACTTCCGTCTCAGACCGTCTGCCTCAGACCGTCTGCCTCAGAACGTCTGTCACAGACCGTCTGTCTCAGACCGTCTGTCTCAGACCGTCTGTCTCAGACGGTCTGTCTCAGACCGTCTGTCTCAGACCGTCTGTCTCAGACCGTCTGGCTCAGACCGTCTGTCTCAGACCGTCTGTCTTAGACCGTCTGTCTCAGACCGTCTGTCTCAGACCAGCTGTCTCAGACCGTCTGTCTCAGACCGTCTGTTTCATACCGTCTGTCTCACACCGTCTGTCACAGACCGTCTGTCTTAGACCGTCTATCTCAGCCCGTCGGCATCAGACCGTCTGTCTCAGGCCGTCTGCCTCAGACCGTCTGTCTCAGACCGTCTGTTTCATACTGTCTGTCTCACACCGTCTGTCTCAGACCGTCTGTCTTAGACCGTCTGTCTCAGACCGTCTGTCTCAGACCAGCTGTCTCAGACCGTCTGTCTCAGACCGTCTGTTTCATACCGTCTGTCTCACACCGTCTGTCACAGACCGTCTGTCTTAGACCGTCTATCTCAGCCCGTCGGCATCAGACCGTCTGTCTCAGTCCGTATGTCTCAGATCCTCTGTCTCAGGCCGTCTGTCTCAGGCCGTCTGCCTCAGACCGTCTGTCTCAGACCGTCTGTTTCATACTGTCTGTCTCACACCGTCTGTCTCAGACCGTCTGTCTCAGACCGTCTGTCTCAGACCGTCTGTCTCAGACCGTCTGTCTCAGACCAGCTGTCTCAGACCGTCTGTCTCAGACCGTCTGCCTCAGACCGTCCGTCTCAGACCTTCTATCTCGTCCCGTCTGTCTCAGACCGTCTGTCTCAGGCCGTCTGTCTCAGACCGTCTGTCTCAGACCGTCTGTCTCAGACCGTCTGTCTCAGACCGTCTGTCTCAGACCGTCTGTCTCAGACCGTCTGTCTCAGACCGTCTGTCTCAGACCGTCTGTTTCATACCGTCTGTCTCACACCGTCTGTTTCATACTGTCTGTCTCACACCGTCTGTCTCAGACCGTCTGTCTCAGACCGTCTGTCTCAGACCGTCTGTCTCAGACCGTCTGTCTCAGACCAGCTGTCTCAGACCGTCTGTCTCAGACCGTCTGCCTCAGACCGTCCGTCTCAGACCTTCTATCTCGTCCCGTCTGTCTAAGACCGTCTGTCTCAGAACGTCTATCTCGTCCCGTCGGTCTCAGTCCAGCTGTCTCAGACCGTCTATCTCGTCCCGTCGGTCTCAGACCGTCTGTCTTAGACCGTCTGTCTCGTCCCGTCTGTCTCAGAACTTCCGTCTCAGACCGTCTGCCTCAGACCGTCTGCCTCAGAACGTCTGTCACAGACCGTCTGTCTCAGACCGTCTGTCTCAGACCGTCTGTCTCAGACCGTCTGTCTCAGGCCGTCTGCCTCAGACCGTCTGTCTCAGACCGTCTGTTTCATACTGTCTGTCTCACACCGTCTGTCTCAGACCGTCTGTCTGAGACCGTCTGTCTCAGACCGTCTGTCTCAGGCCGTCTGCCTCAGACCGTCTGTCTCAGACCGTCTGTTTCATACTGTCTGTCTCACACCGTCTGTCTCAGACCGTCTGTCTTAGACCGTCTGTCTCAGACCGTCTGTCTCAGACCAGCTGTCTCAGACCGTCTGTCTCAGACCGTCTGTTTCATACCGTCTGTCTCACACCGTCTGTCACAGACCGCCTGTCTCAGAACGTCTATCTCAGCCCGTCGGCATCAGACCGTCTGTCTCAGTCCGTATGTCTCAGATCCTCTGTCTCGGACCGTCTGTCTCGGACCGTCTGTCTCGGACCGTCTGTCTCGGACCGTCTGTCTCGGACCGTCTGTCTCGGACCGTCTGTGTCGGACCGTCGGTCTCGGACCGTCTGTCTCGGACCGTCTGTCTCCGACTGTCTGTCTCGGACCGTCTGTCTCAGACCGCCTGTCTCAGACCGTCTGTCTCAGACCGTCTGTCTCAGACCGTCTGTCTCAGACTGTCTGTCTCAGACCGTCTGCCTCAGAACATCTGTCACAGACCGTCTGTCTCGGACCGTCTGTCTCGGACCGTCTGTCTCGGACCGTCTGTCTCGGACCGTCTGTCTCGGACCGTCTGTCTCAGACCGCCTGTCTCAGACCGTCTGTCTCAGGCCGTCTGCTTCATACCGTCTATCTCATCCCGTCGGTCTCAGACCGTCTGTCTCAGACCAGCTGTCTCAGACCGTCTGCCTCAGACCGTCCGTCTCAGGCCGTCTGGTTCATACCGTCTATCTCGTTCCGTCGGTCTCAGACCAGCTGTCTCAGACCGTCTGTCTCAGACCGTCTGTTTCATACCGTCTGTCTCACACCGTCTGTCTCAGACCGTCTGTCTTAGACCGTCTGTCTCAGACCGTCTGTCTCAGACCGTCTGTCTCACGCCGTATGTCTCAGGCCGTCTGCCTCAGACCGTCTGTCTCAGACCGTCTGTTTCATACTGTCTGTCTCACACCGTCTGTCTCAGACCGTCTGTCTGAGACCGTCTGTCTCAGACCGTCTGTCTCAGACCGTCTGTTTCATACCGTCTGTCTCACACCGTCTGTCTAAGACCGTCTGTCTGAGACCGTCTGTCTCAGACCGTCCGTCTCAGACTGTCTATCTCAGAACGTCTGTCACAGACCGTCTGTCTCAGGCCGTCTGTCTCAGACCGTCTGTCTCAGACCGTCTGTCTCAGACCGTCTGTCTCAGACCGTCTGTCTCAGACCGTCTGTCTCAGACCGTCTGTCTCAGACCGTCTGTTTCATACCGTCTGTCTCACACCGTCTGTCTCAGACCGTCTGTCTCACGCCGTATGTCTCAGGCCGTCTGCCTCAGACCGTCTGTCTCAGACCGTCTGTTTCATACTGTCTGTCTCACACCGTCTGTCTCAGACCGTCTGTCTGAGACCGTCTGTCTTAGACCGTCTGTCTCAGAACGTCTGTCTCAGACCGTCTGTCTCACGCCGTCTGTCTCAGGCCGTCTGCCTCAGACTGTCTGTCTCAGACCGTCTGTTTCATACTGTCTGTCTCACACCGTCTGTCTAAGACCGTCTGTCTCAGAACTTCCGTCCCAGACCGTGTGCCTCAGACCGTCTGTCTCAGAACGTCTGACACAGACCGTCTGTCTCAGACCGTCTGTCTTAGACCGTTTGGCTCGTCCCATCTGTCTCAGAACTTCCGTCTCAGACCGTCTGCCTCAGACCGTCTGTCTCAGAACGTCTGTCACAGACCGTCTGTCTCAGACTGTCTGTCTCAGACCGTCTGTCTCAGACCGTCTGTCTCAGACCGTCTGTCTCAGACCGTCTGTCTCAGGCCGTCTGCCTCAGACCCTCTGTCTCAGACCGTCTGTCTCAGACCGTCTGTCTTAGACCGTCTGTTTCATACTGTCTGTCTCACACCGTCTATCTCGTCCCGTCTGTCTCAGAACTTACGTGTCAGACCGTCTGCCTCAGACCGTCTGTCTCAGAACGTCTGTCACAGACCGTCTGTCTCAGACCGTCTGTCTCAGACCGTCTGTCTCAGACCGTCTGTCTCAGGCCGTCTGCCTCAGACCGTCTGTCTCAGACCGTCTGTTTCATACTGTCTGTCTCACACCGTCTGTCTCAGACCGTCTGTCTTAGACCGTCTGTCTCAGACCGTCTGTCTCAGACCAGCTGTCTCAGACCGTCTGTCTCAGACCGTCTGTTTCATACCGTCTGTCTCACACCGTCTGTCACAGACCGTCTGTCTTAGACCGTCTATCTCAGCCCGTCGGCATCAGACCGTCTGTCTCAGTCCGTATGTCTCAGATCCTCTGTCTCAGGCCGTCTGTCTCAGGCCGTCTGCCTCAGACCGTCTGTCTCAGACCGTCTGTTTCATACTGTCTGTCTCACACCGTCTGTCTCAGACCGTCTGTCTCAGACCGTCTGTCTCAGACCGTCTGTCTCAGACCGTCTGTCTCAGACCAGCTGTCTCAGACCGTCTGTCTCAGACCGTCTGCCTCAGACCGTCCGTCTCAGACCTTCTATCTCGTCCCGTCTGCCTCAGTCCGTCTGCCTCAGAACGTCTGTCACAGACCGTCTGTCTCAGACCGTCTGTCTCAGACCGCCTGTCTCAGACCGTCTGTCTCAGACCGTCTGGCTCAGACCGTCTGTCTCAGACCGTCTGTCTCAGGCCGTCTGCCTCAGACCGTCTGTCTCAGACCGTCTATCCCGTCCCGTCTGTCTCAGACCGCCTGTCTCAGAACGTCTATCTCGTCCCGTCGGTCTCAGATCAGCTGTCTCAGACCATCTGTCTCAGACCGTCTGTTTCATACCGTCTGTCTCACACCGTCAGTCTCAGACCGTCTTTCTTACACCGTCTGTCCCAGACCGTCTGTCTCAGACCGTCTGTCTCAGACCGTCTGTCTCAGGCCGTCTGTCTCAGGCCGTCTGCCTCAGACCGTCTGTCTCAGACCGTCTGTTTCATACTGTCTGTCTCACACCGTCTGTCTCAGACCGTCTGTCTGAGACCGTCTGTCTCAGACCGTCTGTCTCAGGCCGTCTGCCTCAGACCGTCTGTCTCAGACCGTCTGTTTCATACCGTCTGTCTCACACCGTCTGTCTCAGACCGTCTGTCTGAGACCGTCTGTCACAGACCGTCTGTCTCATCCCGTCGGTCTCAGACCGTCTGTCCCAGACCAGCTGTCTCCGACCGTCTGTCTCAGACCGTCTGCCTCAGACCGTCCGTCTCAGACCGTCTATCTCGTCCCGTCTGTCTCAGAACTCCCGTCTCATACCGTCTGCCTCAGACCGTCTGCCTCAGAACATCTGTCACAGACCGTCTGTCTCCCACCGTCTGTCTCAGACCGTCTGTCTTACACCGTCTGTCCCAGACCGTCTGTCTCAGACCGTCTGTCTCAGACCGTCTGTCTCAGGCCGTCTGCTTCATACCGTCTATCTCGTCCCGTCGGTCTCAGACCAGCTGTCTCAGACCGTCTGTTTCATACCGTCTGTCTCACACCGTCAGTCTCAGACCGTCTTTCTTACACCGTCTGTCCCAGACCGTCTGTCTCAGACCGTCTGTCTCAGACTGTCTGTCTCAGGCCGTCTGTCTCAGGCCGTCTGCCTCAGACCGTCTGTCTCAGACCGTCTGTTTCATACTGTCTGTCTCACACCGTCTGTCTGAGACCGTCTGTCTCAGACCGTCTGCCTCAGACCGTCCGTCTCAGGCCGTCTGGTTCATACCGTCTATATCGTTCCGTCGGTCTCAGACCAGCTGTCTCAGACCGTCTGTCTCAGACCGTCTGTTTCATACTGTCTGTCTCACACCGTCTGTCTCAGACCGTCTGTCTGAGACCGTCTGTCTCAGACCGTCTGTCTCAGGCCGTCTGTCTCAGGCCGTCTGCCTCAGACCGTCTGTCTCAGACCGTCTGCCTCAGACCGTCCGTCTCAGGCCGTCTGGTTCATACCGTCTATATCGTTCCGTCGGTCTCAGACCAGCTGTCTCAGAACGTCTGTCTCAGACCGTCTGTCTCACGCCGTCTGTCTCAGGCCGTCTGCCTCAGACTGTCTGTCTCAGACCGTCTGTTTCATACTGTCTGTCTCACACCGTCTGTCTAAGACCGTCTGTCTCAGAACTTCCGTCTCAGACCGTGTGCCTCAGACCGTCTGTCTCAGAACGTCTGACAGAGACCGTCTGTCTCAGACCGTCTGTCTTAGACCGTCTGTCTCGTCCCATCTGTCTCAGAACTTCCGTCTCAGACCGTCTGCCTCAGACCGTCTGTCTCAGAACGTCTGTCACAGACCGTCTGTCTCAGACTGTCTGTCTCAGACCGTCTGTCTCAGACCGTCTGTCTCAGACCGTCTGTCTCAGGCCGTCTGCCTCAGACCGTCTGTCTCAGACCGTCTGTCTCAGACCGTCTGTCTTAGACCGTCTGTTTCATACTGTCTGTCTCACACCGTCTATCTCGTCCCGTCTGTCTCAGAACTTACGTCTCAGACCGTCTGCCTCAGACCGTCTGTCTCAGAACGTCTGTCACAGACCGTCTGTCTCAGACCGTCTGTCTCAGACCGTCTGTCTCAGACCGTCTGTCTCAGGCCGTCTGCCTCAGACCGTCTGTCTCAGACCGTCTGTTTCATACTGTCTGTCTCACACCGTCTGTCTCAGACCGTCTGTCTTAGACCGTCTGTCTCAGACCGTCTGTCTCAGACCGTCTGCCTCAGACCGTCCGTCTCAGGCCGTCTGGTTCATACCGTCTATATCGTTCCGTCGGTCTCAGACCAGCTGTCTCAGACCGTCTGTCTCAGACCGTCTGTTTCATACTGTCTGTCTCACACCGTCTGTCTCAGACCGTCTGTCTGAGACCGTCTGTCACAGACCGTCTGTCTGAGACCGTCTGTCACAGACCGTCTGTCTCATCCCGTCGGTCTCAGACCGTCTGTCCCAGACCAGCTGTCTCAGACCGTCTGCCTCAGACCGTCTGCCTCAGAACATCTGTCACAGACCGTCTGTCTCGGACCGTCTGTCTCGGACCGTCTGTCTCGGACCGTCTGTCTCGGACCGTCTGTCTCGGACCGTCTGTCTCAGACCGCCTGTCTCAGACCGTCTGTCCCAGGCCGTCTGCTTCATACCGTCTATCTCGTCCCGTCGGTCTCAGACCAGCTGTCTCAGACCGTCTATCTCGTCCCGTCGGTCTCAGACCGTCTGTCTTAGACCGTCTGTCTCGTCCCGTCTGTCTCAGAACTTCCGTCTCAGACCGTCTGCCTCAGAACATCTGTCACAGACCGTCTGTCTCAGACCGTCTGTCTCAGACCGTCTGTCTCAGACCGTCTGTCTCAGACCGTCTGTCTCAGACCGTCTGTCTCAGACCGTCTGTCTCAGACCGTCTGGCTCAGACCGTCTGTCTTAGACCGTCTGTCTCAGGCCGTCTGCCTCAGACCGTCTGTCTCAGACCGTCTATCCCGTCCCGTCTGTCTCAGACCGCCTGTCTCAGAACGTCTATCTCAGCCCGTCGGCATCAGACCGTCTGTCTCAATCCGTATGTCTCAGATCCTCTGTCTCGGACCGTCTGTCTCGGACCGTCTGTCTCGGACCGTCTGTCCCAGACCGTCTGTCTCAGACCGTCTGTCTCAGACCGTCTGTCTCAGGCCGTCTGCTTCATACCGTCTATCTCGTCCCGTCGGTCTCAGACCAGCTGTCTCAGACCGTCTGTTTCATACCGTCTGTCTCACACCGTCAGTCTCAGACCGTCTTTCTTACACCGTCTGTCCCAGACCGTCTGTCTCAGACCGTCTGTCTCAGACCGTCTGTCTCAGGCCGTCTGTCTCAGGCCGTCTGCCTCAGACCGTCTGTCTCAGACCGTCTGTTTCATACTGTCTGTCTCACACCGTCTGTCTGAGACCGTCTGTCTCAGACCGTCTGCCTCAGACCGTCCGTCTCAGGCCGTCTGGTTCATACCGTCTATCTCGTTCCGTCGGTCTCAGACCAGCTGTCTCAGACCGTCTGTCTCAGACCGTCTGTTTCATACTGTCTGTCTCACACCGTCTGTCTCAGACCGTCTGTCTGAGACCGTCTGTCTCAGACCGTCTGTCTCAGGCCGTCTGTCTCAGGCCGTCTGCCTCAGACCGTCTGTCTCAGACCGTCTGCTTCATACCGTCTGTCTCACACCGTCTGTCTCAGACCGTCTGTCTGAGACCGTCTGTCACAGACCGTCTGTCTGAGACCGTCTGTCACAGACCGTCTGTCTCATTCCGTCGGTCTCAGACCGTCTGTCCCAGACCAGCTGTCTCAGACCGTCTGCCTCAGACCGTCTGCCTCAGAACATCTGTCACAGACCGTCTGCCTCAGACCGTCTGTCTCAGACCGTCTATCCCGTCCCGTCTGTCTCAGACCGCCTGTCTCAGAACGTCTATCTCGTCCCGTCGGTCTCAGATCAGCTGTCTCAGACCATCTGTCTCAGACCGTCTGTTTCATACCGTCTGTCTCACACCGTCCGTCTCAGACCGTCTGTCTTACACCGTCTGTCCCAGACCGTCTGTCTCAGACCGTCTGTCTCAGACCGTCTGTCTCAGACCGTCTGTCTCAGGCCGTCTGTCTCAGGCCGTCTGCCTCAGACCGTCTGTCTCAGACCGTCTGTTTCATACTGTCTGTCTCAGACCGTCTGTCTGAGACCGTCTGTCTCAGACCGTCTGTCTCAGGCCGTCTGTCTCAGGCCGTCTGCCTCAGACCGTCTGTCTCAGACCGTCTGTTTCATACCGTCTGTCTCACACCGTCTGTCTCAGACCGTCTGTCTGAGACCGTCTGTCACAGACCGTCTGTCTCATCCCGTCGGTCTCAGACCGTCTGTCCCAGACCAGCTGTCTCAGACCGTCTGTCTCAGACCGTCTGCCTCAGACCGTCCGTCTCAGACCGTCTATCTCGTCCCGTCTGTCTCAGAACTCACGTCTCAGACCGTCTGCCTCAGACCGTCTGCCTCAGAACATCTGTCACAGACCGTCTGTCTCGGACCGTCTGTCTCGGACCGTCTGTCTCGGACCGTCTGTCTCGGACCGTCTGTCTCAGACCGCCTGTCTCAGACCGTCTGTCTCAGGCCGTCTGCTTCATACCGTCTGTCTCAGACCGTCTGTTTCATACTGTCTGTCTCACACCGTCTGTCTCAGACCGTCTGTCTTAGACCGTCTGTCTCAGACCGTCTGTCTCAGACCAGCTGTCTCAGACCGTCTGTCTCAGACCGTCTGTTTCATACCGTCTGTCTCACACCGTCTGTCACAGACCGGCTGTCTTAGACCGTCTATCTCAGCCCGTCGGCATCAGACCGTCTGTCTCAGGCCGTCTGCCTCAGACCGTCTGTCTCAGACCGTCTGTTTCATACTGTCTGTCTCACACCGTCTGTCTCAGACCGTCTGTCTTAGACCGTCTGTCTCAGACCGTCTGTCTCAGACCAGCTGTCTCAGACCGTCTGTCTCAGACCGTCTGTTTCATACCGTCTGTCTCACACCGTCTGTCACAGACCGTCTGTCTTAGACCGTCTATCTCAGCCCGTCGGCATCAGACCGTCTGTCTCAGTCCGTATGTCTCAGATCCTCTGTCTCAGGCCGTCTGTCTCAGGCCGTCTGCCTCAGACCGTCTGTCTCAGACCGTCTGTTTCATACTGTCTGTCTCACACCGTCTGTCTCAGACCGTCTGTCTCAGACCGTCTGTCTCAGACCGTCTGTCTCAGACTGTCTGTCTCAGACCGTCTGTCTCAGACCGTCTGTCTCAGACCGTCTGTCTCAGACCGTCTGTCTCAGACCAGCTGTCTCAGACCGTCTGTCTCAGACCGTCTGTCTCAGACCGTCTGTCTCAGACAGTCTGTCTCAGACCGTCTGATTCAGACCGTCTGTCTCAGACCGTCTGTCTCAGGCCGTCTGCCTCAGACCGTCTGTCTCAGACCGTCTATCCCGTCCCGTCTGTCTCAGACCGCCTGTCTCAGAACGTCTATCTCGTCCCGTCGGTCTCAGATCAGCTGTCTCAGACCATCTGTCTCAGACCGTCTGTTTCATACCGTCTGTCTCACACCGTCCGTCTCAGACCGTCTGTCTTACACCGTCTGTCCCAGACCGTCTGTCTCAGACCGTCTGTCTCAGACCGTCTGTCTCAGACCGTCTGTCTCAGGCCGTCTGTCTCAGGCCGTCTGCCTCAGACCGTCTGTCTCAGACCGTCTGTTTCATACTGTCTGTCTCAGACCGTCTGTCTGAGACCGTCTGTCTCAGACCGTCTGTCTCAGGCCGTCTGTCTCAGGCCGTCTGCCTCAGACCGTCTGTCTCAGACCGTCTGTTTCATACCGTCTGTCTCACACCGTCTGTCTCAGACCGTCTGTCTGAGACCGTCTGTCACAGACCGTCTGTCTCATCCCGTCGGTCTCAGACCGTCTGTCTCAGACCGTCTGCCTCAGACCGTCCGTCTCAGACCGTCTATCTCGTCCCGTCTGTCTCAGAACTCACGTCTCAGACCGTCTGCCTCAGACCGTCTGCCTCAGAACATCTGTCACAGACCGTCTGTCTCGGACCGTCTGTCTCGGACCGTCTGTCTCGGACCGTCTGTCTCGGACCGTCTGTCTCGGACCGTCTGTCTCAGACCGCCTGTCTCAGACCGTCTGTCTCAGGCCGTCTGCTTCATACCGTCTGTCTCAGACCGTCTGTTTCATACTGTCTGTCTCACACCGTCTGTCTCAGACCGTCTGTCTTAGACCGTCTGTCTCAGACCGTCTGTCTCAGACCAGCTGTCTCAGACCGTCTGTCTCAGACCGTCTGTTTCATACCGTCTGTCTCACACCGTCTGTCACAGACCGTCTGTCTTAGACCGTCTATCTCAGCCCGTCGGCATCAGACCGTCTGTCTCAGGCCGTCTGCCTCAGACCGTCTGTCTCAGACCGTCTGTTTCATACTGTCTGTCTCACACCGTCTGTCTCAGACCGTCTGTCTTAGACCGTCTGTCTCAGACCGTCTGTCTCAGACCAGCTGTCTCAGACCGTCTGTCTCAGACCGTCTGTTTCATACCGTCTGTCTCACACCGTCTGTCACAGACCGTCTGTCTTAGACCGTCTATCTCAGCCCGTCGGCATCAGACCGTCTGTCTCAGTCCGTATGTCTCAGATCCTCTGTCTCAGGCCGTCTGTCTCAGGCCGTCTGCCTCAGACCGTCTGTCTCAGACCGTCTGTTTCATACTGTCTGTCTCACACCGTCTGTCTCAGACCGTCTGTCTCAGACCGTCTGTCTCAGACCAGCTGTCTCAGACCGTCTGTCTCAGACCGTCTGCCTCAGACCGTCCGTCTCAGACCTTCTATCTCGTCCCGTCTGTCTCAGACCGTCTGTCTCAGGCCGTCTGTCTCAGACCGTCTGTCTCAGACCGTCTGTCTCAGACCGTCTGTCTCAGACCGTCTGTTTCATACCGTCTGTCTCACACCGTCTGTTTCATACTGTCTGTCTCACACCGTCTGTCTCAGACCGTCTGTCTCAGACCGTCTGTCTCAGACCGTCTGTCTCAGACCGTCTGTCTCAGACCAGCTGTCTCAGACCGTCTGTCTCAGACCGTCTGCCTCAGACCGTCCGTCTCAGACCTTCTATCTCGTCCCGTCTGTCTCAGACCGTCTGTCTCAGAACGTCTATCTCGTCCCGTCGGTCTCAGACCAGCTGTCTCAGACCGTCTATCTCGTCCCGTCGGTGTCAGACCGTCTGTCTTAGACCGTCTGTCTCGTCCCGTCTGTCTCAGAACTTCCGTCTCAGACCGTCTGCCTCAGACCGTCTGCCTCAGAACGTCTGTCACAGACCGTCTGTCTCAGACCGTCTGTCTCAGACCGTCTGTCTCAGACCGTCTGTCTCAGACCGTCTGTCTCAGACGGTCTGTCTCAGACCGTCTGTCTCAGACCGTCTGTCTCAGACCGTCTGGCTCAGACCGTCTGTCTCAGACCGTCTGTCTCAGACCGTCTGTCTCAGGCCGTCTGCCTCAGACCGTCTGTCTCAGACCGTCTGTTTCATACTGTCTGTCTCACACCGTCTGTCTCAGACCGTCTGTCTGAGACCGTCTGTCTCAGACCGTCTGTCTCAGACCGTCTGTCTCAGACCGTCTGTTTCATACCGTCTGTCTCACACCGTCTGTCTAAGACCGTCTGTCTGAGACCGTCTGTCTCAGACCGTCCGTCTCAGACTGTCTATCTCAGAACGTCTGTCACAGACCGTCTGTCTCAGGCCGTCTGTCTCAGACCGTCTGTCTCAGACCGTCTGTCTCAGACCGTCTGTCTCAGACCGTCTGTCTCAGACCGTCTGCCTCAGACCGTCTGTCTCAGACCGTCTGTCTTAGACCGTCTGTTTCATACTGTCTGTCTCACACCGTCTATCTCGTCCCGTCTGTCTCAGAACTTACGTCTCAGACCGTCTGCCTCAGACCGTCTGTCTCAGACCGTCTGTCTCAGACCGTCTGTCTCAGACCGTCTGTCTCAGACCGTCTGTCTCAGACCGTCTGTTTCATACCGTCTGTCTCAGACCGTCTGTTTCATACCGTCTGTCTCACACCGTCTGTCTAAGACCGTCTGTCTGAGAACTTCCGTCTCAGACCGTGTGCCTCAGACCGTCTGTCTCAGAACGTCTGACACAGACCGTCTGTCTCAGACCGTCTGTCTTAGACCGTCTGGCTCGTCCCATCTGTCTCAGAACTTCCGTCTCAGACCGTCTGCCTCAGACCGTCTGTCTCAGAACGTCTGTCACAGACCGTCTGTCTCAGACTGTCTGTCTCAGACCGTCTGTCTCAGACCGTCTGTCTCAGACCGTCTGTCTCAGACCGTCTGTCTCAGGCCGTCTGCCTCAGACCGTCTGTCTCAGTCCGTCTGTCTCAGACCGTCTGTCTTAGACCGTCTGTTTCATACTGTCTGTCTCACACCGTCTATCTCGTCCCGTCTGTCTCAGAACTTACGTCTCAGACCGTCTGCCTCAGACCGTCTGTCTCAGAACGTCTGTCACAGACCGTCTGTCTCAGACCGTCTGTCTCAGACCGTCTCTTTCATACTGTCTGTCTCACACCGTCTGTCTCAGACCGTCCGTCTTAGACCGTCTGTCTCAGACCGTCTGTCTCAGACCAGCTGTCTCAGACCGTCTGTCTCAGACCGTCTGTTTCATACCGTCTGTCTCACACCGTCTGTCACAGACCGTCTGTCTTAGACCGTCTATCTCAGCCCGTCGGCATCAGACCGTCTGTCTCAGTCCGTATGTCTCAGATCCTCTGTCTCAGGCCGTCTGTCTCAGGCCGTCTGCCTCAGACCGTCTTTCTCAGACCGTCTGTTTCATACTGTCTGTCTCACACCGTCTGTCTCAGACCGTCTGTCTCAGACCGTCTGTCTCAGACCGTCTGTCTCAGACCGTCTGTCTCAGACCAGCTGTCTCAGACCGTCTGTCTCAGACCGTCTGCCTCAGACCGTCCGTCTCAGACCTTCTATCTCGTCCCGTCTGTCTCAGACCGTCTGTCTCAGAACGTCTATCTCGTCCCGTCGGTCTCAGACCAGCTGTCTCAGACCGTCTATCTCGTCCCGTCGGTCTCAGAACGTCTGTCTTAGACCGTCTGTCTCGTCCCGTCTGTCTCAGAACTTCCGTCTCAGACCGTCTGCCTCAGACCGTCTGCCTCAGAACGTCTGTCACAGACCGTCTGTCTCAGACCGTCTGTCTCAGACCGCCTGTCTCAGACCGTCTGTCTCAGACCGTCTGGCTCAGACCGTCTGTCTCAGACCGTCTGTCTCAGGCCGTCTGCCTCAGACCGTCTGTCTCAGACCGTCTATCCCGTCCCGTCTGTCTCAGACCGCCTGTCTCAGAACGTCTATCTCGTCCCGTCGGTCTCAGATCAGCTGTCTCAGACCATCTATCTCGTCCCATCGGTCTCAGACCAGCTGTCTCAGACCATCTGTCTCAGACCGTCTGTTTCATACCGTCTGTCTCACACCGTCTGTCTCAGACCGTCTGTCTTAGACCGTCTGTCTCGTCCCGTCTGTCTCAGAACTTCCGTCTCAGACCGTCTGCCTCAGACCGTCTGTCTCAGAACGTCTGTCACAGACCGTCTGTCTCAGACCGTCTGTCTCAAACCGTCTGTCTCAGACCATCTGTCTCAGACAGTCTGTCTCAGACCGTCTGTCTCAGGCCGTCTGCCTCAGACCGTCTGTCTCAGACCGTCTATCCCGTCCCGTCTGTCTCAGACCGCCTGTCTCAGAACGTCTATCTCGTCCCGTCGGTCTCAGATCAGCTGTCTCAGACCATCTGTCTCAGACCGTCTGTTTCATACCGTCTGTCTCACACCGTCAGTCTCAGACCGTCTGTCTTACACCGTCTGTCCCAGACCGTCTGTCTCAGACCGTCTGTCTCAGACCGTCTGTCTCAGGCCGTCTGTCTCAGGCCGTCTGCCTCAGACCGTCTGTCTCAGACCGTCTGTTTCATACTGTCTGTCTCACACCGTCTGTCTCAGACCGTCTGTCTGAGACCGTCTGTCTCAGACCGTCTGTTTCATACTGTCTGTCTCACACCGTCTGTCTCAGACCGTCTGTCTGAGACCGTCTGTCTCAGACCGTCTGTCTCAGACCGTCTGTCTCAGACCGTCTGTTTCATACCGTCTGTCTCACACCGTCTGTCTAAGACCGTCTGTCTGAGACCGTCTGTCTCAGACCGTCCGTCTCAGACTGTCTATCTCAGAACGTCTGTCACAGACCGTCTGTCTCAGGCCGTCTGTCTCAGACCGTCTGTCTCAGACCGTCTGTCTCAGACCGTCTGTCTCAGACCGTCTGTTTCATACCGTCTGTCTCACACCGTCTGTCTCAGACCGTCTGTCTCAGAACGTCTGTCACAGACCGTCTGTCTCAGACCGTCTGTCTCAGACCGTCTGTCTTAGACCGTCTGTCTCAGACCGTCTGTCTCAGACCGTCTGTCTCAGAACGTCTGTCTCACGCCGTCTGTCTCAGGCCGTCTGTCTGAGACCGTCTGTCTCAGACCGTCCGTCTCAGACTGTCTATCTCAGAACGTCTGTCACAGACCGTCTGTCTCAGGCCGCCTGTCTCAGACCGTCTGTCTCAGACCGTCTGTCTCAGACCGTCTGTCTCAGGCCGTCTGTCTCAGACCGTCTGTCTCAGAACGTCTGTCTCACACCGTCTATCTCGTCCCGTCTGTCTCAGAACTTCCGTCTCAGACCGTCTGCCTCAGACCGTCTGTCTCAGAACGTCTGTCACAGACCGTCTGTCTCAGACCGTCTGTCTCAGACCGTCTGTCTTAGACCGTCTGTCTCAGACCGTCTGTCTCAGACCGTCTGTCTCAGAACGTCTGTCTCACGCCGTCTGTCTCAGGCCGTCTGCCTCAGACCGTCTGTCTCAGACCGTCTGTTTCATACTGTCTGTCTCACACCGTCTGTCTCAGACCGTCTGTCTGAGACCGTCTGTCTCAGACCGTCTGTCTCAGACCGTCTGTCTCAGACCGTCTGTCTCAGACCGTCTGTCTCAGACCGTCTGTCTCAGACCGTCTGTTTCATACCGTCTGTCTCACATCGTCTGTCTAAGACCGTCTGTCTGAGACCGTCTGTCTCAGACCGTCCGTCTCAGACTGTCTATCTCAGAACGTCTGTCACAGACCGTCTGTCTCAGGCCGTCTGTCTCAGACCGTCTGTCTCAGACCGTCTGTCTCAGACCGTCTGTCTCAGACCGTCTGTCTCAGACCGTCTGTCTCAGACCGTCTGTTTCATACCGTCTGTCTCACACCGTCTGTCTCAGACCGTCTGTCTTAGACCGTCTGTCTCAGAACGTCTGTCTCAGACCGTCTGTCTCACGCCGTCTGTCTCAGGCCGTCTGCCTCAGACTGTCTGTCTCAGACCGTCTGTTTCATACTGTCTGTCTCACACCGTCTGTCTAAGACCGTCTGTCTCAGAACTTCCGTCTCAGACCGTGTGCCTCAGACCGTCTGTCTCAGAACGTCTGACACAGACCGTCTGTCTCAGACCGTCTGTCTTAGACCGTCTGGCTCGTCCCATCTGTCTCAGAACTTCCGTCTCAGACCGTCTGCCTCAGACCGTCTGTCTCAGAACGTCTGTCACAGACCGTCTGTCTCAGACTGTCTGTCTCAGACCGTCTGTCTCAGACCGTCTGTCTCAGACCGTCTGTCTCAGGCCGTCTGCCTCAGACCGTCTGTCTCAGACCGTCTGTCTCAGACCGTCTGTCTTAGACCGTCTGTTTCATACTGTCTGTCTCACACCGTCTATCTCGTCCCGTCTGTCTCAGAACTTCCGTCTCAGACCGTCTGCCTCAGACCGTCTGTCTCAGAACGTCTGTCACAGACCGTCTGTCTCAGACCGTCTGTCTCAGACCGTCTGTCTCAGACCGTCTGTCTCAGGCCGTCTGCCTCAGACCGTCTGTCTCAGACCGTCTGTTTCATACTGTCTGTCTCACACCGTCTGTCTCAGACGGTCTGTCTTAGACCGTCTGTCTCAGACCGTCTGTCTCAGACCAGCTGTCTCAGACCGTCTGTCTCAGACCGTCTGCCTCAGACCGTCCGTCTCAGACCTTCTATCTCGTCCCGTCTGTCTCAGACCGTCTGTCTCAGAACGTCTATCTCGTCCCGTCGGTCTCAGACCAGCTGTCTCAGACCGTCTATCTCGTCCCGTCTGTCTTAGACCGTCTGTCTCGTCCCGTCTGTCTCAGAACTTCCGTCTCAGACCGTCTGCCTCAGACCGTCTGTCTCAGAACGTCTGTCACAAACCGTCTGTCTCAGACCGTCTGTCTCAGACCGTCTGTCTCAGACCGTCTGTCTCAGACAGTCTGTCTCAGACCGTCTGTCTCAGGCCGTCTGCCTCAGACCGTCTGTCTCAGACCGTCTATCCCGTCCCGTCTGTCTCAGACCGCCTGTCTCAGAACGTCTATCTCGTCCCGTCGGTCTCAGATCAGCTGTCTCAGACCATCTGTCTCAGACCGTCTGTTTCATACCGTCTGTCTCACACCGTCAGTCTCAGACCGTCTTTCTTACACCGTCTGTCCCAGACCGTCTGTCTCAGACCGTCTGTCTCAGACCGTCTGTCTCAGACCGTCTGGCTCAGACCGTCTGTCTCAGACCGTCTGTCTCAGACCGTCTGTCTCAGACCGTCTGTCTCAGACCGTCTGTCTCAGACCGTCTGTCTCACGCCGTCTGTCTCAGGCCGTCTGCCTCAGACCGTCTGTCTCAGACCGTCTGTTTCATACTGTCTGTCTCACACCGTCTGTCTCAGACCGTCTGCCTGAGACCGTCTGCCTCAGACCGTCTGTCTCAGACCGTCTGTCTCAGACCGTCTGTCTCAGACCGTTTGTTTCATACCGTCTGTCTCACACCGTCTGTCTAAGACCGTCTGTCTGAGACCGTCTGTCTCAGACCGTCCGTCTCAGACTGTCTGTCTCAGACCGTCTGTTTCATACCGTCTGTCTCACACCGTCTGTCTAAGACCGTCTGTCTGAGACCGTCTGTCTCAGACCGTCCGTCTCAGACTGTCTATCTCAGAACGTCTGTCACAGACCGTCTGTCTCAGGCCGTCTGTCTCAGACCGTCTGTCTCAGACCGTCTGTCTCAGACCGTCTGTTTCATACCGTCTGTCTCAGACCGTCTGTCTCAGGCCGTCGGCCTCAGACCGTCTGTCTCAGACCGTCTGTCTCAGACCGTCTGTCTTAGACCGTCTGTTTCATACTGTCTGTCTCACACCGTCTATCTCGTCCCGTCTGTCTCAGAACTTCCGTCTCAGACCGTCTGCCTCAGACCGTCTGTCTCAGAACGTCTGTCACAGACCGTCTGTCTCAGACTGTCTTTCTCAGACCGTCTGTCTCAGACCGTCTGTTTCATACCGTCTGTCTCAGACCGTCTGTCTCAGGCCGTCGGCCTCAGACCGTCTGTCTCAGACCGTCTGTCTCAGACCGTCTGTCTTAGACCGTCTGTTTCATACTGTCTGTCTCACACCGGCTATCTCATCCCGTATGTCTCAGAACTTCCGTCTCAGACCGTCTGCCTCAGACCGTCTGTCTCAGAACGTCTGTCACAGACCGTCTGTCTCAGACTGTCTTTCTCAGACCGTCTGTCTCAGACCGTCTGTCTCAGACCGTCTGTCTCAGACCGTCTGTCTCAGGCCGTCGGCCTCAGACCGTCTGTCTCAGACCGTCTGTTTCATACTGTCTGTCTCACACCGTCTGTCTCAGACCGTCTGTCTGAGACCGTCTGTCTCAGACCGTCTGTCTCAGACCGTCTGTCTCAGACCGTCTGTCTCAGACCGTCTGTCTCAGACCGTCTGTCTCAGACCGTCTGTTTCATACCGTCTGTCTCACATCGTCTGTCTAAGACCGTCTGTCTGAGACCGTCTGTCTCAGACCGTCCGTCTCAGACTGTCTATCTCAGAACGTCTGTCACAGACCGTCTGTCTCAGGCCGTCTGTCTCAGACCGTCTGTCTCAGACCGTCTGTCTCAGACCGTCTGTCTCAGACCGTCTGTCTCAGACCGTCTGTCTCAGACCGTCTGTTTCATACCGTCTGTCTCACACCGTCTGTCTCAGACCGTCTGTCTTAGACCGTCTGTCTCAGAACGTCTGTCTCAGACCGTCTGTCTCACGCCGTCTGTCTCAGGCCGTCTGCCTCAGACTGTCTGTCTCAGACCGTCTGTTTCATACTGTCTGTCTCACACCGTCTGTCTAAGACCGTCTGTCTCAGAACTTCCGTCTCAGACCGTGTGCCTCAGACCGTCTGTCTCAGAACGTCTGACACAGACCGTCTGTCTCAGACCGTCTGTCTTAGACCGTCTGGCTCGTCCCATCTGTCTCAGAACTTCCGTCTCAGACCGTCTGCCTCAGACCGTCTGTCTCAGAACGTCTGTCACAGACCGTCTGTCTCAGACTGTCTGTCTCAGACCGTCTGTCTCAGACCGTCTGTCTCAGACCGTCTGTCTCAGGCCGTCTGCCTCAGACCGTCTGTCTCAGACCGTCTGTCTCAGACCGTCTGTCTTAGACCGTCTGTTTCATACTGTCTGTCTCACACCGTCTATCTCGTCCCGTCTGTCTCAGAACTTCCGTCTCAGACCGTCTGCCTCAGACCGTCTGTCTCAGAACGTCTGTCACAGACCGTCTGTCTCAGACCGTCTGTCTCAGACCGTCTGTCTCAGACCGTCTGTCTTAGACCGTCTGCCTCAGACCGTCTGTCTCAGAACTTCCGTCTCAGACCGTCTGCCTCAGACCGTCTGTCTCAGAACGTCTGTCACAGACCGTCTGTCTCAGACCGTCTGTCTCAGACCGTCTGTCTCAGACCGTCTGTCTCAGACAGTCTGTCTCAGACCGTCTGTCTCAGGCCGTCTGCCTCAGACCGTCTGTCTCAGACCGTCTATCCCGTCCCGTCTGTCTCAGACCGCCTGTCTCAGAACGTCTATCTCGTCCCGTCGGTCTCAGATCAGCTGTCTCAGACCATCTGTCTCAGACCGTCTGTTTCATACCGTCTGTCTCACACCGTCAGTCTCAGACCGTCTTTCTTACACCGTCTGTCCCAGACCGTCTGTCTCAGACCGTCTGTCTCAGACCGTCTGTCTCAGACCGTCTGGCTCAGACCGTCTGTCTCAGACCGTCTGTCTCAGACCGTCTGTCTCAGACCGTCTGTCTCAGACCGTCTGTCTCAGACCGTCTGTCTCACGCCGTCTGTCTCAGGCCGTCTGCCTCAGACCGTCTGTCTCAGACCGTCTGTTTCATACTGTCTGTCTCACACCGTCTGTCTCAGACCGTCTGCCTGAGACCGTCTGCCTCAGACCGTCTGTCTCAGACCGTCTGTCTCAGACCGTCTGTCTCAGACCGTTTGTTTCATACCGTCTGTCTCACACCGTCTGTCTAAGACCGTCTGTCTGAGACCGTCTGTCTCAGACCGTCCGTCTCAGACTGTCTGTCTCAGACCGTCTGTTTCATACCGTCTGTCTCACACCGTCTGTCTAAGACCGTCTGTCTGAGACCGTCTGTCTCAGACCGTCCGTCTCAGACTGTCTATCTCAGAACGTCTGTCACAGACCGTCTGTCTCAGGCCGTCTGTCTCAGACCGTCTGTCTCAGACCGTCTGTCTCAGACCGTCTGTTTCATACCGTCTGTCTCAGACCGTCTGTCTCAGGCCGTCGGCCTCAGACCGTCTGTCTCAGACCGTCTGTCTCAGACCGTCTGTCTTAGACCGTCTGTTTCATACTGTCTGTCTCACACCGTCTATCTCGTCCCGTCTGTCTCAGAACTTCCGTCTCAGACCGTCTGCCTCAGACCGTCTGTCTCAGAACGTCTGTCACAGACCGTCTGTCTCAGACTGTCTTTCTCAGACCGTCTGTCTCAGACCGTCTGTTTCATACCGTCTGTCTCAGACCGTCTGTCTCAGGCCGTCGGCCTCAGACCGTCTGTCTCAGACCGTCTGTCTCAGACCGTCTGTCTTAGACCGTCTGTTTCATACTGTCTGTCTCACACCGGCTATCTCATCCCGTATGTCTCAGAACTTCCGTCTCAGACCGTCTGCCTCAGACCGTCTGTCTCAGAACGTCTGTCACAGACCGTCTGTCTCAGACTGTCTTTCTCAGACCGTCTGTCTCAGACCGTCTGTCTCAGACCGTCTGTCTCAGACCGTCTGTCTCAGGCCGTCGGCCTCAGACCGTCTGTCTCAGACCGTCTGTCTCAGGCCGTCTGTCTTAGACCGTCTGTCTCAGACCGTCTGTCTCAGACCGTCTGTCTTAGACCGTCTGTTTCATACTGTCTGTCTCACACCGTCTATCTCGTCCCGTCTGTCTCAGAACTTCCGTCTCAGACCGTCTGCCTCAGACCGTCTGTCTCAGACCGTCTGTTTCATACTGTCTGTCTCACACCGTCTGTCTCAGACCGTCTGTCTGAGACCGTCTGTCTCAGACCGTCTGTCTCAGACCGTCTGCTTCAGACCGTCTGTTTCATACCGTCTGTATCACACCGTCTGTCTCAGACCGTCTGTCTCAGGCCGTCTGTCTCAGGCCGTCTGTCTCAGAACGTCTGTCACAGACCGTCTGTCTCAGACTGTCTGTCTCAGACCGTCTGTCTCAGACCGTCTGTCTCAGACCGTCTGTCTCAGACCGTCTGTCTCAGGCCGTCTGTCTTAGACCGTCTGTCTCGTCCCATCTGTCTCAGAACTTCCGTCTCAGACCGTCTGCCTCAGACCGTCTGTCTCAGACCGTCTGTCTTAGACCGTCTGTCTCAGACCGTCTGTCTCAGGCCGTCTGTCTCAGGCCGTCTGCCGCAGACCGTCTGTCTCAGACCGTCTGTCTTAGACCGTCTGTTTCATACTGTCTGTCTCACACCGTCTATCTCGTCCCGTCTGTCTCAGAACTTCCGTCTCAGACCGTGTGCCTCAGACCGTCTGTCTCAGAACGTCTGTCACATACCGTCTGTCTCAGACCGTCTGTCTCAGACCGTCTGTCTCAGGCCGTCTGCCTCAGACCGTCTGTCTCAGACCGTCTGTCTTAGACCGTCTGTTTCATACTGTCTGTCTCACACCGTCTATCTCGTCCCGTCTGTCTCAGAACTTCCGTCTCAGACCGTCTGCCTCAGACCGTCTGTCTCAGAACGTCTGTCACAGACCGTCTGTCTCAGACCGTCTGTCTCAGACCGTCTGTCTCAGACCGTCTGTCTCAGTCTGTCTGTCTCAGACCGTCTGTTTCATGCCGTCTGTCTTAGACCGTCTGTCTCAGACCGTCTGTCTCAGGCCGTCTGTCTCAGGCCGTCTGCCTCAGACCGTCTGTCTCAGACCGTCTGTTTCATACTGTCTGTCTCACACCGTCTGTCTCAGACCGTCTGTCTCAGAACTTCCGTCTCAGACAGTCTGCCTCAGACCGTCTGTCTCAGAACGTCTGTCACAGACCGTCTGTCTCAGACCGTCTGTCTTAGACCGTCTGTCTCGTCCCATCTGTCTCTGAACTTCCGTCTCAGACCGTCTGCCTCAGACCGTCTGTCTCAGAACGTCTGTCTTAGACCGTCTGTTTCATACTGTCTGTCTCACACCGTCTATCTCGTCCCGTCTGTCTCAGACTTCCGTCTCAGACCGTCTGCCTCAGGCCGTCTGTCTCAGAACGTCTGTCACAGACCGTCTGTCTCAGACCGTCTGTCTCAGACCGTCTGTCTTAGACCGGCTGTCTCGTCCCGTCTGTCTCAGAACTTCCGTCTCAGACCGTCTGCCTCAGACCGTCTGTCTCAGAACGTCTGTCACAGACCGTCTGTCTCAGACTGACTGTCTCAGACCGTCTGTCTCAGACCGTCTGTCTCAGACCGTCTGTCTCAGGCCGTCTGCCTCAGACCGTCTGTCTCAGACCGTCTGTCTTAGACCGTCTGTCTCAGACCGTCTGTCTCAGACCGTCTGTCTCAGACCGTCTGTCTCAGTCCGTCTGTCTCAGACCGTCTGTTTCATACTGTCTATCTCACACCGTCTGTCTCAGACCGTCTGTCTGAGACCGTCTGTCTCAGACCGTCTGTCTCAGGCCGTCTGTCTCAGGCCGTCTGCCGCAGACCGTCTGTCTCAGACCGTCTGTTTCATACCGTCTGTCTCACACCGTCTGTCTCAGACCGTCTGTCTGAGACCGTCTGTCACAGACCGTCTGTCTCAGACCGTCTGTCTCAGAACGTCTGTCACAGACCGTCTGTCTCAGGCCGTCTGTCTCAGACCGTCTGTCTCGGACCGTCTGTCTCGGACGGTCTGTCTCGGACCGTCTGTCTCAGACCGTCTGTTTCATACCATCTGTCTCGGACCGTCTGTATCAGACTGACTGTCTCAGACCGTCTGTCTCAGACCGTCTGTTTCATACTGTCTGTCTCTCACCGTCTGTCTCAGACCGTCTGTCTCAGAACTTCCGTCTCAGACCGTCTGCCCCAGACCGTCTGTCTCAGAACGTCTGTCACAGACCGTCTGTCTCAGACCGTCTGTCTTAGACCGTCTGTCTCGTCCCATCTGTCTCAGAACTTCCGTCTCAGACCGTCTGCCTCAGACCGTCTGTCTCAGAACGTCTGTCACAGACCGTCTGTCTCAGGCCGTCTGTCTCACACCGTCTATCTCGTCCCGTCTGTCTCAGACTTCCGTCTCAGACCGTCTGCCTCAGACCGTCTGTCTCAGAACGTCTGTCACAGACCGTCTGTCTCAGACCGTCTGTCTCAGACCGTCTGTCTTAGACCGTCTGTCTCGTCCCGTCTGTCTCAGAACTTCCGTCTCAGACCGTCTGCCTCAGACCGTCTGTCTCAGAACGTCTGTCACAGACCGTCTGTCTCAGACTGACTGTCTCAGACCGTCTGTCTCAGACCGTCTGTCTCAGACCGTCTGTCTCAGGCCGTCTGCCTCAGACCGTCTGTCTCAGACCGTCTGTCTTAGACCGTCTGTCTCAGACCGTCTGTCTCAGACCGTCTGTCTCAGACCGTCTGTCTCAGTCCGTCTGTCTCAGGCCGTCTGCCTCAGACCGTCTGTCTCAGACCGTCTGTTTCATACTGTCTATCTCACACCGTCTGTCTCAGACCGTCTGTCTGAGACCGTCTGTCTCAGACCGTCTGTCTCAGGCCGTCTGTCTCAGGCCGTCTGCCGCAGACCGTCTGTCTCAGACCGTCTGTTTCATACCGTCTGTCTCACACCGTCTGTCTCAGACCGTCTGTCTGAGACCGTCTGTCACAGACCGTCTGTCTCAGACCGTCTGTCTCAGAACGTCTGTCACAGACCGTCTGTCTCAGGCCGTCTGTCTCAGACCGTCTGTCTCGGACCGTCTGTCTCGGACGGTCTGTCTCGGACCGTCTGTCTCAGACCGTCTGTTTCATACCATCTGTCTCGGACCGTCTGTATCAGACTGACTGTCTCAGACCGTCTGTCTCAGACCGTCTGTTTCATACTGTCTGTCTCTCACCGTCTGTCTCAGACCGTCTGTCTCAGAACTTCCGTCTCAGACCGTCTGCCTCAGACCGTCTGTCTCAGAACGTCTGTCACAGACCGTCTGTCTCAGACCGTCTGTCTTAGACCGTCTGCCTCGTCCCATCTGTCTCAGAACTTCCGTCTCAGACCGTCTGCCTCAGACCGTCTGTCTCAGAACGTCTGTCACAGACCGTCTGTCTCAGGCCGTCTGTCTCAGACCGTCTGTCTCGGACCGTCTGTCTCGGACGGTCTGTCTCGGACCGTCTGTATCAGACTGTCTGTCTCAGACCGTCTGTTTCATACCGTCTGTTTCATACCGTCTGTCTCACACCGTCTGTCTCAGACCGTCTGTCTGAGACCGTCTGTCACAGACCGTCTGTCTCAGACCGTCTGTCTCAGAACGTCTGTCACAGACCGTCTGTCTGAGGCCGTCTGTCTCAGACCGTCTGTCTCAGGACAGCTGTCTCAGACCGTCTGCCTCAGACCGTCTGTTTCAGACCGTCTGTCTCAGAACGTCTGTAACAGACCGTCTGTCTCAGGCCGTTTGTCTCAGACCGCCTGTCTCCGACTGTCTGTCTCGGACCGTCTGTCTCAGACCGCCTGTCTCAGACCGTATGTCTCAGGCCCTCTGTATCAGACTGTCTGTCTCAGACCGTCTGTCTCAGACCGTCTGTCTCAGACCGTCTGTCTCAGACCGTCTGTCTCAGACCAGCGGCCTCAGACCGTCTGTCTCAGACCGTCTGTTTCATACTGTCTGTCTCACACCGTCTATCTCGTCCCGTCTGTCTCAGAACTTCCGTCTCAGACCGTCTGCCTCAGACCGTCTGTTTCATACCGTCTGTCTCAGGCCGTCTGCTTCATACCGTCTGACTCAGACCGTCTATCTCGTCCCGTCGGTCTCAGACCGTCTGTCTCAGACCAGCTGTCTCAGACCGTCTGTCTCAGACCAGCTGTCTCAGACCGTCTGTCTCAGAACGTCTATCTCGGCCCGTCGGTCTCAGACCAGCTGTCTCAGACCGTCTGTTTCATGCCGTCTGTCTCACACCGTCTGTCTCAGACCGTCTGTCTTAGACCGTCTGTCTCGTCCCATCTGTCTCAGAACTTCGGTCTCAGACCGTCTGCCTCAGACCGTCTGTCTCAGAACGTCTGTCACAGACCGTCTGTCTCAGACTGTCTGTCTCAGACCGTCTGTCTCAGACCGTCTGTCTCAGACCGTCTGTCTCAGACCGTCTGTCTCAGGCCGTCTGCCTCAGACCGTCTGTCTCAGACCGTCTGTCTTAGACCGTCTGTTTCATACTGTCTGTCTCACACCGTCTATCTCGTCCCGTCTGTCTCAGAACTTCCGTCTCAGACCGTCTGCCTCAGACCGTCTGTCTCAGACCGTCTGTCTCAGGCCGTCTACCTCAGACCGTCTGTCTCAGACCGTCTGTCTCAGGCCGTCTACCTCAGACCGTCTGTCTCAGACCGTCTGTCTTAGACCGTCTGTGTCATACTGTCTGTCTCACACCGTCTATCTCGTCCCGTCTGTCTCAGAACTTCCGTCTCAGACCGTCTGCCTCAGACCGTCTGTCTCAGAACGTCTGTCACAGACCGTCTGTCTCAGACCGTCTGTCTCAGACCGTCTGTCTCAGACCGTCTGTCTCAGACCGTCTGTCTCAGACTGTCTGTCTCAGACCGTCTGTCTCAGACCGTCTGTCTCAGACCGTCTGTCTCAGGCCGTCTGTCTCAGGCCGTCTGTCCCAGACCGTCTGCCGCAGACCGTCTGTCTCAGACCGTCTGTTTCATACCGTCTGTCTCACACGGTCTGTCTCAGACCGTCTGTCTGAGACCGTCTGTCACAGACCGTCTGTCTCAGACCGTCTGTCTCAGAACGTCTGTCACAGACCGTCTGTCTCAGGCCGTCTGTCTCAGACCGTCTGTCTCGGACCGTCTGTTTCATACCATCTGTCTCGGACCGTCTGTATCAGACTGTCTGTCTCAGACCGTCTGTCTCAGACCGTCTGTCTCAGTACAGCTGTCTCAGACCGTCTGTCTCAGACCGTCTGTTTCATACCGTCTGTCTCAGACCGTCTGTCTCCGACCGTCTGTCTCGGACCGTCTGTCTCGGACGGTCTGTCTCGGACCGTCTGTCTCGGACCGTCTGTCTCCGACCATCTGTCTCGGACCGTCTGTCTCGGACGGTCTGTCTCGGGCCGTCTGTCTCGGACCGTCTGCCTCGGACCGACTGTCTTGGACCGTCTGTCTCGGACCGTCTGTCTCAGACCGTCTGTCTCAGAACGTCTGTCTCAGACCAGCGGCCTCAGACCGTCTGTCTCAGACCGTCTGTATCAGACTGTCTGTGTCAGACCGTCTGTCTCAGACCGTCTGTCTCAGACCGTCTGTCTCAGACCAGCGGCCTCAGACCGTCTGTCTCAGACCGTCTGTTTCTTACTGTCTGTCTCACACCGTCTATCTCGTCCCGTCTGTCTGAGAACTTCCGTCTCAGACCGTCTGCCTCAGACCGTCTGTCTCAGAACGTCTGTCACAGGCCGTCTGTCTCAGACCGTCTGTCTCAGACCGTCTGTCTCAGACCGTCTGTCTCAGACCGTCTGTTTCATACCGTCTGTCTCACACGGTCTGTCTCAGACCGTCTGTCTGAGACCGTCTGTCACAGACCGTCTGTCTCAGACCGTCTGTCTCAGAACGTCTGTCTCAGACCGTCTGTCTCAGACTGTCTGTCTCAGACCGTCTGTCTCAGACCGTCTGTCTCAGACCGTCTGTCTCAGGCCGTCTGTCTCAGGCCGTCTGTCTCAGACCGTCTGCCGCAGACCGTCTGTCTCAGACCGTCTGTTTCATACCGTCTGTCTCACACGGTCTGTCTCAGACCGTCTGTCTGAGACCGTCTGTCACAGACCGTCTGTCTCAGACCGTCTGTCTCAGAACGTCTGTCACAGACCGTCTGTCTCAGGCCGTCTGTCTCAGACCGTCTGTCTCGGACCGTCTGTTTCATACCATCTGTCTCGGACCGTCTGTATCAGACTGTCTGTCTCAGACCGTCTGTCTCAGACCGTCTGTCTCAGTACAGCTGTCTCAGACCGTCTGTCTCAGACCGTCTGTTTCATACCGTCTGTCTCAGACCGTCTGTCTCCGACCGTCTGTCTCAGACCGTCTGTCTCGTACCGTCTGTTTCATACCATCTGTCTCGGACCGTCTGTATCAGACTGTCTGTCTCAGACCGTCTGTCTCAGACCGTCTGTCTCAGTACAGCTGTCTCAGACCGTCTGTCTCAGACCGTCTGTTTCATACCGTCTGTCTCAGACCGTCTGTCTCCGACCGTCTGTCTCGGACCGTCTGTCTCGGACGGTCTGTCTCGGACCGTCTGTCTCGGACCGTCTGTCTCCGACCATCTGTCTCGGACCGTCTGTCTCGGACGGTCTGTCTCGGGCCGTCTGTCTCGGACCGTCTGCCTCGGACCGACTGTCTCGGACCGTCTGTCTCGGACCGTCTGTCTCAGACCGTCTGTTTCATAACGTCTGTCTCAGACCGTCTGTATCAGACTGTCTGTCTCAGACCGTCTGTCTCAGACCGTCTGTCTCAGACCAGCGGCCTCAGACCGTCTGTCTCAGACCGTCTGTTTCTTACTGTCTGTCTCACACCGTCTATCTCGTCCCGTCTGTCTCAGAACTTCCGTCTCAGACCGTCTGCCTCGGACCGACTGTCTTGGACCGTCTGTCTCGGACCGTCTGTCTCAGACCGTCTGTCTCAGAACGTCTGTCTCAGACCAGCGGCCTCAGACCGTCTGTCTCAGACCGTCTGTATCAGACTGTCTGTGTCAGACCGTCTGTCTCAGACCGTCTGTCTCAGACCGTCTGTCTCAGACCAGCGGCCTCAGACCGTCTGTCTCAGACCGTCTGTTTCTTACTGTCTGTCTCACACCGTCTATCTCGTCCCGTCTGTCTGAGAACTTCCGTCTCAGACCGTCTGCCTCAGACCGTCTGTCTCAGAACGTCTGTCACAGGCCGTCTGTCTCAGACCGTCTGTCTCAGACCGTCTGTCTCAGACCGTCTGTCTCAGACCGTCTGTTTCATACCGTCTGTCTCACACGGTCTGTCTCAGACCGTCTGTCTGAGACCGTCTGTCACAGACCGTCTGTCTCAGACCGTCTGTCTCAGAACGTCTGTCTCAGACCCTCTGTCTCAGACTGTCTGTCTCAGACCGTCTGTCTCAGACCGTCTGTCTCAGACCGTCTGTCTCAGGCCGTCTGTCTCAGGCCGTCTGTCTCAGACCGTCTGCCGCAGACCGTCTGTCTCAGACCGTCTGTTTCATACCGTCTGTCTCACACGGTCTGTCTCAGACCGTCTGTCTGAGACCGTCTGTCACAGACCGTCTGTCTCAGACCGTCTGTCTCAGAACGTCTGTCACAGACCGTCTGTCTCAGGCCGTCTGTCTCAGACCGTCTGTCTCGGACCGTCTGTTTCATACCATCTGTCTCGGACCGTCTGTATCAGACTGTCTGTCTCAGACCGTCTGTCTCAGACCGTCTGTCTCAGTACAGCTGTCTCAGACCGTCTGTCTCAGACCGTCTGTTTCATACCGTCTGTCTCAGACCGTCTGTCTCCGACCGTCTGTCTCAGACCGTCTGTCTCGTACCGTCTGTTTCATACCATCTGTCTCGGACCGTCTGTATCAGACTGTCTGTCTCAGACCGTCTGTCTCAGACCGTCTGTCTCAGTACAGCTGTCTCAGACCGTCTGTCTCAGACCGTCTGTTTCATACCGTCTGTCTCAGACCGTCTGTCTCCGACCGTCTGTCTCGGACCGTCTGTCTCGGACGGTCTGTCTCGGACCGTCTGTCTCGGACCGTCTGTCTCCGACCATCTGTCTCGGACCGTCTGTCTCGGACGGTCTGTCTCGGGCCGTCTGTCTCGGACCGTCTGCCTCGGACCGACTGTCTCGGACCGTCTGTCTCGGACCGTCTGTCTCAGACCGTCTGTTTCATAACGTCTGTCTCAGACCGTCTGTATCAGACTGTCTGTCTCAGACCGTCTGTCTCAGACCGTCTGTCTCAGACCAGCGGCCTCAGACCGTCTGTCTCAGACCGTCTGTTTCTTACTGTCTGTCTCACACCGTCTATCTCGTCCCGTCTGTCTCAGAACTTCCGTCTCAGACCGTCTGCCTCAGACCGTCTGTTTCATACCGTCTGTCTCAGACCGTCTGTCTCCGACCGTCTGTCTCAGACCGTCTGTCTCGGACCGTCTGTTTCATACCATCTGTCTCGGACCGTCTGTATCAGACTGTCTGTCTCAGACCGTCTGTCTCAGACCGTCTGTCTCAGTACAGCTGTCTCAGACCGTCTGTCTCAGACCGTCTGTTTCATACCGTCTGTCTCAGACCGTCTGTCTCCGACCGTCTGTCTCGGACCGTCTGTCTCGGACGGTCTGTCTCGGACCGTCTGTCTCGGACCGTATGTCTCCGACCATCTGTCTCGGACCGTCTGTCTCGGACGGTCTGTCTCGGGCCGCCTGTCTCGGACCGTCTGCCTCGGACCGACTGTCTCGGACCGTCTGTCTCGGACCGTCTGTCCCAGACCGTCTGTTTCATAACGTCTGTCTCAGACCGTCTGTATCAGACTGTCTGTCTCAGACCGCCTGTCTCAGACCGTCTGTCTCAGACCGTCTGTCTCAGACCAGCGGCCTCAGACCGTCTGTCTCAGACCGTCTGTTTCTTACTGTCTGTCTCACACCGTGTATCTCGTCCCGTCTGTCTCAGAACTTCCGTCTCAGACCGTCTGCCTCAGACCGTCTGTCTCAGAACGTCTGTCACAGGCCGTCTGTCTCAGACCGTCTGTCTCAGACCGTCTGTCTCAGACCGTCTGTCTCAGACCGTCTGTCTCAGACCGTCTGTTTCATACCGTCTGTCTCACACCGTCTGTCTCAGACCGTCTGTCTCGGACCGTCTGTCACGCACGGTCTGTCTCGGACCGTCTGTCTCGGACCGGCTGCCTCGGACCGACTGTCTCGGACCGTCTGTCTCAGACCGTCTGTCTAAGACCGTGTGTCTCAGACCAGCGGTCTCAGACCGTCTGTCTCAGACCGTCTGTCTCAGACCGTCTGTTTCATACTGTCTGTCTCACACCGTCTATCTCGTCCCGTCTGTCTCAGAACTTCCGTCTCAGACCGTCTGTCTCAGACCGTCTGTCTCAGACCGTCTGTCTCAGACCGTCTATCCCGTCCCGTCTGTCTCAGACCGCCTGTCTCAGAACGTCTATCTCGTCCCGTCGGTCTCAGACCAGCTGTCTCAGACCGTCTGTTTCATACCGTCTGTCTCACACCGTCTGTCCAGACCGTCTGTCTTAGAACGTCTGTCTCAGACCGTCTGTCTCAGACCGTCTGTCTCAGACCGTCTGTCTCAGACCGTCTGTTTCAGACCGTCTGCCTCAGACCGTCTGTCTCAGACCGTCTGTTTCATACCGTCTGCCTCACGCCGTCTGTTTCATACCGTCTGCCTCACACCGTCTGTCACAGACCGTCTGTCTCAGGCCGTCTGTCTCAGACCGTCTGTCTCGGACCGTCTGTCTCGGACGGTCTGTCTCGGACCGTCGGTCTCAGCCCGTCTGTTTCATACCATCTAACTCGGACCGTCTGTATCAGACTGTCTGTCTCAGACCGTCTGTCTCAGACCGTCTGTCTCAGGACAGCTGTCTCAGACCGTCTGTCTCAGACCGTCTGTCTCAGACCGTCTCTCTCAGACCGTCTGTCTCAGGCCGTCTGCCTCAGACCATCTGTCTCAGACCGTCTATCTCGTCCCGTCTGTCTCAGACCGTCTGTCTCAGACCGTCTGTCTCAGAATGTCTATCTCGTCCCGTCGGTCTCAGACCAGCTGTCTCAGACCGTCTGTCTCAGACCGTCTGTCTCAGACCGTCTGTCTCAGACCGTCTGTCTCAGACCGTCTGTCTCAGACCGTCTGTCTCAGACCGTCTGTCTCAGACCGTCTGTTTCATACCGTCTGCCTCACGCCGTCTGTTTCATACCGTCTGCCTCACACCGTCTGTCACAGACCGTCTGTCTCAGGCCGTCTGTCTCGGACCGTCTGTCTCGGACGGTCTGTCTCGGACCGTCTGTATCAGACTGTCTGTCTCAGACCGTCTGTTTCATACCGTCTGTTTCATACCGTCTGTCTCACACCGTCTGTCTCAGACCGTCTGTCTGAGACCGTCTGTCACAGACCGTCTGTCTCAGACCGTCTGTCTCAGAACGTCTGTCACAGACCGTCTGTCTGAGGCCGTCTGTCTCAGACCGTCTGTCTCAGACCGTCTGTCTCGGGACAGCTGTCTCAGACCGTCTGCCTCAGACCGTCTGTTTCAGACCGTCTGTCTCAGAACGTCTGTAACAGACCGTCTGTCTCAGGCCGTTTGTCTCAGACCGCCTGTCTCCGACTGTCTGTCTCGGACCGTCTGTCTCAGACCGCCTGTCTCAGACCGTCTGTCTCAGGCCGTCTGTATCAGACTGTCTGTCTCAGACCGTCTGTCTCAGACCGTCTGTCTCAGACCGTCTGTCTCAGACCGTCTGTCTCAGACCGTCTGTCTCAGACCAGCGGCCTCAGACCGTCTGTCTCAGACCGTCTGTTTCATACTGTCTGTCTCACACCGTCTATCTCGTCCCGTCTGTCTCAGAACTTCCGTCTCAGACCGTCTGCCTCAGACCGTCTGTTTCATACCGTCTGTCTCAGGCCGTCTGCTTCATACCGTCTGACTCAGACCGTCTATCTCGTCCCGTCGGTCTCAGACCGTCTGTCTCAGACCAGCTGTCTCAGACCGTCTGTCTCAGACCAGCTGTCTCAGACCGTCTGTCTCAGAACGTCTATCTCGGCCCGTCGGTCTCAGACCAGCTGTCTCAGACCGTCTGTTTCATGCCGTCTGTCTCACACCGTCTGTCTCAGACCGTCTGTCTTAGACCGTCTGTCTCGTCCCATCTGTCTCAGAACTTCGGTCTCAGACCGTCTGCCTCAGACCGTCTGTCTCAGAACGTCTGTCACAGACCGTCTGTCTCAGACTGTCTGTCTCAGACCGTCTGTCTCAGACCGTCTGTCTCAGACCGTCTGTCTCAGACCGTCTGTCTCAGGCCGTCTGCCTCAGACCGTCTGTCTCAGACCGTCTGTCTTAGACCGTCTGTTTCATACTGTCTGTCTCACACCGTCTATCTCGTCCCGTCTGTCTCAGAACTTCCGTCTCAGACCGTCTGCCTCAGACCGTCTGTCTCAGACCGTCTGTCTCAGGCCGTCTACCTCAGACCGTCTGTCTCAGACCGTCTGTCTCAGGCCGTCTACCTCAGACCGTCTGTCTCAGACCGTCTGTCTTAGACCGTCTGTGTCATACTGTCTGTCTCACACCGCCTATCTCGTCCCGTCTGTCTCAGAACTTCCGTCTCAGACCGTCTGCCTCAGACCGTCTGTCTCAGAACGTCTGTCACAGACCGTCTGTCTCAGACCGTCTGTCTCAGACCGTCTGTCTCAGACCGTCTGTCTCAGACCGTCTGTCTCAGACTGTCTGTCTCAGACCGTCTGTCTCAGACCGTCTGTCTCAGACCGTCTGTCTCAGGCCGTCTGTCTCAGGCCGTCTGTCTCAGACCGTCTGCCGCAGACCGTCTGTCTCAGACCGTCTGTTTCATACCGTCTGTCTCACACGGTCTGTCTCAGACCGTCTGTCTGAGACCGTCTGTCACAGACCGTCTGTCTCAGACCGTCTGTCTCAGAACGTCTGTCACAGACCGTCTGTCTCAGGCCGTCTGTCTCGGACCGTCTGTTTCATACCATCTGTCTCGGACCGTCTGTATCAGACTGTCTGTCTCAGACCGTCTGTCTCAGACCGTCTGTCTCAGTACAGCTGTCTCAGACCGTCTGTCTCAGACCGTCTGTTTCATACCGTCTGTCTCAGACCGTCTGTCTCCGACCGTCTGTCTCGGACCGTCTGTCTCGGACGGTCTGTCTCGGACCGTCTGTCTCGGACCGTCTGTCTCCGACCATCTGTCTCGGACCGTCTGTCTCGGACGGTCTGTCTCGGGCCGTCTGTCTCGGACCGTCTGCCTCGGACCGACTGTCTTGGACCGTCTGTCTCGGACCGTCTGTCTCAGACCGTCTGTCTCAGAACGTCTGTCTCAGACCAGCGGCCTCAGACCGTCTGTCTCAGACCGTCTGTATCAGACTGTCTGTCTCAGACCGTCTGTCTCAACCGTCTGTCTCAGACCGTCTGTCTCAGACCAGCGGCCTCAGACCGTCTGTCTCAGACCGTCTGTTTCTTACTGTCTGTCTCACACCGTCTATCTCGTCCCGTCTGTCTGAGAACTTCCGTCTCAGACCGTCTGCCTCAGACCGTCTGTCTCAGAACGTCTGTCACAGGCCGTCTGTCTCAGACCGTCTGTCTCAGACCGTCTGTCTCAGACCGTCTGTCTCAGACCGTCTGTTTCATACCGTCTGTCTCACACGGTCTGTCTCAGACCGTCTGTCTGAGACCGTCTGTCACAGACCGTCTGTCTCAGACCGTCTGTCTCAGAACGTCTGTCTCAGACCGTCTGTCTCAGACTGTCTGTCTCAGACCGTCTGTCTCAGACCGTCTGTCTCAGACCGTCTGTCTCAGGCCGTCTGTCTCAGGCCGTCTGTCTCAGACCGTCTGCCGCAGACCGTCTGTCTCAGACCGTCTGTTTCATACCGTCTGTCTCACACGGTCTGTCTCAGACCGTCTGTCTGAGACCGTCTGTCACAGACCGTCTGTCTCAGACCGTCTGTCTCAGAACGTCTGTCACAGACCGTCTGTCTCAGGCCGTCTGTCTCAGACCGTCTGTCTCGGACCGTCTGTTTCATACCATCTGTCTCGGACCGTCTGTATCAGACTGTCTGTCTCAGACCGTCTGTCTCAGACCGTCTGTCTCAGTACAGCTGTCTCAGACCGTCTGTCTCAGACCGTCTGTTTCATACCGTCTGTCTCAGACCGTCTGTCTCCGACCGTCTGTCTCAGACCGTCTGTCTCGTACCGTCTGTTTCATACCATCTGTCTCGGACCTTCTGTATCAGACTGTCTGTCTCAGACCGTCTGTCTCAGACCGTCTGTCTCAGTACAGCTGTCTCAGACCGTCTGTCTCAGACCGTCTGTTTCATACCGTCTGTCTCAGACCGTCTGTCTCCGACCGTCTGTCTCGGACCGTCTGTCTCGGACGGTCTGTCTCGGACCGTCTGTCTCGGACCGTCTGTCTCCGACCATCTGTCTCGGACCGTCTGTCTCGGACGGTCTGTCTCGGGCCGTCTGTCTCGGACCGTCTGCCTCGGACCGACTGTCTCGGACCGTCTGTCTCGGACCGTCTGTCTCAGACCGTCTGTTTCATAACGTCTGTCTCAGACCGTCTGTATCAGACTGTCTGTCTCAGACCGTCTGTCTCAGACCGTCTGTCTCAGACCAGCGGCCTCAGACCGTCTGTCTCAGACCGTCTGTTTCTTACTGTCTGTCTCACACCGTCTATCTCGTCCCGTCTGTCTCAGAACTTCCGTCTCAGACCGTCTGCCTCAGACCGTCTGTTTCATACCGTCTGTCTCAGACCGTCTGTCTCCGACCGTCTGTCTCAGACCGTCTGTCTCGGACCGTCTGTTTCATACCATCTGTCTCGGACCGTCTGTATCAGACTGTCTGTCTCAGACCGTCTGTCTCAGACCGTCTGTCTCAGTACAGCTGTCTCAGACCGTCTGTCTCAGACCGTCTGTTTCATACCGTCTGTCTCAGACCGTCTGTCTCCGACCGTCTGTCTCGGACCGTCTGTCTCGGACGGTCTGTCTCGGACCGTCTGTCTCGGACCGTCTGTCTCCGACCATCTGTCTCGGACCGTCTGTCTCGGACGGTCTGTCTCGGGCCGTCTGTCTCGGACCGTCTGCCTCGGACCGACTGTCTCGGACCGTCTGTCTCGGACCGTCTGTCTCAGACCGTCTGTTTCATAACGTCTGTCTCAGACCGTCTGTATCAGACTGTCTGTCTCAGACCGCCTGTCTCAGACCGTCTGTCTCAGACCGTCTGTCTCAGACCGTCTGTCTCAGACCAGCGGCCTCAGACCGTCTGTCTCAGACCGTCTGTTTCTTACTGTCTGTCTCACACCGTGTATCTCGTCCCGTCTGTCTCAGAACTTCCGTCTCAGACCGTCTGCCTCAGACCGTCTGTCTCAGAACGTCTGTCACAGGCCGTCTGTCTCAGACCGTCTGTCTCAGACCGTCTGTCTCAGACCGTCTGTCTCAGACCGTCTGTCTCAGACCGTCTGTTTCATACCGTCTGTCTCACACCGTCTGTCTCAGACCGTCTGTCTCGGACCGTCTGTCACGCACGGTCTGTCTCAGACCGTCTGTCTAAGACCGTGTGTCTCAGACCAGCGGTCTCAGACCGTCTGTCTCAGACCGTCTGTCTCAGACCGTCTGTTTCATACTGTCTGTCTCACACCGTCTATCTCGTCCCGTCTGTCTCAGAACTTCCGTCTCAGACCGTCTGTCTCAGACCGTCTGTCTCAGACCGTCTGTCTCAGACCGTCTATCCCGTCCCGTCTGTCTCAGACCGCCTGTCTCGGACCGTCTGTCTCGGACGGTCTGTCTCGGACCGTCGGTCTCAGCCCGTCTGTTTCATACCATCTAACTCGGACCGTCTGTATCAGACTGTCTGTCTCAGACCGTCTGTCTCAGACAGCTGTCTCAGGACAGCTGTCTCAGACCGTCTGTTTCATACCGTCTGTCTCACACCGTCTGTCCAGACCGTCTGTCTTAGAACGTCTGTCTCAGACCGTCTGTCTCAGATCGTCTGTCTCAGACCGTCTGTCTCAGACCGTCTGTTTCAGACCGTCTGCCTCAGACCGTCTGTCTCAGACCGTCTGTTTCATACCGTCTGCCTCACGCCGTCTGTTTCATACCGTCTGCCTCACACCGTCTGTCACAGACCGTCTGTCTCAGGCCGTCTGTCTCAGACCGTCTGTCTCGGACCGTCTGTCTCGGACGGTCTGTCTCGGACCGTCGGTCTCAGCCCGTCTGTTTCATACCATCTAACTCGGACCGTCTGTATCAGACTGTCTGTCTCAGACCGTCTGTCTCAGACCGTCTGTCTCAGGACAGCTGTCTCAGACCGTCTGTCTCAGACCGTCTGTCTCAGACCGTCTCTCTCAGACCGTCTGTCTCAGGCCGTCTGCCTCAGACCATCTGTCTCAGACCGTCTATCTCGTCCCGTCTGTCTCAGACCGTCTGTCTCAGAATGTCTATCTCGTCCCGTCGGTCTCAGACCAGCTGTCTCAGACCGTCTGTCTCAGACCGTCTGTCTCAGACCGTCTGTCTCAGACCGTCTGTCTCAGACCGTCTGTCTCAGACCGTCTGTCTCAGACCGTCTGTCTCAGAATGTCTATCTCGTCCCGTCGGTCTCAGACCAGCTGTCTCAGACCGTCTGTTTCATACTGTCTGTCTCACACCGTCTATCTCGTCCCGTCTGTCTCAGAACTTCCGTCTCAGACCGTCTGCCTCAGACCGTCTGCCTCAGAACGTCTGTCACAGACCGTCTGTCTCAGACCGTCTGTCTCAGAACGTCTATCTCGTCCCGTCGGTCTCAGACCAGCTGTCTCAGACCGTCTGTCTCAGACCGTCTGTTCCATACGGTCTGTCTCACACCGTCTGTCTCAGACCGTCTGTCTCAGGCCGTCTGCTTCATACCGTCTATCTCGTCCTGTCGGTCGCAGACCAGCTGTCTCAAACCGTCTGTTTCATACCGTCTGTCTCAGACCGTCTGTCTCAGACCGTCTGTCTCAGGCCGTCTGTCTCACACCGTCTGTCTCAGACCGTCTGTCTTAGACCGTCTGTCTCAGACCGTCTGTCTCAGACCGTCTGTCTCACGCCGTCTGTCTCAGGCCGTCTGCCTCAGACCGTCTGTCTCAGACCGTCTGTTTCATACTGTCTGTCTCACACCGTCTGTCTCAGACCGTCTGTCTGAGACCGTCTGTCTCAGACCGTCTATCTCGTCCCGTCTGTCTCAGACCGTCTGTCTCAGAACGTCTATCTCGTCCCGTCGGTCTCAGACCAGCTGTCTCAGACCGTCTGTCTCAGACCGTCTGTTCCATACGGTCTGTCTCACACCGTCTGTCTCAGACCGTCTGTCTCAGGCCGTCTGCTTCATACCGTCTATCTCGTCCTGTCGGTCGCAGACCAGCTGTCTCAAACCGTCTGTTTCATACCGTCTGTCTCAGAGCAGCTGTCTCAGACCGTCTGTCTCAGACCGTCTGTTTCATACCGTCTGTCTCACACCGTCTGTCTCAGGCCGTCTGTCTTAGACCGTCTGTCTCAGACCGTCTGTCTCAGACTGTCTGTCTCAGAACGTCTGTCACAGACCGTCTGTCTCAGGCCGTCTGTATCAGACCGTCTGTCTCAGACCGTCTGATTCATACTGTCTGTCTCACACCGTCCGTCTCAGACCGTCTGTCTCAGACCGTCTGTCTTAGACCGTCTACCTCAGCCCGTCGGCATCAGACCGTCTGTCTCAGTCCGTATGTCTCAGATCCTCTGTTTCGGACCGTCTGTCTCGGACCGTCTGTCTCGGACCGTCCGTCTCGGACCGTCTGTCTCGGACCGTCTGTCTCGGACCGTCGGTCTCGGACCGTCTGTCTCGGACCGTCTGTCTCCAACTGTCTGTCTCGGACCGTCTGTCTCAGACCGCCTGTCTCAGATCGTCTGTCTCAGAACGTCTGTCACAGACCGTCAGTCTCAGACCGTCTGTCTCAGACCGTCTGTCTCAGACCGTCTGTCTCAGACCGTCTGTCTCAGACCGTCTGTCTCAGACCGTCTGTCTCAGACCGTCTGTCTCAGGCCGTCTGCCTCAGACCGTCTGTCTCAGACCGTCTATCCCTTCCCGTCTGTCTCAGACCGCCTGTCTCAGAACGTCTATCTCGTCCCGTCGGTCTCAGACCAGCTGTCTCAGACCGTCTGTTTCATACCGTCTGTCTCACACCGTCTGTCCAGACCGTCTGTCTTAGAACGTCTGTCTCAGACCGTCTGTCTCAGACCGTCTGTCTCAGACCGTCTGTCTCAGACCGTCTGTTTCAGACCGTCTGCCTCAGACCGTCTGTCTCAGACCGTCTGTTTCATACCGTCTGCCTCACGCCGTCTGTTTCATACCGTCTGCCTCACACCGTCTGTCACAGACCGTCTGTCTCAGGCCGTCTGTCTCAGACCGTCTGTCTCGGACCGTCTGTCTCGGACGGTCTGTCTCGGACCGTCGGTCTCAGCCCGTCTGTTTCATACCATCTAACTCGGACCGTCTGTATCAGACTGTCTGTCTCAGACCGTCTGTCTCAGACCGTCTGTCTCAGGACAGCTGTCTCAGACCGTCTGTCTCAGACCGTCTGTCTCAGACCGTCTCTCTCAGACCGTCTGTCTCAGGCCGTCTGCCTCAGACCATCTGTCTCAGACCGTCTATCTCGTCCCGTCTGTCTCAGACCGTCTGTCTCAGACCGTCTGTCTCAGACCGTCTGTCTCAGAATGTCTATCTCGTCCCGTCGGTCTCAGACCAGCTGTCTCAGACCGTCTGTCTCAGACCGTCTGTCTCAGACCGTCTGTCTCAGACCGTCTGTCTCAGACCGTCTGTCTCAGACCGTCTGTCTCAGACCGTCTGTCTCAGACCGTCTGTCTCAGGACAGCTGTCTCAGACCGTCTGTCTCAGACCGTCTGCCTCAGACCGTCTGTTTCATACCGTCTGTCTCAGGCCGTCTGCCTCATACCGTCTGACTCAGACCGTCTATCTCGTCCCGTCGGTCTCAGACCGTCTATCTCAGACCAGCTGTCTCAGACCGTCTGTCTCAGAACGTCTATCTCGGCCCGTCGGTCTCAGACCAGCTGTCTCAGACCGTCTGTCTCAGACCGTCTGTCTCAGACCGTCTGTTTCATGCCGTCTGTCTCACACCGTCTGTCTCAGACCGTCTGTCTTAGACCGTCTGTCTCATCCCATCTGTCTCAGAACTTCCGTCTCAGACCGTCTGCCTCAGACCGTCTGTCTCAGAACGTCTGTCACAGACCGTCTGTCTCAGACTGTCTGTCTCAGACTGTCTGTCTCAGACCGTCTGTCTCAGACCGTCTGTCTCAGACCGTCTGTCTCAGACCGTCTGTCTCAGGCCGTCTGTCTCAGACCGTCTGTCTTAGACCGTCTGTTTCATACTGTCTGTCTCACACCTTCTATCTCGTCCCGTCTGTCTCAGAACTTCCGTCTCAGACCGTGTGCCTCAGACCGTCTGTCTCAGAACGTCTGTCACAGACCGTCTGTCTCAGACCGTCTGTCTTAGACCGTCTGTCTCGTCCCATCTGTCTCAGAACATCCGTCTCAGACCGTCTGCCTCAGACCGTCTGTCTCAGACCGTCTGTCTTAGACCGTCTGTCTCAGACCGTCTGTCTCAGGCCGTCTGTCTCACACCGTCTGTCTCAGACCGTCTGTCTTAGACCGTCTGTCTCAGACCGTCTGTCTCAGACCGTCTGTCTCACGCCGTCTGTCTCAGGCCGTCTGCCTCAGACCGTCTGTCTCAGACCGTCTGTTTCATACTGTCTGTCTCACACCGTCTGTCTCAGACCGTCTGTCTGAGACCGTCTGTCTCAGACCGTCTATCTCGTCCCGTCTGTCTCAGACCGTCTGTCTCAGAACGTCTATCTCGTCCCGTCGGTCTCAGACCAGCTGTCTCAGACCGTCTGTCTCAGACCGTCTGTTCCATACGGTCTGTCTCACACCGTCTGTCTCAGACCGTCTGTCTCAGGCCGTCTGCTTCATACCGTCTATCTCGTCCTGTCGGTCGCAGACCAGCTGTCTCAAACCGTCTGTTTCATACCGTCTGTCTCAGAGCAGCTGTCTCAGACCGTCTGTCTCAGACCGTCTGTTTCATACCGTCTGTCTCACACCGTCTGTCTCAGGCCGTCTGTCTTAGACCGTCTGTCTCAGACCGTCTGTCTCAGACTGTCTGTCTCAGAACGTCTGTCACAGACCGTCTGTCTCAGGCCGTCTGTATCAGACCGTCTGTCTCAGACCGTCTGATTCATACTGTCTGTCTCACACCGTCCGTCTCAGACCGTCTGTCTCAGACCGTCTGTCTTAGACCGTCTACCTCAGCCCGTCGGCATCAGACCGTCTGTCTCAGTCCGTATGTCTCAGATCCTCTGTTTCGGACCGTCTGTCTCGGACCGTCTGTCTCGGACCGTCCGTCTCGGACCGTCTGTCTCGGACCGTCTGTCTCGGACCGTCTGTCTCGGACCGTCTGTCTCCAACTGTCTGTCTCGGACCGTCTGTCTCAGACCGCCTGTCTCAGATCGTCTGTCTCAGAACGTCTGTCACAGACCGTCAGTCTCAGACCGTCTGTCTCAGACCGTCTGTCTCAGACCGTCTGTCTCAGACCGTCTGTCTCAGACCGTCTGTCTCAGACCGTCTGTCTCAGACCGTCGGTCTCAGGCCGTCTGCCTCAGACCGTCTGTCTCAGACCGTCTATCCCGTCCCGTCTGTCTCAGACCGCCTGTCTCAGAACGTCTATCTCGTCCCGTCGGTCTCAGACCAGCTGTCTCAGACCGTCTGTTTCATACCGTCTGTCTCACACCGTCTGTCCAGACCGTCTGTCTTAGAACGTCTGTCTCAGACCGTCTGTCTCAGACCGTCTGTCTCAGACCGTCTGTCTCAGACCGTCTGTTTCAGACCGTCTGCCTCAGACCGTCTGTCTCAGACCGTCTGTTTCATACCGTCTGCCTCACGCCGTCTGTTTCATACCGTCTGCCTCACACCGTCTGTCACAGACCGTCTGTCTCAGGCCGTCTGTCTCAGACCGTCTGTCTCGGACCGTCTGTCTCGGACGGTCTGTCTCGGACCGTCGGTCTCAGCCCGTCTGTTTCATACCATCTAACTCGGACCGTCTGTATCAGACTGTCTGTCTCAGACCGTCTGTCTCAGACCGTCTGTCTCAGGACAGCTGTCTCAGACCGTCTGTCTCAGACCGTCTGTCTCAGACCGTCTCTCTCAGACCGTCTGTCTCAGGCCGTCTGCCTCAGACCATCTGTCTCAGACCGTCTATCTCGTCCCGTCTGTCTCAGACCGTCTGTCTCAGACCGTCTGTCTCAGAATGTCTATCTCGTCCCGTCGGTCTCAGACCAGCTGTCTCAGACCGTCTGTCTCAGACCGTCTGTCTCAGACCGTCTGTCTCAGACCGTCTGTCTCAGACCGTCTGTCTCAGACCGTCTGTCTCAGACCGTCTGTCTCAGACCGTCTGTCTCAGGACAGCTGTCTCAGACCGTCTGTCTCAGACCGTCTGCCTCAGACCGTCTGTTTCATACCGTCTGTCTCAGGCCGTCTGCCTCATACCGTCTGACTCAGACCGTCTATCTCGTCCCGTCGGTCTCAGACCGTCTATCTCAGACCAGCTGTCTCAGACCGTCTGTCTCAGAACGTCTATCTCGGCCCGTCGGTCTCAGACCAGCTGTCTCAGACCGTCTGTCTCAGACCGTCTGTCTCAGACCGTCTGTTTCATGCCGTCTGTCTCACACCGTCTGTCTCAGACCGTCTGTCTTAGACCGTCTGTCTCATCCCATCTGTCTCAGAACTTCCGTCTCAGACCGTCTGCCTCAGACCGTCTGTCTCAGAACGTCTGTCACAGACCGTCTGTCTCAGACTGTCTGTCTCAGACCGTCTGTCTCAGACCGTCTGTCTCAGACCGTCTGTCTCAGACCGTCTGTCTCAGACCGTCTGTCTCAGGCCGTCTGTCTCAGACCGTCTGTCTTAGACCGTCTGTTTCATACTGTCTGTCTCACACCTTCTATCTCGTCCCGTCTGTCTCAGAACTTCCGTCTCAGACCGTGTGCCTCAGACCGTCTGTCTCAGAACGTCTGTCACAGACCGTCTGTCTCAGACCGTCTGTCTTAGACCGTCTGTCTCGTCCCATCTGTCTCAGAACATCCGTCTCATACCGTCTGCCTCAGACCGTCTGTCTCAGACCGTCTGTCTTAGACCGTCTGTCTCAGACCGTCTGTCTCAGGCCGTCTGTCTCACACCGTCTGTCTCAGACCGTCTGTCTTAGACCGTCTGTCTCAGACCGTCTGTCTCAGACCGTCTGTCTCACGCCGTCTGTCTCAGGCCGTCTGCCTCAGACCGTCTGTCTCAGACCGTCTGTTTCATACTGTCTGTCTCACACCGTCTGTCTCAGACCGTCTGTCTGAGACCGTCTGTCTCAGACCGTCTGTCTCAGACCGTCTGTCTCAGACCGTCTGTTTCATACCGTCTGTCTCACACCGTCTGTCTAAGACCGTCTGTCTGAGACCGTCTGTCTCAGACTGTCTGTCTCAGGACAGCTGTCTCAGACCGTCTGTATCAGACTGTCTGTCTCAGACCGTCTGTCTCAGTCCAGCGGCCTCAGACCGTCTGTCTCAGACAGTCTGTCTGAGACCGTCTGTCTCAGACCGTCTGTCTCAGACCGTCTGTCTCAGACCGTCTGTCTCAGACCGTCTGTTTCATACCGTCTGTCTCACACCGTCCGTCTAAGACCGTCTGTCTGAGACCGTCTGTCTCAGACCGTCTGTCTCAGGACAGCTGTCTCAGACCGTCTGTATCAGACTGTCTGTCTCAGACCGTCTGTCTCAGACCGTCTGTCTCAGACCGTCTGTCTCAGACCGTCTGTCTCACGCCGTCTGTCTCAGGCCGTCTGCCTCAGACCGTCTGTCTCAGACCGTCTGTTTCATACTGTCTGTCTCACACCGTCTGTCTCAGACCGTCTGTCTGAGACCGTCTGTCTCAGACCATCTGTCTCAGACCGTCTGTCTCAGACCGTCTGTCTCAGACCGTCTGTTTCATACCGTCTGTCTCACACCGTCGGTCTAAGACCGTCTGTCTGAGACCGTCTGTCTCAGACCGTCTGTCTCAGGACAGCTGTCTCAGACCGTCTGTATCAGACTGTCTGTCTCAGACCGTCTGTCTCAGACCGTCTGTCTCAGACCGTCTGTCTCAGACCGTCTGTCTCAGACCGTCTGTCTGAGACCGTCTGTCTCAGACCGTCTGTCTCAGACCGTCTGTCTCACGCCGTCTGTCTCAGGCCGTCTGCCTCAGACCGTCTGTCTCAGACCGTCTGTTTCATACTGTCTGTCTCAGACCGTCTGTCTCACGCCGTCTGTCTCAGGCCGTCTGCCTCAGACCGTCTGTCTCAGACCGTCTGTTTCATACTGTCTGTCTCACACCGTCTGTCTCAGACCGTCTGTCTGAGACCGTCTGTCTCAGACCGTCTATCTCGTCCCGTCTGTCTCAGACCGTCTGTCTCAGAACGTCTATCTCGTCCCGTCGGTCTCAGACCAGCTGTCTCAGACCGTCTGTCTCAGACCGTCTGTTCCATACGGTCTGTCTCACACCGTCTGTCTCAGACCGTCTGTCTCAGGCCGTCTGCTTCATACCGTCTATCTCGTCCTGTCGGTCGCAGACCAGCTGTCTCAAACCGTCTGTTTCATACCGTCTGTCTCAGACCGTCTGTCTCAGACCGTCTGTCTCAGGCCGTCTGTCTCACACCGTCTGTCTCAGACCGTCTGTCTTAGACCGTCTGTCTCAGACCGTCTGTCTCAGACCGTCTGTCTCACGCCGTCTGTCTCAGGCCGTCTGCCTCAGACCGTCTGTCTCAGACCGTCTGTCTCAGAATGTCTATCTCGTCCCGTCGGTCTCAGACCAGCTGTCTCAGACCGTCTGTCTCAGACCGTCTGTCTCAGACCGTCTGTCTCAGACCGTCTGTCTCAGACCGTCTGTCTCAGACCAGCTGTCTCAGACCGTCTGTCTCAGACCGTCTGTTCCATACGGTCTGTCTCACACCGTCTGTCTCAGACCGTCTGTCTCAGGCCGTCTGCTTCATACCGTCTATCTCGTCCTGTCGGTCGCAGACCAGCTGTCTCAAACCGTCTGTTTCATACCGTCTGTCTCAGAGCAGCTGTCTCAGACCGTCTGTCTCAGACTGTCTGTCTCAGAACGTCTGTCACAGACCGTCTGTCTCAGGCCGTCTGTATCAGACCGTCTGTCTCAGACCGTCTGATTCATACTGTCTGTCTCACACCGTCCGTCTCAGACCGTCTGTCTCAGACCGTCTGTCTTAGACCGTCTACCTCAGCCCGTCGGCATCAGACCGTCTGTCTCAGTCCGTATGTCTCAGATCCTCTGTTTCGGACCGTCTGTCTCGGACCGTCTGTCTCGGACCGTCCGTCTCGGACCGTCTGTCTCGGACCGTCTGTCTCGGACCGTCTGTCTCGGACCGTCTGTCTCCAACTGTCTGTCTCGGACCGTCTGTCTCAGACCGCCTGTCTCAGATCGTCTGTCTCAGAACGTCTGTCACAGACCGTCAGTCTCAGACCGTCTGTCTCAGACCGTCTGTCTCAGACCGTCTGTCTCAGACCGTCTGTCTCAGACCGTCTGTCTCAGACCGTCTGTCTCAGACCGTCTGTCTCAGACCGTCTGTCTCAGACCGTCTGTCTCAGGCCGTCTGCCTCAGACCGTCTGTCTCAGACCGTCTATCCCGTCCCGTCTGTCTCAGACCGCCTGTCTCAGAACGTCTATCTCGTCCCGTCGGTCTCAGACCAGCTGTCTCAGACCGTCTGTTTCATACCGTCTGTCTCACACCGTCTGTCCAGACCGTCTGTCTTAGAACGTCTGTCTCAGACCGTCTGTCTCAGACCGTCTGTCTCAGACCGTCTGTCTCAGACCGTCTGTCTCAGACCGTCTGTTTCAGACCGTCTGCCTCAGACCGTCTGTCTCAGACCGTCTGTTTCATACCGTCTGCCTCACGCCGTCTGTTTCATACCGTCTGCCTCACACCGTCTGTCACAGACCGTCTGTCTCAGGCCGTCTGTCTCAGACCGTCTGTCTCGGACCGTCTGTCTCGGACGGTCTGTCTCGGACCGTCGGTCTCAGCCCGTCTGTTTCATACCATCTAACTCGGACCGTCTGTATCAGACTGTCTGTCTCAGACCGTCTGTCTCAGACCGTCTGTCTCAGGACAGCTGTCTCAGACCGTCTGTCTCAGACCGTCTGTCTCAGACCGTCTCTCTCAGACCGTCTGTCTCAGGCCGTCTGCCTCAGACCATCTGTCTCAGACCGTCTATCTCGTCCCGTCTGTCTCAGACCGTCTGTCTCAGACCGTCTGTCTCAGAATGTCTATCTCGTCCCGTCGGTCTCAGACCAGCTGTCTCAGACCGTCTGTCTCAGACCGTCTGTCTCAGACCGTCTGTCTCAGACCGTCTGTCTCAGACCGTCTGTCTCAGACCGTCTGTCTCAGACCGTCTGTCTCAGGACAGCTGTCTCAGACCGTCTGTCTCAGACCGTCTGTCTCAGACCGTCTGTTTCATGCCGTCTGTCTCACACCGTCTGTCTCAGACCGTCTGTCTTAGACCGTCTGTCTCATCCCATCTGTCTCAGAACTTCCGTCTCAGACCGTCTGCCTCAGACCGTCTGTCTCAGAACGTCTGTCACAGACCGTCTGTCTCAGACTGTCTGTCTCAGAATGTCTGTCTCAGACCGTCTGTCTCAGACCGTCTGTCTCAGACCGTCTGTCTCAGGCCGTCTGTCTCAGACCGTCTGTCTTAGACCGTCTGTTTCATACTGTCTGTCTCACACCTTCTATCTCGTCCCGTCTGTCTCAGAACTTCCGTCTCAGACCGTGTGCCTCAGACCGTCTGTCTCAGAACGTCTGTCACAGACCGTCTGTCTCAGACCGTCTGTCTTAGACCGTCTGTCTCGTCCCATCTGTCTCAGAACATCCGTCTCAGACCGTCTGCCTCAGACCGTCTGTCTCAGACCGTCTGTCTTAGACCGTCTGTCTCAGACCGTCTGTCTCAGGCCGTCTGTCTCACACCGTCTGTCTCAGACCGTCTGTCTTAGACCGTCTGTCTCAGACCGTCTGTCTCAGACCGTCTGTCTCACGCCGTCTGTCTCAGGCCGTCTGCCTCAGACCGTCTGTCTCAGACCGTCTGTTTCAAACTGTCTGTCTCACACCGTCTGTCTCAGACCGTCTGTCTGAGACCGTCTGTCTCAGACCGTCTGTCTCAGACCGTCTGTCTCAGACTGTCTGTCTCAGGACAGCTGTCTCAGACCGTCTGTATCAGACTGTCTGTCTCAGACCGTCTGTCTCAGTCCAGCGGCCTCAGACCGTCTGTCTCAGACAGTCTGTCTGAGACCGTCTGTCTCAGACCGTCTGTCTCAGACCGTCTGTCTCAGACCGTCTGTCTCAGACCGTCTGTTTCATACCGTCTGTCTCACACCGTCCGTCTAAGACCGTCTGTCTGAGACCGTCTGTCTCAGACCGTCTGTCTCAGGACATCTGTCTCAGACCGTCTGTATCAGACTGTCTGTCTCAGACCGTCTGTCTCAGACCGTCTGTCTCAGACCGTCTGTCTCAGACCGTCTGTCTCACGCCGTCTGTCTCAGGCCGTCTGCCTCAGACCGTCTGTCTCAGACCGTCTGTTTCATACTGTCTGTCTCACACCGTCTGTCTCAGACCGTCTGTCTGAGACCGTCTGTCTCAGACCATCTGTCTCAGACCGTCTGTCTCAGACCGTCTGTCTCAGACCGTCTGTTTCATACCGTCTGTCTCACACCGTCGGTCTAAGACCGTCTGTCTGAGACCGTCTGTCTCAGACCGTCTGTCTCAGGACAGCTGTCTCAGCCCGTCTGTATCAGACTGTCTGTCTCAGACCGTCTGTCTCAGGCCGTCTGCTTCATACCGTCTGACTCAGACCGTCTATCTCGTCCCGTCGGTCTCAGACCGTCTGTCTCAGACCAGCTGTCTCAGACCGTCTGTCTCAGACCAGCTGTCTCAGACCGTCTGTCTCAGAACGTCTATCTCGGCCCGTCAGTCTCAGACCAGCTGTCTCAGACCGTCTGTCTCAGACCGTCTGTTTCATGCCGTCTGTCTCACACCGTCTGTCTCAGACCGTCTGTCTTAGACCGTCTGTCTCGTCCCATCTGTCTCAGAACTTCGGTCTCAGACCGTCTGCCTCAGACCGTCTGTCTCAGAACGTCTGTCACAGACCGTCTGTCTCAGACAGTCTGTCTCAGACCGTCTGTCTCAGACCGTCTGTCTCAGACCGTCTGTCTCAGACCGTCTGTCTCAGGCCGTCTGCCTCAGACCGTCTGTCTCAGACCGTCTGTCTTAGACCGTCTGTTTCATACTGTCTGTCTCACACCGTCTATCTCGTCCCGTCTGTCTCAGAACTTCCGTCTCAGACCGTCTGCCTCAGACCGTCTGTCTCAGACCGTCTGTCTCAGGCCGTCTACCTCAGACCGTCTGTCTCAGACCGTCTGTCTCAGGCCGTCTACCTCAGACCGTCTGTCTCAGACCGTCTGTCTTAGACCGTCTGTTTCATACTGTCTGTCTCACACCGTCTATCTCGTCCCGTCTGTCTCAGAACTTCCGTCTCAGACCGTCTGCCTCAGACCGTCTGTCTCAGACCGTCTGTCTCAGGCCGTCTACCTCAGACCGTCTGTCTCAGACCGTCTGTCTCAGGCCGTCTGTCTCAGGCCGTCTGTCTCAGACCGTCTGCCGCAGACCGTCTGTCTCAGACCGTCTGTTTCATACCGTCTGTCTCACACGGTCTGTCTCAGACCGTCTGTCTGAGACCGTCTGTCACAGACCGTCTGTCTCAGACCGTCTGTCTCAGAACGTCTGTCACAGACCGTCTGTCTCAGGCCGTCTGTCTCAGACCGTCTGTCTCGGACCGTCTGTTTCATACCATCTGTCTCGGACCGTCTGTATCAGACTGTCTGTCTCAGACCGTCTGTCTCAGACCGTCTGTCTCAGTACAGCTGTCTCAGACCGTCTGTCTCAGACCGTCTGTTTCATACCGTCTGTCTCAGACCGTCTGTCTCCGACCGTCTGTCTCGGACCGTCTGTCTCGGACGGTCTGTCTCGGACCGTCTGTCTCGGACCGTCTGTCTCCGACCATCTGTCTCGGACCGTCTGTCTCGGACGGTCTGTCTCGGGCCGTCTGTCTCGGACCGTCTGCCTCGGACCGACTGTCTCGGACCGTCTGTCTCGGACCGTCTGTCTCAGACCGTCTGTTTCATACCGTCTGTCTCAGACCGTCTGTATCAGACTGTCTGTCTCAGACCGTCTGTCTCAGACCGTCTGTCTCAGACCGTCTGTCTCAGACCAGCGGCCTCAGACCGTCTGTCTCAGACCGTCTGTTTCTTACTGTCTGTCTCACACCGTCTATCTCGTCCCGTCTGTCTCAGAACTTCCGTCTCAGACCGTCTGCCTCAGACCGTCTGTTTCATACCGTCTGTCTCAGACCGTCTGTCTCCGACCGTCTGTCTCAGACCGTCTGTCTCGGACCGTCTGTTTCATACCATCTGTCTCGGACCGTCTGTATCAGACTGTCTGTCTCAGACCGTCTGTCTCAGACCGTCTGTCTCAGTACAGCTGTCTCAGACCGTCTGTCTCAGGCCGTCTGTATCATACCGTCTGTCTCAGACCGTCTGTCTCCGACCGTCTGTCTCAGACCGTCTGTCTCAGACCGTCTGTCTCAGACCAGCGGCCTCAGACCGTCTGTCTCAGACAGTCTGTTTCATACTGTCTGTCTCACACCGTCTGTCTCAGACCGTCTGTCTGAGACCGTCTGTCTCAGACCGTCTGTCTCAGACCGTCTGTCTCAGGCCGTCTGTCTCAGGCCGTCTGCCGCAGACCGTCTGTCTCAGACCGTCTGTTTCATACCGTCTGTTTCATACCGTCTGTCTCACACCGTCTGTCGCAGACCGTCTGTCTGAGACCGTCTGTCACAGACCGTCTGTCTCAGACCGTCTGTCTCAGAACGTCTGTCACAGACCGTCTGTCTGAGGCCGTCTGTCTCAGACCGTCTGTCTCAGGACAGCTGTCTCAGACCGTCTGCCTCAGACCGTCTGTTTCAGACCGTCTGTCTCAGAACGTCTGTAACAGACCGTCTGTCTCAGGCCGTTTGTCTCAGACCGCCTGTCTCCGACTGTCTGTCTCGGACCGTCTGTCTCAGACCGCCTGTCTCAGACCGTCTGTCTCAGGCCGTCTGTATCAGACTGTCTGTCTCAGACCAGCGGCCTCAGACCGTCTGTCTCAGACCGTCTGTTTCATACTGTCTGTCTCACACCGTCTATCTCGTCCCGTCTGTCTCAGAACTTCCGTCTCAGACCGTCTGCCTCAGACCGTCTGTTTCATACCGTCTGTCTCAGGCCGTCTGCTTCATACCGTCTGACCCAGACCGTCTATCTCGTCCCGTCGGTCTCAGACCGTCTGTCTCAGACCAGCTGTCTCAGACCGTCTGTCTCAGACCAGCTGTCTCAGACCGTCTGTCTCAGAACGTCTATCTCGGCCCGTCAGTCTCAGACCAGCTGTCTCAGACCGTCTGTCTCAGACCGTCTGTTTCATGCCGTCTGTCTCACACCGTCTGTCTCAGACCGTCTGTCTTAGACCGTCTGTCTCGTCCCATCTGTCTCAGAACTTCGGTCTCAGACCGTCTGCCTCAGACCGTCTGTCTCAGAACGTCTGTCACAGACCGTCTGTCTCAGACAGTCTGTCTCAGACCGTCTGTCTCAGACCGTCTGTCTCAGACCGTCTGTCTCAGACCGTCTGTCTCAGGCCGTCTGCCTCAGACCGTCTGTCTCAGACCGTCTGTCTTAGACCGTCTGTTTCATACTGTCTGTCTCACACCGTCTATCTCGTCCCGTCTGTCTCAGAACTTCCGTCTCAGACCGTCTGCCTCAGACCGTCTGTCTCAGACCGTCTGTCTCAGGCCGTCTACCTCAGACCGTCTGTCTCAGACCGTCTGTCTCAGGCCGTCTACCTCAGACCGTCTGTCTCAGACCGTCTGTCTTAGACCGTCTGTTTCATACTGTCTGTCTCACACCGTCTATCTCGTCCCGTCTGTCTCAGAACTTCCGTCTCAGACCGTCTGCCTCAGACCGTCTGTCTCAGACCGTCTGTCTCAGGCCGTCTACCTCAGACCGTCTGTCTCAGACCGTCTGTCTCAGGCCGTCTGTCTCAGGCCGTCTGTCTCAGACCGTCTGCCGCAGACCGTCTGTCTCAGACCGTCTGTTTCATACCGTCTGTCTCACACGGTCTGTCTCAGACCGTCTGTCTGAGACCGTCTGTCACAGACCGTCTGTCTCAGACCGTCTGTCTCAGAACGTCTGTCACAGACCGTCTGTCTCAGGCCGTCTGTCTCAGACCGTCTGTCTCGGACCGTCTGTTTCATACCATCTGTCTCGGACCGTCTGTATCAGACTGTCTGTCTCAGACCGTCTGTCTCAGACCGTCTGTCTCAGTACAGCTGTCTCAGACCGTCTGTCTCAGACCGTCTGTTTCATACCGTCTGTCTCAGACCGTCTGTCTCCGACCGTCTGTCTCGGACCGTCTGTCTCGGACGGTCTGTCTCGGACCGTCTGTCTCGGACCGTCTGTCTCCGACCATCTGTCTCGGACCGTCTGTCTCGGACGGTCTGTCTCGGGCCGTCTGTCTCGGACCGTCTGCCTCGGACCGACTGTCTCGGACCGTCTGTCTCGGACCGTCTGTCTCAGACCGTCTGTTTCATACCGTCTGTCTCAGACCGTCTGTATCAGACTGTCTGTCTCAGACCGTCTGTCTCAGACCGTCTGTCTCAGACCGTCTGTCTCAGACCAGCGGCCTCAGACCGTCTGTCTCAGACCGTCTGTTTCTTACTGTCTGTCTCACACCGTCTATCTCGTCCCGTCTGTCTCAGAACTTCCGTCTCAGACCGTCTGCCTCAGACCGTCTGTTTCATACCGTCTGTCTCAGACCGTCTGTCTCCGACCGTCTGTCTCAGACCGTCTGTCTCGGACCGTCTGTTTCATACCATCTGTCTCGGACCGTCTGTATCAGACTGTCTGTCTCAGACCGTCTGTCTCAGACCGTCTGTCTCAGTACAGCTGTCTCAGACCGTCTGTCTCAGGCCGTCTGTATCATACCGTCTGTCTCAGACCGTCTGTCTCCGACCGTCTGTCTCGGACCGTCTGTCTCGGACGGTCTGTCTCGGACCGTCTGTCTCGGACCGTCTGTCTCCGACCATCTGTCTCGGACCGTCTGTCTCGGACGGTCTGTCTCGGGCCGTCTGTCTCGGACCGTCTGCCTCGGACCGACTGTCTCGGACCGTCTGTCTCGGACCGTCTGTCTCAGACCGTCTGTTTCATAACGTCTGTCTCAGACCGTCTGTATCAGACTGTCTGTCTCAGACCGCCTGTCTCAGACCGTCTGTCTCAGACCGTCTGTCTCAGACCAGCGGGCTCAGACCGTCTGTCTCAGACCGTCTCTCTCAGACCGTCTGTCTCAGGCCGTCTGCCTCAGACCATCTGTCTCAGACCGTCTATCTCGTCCCGTCTGTCTCAGACCGTCTGTCTCAGACCGTCTGTCTCAGAATGTCTATCTCGTCCCGTCGGTCTCAGACCAGCTGTCTCAGACCGTCTGTCTCAGACCGTCTGTCTCAGACCGTCTGTCTCAGACCGTCTGTCTCAGACCGTCTGTCTCAGACCGTCTGTCTCAGACCGTCTGTCTCAGACCGTCTGTCTCAGACCGTCTGTCTCAGGACAGCTGTCTCAGACCGTCTGTCTCAGACCGTCTGCCTCAGACCGTCTGTTTCATACCGTCTGTCTCAGGCCGTCTGCCTCATACCGTCTGACTCAGACCGTCTATCTCGTCCCGTCGGTCTCAGACCGTCTATCTCAGACCAGCTGTCTCAGACCGTCTGTCTCAGAACGTCTATCTCGGCCCGTCGGTCTCAGACCAGCTGTCTCAGACCGTCTGTCTCAGACCGTCTGTCTCAGACCGTCTGTTTCATGCCGTCTGTCTCACACCGTCTGTCTCAGACCGTCTGTCTTAGACCGTCTGTCTCATCCCATCTGTCTCAGAACTTCCGTCTCAGACCGTCTGCCTCAGACCGTCTGTCTCAGAACGTCTGTCACAGACCGTCTGTCTCAGACTGTCTGTCTCAGACTGTCTGTCTCAGACCGTCTGTCTCAGACCGTCTGTCTCAGACCGTTTGTCTCAGACCGTCTGTCTCAGGCCGTCTGTCTCAGACCGTCTGTCTTAGACCGTCTGTTTCATACTGTCTGTCTCACACCTTCTATCTCGTCCCGTCTGTCTCAGAACTTCCGTCTCAGACCGTGTGCCTCAGACCGTCTGTCTCAGAACGTCTGTCACAGACCGTCTGTCTCAGACCGTCTGTCTTAGACCGTCTGTCTCGTCCCATCTGTCTCAGAACATCCGTCTCAGACCGTCTGCCTCAGACCGTCTGTCTCAGACCGTCTGTCTTAGACCGTCTGTCTCAGACCGTCTGTCTCAGGCCGTCTGTCTCACACCGTCTGTCTCAGACCGTCTGTCTTAGACCGTCTGTCTCAGACCGTCTGTCTCAGACCGTCTGTCTCACGCCGTCTGTCTCAGGCCGTCTGCCTCAGACCGTCTGTCTCAGACCGTCTGTTTCATACTGTCTGTCTCACACCGTCTGTCTCAGACCGTCTGTCTGAGACCGTCTGTCTCAGACCGTCTGTCTCAGACCGTCTGTCTCAGACCGTCTGTCTCAGACCGTCTGTTTCATACCGTCTGTCTCACACCGTCTGTCTAAGACCGTCTGTCTGAGACCGTCTGTCTCAGACTGTCTGTCTCAGGACAGCTGTCTCAGACCGTCTGTATCAGACTGTCTGTCTCAGACCGTCTGTCTCAGTCCAGCGGCCTCAGACCGTCTGTCTCAGACAGTCTGTCTGAGACCGTCTGTCTCAGACCGTCTGTCTCAGACCGTCTGTCTCAGACCGTCTGTCTCAGACCGTCTGTCTCAGACCGTCTGTATCAGACTGTCTGTCTCAGACCGTCTGTCTCAGACCGTCTGTCTCAGACCGTCTGTCTCAGACCGTCTGTCTCAGACCGTCTGTCTCAGACCGTCTGTCTCAGACCGTCTGTCTCAGACCAGCGGCCTCAGACCGTCTGTCTCAGACCAGCGGCCTCAGACCGTCTGTCTCAGACAGTCTGTTTCATACTGTCTGTCTCACACCGTCTGTCTCAGACCGTCTGTCTCAGGCCGTCTGTCTCAGGCCGTCTGCCGCAGACCGTCTGTCTCAGACCGTCTGTTTCATACCGTCTGTTTCATACCGTCTGTCTCACACCGTCTGTCTCAGACCGTCTGTCTGAGACCGTCTGTCACAGACCGTCTGTCTCAGACCGTCTGTCTCAGAACGTCTGTCACAGACCGTCTGTCTGAGGCCGTCTGTCTCAGACCGTCTGTCTCAGGACAGCTGTCTCAGACCGTCTGCCTCAGACCGTCTGTTTCAGACCGTCTGTCTCAGAACGTCTGTAACAGACCGTCTGTCTCAGGCCGTTTGTCTCAGACCGCCTGTCTCCGACTGTCTGTCTCGGACCGTCTGTCTCAGACCGCCTGTCTCAGACCGTCTGTCTCAGGCCGTCTGTATCAGACTGTCTGTCTCAGACCAGCGGCCTCAGACCGTCTGTCTCAGACCGTCTGTTTCATACTGTCTGTCTCACACCGTCTATCTCGTCCCGTCTGTCTCAGAACTTCCGTCTCAGACCGTCTGCCTCAGACCGTCTGTTTCATACCGTCTGTCTCAGGCCGTCTGCTTCATACCGTCTGACTCAGACCGTCTATCTCGTCCCGTCGGTCTCAGACCGTCTGTCTCAGACCAACTGTCTCAGACCGTCTGTCTCAGACCAGCTGTCTCAGACCGTCTGTCTCAGAACGTCTATCTCGGCCCGTCAGTCTCATACCAGCTGTCTCAGACCGTCTGTCTCAGACCGTCTGTTTCATGCCGTCTGTCTCACACCGTCTGTCTCAGACCGTCTGTCTTAGACCGTCTGTCTCGTCCCATCTGTCTCAGAACTTCGGTCTCAGACCGTCTGCCTCAGACCGTCTGTCTCAGAACGTCTGTCACAGACCGTCTGTCTCAGACAGTCTGTCTCAGACCGTCTGTCTCAGACCGTCTGTCTCAGACCGTCTGTCTCAGACCGTCTGTCTCAGGCCGTCTGCCTCAGACCGTCTGTCTCAGACCGTCTGTCTTAGACCGTCTGTTTCATACTGTCTGTCTCACACCGTCTATCTCGTCCCGTCTGTCTCAGAACTTCCGTCTCAGACCGTCTGCCTCAGACCGTCTGTCTCAGACCGTCTGTCTCAGGCCGTCTACCTCAGACCGTCTGTCTCAGACCGTCTGTCTCAGGCCGTCTACCTCAGACCGTCTGTCTCAGACCGTCTGTCTTAGACCGTCTGTTTCATACTGTCTGTCTCACACCGTCTATCTCGTCCCGTCTGTCTCAGAACTTCCGTCTCAGACCGTCTGCCTCAGACCGTCTGTCTCAGAACGTCTGTCACAGACCGTCTGTCTCAGACCGTCTGTCTCAGACCGTCTGTCTCAGACCGTCTGTCTCAGACCGTCTGTCTCAGACCGTCTGTCTCAGACCGTCTGTCTCAGACTGTCTGTCTCAGACCGTCTGTCTCAGACCGTCTGTCTCAGACCGTCTGTCTCAGGCCGTCTGTCTCAGGCCGTCTGTCTCAGACCGTCTGCCGCAGACCGTCTGTCTCAGACCGTCTGTTTCATACCGTCTGTCTCACACGGTCTGTCTCAGACCGTCTGTCTGAGACCGTCTGTCACAGACCGTCTGTCTCAGACCGTCTGTCTCAGAACGTCTGTCACAGACCGTCTGTCTCAGGCCGTCTGTCTCAGACCGTCTGTCTCGGACCGTCTGTTTCATACCATCTGTCTCGGACCGTCTGTATCAGACTGTCTGTCTCAGACCGTCTGTCTCAGACCGTCTGTCTCAGTACAGCTGTCTCAGACCGTCTGTCTCAGACCGTCTGTTTCATACCGTCTGTCTCAGACCGTCTGTCTCCGACCGTCTGTCTCGGACCGTCTGTCTCGGACGGTCTGTCTCGGACCGTCTGTCTCGGACCGTCTGTCTCCGACCATCTGTCTCGGACCGTCTGTCTCGGACGGTCTGTCTCGGGCCGTCTGTCTCGGACCGTCTGCCTCGGACCGACTGTCTCGGACCGTCTGTCTCGGACCGTCTGTCTCAGACCGTCTGTTTCATACCGTCTGTCTCAGACCGTCTGTATCAGACTGTCTGTCTCAGACCGTCTGTCTCAGACCGTCTGTCTCAGACCGTCTGTTTCTTACTGTCTGTCTCACACCGTCTATCTCGTCCCGTCTGTCTCAGACCGTCTGCCTCAGACCGTCTGTCTCAGAACGTCTGTCACAGGCCGTCTGTCTCAGACCGTCTGTCTCAGACCGTCTGTCTCAGACCGTCTGTCTCAGACCGTCTGTCTCAGACCGTCTGTTTCATACCGTCTGTCTCACACCGTCTGTCTCAGACCGTCTGTCTGAGATCGTCTGTCTCAGACCGTCTGTCTCAGACCGTCTGTCTCAGAACGTCTGTAACAGACCGTCTGTCTCATGCCGTTTGTCTCAGACCGCCTGTCTCCGACTGTCTGTCTCGGACCGTCTGTCTCAGACCGCCTGTCTCAGACCGTCTGTCTCAGGCCGTCTGGTTCATACCGTCTATCTCGTCCCGTCTGTCTCAGAACTTCCGTCTCAGACCGTCTGCCTCAGACCGTCTGTCTCAGAACGTCTGTCACAGACCGTCTGTCTCAGACCGTCTGTCTCAGACCGTCTATCTCAGACCGTCTCTCTCAGACCGTCTGTCTCAGACCGTCTGTCTCAGACCGTCTGTCTCAGACCGTCTATCTCGTCCCGTCTGTCTCAGACCGTCTGTCTCAGACCGTCTGTCTCAGACCGTCTGTTTCATACCGTCTGTCTCAGACCGTCTGTCTCCGACCGTCTGTCTCGGACTGTCTGTCTCGGACGGTCTGTCTCGGACCGTCTGTCTCGGACCGGCTGCCACGGACCGACTGTCTCGGACCGTCTGTCTCAGACCGCCTGTCTCAGACCGTCTGTCTCAGGCCGTCTGTTTCAGACCGTCTGCCTCAGACCGTCTGTCTCAGACCGTCTGTTTCATACCGTCTGCCTCACACCGTCTGTTTCATACCGTCTGCCTCACACCGTCTGTCACAGACCGTCTGTCTCAGGCCGTCTGTCTCAGACCGTCTGTCTGGGCCCCTCTGTCTCGGACGATCTGTCTCGGACCGTCTGTCTCAGACCGTCTGTTGCATACCATCTGACTCGGACCGTCTGTCTCAGACCGTCTGTTTCATACCGTCTGTCTCAGACCGTCTGTCTCCGACCGTCTGTCTCGGACTGTCTGTCTCAGACCGTCTGTCTCCGACCGTCTGTCTCGGACTGTCTGTCTCGGACGGTCTGTCTCGGACCGTCTGTCTCGGACCGGCTGCCTCGGACCGACTGTCTCGGACCGTCTGTCTCAGACCGTCTGTCTCAGACCGTGTGTCTCAGACCAGCGGTCTCAGACCGTCTGTCTCAGACCGTCTGTCTCAGACCGTCTGTCTCAGGACAGCTGTCTCAGACCGTCTGTCTCAGACCGTCTGTTTCATACCGACTGTCTCAGACCGTCTGTCTCCGACCGTCTGTCTCAGGACAGCTGTCTCAGACCGTCTGTCTCAGACCGTCTGTCTCAGACCGTCTCTCTCAGACCGTCTGTCTCAGACCGTCTGTCTCAGGCCGTCTGCCTCAGACCATCTGTCTCAGACCGTCTATCTCGTCCCGTCTGTCTCAGACCGTCTGTCTCAGACCGCCTGTCTCAGAATGTCTATCTCGTCCCGTCGGCCTCAGACCAGCTGTCTCAGACCGTCTGTCTCAGACCGTCTGTCTCAGACCGTCTGTCTCAGACCGTCTGTCTCAGACCGTCTGTCTCAGGACAGCTGTCTCAGACCGTCTGTCTCAGACCGTCTGTTTCATACCGACTGTCTCAGACCGTCTGTCTCCGACCGTCTGTCTCGGACTGTCTGTCTCGGACGGTCTGTCTCGGACCGTCTGTCTCGGACCGGCTGCCACGGACCGACTGTCTCGGACTGTCTGTCTCAGGCCGTCTGTCTCAGGCCGTCTGTCTCAGGCCGTCTGCCTCAGACCGTCTGTCTCAGACCGTCTGTCTCAGACCGTCTGTCTCAGACCGTCTATCTCGTCCCGTCTGTCTCAGACCGTCTGTCTCGTCCCGTCTGTCTCAGACCGTCTGTCTCAGACCGTCTGTCTCAGACCGTCTCTCTCAGACCGTCTGTCTCAGACCGTCTGTCTCAGACCGTCTGTCTCAGACCGTCTATCTCGTCCCGTCTGTCTCAGACCGTCTGTCTCAGAACGTCTATCTCGTCCCGTCGGTCTCAGATCAGCTGTCTCAGACCGTCTGTCTCAGACCGTCTGTTCCATACGGTCTGTCTCACACCGTCTGTCTCAGACCGTCTGTCTCAGGCCGTCTGCTTCATACCGTCTATCTCGTCCTGTCGGTCGCAGACCAGCTGTCTCAAACCGTCTGTTTCATACCGTCTGTCTCAGAGCAGCTGTCTCAGACCGTCTGTCTCAGACCGTCTGTTTCATACCGTCTGTCTCACACCGTCTGTCTCAGGCCGTCTGTCTTAGACCGTCTGTCTCAGACCGTCTGTCTCAGACTGTCTGCCTCAGAAGGTCTGTCACAGACCGTCTGTCTCAGGCCGTCTGTATCAGACCGTCTGTCTCAGACCGTCTGATTCATACTGTCTGTCTCACACCGTCCGTCTCAGACCGTCTGTCTCAGACCGTCTGTCTTAGACCGTCTACCTCAGCCCGTCGGCATCAGACCGTCTGTCTCAGTCCGTATGTCTCAGATCCTCTGTCTCGGACCGTCTGTCTCGGACCGTCTGTCTCAGGCCGTCTGCCTCAGACCGTCTGTCTCAGACCGTCTGTCTCAGACCGTCTGCCTCAGACCGTCTGTCTCAGACCGTCTGTCTCAGACCGTCTGCCTCAGACCGTCTGTCTGAGACCGTCTGTCACAGACCGTCTGTCTCAGACCGTCTATCTCGTCCCGTCGGTCTCAGACCAGCTGTCTCAGACCGTCTGTCTCAGACCGTCTGTCTCAGACCGTCTGTCTCAGACCGTCTGTCTCAGACCGTCTGTCTCAGACCGTCTGTCTCAGACCGTCTGTCTCAGACCGTCTGTCTCAGACCGTCTGTCTCAGACCGTCTGTCTCAGGACAGCTGTCTCAGACCGTCTGTCTCAGACCGTCTGTTTCATACCGTCTGTCTCAGACCGTCTGTCTCCGACCGTCTGTCTGAGACCGTCTGTCTCAGACCGTCTGTCTCAGACCGTCTGTCTCAGGCCGTCTGTCTCAGGCCGTCTGCCGCAGACCGTCTGTCTCAGACCGTCTGTTTCATACCGTCTGTCTCACACCGTCTGTCTCAGACCATCTGTCTGAGACCGTCTGTCACAGACCGTCTGTCTCAGACCGTCTGTCTCAGAACGTCTGTCACAGACCGTCTGTCTCAGGCCGTCTGTCTCAGACCGTCTGTCTCGGACCGTCTGTCTCGGACGGTCTGTCTCGGACCGTCTGTCTCAGACCGTCTGTTTCATACCATCTGTCTCGGACCGTCTGTATCAGACTGTCTGTCTCAGACCGTCTGTTTCATACCGTCTGTCTCACACCGTCTGTCTCAGACCGTCTGTCTTAGACCGTCTGTCTCAGACCGTCTGTCTCAGACCGTCTGTCTCACGCCGTCTGTCTCAGGCCGTCTGCCTCAGACCGTCTGTCTCAGACCGTCTGTTTCATACTGTCTGTCTCACACCGTCTGTCTCAGACCGTCTGTCTGAGACCGTCTGTCTCAGACCGTCTGTCTCAGACCGTCTGTCTCAGACCGTCTGTTTCATACGGTCTGTCTCACACCGTCTGTCTCAGACCGTCTGTCTCAGGCCGTCTGCTTCATACCGTCTATCTCGTCCCGTCGGTCACAGACCAGCTGTCTCAAACCGTCTGTCTCAGACCGTCTGTTTCAAACCGTCTGTCTCAGACCAGCTGTCTCAGACCGTCTGTCTCAGACCGTCTGTTTCATACCGTCTGTCTCAGACCGTCTGTCTTAGACCGTCTGTCTCAGACTGTCTGTCTGAGACCGTCTGTCACAGACCGTCTGTCTCAGACCGTCTGTCTCAGAACGTCTGTCACAGACCGTCTGTCTGAGGCCGTCTGTCTCAGACCGTCTGTCTCAGGACAGCTGTCTCAGACCGTCTGCCTCAGACCGTCTGTTTCAGACCGTCTGTCTCAGAACGTCTGTAACAGACCGTCTGTCTCAGGCCGTTTGTCTCAGACCGCCTGTCTCCGACTGTCTGTCTCGGACCGTCTGTCTCAGACCGCCTGTCTCAGACCGTCTGTCTCAGGCCGTCTGTATCAGACTGTCTGTCTCAGACCGTCTGTCTCAGACCGTCTGTCTCAGACCGTCTGTCTCAGACCGTCTGTCTCAGACCGTCTGTCTCAGACCAGCGGCCTCAGACCGTCTGTCTCAGACCGTCTGTTTCATACTGTCTGTCTCACACCGTCTATCTCGTCCCGTCTGTCTCAGAACTTCCGTCTCAGACCGTCTGCCTCAGACCGTCTGTTTCATACCGTCTGTCTCAGGCCGTCTGCTTCATACCGTCTGACTCAGACCGTCTATCTCGTCCCGTCGGTCTCAGACCGTCTGTCTCAGACCAGCTGTCTCAGACCGTCTGTCTCAGACCAGCTGTCTCAGACCGTCTGTCTCAGAACGTCTATCTCGGCCCGTCGGTCTCAGACCAGCTGTCTCAGACCGTCTGTCTCAGACCGTCTGTTTCATGCCGTCTGTCTCACACCGTCTGTCTCAGACCGTCTGTCTTAGACCGTCTGTCTCGTCCCATCTGTCTCAGAACTTCGGTGTCAGACCGTCTGCCTCAGACCGTCTGTCTCAGAACGTCTGTCACAGACCGTCTGTCTCAGACTGTCTCTCTCGGACCGTCTGTCTCGGACCGTCTGTCTCAGACCGTCTGTCTCAGACCGTCTGTCTCAGGCCGTCTGCCTCAGACCGTCTGTCTCAGACCGTCTGTCTTAGACCGTCTGTTTCATACTGTCTGTCTCACACCGTCTATCTCGTCCCGTCTGTCTCAGAACTTCCGTCTCAGACCGTCTGCCTCAGACTGTCTGTCTCAGATCGTCTGTCTCAGGCCGTCTACCGCAGACCGTCTGTCTCAGGCCGTCTACCTCAGACCGTCTGTCTCAGACCGTCTGTCTTAGACCGTCTGTTTCATACTGTCTGTCTCACACCGTCTATCTCGTCCCGTCTGTCTCAGAACTTCCGTCTCAGACCGTCTGTCTCAGAACGTCTGTCACAGACCGTCTGTCTCAGACTGTCTGTCTCGGACCGTCTGTCTCGGACCGTCTGTCTCAGACCGTCTGTCTCAGACCGTCTGTCTCAGGCCGTCTGCCTCAGACCGTCTGTCTCAGACCGTCTGTCTCAGACCGTCTGCCTCAGACCGTCTGTCTCAGACCGTCTGTCTCAGGACAGCTGTCTCAGACCGTCTGTCTCAGACCGTCTGTTTCATACCGACTGTCTCAGACCGTCTGTCTCCGACCGTCTGTCTCAGGACAGCTGTCTCAGACCGTCTGTCTCAGACCGTCTGTCTCAGACCGTCTCTCTCAGACCGTCTGTCTCAGACCGTCTGTCTCAGGCCGTCTGCCTCAGACCATCTGTCTCAGACCGTCTATCTCGTCCCGTCTGTCTCAGACCGTCTGTCTCAGAATGTCTATCTCGTCCCGTCGGTCTCAGACCAGCTGTCTCAGACCGTCTGTCTCAGACCGTCTGTCTCAGACCGTCTGTCTCAGACCGTCTGTCTCAGGACAGCTGTCTCAGACCGTCTGTCTCAGACCGTCTGTCTCAGGACAGCTGTCTCAGACCGTCTGTCTCAGACCGTCTGTTTCATACCGACTGTCTCAGACCGTCTGTCTCCGACCGTCTGTCTCGGACTGTCTGTCTCGGACGGTCTGTCTCGGACCGTCTGTCTCGGACCGGCTGCCACGGACCGACTGTCTCGGACCGTCTGTCTCAGACCGTCTGTCTCAGGCCGTCTGTCTCAGGCCGTCTGCCTCAGACCGTCTGTCTCAGACCGTCTGTCTCAGACCGTCTGTCTCAGACCGTCTATCTCGTCCCGTCTGTCTCAGACCGTCTGTCTCGTCCCGTCTGTCTCAGACCGTCTGTCTCAGACCGTCTCTCTCAGACCGTCTGTCTCAGACCGTCTGTCTCAGACCGTCTGTCTCAGACCGTCTATCTCGTCCCGTCTGTCTCAGACCGTCTGTCTCAGAACGTCTATCTCGTCCCGTCGGTCTCAGATCAGCTGTCTCAGACCGTCTGTCTCAGACCGTCTGTTCCATACGGTCTGTCTCACACCGTCTGTCTCAGACCGTCTGTCTCAGGCCGTCTGCTTCATACCGTCTATCTCGTCCTGTCGGTCGCAGACCAGCTGTCTCAAACCGTCTGTTTCATACCGTCTGTCTCAGAGCAGCTGTCTCAGACCGTCTGTCTCAGACCGTCTGTTTCATACCGTCTGTCTCACACCGTCTGTCTCAGGCCGTCTGTCTTAGACCGTCTGTCTCAGACCGTCTGTCTCAGAACGTCTGTCACAGACCGTCTGTCTGAGGCCGTCTGTCTCAGACCGTCTGTCTCAGGACAGCTGTCTCAGACCGTCTGCCTCAGACCGTCTGTTTCAGACCGTCTGTCTCAGAACGTCTGTAACAGACCGTCTGTCTCAGGCCGTTTGTCTCAGACCGCCTGTCTCCGACTGTCTGTCTCGGACCGTCTGTCTCAGACCGCCTGTCTCAGACCGTCTGTCTCAGGCCGTCTGTCTCAGACCGTCTGTCTCAGGACAGCTGTCTCAGACCGTCTGTCTCAGACCGTCTGTTTCATACCGACTGTCTCAGACCGTCTGTCTCCGACCGTCTGTCTCAGGACAGCTGTCTCAGACCGTCTGTCTCAGACCGTCTGTCTCAGACCGTCTCTCTCAGACCGTCTGTCTCAGACCGTCTGTCTCAGGCCGTCTGCCTCAGACCATCTGTCTCAGACCGTCTATCTCGTCCCGTCTGTCTCAGACCGTCTGTCTCAGAATGTCTATCTCGTCCCGTCGGTCTCAGACCAGCTGTCTCAGACCGTCTGTCTCAGACCGTCTGTCTCAGACCGTCTGTCTCAGACCGTCTGTCTCAGGACAGCTGTCTCAGACCGTCTGTCTCAGACCGTCTGTCTCAGGACAGCTGTCTCAGACCGTCTGTCTCAGACCGTCTGTTTCATACCGACTGTCTCAGACCGTCTGTCTCCGACCGTCTGTCTCGGACTGTCTGTCTCGGACGGTCTGTCTCGGACCGTCTGTCTCGGACCGGCTGCCACGGACCGACTGTCTCGGACCGTCTGTCTCAGACCGTCTGTCTCAGGCCGTCTGTCTCAGGCCGTCTGCCTCAGACCGTCTGTCTCAGACCGTCTGTCTCAGACCGTCTGTCTCAGACCGTCTATCTCGTCCCGTCTGTCTCAGACCGTCTGTCTCGTCCCGTCTGTCTCAGACCGTCTGTCTCAGACCGTCTCTCTCAGACCGTCTGTCTCAGACCGTCTGTCTCAGACCGTCTGTCTCAGACCGTCTATCTCGTCCCGTCTGTCTCAGACCGTCTGTCTCAGAACGTCTATCTCGTCCCGTCGGTCTCAGATCAGCTGTCTCAGACCGTCTGTCTCAGACCGTCTGTTCCATACGGTCTGTCTCACACCGTCTGTCTCAGACCGTCTGTCTCAGGCCGTCTGCTTCATACCGTCTATCTCGTCCTGTCGGTCGCAGACCAGCTGTCTCAAACCGTCTGTTTCATACCGTCTGTCTCAGAGCAGCTGTCTCAGACCGTCTGTCTCAGACCGTCTGTTTCATACCGTCTGTCTCACACCGTCTGTCTCAGGCCGTCTGTCTTAGACCGTCTGTCTCAGACCGTCTGTCTCAGAACGTCTGTCACAGACCGTCTGTCTGAGGCCGTCTGTCTCAGACCGTCTGTCTCAGGACAGCTGTCTCAGACCGTCTGCCTCAGACCGTCTGTTTCAGACCGTCTGTCTCAGAACGTCTGTAACAGACCGTCTGTCTCAGGCCGTTTGTCTCAGACCGCCTGTCTCCGACTGTCTGTCTCGGACCGTCTGTCTCAGACCGCCTGTCTCAGACCGTCTGTCTCAGGCCATCTGTATCAGACTGTCTGTCTCAGACCGTCTGTCTCAGACCGTCTGTCTCAGACCGTCTGTCTCAGACCGTCTGTCTCAGACCGTCTGTCTCAGACCGTCTGTCTCAGACCAGCGGCCTCAGACCGTCTGTCTCAGACCGTCTGTTTCATACTGTCTGTCTCACACCGTCTATCTCGTCCCGTCTGTCTCAGAACTTCCGTCTCAGACCGTCTGCCTCAGACCGTCTGTTTCATACCGTCTGTCTCAGGCCGTCTGCTTCATACCGTCTGACTCAGACCGTCTATCTCGTCCCGTCGGTCTCAGACCGTCTGTCTCAGACCAGCTGTCTCAGACCGTCTGTCTCAGACCAGCTGTCTCAGACCGTCTGTCTCAGAACGTCTATCTCGGCCCGTCGGTCTCAGACCAGCTGTCTCAGACCGTCTGTCTCAGACCGTCTGTTTCATGCCGTCTGTCTCACACCGTCTGTCTCAGACCGTCTGTCTTAGACCGTCTGTCTCGTCCCATCTGTCTCAGAACTTCGGTCTCAGACCGTCTGCCTCAGACCGTCTGTCTCAGAACGTCTGTCACAGACCGTCTGTCTCAGACTGTCTGTCTCAGACCGTCTGTCTCAGACCGTCTGTCTCAGACCGTCTGTCTCAGACCGTCTGTCTCAGGCCGTCTGCCTCAGACCGTCTGTCTCAGACCGTCTGTCTTAGACCGTCTGTTTCATACTGTCTGTCTCGCACCGTCTATCTCGTCCCGTCTGTCTCAGAACTTCCGTCTCAGACCGTCTGCCTCAGACCGTCTGTCTCAGACCGTCTGTCTCAGGCCGTCTACCTCAGACCGTCTGTCTCAGACCGTCTGTCTCAGGCCGTCTACCTCAGACCGTCTGTCTCAGAACGTCTGTCTCAGACCGTCTGTCTCAGACCGTCTGTCTCGGACCGTCTGTCTCAGGCCGTCTGCCTCAGACCGTCTGTCTCAGACCGTCTGTCTTAGACCGTCTGTTTCATACTGTCTGTCTCGCACCGTCTATCTCGTCCCGTCTGTCTCAGAACTTCCGTCTCAGACCGTCTGCCTCAGACCGTCTGTCTCAGACCGTCTGTCTCAGGCCGTCTACCTCAGACCGTCTGTCTCAGACCGTCTGTCTCAGGCCGTCTACCTCAGACCGTCTGTCTCAGACCGTCTGTCTTAGACCGTCTGTTTCATACTGTCTGTCTCACACCGTCTATCTCGTCCCGTCTGTCTCAGAACTTCCGTCTCAGACCGTCTGCCTCAGACCGTCTGTCTCAGAACGTCTGTCACAGACCGTCTGTCTCAGACCGTCTGCCGCAGACCGTCTGTCTCAGACCGTCTGTTTCATACCGTCTGTCTCACACGGTCTGTCTCAGACCGTCTGTCTGAGACCGTCTGTCACAGACCGTCTGTCTCAGACCGTCTGTCTCAGAACGTCTGTCACAGACCGTCTGTCTCAGGCCGTCTGTCTCAGACCGTCTGTCTCGGACCGTCTGTTTCATACCATCTGTCTCGGACCGTCTGTATCAGACTGTCTGTCTCAGTCCGTCTGTCTCAGACCGTCTGTCTCAGTACAGCTGTCTCAGACCGTCTGTCTCAGACCGTCTGTTTCATACCGTCTGTCTCAGACCGTCTGTCTCCGACCGTCTGTCTCGGACCGTCTGTCTCGGACGGTCTGTCTCGGACCGTCTGTCTCGGACCGTCTGTCTCCGACCATCTGTCTCGGACCGTCTGTCTCGGACGGTCTGTCTCGGGCCGTCTGTCTCGAACCGTCTGCCTCGGACCGACTGTCTCGGACCGTCTGTCTCGGACCGTCTGTCTCAGACCGTCTGTTTCATACCGTCTGTCTCAGACCGTCTGTCTCAGACCGTCTGTCTCAGACCGTCTGTCTCAGACCGTCTGTCTCAGACCGTCTGTCTCAGACCGTCTGTTTCATACCGTCTGTCTCACACCGTCTGTCTCAGACCGTCTGTCTGAGATCGTCTGTCTCAGACCGTCTGTCTCAGACCGTCTGTCTCAGAACGTCTGTAACAGACCGTCTGTCTCATGCCGTTTGTCTCAGACCGCCTGTCTCCGACTGTCTGTCTCGGACCGTCTGTCTCAGACCGCCTGTCTCAGACCGTCTGTCTCAGGCCGTCTGGTTCATACCGTCTATCTCGTTCCGTCGGTCTCAGAACAGCTGTCTCAGACCGTCTGTCTCAGACCGTCTGTTTCATACCGTCTGTCTCACACCGTCTGTCGCAGACCGTCTGTCTTAGACCGTCTGTCTCAGACCGTCCGTCTCAGACCGTCTGTTTCATACCGTCTGTCTCAGACCGTCTGTCTCCGACCGTCTGTCTCGGACCGTCTGTCACGCACGGTCTGTCTCAGACCGTCTGTCTCGGACCGTCTGTCTCAGACCGTCTGTCTAAGACCGTGTGTCTCAGACCAGCGGTCTCAGACCGTCTGTCTCAGACCGTCTGTTTCATACTGTCTGTCTCAGACCGTCTGTCTCAGACCGTCTATCTCGTCCCGTCTGTCTCAGACCGTCTGTCTCAGACCGTAAGTCTCAGGACAGCTGTCTCAGACCGTCTGTCTCAGACCGTCTGTTTCATACCGTCTGTCTCAGACCGTCTGTCTCCGACCGTCTGTCTCCGACCGTCTGTCTCGGACTGTCTGTCTCGGACGGTCTGTCTCGGACCGTCTGTCTCGGACCGGCTGCCACGGACCGACTGTCTCGGACCGTCTGTCTCAGACCGCCTGTCTCAGACCGTCTGTCTCAGGCCGTCTGTTTCAGACCGTCTGCCTCAGACCGTCTGTCTCAGACCGTCTGTTTCATACCGTCTGCCTCACACCGTCTGTTTCATACCGTCTGCCTCACACCGTCTGTCACAGACCGTCTGTCTCAGGCCGTCTGTCTCAGACCGTCTGTCTGGGTCCGTCTGTCTCGTTCGGTCTGTCTCGGACCGTCCGTCTCAGACCGTCTGTTTCATACCGTCTGTCTCAGACCGTCTGTCTCCGACCGTCTGTCTCGGACTGTCTGTCTCAGACCGTCTGTCTCCGACCGTCTGTCTCGGACTGTCTGTCTCGGACGGTCTGTCTCGGACCGTCTGTCTCGGACCGGCTGCCTCGGACCGACTGTCTCGGACCGTCTGTCTCAGACCGTCTGTCTCAGACCGTGTGTCTCAGACCAGCGGTCTCAGACCGTCTGTCTCAGACCGTCTGTCTCAGACCGTCTGTCTCAGACCGTGTTTCTCAGACCAGCGGTCTCAGACCGTCTGTCTCAGGACAGCTGTCTCAGACCGTCTGCCTCAGACCGTCTGTTTCAGACCGTCTGTCTCAGAACGTCTGTAACAGACCGTCTGTCTCAGGCCGTTTGTCTCAGACCGCCTGTCTCCGACTGTCTGTCTCACACGGTCTGTCTCAGACCGTCTGTCTGAGACCGTCTGTCACAGACCGTCTGTCTCAGACCGTCTGTCTCAGAACGTCTGTCACAGACCGTCTGTCTCAGGCCGTCTGTCTCAGACCGTCTGTCTCGGACCGTCTGTTTCATACCATCTGTCTCGGACCGTCTGTATCAGACTGTCTGTCTCAGTCCGTCTGTCTCAGACCGTCTGTCTCAGTACAGCTGTCTCAGACCGTCTGTCTCAGACCGTCTGTCTCCGACCGTCTGTCTCGGACCGTCTGTCTCGGACGGTCTGTCTCGGACCGTCTGTCTCGGACCGTCTGTCTCCGACCATCTGTCTCGGACCGTCTGTCTCGGACGGTCTGTCTCGGGCCGTCTGTCTCGAACCGTCTGCCTCGGACCGACTGTCTCGGACCGTCTGTCTCGGACCGTCTGTCTCAGACCGTCTGTTTCATACCGTCTGTCTCAGACCGTCTGTCTCAGACCGTCTGTCTCAGACCGTCTGTCTCAGACCGTCTGTTTCATACCGTCTGTCTCACACCGTGTGTCTCAGACCGTCTGTCTGAGATCGTCTGTCTCAGACCGTCTGTCTCAGACCGTCTGTCTCAGAACGTCTGTAACAGACCGTCTGTCTCATGCCGTTTGTCTCAGACCGCCTGTCTCCGACTGTCTGTCTCGGACCGTCTGTCTCAGACCGCCTGTCTCAGACCGTCTGTCTCAGGCCGTCTGGTTCATACCGTCTATCTCGTTCCGTCGGTCTCAGAACAGCTGTCTCAGACCGTCTGTCTCAGACCGTCTGTTTCATACCGTCTGTCTCACACCGTCTGTCGCAGACCGTCTGTCTTAGACCGTCTGTCTCAGACCGTCCGTCTCAGACCGTCTGTTTCATACCGTCTGTCTCAGACCGTCTGTCTCCGACCGTCTGTCTCGGACCGTCTGTCACGCACGGTCTGTCTCAGACCGTCTGTCTCGGACCGTCTGTCTCAGACCGTCTGTCTAAGACCGTGTGTCTCAGACCAGCGGTCTCAGACCGTCTGTCTCAGACCGTCTGTCTCAGACCGTCTGTTTCATACTGTCTGTCTCAGACCGTCTGTCTCAGACCGTCTGTCTCAGACCGTCTATCTCGTCCCGTCTGTCTCAGACCGTCTGTCTCAGACCGTCTGTCTCAGGACAGCTGTCTCAGACCGTCTGTCTCAGACCGTCTGTTTCATACCGTCTGTCTCAGACCGTCTGTCTCCGACCGTCTGTCTCGGACTGTCTGTCTCGGACGGTCTGTCTCGGACCGTCTGTCTCGGACCGGCTGCCACGGACCGACTGTCTCGGACCGTCTGTCTCAGACCGCCTGTCTCAGACCGTCTGTCTCAGGCCGTCTGTTTCAGACCGTCTGCCTCAGACCGTCTGTCTCAGACCGTCTGTTTCATACCGTCTGCCTCACACCGTCTGTTTCATACCGTCTGCCTCACACCGTCTGTCACAGACCGTCTGTCTCAGGCCGTCTGTCTCAGACCGTCTGTCTGGGTCCGTCTGTCTCGTTCGGTCTGTCTCGGACCGTCCGTCTCAGACCGTCTGTTTCATACCGTCTGTCTCAGACCGTCTGTCTCCGACCGTCTGTCTCGGACTGTCTGTCTCAGACCGTCTGTCTCCGACCGTCTGTCTCGGACTGTCTGTCTCGGACGGTCTGTCTCGGACCGTCTGTCTCGGACCGGCTGCCTCGGACCGACTGTCTCGGACCGTCTGTCTCAGACCGTCTGTCTCAGACCGTGTGTCTCAGACCAGCGGTCTCAGACCGTCTGTCTCAGACCGTCTGTCTCAGACCGTCTGTCTCAGACCGTGTTTCTCAGACCAGCGGTCTCAGACCGTCTGTCTCAGGACAGCTGTCTCAGACCGTCTGTCTCAGACCGTCTGTTTCATACCGCCTGTCTCAGACCGTCTGTCTCCGACCGTCTGTCTCGGACTGTCTGTCTCGGACGGTCTGTCTCGGACCGTCTGTCTCAGGCCGCCTGCCTCAGACCGTCTGTCTCAGACCGTCTATCTCGTCCCGTCTGTCTCAGACCGTCTGTCTCAGAACGTCTATCTCGTCCCGTCGGTCTCAGACCAGTTGTCTCAGACCGTCTGTCTCAGACCGTCTGTTTCATACCGTCTGTCTCACACCGTCTGTCTCAGACCGTCTGTCTTAGACCGTCTGTCTCAGACCGTCTGTCTCAGACCGTCTGTCGCAGGCCGTCTGTCTCAGGCCGTCTGTTTCTGATCGTCTGTCTCACACCGTCTGTCTCAGACCGTCTGTCTCAGGCCGTCTGCCTCAGACCGTCTGTCTCAGACCGTCTATCCCGTCCCGTCTGTCTCAGACCGCCTGTCTCAGAACGTCTATCTCGTCCCGTCGGTCTCAGACCAGCTGCCTCAGACCATCTGTCTCAGACCGTCTGTTTCATACCGTCTGTCTCACACCGTCTGTCTCAGATCGTCTGTCTTAGACCGTCTGTCTCAGACCGTCTGTCTCAGACCGTCTGTCTCAGACCGTCTGTCTCAGACCGTCTGTCTCAGACGGTCTGTCTCAGGCCGTCTGTCTCAGGCCATCTGCCTCAGACCGTCTGTCTCAGACCGTCTGTTTCATACTGTCTGTCTCACACCGTCTGTCTTAGACCGTCTGTCTCAGACCGTCTGATTCAGACCGTCTGTCTCAGACCGTCTGTTTCAGACCGTCTGCCTCAGACCATCTGTCTCAGACCGTCTGTCTCACACCGTCTGTCTCAGATCGTCTGTCTTAGACCGTCTGTCTCAGACCGTCTGACTCAGACCGTCTGTCACAGACCGTCTGTCTCAGGCCGTCTGTCTCAGACCGTCTGTCTCGGACCGTCTGTCTCGGACGGTCTGTCTCGGACCGTCTGTCTCAGACCGTCTGTTTCATACCATCTGACTCGGACCGTCTGTATCAGACTGTCTGTCTCAGACCGTCTGTCTCAGACGGTCTGTCTCACACCGTCCGTCTCAGACCGTCTGTCTCAGGCGGTCTGCTTCACACCGTCTATCTCGTCCCGTCGGTCTCAGACCAGCTGTCTCAAACCGTCTGTCTCAGACCGTCTGTTTAAAACCGTCTGTCTCAGACCAGTTGTCTCAGACCGTCTGTCTCAGACCGTCTGTTTCATACCGTCTGTCTCACACCGTCTGTCTCAGACCGTCTGTCTTAGACCGTCTGTCTCAGACCGTCTGTCTCAGACCGTCTGTCGCAGGCCGTTTGTCTCAGGCCGTCTGTTTCTGATCGTCTGTCTCACACCGTCTGTCTCAGACCGTCTGTCTCAGGCCGTCTGCCTCAGACCGTCTGTCTCAGACCGTCTATCCCGTCCCGTCTGTCTCAGACCGCCTGTCTCAGAACGTCTATCTCGTCCCGTCGGTCTCAGACCAGCTGCCTCAGACCATCTGTCTCAGACCGTCTGTTTCATACCGTCTGTCTCACACCGTCTGTCTCAGATCGTCTGTCTTAGACCGTCTGTCTCAGACCGTCTGTCTCAGACCGTCTGTCTCAGACCGTCTGTCTCAGACGGTCTGTCTCAGGCCGTCTGTCTCAGGCCATCTGCCTCAGACCGTCTGTCTCAGACCGTCTGTTTCATACTGTCTGTTTCACACCGTCTGTCTCAGACCGTCTGTCTCAGACCGTCTGATTCAGACCGTCTGCTTCATACTGTCTATCTCGTCCCGTCGGTCACAGACCAGCTGTCTCAAACCGTCTGTCTCAGACAGTCTGTTTCAAACCGTCTGTCTCAGACCGTCTGTTTCATACTGTCTGTTTCACACCGTCTGTCTCAGACCGTCTTTCTCAGACCGTCTGTCTCAGACCGTCTGTTTCATACGGTCTGTCTCACACCGTCTGTCTCAGACCGTCTGTCTCAGGCCGTCTGCTTCATACTGTCTATCTCGTCCCGTCGGTCACAGACCAACTGTCTCAAACCGTCTGTCTCAGACAGTCTGTTTCATACCGTCTGTCTCACACCGTCTGTCTCAGACCGTCTGTCTCAGGCGGTCTGCTTCACACCGTCTATCTCGTCCCGTCGGTCTCAGACCAGCTGTCTCAAACCGTCTGTCTCAGACCGTCTGTTTAAAACCGTCTGTCTCAGACCAGTTGTCTCAGACCGTCTGTCTCAGACCGTCTGTTTCATACGGTCTGTCTCACACCGTCTGTCTCAGACCGTCTGTCTCAGGCCGTCTGCTTCATACTGTCTATCTCGTCCCGTCGGTCACAGACCAGCTGTCTCAAACCGTCTGTCTCAGACAGTCTGTTTCAAACCGTCTGTCTCAGACCAGCTGTCTCAGACCGTCTGTCTCAGACCGTCTGTTTCATACCGTCTGTCTCACACCGTCTGTCTCAGACCGTCTGTCTTAGACCGTCTGTCTTAGACCGTCTGTCTCAGACTGTCTGTCTCAGACCGTATGTCTCAGGCCGTCTGTCTCAGGCCGTCTGTCTCAGACCGTCTGTTTCAGACTGTCTGTCTCACACCGTCTGGCTCAGACCGTCTGTGTGAGACCGTCTGTCTCAGACCGTCTGTCTGAGACCGTCTGTCTCAGACCGTCTGTCTCAGACCGTCTGTCTCAGACCGTCTGTCTCAGAACGTCTATCTCGTCCCGTCGGTCTCAGACCAGCTGCCTCAGACCATCTGTCTCAGACCGTCTGTTTCATACCGTCTGTCTCACACCGTCTGTCCAGACCGTCTGTCTTAGACCGTCTGTCTCAGACCGTCTGTCTCAGACCGTCTGTCTCAGACCGTCTGTCTCAGACCGTCTGTTTCATACGGTCTGTCTCACACCGTCTGTCTCAGACCGTCTGTCTTAGGTCGTCTGCTTCATACCGTCTATCTCGTCCCGTCGGTCACAGACCAGCTGTCTCAAACCGTCTGTCTCAGACCGTCTGTTTCAAACCGTCTGTCTCAGACCAGCTGTCTCAGACCGTCTGTCTCAGACCGTCTGTTTCATACCGTCTGTCTCACACCGTCTGTCTCAGACCGTCTGTCTTAGACCGTCTGTCTCAGACCGTCTGTCTCACACCGTCTGTCTCAGACCGTCTGTCTTAGACCGTCTGTCTCAGACCGTCTGTCTCAGGCCGTCTGTCTCAGACCGTCTGTCTCAGACCGTCTGTCTCAGGACAGCTGTCTCAGACCGTCTGTCTCAGGCCGTCTGTCTCAGGCCGTCTGCCTCTGACCGTCTGTCTCACACCGTCTGTCTCAGACCGTCTGTCTCAGGCCGTCTGTCTCAGACCGTCTGTTTCAGACCGTCTGCCTCAGACCGTCTGTCTCAGACCGTCTGTTTCATACCGTCTGCCTCACACCGTCTGTTTCATACCGTCGGCCTCACACCGTCTGTCACAGACCGTCTGTCTCAGGCCGTCTGTCTCAGACCGTCTGTCTCGGACCGTCTGTCTCGGACGGTCTGTCTCGGACCGTCTGTCTCAGACCGTCTGTTTCATACCATCTGACTCGGACCGTCTGTATCAGACTGTCTGTCTCAGACCGTCTGTCTCAGACCGTCTGTCTCAGACCGTCTGTCTCAGACCGTCTGCCTCAGACCGTCTGTCTCAGACCGTCTGTCTCAGACCGTCTGTCTCAGACCGTCTGTCTCAGACCGTCTGTCTCAGACCGTCTGTCTCAGACCGTCTGTCTCAGACCGTCTGTCTCAGACCGTCTGTTTCATACGGTCTGTCTCACACCGTCTGTCTCAGACCGTCTGTCTCAGGCCGTCTGCTTCATACCGTCTATCTCGTCCCGTCGGTCACAGACCAGCTGTCTCAAACCGTCTGTCTCAGACCGTCTGTTTCAAACCGTCTGTCTCAGACCAGCTGTCTCAGACCGTCTGTCTCAGACCGTCTGTTTCATACCGTCTGTCTCACACCGTCTGTCTCAGACCGTCTGTCTTAGACCGTCTGTCTCAGACCGTCTGTCTCACACCGTCTGTCTCAGACCGTCTGTCTTAGACCGTCTGTCTCAGACCGTCTGTCTCAGGCCGTCTGTCTCAGACCGTCTGTCTCAGACCGTCTGTCTCAGGACAGCTGTCTCAGACCGTCTGTCTCAGACCGTCTGTTTCATACCGTCTGTCTCAGACCGTCTGTCTCCGACCGTCTGTCTCGGACCGTCTGTCTCGGACGGTCTGTCTCGGACCGTCTGTCTCGTACCGTCTGTCTCAGACCGTCTGTCTCAGAACGTCTATCTCGTCCCGTCTGTCTCAGGCCGTCTGTCTCAGACCGTCTGTCTCAGACCGTCTGTCTCAGACCGTCTGTCTCAGACCGTCTGTCTCAGGCTGTCTGTCTCAGACCGTCTGTCTCAGGACAGCTGTCTCAGACCGTCTGTCTCAGACCGTCTGTTTCACACCGTCTGTCTCAGACCGTCTGTCTCAGACCGTCTGTCTGAGACCGTCTGTCTCAGACCGTCTGTCTCAGACCGTCTGTCTCAGACCGTCTGTCTCAGACCGTCTGTCTCAGACCGTCTGTCTCAGGACAGCTGTCTCAGACCGTCTGTCTCAGACCGTCTGTTTCACACCGTCTGTCTCAGACCGTCTGTCTGAGACCGTCTGTCTCAGACCGTCTGTCTCAGACCGTCTGTCTCAGACCGTCTGTTTCATACCGTCTGCCTCACACCGTCTGTTTCATACCGTCTGCCTCACACCGTCTGAAACAGACCGTCTGTCTCAGACCGTCTGTCTCAGACCGTCTGTCTCAGACAGTCTGTTTCATACCGTCTGTCTCACACCGTCTGTCTCAGACCGTCTGTCTCAGGCGGTCTGCTTCACACCGTCTATCTCGTCCCGTCGGTCTCAGACCAGCTGTCTCAAACCGTCTGTCTCAGACCGTCTGTTTAAAACCGTCTGTCTCAGACCAGTTGTCTCAGACCGTCTGTCTCAGACCGTCTGTTTCATACGGTCTGTCTCACACCGTCTGTCTCAGACCGTCTGTCTCAGGCCGTCTGCTTCATACTGTCTATCTCGTCCCGTCGGTCACAGACCAGCTGTCTCAAACCGTCTGTCTCAGACAGTCTGTTTCAAACCGTCTGTCTCAGACCAGCTGTCTCAGACCGTCTGTCTCAGACCGTCTGTTTCATACCGTCTGTCTCACACCGTCTGTCTCAGACCGTCTGTCTTAGACCGTCTGTCTTAGACCGTCTGTCTCAGACTGTCTGTCTCAGACCGTATGTCTCAGGCCGTCTGTCTCAGGCCGTCTGTCTCAGACCGTCTGTTTCAGACTGTCTGTCTCACACCGTCTGGCTCAGACCGTCTGTGTGAGACCGTCTGTCTCAGACCGTCTGTCTGAGACCGTCTGTCTCAGACCGTCTGTCTCAGACCGTCTGTCTCAGAACGTCTATCTCGTCCCGTCGGTCTCAGACCAGCTGCCTCAGACCATCTGTCTCAGACCGTCTGTTTCATACCGTCTGTCTCACACCGTCTGTCCAGACCGTCTGTCTTAGACCGTCTGTCTCAGACCGTCTGTCTTAGACCGTCTGTCTTAGACCGTCTGTCTCAGACTGTCTGTCTCAGACCGTATGTCTCAGGCCGTCTGTCTCAGGCCGTCTGTCTCAGACCGTCTGTTTCAGACTGTCTGTCTCACACCGTCTGGCTCAGACCGTCTGTGTGAGACCGTCTGTCTCAGACCGTCTGTCTGAGACCGTCTGTCTCAGACCGTCTGTCTCAGACCGTCTGTCTCAGAACGTCTATCTCGTCCCGTCGGTCTCAGACCAGCTGCCTCAGACCATCTGTCTCAGACCGTCTGTTTCATACCGTCTGTCTCACACCGTCTGTCCAGACCGTCTGTCTTAGACCGTCTGTCTCAGACCGTCTGTCTCAGACCGTCTGTCTCAGACCGTCTGTTTCATACGGTCTGTCTCACACCGTCTGTCTTAGACCGTCTGTCTCAGACCGTCTGTCTCAGACCGTCTGTCTCAGACCGTCTGTCTCAGGCCGTCTGTCTCAGGCCGTCTGCCTCAGACCGTCTGTCTCAGACCGTCTGTTTCATACTGTCTGTCTCAGACCGTCTGTCTCAGACCGTCTGTTTCATACGGTCTGTCTCACACCGTCTGTCTCAGACCGTCTGTCTCAGGTCGTCTGCTTCATACCGTCTATCTCGTCCCGTCGGTCACAGACCAGCTGTCTCAAACCGTCTGTCTCAGACCGTCTGTTTCAAACCGTCTGTCTCAGACCAGCTGTCTCAGACCGTCTGTCTCAGACCGTCTGTTTCATACCGTCTGTCTCACACCGTCTGTCTCAGACCGTCTGTCTTAGACCGTCTGTCTCAGACCGTCTGTCTCAGACCGTCTGTCTCAGACCGTCTGTCTCAGACCGTCTGTCTCAGACCGTCTGTCTCAGACCGTCTGTTTCATACGGTCTGTCTCACACCGTCTGTCTCAGACCGTCGGTCACAGACCAGCTGTCTCAAACCGTCTGTCTCAGACCGTCTGTTTCAAACCGTCTGTCTCAGACCAGCTGTCTCAGACCGTCTGTCTCAGACCGTCTGTTTCATACCGTCTGTCTCACACCGTCTGTCTCAGACCGTCTGTCTTAGACCGTCTGTCTCAGACCGTCTGTCTCACACCGTCTGTCTCAGACCGTCTGTCTTAGACCGTCTGTCTCAGACCGTCTGTCTCAGGCCGTCTGTCTCAGACCGTCTGTCTCAGACCGTCTGTCTCAGGACAGCTGTCTCAGACCGTCTGTCTCAGGCCGTCTGTCTCAGGCCGTCTGCCTCTGACCGTCTGTCTCACACCGTCTGTCTCAGACCGTCTGTCTCAGACCGTCTGTCTCAGGCCGTCTGCTTCATACCGTCTATCTCGTCCCGTCGGTCACAGACCAGCTGTCTCAAACCGTCTGTCTCAGACCGTCTGTTTCAAACCGTCTGTCTCAGACCAGCTGTCTCAGACCGTCTGTCTCAGACCGTCTGTTTCATACCGTCTGTCTCACACCGTCTGTCTCAGACCGTCTGTCTTAGACCGTCTGTCTCAGACCGTCTGTCTCACACCGTCTGTCTCAGACCGTCTGTCTTAGACCGTCTGTCTCAGACCGTCTGTCTCAGGCCGTCTGTCTCAGACCGTCTGTCTCAGACCGTCTGTCTCAGGACAGCTGTCTCAGACCGTCTGTCTCAGACCGTCTGTTTCATACCGTCTGTCTCAGACCGTCTGTCTCCGACCGTCTGTCTCGGACCGTCTGTCTCGGACGGTCTGTCTCGGACCGTCTGTCTCGTACCGTCTGTCTCAGACCGTCTGTCTCAGAACGTCTATCTCGTCCCGTCTGTCTCAGGCCGTCTGTCTCAGACCGTCTGTCTCAGACCGTCTGTCTCAGACCGTCTGTCTCAGACCGTCTGTCTCAGGCTGTCTGTCTCAGACCGTCTGTATCAGACCGTCTGTTTCATACTGTGTGTCTCACACCGTCTGTCTCAGACCGTCTGTCTGAGACCGTCTGTCTCAGACCGTCTGTCTCAGACCGTCTGTCTCAGACCGTCTGTCTCAGACCGTCTGTCTCAGGACAGCTGTCTCAGACCGTCTGTCTCAGACCGTCTGTTTCACACCGTCTGTCTCAGACCGTCTGTCTGAGACCGTCTGTCTCAGACCGTCTGTCTCAGACCGTCTGTCTCAGACCGTCTGTTTCATACCGTCTGCCTCACACCGTCTGTTTCATACCGTCTGCCTCACACCGTCTGTCACAGACCGTCTGTCTCAGACCGTCTGTCTCAGACCGTCTATCCCGTCCCGTCTGTCTCAGACCGCCTGTCTCAGAACGTCTATCTCGTCCCGTCGGTCTCAGACCAGCTGCCTCAGACCATCTATCTCAGACCGTCTGTTTCATACAGTCTGTCTCACACCGTCTGTCCAGACCGTCTGTCTTAGACCGTCTGTCTCGGACCGTCTGTCTCAGACCGTCTGTTTCAGACCGTCTGCCTCAGACCGTCTGTCTCAGACCGTCTGTTTCATACCGTCTGCCTCACACCGTCTGTTTCATACCGTCTGCCTCACACCGTCTGTCACAGACCGTCTGTCTCAGGCCGTCTGTCTCAGACCGTCTGTCTCGGACCGTCTGTCTCGGACGGTCTGTCTCGGACCGTCTGTCTCAGACCGTCTGTTTCATACCATCTGACTAGGACCGTCTGTATCAGACTGTCTGTCTCAGACCGTCTGTCTCAGACCGTCTGTCTCAGACCGTCTGTCTCAGACCGTCTGTCTCAGACCGTCTGTCTCAGACCGTCTGCCTCAGACCGTCTGTCTCAGACCGTCTGTCTCAGACCGTCTGTCTCAGACCGTCTGTCTCAGACCGTCTGTTTCATACCGTCTGCCTCACACCGTCTGTTTCATACCGTCTGCCTCACACCGTCTGTCACAGACCGTCTGTCTCAGGCCGTCTGTCTCAGACCGTCTGTCTCGGACCGTCTGTCTCGGACGGTCTGTCTCGGACCGTCTGTCTCAGACCGTCTGTTTCATACCATCTGACTCGGATCGTCTGTATCAGACTGTCTGTCTCAGACCGTCTGTCTCAGACCGTCTGTCTCAGACCGTCTGTCTCAGACCGTCTGTCTCAGACCGTCTGTCTCAGACCGTCTGCCTCAGACCGTCTGTCTCAGACCGTCTGTCTCAGACCGTCTGTCTCAGACCGTCTGTCTCAGACCGTCTGTCTCAGACCGTCTGTCTCAGGCTGTCTGTCTCAGACCGTCTGTATCAGACCATCTGTTTCATACTGTCTGTCTCACACCGTCTGTCTCAGACCGTCTGTCTGAGACCGTCTGTCTCAGACCGTCTGTCTCAGACCGTCTGTCTCAGACCGTCTGTCTCAGACCGTCTGTCTCAGACCGTCTGTCTCAGGACAGCTGTCTCAGACCGTCTGTTTCATACCGTCTGTCTCACACCGTCTGTCCAGACCGTGTGTCTTAGACCGTCTGTCTCAGACCGTCTGCCTCAGACCGTCTGTCTCAGACCGTCTGTCTCAGGCCGTCTGTCTCAGGCCGTCTGCCTCAGACCGTCTGTCTCAGACCGTCTGTTTCATACTGTCTGTCTCACACCGTCTGCCTCAGACCGTCTGTCTCAGACCGTCTGTCTCAGACCGTCTGTTTCAGACCGTCTGCCTCAGACCGTCTGTCTCAGAACGTCTGTTTCATACCGTCTGCCTCACACCATCTGTTTCATACCGTCTGCCTCACACCGTCTGTCACAGACCGTCTGCCTCAGGCCGTCTGTCTCAGACCGTCTGTCTCGGACCGTCTGTCTCGGACGGTCTGTTTCGGACCGTCTGTCTCAGACCGTCTGTTTCATACCATCTGACTCGGACCGTCTGTATCAGACTGTCTGTCTCAGACCGTCTGTCTCAGACCGTCTGTCTCAGACCGTCTGTCTCAGACCGTCTGTCTCAGACCGTCTGTCTCAGACCGTCTGTCTCAGACCGTCTGTCTCAGACCGTCTGTCTCAGACCGTCTGTTTCATACGGTCTGTCTCACACCGTCTGTCTCAGACCGTCTGTCTCAGGCCGTCTGCTTCATACCGTCTATCTCGTCCCGTCGGTCACAGACCAGCTGTCTCAAACCGTCTGTCTCAGACCGTCTGTTTCAAACCGTCTGTCTCAGACCAGCTGTCTCAGACCGTCTGTCTCAGACCGTCTGTCTTAGACCGTCTGTCTCAGACCGTCTGTCTCAGGCCGTCTGTCTCAGACCGTCTGTCTCAGACCGTCTGTCTCAGGACAGCTGTCTCAGACCGTCTGTCTCAGACCGTCTGTTTCATACCGTCTGTCTCAGACCGTCTGTCTCCGACCGTCTGTCTCGGACCGTCTGTCTCGGGCGGTCTGTCTCGGACCGTCTGTCTCGTACCGTCTGTCTCAGACCGTCTGTCTCAGAACGTCTATCTCGTCCCGTCTGTCTCAGGCCGTCTGTCTCAGACCGTCTGTCTCAGACCGTCTGTTTCATACTGTCTGTCTCACACCGTCTGTCTCAGACCGTCTGTCTGAGACCGTCTGTCTCAGACCGTCTGTCTCAGACCGTCTGTCTCAGGCTGTCTGTCTCAGACCGTCTGTATCAGACCGTCTGTTTCATACTGTGTGTCTCACACCGTCTGTCTCAGACCGTCTGTCTGAGACCGTCTGTCTCAGACCGTCTGTCTCAGACCGTCTGTCTCAGACCGTCTGTCTCAGACCGTCTGTCTCAGGACAGCTGTCTCAGACCGTCTGTCTCAGACCGTCTGTTTCACACCGTCTGTCTCAGACCGTCTGTCTGAGACCGTCTGTCTCAGACCGTCTGTCTCAGACCGTCTGTCTCAGACCGTCTGTTTCATACCGTCTGCCTCACACCGTCTGTTTCATACCGTCTGCCTCACACCGTCTGTCACAGACCGTCTGTCTCAGATCGTCTGTCTCAGACCGTCTATCCCGTCCCGTCTGTCTCAGACCGCCTGTCTCAGAACGTCTATCTCGTCCCGTCGGTCTCAGACCAGCTGCCTCAGACCATCTATCTCAGACCGTCTGTTTCATACAGTCTGTCTCACACCGTCTGTCCAGACCGTCTGTCTTAGACCGTCTGTCTCGGACCGTCTGTCTCAGACCGTCTGTTTCAGACCGTCTGCCTCAGACCGTCTGTCTCAGACCGTCTGTTTCATACCGTCTGCCTCACACCGTCTGTTTCATACCGTCTGCCTCACACCGTCTGTCACAGACCGTCTGTCTCAGGCCGTCTGTCTCAGACCGTCTGTCTCGGACCGTCTGTCTCGGACGGTCTGTCTCGGACCGTCTGTCTCAGACCGTCTGTTTCATACCATCTGACTAGGACCGTCTGTATCAGACTGTCTGTCTCAGACCGTCTGTCTCAGACCGTCTGTCTCAGACCGTCTGTCTCAGACCGTCTGTCTCAGACCGTCTGCCTCAGACCGTCTGTCTCAGACCGTCTGTCTCAGACCGTCTGTCTCAGACCGTCTGTCTCAGACCGTCTGTCTCAGACCGTCTGTTTCATACCGTCTGCCTCACACCGTCTGTTTCATACCGTCTGCCTCACACCGTCTGTCACAGACCGTCTGTCTCAGGCCGTCTGTCTCAGACCGTCTGTCTCGGACCGTCTGTCTCGGACGGTCTGTCTCCGACCGTCTGTCTCAGACCGTCTGTTTCATACCATCTGACTCGGATCGTCTGTATCAGACTGTCTGTCTCAGACCGTCTGTCTCAGACCGTCTGTCTCAGACCGTCTGTCTCAGACCGTCTGTCTCAGACCGTCTGTCTCAGACCGTCTGTCTCAGACCGTCTGCCTCAGACCGTCTGTCTCAGACCGTCTGTCTCAGACCGTCTGTCTCAGACCGTCTGTCTCAGACCGTCTGTCTCAGACCGTCTGTCTCAGGCTGTCTGTCTCAGACCGTCTGTATCAGACCATCTGTTTCATACTGTCTGTCTCACACCGTCTGTCTCAGACCGTCTGTCTGAGACCGTCTGTCTCAGACCGTCTGTCTCAGACCGTCTGTCTCAGACCGTCTGTCTCAGACCGTCTGTCTCAGGACAGCTGTCTCAGACCGTCTGTTTCATACCGTCTGTCTCACACCGTCTGTCCAGACCGTCTGTCTTAGACCGTCTGTCTCAGACCGTCTGCCTCAGACCGTCTGTCTCAGACCGTCTGTCTCAGGCCGTCTGTCTCAGGCCGTCTGCCTCAGACCGTCTGTCTCAGACCGTCTGTTTCATACTGTCTGTCTCACACCGTCTGCCTCAGACCGTCTGTCTCAGACCGTCTGTCTCAGACCGTCTGTTTCAGACCGTCTGCCTCAGACCGTCTGTCTCAGACCGTCTGTTTCATACCGTCTGCCTCACACCATCTGTTTCATACCGTCTGCCTCACACCGTCTGTCACAGACCGTCTGCCTCAGGCCGTCTGTCTCAGACCGTCTGTCTCGGACCGTCTGTCTCGGACGGTCTGTTTCGGACCGTCTGTCTCAGACCGTCTGTTTCATACCATCTGACTCGGACCGTCTGTATCAGACTGTCTGTCTCAGACCGTCTGTCTCAGACCGTCTGTCTCAGACCGTCTGTCTCAGACCGTCTGTCTCAGACCGTCTGTCTCAGACCGTCTGTCTCAGACCGTCTGTCTCAGACCGTCTGTTTCATACGGTCTGTCTCACACCGTCTGTCTCAGACCGTCTGTCTCAGGCCGTCTGCTTCATACCGTCTATCTCGTCCCGTCGGTCACAGACCAGCTGTCTCAAACCGTCTGTCTCAGACCGTCTGTTTCAAACCGTCTGTCTCAGACCAGCTGTCTCAGACCGTCTGTCTCAGACCGTCTGTTTCATACCGTCTGTCTCACACCGTCTGTCTCAGACCGTCTGTCTTAGACCGTCTGTCTCAGACTGTCTGTCTCAGAACGTCTGTCACAGACCGTCTGTCTCAGGCCGTCTGTCTCAGACCGTCTGTTTCATACTGTCTGTCTCACACCGTTTGTCTCAGACCGTCTGTCTGAGACCGTCTGTCTCAGACCGTCTGTCTCAGACCGTCTGTTTCAAACCGTCTGTCTCAGACCAGCTGTCTCAGACCGTCTGTCTCAGACCGTCTGTTTCATACCGTCTGTCTCACACCGTCTGTCTCAGACCGTCTGTCTTAGACCGTCTGTCTCAGACTGTCTGTCTCAGAACGTCTGTCACAGACCGTCTGTCTCAGGCCGTCTGTCTCAGACCGTCTGTTTCATACTGTCTGTCTCACACCGTCTGTCTCAGACCGTCTGTCTGAGACCGTCTGTCTCAGACCGTCTGTCTCAGACCGTCTGTCTCAGACCGTCTGTCTCAGACCGTCTGTCTCAGACCGTCTGTCTCAGACCGTCTGTCTCAGACCGTCTGTCTCAGGACAGCTGTCTCAGACCGTCTGTCTCAGACCGTCTGTTTCATACTGTCTGTCTCACACCGTCTGTCTCAGACCGTCTGTCTGAGACCGTCTGTCTCAGACCGTCTGTCTCAGACCGTCTGTCTCAGACCGTCTGTCTCAGGACAGCTGTCTCAGACCGTCTGTCTCAGACCGTCTGTTTCATACCGTCTGTCTCACACCGTCTGTCCAGACCGTCTGTATTAGACCGTCTGTCTCAGACCGTCTGTCTCAGACCGTCTGTTTCATACCGTCTGTCTCACACCGTCTGTCCAGACCGTCTGTCTTAGACCGTCTGTCTCAGACCGTCTGTCTCAGACCGTCTGTCTCAGACCGTCTGTCTCAGACCGTCTGTCTCAGGCCGTCTGTCTCAGGCCGTCCTCCTCAGACCGTCTGTCTCAGACCGTCTGCCTCACACCGTCTGTTTCATACCGTCTGCCTCACACCGTCTGTCACAGACCGTCTGTCTCAGGCCGTCTGTCTCAGACCGTCTGTCTCGGACCGTCTGTCTCGGACGATCTGTCTCGGACCGTCTGTCTCAGACCGTCTGTTTCATACCATCTGACTCGGACCGTCTGTATCAGACTGTCTGTCTCAGACCGTCTGTCTGAGACCGTCTGTCTCAGACCGTCTGTCTCAGACCGTCTGTCTCAGACCGTCTGTCTCAGACCGTCTGTCTCAGGACAGCTGTCTCAGACCGTCTGTTTCATACCGTCTGTCTCACACCGTCTGTCCAGACCGTCTGTCTTAGACCGTCTGTCTCAGACCGTCTGCCTCAGACCGCCTGTCTCAGACCGTCTGTCTCAGGCCGTCTGTCTCAGGCCGTCTGCCTCAGACCGTCTGTCTCAGACCGTCTGTTTCATACTGTCTGTCTCACACCGTCTGCCTCAGACCGTCTGTCTCAGACCGTCTGTCTCAGACCGTCTGTTTCAGACCGTCTGCCTCAGACCGTCTGTCTCAGACCGTCTGTTTCATACCGTCTGCCTCACACCATCTGTTTCATACCGTCTGCCTCACACCGTCTGTCACAGACCGTCTGCCTCAGGCCGTCTGTCTCAGACCGTCTGTCTCGGACCGTCTGTCTCGGACGGTCTGTTTCGGACCGTCTGTCTCAGACCGTCTGTTTCATACCATCTGACTCGGACCGTCTGTATCAGACTGTCTGTCTCAGACCGTCTGTCTCAGACCGTCTGTCTCAGACCGTCTGTCTCAGACCGTCTGTCTCAGACCGTCTGTCTCAGACCGTCTGTCTCAGACCGTCTGTCTCAGACCGTCTGTTTCATACGGTCTGTCTCACACCGTCTGTCTCAGACCGTCTGTCTCAGGCCGTCTGCTTCATACCGTCTATCTCGTCCCGTCGGTCACAGACCAGCTGTCTCAAACCGTCTGTCTCAGACCGTCTGTTTCAAACCGTCTGTCTCAGACCAGCTGTCTCAGACCGTCTGTCTCAGACCGTCTGTTTCATACCGTCTGTCTCACACCGTCTGTCTCAGACCGTCTGTCTTAGACCGTCTGTCTCAGACTGTCTGTCTCAGAACGTCTGTCACAGACCGTCTGTCTCAGGCCGTCTGTCTCAGACCGTCTGTTTCATACTGTCTGTCTCACACCGTCTGTCTCAGACCGTCTGTCTGAGACCGTCTGTCTCAGACCGTCTGTCTCAGACCGTCTGTTTCAAACCGTCTGTCCCAGACCAGCTGTCTCAGACCGTCTGTCTCAGACCGTCTGTTTCATACCGTCTGTCTCACACCGTCTGTCTCAGACCGTCTGTCTTAGACCGTCTGTCTCAGACTGTCTGTCTCAGAACGTCTGTCACAGACCGTCTGTCTCAGGCCGTCTGTCTCAGACCGTCTGTTTCATACTGTCTGTCTCACACCGTCTGTCTCAGACCGTCTGTCTGAGACCGTCTGTCTCAGACCGTCTGTCTCAGACCGTCTGTCTCAGACCGTCTGTCTGAGACCGTCTGTCTCAGACCGTCTGTCTCAGACCGTCTGTCTCACACCGTCTGTCTCAGACCGTCTGTCTCAGGCCGTCTGCTTCATACCGTCTATCTCGTCCCGTCGGTCTCAGACCAGCTGTCTCAAACCGTCTGTCTCAGACCGTCTGTTTCATACCGTCTGTCTCAGACCAGCTGTCTCAGACCGTCTGTCTCAGGCCGTCTGTCTCAGACCGCCTGTTTCATACCGTCTGTCTCACACCGTCTGTCTCAGACCGTCTGTCTTAGACCGTCTGTCTCAATCCGTCTGTCTCAGACCGTCTGTCTCAGACCGTCTGTCTCAGACCGTCTGTCTCAGACCGTCTGTCTCAGACCGTCTGTCTCAGACCGTCTGTCTCAGACCGTCTGTCTCAGACCGTCTGTCTCAGACCGTCTGTCTCCGACCGTCTGTCTCAGACCGTCTGTCTCAGACCGTCTGTTTCATACGGTCTGTCTCACACCGTCTGTCTCAGACCGTCTGTCTCAGGCCGTCTGCTTCATACCGTCTATCTCGTCCCGTCGGTCACAGACCGTCTGTTTCATACTGTCTGTCTCACACCGTCTGTCTCAGACCGTCTGTCTGAGACCGTCTGTCTCAGACCGTCTGTCTCAGACCGTCTGTCTCAGACCGTCTGTCTCAGACCGTCTGTCTCAGACCGTCTGTCTCAGACCGTCTGTCTCAGACCGTCTGTCTCAGGACAGCTGTCTCAGACCGTCTGTCTCAGACCGTCTGTTTCATACTGTCTGTCTCACACCGTCTGTCTCAGACCGTCTGTCTGAGACCGTCTGTCTCAGACCGTCTGTCTCAGACCGTCTGTCTCAGACCGTCTGTCTCAGGACAGCTGTCTCAGACCGTCTGTCTCAGACCGTCTGTTTCATACCGTCTGTCTCACACCGTCTGTCCAGACCGTCTGTATTAGACCGTCTGTCTCAGACCGTCTGTCTCAGACCGTCTGTTTCATACCGTCTGTCTCACACCGTCTGTCCAGACCGTCTGTCTTAGACCGTCTGTCTCAGACCGTCTGTCTCAGACCGTCTGTCTCAGACCGTCTGTCTCAGACCGTCTGTCTCAGGCCGTCTGTCTCAGGCCGTCCTCCTCAGACCGTCTGTCTCAGACCGTCTGCCTCACACCGTCTGTTTCATACCGTCTGCCTCACACCGTCTGTCACAGACCGTCTGTCTCAGGCCGTCTGTCTCAGACCGTCTGTCTCGGACCGTCTGTCTCGGACGATCTGTCTCGGACCGTCTGTCTCAGACCGTCTGTTTCATACCATCTGACTCGGACCGTCTGTATCAGACTGTCTGTCTCAGACCGTCTGTCTGAGACCGTCTGTCTCAGACCGTCTGTCTCAGACCGTCTGTCTCAGACCGTCTGTCTCAGACCGTCTGTCTCAGGACAGCTGTCTCAGACCGTCTGTTTCATACCGTCTGTCTCACACCGTCTGTCCAGACCGTCTGTCTTAGACCGTCTGTCTCAGACCGTCTGCCTCAGACCGCCTGTCTCAGACCGTCTGTCTCAGGCCGTCTGTCTCAGGCCGTCTGCCTCAGACCGTCTGTCTCAGACCGTCTGTTTCATACTGTCTGTCTCACACCGTCTGCCTCAGACCGTCTGTCTCAGACCGTCTGTCTCAGACCGTCTGTTTCAGACCGTCTGCCTCAGACCGTCTGTCTCAGACCGTCTGTTTCATACCATCTGACTCGGACCGTCTGTATCAGACTGTCTGTCTCAGACCGTCTGTCTCAGACCGTCTGTCTCAGACCGTCTGTCTCAGACCGTCTGTCTCAGACCGTCTGTCTCAGACCGTCTGTCTCAGACCGTCTGTCTCAGACCGTCTGTTTCATACGGTCTGTCTCACACCGTCTGTCTCAGACCGTCTGTCTCAGGCCGTCTGCTTCATACCGTCTATCTCGTCCCGTCGGTCACAGACCAGCTGTCTCAAACCGTCTGTCTCAGACCGTCTGTTTCAAACCGTCTGTCTCAGACCAGCTGTCTCAGACCGTCTGTCTCAGACCGTCTGTTTCATACCGTCTGTCTCACACCGTCTGTCTCAGACCGTCTGTCTTAGACCGTCTGTCTCAGACTGTCTGTCTCAGAACGTCTGTCACAGACCGTCTGTCTCAGGCCGTCTGTCTCAGACCGTCTGTTTCATACTGTCTGTCTCACACCGTCTGTCTCAGACCGTCTGTCTGAGACCGTCTGTCTCAGACCGTCTGTCTCAGACCGTCTGTTTCAAACCGTCTGTCTCAGACCAGCTGTCTCAGACCGTCTGTCTCAGACCGTCTGTTTCATACCGTCTGTCTCACACCGTCTGTCTCAGACCGTCTGTCTTAGACCGTCTGTCTCAGACTGTCTGTCTCAGAACGTCTGTCACAGACCGTCTGTCTCAGGCCGTCTGTCTCAGACCGTCTGTTTCATACTGTCTGTCTCACACCGTCTGTCTCAGACCGTCTGTCTGAGACCGTCTGTCTCAGACCGTCTGTCTCAGACCGTCTGTCTCAGACCGTCTGTCTCAGACCGTCTGTCTCAGACCGTCTGTCTCAGACCGTCTGTCTCAGACCGTCTGTCTCAGGACAGCTGTCTCAGACCGTCTGTCTCAGACCGTCTGTTTCATACTGTCTGTCTCACACCGTCTGTCTCAGACCGTCTGTCTGAGACCGTCTGTCTCAGACCGTCTGTCTCAGACCGTCTGTCTCAGACCGTCTGTCTCAGGACAGCTGTCTCAGACCGTCTGTCTCAGACCGTCTGTTTCATACCGTCTGTCTCACACCGTCTGTCCAGACCGTCTGTATTAGACCGTCTGTCTCAGACCGTCTGTCTCAGACCGTCTGTTTCATACCGTCTGTCTCACACCGTCTGTCCAGACCGTCTGTCTTAGACCGTCTGTCTCAGACCGTCTGTCTCAGACCGTCTGTCTCAGACCGTCTGTCTCAGACCGTCTGTCTCAGGCCGTCTGTCTCAGGCCGTCCTCCTCAGACCGTCTGTCTCAGACCGTCTGCCTCACACCGTCTGTTTCATACCGTCTGCCTCACACCGTCTGTCACAGACCGTCTGTCTCAGGCCGTCTGTCTCAGACCGTCTGTCTCGGACCGTCTGTCTCGGACGATCTGTCTCGGACCGTCTGTCTCAGACCGTCTGTTTCATACCATCTGACTCGGACCGTCTGTATCAGACTGTCTGTCTCAGACCGTCTGTCTGAGACCGTCTGTCTCAGACCGTCTGTCTCAGACCGTCTGTCTCAGACCGTCTGTCTCAGACCGTCTGTCTCAGGACAGCTGTCTCAGACCGTCTGTTTCATACCGTCTGTCTCACACCGTCTGTCCAGACCGTCTGTCTTAGACCGTCTGTCTCAGACCGTCTGCCTCAGACCGCCTGTCTCAGACCGTCTGTCTCAGGCCGTCTGTCTCAGGCCGTCTGCCTCAGACCGTCTGTCTCAGACCGTCTGTTTCATACTGTCTGTCTCACACCGTCTGCCTCAGACCGTCTGTCTCAGACCGTCTGTCTCAGACCGTCTGTTTCAGACCGTCTGCCTCAGACCGTCTGTCTCAGACCGTCTGTTTCATACCGTCTGCCTCACACCATCTGTTTCATACCGTCTGCCTCACACCGTCTGTCACAGACCGTCTGCCTCAGGCCGTCTGTCTCAGACCGTCTGTCTCGGACCGTCTGTCTCGGACGGTCTGTTTCGGACCGTCTGTCTCAGACCGTCTGTTTCATACCATCTGACTCGGACCGTCTGTATCAGACTGTCTGTCTCAGACCGTCTGTCTCAGACCGTCTGTCTCAGACCGTCTGTCTCAGACCGTCTGTCTCAGACCGTCTGTCTCAGACCGTCTGTCTCAGACCGTCTGTCTCAGACCGTCTGTCTCAGACCGTCTGTTTCATACGGTCTGTCTCACACCGTCTGTCTCAGACCGTCTGTCTCAGGCCGTCTGCTTCATACCGTCTATCTCGTCCCGTCGGTCACAGACCAGCTGTCTCAAACCGTCTGTCTCAGACCGTCTGTTTCAAACCGTCTGTCTCAGACCAGCTGTCTCAGACCGTCTGTCTCAGACCGTCTGTTTCATACCGTCTGTCTCACACCGTCTGTCTCAGACCGTCTGTCTTAGACCGTCTGTCTCAGACTGTCTGTCTCAGAACGTCTGTCACAGACCGTCTGTCTCAGGCCGTCTGTCTCAGACCGTCTGTTTCATACTGTCTGTCTCACACCGTCTGTCTCAGACCGTCTGTCTGAGACCGTCTGTCTCAGACCGTCTGTCTCAGACCGTCTGTTTCAAACCGTCTGTCCCAGACCAGCTGTCTCAGACCGTCTGTCTCAGACCGTCTGTTTCATACCGTCTGTCTCACACCGTCTGTCTCAGACCGTCTGTCTTAGACCGTCTGTCTCAGACTGTCTGTCTCAGAACGTCTGTCACAGACCGTCTGTCTCAGGCCGTCTGTCTCAGACCGTCTGTTTCATACTGTCTGTCTCACACCGTCTGTCTCAGACCGTCTGTCTGAGACCGTCTGTCTCAGACCGTCTGTCTCAGACCGTCTGTCTCAGACCGTCTGTCTGAGACCGTCTGTCTCAGACCGTCTGTCTCAGACCGTCTGTCTCACACCGTCTGTCTCAGACCGTCTGTCTCAGGCCGTCTGCTTCATACCGTCTATCTCGTCCCGTCGGTCTCAGACCAGCTGTCTCAAACCGTCTGTCTCAGACCGTCTGTTTCATACCGTCTGTCTCAGACCAGCTGTCTCAGACCGTCTGTCTCAGGCCGTCTGTCTCAGACCGCCTGTTTCATACCGTCTGTCTCACACCGTCTGTCTCAGACCGTCTGTCTTAGACCGTCTGTCTCAATCCGTCTGTCTCAGACCGTCTGTCTCAGACCGTCTGTCTCAGACCGTCTGTCTCAGACCGTCTGTCTCAGACCGTCTGTCTCAGACCGTCTGTCTCAGACCGTCTGTCTCAGACCGTCTGTCTCAGACCGTCTGTCTCCGACCGTCTGTCTCAGACCGTCTGTCTCAGACCGTCTGTTTCATACGGTCTGTCTCACACCGTCTGTCTCAGACCGTCTGTCTCAGGCCGTCTGCTTCATACCGTCTATCTCGTCCCGTCGGTCACAGACCGTCTGTTTCATACTGTCTGTCTCACACCGTCTGTCTCAGACCGTCTGTCTGAGACCGTCTGTCTCAGACCGTCTGTCTCAGACCGTCTGTCTCAGACCGTCTGTCTCAGACCGTCTGTCTCAGACCGTCTGTCTCAGACCGTCTGTCTCAGACCGTCTGTCTCAGGACAGCTGTCTCAGACCGTCTGTCTCAGACCGTCTGTTTCATACTGTCTGTCTCACACCGTCTGTCTCAGACCGTCTGTCTGAGACCGTCTGTCTCAGACCGTCTGTCTCAGACCGTCTGTCTCAGACCGTCTGTCTCAGGACAGCTGTCTCAGACCGTCTGTCTCAGACCGTCTGTTTCATACCGTCTGTCTCACACCGTCTGTCCAGACCGTCTGTATTAGACCGTCTGTCTCAGACCGTCTGTCTCAGACCGTCTGTTTCATACCGTCTGTCTCACACCGTCTGTCCAGACCGTCTGTCTTAGACCGTCTGTCTCAGACCGTCTGTCTCAGACCGTCTGTCTCAGACCGTCTGTCTCAGACCGTCTGTCTCAGGCCGTCTGTCTCAGGCCGTCCTCCTCAGACCGTCTGTCTCAGACCGTCTGCCTCACACCGTCTGTTTCATACCGTCTGCCTCACACCGTCTGTCACAGACCGTCTGTCTCAGGCCGTCTGTCTCAGACCGTCTGTCTCGGACCGTCTGTCTCGGACGATCTGTCTCGGACCGTCTGTCTCAGACCGTCTGTTTCATACCATCTGACTCGGACCGTCTGTATCAGACTGTCTGTCTCAGACCGTCTGTCTGAGACCGTCTGTCTCAGACCGTCTGTCTCAGACCGTCTGTCTCAGACCGTCTGTCTCAGACCGTCTGTCTCAGGACAGCTGTCTCAGACCGTCTGTTTCATACCGTCTGTCTCACACCGTCTGTCCAGACCGTCTGTCTTAGACCGTCTGTCTCAGACCGTCTGCCTCAGACCGCCTGTCTCAGACCGTCTGTCTCAGGCCGTCTGTCTCAGGCCGTCTGCCTCAGACCGTCTGTCTCAGACCGTCTGTTTCATACTGTCTGTCTCACACCGTCTGCCTCAGACCGTCTGTCTCAGACCGTCTGTCTCAGACCGTCTGTTTCAGACCGTCTGCCTCAGACCGTCTGTCTCAGACCGTCTGTTTCATACCGTCTGCCTCACACCATCTGTTTCATACCGTCTGCCTCACACCGTCTGTCACAGACCGTCTGCCTCAGGCCGTCTGTCTCAGACCGTCTGTCTCGGACCGTCTGTCTCGGACGGTCTGTTTCGGACCGTCTGTCTCAGACCGTCTGTTTCATACCATCTGACTCGGACCGTCTGTATCAGACTGTCTGTCTCAGACCGTCTGTCTCAGACCGTCTGTCTCAGACCGTCTGTCTCAGACCGTCTGTCTCAGACCGTCTGTCTCAGACCGTCTGTCTCAGACCGTCTGTCTCAGACCGTCTGTTTCATACGGTCTGTCTCACACCGTCTGTCTCAGACCGTCTGTCTCAGGCCGTCTGCTTCATACCGTCTATCTCGTCCCGTCGGTCACAGACCAGCTGTCTCAAACCGTCTGTCTCAGACCGTCTGTTTCAAACCGTCTGTCTCAGACCAGCTGTCTCAGACCGTCTGTCTCAGACCGTCTGTTTCATACCGTCTGTCTCACACCGTCTGTCTCAGACCGTCTGTCTTAGACCGTCTGTCTCAGACTGTCTGTCTCAGAACGTCTGTCACAGACCGTCTGTCTCAGGCCGTCTGTCTCAGACCGTCTGTTTCATACTGTCTGTCTCACACCGTCTGTCTCAGACCGTCTGTCTGAGACCGTCTGTCTCAGACCGTCTGTCTCAGACCGTCTGTTTCAAACCGTCTGTCCCAGACCAGCTGTCTCAGACCGTCTGTCTCAGACCGTCTGTTTCATACCGTCTGTCTCACACCGTCTGTCTCAGACCGTCTGTCTTAGACCGTCTGTCTCAGACTGTCTGTCTCAGAACGTCTGTCACAGACCGTCTGTCTCAGGCCGTCTGTCTCAGACCGTCTGTTTCATACTGTCTGTCTCACACCGTCTGTCTCAGACCGTCTGTCTGAGACCGTCTGTCTCAGACCGTCTGTCTCAGACCGTCTGTCTCAGACCGTCTGTCTGAGACCGTCTGTCTCAGACCGTCTGTCTCAGACCGTCTGTCTCACACCGTCTGTCTCAGACCGTCTGTCTCAGGCCGTCTGCTTCATACCGTCTATCTCGTCCCGTCGGTCTCAGACCAGCTGTCTCAAACCGTCTGTCTCAGACCGTCTGTTTCATACCGTCTGTCTCAGACCAGCTGTCTCAGACCGTCTGTCTCAGGCCGTCTGTCTCAGACCGCCTGTTTCATACCGTCTGTCTCACACCGTCTGTCTCAGACCGTCTGTCTTAGACCGTCTGTCTCAATCCGTCTGTCTCAGACCGTCTGTCTCAGACCGTCTGTCTCAGACCGTCTGTCTCAGACCGTCTGTCTCAGACCGTCTGTCTCAGACCGTCTGTCTCAGACCGTCTGTCTCAGACCGTCTGTCTCAGACCGTCTGTCTCCGACCGTCTGTCTCAGACCGTCTGTCTCAGACCGTCTGTTTCATACGGTCTGTCTCACACCGTCTGTCTCAGACCGTCTGTCTCAGGCCGTCTGCTTCATACCGTCTATCTCGTCCCGTCGGTCACAGACCAGCTGTCTCAAACCGTCTGTCTCATACCGTCTGTTTCAAACCGTCTGTCTCAGACCAGCTGTCTCAGACCGTCTGTCTCAGACCGTCTGTCCAGACCGTCTGTCTTAGACCGTCTGTCTGAGACCGTCTGTCTCAGACCGTCTGTCTCAGACCGTCTGTCTCAGACCGTCTGTCTCAGACCGTCTGTCTCAGACCGTCTGTCTCAGACCGTCTGTCTCAGACCGTCTGTCTCAGACCGTCTGTCTCAGACCGTCTGTCTCAGACCGTCTGTTTCATACGGTCTGTCTCACACCGTCTGTCTCAGGCCGTCTGCTTCATACCGTCTATCTCGTCCCGTCGGTCACAGACCAGCTGTCTCAAACCGTCTGTCTCAGACCGTCTGTTACAGACCGTCTGTCTCAGGCCGTCTGTCTCAGACCGTCTGTCTCAGACCGTCTGTTTCATACTGTCTGTCTCACACCGTCTGTCTCAGACCGTCTGTCTGAAACCGTCTGTCTCAGACCGTCTGTCTCAGACCGTCTGTCTCAGACCGTCTGTCTCAGACCGTCTGTCTCAGACCGTCTGTCTCAGACCGTCTGTCTCAGACCAGCTGTCTCAGACCGTCTGTCTCAGACCGTCTGTCCAGACCGTCTGTCTTAGACCGTCTGTCTGAGACCGTCTGTCTCAGACCGTCTGTCTCAGACCGTCTGTCTCAGACCGTCTGTCTCAGACCGTCTGTCTCAGACCGTCTGTCTCAGACCGTCTGTCTCAGACCGTCTGTCTCAGACCGTCTGTCTCAGACCGTCTGTCTCAGACCGTCTGTTTCATACGGTCTGTCTCACACCGTCTGTCTCAGGCCGTCTGCTTCATACCGTCTATCTCGTCCCGTCGGTCACAGACCAGCTGTCTCAAACCGTCTGTCTCAGACCGTCTGTTTCAAACCGTCTGTCTCAGACCAGCTGTCTCAGACCGTCTGTCTCAGACCGTCTGTTTCATACCGTCTGTCTCACACCGTCTGTCTCAGACCGTCTGTCTTAGACCGTCTGTCTCAGACTGTCTGTCTCAGAACGTCTGTCACAGACCGTCTGTCTCAGGCCGTCTGTCTCAGACCGTCTGTCTCAGACCGTCTGTTTCATACTGTCTGTCTCACACCGTCTGGCTCAGACCGTCTGTCTGAGACCGTCTGTCTCAGACCGTCTGTCTGAGACCGTCTGTCTCAGACCGTCTGTCTCAGACCGTCTGTCTCACACCGTCTGTCTCAGACCGTCTGTCTCAGGCCGTCTGCTTCATACCGTCTATCTCGTCCCGTCGGTCTCAGACCAGCTGTCTCAAACCGTCTGTCTCAGACCGTCTGTTTCATACCGTCTGTCTCAGACCAGCTGTCTCAGACCGTCTGTCTCAGGCCGTCTGTCTCAGACCGCCTGTTTCATACCGTCTGTCTCACACCGTCTGTCTCAGACCGTCTGTCTTAGACCGTCTGTCTCAATCCGTCTGTCTCAGACCGTCTGTCTCAGACCGTCTGTCTCAGACCGTCTGTCTCAGACCGTCTGTCTCAGACCGTCTGTCTCAGACCGTCTGTCTCAGACCGTCTGTCTCAGACCGTCTGTCTCAGACCGTCTGTCTCAGACCGTCTGTCTCAGACCGTCTGTCTCCGACCGTCTGTCTCAGACCGTCTGTCTCAGACCGTCTGTTTCATACGGTCTGTCTCACACCGTCTGTCTCAGACCGTCTGTCTCAGGCCGTCTGCTTCATACCGTCTATCTCGTCCCGTCGGTCACAGACCAGCTGTCTCAAACCGTCTGTCTCATACCGTCTGTTTCAAACCGTCTGTCTCAGACCAGCTGTCTCAGACCGTCTGTCTCAGACCGTCTGTCCAGACCGTCTGTCTTAGACCGTCTGTCTGAGACCGTCTGTCTCAGACCGTCTGTCTCAGACCGTCTGTCTCAGACCGTCTGTCTCAGACCGTCTGTCTCAGACCGTCTGTCTCAGACCGTCTGTCTCAGACCGTCTGTCTCAGACCGTCTGTCTCAGACCGTCTGTTTCATACGGTCTGTCTCACACCGTCTGTCTCAGGCCGTCTGCTTCATACCGTCTATCTCGTCCCGTCGGTCACAGACCAGCTGTCTCAAACCGTCTGTCTCAGACCGTCTGTTACAGACCGTCTGTCTCAGGCCGTCTGTCTCAGACCGTCTGTCTCAGACCGTCTGTTTCATACTGTCTGTCTCACACCGTCTGTCTCAGACCGTCTGTCTGAAACCGTCTGTCTCAGACCGTCTGTCTCAGACCGTCTGTCTCAGACCGTCTGTCTCAGAACGTCTGTCACAGACCGTCTGTCTCAGGCCGTCTGTCTCAGACCGTCTGTTTCATACTGTCTGTCTCACACCGTCTGTCTCAGACCGTCTGTCTGAGACCGTCTGTCTCAGACCGTCTGTCTCAGACCGTCTCTCTCAGACCGTCTGTCTCAGACCGTCTGTCTCAGACCGCCTGTCTCAGACCGTCTGTCTCAGACCGTCTGTCTCAGGCTGTCTGTCTCAGACCGTCTGTATCAGACCGTCTGTTTCATACCGTCTGTCTCACACCGTCTGTCTCAGACAGTCTGCCTTAGACCGTCTGTCTCAGACCGTCTGTCTCACACCGTCTGTCTCAGACCGTCTGTCTTAGACCGTCTGTCTCAGACAGTCTGTCTCAGGCCGTCTGTCTCAGACCGTCTGTCTCAGGACAGCTGTCTCAGACCGTCTGTCTCAGACCGTCTGTTTCATACCGTCTGTCTCAGACCGTCTGTCTCCGACCGTCAGTCTCGGACAGTCTGTCTCGGACGGTCTGTCTCGGACCGTCTGTCTCGTACCGTCTGTCTCAGACCGTCTGTCTCAGAACGTCTATCTCGTCCCGTCTGTCTCAGGCCGTCTGTCTCAGACCGTCTGTCTCAGACCGTCTGTTTCATACTGTCTGTCTCACACCGTCTGTCTCAGACCGTCTGTCTGAGACCGTCTGTCTCAGACCGTCTGTCTCAGACCGTCTGTCTCAGACCGTCTGTCTCAGACCGTCTGTCTCAGACCGTCTGTCTCAGACCGTCTGTCTCAGACCGTCTGTCCCAGACCGTCTGTCTCAGGCTGTCTGTCTCAGACCGTCTGTATCAGACCGCCTGTCTCAGACCGTCTGCCTCAGACCGTCTGTCTCAGACCGTCTGTTTCATACCGTCTGTCTCAGACCGTCTGTCTCAGGACAGCTGTCTCAGACCGTCTGTCTCAGACCGTCTGTTTCATACCGTCTGTCTCACACCGTCTGTCCAGACCGTCTGTCTTAGACCGTATGTTTCATACCATCTGACTCAGACCGTCTGTATCAGACTGTCTGTCTCAGACCGTCTGTCTCAGACCGTCTGTTTCATACCGTCTGTCTCAGACCGTCTGTCTCAGGACAGCTGTCTCAGACCGTCTGTCTCAGACCGTCTGTTTCATACCGTCTGTCTCACACCGTCTGTCCAGACCGTCTGTCTTAGACCGTCTGTCTCAGACCGTCTGTCTCAGACCGTCTGTCTCAGACCGTCTGTCTCAGACCGTCTGTCTCAGACCGTCTGTTTCATACTGTCTGTCTCACACCGTCTGTCTCAGACCGTCTGTCTGAGACCGTCTGTCTCAGACCGTCTGTCTCAGACCGTCTGTCTCAGACCGTCTGTCTCAGACCGTCTGTCTCAGACCGTCTGTCTCAGACCGTCTGTCTCAGACCGTCTGTCTCAGACCGTCTGTTTCATACGGTCTGTCTCACACCGTCTGTCTCAGGCCGTCTGCTTCATACCGTCTATCTCGTCCCGTCGGTCACAGACCAGCTGTCTCAAACCGTCTGTCTCAGACCGTCTGTTTCAAACCGTCTGTCTCAGGACAGCTGTCTCAAACCGTCTGTCTCAGACCGTCTGTTTCATACCGTCTGTCTCACACCGTCTGTCCAGACCGTCTGTCTTAGACCGTATGTTTCATACCATCTGACTCGGACCGTCTGTCTCAGACCGTCTGTTTCAAACCGTCTGTCTCAGACCAGCTGTCTCAGACCGTCTGTCTCAGACCGTCTGTTTCATACCGTCTGTCTCAGACCGTCTGTCTTAGACCGTCTGTCTCAGACTGTCTGTCTCAGAACGTCTGTCACAGACCGTCTGTCTCAGGCCGTCTGTCTCAGACCGTCTGTCTCAGACCGTCTGTCTCAGACCGTCTGTTTCATACTGTCTGTCTCACACCGTCTGTCTCAGACCGTCTGTCTCAGACCGTCTGTCTCAGACCGTCTGTCTCAGACCGTCTGTCTCAGACCGTCTGTTTCATACTGTCTGTCTCACACCGTCTGTCTCAGACCGTCTGTGTCAGACCGTCTGTCTCAGACCGTCTGTCTCAGACCGTCTGTTTCATACTGTCTGTCTCACACCGTCTGTCTCAGACCGTCTGTCTGAGACCGTCTGTCTCAGACCGTCTGTCTCAGACCGTCTGTCTCAGACCGTCTGTCTCAGACCGTCTGTCTCAGACCGTCTGTCTCAGACCGTCTGTCTCAGACCGCCTGTTTCATACGGTCTGTCTCACACCGTCTGTCTCAGGCCGTCTGCTTCATACCGTCTATCTCGTCCCGTCGGTCACAGACCAGCTGTCTCAAACCGTCTGTCTCAGACCGTCTGTTTCAAACCGTCTGTCTCAGGACAGCTGTCTCAAACCGTCTGTCTCAGACCGTCTGTTTCATACCGTCTGTCTCACACCGTCTGTCCAGACCGTCTGTCTTAGACCGTATGTTTCATACCATCTGACTCGGACCGTCTGTCTCAGACCGTCTGTTTCAAACCGTCTGTCTCAGACCAGCTGTCTCAGACCGTCTGTCTCAGACCGTCTGTTTCATACCGTCTGTCTCAGACCGTCTGTCTTAGACCGTCTGTCTCAGACTGTCTGTCTCAGAACGTCTGTCACAGACCGTCTGTCTCAGGCCGTCTGTCTCAGACCGTCTGTCTCAGACCGTCTGTCTCAGACCGTCTGTTTCATACTGTCTGTCTCACACCGTCTGTCTCAGACCGTCTGTCTCAGACCGTCTGTCTCAGACCGTCTGTCTCAGACCGTCTGTCTCAGACCGTCTGTCTCAGACCGTCTGTTTCATACTGTCTGTCTCACACCGTCTGTCTCAGACCGTCTGTCTGAGACCGTCTGTCTCAGACCGTCTGTCTCAGACCGTCTGTCTCAGACCGTCTGTCTCAGACCGTCTGTCTCAGACCGTCTGTCTCAGACCGTCTGTCTCAGACCGTCTGTCTCAGACCGTCTGTCTCAGACCGTCTGTCTCAGACCGTCTGTCTCAGACCGTCTGTCTCAGACCGTCTGTCTCAGACCGTCTGTCTCAGACCGTCTGTCTCAGACCGTCTGTCTCAGACCGTCTGTCTCAGACCGTCTGTTTCATACCGTCTGTCTCAGACCGTCTGTCTCAGGACAGCTGTCTCAGACCGTCTGTCTCAGACCGTCTGTTTCATACCGTCTGTCTCACACCGTCTGTCCAGACCGTCTGTCTTAGACCGTCTGTCTCAGACCGTCTGTCTCAGACCGTCTGTCTCAGACCGTCTGTCTCAGACCGTCTGTCTCAGACCGTCTGTCTCAGACCGTCTGTTTCATACTGTCTGTCTCACACCGTCTGTCTCAGACCGTCTGTCTGAGACCGTCTGTCTCAGACCGTCTGTCTCAGACCGTCTGTCTCAGACCGTCTGTCTCAGACCGTCTGTCTCAGACCGTCTGTCTCAGACCGTCTGTCTCAGACCGTCTGTCTCAGACCGTCTGTCTCAGACCGTCTGTCTGAAACCGTCTGTCTCAGACCGTCTGTCTCAGACCGTCTGTCTCAGACCGTCTGTCTCAGACCGTCTGTCTCAGACCGTCTGTCTCAGACCGTCTGTCTCAGACCGTCTGTCTCAGACCGTCTGTCTCAGACCGTCTGTCTCAGACCGTCTGTCTCAGACCGTCTGTCTCAGACCGTCTGTTTCATACGGTCTGTCTCACACCGTCTGTCTCAGACCGTCTGTCTCAGGCCGTCTGCTTCATACCGTCTATCTCGTCCCGTCGGTCACAGACCAGCTGTCTCAAACCGTCTGTCTCAGACCGTCTGTTTCAAACCGTCTGTCTCAGACCAGCTGTCTCAGACCGTCTGTCTCAGACCGTCTGTCCAGACCGTCTGTCTTAGACCGTCTGTCTGAGACCGTCTGTCTCAGACCGTCTGTCTCAGACCGTCTGTCTCAGACCGTCTGTCTCAGACCGTCTGTCTCAGACCGTCTGTCTCAGACCGTCTGTCTCAGACCGTCTGTCTCAGACCGTCTGTCTCAGACCGTCTGTTTCATACGGTCTGTCTCACACCGTCTGTCTCAGGCCGTCTGCTTCATACCGTCTATCTCGTCCCGTCGGTCACAGACCAGCTGTCTCAAACCGTCTGTCTCAGACCGTCTGTTTCAAACCGTCTGTCTCAGACCAGCTGTCTCAGACCGTCTGTCTCAGACCGTCTGTTTCATACCGTCTGTCTCACACCGTCTGTCTCAGACCGTCTGTCTTAGACCGTCTGTCTCAGACTGTCTGTCTCAGAACGTCTGTCACAGACCGTCTGTCTCAGGCCGTCTGTCTCAGACCATCTGTCTCAGACCGTCTGTTTCATACTGTCTGTCTCACACCGTCTGGCTCAGACCGTCTGTCTGAGACCGTCTGTCTCAGACCGTCTGTCTGAGACCGTCTGTCTCAGACCGTCTGTCTCAGACCGTCTGTCTCACACCGTCTGTCTCAGACCGTCTGTCTCAGGCCGTCTGCTTCATACCGTCTATCTCGTCCCGTCGGTCTCAGACCAGCTGTCTCAAACCGTCTGTCTCAGACCGTCTGTTTCATACCGTCTGTCTCAGACCAGCTGTCTCAGACCGTCTGTCTCAGGCCGTCTGTCTCAGACCGTCTGTTTCATACCGTCTGTCTCACACCGTCTGTCTCAGACCGTCTGTCTTAGACCGTCTGTCTCAATCCGTCTGTCTCAGACTGTCTGTCTCAGAACGTCTGTTACAGACCGTCTGTCTCAGGCCGTCTGTCTCAGACCGTCTGTCTCAGACCGTCTGTTTCATACTGTCTGTCTCACACCGTCTGTCTCAGACCGTCTGTCTGAAACCGTCTGTCTCAGACCGTCTGTCTCAGACCGTCTGTCTCAGAACGTCTGTCACAGACCGTCTGTCTCAGGCCGTCTGTCTCAGACCGTCTGTTTCATACTGTCTGTCTCACACCGTCTGTCTCAGACCGTCTGTCTGAGACCGTCTGTCTCAGACCGTCTGTCTCAGACCGTCTCTCTCAGACCGTCTGTCTCAGACCGTCTGTCTCAGACCGCCTGTCTCAGACCGTCTGTCTCAGACCGTCTGTCTCAGGCTGTCTGTCTCAGACCGTCTGTATCAGACCGTCTGTTTCATACCGTCTGTCTCACACCGTCTGTCTCAGACAGTCTGCCTTAGACCGTCTGTCTCAGACCGTCTGTCTCACACCGTCTGTCTCAGACCGTCTGTCTTAGACCGTCTGTCTCAGACCGTCTGTCTCAGGCCGTCTGTCTCAGACCGTCTGTCTCAGGACAGCTGTCTCAGACCGTCTGTCTCAGACCGTCTGTTTCATACCGTCTGTCTCAGACCGTCTGTCTCCGACCGTCAGTCTCGGACAGTCTGTCTCGGACGGTCTGTCTCGGACCGTCTGTCTCGTACCGTCTGTCTCAGACCGTCTGTCTCAGAACGTCTATCTCGTCCCGTCTGTCTCAGGCCGTCTGTCTCAGACCGTCTGTCTCAGACCGTCTGTTTCATACTGTCTGTCTCACACCGTCTGTCTCAGACCGTCTGTCTGAGACCGTCTGTCTCAGACCGTCTGTCTCAGACCGTCTGTCTCAGACCGTCTGTCTCAGACCGTCTGTCTCAGACCGTCTGTCTCAGACCGTCTGTCCCAGACCGTCTGTCTCAGGCTGTCTGTCTCAGACCGTCTGTATCAGACCGCCTGTCTCAGACCGTCTGCCTCCGACCGTCTGTCTCAGACCGTCTGTTTCATACCGTCTGTCTCAGACCGTCTGTCTCAGGACAGCTGTCTCAGACCGTCTGTCTCAGACCGTCTGTTTCATACCGTCTGTCTCACACCGTCTGTCCAGACCGTCTGTCTTAGACCGTATGTTTCATACCATCTGACTCGGACCGTCTGTATCAGACTGTCTGTCTCAGACCGTCTGTCTCAGACCGTCTGTCTCAGACCGTCTGTCTCAGACCGTCTGTCTCAGACCGTCTGTCTCAGACCGTCTGTCTCAGACCGTCTGTCTCAGACCGTCTGTCTCAGACCGTCTGTCTCAGACCGTCTGTTTCATACGGTCTGTCTCACACCGTCTGTCTCAGACCGTCTGTCTCAGGCCGTCTGCTTCATACCGTCTATCTCGTCCCGTCGGTCACAGACCAGCTGTCTCAAACCGTCTGTCTCAGACCGTCTGTTTCAAACCGTCTGTCTCAGACCAGCTGTCTCAGACCGTCTGTCTCAGACCGTCTGTTTCATACCGTCTGTCTCAGACCGTCTGTCTTAGACCGTCTGTCTCAGACTGTCTGTCTCAGAACGTCTGTCACAGACCGTCTGTCTCAGGCCGTCTGTCTCAGACCGTCTGTCTCAGACCGTCTGTCTCAGACCGTCTGTTTCATACTGTCTGTCTCACACCGTCTGTCTCAGACCGTCTGTCTCAGACCGTCTGTCTCAGACCGTCTGTCTCAGACCGTCTGTCTCAGACCGTCTGTCTCAGACCGTCTGTCTCAGACCGTCTGTTTCAGACCGTCTGCCTCAGACCGTCTGTCTCAGACCGTCTGTTTCATACCGTCTGCCTCACACCGTCTGTTTCATACCGTCTGTCTCAGGCCGTCTGTCTCAGACCGTCTGTCTCAGACCGTCTGTCTCAGACCGTCTGTCTCAGACCGCCTGTCTCAGACCGTCTGCCTCAGACCGTCTGTCTCAGACCGTCTGTTTCATACCGTCTGTCTCAGACCGTCTGTCTCAGGACAGCTGTCTCAGACCGTCTGTCTCAGACCGTCTGTTTCATACCGTCTGTCTCACACCGTCTGTCCAGACCGTCTGTCTTAGACCGTCTGTCTCAGACCGTCTGTCTCAGACCGTCTGTCTCAGACCGTCTGTCTCAGACCGTCTGTCTCAGACCGTCTGTTTCATACTGTCTGTCTCACACCGCCTGTCTCAGACCGTCTGTCTGAGACCGTCTGTCTCAGACCGTCTGTCTCAGACCGTCTGTCTCAGACCGTCTGTCTCAGACCGTCTGTCTCAGACCGTCTGTCTCAGACCGTCTGTCTCAGACCGTCTGTCTCAGACCGTCTGTCTCAGACCGTCTGTCTCAGACCGTCTGTCTCAGACCGTCTGTCTCCGACCGTCTGTCTCGGACCGTCTGTCTCGGACGGTCTGTCTCGGACCGTCTGTCTCGTACCGTCTGTCTCAGACCGTCTGTCTCAGAACGTCTATCTCGTCCCGTCTGTCTCAGGCCGTCTGTCTCAGACCGTCTGTCTCAGACCGTCTGTTTCATACTGTCTGTCTCACACCGTCTGTCTCAGACCGTCTGTCTGAGACCGTCTGTCTCAGACCGTCTGTCTCAGACCGTCTGTCTCAGACCGTCTGTCTCAGACCGTCTGTCTTAGACCGTCTGTCTCAGACCGTCTGTCTCACACCGTCTGTCTCAGACCGTCTGTCTTAGACCGTCTGTCTCAGACCGTCTGTCTCAGGCCGTCTGTTTCATACCGTCTGTCTCAGGCCGTCTGTCTCAGACCGTCTGTCTCAGACCGTCTGTCTCAGACCGTCTGTCTCAGACCGCCTGTCTCAGACCGTCTGCCTCAGACCGTCTGTCTCAGACCGTCTGTTTCATACGGTCTGTCTCACACCGTCTGTCTCAGACCGTCTGTCTCAGGCCGTCTGCTTCATACCGTCTATCTCGTCCCGTCGGTCACAGACCAGCTGTCTCAAACCGTCTGTCTCAGACCGTCTGTTTCAAACCGTCTGTCTCAGACCAGCTGTCTCAGACCGTCTGTCTCAGACCGTCTGTTTCATACCGTCTGTCTCACACCGTCTGTTTCATACCGTCTGTCTCAGACCAGCTGTCTCAGACCGTCTGTCTCAGACCGTCTGTTTCATACCGTCAGTCTCACACCGTCTGTCTCAGACCGTCTGCCTTAGACCGTCTGTCTCAGACCGTCTGCCTCACACCGTCTGTCTCAGACCGTCTGTCTTAGACCGTCTGTCTCAGACCGTCTGTCTCAGGCCGTCTGTCTCAGACCGTCTGTCTCAGACCGTCTGTCTCAGGACAGCTATCTCAGACCGTCTGTCTCAGACCGTCTGTTTCATACCGTCTGTCTCAGACCGTCTGTCTCCGACCGTCTGTCTCGGACCGTCTGTCTCAGACCGTCTGTCTCAGACCGTCTGTTTCATACCGTCTGTCTCACACCGTCTGTCTCAGACCGTCTGTCTTAGACCGTCTGTCTCAATCCGTCTGTCTCAGACTGTCTGTCTCAGAACGTCTGTTACAGACCGTCTGTCTCAGGCCGTCTGTCTCAGACCGTCTGTCTCAGACCGTCTGTTTCATACTGTCTGTCTCACACCGTCTGTCTCAGACCGTCTGTCTGGGACCGTCTGTCTCAGACCGTCTGTCTCAGACCGTCTGTCTCAGACCGTCTGTCTCAGACCGTCTGTCTCAGACCGTCTGTCTCAGACCGTCTGTTTCATACGGTCTGTCTCACACCGTCTGTCTCAGACCGTCTGTCTCAGGCCGTCTGCTTCATACCGTCTATCTCGTCCCGTCGGTCACAGACCAGCTGTCTCAAACCGTCTGTCTCAGACCGTCTGTTTCAAACCGTCTGTCTCAGACCGTCTGTTTCATACCGTCTGTCTCACACCGTCTGTCTCAGACCGTCTGTCTTAGACCGTCTGTCTCAATCCGTCTGTCTCAGACTGTCTGTCTCAGAACGTCTGTTACAGACCGTCTGTCTCAGGCCGTCTGTCTCAGACCGTCTGTCTCAGACCGTCTGTTTCATACTGTCTGTCTCACACCGTCTGTCTCAGACCGTCTGTCTGGGACCGTCTGTCTCAGACCGTCTGTCTCAGACCGTCTGTCTCAGACCGTCTGTCTCAGACCGTCTGTCTCAGACCGTCTGTTTCATACGGTCTGTCTCACACCGTCTGTCTCAGACCGTCTGTCTCAGGCCGTCTGCTTCATACCGTCTATCTCGTCCCGTTGGTCACAGACCAGCTGTCTCAAACCGTCTGTCTCAGACCGTCTGTTTCAAACCGTCTGTCTCAGACCAGCTGTCTCAGACCGTCTGTCTCAGACCGTCTGTTTCATACCGTCTGTCTCACACCGTCTGTCTCAGACCGTCTGCCTTAGACCGTCTGTCTCAGACCGTCTGCCTCACACCGTCTGTCTCAGACCGTCTGTCTTAGACCGTCTGTCTCAGACCGTCTGTCTCAGGCCGTCTGTCTCAGACCGTCTGTCTCAGACCGTCTGTCTCAGGACAGCTGTCTCAGACCGTCTGTCTCAGACCGTCTGTTTCATACCGTCTGTCTCAGACCGTCTGTCTCCGACCGTCTGTCTCGGACCGTCTGTCTCGGACGGTCTGTCTCGGACCGTCTGTCTCGTACCGTCTGTCTCAGACCGTCTGTCTCAGAACGTCTATCTCGTCCCGTCTGTCTCAGGCCGTCTGTCTCAGACCGTCTGTCTCAGACCGTCTGTTTCATACTGTCTGTCTCACACCGTCTGTCTCAGACCGTCTGTCTGAGACCGTCTGTCTCAGACCGTCTGTCTCAGACCGTCTGTCTCAGACCGTCTGTCTCAGACCGTCTGTCTTAGACCGTCTGTCTCAGACCGTCTGTCTCACACCGTCTGTCTCAGACCGTCTGTCTTAGACCGTCTGTCTCAGACCGTCTGTCTCAGGCCGTCTGTTTCATACCGTCTGTCTCAGGCCGTCTGTCTCAGACCGTCTGTCTCAGACCGTCTGTCTCAGACCGTCTGTCTCAGACCGCCTGTCTCAGACCGTCTGCCTCAGACCGTCTGTCTCAGACCGTCTGTTTCATACGGTCTGTCTCACACCGTCTGTCTCAGACCGTCTGTCTCAGGCCGTCTGCTTCATACCGTCTATCTCGTCCCGTCGGTCACAGACCAGCTGTCTCAAACCGTCTGTCTCAGACCGTCTGTTTCAAACCGTCTGTCTCAGACCAGCTGTCTCAGACCGTCTGTCTCAGACCGTCTGTTTCATACCGTCTGTCTCACACCGTCTGTCTCAGACCGTCTGTCTCAGACCGTCTGTCTCAGACCGCCTGTCTCAGACCGTCTGCCTCAGACCGTCTGTCTCAGACCGTCTGTTTCATACGGTCTGTCTCACACCGTCTGTCTCAGACCGTCTGTCTCAGGCCGTCTGCTTCATACCGTCTATCTCGTCCCGTCGGTCACAGACCAGCTGTCTCAAACCGTCTGTCTCAGACCGTCTGTTTCAAACCGTCTGTCTCAGACCAGCTGTCTCAGACCGCCTGTCTCAGACCGTCTGTTTCATACCGTCTGTCTCACACCGTCTGTTTCATACCGTCTGTCTCAGACCAGCTGTCTCAGACCGTCTGTCTCAGACCGTCTGTTTCATACCGTCAGTCTCACACCGTCTGTCTCAGACCGTCTGCCTTAGACCGTCTGTCTCAGACCGTCTGCCTCACACCGTCTGTCTCAGACCGTCTGTCTTAGACCGTCTGTCTCAGACCGTCTGTCTCAGGCCGTCTGTCTCAGACCGTCTGTCTCAGACCGTCTGTCTCAGGACAGCTATCTCAGACCGTCTGTCTCAGACCGTCTGTTTCATACCGTCTGTCTCAGACCGTCTGTCTCCGACCGTCTGTCTCGGACCGTCTGTCTCAGACCGTCTGTCTCAGACCGTCTGTTTCATACCGTCTGTCTCACACCGTCTGTCTCAGACCGTCTGTCTTAGACCGTCTGTCTCAATCCGTCTGTCTCAGACTGTCTGTCTCAGAACGTCTGTTACAGACCGTCTGTCTCAGGCCGTCTGTCTCAGACCGTCTGTCTCAGACCGTCTGTTTCATACTGTCTGTCTCACACCGTCTGTCTCAGACCGTCTGTCTGGGACCGTCTGTCTCAGACCGTCTGTCTCAGACCGTCTGTCTCAGACCGTCTGTCTCAGACCGTCTGTCTCAGACCGTCTGTCTCAGACCGTCTGTCTCAGACCGTCTGTTTCATACGGTCTGTCTCACACCGTCTGTCTCAGACCGTCTGTCTCAGGCCGTCTGCTTCATACCGTCTATCTCGTCCCGTCGGTCACAGACCAGCTGTCTCAAACCGTCTGTCTCAGACCGTCTGTTTCAAACCGTCTGTCTCAGACCGTCTGTCTCAGACCGTCCGTCTCAGGCCGTCTGTCTCAGACCGTCTGTCTCAGACCGTCTGTCTCAGGACAGCTGTCTCAGACCGTCTGTCTCAGACCGTCTGTTTCATACCGTCTGTCTCAGACCGTCTGTCTCCGACCGTCTGTCTCGGACCGTCTGTCTCGGACGGTCTGTCTCGGACCGTCTGTCTCGTACCGTCTGTCTCAGACCGTCTGTCTCAGAACGTCTATCTCGTCCCGTCTGTCTCAGGCCGTCTGTCTCAGACCGTCTGTCTCAGACCGTCTGTTTCATACTGTCTGTCTCACACCGTCTGTCTCAGACCGTCTGTCTGAGACCGTCTGTCTCAGACCGTCTGTCTCAGACCGTCTGTCTCAGACCGTCTGTCTCAGACCGTCTGTCTCAGACCGTCTGTCTCAGACCGTCTGTCTCAGACCGTCTGTCTCAGGCTGTCTGTCTCAGACCGTCTGTATCAGACCGTCTGTTTCATACTGTCTGTCTCACACCGTCTGTCTCAGACCGTCAGTCTGAGACCGTCTGTCTCAGACCGTCTGTCTCAGACCGTCTGTCTCAGACCGTCTGTTTCATACCGTCAGTCTCAGACCAGCTGTCTCAGACCGTCTGTCTCAGACCGTCTGTCTCAGACCGTCTGTTTCATACCGTCTGTCTCACACCGTCTGTCTCAGACCGTCTGTCTTAGACCGTCTGTCTCAATCCGTCTGTCTCAGACTGTCTGTCTCAGAACGTCTGTTACAGACCGTCTGTCTCAGGCCGTCTGTCTCAGACCGTCTGTCTCAGACCGTCTGTTTCATACTGTCTGTCTCACACCGTCTGTCTCAGACCGTCTGTCTGAGACCGTCTGTCTCAGACCGTCTGTCTCAGACCGTCTGTCTCAGACCGTCTGTCTCAGACCGTCTGTCTCAGACCGTCTGTCTCAGACCGTCTGTCTCAGACCAGCTGTCTCAGACCGTCTGTCTCAGACCGTCTGTTTCATACCGTCTGTCTCACACCGTCTGTCTCAGACCGTCTGTCTTAGACCGTCTGTCTCAGACCGTCTGTCTCACACCGTCTGTCTCAGACCGTCTGTCTTAGACCGTCTGTCTCAGACCGTCTGTCTCAGGCCGTCTGTTTCATACCGTCTGTCTCAGGCCGTCTGTCTCAGACCGTCTGTCTCAGACCGTCTGTCTCAGACCGTCTGTCTCAGACCGCCTGTCTCAGACCGTCTGCCTCAGACCGTCTGTCTCAGACCGTCTGTTTCATACGGTCTGTCTCACACCGTCTGTCTCAGACCGTCTGTCTCAGGCCGTCTGCTTCATACCGTCTATCTCGTCCCGTCGGTCACAGACCAGCTGTCTCAAACCGTCTGTCTCAGACCGTCTGTTTCAAACCGTCTGTCTCAGACCAGCTGTCTCAGACCGTCTGTCTCAGACCGTCTGTTTCATACCGTCTGTCTCACACCGTCTGTCTCAGACCGTCTGTCTTAGACCGTCTGTCTCAGACCGTCTGTCTCACACCGTCTGTCTCAGACCGTCTGTCTTAGACCGTCTGTCTCAGACCGTCTGTCTCAGGCCGTCTGTCTCAGACCGTCTGTCTCAGACCGTCTGTCTCCGACCGTCTGTCTCGGACCGTCTGTCTCGGACGGTCTGTCTCGGACCGTCTGTCTCGTACCGTCTGTCTCAGACCGTCTGTCTCAGAACGTCTATCTCGTCCCGTCTGTCTCAGGCCGTCTGTCTCAGACCGTCTGTCTCAGACCGTCTGTTTCATACTGTCTGTCTCACACCGTCTGTCTCAGACCGTCTGTCTGAGACCGTCTGTCTCAGACCGTCTGTCTCAGACCGTCTGTCTCAGACCGTCTGTCTCAGACCGTCTGTCTCAGACCGTCTGTCTCAGGCTGTCTGTCTCAGACCGTCTGTATCAGACCGTCTGTTTCATACTGTCTGTCTCACACCGTCTGTCTCAGACCGTCTGTCTCAGACCGTCTGTCTCAGACCGTCTGTCTCAGACCGTCTGTCTCAGACCGTCTGTCTCAGGCCCTCTGTCTCCGACCGTCTGTCTCGGACCGTCTGTCTCGGACGGTCTGTCTCGGACCGTCTGTCTCAGACCGTATGTTTCATACCATCTGACTCGGACCGTCTGTATCAGACTGTCTGTCTCAGACCGTCTGTCTCAGACCGTCTGTCTCAGACCGTCTGTCTCAGACCGTCTGTCTCAGACCGTCTGTCTCAGACCGTCTGTCTCAGACCGTCTGTCTCAGACCGTCTGTTTCATACGGTCTGTCTCACACCGTCTGTCTCAGACCGTCTGTCTCAGGCCGTCTGCTTCATACCGTCTATCTCGTCCCGTCGGTCACAGACCAGCTGTCTCGAACCGTCTGTCTCAGACCGTCTGTTTAACCGTCTGTCTCAGACCAGCTGTCTCAGACCGTCTGTCTCAGACCGTCTGCCTCAGACCGTCTGTCTCAGACCGTCTGTCTCAGACCGTCTGTTTCAGACCGTCTGCCTCAGACCGTCTGTCTCAGACCGTCTGTTTCATACCGTCTGCCTCACACCGTCTGTTTCATACCGTCTGTCTCAGGCCGTCTGTCTCAGACCGTCTGTCTCAGACCGTCTGTCTCAGACCGCCTGTCTCAGACCGTCTGCCTCAGACCGTCTGTTTCAGACCGTCTGTTTCATACCGTCTGTCTCAGACCGTCTGTCTCAGACCGTCTGTCTCAGACCGTCTGTTTCATACCGTCTGTCTCACACCGTCTGTCCAGACCGTCTGTCTTAGACCGTCTGTCTCAGACCGTCTGTCTCAGACCGTCTGTCTCAGACCGTCTGTCTCAGACCGTCTGTTTCATACTGTCTGTCTCACACCGTCTGTCTCAGACCGTCTGTCTGAGACCGTCTGTCTCAGACCGTCTGTCTCAGACCGTCTGTCTCAGACCGTCTGTCTCAGACCGTCTGTCTCAGACCGTCTGTCTCAGACCGTCTGTCTCAGACCGTCTGTCTCAGACCGTCTGTCTCAGACCGTCTGTCTCAGACCGTCTGTCTCAGACCGTCTGTCTCAGACCGTCTGTTTCATACGGTCTGTCTCACACCGTCTGTCTCAGGCCGTCTGCTTCATACCGTCTATCTCGTCCCGTCGGTCACAGACCAGCTGTCTCAAACCGTCTGTCTCAGACCGTCTGTTTCAAACCGTCTGTCTCAGACCAGCTGTCTCAGACCGTCTGTCTCAGACCGTCTGTTTCATACCGTCTGTCTCACACCGTCTGTCTCAGACCGTCTGTCTTAGACCGTCTGTCTCAGACTGTCTGTCTCAGACCGTCTGTCTCAGACCGTCTGTTTCATACTGTCTGTCTCACACCGTCTGGCTCAGACCGTCTGTCTGAGACCGTCTGTCTCAGACCGTCTGTCTGAGACCGTCTGTCTCAGACCGTCTGTCTCAGACCGTCTGTCTCACACCGTCTGTCTCAGACCGTCTGTCTCAGGCCGTCTGCTTCATACCGTCTATCTCGTCCCGTCGGTCTCAGACCAGCTGTCTCAAACCGTCTGTCTCAGACCGTCTGTTTCATACCGTCTGTCTCAGACCAGCTGTCTCAGACCGTCTGTCTCAGACCGTCTGTTTCATGCCGTCAGTCTCACACCGTCTGTCTCAGACCGTCTGCCTTAGACCGTCTGTCTCAGACCGTCTGCCTCACACCGTCTGTCTCAGACCGTCTGTCTTAGACCGTCTGTCTCAGACCGTCTGTCTCAGGCCGTCTGTCTCAGACCGTCTGTCTCAGACCGTCTGTCTCAGGACAGCTATCTCAGACCGTCTGTCTCAGACCGTCTGTTTCATACCGTCTGTCTCAGACCGTCTGTCTCCGACCGTCTGTCTCGGACCGTCTGTCTCGGACGGTCTGTCTCGGACCGTCTGTCTCGTACCGTCTGTCTTAGACCGTCTGTCTCAGAACGTCTATCTCGTCCCGTCTGTCTCAGGCCGTCTGTCTCAGACCGTCTGTCTCAGACCGTCTGTTTCATACTGTCTGTCTCACACCGTCTGTCTCAGACCGTCTGTCTGAGACCGTCTGTCTCAGACCGTCTGTCTCAGACCGTCTGTCTCAGACCGTCTGTCTCAGACCGTCTGTCTCAGACCGTCTGTCTCAGACCGTCTGTCTCAGACCGTCTGTCTCAGACCGTCTGTCTCAGACCGTCTGTCTCAGACCGTCTGTCTCAGGCTGTCTGTCTCAGACCGTCTGTATCAGACCGTCTGTTTCATACTGTCTGTCTCACACCGTCTGTCTCAGACCGTCAGTCTGAGACCGTCTGTCTCAGACCGTCTGTCTCAGACCGTCTGTCTCAGACCGTCTGTCTCAGACCGTCTGTTTCATACCGTCTGTCTCAGACCAGCTGTCTCAGACCGTCTGTCTCAGACCGTCTGTCTCAGACCGTCTGTTTCATACCGTCTGTCTCACACCGTCTGTCTCAGACCGTCTGTCTTAGACCGTCTGTCTCAATCTGTCTGTCTCAGACTGTCTGTCTCAGAACGTCTGTTACAGACCGTCTGTCTCAGGCCGTCTGTCTCAGACCGTCTGTCTCAGACCGTCTGTTTCATACTGTCTGTCTCACACCGTCTGTCTCAGACCGTCTGTCTGAGACCGTCTGTCTCAGACCGTCTGTCTCAGACCGTCTGTCTCAGACCGTCTGTCTCAGACCGTCTGTCTCAGACCGTCTGTCTCAGACCGTCTGTTTCATACGGTCTGTCTCACACCGTCTGTCTCAGACCGTCTGTCTCAGGCCGTCTGCTTCATACCGTCTATCTCGTCCCGTCGGTCACAGACCAGCTGTCTCAAACCGTCTGTCTCAGACCGTCTGTTTCAAACCGTCTGTCTCAGACCAGCTGTCTCAGACCGTCTGTCTCAGACCGTCTGTTTCATACCGTCTGTCTCACACCGTCTGTCTCAGACCGTCTGTCTTAGACCGTCTGTCTCAGACCGTCTGTCTGACACCGTCTGTCTCAGACCGTCTGTCTTAGACCGTCTGTCTCAGACCGTCTGTCTCAGGCCGTCTGTCTCAGACCGTCTGTCTCAGACCGTCTGTCTCAGGACAGCTGTCTCAGACCGTCTGTCTCAGACCGTCTGTTTCATACCGTCTGTCTCAGACCGTCTGTCTCCGACCGTCTGTCTCGGGCCGTCTGTCTCGGACGGTCTGTCTCGGACCGTCTGTCTCGTACCGTCTGTCTCAGACCGTCTGTCTCAGAACGTCTATCTCGTCCCGTCTGTCTCAGGCCGTCTGTCTCAGACCGTCTGTCTCAGACCGTCTGTTTCATACTGTCTGTCTCACACCGTCTGTCTCAGACCGTCTGTCTGAGACCGTCTGTCTCAGACCGTCTGTCTCAGACCGTCTGTCTCAGACCGTCTGTCTCAGACCGTCTGTCTCAGACCGTCTGTCTCAGACCGTCTGTCTCAGGCTGTCTGTCTCAGACCGTCTGTATCAGACCGTCTGTTTCATACTGTCTGTCTCACACCGTCTGTCTCAGACCGTCAGTCTGAGACCGTCTGTCTCAGACCGTCTGTCTCAGACCGTCTGTCTCAGACCGTCTGTCTCAGACTGTCTGTCTCAGACCGTCTGTCTCAGACCGTCTGTCTCAGGACAGCTGTCTCAGACCGTCTGTCTCAGACCGTCTGTTTCATACCGTCTGTCTCACACCGTCTGTCCAGACCGTCTGTCTTAGACCGTCTGTCTCAGACCGTCTGTCTCAGACCGTCTGTCTCAGACCGTCTGTCTCAGGCCGTCTGTCTCAGGCTGTCTGCCTCAGACCGTCCGTCTCAGACCGTCTGTCACAGACCGTCTGTCTCAGACCGTCTGTTTCATACGGTCTGTCTCACACCGTCTGTCTCAGACCGTCTGTCTCAGGCCGTCTGCTTCATACCGTCTATCTCGTCCCGTCGGTCACAGACCAGCTGTCTCAAACCGTCTGTCTCAGACCGTCTGTTTCAAACCGTCTGTCTCAGACCAGCTGTCTCAGACCGTCTGTCTCAGACCGTCTGTTTCATACCGTCTGTCTCACACCGTCTGTCTCAGACCGTCTGTCTTAGACCGTCTGTCTCAGACTGTCTGTCTCAGAACGTCTGTCACAGACCGTCTGTCTCAGGCCGTCTGTCTCAGACCGTCTGTCTCAGACCGTCTGTTTCATACTGTCTCTCTCACACCGTCTGTCTCAGACCGTCTGTCTCAGACCGTCTGTCTCAGACCGTCTGTCTCAGACCGTCTGTTTCAGACCGTCTGCCTCAGACCGTCTGTCTCACACCGTCTGTTTCATACCGTCTGCCTCACACCGTCTGTTTCATAGCGTCTGCCTCACACCGTCTGTCACAGACCGTCTGTCTCAGGCCGTCTGTCTCAGACCGTCTGTCTCGGACCGTCTGTCTCGGACGGTCTGTCTCGGACCGTCTGTCTCAGACCGTCTGTTTCATACCATCTGACTCGGACCGTCTGTATCAGACCGTCTGTCTCAGGCCGTCTGTCTCAGGCCGTCTGCCTCTGACCGTCTGTCTCACACCGTCTGTCTCAGACCGTCTGTCTTAGACCGTCTGTCTCAGACCGTCTGTCTCAGACTGTCTGTCTCAGAACGTCTGTCACAGACCGTCTGTCTCAGCAAGTCTGTCTCAGACCGCCTGTCTCAGACCGTCTGTTTCATACTGTCTGTCTCACACCGTCTGTCTCAGACCGTCTGTCTCAGACCGTCTGTCTCAGACCGTCTGTCTCAGGACAGCTGTCTCAGACCGTCTGTCTCAGACCGTCTGTTTCATACCGTCTGTCTCACACCGTCTGTCCAGACCGTCTGTCTTAGACCGTCTGTCTCAGACCGTCTGTCTCAGACAGTCTGTCTCAGACCGTCTGTCTCAGGCCGTCTGTCTCAGGCCGTCTGCCTCAGACCGTCCGTCTCAGACCGTCTGTCACAGACCGTCTGTCTCAGGCCGTCTGTCTCAGACCGTCTGTCTCGGACCGTCTGTCTCGGACGGTCTGTCTCAGACCGTCTGTCTTAGACCGTCTGTCTCAGACCGTCTGTCTCACACCGTCTGTCTCAGACCGTCTGTCTTAGACCGTCTGTCTCAGACCGTCTGTCTCAGGCCGTCTGTCTCAGACCGTCTGTCTCAGACCGTCTGTCTCAGACCGTCTGTCTCAGGACAGCTGTCTCAGACCGTCTGTCTCAGACCGTCTGTTTCATACCGTCTGTCTCAGACCGTCTGTCTCCGACCGTCTGTCTCGGACCGTCTGTCTCGGACGGTCTGTCTCGGACCGTCTGTCTCGTACCGTCTGTCTCAGACCGTCTGTCTCAGAACGTCTATCTCGTCCCGTCTGTCTCAGGCCGTCTGTCTCAGACCGTCTGTCTCAGACCGTCTGTTTCATACTGTCTGTCTCACACCGTCTGTCTCAGACCGTCTGTCTGAGACCGTCTGTCTCAGACCGTCTGTCTCAGACCGTCTGTCTCAGACCGTCTGTCTCAGACCGTCTGTCTCAGACCGTCTGTCTCAGGCTGTCTGTCTCAGACCGTCTGTATCAGACCGTCTGTTTCATACTGTCTGTCTCACACCGTCTGTCTCAGACCGTCAGTCTGAGACCGTCTGTCTCAGACCGTCTGTCTCAGACCGTCTGTCCCAGACCGTCTGTCTCAGACCGTCTGTCTCAGACCGTCTGTCTCAGACCGTCTGTCTCAGACCGTCTGTCTTAGACCGTCTGTCTCAATCTGTCTGTCTCAGACCGTCTGTCTCAGACCGTCTGTCTCAGGACAGCTGTCTCAGACCGTCTGTCTCAGACCGTCTGTTTCAGACCGTCTGTTTCATACTGTCTGTCTCACACCGTCTGTCTCAGACCGTCAGTCTGAGACCGTCTGTCTCAGACCGTCTGTCTCAGACCGTCTGTCCCAGACCGTCTGTCTCAGACCGTCTGTCTCAGACCGTCTGTCTCAGGCCGTCTGCTTCATACCGTCTATCTCGTCCCGTCGGTCACAGACCAGCTGTCTCAAACCGTCTGTCCCAGACCGTCTGTCTCAGACCGTCTGTCTCAGACCGTCTGTCTCAGACCGTCTGTCTCAGACCGTCTGTCTCAGACCGTCTGTCTCAGGACAGCTGTCTCAGACCGTCTGTCTCAGACCGTCTGTTTCATACGGTCTGTCTCACACCGTCTGTCCAGACCGTCTGTCTTAGACCGTCTGTCTCAGACCGTCTGTCTCAGACCGTCTGTCTCAGGCCGTCTGTCTCAGGCCGTCTGCCTCAGACCGTCCGTCTCAGACCGTCTGTCACAGACCGTCTGTCTCAGGCCGTCTGTCTCAGACCGTCTGTCTCGGACCGTCTGTCTCGGACGGTCTGTCTCGGACCGTCTGTCTCAGACCGTATGTTTCATACCATCTGACTCGGACCGTCTGTATCAGACTGTCTGTCTCAGACCGTCTGTCTCAGACCGTCTGTCTCAGACCGTCTGTCTCAGACCGTCTGTCTCAGACCGTCTGTCTCAGACTGTCTGTCTCAGACCGTCTGTCTCAGACCGTCTGTTTCATACGGTCTGTCTCACACCGTCTGTCTCAGACCGTCTGTCTCAGGCCGTCTGCTTCATACCGTCTATCTCGTCCCGTCGGTCACAGACCAGCTGTCTCAAACCGTCTGTCTCAGACCGTCTGTATCAGACCGTCTGTTTCATACTGTCTGTCTCACACCGTCTGTCTCAGACCGTCAGTCTGAGACCGTCTGTCTCAGACCGTCTGTCTCAGACCGTCTGTCTCAGACCGTCTGTTTCATACCGTCTGTCTCAGACCAGCTGTCTCAGACCGTCTGTCTCAGACCGTCTGTTTCATACCGTCTGTCTCACACCGTCTGTCTCAGACCGTCTGTCTTAGACCGTCTGTCTCAATCTGTCTGTCTCAGACTGTCTGTCTCAGAACGTCTGTTACAGACCGTCTGTCTCAGGCCGTCTGTCTCAGACCGTCTGTCTCAGACCGTCTGTTTCATACTGTCTGTCTCACACCGTCTGTCTCAGACCGTCTGTCTGAGACCGTCTGTCTCAGACCGTCTGTCTCAGACCGTCTGTCTCAGACCGTCTGTCTCAGACCGTCTGTTTCATACGGTCTGTCTCACACCGTCTGTCTCAGACCGTCTGTCTCAGGCCGTCTGCTTCATACCGTCTATCTCGTCCCGTCGGTCACAGACCAGCTGTCTCAAACCGTCTGTCTCAGACCGTCTGTTTCAAACCGTCTGTCTCAGACCAGCTGTCTCAGACCGTCTGTCTCAGACCGTCTGTTTCATACCGTCTGTCTCACACCGTCTGTCTCAGACCGTCTGTCTTAGACCGTCTGTCTCAGACCGTCTGTCTCACACCGTCTGTCTCAGACCGTCTGTCTTAGACCGTCTGTCTCAGACCGTCTGTCTCAGGCCGTCTGTCTCAGACCGTCTGTCTCAGACCGTCTGTCTCAGGACAGCTGTCTCAGACCGTCTGTCTCAGACCGTCTGTTTCATACCGTCTGTCTCAGACCGTCTGTCTCCGACCGTCTGTCTCGGGCCGTCTGTCTCGGACGGTCTGTCTCGGACCGTCTGTCTCGTACCGTCTGTCTCAGACCGTCTGTCTCAGAACGTCTATCTCGTCCCGTCTGTCTCAGACCGTCTGTTTCAAACCGTCTGTCTCAGACCAGCTGTCTCAGACCGTCTGTCTCAGACCGTCTGTTTCATACCGTCTGTCTCACACCGTCTGTCTCAGACCGTCTGTCTTAGACCGTCTGTCTCAGACTGTCTGTCTCAGAACGTCTGTCACAGACCGTCTGTCTCAGGCCGTCTGTCTCAGACCGTCTGTCTCAGACCGTCTGTTTCATACTGTCTCTCTCACACCGTCTGTCTCAGACCGTCTGTCTCAGACCGTCTGTCTCAGACCGTCTGTCTCAGACCGTCTGTCTCAGACCGTCTGTTTCAGACCGTCTGCCTCAGACCGTCTGTCTCACACCGTCTGTTTCATACCGTCTGCCTCACACCGTCTGTTTCATACCGTCTGCCTCACACCGTCTGTCACAGACCGTCTGTCTCAGGCCGTCTGTCTCAGACCGTCTGTCTCGGACCGTCTGTCTCGGACGGTCTGTCTCGGACCGTCTGTCTCAGACCGTCTGTTTCATACCATCTGACTCGGACCGTCTGTATCAGACCGTCTGTCTCAGGCCGTCTGTCTCAGGCCGTCTGCCTCTGACCGTCTGTCTCACACCGTCTGTCTCAGACCGTCTGTCTTAGACCGTCTGTCTCAGACCGTCTGTCTCAGACTGTCTGTCTCAGAACGTCTGTCACAGACCGTCTGTCTCAGCAAGTCTGTCTCAGACCGCCTGTCTCAGACCGTCTGTTTCATACTGTCTGTCTCACACCGTCTGTCTCAGACCGTCTGTCTCAGACCGTCTGTCTCAGACCGTCTGTCTCAGGACAGCTGTCTCAGACCGTCTGTCTCAGACCGTCTGTTTCATACCGTCTGTCTCACACCGTCTGTCCAGACCGTCTGTCTTAGACCGTCTGTCTCAGACCGTCTGTCTCAGACCGTCTGTCTCAGACCGTCTGTCTCAGGCCGTCTGTCTCAGGCTGTCTGCCTCAGACCGTCCGTCTCAGACCGTCTGTCACAGACCGTCTGTCTCAGACCGTCTGTTTCATACGGTCTGTCTCACACCGTCTGTCTCAGACCGTCTGTCTCAGGCCGTCTGCTTCATACCGTCTATCTCGTCCCGTCGGTCACAGACCAGCTGTCTCAAACCGTCTGTCTCAGACCGTCTGTTTCAAACCGTCTGTCTCAGACCAGCTGTCTCAGACCGTCTGTCTCAGACCGTCTGTTTCATACCGTCTGTCTCACACCGTCTGTCTCAGACCGTCTGTCTTAGACCGTCTGTCTCAGACTGTCTGTCTCAGAACGTCTGTCACAGACCGTCTGTCTCAGGCCGTCTGTCTCAGACCGTCTGTCTCAGACCGTCTGTTTCATACTGTCTCTCTCACACCGTCTGTCTCAGACCGTCTGTCTCAGACCGTCTGTCTCAGACCGTCTGTCTCAGACCGTCTGTCTCAGACCGTCTGTTCAGACCGTCTGCCTCAGACCGTCTGTCTCACACCGTCTGTTTCATACCGTCTGCCTCACACCGTCTGTTTCATAGCGTCTGCCTCACACCGTCTGTCACAGACCGTCTGTCTCAGGCCGTCTGTCTCAGACCGTCTGTCTCGGACCGTCTGTCTCGGACGGTCTGTCTCGGACCGTCTGTCTCAGACCGTCTGTTTCATACCATCTGACTCGGACCGTCTGTATCAGACCGTCTGTCTCAGGCCGTCTGTCTCAGGCCGTCTGCCTCTGACCGTCTGTCTCACACCGTCTGTCTCAGACCGTCTGTCTTAGACCGTCTGTCTCAGACCGTCTGTCTCAGACTGTCTGTCTCAGAACGTCTGTCACAGACCGTCTGTCTCAGCAAGTCTGTCTCAGACCGCCTGTCTCAGACCGTCTGTTTCATACTGTCTGTCTCACACCGTCTGTCTCAGACCGTCTGTCTCAGACCGTCTGTCTCAGACCGTCTGTCTCAGGACAGCTGTCTCAGACCGTCTGTCTCAGACCGTCTGTTTCATACCGTCTGTCTCACACCGTCTGTCCAGACCGTCTGTCTTAGACCGTCTGTCTCAGACCGTCTGTCTCAGACAGTCTGTCTCAGACCGTCTGTCTCAGGCCGTCTGTCTCAGGCCGTCTGCCTCAGACCGTCCGTCTCAGACCGTCTGTCACAGACCGTCTGTCTCAGGCCGTCTGTCTCAGACCGTCTGTCTCGGACCGTCTGTCTCGGACGGTCTGTCTCAGACCGTCTGTCTTAGACCGTCTGTCTCAGACCGTCTGTCTCACACCGTCTGTCTCAGACCGTCTGTCTTAGACCGTCTGTCTCAGACCGTCTGTCTCAGGCCGTCTGTCTCAGACCGTCTGTCTCAGACCGTCTGTCTCAGACCGTCTGTCTCAGGACAGCTGTCTCAGACCGTCTGTCTCAGACCGTCTGTTTCATACCGTCTGTCTCAGACCGTCTGTCTCCGACCGTCTGTCTCGGACCGTCTGTCTCGGACGGTCTGTCTCGGACCGTCTGTCTCGTACCGTCTGTCTCAGACCGTCTGTCTCAGAACGTCTATCTCGTCCCGTCTGTCTCAGGCCGTCTGTCTCAGACCGTCTGTCTCAGACCGTCTGTTTCATACTTTCTGTCTCACACCGTCTGTCTCAGACCGTCTGTCTGAGACCGTCTGTCTCAGACCGTCTGTCTCAGACCGTCTGTCTCAGACCGTCTGTCTCAGACCGTCTGTCTCAGGCTGTCTGTCTCAGACCGTCTGTATCAGACCGTCTGTTTCATACTGTCTGTCTCACACCGTCTGTCTCAGACCGTCAGTCTGAGACCGTCTGTCTCAGACCGTCTGTCTCAGACCGTCTGTCCCAGACCGTCTGTCTCAGACCGTCTGTCTCAGACCGTCTGTCTCAGACCGTCTGTCTCAGACCGTCTGTCTCAGACCGTCTGTCTCAGACCGTCTGTCTCAGGACAGCTGTCTCAGACCGTCTGTCTCAGACCGTCTGTTTCATACCGTCTGTCTCACACCGTCTGTCCAGACCGTCTGTCTTAGACCGTCTGTCTCAGACCGTCTGTCTCAGACCGTCTGTCTCAGGCCGTCTGTCTCAGGCCGTCTGCCTCAGACCGTCCGTCTCAGACCGTCTGTCACAGACCGTCTGTCTCAGGCCGCCTGTCTCAGACCGTCTGTCTCGGACCGTCTGTCTCGGACGGTCTGTCTCGGACCGTCTGTCTCAGACCGTATGTTTCATACCATCTGACTCGGACCGTCTGTATCAGACTGTCTGTCTCAGACCGTCTGTCTCAGACCGTCTGTCTCAGACCGTCTGTCTCAGACCGTCTGTCTCAGACCGTCTGTCTCAGACTGTCTGTCTCAGACCGTCTGTCTCAGACCGTCTGTTTCATACGGTCTGTCTCACACCGTCTGTCTCAGACCGTCTGTCTCAGGCCGTCTGCTTCATACCGTCTATCTCGTCCCGTCGGTCACAGACCAGCTGTCTCAAACCGTCTGTCTCAGACCGTCTGTTTCAAACCGTCTGTCTCAGACCAGCTGTCTCAGACCGTCTGTCTCAGACCGTCTGTTTCATACCGTCTGTCTCACACCGCCTGTCTCAGACCGTCTGTCTCAGACCGTCTGTCTTAGACCGTCTGTCTCAGACTGTCTGTCTCAGAACGTCTGTCACAGACCGTCTGTCTCAGGCCGTCTGTCTCAGACCGTCTGTCTCAGACCGTCTGTTTCATACTGTCTCTCTCACACCGTCTGTCTCAGACCGTCTGTCTCAGACCGTCTGTCTCAGACCGTCTGTCTCAGACCGTCTGTCTCAGACCGTCTGTTTCAGACCGTCTGCCTCAGACCGTCTGTCTCAGACCGTCTGTTTCATACCGTCTGCCTCACACCGTCTGTTTCATACCGTCTGCCTCACACCGTCTGTCACAGACCGTCTGTCTCAGGCCGTCTGTCTCAGACCGTCTGTCTCAGACCGTCTGTCTCGGACGGCCTGTCTCGGACCGTCTGTCTCAGACCGTCTGTTTCATACCATCTGACTCGGACCGTCTGTATCAGACTGTCTGTCTCAGACCGTCTGTCTCAGACCGTCTGTCTCATACCGTCTGTCTCAGACCGTCTGTCTCAGACCGTCTGTCTCAGACCGTCTGTCTCAGACCGTCTGTTTCATACGGTCTGTCTCACACCGTCTGTCTCAGACAGTCTGTCTCAGGCCGTCTGCTTCATACCGTCTATCTCGTCCCGTCGGTCACAGACCAGCTGTCTCAAACCGTCTGTCTCAGACCGTCTGTTTCAAACCGTCTGTCTCAGACCAGCTGTCTCAGACCGTCTGTCTCAGACCGTCTGTTTCATACGTCTGTCTCACACCGTCTGTCTCAGACCGTCTGTCTTAGACCGTCTGTCTCAGACTGTCTGTCTCAGAACGTCTGTCACAGACCGTCTGTCTCAGGCCGTCTGTCTCAGACCGTCTGTCTCAGACCGTCTGTTTCATACTGTCTGTCTCACACCGTCTGGCTCAGACCGTCTGTCTGAGACCGTCTGTCTCAGACCGTCTGTCTCACACCGTCTGTCTCAGACCGTCTGTCTCAGACCGTCTGTCTCACACCGTCTGTCTCAGACCGTCTGTCTCAGGCCGTCTGCTTCATACCGTCTATCTCGTCCCGTCGGTCACAGACCAGCTGTCTCAAACCGTCTGTCTCAGACCGTCTGTCTCAGACCGTCTGTCTCAGACCGTCTGTCTCAGACCGTCTGTCTCAGACCGTCTGTTTCAGACCGTCTGCCTCAGACCGTCTGTCTCAGACCGTCTGTTTCATACCGTCTGTCTCAGACCGTCTGTCTCATACCGTCTGCCTCACACCGTCTGTCACAGACCGTCTGTCTCAGGCCGTCTGTCTCAGACCGTCTGTCTCGGACCGTCTGTCTCGGACGGCCTGTCTCGGACCGTCTGTCTCAGACCGTCTGTTTCATACCATCTGACTCGGACCGTCTGTATCAGACTGTCTGTCTCAGACCGTCTGTCTCAGACCGTCTGTCTCATACCGTCTGTCTCAGACCGTCTGTCTCAGACCGTCTGTCTCAGACCGTCTGTCTCAGACCGTCTGTTTCATACGGTCTGTCTCACACCGTCTGTCTCAGACAGTCTGTCTCAGGCCGTCTGCTTCATACCGTCTATCTCGTCCCGTCGGTCACAGACCAGCTGTCTCAAACCGTCTGTCTCAGACCGTCTGTTTCAAACCGTCTGTCTCAGACCAGCTGTCTCAGACCGTCTGTCTCAGACCGTCTGTTTCATACGTCTGTCTCACACCGTCTGTCTCAGACCGTCTGTCTTAGACCGTCTGTCTCAGACTGTCTGTCTCAGAACGTCTGTCACAGACCGTCTGTCTCAGGCCGTCTGTCTCAGACCGTCTGTCTCAGACCGTCTGTTTCATACTGTCTGTCTCACACCGTCTGGCTCAGACCGTCTGTCTGAGACCGTCTGTCTCAGACCGTCTGTCTGAGACCGTCTGTCTCAGACCGTCTGTCTCAGATCGTCTGTCTCACACCGTCTGTCTCAGACCGTCTGTCTCAGGCCGTCTGCTTCATACCGTCTATCTCGTCCCGTCGGTCACAGACCAGCTGTCTCAAACCGTCTGTCTCAGACCGTCTGTTTCAAACCGTCTGTCTCAGACCAGCTGTCTCAGACCGTCTGTCTCAGACCGTCTGTTTCATACCGTCTGTCTCACACCGTCTGTCTCAGACCGTCTGTCTTAGACCGTCTGTCTCAGACCGTCTGTCTCAGACTGTCTGTCTCAGACCGCCTGTCTCAGGCCGTCTGTCTCAGGCCGTCTGTCTCAGACCGTCTGTTTCATACTGTCTGTCTCACACCGTCTGGCTCAGACCGTCTGTCTGAGACCGCCTGTCTCAGACCGTCTGTCTGAGACCGTCTGTCTCAGACCGTCTGTCTCAGACCGTCTGTCTCAGACCGTCTGTCTCAGGCCGTCTGTCTCAGGCCGTCTGCCTCTGACCGTCTGTCTCACACCGTCTGTCTCAGACCGTCTGTCTTAGACCGTCTGTCTCAGACCGTCTGTCTCAGACTGTCTGTCTCAGAACGTCTGTCACAGACCGTCTGTCTCAGCAAGTCTGTCTCAGACCGCCTGTCTCAGACCGTCTGTTTCATACTGTCTGTCTCACACCGTCTGTCTCAGACCGTCTGTCTCAGACCGTCTGTCTCAGACCGTCTGTCTCAGGACAGCTGTCTCAGACCGTCTGTCTCAGACCGTCTGTTTCATACCGTCTGTCTCACACCGTCTGTCCAGACCGTCTGTCTTAGACCGTCTGTCTCAGACCGTCTGTCTCAGACCGTCTGTCTCAGACCGTCTGTCTCAGGCCGTCTGTCTCAGGCCGTCTGCCTCAGACCGTCCGTCTCAGACCGTCTGTCACGGACCGTCTGTCTCAGGCCGTCTGTCTCAGACCGTCTGTCTCGGACCGTCTGTCTCGGACGGTCTATCTCGGACCGTCTGTCTCAGACCGTCTGTTTCATACCATCTGACTCGGACCGTCTGTATCAGACTGTCTGTCTCAGACCGTCTGTCTCAGACCGTCTGTCTCAGACCGTCTGTCTCAGACCGTCTGTCTCAGACCGTCTGTCTCAGACCGTCTGTCTCAGACCGTCTGTCTCAGACCGTCTGTCTCAGACCGTCTGTCTCAGACCGTCTGTCTCAGGCCGTCTGCTTCATACCGTCTATCTCGTCCCGTCGGTCACAGACCAGCTGTCTCAAACCGTCTGTCTCAGACCGTCTGTTTCAAACCGTCTGCTTCACACCGTCTGTCACAGACCGTCTGTCCCAGGCCGTCTGTCTCAGACCGTCTGTCTCGGACCGTCTGTCTCGGACGGTCTGTCTCGGACCGTCTGTTTCAAACCGTCTGTCTCAGACCAGCTGTCTCAGACCGTCTGTCTCAGACCGTCTGTTTCATACCGTCTGTCTCACACCGTCTGTCTCAGACCGTCTGTCTCAGACCGTCTGTCTCAGACCGTCTGTCTCAGACCGTCTGTCTCAGACCATCTGTCTCAGACCGTCTGTCTCAGACCGTCTGTCTCAGACCGTCTGTCTCAGACCGTCTGTCTCAGACCGTCTGTCTCAGACCGTCTGTCTCAGACCGTCTGTCTCAGACCGTCTGTCTCAGACCGTCTGTCTCAGACCGTCTGTCTCAGACCGTCTGTCTCAGACCGTCTGTCTCAGACCGTCTGTTTCATACGGTCTGTCTCACACCGTCTGTCTCAGACAGTCTGTCTCAGGCCGTCTGCTTCATACCGTCTATCTCGTCCCGTCGGTCACAGACCAGCTGTCTCAAACCGTCTGTCTCAGACCGTCTGTTTCAAACCGTCTGTCTCAGACCAGCTGTCTCAGACCGTCTGTCTCAGACCGTCTGTTTCATACCGTCTGTCTCACACCGTCTGTCTCAGACCGTCTGTCTTAGACCGTCTGTCTCAGACTGTCTGTCTCAGAACGTCTGTCACAGACCGTCTGTCTCAGGCCGTCTGTCTCAGACCGTCTGTCTCAGACCGTCTGTTTCATACTGTCTGTCTCACACCGTCTGGCTCAGACCGTCTGTCTGAGACCGTCTGTCTCAGACCGTCTGTCTCAGACCGTCTGTCTCAGACCGTCTGTCTCTGACCGTCTGTCTCACACCGTCTGTCTCAGACCGTCTGTCTCAGGCCGTCTGCTTCATACCGTCTATCTCGTCCCGTCGGTCACAGACCAGCTGTCTCAAACCGTCTGTCTCAGACCGTCTGTCTCAGACCGTCTGTCTCAGGCCGTCTGTCTCAGGCCGTCTGCCTCTGACCGTCTGTCTCACACCGTCTGTCTCAGACCGTCTGTCTTAGACCGTCTGTCTCAGACCATCTGTCTCAGACTGTCTGTCTCAGAACGTCTGTCACAGACCGTCTGTCTCAGCAAGTCTGTCTCAGACCGCCTGTCTCAGACCGTCTGTTTCATACTGTCTGTCTCACACCGTCTGTCTCAGACCGTCTGTCTGAGACCGTCTGTCTCAGACCGTCTGTCTCAGACCGTCTGTCTTAGACCGTCTGTCTCAGACCGTCTGTCTCAGACCGCCTGTCTCAGAACTTCCGTCTCAGACCGTCTGCCTCAGACCGTCTGTCCCAGAACGTCTGTCACAGACCGTCTGCCTCAGACCGTCTGTCTCAGACCGTCTGTCTCAGACCGTCTGTCTCAGACCGTCTGTCTCAGGCCGTCTGCCTCAGACCGTTTGTCTCAGACCGTCTATCTCGTCCCGTCTGTCTCAGACCGTCTGTCTCAGAACGTCTATCTCGTCCCGTCGGTCTCAGACCAGCTGTCTCAGACCGTCTGTCTCAGACCGTCTGTTTCATACGGTCTGTCTCACACCGTCTGTCTCAGACCGTCTGTCTCAGGCCGTCTGCTTCATACCGTCTATCTCGTCCCGTCGGTCTCAGACCAGCTGTCTCAAACCGTCTGTCTCAGACCGTCTGTTTCATACCGTCTGTCTCAGACCAGCTGTCTCAGACCGTCTGTCTCAGACCGTCTGTTTCATACCGTCTGTCTCACACCGTCTGTCTCAGACCGTCTGTCTTAGTCCGTCTGTCTCAGAACGTCTGTCACAGACCGTCTGTCTCAGGCCGTCTGTCTCAGACCGTCTGTCTCAGACCGTCTGTTTCATACTGTCTGTCTCACACCGTCTGTCTCAGACCGTCTGTCTGAGACCGTCTGTCTCAGACCGTCTGTCTCAGACCGTCCGTCTCAGGCCGTCTGTCTCAGGCCGTCTGCCTCTGACCGTCTGTCTCACACCGTCTGTCTCAGACCGTCTGTCTTAGACCGTCTGTCTCAGACCGTCTGTCTCAGGCCGTCTGTCTCAGACCGTCTGTCTCAGGACAGCTGTCTCAGACCGTCTGTCTCAGACCGTCTGTTTCATACCGTCTGTCTCAGACCGTCTGTCTCCGACCGTCTGTCTCGGACCGTCTGTCTCGGACGGTCTGTCTCGGACCGTTTGTCTCGCACCGTCTGTCTCAGACCGTCTGTCTCAGAACGTCTATCTCGTCCCGTCTGTCTCAGGCCGTCTGTCTCAGACCGTCTGTCTCAGACCGTCTGTTTCATACTGTCTGTCTCACACCGTCTGTCTCAGACCGTCTGTCTGAGACCGTCTGTCTCAGACCGTCTGTCTCAGACCGTCTGTCTCAGACCGTCTGTCTCAGGCCGTCTGTCTCAGGCCGTCTGCCTCTGACCGTCTGTCTCACACCGTCTGTCTCAGACCGTCTGTCTTAGACCGTCTGTCTCAGACCGTCTGTCTCAGGCCGTCTGTCTCAGGCCGTCTGTCCCGGACCGTCTGTCTCAGGCCGTCTGCTTCATACCGTCTATCTCGTCCCGTCGGTCTCAGACCAGCTGTCTCAAACCGTCTGTCTCAGACCGTCTGTTTCATACCGTCTGTCTCACACCGTCTGTCTCAGACCGTCTGTCTCAGGCCGTCTGCTTCATACCGTCGATCTCGTCCCGTCGGGCTCAGACCAGCTGTCTCAAACCGTCTGTCTCAGACCGTCTGTTTCATACCGTCTGTCTCAGACCAGCTGTCTCAGACCGTTTGTCTCAGACCGTCTGTTTCATACCGTCTGTCTCACACCGTCTGTCTCAGACCGTCTGTCTTAGACCGTCTGTTTCATACCGTCTGTCTCAGACCGTCTGTCTCCGACCGTCTGTCTCGGACCGTCTGTCTCGGACGGTCTGTCTCGGACCGTCCGTGTCGCACCGTCTGTCCCAGACCGTCTGTCTCAGACCGTCTGTCTCAGACCGTCTGTCTGAGACCGTCTGTCTCAGACCGTCTGTCTCAGACCGTCCGTCTCAGGCCGTCTGTCTCAGGCCGTCTGCCTCACACCGTCTGTCTCAGACCGTCTGCCTCAGACCGTCTGTCTCGGACCGTCTGTCTCGGACGGTCTGTCTCGGACCGTCTGTCTCGCACCGTCTGTCTCAGACCGTCTGTCTCAGAACGTCTATCTCGTCCCGTCTGTCTCAGGCCGTCTGTCTCAGACCGTCTGTTTCATACTGTCTGTCTCACACCGTCTGTCTCAGACCGTCTGTCTGAGACCGTCTGTCTCAGACCGTCTGTCTCAGACCGTCTGTCTCAGACCGTCTGTCTCAGGCCGTCTGTCTCAGGCCGTCTGCCTCTGACCGTCTGTCTCACACCGTCTGTCTCAGACAGTCTGTCTTAGACCGTCTGTCTCAGACCGTCTGTCTCAGGCCGTCTGTCTCAGGCCGTCTGTCTCGGACCGTCTGTCTCAGGCCGTCTGCTTCATACCGTCTATCTCGTCCCGTCGGTCTCAGACCAGCTGTCTCAAACCGTCTGTCTCAGACCCTCTGTTTCATACCGTCTGTCTCACACCGTCTGTCTCAGACAGTCTGTCTCAGGCCGTCTGCTTCATACCGTCGATCTCGTCCCGTCGGTCTCAGACCAGCTGTCTCAAACCGTCTGTCTCAGACCGTCTGTTTCATACCGTCTGTCTCAGACCGTCTGTTTCATACCGTCTGTCTCAGACCAGCTGTCTCAGACCGTCTGTCTCAGACCGTCTGTTTCATACCGTCTGTCTCACACCGTCTGTCTCAGACCGTCTGTCTTAGACCGTCTGTTTCATACCGTCTGTCTCAGACCGTCTGTCTCCGACCGTCTGTCTCGGACCGTCTGTCTCGGACGGTCTGTCTCGGACCGCCTGTCTCGCACCGTCTGTCTCAGACCGTCTGTCTCAGACCGTCTGTCTCAGACCGTCTGTCTCAGACCGTCTGTCTCAGACCGTCTGTCTCAGACCGTCTGTCTCAGAACGTCTATCTCGTCCCGTCGGTCTCAGACCAGCTGTCTCAGACCGTCTGTCTCACACCGTCTGTCTCAGACCGTCTGTCTCAGACCGTCTGCCTCAGACCGTCTGTCTCAGACCGTCTATCTCGTCCCGTCTGTCTCAGACCGTCTGTCTCAGAGCGTCTATCTCGTCCCGTCGGTCTCAGACCAGCTGTCTCAGACCGTCTGTCTCAGACCGTCTGTTTCATACGGTCTGTCTCACACCGTCTCTCTCAGACCGTCTGTCTCAGGCCGTCTGCTTCATACCGTCTATCTCGTCCCGTCGGTCTCAGACCAGCTGTCTCAAACCGTCTGTCTCAGACCGTCTGTTTCAAACCGTCTGTCTCAGACCAGCTGTCTCAGACCGTCTGTCTCAGACCGTCTGTTTCATACCGTCTGTCTCACACCGTCTGTCTCAGACCGTCTGTCTTAGACCGTCTGTCTCAGACCGTCTGTCTCAGGCCGTCTGTCTCAGACCGTCTGTCTCAGACCGTCTGTCTCAGGACAGCTGTCTCAGACCGTCTGTCTCAGACCGTCTGTTTCATACCGTCTGTCTCACACCGTCTGTCTCAGACCGTCTGTCTTAGACCGTCTGTTTCATACCGTCTGTCTCAGACCGTCTGTCTCCGACCGTCTGTCTCCGACCGTCTGTCTCGGACCGTCTGTCTCGGACGGTCTGTCTCGGACCGTCCGTCTCGCACCGTCTGTCCCAGACCGTCTGTCTCGCACCGTCTGTCTCAGACCGTCTGTCTCAGAACGTCTATCTCGTCCCGTCTGTCTCAGGCCGTCTGTCTCAGACCGTCTGTCTCAGACCGTCTGTTTCATACTGTCTGTCTCACACCGTCTGTCTCAGACCGTCTGTCTGAGACCGTCTGTCTCAGACCGTCTGTCTCAGACCGTCTGTCTCAGACCGTCTGTCTCAGGCCGTCTGTCTCAGGCCGTCTGCCTCTGACCGTCTGTCTCACACCGTCTGTCTCAGACAGTCTGTCTTAGACCGTCTGTCTCAGACCGTCTGTCTCAGGCCGTCTGTCTCAGGCCGTCTGTCTCGGACCGTCTGTCTCAGGCCGTCTGCTTCATACCGTCTATCTCGTCCCGTCGGTCTCAGACCAGCTGTCTCAAACCGTCTGTCTCAGACCCTCTGTTTCATACCGTCTGTCTCACACCGTCTGTCTCAGACAGTCTGTCTCAGGCCGTCTGCTTCATACCGTCGATCTCGTCCCGTCGGTCTCAGACCAGCTGTCTCAAACCGTCTGTCTCAGACCGTCTGTTTCATACCGTCTGTCTCAGAGCGTCTGTCTCAGACCGTCTGTCTTATACCGTCTGTCTCAGACCGTCTGTCTCAGACTGTCTGTCTCAGAACGTCTGTCACAGACCGTCTGTCTCAGCAAGTCTGTCTCAGACCGCCTGTCTCAGACCGTCTGTTTCATACTGTCTGTCTCACACCGTCTGTCTCAGACCGTCTATCTCGTCCCGTCTGTCTCAGACCGTCTGTCTCAGAGCGTCTATCTCGTCCCGTCGGTCTCAGACCAGCTGTCTCAGACCGTCTGTCTCAGACCGTCTGTTTCATACGGTCTGTCTCACACCGTCTCTCTCAGACCGTCTGTCTCAGGCCGTCTGCTTCATACCGTCTATCTCGTCCCGTCGGTCTCAGACCAGCTGTCTCAAACCGTCTGTCTCAGACAGTCTGTTTCTAACCGTCTGTCTCAGACCAGCTGTCTCAGACCGTCTGTCTCAGACCGTCTGTTTCATACCGTCTGTCTCACACCGTCTGTCTCAGACCGTCTGTCTTAGACCGTCTGTCTCAGACCGTCTGTCTCAGGCCGTCTGTCTCAGACCGTCTGTCTCAGACCGTCTGTCTCAGGACAGCTGTCTCAGACCGTCTGTCTCAGACCGTCTGTTTCATACCGTCTGTCTCAGACCGTCTGTCTCCGACCGTCTGTCTCGGACCGTCTGTCTCGGACGGTCTGTCTCGGACCGTCTGTCTCAGGCCGTCTGTCTCAGACCGTCTGTCTCAGACCGTCTGTTTCATACTGTCTGTCTCACACCGTCTGTCTCAGACCGTCTGTCTGAGACCGTCTGTCTCAGACCGTCTGTCTCAGACCGTCTGTCTCAGAGCGTCTGTCTCAGACCGTCTGTCTTATACCGTCTGTCTCAGACCGTCTGTCTCAGACTGTCTGTCTCAGAACGTCTGTCACAGACCGTCTGTCTCAGCAAGTCTGTCTCAGACCGCCTGTCTCAGACCGTCTGTTTCATACTGTCTGTCTCACACCGTCTGTCTCAGACCGTCTATCTCGTCCCGTCTGTCTCAGACCGTCTGTCTCAGAGCGTCTATCTCGTCCCGTCGGTCTCAGACCAGCTGTCTCAGACCGTCTGTCTCAGACCGTCTGTTTCATACGGTCTGTCTCACACCGTCTCTCTCAGACCGTCTATCTCGTCCCGTCGGTCTCAGACCAGCTGTCTCAAACCGTCTGTCTCAGACCAGCTGTCTCAAACCGTCTGTCTCAGACAGTCTGTTTCTAACCGTCTGTCTCAGACCAGCTGTCTCAGACCGTCTGTCTCAGACCGTCTGTTTCATACGGTCTGTCTCACACCGTCTCTCTCAGACCGTCTGTCTCAGGCCGTCTGCTTCATACCGTCTATCTCGTCCCGTCGGTCTCAGACCAGCTGTCTCAAACCGTCTGTCTCAGACAGTCTGTTTCTAACCGTCTGTCTCAGACCAGCTGTCTCAGACCGTCTGTCTCAGACCGTCTGTCTCAGACCGTCTGTTTCATACCGTCTGTCTCACACCGTCTGTCTCAGACCGTCTGTCTTAGACCGTCTGTCTCAGACCGTCTGTCTCAGGCCGTCTGTCTCAGACCGTCTGTCTCAGACCGTCTGTCTCAGGACAGCTGTCTCAGACCGTCTGTCTCAGACCGTCTGTTTCATACCGTCTGTCTCAGACCGTCTGTCTCCGACCGTCTGTCTCGGACCGTCTGTCTCGGACGGTCTGTCTCGGACCGTCTGTCTCAGGCCGTCTGTCTCAGACCGTCTGTCTCAGACCGTCTGTTTCATACTGTCTGTCTCACACCGTCTGTCTCAGACCGTCTGTCTGAGACCGTCTGTCTCAGACCGTCTGTCTCAGACCGTCTGTCTCAGAGCGTCTGTCTCAGACCGTCTGTCTTATACCGTCTGTCTCAGACCGTCTGTCTCAGACTGTCTGTCTCAGAACGTCTGTCACAGACCGTCTGTCTCAGCAAGTCTGTCTCAGACCGCCTGTCTCAGACCGTCTGTTTCATACTGTCTGTCTCACACCGTCTGTCTCAGACCGTCTGTCTGAGACCGTCTGTCTCAGACCGTCTGTCTCAGACCGTCTGTCTCAGACCGTCTGTCTCAGGCTGTCTGTCTCAGACCGTCTGTATCAGACCGTCTGTTTCATACTGTCTGTCTCACACCGTCTGTCTCAGACCGTCTGTCTCAGACCGTGTGTCTCAGACCAGCGGTCTCAGACCGTCTGTCTCAGACCGTCTGTTTCATACTGTCTGTCTCACACCGTCTATCTCGTCCCGTCTGTCTCAGATCTTCCGTCTCAGACCGTCTGCCTCAGACCGTCTGTCTCAGAACGTCTGTCACAGACCGTCTGTCTCCGACCGTCTGTCTCAGACCGTCTGTCTCAGACCGTCTCTCTCAGACCGTCTGTCTCAGACCGTCTGTCTCAGACCGTCTGTCTCAGGCCGTCTGCCTCAGACCGTCTGTCTCAGACCGTCTATCTCGTCCCGTCTGTCTCAGAACGTCTATCTCGTCCCGTCGGTCTCAGACCAGCAGTCTCAGACCGTCTGTCTCAGACCGTCTGTCACAGACCGTCTGTTTCATACGGTCTGTCTCACACCGTCCGTCTCAGACCGTCTGTCTCAGGCGGTCTGCTTCATACCGTCTATCTCGTCCCGTCGGTCTCAGACCAGCTGTCTCAAACCGTCTGTCTCAGACCGTCTGTTTCAAACCGTCTGTCTCAGACCAGCTGTCTCAGACCGTCTGTCTCAGACCGTCTGTTTCATACCGTCTGTCTCACACCGTCTGTCTCAGACCGTCTGTCTTAGACCGTCTGTCTCAGACCGTCTGTCTTAGACCGTCTGTCTCAGGCCGTCTGTCTCAGGCCGTCTGCCTCTGCCCGTCTGTCTCACACCGTCTGTCTCAGACCGTCTGTCTCAGGCCGTCTGCCTCAGACCGTCTGTCTCAGACCGTCTATCCCGTCCCGTCTGTCTCAGACCGCCTGTCTCAGAACGTCTATCTCGTCCCGTCGGTCTCAGACCAGCTGCCTCAGACCATCTGTCTCAGACCGTCTGTTTCATACCGTCTGTCTCACACCATCTGTCCAGACCGTCTGTCTTAGACCGTCTGTCTCAGACCGTCTGTCTCAGATCGTCTGTCTCAGGCCGTCTGTCTCAGGCCGTCTGCCTCAGACCGTCTGTCTCAGACCGTCTGTTTCATACTGTCTGTCTCACACCGTCTGTCTCAGACCGTCTGTCTCAGACCGTCTGTCTCAGGCCGTCTGCTTCATACCGTCTATCTCGTCCCGTCGGTCTCAGACCAGCTGCCTCAAACCGTCTGTCTGAGACCGTCTGTTTCATACCGTCTGTCTCAGACCAGCTGTCTCAGACCGTCTGTCTCAGACCGTCTGTTTCATGCCGTCTGTCTCACACCGTCTGTCTCAGACCGTCTGTCTTAGACCGTCTGTCTCAGACCGTCTGCCTCAGACCGTCTGTCTCACACCGTCTATCTCGTCCCGTCTGTCTCAGAACTTCCGTCTCAGACCGTCTGCCTCAGACCGTCTGTCTCAGAACGTCTGTCACAGACCGTCTGTCTCAGACCGTCTGTCTCAGACCGTCTGTCTCAGACCGTCTGTCTCAGACCGTCTCTCTCAGACCGTCTGTCTCAGACCGTCTGTCTCAGGCCGTCTGTCTCAGACCGTCTGTCTCAGACCGTCTGTCTCAGACCGTCTGTCTCAGGCCGTCTGTCTCAGGCCGTCTGCCTCTGACCGTCTGTCTCACACCGTCTGTCTCAGACCGTCTGTCTTAGACCGTCTGTCTCAGACCGTCTGTCTCAGGCCGTCTGTCTCAGACCGTCTGTCTCCGACCGTCTGTCTCGGACCGTCTGTCTCGGACGGTCTGTCTCGGACCGTCTGTCTCGTACCGTCTGTCTCGGACCGTCTGTCTCAGAACGTCTATCTCGTCCCGTCTGTCTCAGACCGTCTGTCTCAGACCGTCTGTCTCAGACCGTCTGTCTCAGACCGTCTGTCTCAGGACAGCTGTCTCAGACCGTCTGTCTCAGACCGTCTGTTTCATACCGTCTGTCTCAGACCGTCTGTCTCCGACCGTCTGTCTCGGACCGTCTGTCTCGGACGGTCTGTCTCGGACCGTCTGTCTCGTACCGTCTGTCTCAGACCGTCTGTCTCAGAACGTCTATCTCGTCCCGTCTGTCTCAGGCCGTCTGTCTCAGACCGTCTGTCTCAGACCGTCTGTTTCATACTGTCTGTCTCACACCGTCTGTCTCAGACCGTCTGTCTCAGACCGTCTGTCTCAGACCGTCTGTCTCAGACCGTCTGTCTCAGACCGTCTGTCTCAGACCGTCTGTCTCAGACCGTCTGTCTCAGACCGTCTGTCTCAGACCGTCTGTTTCATACGGTCTGTCTCACACCGTCTGTCTCAGACCGTCTGTCTCAGGCCGTCTGCTTCATACCGTCTATCTCGTCCCGTCGGTCTCAGACCAGCTGTCTCAAACCGTCTGTCTCACACCGTCTGTCTCAGACCGTCTGTCTCAGACCGTCTGTCTCAGACCGTCTGTCTCAGGCCGTCTGTCTCAGACCGTCTGTCTCAGGCCGTCTGTCTCAGACCGTCTGTCTCAGACCGTCTGTTTCATACTGTCTGTCTCACACCGTCTGTCTCAGACCGTCTGCCTGAGACCGTCTGTTTCACACTGTCTGTCTCACACCGTCTGTCTCAGACCGTCTGTTTCATACTGTCTGTCTCACACCGTCTGTCTCAGACCGTCTGTCTGAGACCGTCCGTCTCAGACCGTCTGTGTGAGACCGTCTGTCTCAGACCGTCTGTCTCAGACCGTCTGTCTCGGACCGTCTGTCTCGCACCGTCTGTCTCAGACCGTCTGTCTCAGAACGTCTATCTCGTCCCGTCTGTCTCAGACCGTCTGTCTCAGACCGTCTGTCTCAGGACAGCTGTCTCAGACCGTCTGTCTCAGACCGTCTGTTTCATACCGTCTGTCTCAGACCGTCTGTCTCCGACCGTCTGTCTCGGACCGTCTGTCTCGGACGGTCTGTCTCGGACCGTCTGTCTCGTACCGTCTGTCTCAGACCGTCTGTCTCAGAACGTCTATCTCGTCCCGTCTGTCTCAGGCCGTCTGTCTCAGACCGTCTGTCTCAGACCGTCTGTTTCATACTGTCTGTCTCACACCGTCTGTCTCAGACCGTCTGTCTCAGACCGTCTGTCTCAGGCCGTCTGCTTCATACCGTCTATCTCGTCCCGTCGGTCTCAGACCAGCTGTCTCAAACCGTCTGTCTCACACCGTCTGTCTCAGACCGTCTGTCTCAGGCCGTCTGTCTCAGACCGTGTCTCAGACCGTCTGTTTCATACTGTCTGTCTCACACCGTCTGTCTCAGACCGTCTGCCTGAGACCGTCTGTCTCAGACCGTCTGTCTCAGAACGTCTGTCTCAGACCGTCTGTCTCAGACCGTCTGTCTCAGACCGTCTGTCTCAGACCGTCTGTCTCAGGCTGTCTGTCTCAGACCGTCTGTATCAGACCGTCTGTTTCATACTGTCTGTCTCACACCGTCTGTCTCAGACCGTCTGTCTCAGGCCGTCTGTCTCAGGCCGTCTGTCTCAGGCCGTCTGTCTCAGACCGTCTGTCTCAGACCGTCTGTTTCATACTGTCTGTCTCACACCGTCTGTCTCAGACCGTCTGTCTCAGACCGTCTGTTTCATACCGTCTGTCTCAGACCGTCTGTCTCCGACCGTCTGTCTCGGACTGTCTGTCTCGGACCGTCTGTCTCGGACCGGCTGCCTCGGACCGACTGTCTCGGACCGTCTGTCTTAGACCGTCTGTCTCAGACCGTGTGTCTCAGACCAGCGGTCTCAGACCGTCTGTCTCAGACCGTCTGTTTCATACTGTCTGTCTCACACCGTCTATCTCGTCCCGTCTGTCTCAGAACTTCCGTCTCAGACCGTCTGCCTCAGACCGTCTGTCTCAGAACGTCTGTCACAGACCGTCTGTCTCAGGCCGTCTGTCTCAGACCGTCGGTCTCAGACCGTCTGTTTCACACTGTCTGTCTCACACCGTCTGTCTCAGACCGTCTGTTTCATACTGTCTGTCTCACACCGTCTGTCTCAGACCGTCTGTCTGAGACCGTCTGTCTCAGACCGTCTGTCTCAGACCGTCTGTCTCGGACCGTCTGTCTCGCACCGTCTGTCTCAGACCGTCTGTCTCAGAACGTCTATCTCGTCCCGTCTGTCTCACACCGTCTGTCCAGACCGTCTGTCTTAGACCGTCAGTCTCAGACCGTCTGTCTCAGACCGTCTGTCTCAGGCCGTCTGTCTCAGGCCGTCTGCCTCAGACCGTCTGTCTCACACCGTCTGTTTCATACTGTCTGTCTCACACCGTCTGTCTCAGACCGTCTGTCTCAGACCGTCTGTCTCAGACCGTCTGTCTCAGGCCGTCTGCTTCATACCGTCTATCTCGTCCCGTCGGTCTCAGACCAGCTGCCTCAAACCGTCTGTCTCAGACCGTCTGTTTCATACCGTCTGTCTCAGACCAGCTGTCTCAGACCGTCTGTCTCAGACCGTCTGTTTCATACCGTCTGTCTCACACCGTCTGTCTCAGACCGTCTGTCTTAGACCGTCTGTCTCAGACCGTCTGTCTCAGACTGTCTGTCTCAGAACGTCTGTCACAGACCGTCTGTCTCAGGCCGTCTGTCTCAGACCGTCTGTCTCAGACCGTCTGTTTCATACTGTCTGTCTCACACCGTCTGTCTCAGACCGTCTGTCTGAGACCGTCTGTCTCAGACCGTCTGTCTGAGACCGTCTGTCTCAGACCGTCTGTCTCAGACCGTCTGTCTCAGACCGTCTGTCTCAGACCGTCCGTCTCAGGCCGTCTGTCTCAGGCCGTCTGTCTCAGACCGTCTGTCTCAGACCGTCTGTCTCAGGACAGCTGTCTCAGACCGTCTGTCTCAGACCGTCTGTTTCATACCGTCTGTCTCAGACCGTCTGTCTCCGACCGTCTGTCTCGGACCGTCTGTCTCGGACGGTCTGTCTCGGACCGTCTGTCTCGCACCGTCTGTCTCAGACCGTCTGTCTCAGAACGTCTATCTCGTCCCGTCTGTCTCAGGCCGTCTGTCTCAGACCGTCTGTCTCAGACCGTCTGTTTCATACTGTCTGTCTCACACCGTCTGTCTCAGACCGTCTGTCTGAGACCGTCTGTCTCAGACCGTCTGTCTCAGACCGTCTGTCTCAGGCCGTCTGTCTCGGACCGTCTGTCTCAGGCCGTCTGCTTCATACCGTCTATCTCGTCCCGTCGGTCTCAGACCGTCTGTCTCAGACCGTCTGTTTCATACCGTCTGTCTCAGACCGTCTGTCTCCGACCGTCTGTCTCGGACTGTCTGTCTCGGACGGTCTGTCTCGGACCGTCTGTCTCGGACCGGCTGCCTCGGACCGACTGTCTCGGACCGTCTGTCTTAGACCGTCTGTCTCAGACCGTGTGTCTCAGACCAGCGGTCTCAGACCGTCTGTCTCAGACCGTCTGTTTCATACTGTCTGTCTCACACCGTCTATCTCGTCCCGTCTGTCTCAGAACTTCCGTCTCAGACCGTCTGCCTCAGACCGTCTGTCTCAGAACGTCTGTCACAGACCGTCTGTCTCAGGCCGTCTGTCTCAGACCGTCTGTCTCAGACCGTCTGTTTCATACTGTCTGTCTCACACCGTCTGTCTCAGACCGTCTGTCTGAGACCGTCTGTCTCAGACCGTCTGTCTGAGACCGTCTGTCTCAGACCGTCTGTCTCAGACCGTCTGTCTCAGACCGTCTGTCTCAGACCGTCTGTCTCAGACCGTCCGTCTCAGGCCGTCTGTCTCAGGCCGTCTGTCTCAGACCGTCTGTCTCAGACCGTCTGTCTCAGGACAGCTGTCTCAGACCGTCTGTCTCAGACCGTCTGTTTCATACCGTCTGTCTCAGACCGTCTGTCTCCGACCGTCTGTCTCGGACCGTCTGTCTCGGACGGTCTGTCTCGGACCGTCTGTCTCGCACCGTCTGTCTCAGACCGTCTGTCTCAGAACGTCTATCTCGTCCCGTCTGTCTCAGGCCGTCTGTCTCAGACCGTCTGTCTCAGACCGTCTGTTTCATACTGTCTGTCTCACACCGTCTGTCTCAGACCGTCTGTCTGAGACCGTCTGTCTCAGACCGTCTGTCTCAGACCGTCTGTCTCAGGCCGTCTGTCTCGGACCGTCTGTCTCAGGCCGTCTGCTTCATACCGTCTATCTCGTCCCGTCGGTCTCAGACCGTCTGTCTCAGACCGTCTGTTTCATACCGTCTGTCTCAGACCGTCTGTCTCCGACCGTCTGTCTCGGACTGTCTGTCTCGGACGGTCTGTCTCGGACCGTCTGTCTCGGACCGGCTGCCTCGGACCGACTGTCTCGGACCGTCTGTCTTAGACCGTCTGTCTCAGACCGTGTGTCTCAGACCAGCGGTCTCAGACCGTCTGTCTCAGGCCGTCTGTCTCGGACCGTCTGTCTCAGGCCGTCTGCTTCATACCGTCTATCTCGTCCCGTCGGTCTCAGACCGTCTGTCTCAGACCGTCTGTTTCATACCGTCTGTCTCAGACCGTCTGTCTCCGACCGTCTGTCTCGGACTGTCTGTCTCGGACGGTCTGTCTCGGACCGTCTGTCTCGGACCGGCTGCCTCGGACCGACTGTCTCGGACCGTCTGTCTTAGACCGTCTGTCTCAGACCGTGTGTCTCAGACCAGCGGTCTCAGACCGTCTGTTTCATACTGTCTGTCTCACACCGTCTATCTCGTCCCGTCTGTCTCAGAACTTCCGTCTCAGACCGTCTGCCTCAGACCGTCTGTCTCAGAACGTCTGTCACAGACCGTCTGTCTCAGGCCGTCTGTCTCAGACCGTCTGTCTCAGACCGTCTGTTTCATACTGTCTGTCTCACACCGTCTGTCTCAGACCGTCTGTCTGAGACCGTCTGTCTCAGACCGTCTGTCTGAGACCGTCTGTCTCAGACCGTCTGTCTCAGACCGTCTGTCTCAGACCGTCTGTCTCAGACCGTCCGTCTCAGGCCGTCTGTCTCAGGCCGTCTGTCTCAGACCGTCTGTCTCAGACCGTCTGTCTCAGGACAGCTGTCTCAGACCGTCTGTCTCAGACCGTCTGTTTCATACCGTCTGTCTCAGACCGTCTGTCTCCGACCGTCTGTCTCGGACCGTCTGTCTCGGACGGTCTGTCTCGGACCGTCTGTCTCGCACCGTCTGTCTCAGACCGTCTGTCTCAGAACGTCTATCTCGTCCCGTCTGTCTCAGGCCGTCTGTCTCAGACCGTCTGTCTCAGACCGTCTGTTTCATACTGTCTGTCTCACACCGTCTGTCTCAGACCGTCTGTCTGAGACCGTCTGTCTCAGACCGTCTGTCTCAGACCGTCTGTCTCAGGCCGTCTGTCTCGGACCGTCTGTCTCAGGCCGTCTGCTTCATACCGTCTATCTCGTCCCGTCGGTCTCAGACCGTCTGTCTCAGACCGTCTGTTTCATACCGTCTGTCTCAGACCGTCTGTCTCCGACCGTCTGTCTCGGACTGTCTGTCTCGGACGGTCTGTCTCGGACCGTCTGTCTCGGACCGGCTGCCTCGGACCGACTGTCTCGGACCGTCTGTCTTAGACCGTCTGTCTCAGACCGTGTGTCTCAGACCAGCGGTCTCAGACCGTCTGTCTCAGACCGTCTGTTTCATACTGTCTGTCTCACACCGTCTATCTCGTCCCGTCTGTCTCAGAACTTCCGTCTCAGACCGTCTGCCTCAGACCGTCTGTCTCAGAACGTCTGTCACAGACCGTCTGTCTCAGGCCGTCTGTCTCAGACCGTCTGTCTCAGACCGTCTGTTTCACACTGTCTGTCTCACACCGTCTGTCTCAGACCGTCTGTTTCATACTGTCTGTCTCACACCGTCTGTCTCAGACCGTCTGTCTGAGACCGTCTGTCTCAGACCGTCTGTCTCAGACCGTCTGTCTCGGACCGTCTGTCTCGCACCGTCTGTCTCAGACCGTCTGTCTCAGAACGTCTATCTCGTCCCGTCTGTCTCACACCGTCTGTCCAGACCGTCTGTCTTAGACCGTCAGTCTCAGACCGTCTGTCTCAGACCGTCTGTCTCAGGCCGTCTGTCTCAGGCCGTCTGCCTCAGACCGTCTGTCTCACACCGTCTGTTTCATACTGTCTGTCTCACACCGTCTGTCTCAGACCGTCTGTCTCAGACCGTCTGTCTCAGGCCGTCTGCTTCATACCGTCTATCTCGTCCCGTCGGTCTCAGACCAGCTGCCTCAAACCGTCTGTCTCAGACCGTCTGTTTCATACCGTCTGTCTCAGACCAGCTGTCTCAGACCGTCTGTCTCAGACCGTCTGTTTCATACCGTCTGTCTCACACCGTCTGTCTCAGACCGTCTGTCTTAGACCGTCTGTCTCAGACCGTCTGTCTCAGACTGTCTGTCTCAGAACGTCTGTCACAGACCGTCTGTCTCAGGCCGTCTGTCTCAGACCGTCTGTCTCAGACCGTCTGTTTCATACTGTCTGTCTCACACCGTTTGTCTCAGACCGTCTGTCTGAGACCGTCTGTCTCAGACCGTCTGTCTGAGACCGTCTGTCTCAGACCGTCTGTCTCAGACCGTCTGTCTCAGACCGTCTGTCTCAGACCGTCCGTCTCAGGCCGTCTGTCTCAGGCCGTCTGTCTCAGACCGTCTGTCTCAGAACGTCTATCTCGTCCCGTCTGTCTCAGGCCGTCTGTCTCAGACCGTCTGTCTCAGACCGTCTGTTTCATACTGTCTGTCTCACACCGTCTGTCTCAGACCGTCTGTCTCAGACCGTCTGTCTCAGACCGTCTGTTTCATACGGTCTGTCTCACACCGTCTGTCTCAGACCGTCTGTCTCAGGCCGTCTGCTTCATACCGTCTATCTCGTCGCGTCGGTCTCAGACCAGCTGTCTCAAACCGCCTGTCTCACACCGTCTGTCTCAGACCGTCTGTCTCAGACCGTCTGTTTCATACCGTCTGCCTCAGACCGTCTGTTTCATACCGTCTGTCTCAGACCGTCTGTGTCAGACTGTCTGTCTCAGAACGTCTGTCACAGACCGTCTGTCTCAGGCCGTCTGTCTCAGACCGTCTGTCTCAGACCGTCTGTTTCACACTGTCTGTCTCACACCGTCTGTCTCAGACCGTCTGTTTCATACTGTCTGTCTCACACCGTCTGTCTCAGACCGTCTGTCTGAGACCGTCCGTCTCAGACCGTCTGTGTGAGACCGTCTGTCTCAGACCGTCTGTCTCAGACCGTCTGTCTCGGACCGTCTGTCTCGCACCGTCTGTCTCAGACCGTCTGTCTCAGAACGTCTATCTCGTCCCGTCTGTCTCAGACCGTCTGTCTCAGTACAGCTGTCTCAGACCGTCTGTTTCATACCGTCTGTCTCAGACCGTCTGTCTCCGACCGTCTGTCTCGGACCGTCTGTCTCGGACGGTCTGTCTCGGACCGTCTGTCTCGCACCGTCTGTCTCAGACCGTCTGTCTCAGAACGTCTATCTCGTCCCGTCTGTCTCAGGCCGTCTGTCTCAGACCGTCTGTCTCAGACCGTCTGTCTCAGACCGTCTGTTTCATACTGTCTGTCTCACACCGTCTGTCTCAGACCGTCTGTCTGAGACCGTCTGTCTCAGACCGTCTGTCTCAGACCGTCTGTCTCAGGCCGTCTGTCTCGGACCGTCTGTCTCAGGCCGTCTGCTTCATACCGTCTATCTCGTCCCGTCGGTCTCAGACCAGATGTCTCAAACCGTCTGTCTCAGACCGTCTGTTTCATACCGTCTGTCTCACACCGTCTGTCTCAGACCGTCTGTCTCAGGCCGTCTGCTTCATACCGTCTATCTCGTCCCGTCGGTCTCAGACCAGCTGTCTCAAACCGTCTGTCTCAGGCCGTCTGTTTCATACCGTCTGTCTCAGACCGTCTGTTTCATACCGTCTGTCTCAGACCAGCTGTCTCAGACCGTCTGTCTCAGACCGTCTGTTTCATACCGTCTGTCTCACACCGTCTGTCTCAGACCGTCTGTCTTAGACCGTCTGTTTCATACCGTCTGTCTCAGACCGTCTGTCTCCGACCGTCTGTCTCGGACCGTCTGTCTCGGACGGTCTGTCTCGGACCGTCTGTCTCGCACCGTCTGTCTCAGACCGTCTGTCTCAGACCGTCTGTCTCAGACCGTCTGTCTCAGACCGTCTGTCTCAGAACGTCTATCTCGTCCCGTCGGTCTCAGACCAGCTGTCTCAGACCGTCTGTCTCACACCGTCTGTCTCAGACCGTCTGTCTCAGACCGTCTGCCTCAGACCGTCTGTCTCACACCGTCTATCTCGTCCCGTCTGTCTCAGAACTTACGTCTCAGACCGTCTGCCTCAGACCGTCTGTCTCAGAACGTCTGTCACAGACCGTCTGTCTCAGACCGTCTGTCTCAGACCGTCTGTCTCAGACCGTCTGTCTCAGACCGTCTCTCTCAGACCGTCTGTCTCAGACCGTCTGTCTCAGGCCGTCTGTCTCAGACCGTCTGTCTCAGACCGTCTGTCTCAGGCCGTCTGTCTCAGACCGTCTGTCTCCGACCGTCTGTCTCGGACCGTCCGTCTCGGACGGTCTGTCTCGGACCGTCTGTCTCGTACCGTCTGTCTCAGACCGTCTGTCTCAGAACGTCTATCTCGTCCCGTCTGTCTCAGGCCGTCTGTCTCAGACCGTCTGTCTCAGACCGTCTGTTTCATACTGTCTGTCTCACACCGTCTGTCTCAGACCGTCTGTCTCAGACCGTCTGTCTCAGACCGTCTGTTTCATACGGTCTGTCTCACACCGTCTGTCTCAGACCGTCTGTCTCAGGCCGTCTGCTTCATACCGTCTATCTCGTCGCGTCGGTCTCAGACCAGCTGTCTCAAACCGCCTGTCTCACACCGTCTGTCTCAGAACGTCTGTCTCAGACCGTCTGTTTCATACCGTCTGCCTCAGACCGTCTGTTTCATACCGTCTGTCTCAGACCGTCTGTGTCAGACTGTCTGTCTCAGAACGTCTGTCACAGACCGTCTGTCTCAGGCCGTCTGTCTCAGACCGTCTGTCTCAGACCGTCTGTTTCACACTGTCTGTCTCACACCGTCTGTCTCAGACCGTCTGTTTCATACTGTCTGTCTCACACCGTCTGTCTCAGACCGTCTGTCTCAGACCGTCTGTCTCAGGCCGTCTGCTTCATACCGTCTATCTCGTCCCGTCGGTCTCAGACCAGCTGCCTCAAACCGTCTGTCTCAGACCGTCTGTTTCATACCGTCTGTCTCAGACCAGCTGTCTCAGACCGTCTGTCTCAGACCGTCTGTTTCATACCGTCTGTCTCACACCGTCTGTCTCAGACCGTCTGACTTAGACCGTCTGTCTCAGACCGTCTGTCTCAGACTGTCTGTCTCAGAACGTCTGTCACAGACCGTCTGTCTCAGGCCGTCTGTCTCAGACCGTCTGTCTCAGACCGTCTGTTTCATACTGTCTGTCTCACACCGTCTGTCTCAGACCGTCTGTCTGAGACCGTCTGTCTCAGACCGTCTGTCTGAGACCGTCTGTCTCAGACCGTCTGTCTCAGACCGTCTGTCTCAGACCGTCTGTCTCAGACCGTCTGTCTCAGACAGTCCGTCTCAGGCCGTCTGTCTCAGGCCGTCTGTCTCAGACCGTCTGTCTCAGACCGTCTGTCTCAGGACAGCTGTCTCAGGCCGTCTGTCTCAGACCGTCTGTCTCAGACCGTCTGTTTCATACTGTCTGTCTCACACCGTCTGTCTCAGACCGTCTGTCTGAGACCGTCTGTCTCAGACCGTCTGTCTAAGACCGTCTGTCTCAGATCGTCTGTCTCAGACCGTCTGTCTCAGGCCGTCTGTCTCAGGCCGTCTGCCTCTGACCGTCTGTCTCAGACCGTCTGTCTGAGACCGTCTGTCTCAGACCGTCTGTCTCAGACCGTCTGTCTCAGACCGTCTGTCTCAGGCCGTCTGTCTCAGGCCGTCTGCCTCTGACCGTCTGTCTCACACCGTCTGTCTCAGACCGTCTGTCTCGGACCGTCTGTCTCAGGCCGTCTCTCTTAGACCGTCTGTCTCAGACCGTCTGTCTCAGGCCGTCTGTCTCAGGCCGTCTGTCTCGGACCGTCTGTCTCAGGCCGTCTGCTTCATACCGTCTACCTCGTCCCGTCGGTCTCAGACTAGATGTCTCAAACCGTCTGTCTCAGACCGTCTGTTTCATACCGTCTGTCTCACACCGTCTGTCTCAGACCGTCTGTCTCAGGCCGTCTGCTTCATACCGTCTATCTCGTCCCGTCGGTCTCAGACCAGCTGTCTCAAACCGTCTGTCTCAGGCCGTCTGTTTCATACCGTCTGTCTCAGACCGTCTGTTTCATACCGTCTGTCTCAGACCAGCTGTCTCAGACCGTCTGTCTCAGACCGTCTGTTTCATACCGTCTGTCTCACACCGTCTGTCTCAGACCGTCTGTCTTAGACCGTCTGTTTCATACCGTCTGTCTCAGACCGTCTGTCTCCGACCGTCTGTCTCGGACCGTCTGTCTCGGACGGTCTGTCTCGGACCGTCTGTCTCGCACCGTCTGTCTCAGACCGTCTGTCTCAGACCGTCTGTCTCAGACCGTCTGTCTCAGAACGTCTATCTCGTCCCGTCGGTCTCAGACCAGCTGTCTCAGACCGTCTGTCTCACACCGTCTGTCTCAGACCGTCTGTCTCAGACCGTCTGCCTCAGACCGTCTGTCTCACACCGTCTATCTCGTCCCGTCTGTCTCAGAACTTCCGTCTCAGACCGTCTGCCTCAGACCGTCTGTCTCAGAACGTCTGTCACAGACCGTCTGTCTCAGACCGTCTGTCTCAGACCGTCTGTCTCAGACCGTCTGTCTCAGACCGTCTCTCTCAGACCGTCTGTCTCAGACCGTCTGTCTCAGGCCGTCTGTCTCAGACCGTCTGTTTCATACCGTCTGTCTCACACCGTCTGTCTCAGACCGTCTGTCTCAGGCCGTCTGCTTCATACCGTCTATCTCGTCCCGTCGGTCTCAGACCAGCTGTCTCAAACCGTCTGTCTCAGGCCGTCTGTTTCATACCGTCTGTCTCAGACCGTCTGTTTCATACCGTCTGTCTCAGACCAGCTGTCTCAGACCGTCTGTCTCAGACCGTCTGTTTCATACCGTCTGTCTCACACCGTCTGTCTCAGACCGTCTGTCTTAGACCGTCTGTTTCATACCGTCTGTCTCAGACCGTCTGTCTCCGACCGTCTGTCTCGGACCGTCTGTCTCGGACGGTCTGTCTCGGACCGTCTGTCTCGCACCGTCTGTCTCAGACCGTCTGTCTCAGACCGTCTGTCTCAGACCGTCTGTCTCAGAACGTCTATCTCGTCCCGTCGGTCTCAGACCAGCTGTCTCAGACCGTCTGTCTCACACCGTCTGTCTCAGACCGTCTGTCTCAGACCGTCTGCCTCAGACCGTCTGTCTCACACCGTCTATCTCGTCCCGTCTGTCTCAGAACTTCCGTCTCAGACCGTCTGCCTCAGACCGTCTGTCTCAGAACGTCTGTCACAGACCGTCTGTCTCAGACCGTCTGTCTCAGACCGTCTGTCTCGGACCGTCTGTCTCAGACCGTCTCTCTCAGACCGTCTGTCTCAGACCGTCTGTCTCAGGCCGTCTGTCTCAGACCGTCTGTCTCAGACCGTCTGTCTCAGGCCGTCTGTCTCAGACCGTCTGTCTCCGACCGTCTGTCTCGGACCGTCTGTCTCGGACGGTCTGTCTCGGACCGTCTGTCTCGTACCGTCTGTCTCAGACCGTCTGTCTCAGAACGTCTATCTCGTCCCGTCTGTCTCAGGCCGTCTGTCTCAGACCGTCTGTCTCAGACCGTCTGTTTCATACTGTCTGTCTCACACCGTCTGTCTCAGACCGTCTGTCTCAGACCGTCTGTTTCATACGGTCTGTCTCACACCGTCTGTCTCAGACCGTCTGTCTCAGGCCGTCTGCTTCATACCGTCTATCTCGTCGCGTCGGTCTCAGACCAGCTGTCTCAAACCGTCTGTCTCACACCGTCTGTCTCAGACCGTCTGTCTCAGACCGTCTGTTTCATACCGTCTGCCTCAGACCGTCTGTTTCATACCGTCTGTCTCAGACCGTCTGTGTCAGACTGTCTGTCTCAGAACGTCTGTCACAGACCGTCTGTCTCAGGCCGTCTGTCTCAGACCGTCTGTCTCAGACCGTCTGTTTCACACTGTCTGTCTCACACCGTCTGTCTCAGACCGTCTGTTTCATACTGTCTGTCTCACACCGTCTGTCTCAGACCGTCTGTCTGAGACCGTCCGTCTCAGACCGTCTGTGTGAGACCGTCTGTCTCAGACCGTCTGTCTCAGACCGTCTGTCTCGGACCGTCTGTCTCGCACCGTCTGTCTCAGACCGTCTGTCTCAGAACGTCTATCTCGTCCCGTCTGTCTCAGACCGTCTGTCTCAGACCGTCTGTCTCAGGACAGCTGTCTCAGACCGTCTGTCTCAGACCGTCTGTTTCATACCGTCTGTCTCAGACCGTCTGTCTCCGACCGTCTGTCTCGGACCGTCTGTCTCGGACGGTCTGTCTCGGACAGTCTGTCTCGTACCGTCTGTCTCAGACCGTCTGTCTCAGAACGTCTATCTCGTCCCGTCTGTCTCAGGCCGTCTGTCTCAGACCGTCTGTCTCAGACCGTCTGTTTCATACTGTCTGTCTCACACCGTCTGTCTCAGACCGTCTGTCTCAGACCGTCTGTCTCAGACCGTCTGTCTCAGACCGTCTGTCTCAGACCGTCTGTCTCAGACCGTCTGTTTCATACGGTCTGTCTCACACCGTCTGTCTCAAACCGTCTGTCTCACACCGTCTGTCTCAGACCGTCTGTGTCAGACTGTCTGTCTCAGAACGTCTGTCACAGACCGTCTGTCTCAGGCCGTCTGTCTCAGACCGTCCGTCTCAGACCGTCTGTTTCACACTGTCTGTCTCACACCGTCTGTCTCAGACCGTCTGTTTCATACTGTCTGTCTCACACCGTCTGTCTCAGACCGTCTGTCTGAGACCGTCCGTCTCAGACCGTCTGTGTGAGACCGTCTGTCTCAGACCGTCTGTCTCAGACCGTCTGTCTCAGACCGTCTGTCTCAGGCTGTCTGTCTCAGACCGTCTGTATCAGACCGTCTGTTTCATACTGTCTGTCTCACACCGTCTGTCTCAGACCGTCTGTCTGAGACCGTCTGTCTCAGACCGTCTGTCTCAGACCGTCTGTCTCCGACCGTCTGTCTCGGATTGTCTGTCTCGGACGGTCTGTCTCGGACCGTCTGTCTCGGACCGGCTGCCTCGGACCGACTGTCTCGGACCGTCTGTCTCAGACCGTCTGTCTCAGACCGTGTGTCTCAGACCAGCGGTCTCAGACCGTCTGTCTCAGACCGTCTGTTTCATACTGTCTGTCTCACACCGTCTATCTCGTCCCGTCTGTCTCAGAACTTCCGTCTCAGACCGTCTGCCTCAGACCGTCTGTCTCAGAACGTCTGTCACAGACCGTCTGTCTCAGACCGTCTGTCTCAGGCCGTCTGTCTCAGGCCGTCTGTCTCAGGCCGTCTGTCTCAGACCGTCTGTCTCAGATCGTCTGTTTCATACTGTCTGTCTCACACCGTCTGTCTCAGACCGTCTGTCTCAGACCGTCTGTTTCATACCGTCTGTCTCAGACCGTCTGTCTCCGACCGTCTGTCTCGGACTGTCTGTCTCGGACGGTCTGTCTCGGACCGTCTGTCTCGGACCGGCTGCCTCGTGCCGACTGCCTCGGACCGTCTGTCTTAGACCGTCTGTCTCAGACCGTGTGTCTCAGACCAGCGGTCTCAGACCGTCTGTCTCAGACCGTCTGTTTCATACTGTCTGTCTCACACCGTCTATCTCGTCCCGTCTGTCTCAGAACTTCCGTCTCAGACCATCTGCCTCAGACCGTCTGTCTCAGAACGTCTGTCACAGACCGTCTGTCTCAGGCCGTCTGTCTCAGACCGTCTGTCTCAGACCGTCTGTTTCACACTGTCTGTCTCACACCGTCTGTCTCAGACCGTCTGTTTCATACTGTCTGTCTCACACCGTCTGTCTCAGACCGTCTGTCTGAGACCGTCTGTCTCAGACCGTCTGTCTCAGACCGTCTGTCTCGGACCGTCTGTCTCGCACCGTCTGTCTCAGACCGTCTGTCTCAGAACGTCTATCTCGTCCCGTCTGTCTCAGACCGTCTGTCTCAGACCGTCTGTCTCAGGCGGTCTGCTTCATACCGTCGATCTCGTCCCGTCGGTCTCAGACCAGCTGTCTCAAACCGTCTGTTTCAAACCGTCTGTCTCACACCGTCTGTCTCAGACCGTCTGTCTCCGACCGTCTGTCTCGGACTGTCTGTCTCGGACGGTCTGTCTCGGACCGTCTGTCTCGGACCGGCTGCCTCGGACCGACTGTCTCGGACCGTCTGTCTTAGACCGTCTGTCTCAGACCGTGTGTCTCAGACCAGCGGTCTCAGACCGTCTGTCTCAGACCGTCTGTTTCATACTGTCTGTCTCACACCGTCTATCTCGTCCCGTCTGTCTCAGAACTTCCGTCTCAGACCGTCTGCCTCAGACCGTCTGTCTCAGAACGTCTGTCACAGACCGTCTGTCTCAGGCCGTCTGTCTCAGACCGTCTGTCTCAGACCGTCTGTTTCACACTGTCTGTCTCACACCGTCTGTCTCAGACCGTCTGTTTCATACTGTCTGTCTCACACCGTCTGTCTCAGACCGTCTGTCTGAGACCGTCTGTCTCAGACCGTCTGTCTCAGACCGTCTGTCTCAGGCGGTCTGCTTCATACCGTCTATCTCGTCCCGTCGGTCTCAGACCAGCTGTCTCAAACCGTCTGTCTCAGACCGTCTGTTTCAAACCGTCTGTCTCAGACCAGCTGTCTCAGACCGTCTGTCTCAGACCGTCTGTTTCATACCGTCTGTCTCAGGCCGTCTGTCTCAGGCCATCTGCCTCTGACCGTCTGTCTCACACCGTCTGGCTCAGACCGTCTGTCTCAGGCCGTCTGCCTCAGACCGTCTGTCTCAGACCGTCTATCCCGTCCCGTCTGTCTCAGACCGCCTGTCTCAGAACGTCTATCTCGTCCCGTCGGTCTCAGACCAGCTGCCTCAGACCATCTGTCTCAGACCGTCTGTTTCATACCGTCTGTCTCACACCGTCTGTCCAGACCGTCTGTCTTAGACCGTCTGTCTCAGACCGTCTGTCTCAGACCGTCTGTCTCAGACCGTCTGTCTCAGGCCGTCTGTCTCAGGCCGTCTGCCTCAGACCGTCTGTCTCAGACCGTCTGTTTCATACTGTCTGTCTCACACCGTCTGTCTCAGACCGTCTGTCTCAGACCGTCTGTCTCAGACCGTCTGCCTCAGACCGTCTGTCTCAGACCGTCTATCTCGTCCCGTCTGTCTCAAACCGTCTGTCTCAGAACGTCTATCTCGTCCCGTCGGTCTCAGACCAGCAGTCTCAGACCGTCTGTCTCAGACCGTCTGTCTCAGACCGTCTGTTTCATACGGTCTGTCTCACACCGTCCGTCTCAGACCGTCTGTCTCAGGCGGTCTGCTTCATACCGTCTATCTCGTCCCGTCGGTCTCAGACCAGCTGTCTCAAACCGTCTGTCTCAGACCGTCTGTTTCAAACCGTCTGTCTCAGACCAGCTGTCTCAGACCGTCTGTCTCAGACCGTCTGTCTCAGACCGTCTGTTTCATACCGTCTGTCTCACACCGTCTGTGTCAGACCGTCTGTCTTAGACCGTCTGTCTCAGACCGTCTGTCTCAGACCGTCTGTCTCAGGCCGTCTGTCTCAGGCCATCTGCCTCTGACCGTCTGTCTCACACCGTCTGGCTCAGACCGTCTGTCTCAGGCCGTCTGCCTCAGACCGTCTGTCTCAGACCGTCTATCCCGGCGCGTCTGTCTCAGACCGCCTGTCTCAGAACGTCTATCTCGTCCCGTCGGTCTCAGACCAGCTGCCTCAGACCATCTGTCTCAGACCGTCTGTTTCATACCGTCTGTCTCACACCGTCTGTCCAGACCGTCTGTCTTAGACCGTCTGTTTCAGACCGTCTGTCTCAGACCGTCTGTCTCAGACCGTCTGTCTCAGGCCGTCTGTCTCAGGCCGTCTGCCTCAGACCGTCTGTCTCAGACCGTCTGTTTCATACTGTCTGTCTCACACCGTCTGTCTCAGACCGTCTGTCTCAGACCGTCTGTCTCAGACCGACTGTCTCAGACCGTCTGTTTCAGACCGTCTGCCTCAGACCGTCTGTCTCAGACCGTCTGTTTCATACCGTCTGCCTCACACCGTCTGTTTCATACCGTCTGCCTCACACCGTCTGTCACAGACCGTCTGTCTCAGGCCGTCTGTCTCAGACCGTCTGTCTCGGACCGGCTGTCTCGGACGGTCTGTCTCGGACCGTCTGTCTCAGACCGTCTGTTTCATACCATCTGACTCGGACCGTCTGTATCAGACTGTCTGTCTCAGACCGTCTGTCTCAGACCGTCTGTCTCAGACCGTCTGTCTCAGACCGTCTGTCTCAGTCCGTCTGTCTCAGGCCGTCTGCTTCATACCGTCTATCTCGTCCCGTCGGTCTCAGACCAGCTGTCTCAGACCGTCTGTCTCAGACCGTCTGTTTCATACGGTCTGTCTCACACCGTCTGTCTCAGACCGTCTGTGTCAGACTGTCTGTCTCAGAACGTCTGTCACAGACCGTCTGTCTCAGGCCGTCTGTCTCAGACCGTCTGTCTCAGACCGTCTGTTTCACACTGTCTGTCTCACACCGTCTGTCTCAGACCGTCTGTTTCATACTGTCTGTCTCACACCGTCTGTCTCAGACCGTCTGTCTGAGACCGTCTGTCTCAGACCGTCTGTCTGAGACCGTCTGTCTCAGACCGTCTGTCTCAGACCGTCTGTCTCGGACCGTCTGTCTCGCACCGTCTGTCTCAGACCGTCTGTCCCAGAACGTCTATCTCGTCCCGTCTGTCTCAGACCGTCTGTCTCAGACCGTCTGTCTCAGACCGTCTGTCTCAGACCGTCTGTCTCAGACCGTCTGTCTCAGACCGTCTGTCTCAGGACAGCTGTCTCAGACCGTCTGTCTCAGACCGTCTGTCTCAGACCGTCTGTCTCCGACTGTCTGTCTCGGACCGTCTGTCTCGGACGGTCTGTCTCGGACCGTCTGTCTCGTACCGTCTGTCTCAGACCGTCTGTCTCAGAACGTCTATCTCGTCCCGTCTGTCTCAGGCCGTCTGTCTCAGACCGTCTGTCTCAGACCGTCTGTTTCATACTGTCTGTCTCACACCGTCTGTCTCAGACCGTCTGCCTGAGACCGTCTGTCTCAGACCGTCTGTCTCAGACCGTCTGTCTCAGACCGTCTGTCTCAGACCGTCTGTCTCAGGCTGTCTGTCTCAGACCGTCTGTATCAGACCGTCTGTTTCATACTGTCTGTCTCACACCGTCTGTCTCAGACCGTCTGTCTGAGACCGTCTGTCTCAGACCGTCTGTCTCAGACCGTCTGTCTCCGACCGTCTGTCTCGGATTGTCTGTCTCGGACGGTCTGTCTCGGACCGTCTGTCTCGGACCGGCTGCCTCGGACCGACTGTCTCGGACCGTCTGTCTCAGACCGTCTGTCTCAGACCGTGTGTCTCAGACCAGCGGTCTCAGACCGTCTGTCTCAGACCGTCTGTTTCATACTGTCTGTCTCACACCGTCTATCTCGTCCCGTCTGTCTCAGAACTTCCGTCTCAGACCGTCTGCCTCAGACCGTCTGTCTCAGAACGTCTGTCACAGACCGTCTGTCTCAGACCGTCTGTCTCAGACCGTCTCTCTCAGACCGTCTGTCTCAGACCGTCTGTTTCATACGGTCTGTCTCACACCGTCTGTCTCAGACCGTCTGTCTCAGGCCGTCTGCTTCATACCGTCTATCTCGTCCCGTCGGTCTCAGACCAGCTGTCTCAAACCGTCTGTCTCACACCGTCTGTCTCAGACCGTCTGTCTCAGACCGTCTGTTTCATACCGTCTGTCTCAGACCGTCTGTTTCATACCGTCTGTCTCAGAACGTCTGTGTCAGACTGTCTGTCTCAGAACGTCTGTCACAGACCGTCTGTCTCAGGCCGTCTGTCTCAGACCGTCTGTCTCAGACCGTCTGTTTCACACTGTCTGTCTCACACCGTCTGTCTCAGACCGTCTGTCTCAGACCGTCTGTCTCAGGACAGCTGTCTCAGACCGTCTGTCTCAGACCGTCTGTTTCATACCGTCTGTCTCAGACCGTCTGTCTCCGACCGTCTGTCTCCGACCGTCTGTCTCGGACCGTCTGTCTCGGACGGTCTGTCTCGGACCGTCTGTCTCGTACCGTCTGTCTCAGACCGTCTGGCTCAGAACGTCTATCTCGTCCCGTCTGTCTCAGGCCGTCTGTCTCAGACCGTCTGTCTCAGACCGTCTGTTTCATACTGTCTGTCTCACACCGTCTGTCTCAGACCGTCTGTCTCAGACCGTCTGTCTCAGACCGTCTGTCTCAGACCGTCTGTCTCAGACCGTCTGTTTCATACGGTCTGTCTCACACCGTCTGTCTCAGACCGTCTGTCTCAGGCCGTCTGCTTCATACCGTCTATCTCGTCCCGTCGGTCTCAGACCAGCTGTCTCAAACCGTCTGTCTCACACCGTCTGTCTCAGACCGTCTGTCTCAGACCGTCTGTCTCAGGCCGTCTGTCTCAGGCCGTCTGCCTCTGACCGTCTGACTCACACCGTCTGTCTCAGACCGTCTGTCGTAGACCGTCTGTCTCAGACCGTCTGTCTCAGACCGTCTGTCTCAGGCCGTCTGTCTCAGACCGTCTGTCTCAGACCGTCTGTCTCAGGACAGCTGTCTCAGACCGTCTGTCTCAGACCGTCTGTTTCATACCGTCTGTCTCAGACCGTCTGTCTCGGACCGTCTGTCTCGGACGGTCTGTCTCGGACCGTCTGTCTCGTACCGTCTGTCTCAGACCGTCTGTCTCAGAACGTCTATCTCGTCCCGTCTGTCTCAGGCCGTCTGTCTCAGACCGTCTGTCTCAGACCGTCTGTCTCAGACCGTCTGTCTGAGACCGTCTGTCTCAGACCGTCTGTCTCGGACTGTCTGTCTCGGACGGTCTGTCTCGGACCGTCTGTCTCGGACCGGCTGCCTCGGACCGACTGTCTCGGACCGTCTGTCTCAGACCGTCTGTCTCAGACCGTGTGTCTCAGACCAGCGGTCTCAGACCGTCTGTCTCAGACCGTCTGTTTCATACTGTCTGTCTCACACCGTCTATCTCGTCCCGTCTGTCTCAGAACTTCCGTCTCAGACCGTCTGCCTCAGACCGTCTGTCTCAGAACGTCTGTCACAGACCGTCTGTCTCAGGCCGTCTGTCTCAGACCGTCTGTCTCAGACCGTCTGTTTCACACTGTCTGTCGCACACCGTCTGTCTCAGACCGTCTGTTTCATACTGTCTGTCTCACACCGTCTGTCTCAGACCTGCTGTCTGAGACCGTCTGTCTCAGACCGTCTGTCTGAGACCGTCTGTCTCAGACCGTCTGTCTCAGACCGTCTGTCTCAGACCGTCTGTCTCGGACCGTCTGTCTCGCACCGTCTGTCTCAGACCGTCTGTCTCAGAACCTCTATCTCGTCCCGTCTGTCTCAGACCGTCTGTCTCAGACCGTCTGTCTCAGGCGGTCTGCTTCGTACCGTCTATCTCGTCCCGTCGGTCTCAGACCAGCTGTCTCAAACCGTCTGTCTCAGACCGTCTGTTTCAAACCGTCTGTCTCAGACCAGCTGTCTCAGACCGTCTGTCTCAGACCGTCTGTTTCATACCGTCTGTCTCACACCGTCTGTCTCAGACCGTCTGTCTTAGACCGTCTGTCTCAGACCGTCTGTCTCAGACCGTCTGTCTCAGACCGTCTGTCTCAGGCCGTCTGTCTCAGGCCGTCTGCCTCAGACCGTCTGTCTCAGACCGTCTGTTTCATACTGTCTGTCTCACACCGTCTGTCTCAGACCGTCTGTCTCAGACCGTCTGTCTCAGACCGTCTGTCTCAGACCGTCTGTCTCAGACCGTCTGTTTCAGACCGTCTGCCTCAGACCGTCTGTCTCAGACCGTCTGTTTCATACCGTCTGCCTCACACCGTCTGTTTCATACCGTCTGCCTCACACCGTCTGTCTCGGACCGTCTGTCTCAGACCGTCTGTCTCAGGCCGTCTGTCTCAGGCCGTCTGTCTCAGACCGTCTGTCTCAGACCGTCCGTCTCAGGCCGTCTGTCTCAGGCCGTCTGCCTCTGACCATCTGTCTCACACCGTCTGTCTCAGACCGTCTGTCTTAGACCGTCTGTCTCAGACCGTCTGTCTCAGGCCGTCTGTCTCAGACCGTCTGTCTCAGACCGTCTGTCTCAGGACAGCTGTCTCAGACAGTCTGTCTCAGACCGTCTGTTTCATACCGTCTGTCTCAGACCGTCTGTCTCCGACCGTCTGTCTCGGACCGTCTGTCTCGGACAGTCTGTCTCGGACCGTCTGTCTCGCACCGTCTGTCTCAGACCGTCTGTCTCAGAACGTCTACCTCGTCCCGTCTGTCTCAGGCCGTCTGTCTCAGACCGTCTGTCTCAGACCGTCTGTCTCAGGACAGCTGTCTCAGACCGTCTGTCTCAGACCGCCTGTTTCATACCGTCTGTCTCAGACCGTCTGTCTCCGACCGTCTGCCTCGGACCGTCTGTCTCGGACGGTCTGTCTCGGACCGTCTGTCTCGCACCGTCTGTCTCAGACCGTCTGTCTCAGACCGTCTGTCTCAGAACGTCTATCTCGTCCCGTCTGTCTCAGGCCGTCTGTCTCAGACCGTCTGTCTCGGACCGTCTGTCTCAGACCGTCTGTTTCATACCATCTGACTCGGACCGTCTGTATCAGACTGTCTGTCTCAGACCGTCTGTCTCAGACCGTCTGTCTCAGACCGTCTGTCTCAGACCGTCTGTTTCATACGGTCTGTCTCACACCGTCTGTCTCAGACCGTCTGTCTCAGGCCGTCTGCTTCATACCGTCTATCTCGTCCCGTCGGTCTCAGACCAGCTGTCTCAGACCGTCTGTCTCAGACCGTCTGTTTCATACGGTCTGTCTCACACCGTCTGTCTCAGACCGTCTGTCTCAGGCCGTCTGCTTCATACCGTCTATCTCGTCCCGTCGGTCTCAGACCGTCTGTCTCAGGCCGTCTGTCTCAGACCGTCTGTCTCAGACCGTCTGTTTCATACTGTCTGTCTCACACCGTCTGTCTCAGACCGTCTGCCTGAGACCGTCTGTCTCAGACCGTCTGTCTCAGACCGTCTGTCTCAGACCGTCTGTCTCAGGCTGTCTGTCTCAGACCGTCTGTATCAGACCGTCTGTTTCATACTGTCTGTCTCACACCGTCTGTCTCGGACCGTCTGTCTGAGACCGTCTGTCTCAGACCGTCTGTCTCAGGACAGCTGTCTCAGACCGTCTGTCTCAGACCGTCTGTTTCATACCGTCTGTCTCAGACCGTCTGTCTCCGACTGTCTGTCTCGGACTGTCTGTCTCGGACGGTCTGTCTCGGACCGTCTGTCTCGGACCGGCTGCCTCGGACCGACTGTCTCGTCCCGTCTGTCTCAGAACTTCCGTCTCAGACCGTCTGCCTCAGACCGTCTGTCTCAGAACGTCTGTCACAGACCGTCTGTCTCAGACCGTCTGTCTCAGACCGTCTGTCTCAGACCGTCTCTCTCAGACCGTCTGTCTCAGTCCGTCTGTCTCAGACCGTCTGTCTCAGGCCGTCTGCCTCAGACCGTCTGTCTCAGACCGTCTATCTCGTCCCGTCTGTCTCAGACCGTCTGTCTCAGAACGTCTATCTCGTCCCGTCGGTCTCAGACCAGCAGTCTCAGACCGTCTGTCTCAGACCGTCTGTCTCAGACCGTCTGTCTCACACCGTCCGTCTCAGACCGTCTGTCTCAGGCGGTCTGCTTCATACCGTCTATCTCGTCCCGTCGGTCTCAGACCAGCTGTCTCAAACCGTCTGTCTCAGACCGTCTGTTTCAAACCGTCTGTCTCAGACCAGCTGTCTCAGACCGTCTGTCTCAGACCGTCTGTTTCGTACCGTCTGTCTCACACCGTCTGTCTCAGACCGTCTGTCTTAGACCGTCTGTCTCAGACCGTCTGTCTCAGACCGTCTGTCTCAGGCCGTCTGTCTCAGGCCATCTGCCTCTGACCGTCTGTCTCACACCGTCTGGCTCAGACCGTCTGTCTCAGGCCGTCTGCCTCAGACCGTCTGTCTCAGTCCGTCTATCCCGTCCCGTCTGTCTCAGACCGCCTGTCTCAGAACGTCTATCTCGTCCCGTCGGTCTCAGACCAGCTGCCTCAGACCATCTGTCTCAGACCGTCTGTTTCATACCGTCTGTCTCACACCGTCTGTCCAGACCGTCTGTCTTAGACCGCCTGTCTCAGACCGTCTGTCTCAGACCGTCTATCTCGTCCCGTCTGTCTCAGACCGTCTGTCTCAGAACGTCTATCTCGTCCCGTCGGTCTCAGACCAGCAGTCTCAGACCGTCTGTCTCAGACCGTCTGTCTCAGACCGTCTGTCTCAGACCGTCTGTTTCATACGGTCTGTCTCACACCGTCCGTCTCAGACCGTCTGTCTCAGGCGGTCTGCTTCATACCGTCTATCTCGTCCCGTCGGTCTCAGACCAGCTGTCTCAAACCGTCTGTCTCAGACCGTCTGTTTCAAACCGTCTGTCTCAGACCAGTTGTCTCAGACCGTCTGTCTCAGACCGTCTGTTTCATACCGTCTGTCTCACACCGTCTGTCTCAGACCGTCTGTCTTAGACCGTCTGTCTCAGACCGTCTGTCTCAGACCGTCTGTCTCAGGCCGTCTGTCTCAGGCCATCTGCCTCTGACCGTCTGTCTCACACCGTCTGGCTCAGACCGTCTGTCTCAGGCCGTCTGCCTCAGACCGTCTGTCTCAGACCGTCTATCCTGTCCCGTCTGTCTCAGACCGCCTGTCTCAGAACGTCTATCTCGTCCCGTCGGTCTCAGACCAGCTGCCTCAGACCATCTGTCTCAGACCGTCTGTTTCATACCGTCTGTCTCACACCGTCTGTCCAGACCGTCTGTGTTAGACCGTCTGTCTCAGACCGTCTGTCTCAGACCGTCTGTCTCAGACCGTCTGTCTCAGGCCGTCTGTCTCAGGCCGTCTGCCTCAGACCGTCTGTCTCAGACCGTCTGTTTCATACTGTCTGTCTCACACCGTCTGTCTCAGACCGTCTGTCTCAGACCGTCTGTCTCAGACCGTCTGTCTCAGACCGTCTGTCTCAGACGGTCTGTTTCAGACCGTCTGCCTCAGACCGTCTGTCTCAGACCGTCTGTTTCATACCGTCTGCCTCACACCGTCTGTTTCATACCGTCTGCCTCACACCGTCTGTCACAGACCGTCTGTCTCAGGCCGTCTGTCTCAGACCGTCTGTCTCGGACCGGCTGTCTCGGACGGTCTGTCTCGGACCGTCTGTCTCAGACCGTCTGTTTCATACCATCTGACTCGGACCGTCTGTATCAGACTGTCTGTCTCAGACCGTCTGTCTCAGACCGTCTGTCTCAGACCCTCTGTCTCAGACCGTCTGTCTCAGACCGTCTGTCTCAGACCGTCTGTCTCAGACCGTCTGTCTCAGACCGTCTGTCTCAGACCGTCTGTCTCAGACCGTCTGTCTCAGACCGTCTGTCTCAGACCGTCTGTTTCATACGGTCTGTCTCACACCGTCTGTCTCAGACCGTCTGTCTCAGACCGTCTGTCTCAGGCCGTCTGCTTCATACCGTCTATCTCGTCCCGTCGGTCTCAGACCAGCTGTCTCAGACCGTCTGTCTCAGACCGTCTGTTTCATACGGTCTGTCTCACACCGTCTGTCTCAGACCGTCTGTCTCAGGCCGTCTGCTTCATACCGTCTATCTCGTCCCGTCGGTCTCAGACCAGCTGCCTCAAACCGTCTGTCTCAGACCGTCTGTTTCATACCGTCTGTCTCAGACCAGCTGTCTCAGACCGTCTGTCTCAGACCGTCTGTTTCATACCGTCTGTCTCACACCGTCTGTCTCAGACCGTCTGTCTTAGACCGTCTGTCTCAGACCGTCTGTCTCAGACTGTCTCTCTCCTAACGTCTGTCACAGACCATCTGTCTCAGGCCGTCTGTCTCAGACCGTCTGTTTCATACTGTCTGTCTCACACCGTCTGTCTCAGACCGTCTGTCTGAGACCGTCTGTCTCAGACCGTCTATCTCGTCCCGTCGGTCTCAGACCAGCTCTCTCAAACCGTCTGTCTCAGACCGTCTGTTTCATACCGTCTGTCTCAGACCGTCTGTTTCATACCGTCTGTCTCACACCGTCTGTCTCAGACCGTCTGTCTGAGACCGTCTGTCTCAGACCGTCTATCTCGTCCCGTCGGTCTCAGACCAGCTGTCTCAAACCGTCTGTCTCAGACCGTCTGTCTCACACCGTCTGTCTCAGACCGTCTGTCTCAGGCCGTCTGTCTCGGACCGTCTGTCTCAGGCCGTCTGCTTCATACCGTCTATCTCGTCCCGTCGGTCTCAGACCAGCTCTCTCAAACCGTCTGTCTCAGACCGTCTGTTTCATACGGTCTGTCTCAGACCGTCTGTTTCATACCGTCTGTCTCAGACCAGCTGTCTCAGACCGTCTGTCTCAGACCGTCTGTTTCATACCGTCTGTCTCACACCGTCTGTCTCAGACAGTCTGTCTTAGACCGTCTGTTTCATACCGTCTGTCTCAGACCGTCTGTCTCCGACCGTCTGTCTCGGACCGTCTGTCTCGGACGGTCTGTCTCGGACCGTCTGTCTCGCACCGTCTGTCTCAGACCGTCTGTCTCAGACCGTCTGTCTCAGACCGTCTGTCTCAGACCGTCTGTCTCAGAACGTCTATCTCGTCCCGTCGGTCTCAGACCAGCTGCCTCAGACCATCTGTCTCAGACCGTCTGTTTCATACCGTCTGTCTCACACCGTCTGTCCAGACCGTCTGTCTTAGACCGCCTGTCTCAGACCGTCTGTCTCAGACCGTCTATCTCGTCCCGTCTGTCTCAGACCGTCTGTCTCAGAACGTCTATCTCGTCCCGTCGGTCTCAGACCAGCAGTCTCAGACCGTCTGTCTCAGACCGTCTGTCTCAGACCGTCTGTTTCATACGGTCTGTCTCACACCGTCCGTCTCAGACCGTCTGTCTCAGGCGGTCTGCTTCATACCGTCTATCTCGTCCCGTCGGTCTCAGACCAGCTGTCTCAAACCGTCTGTCTCAGACCGTCTGTTTCAAACCGTCTGTCTCAGACCAGTTGTCTCAGACCGTCTGTCTCAGACCGTCTGTTTCATACCGTCTGTCTCACACCGTCTGTCTCAGACCGTCTGTCTTAGACCGTCTGTCTCAGACCGTCTGTCTCAGACCGTCTGTCTCAGGCCGTCTGTCTCAGGCCATCTGCCTCTGACCGTCTGTCTCACACCGTCTGGCTCAGACCGTCTGTCTCAGGCCGTCTGCCTCAGACCGTCTGTCTCAGACCGTCTATCCCGTCCCGTCTGTCTCAGACCGCCTGTCTCAGAACGTCTATCTCGTCCCGTCGGTCTCAGACCAGCTGCCTCAGACCATCTGTCTCAGACCGTCTGTTTCATACCGTCTGTCTCACACCGTCTGTCCAGACCGTCTGTGTTAGACCGTCTGTCTCAGACCGTCTGTCTCAGACCGTCTGTCTCAGACCGTCTGTCTCAGGCCGTCTGTCTCAGGCCGTCTGCCTCAGACCGTCTGTCTCAGACCGTCTGTTTCATACTGTCTGTCTCACACCGTCTGTCTCAGACCGTCTGTCTCAGACCGTCTGTCTCAGACCGTCTGTCTCAGACCGTCTGTCTCAGACGGTCTGTTTCAGACCGTCTGCCTCAGACCGTCTGTCTCAGACCGTCTGTTTCATACCGTCTGCCTCACACCGTCTGTTTCATACCGTCTGCCTCACACCGTCTGTCACAGACCGTCTGTCTCAGGCCGTCTGTCTCAGACCGTCTGTCTCGGACCGGCTGTCTCGGACGGTCTGTCTCGGACCGTCTGTCTCAGACCGTCTGTTTCATACCATCTGACTCGGACCGTCTGTATCAGACTGTCTGTCTCAGACCGTCTGTCTCAGATCGTCTGTCTCAGACCCTCTGTCTCAGACCGTCTGTCTCAGACCGTCTGTCTCAGACCGTCTGTCTCAGACCGTCTGTCTCAGACCGTCTGTCTCAGACCGTCTGTCTCAGACCGTCTGTCTCAGACCGTCTGTCTCAGACCGTCTGTCTCAGACCGTCTGTCTCAGACCGTCTGTTTCATACGGTCTGTCTCACACCGTCTGTCTCAGACCGTCTGTCTCAGACCGTCTGTCTCAGGCCGTCTGCTTCATACCGTCTATCTCGTCCCGTCGGTCTCAGACCAGCTGTCTCAGACCGTCTGTCTCAGACCGTCTGTTTCATACGGTCTGTCTCACACCGTCTGTCTCAGACCGTCTGTCTCAGGCCGTCTGCTTCATACCGTCTATCTCGTCCCGTCGGTCTCAGACCAGCTGCCTCAAACCGTCTGTCTCAGACCGTCTGTTTCATACCGTCTGTCTCAGACCAGCTGTCTCAGACCGTCTGTCTCAGACCGTCTGTTTCATACCGTCTGTCTCACACCGTCTGTCTCAGACCGTCTGTCTTAGACCGTCTGTCTCAGACCGTCTGTCTCAGACTGTCTCTCTCCTAACGTCTGTCACAGACCATCTGTCTCAGGCCGTCTGTCTCAGACCGTCTGTTTCATACTGTCTGTCTCACACCGTCTGTCTCAGACCGTCTGTCTGAGACCGTCTGTCTCAGACCGTCTATCTCGTCCCGTCGGTCTCAGACCAGCTCTCTCAAACCGTCTGTCTCAGACCGTCTGTTTCATACCGTCTGTCTCAGACCGTCTGTTTCATACCGTCTGTCTCACACCGTCTGTCTCAGACCGTCTGTCTGAGACCGTCTGTCTCAGACCGTCTATCTCGTCCCGTCGGTCTCAGACCAGCTCTCTCAAACCGTCTGTCTCAGACCGTCTGTCTCACACCGTCTGTCTCAGACCGTCTGTCTCAGGCCGTCTGTCTCGGACCGTCTGTCTCAGGCCGTCTGCTTCATACCGTCTATCTCGTCCCGTCGGTCTCAGACCAGCTCTCTCAAACCGTCTGTCTCAGACCGTCTGTTTCATACGGTCTGTCTCAGACCGTCTGTTTCATACCGTCTGTCTCAGACCAGCTGTCTCAGACCGTCTGTCTCAGACCGTCTGTTTCATACCGTCTGTCTCACACCGTCTGTCTCAGACAGTCTGTCTTAGACCGTCTGTTTCATACCGTCTGTCTCAGACCGTCTGTCTCGGACCGTCTGTCTCGGACGGTCTGTCTCGGACCGTCTGTCTCGCACCGTCTGTCTCAGACCGTCTGTCTCAGACCGTCTGTCTCAGACCGTCTGTCTCAGACCGTCTGTCTCAGAACGTCTATCTCGTCCCGTCGGTCTCAGACCAGCTGTCTCAGACCGTCTGTCTCACACCCTCTGTCTCAGACCGTCTGTCTCAGACCGTCTGCCTCAGACCGTCTGTCTCACACCGTCTATCTCGTCCCGTCTGTCTCAGAACTTCCGTCTCAGACCGTCTGCCTCAGACCGTCTGTCTCAGAACGTCTGTCACAGACCGTCTGTCTCAGACCGTCTGTCTCAGACCGTCTGTCTCAGACCGTCTGTCTCAGACCGTCTCTCTCAGACCGTCTGTCTCAGACCGTCTGTCTCAGGCCGTCTGTCTCAGACCGTCTGTCTCAGACCGTCTGTCTCAGACCGTCTGTCTCAGGCCGTCTGTCTCAGGCCGTCTGCCTCTGACCGTCTGTCTCACACCGTCTGTCTCAGACCGTCTGTCTTAGACCGTCTGTCTCAGACCGTCTGTCTCAGGCCGTCTGTCTCAGACCGTCTGTCTCAGACCGTCTGTCTCAGGACAGCTGTCTCAGACCGTCTGTCTCAGACCGTCTGTTTCATACCGTCTGTCTCAGACCGTCTGTCTCCGACCGTCTGTCTCGGACCGTCTGTCTCAGACCGTCTGTCTCAGACCGTCTGTTTCATACGGTCTGTCTCACACCGTCTGTCTCAGACCGTCTGTCTCAGGCCGTCTGCTTCATACCGTCTATCTCGACCCGTCGGTCTCAGACCAGCTGTCTCAAACCGTCTGTCTCACATCGTCTGTCTCAGACCGTCTGTCTCAGACCGTCTGTTTCATACCGTCTGTCTCAGACCGTCTGTTTCATACCGTCTGTCTCAGACCGTCTGTCTCCGACCGTCTGTCTCAGGCCGTCTGTCTCAGGCCGTCTGCCTCTGACCGTCTGTCCCACACCGTCTGTCTCAGACCGTCTGTCTTAGACCGTCTGTCTCAGACCGTCTGTCTCAGGCCGTCTGTCTCAGACCGTCTGTCTCAGACCGTCTGTCTCAGGACAGCTGTCTCAGACCGTCTGTCTCAGACCGTCTGTTTCATACCGTCTGTCTCAGACTTTCTGTCTCCGACCGTCTGTCTCGGACCGTCTGTCTCGGACGGTATGTCTCGGACCGTCTGTCTCGTACCGTCTGTCTCAGCACGTCTATCTCGTCCCGTCTGTCTCAGGCCGTCTGTCTCAGACCGTCTGTTTCATACTGTCTGTCTCACACCGTCTGTCTCAGACCGTCTGTCTGAGACCGTCTGTCTCAGACCGTCTGTCTGAGACCGTCTGTCTCAGGCCGTCTGTCTCAGACCGTCTGTCTCGGACCGGCTGTCTCGGACGGTCTGTCTCGGACCGTCTGTCTCAGACCGTCTGTTTCATACCATCTGACTCGGACCGTCTGTATCAGACTGTCTGTCTCAGACCGTCTGTCTCAGACCGTCTGTCTCAGACCGTCTGTCTCAGACCGTCTGTCTCAGACCGTCTGTCTCAGACCGTCTGTCTCAGACCGTCTGTCTCAGACCGTCTGTCTCAGACCGTCTGTCTCAGACCGTCTGTCTCAGACCGTCTGTCTCAGACCGTCTGTCTCAGACCGTCTGTTTCATACGGTCTGTCTCACACCGTCTGTCTCAGACCGTCTGTCTCAGACCGTCTGTCTCAGGCCGTCTGCTTCATACCGTCTATCTCGTCCCGTCGGTCTCAGACCAGCTGTCTCAGACCGTCTGTCTCAGACCGTCTGTTTCATACGGTCTGTCTCACACCGTCTGTCTCAGACCGTCTGTCTCAGGCCGTCTGCTTCATACCGTCTATCTCGTCCCGTCGGTCTCAGACCAGCTGCCTCAAACCGTCTGTCTCAGACCGTCTGTTTCATACCGTCTGTCTCAGACCAGCTGTCTCAGACCGTCTGTCTCAGACCGTCTGTTTCATACCGTCTGTCTCACACCGTCTGTCTCAGACCGTCTGTCTTAGACCGTCTGTCTCAGACCGTCTGTCTCAGACTGTCTGTCTCCTAACGTCTGTCACAGACCATCTGTCTCAGGCCGTCTGTCTCAGACCGTCTGTTTCATACTGTCTGTCTCACACCGTCTGTCTCAGACCGTCTGTCTGAGACCGTCTGTCTCAGACCGTCTGTCTGAGACCGTCTGTCTCAGACCGTCTATCTCGTCCCGTCGGTCTCAGACCAGCTCTCTCAAACCGTCTGTCTCAGACCGTCTGTTTCATACCGTCTGTCTCAGACCGTCTGTTTCATACCGTCTGTCTCACACCGTCTGTCTCAGACCGTCTGTCTGAGACCGTCTGTCTCAGACCGTCTATCTCGTCCCGTCGGTCTCAGACCAGCTCTCTCAAACCGTCTGTCTCAGACCGTCTGTCTCACACCGTCTGTCTCAGACCGTCTGTCTCAGGCCGTCTGTCTCGGACCGTCTGTCTCAGGCCGTCTGCTTCATACCGTCTATCTCGTCCCGTCGGTCTCAGACCAGCTCTCTCAAACCGTCTGTCTCAGACCGTCTGTTTCATACGGTCTGTCTCAGACCGTCTGTTTCATACCGTCTGTCTCAGACCAGCTGTCTCAGACCGTCTGTCTCAGACCGTCTGTTTCATACCGTCTGTCTCACACCGTCTGTCTCAGACAGTCTGTCTTAGACCGTCTGTTTCATACCGTCTGTCTCAGACCGTCTGTCTCCGACCGTCTGTCTCGGACCGTCTGTCTCGGACGGTCTGTCTCGGACCGTCTGTCTCGCACCGTCTGTCTCAGACCGTCTGTCTCACACCGTCTGTCTCAGACCGTCTGTCTCAGACCGTCTGTCTCAGACCGTCTGTCCCAGAACGTCTATCTCGTCCCGTCGGTCTCAGACCAGCTGTCTCAGACCGTCTGTCTCACACCCTCTGTCTCAGACCGTCTGTCTCAGACCGTCTGCCTCAGACCGTCTGTCTCACACCGTCTATCTCGTCCCGTCTGTCTCAGAACTTCCGTCTCAGACCGTCTGCCTCAGACCGTCTGTCTCAGAACGTCTGTCACAGACCGTCTGTCTCAGACCGTCTGTCTCAGACCGTCTGTCTCAGACCGTCTGTCTCAGACCGTCTCTCTCAGACCGCCTGTCTCAGACCGTCTGTCTCAGGCCGTCTGTCTCAGGCCGTCTGTCTCAGGCCGTCTGCCTCTGACCGTCTGTCCCACACCGTCTGTCTCAGACCGTCTGTCTTAGACCGTCTGTCTCAGACCGTCTGTCTCAGGCCGTCTGTCTCAGACCGTCTGTCTCAGACCGTCTGTCTCAGGACAGCTGTCTCAGACCGTCTGTCTCAGACCGTCTGTTTCATACCGTCTGTCTCAGACTTTCTGTCTCCGACCGTCTGTCTCGGACCGTCTGTCTCGGACGGTCTGTCTCGGACCGTCTGTCTCGTACCGTCTGTCTCAGCACGTCTATCTCGTCCCGTCTGTCTCAGGCCGTCTGTCTCAGACCGTCTGTCTCAGACCGTCTGTTTCATACTGTCTGTCTCACACCGTCTGTCTCAGACCGTCTGTCTGAGACCGTCTGTCTCAGACCGTCTGTCTGAGACCGTCTGTCTCAGACCGTCTATCTCGTCCCGTCGGTCTCAGACCAGCTCTCTCAAACCGTCTGTCTCAGACCGTCTGTTTCATACCGTCTGTCTCAGACCGTCTGTTTCATACCGTCTGTCTCACACCGTCTGTCTCAGACCGTCTGTCTGAGACCGTCTGTCTCAGACCGTCTATCTCGTCCCGTCGGTCTCAGACCAGCTCTCTCAAACCGTCTGTCTCAGACCGTCTGTCTCACACCGTCTGTCTCAGACCGTCTGCCTCAGGCCGTCTGTCTCGGACCGTCTGTCTCAGGCCGTCTGCTTCATACCGTCTATCTCGTCCCGTCGGTCTCAGACCAGCTCTCTCAAACCGTCTGTCTCAGACCGTCTGTTTCATACGGTCTGTCTCAGACCGTCTGTTTCATACCGTCTGTCTCAGACCAGCTGTCTCAGACCGTCTGTCTCAGACCGTCTGTCTCACACCGTCTATCTCGTCCCGTCTGTCTCAGAACTTCCGTCTCAGACCGTCTGCCTCAGACCGTCTGTCTCAGCACGTCTGTCACAGACCGTCTGTCTCAGACCGTCTGTCTCAGACCGTCTGTCTCAGACCGTCTGTCTCAGACCGTCTCTCTCAGACCGTCTGTCTCAGACCGTCTGTCTCAGGCCGTCTGTCTCAGACCGTCTGTCTCAGACCGTCTGTCTCAGACCGTCTGTCTCAGGCCGTCTGTCTCAGGCCGTCTGCCTCTGACCGTCTGTCTCACACCGTCTGTCTCAGACCGTCTGTCTTAGACCGTCTGTCTCAGACCGTCTGTCTCAGGCCGTCTGTCTCAGACCGTCTGTCTCAGACCGTCTGTCTCAGGACAGCTGTCTCAGACCGTCTGTCTCAGACCGTCTGTTTCATACCGTTTGTCTCAGACCGTCTGTCTCCGACCGTCTGTCTCGGACCGTCTGTCTCAGACCGTCTGTCTCAGACCGTCTGTTTCATACGGTCTGTCTCACACCGTCTGTCTCAGACCGTCTGTCTCAGGCCGTCTGCTTCATACCGTCTATCTCGACCCGTCGGTCTCAGACCAGCTGTCTCAAACCGTCTGTCTCACACCGTCTGTCTCAGACCGTCTGTCTCAGACCGTCTGTTTCATACTGTCTGTCTCACACCGTCTGTCTCAGACCGTCTGTCTGAGACCGTCTGTCTCAGACCGTCTGTCTGAGACCGTCTGTCTCAGACCGTCTATCTCGTCCCGTCGGTCTCAGACCAGCTCTCTCAAACCGTCTGTCTCAGACCGTCTGTTTCATACCGTCTGTCTCAGACCGTCTGTTTCATACCGTCTGTCTCACACCGTCTGTCTCAGACCGTCTGTCTGAGACCGTCTGTCTCAGACCGTCTATCTCGTCCCGTCGGTCTCAGACCAGCTCTCTCAAACCGTCTGTCTCAGACCGTCTGTCTCACACCGTCTGTCTCAGACCGTCTGCCTCAGGCCGTCTGTCTCGGACCGTCTGTCTCAGGCCGTCTGCTTCATACCGTCTATCTCGTCCCGTCGGTCTCAGACCAGCTCTCTCAAACCGTCTGTCTCAGACCGTCTGTTTCATACGGTCTGTCTCAGACCGTCTGTTTCATACCGTCTGTCTCAGACCAGCTGTCTCAGACCGTCTGTCTCACACCGTCTATCTCGTCCCGTCTGTCTCAGAACTTCCGTCTCAGACCGTCTGCCTCAGACCGTCTGTCTCAGCACGTCTGTCACAGACCGTCTGTCTCAGACCGTCTGTCTCAGACCGTCTGTCTCAGACCGTCTGTCTCAGACCGTCTCTCTCAGACCGTCTGTCTCAGACCGTCTGTCTCAGGCCGTCTGTCTCAGACCGTCTGTCTCAGACCGTCTGTCTCAGACCGTCTGTCTCAGGCCGTCTGTCTCAGGCCGTCTGCCTCTGACCGTCTGTCTCACACCGTCTGTCTCAGACCGTCTGTCTTAGACCGTCTGTCTCAGACCGTCTGTCTCAGGCCGTCTGTCTCAGACCGTCTGTCTCAGACCGTCTGTCTCAGGACAGCTGTCTCAGACCGTCTGTCTCAGACCGTCTGTTTCATACCGTTTGTCTCAGACCGTCTGTCTCCGACCGTCTGTCTCGGACCGTCTGTCTCAGACCGTCTGTCTCAGACCGTCTGTTTCATACGGTCTGTCTCACACCGTCTGTCTCAGACCGTCTGTCTCAGGCCGTCTGCTTCATACCGTCTATCTCGACCCGTCGGTCTCAGACCAGCTGTCTCAAACCGTCTGTCTCACACCGTCTGTCTCAGACCGTCTGTCTCAGACCGTCTGTTTCATACCGTCTGTCTCAGACCGTCTGTTTCATACCGTCTGTCTCAGACCGTCTGTCTCCGACCGTCTGTCTCAGGCCGTCTGTCTCAGGCCGTCTGCCTCTGACCGTCTGTCTCACACCGTCTGTCTCAGACCGTCTGTCTTAGACCGTCTGTCTCAGACCGTCTGTCTCAGGCCGTCTGTCTCAGACCGTCTGTCTCAGACCGTCTGTCTCAGGACAGCTGTCTCAGACCGTCTGTCTCAGACCGTCTGTTTCATACCGTCTGTCTCAGACTTTCTGTCTCCGACCGTCTGTCTCGGACCGTCTGTCTCGGACGGTCTGTCTCGGACCGTCTGTCTCGTACCGTCTGTCTCAGCACGTCTATCTCGTCCCGTCTGTCTCAGGCCGTCTGTCTCAGACCGTCTGTCTCAGACCGTCTGTCTCAGACCGTCTGTCTGAGACCGTCTGTCTCAGACCGTCTGTCTGAGACCGTCTGTCTGAGACCGTCTGTCTCAGACCGTCTGTCTCAGACCGTCTGTCTCACACGGTCTGTCTCGGACCGTCTGTCTCAGACCGTCTGTTTCATACCATCTGACTCGGACCGTCTGTATCAGACTGTCTGTCTCAGACCGTCTGTCTCAGACCGTCTGTCTCAGACCGTCTGTCTCAGGCCGTCTGCTTCATACCGTCTATCTCGTCCCGTCGGTCTCAGACCAGCTGTCTCAAACCGTCTGTCTCAGACCGTGTGTTTCATACCATCTGTCTCAGACCGTCTGTTTCATACCGTCTGTCTCAGACCAGCTGTCTCAGACCGTCTGTCTCAGACCGTCTGTTTCATACCGTCTGTCTCACACCGTCTGTCTCAGACCGTCTGTCTTAGACCGTCTGTTTCATACCGTCTGTCTCAGACCGTCTGTCTCCGACCGTCTGTCTCGGACCGTCTGTCTCAGGCCGTCTGTCTCAGGCCGTCTGCCTCTGACCGTCTGTCTCACACCGTCTGTCTCAGACCGTCTGTCTTAGACCGTCTGTCTCAGACCGTCTGTCTCAGGCCGTCTGTCTCAGACCGTCTGTCTCAGGCCGTCTGTCTCAGACCGTCTGTCTCAGACCGTCTGTCTCACACCGTCTGTCTCAGACCGTCTGTCTCACACCGTCTGTCTCAGACCGTCTGTCTTAGACCGTCTGTCTCAGGCCGTCTGTCTCAGACCGTCTGTCTCAGACCGTCTGTCTCAGACCGTCTGTCTCAGGCCGTCTGTCTCAGGCCGTCTGCCTCTGACCGTCTGTCTCACACCGTCTGTCTCAGACCGTCTGTCTTAGACCGTCTGTCTCAGACCGTCTGTCTCAGGCCGTCTGTCTCAGACCGTCTGTCTCAGACCGTCTGTCTCAGGACAGCTGTCTCAGACCGTCTGTCTCAGACCGTCTGTTTCATACCGTCTGTCTCAGACCGTCTGTCTCCGACCGTCTGTCTCGGACCGTCTGTCTCAGACCGTCTGTCTCAGACCGTCTGTTTCATACGGTCTGTCTCACACCGTCTGTCTCAGACCGTCTGTCTCAGGCCGTCTGCTTCATACCGTCTATCTCGACCCGTCGGTCTCAGACCAGCTGTCTCAAACCGTCTGTCTCACATCGTCTGTCTCAGACCGTCTGTCTCAGACCGTCTGTTTCATACCGTCTGTCTCAGACCGTCTGTTTCATACCGTCTGTCTCAGACCGTCTGTCTCCGACCGTCTGTCTCAGGCCGTCTGTCTCAGGCCGTCTGCCTCTGACCGTCTGTCCCACACCGTCTGTCTCAGACCGTCTGTCTTAGACCGTCTGTCTCAGACCGTCTGTCTCAGGCCGTCTGTCTCAGACCGTCTGTCTCAGACCGTCTGTCTCAGGACAGCTGTCTCAGACCGTCTGTCTCAGACCGTCTGTTTCATACCGTCTGTCTCAGACTTTCTGTCTCCGACCGTCTGTCTCGGACCGTCTGTCTCGGACGGTATGTCTCGGACCGTCTGTCTCGTACCGTCTGTCTCAGCACGTCTATCTCGTCCCGTCTGTCTCAGGCCGTCTGTCTCAGACCGTCTGTCTCAGACCGTCTGTTTCATACTGTCTGTCTCACACCGTCTGTCTCAGACCGTCTGTCTGAGACCGTCTGTCTCAGACCGTCTGTCTGAGACCGTCTGTCTCAGGCCGTCTGTCTCAGACCGTCTGTCTCGGACCGGCTGTCTCGGACGGTCTGTCTCGGACCGTCTGTCTCAGACCGTCTGTTTCATACCATCTGACTCGGACCGTCTGTATCAGACTGTCTGTCTCAGACCGTCTGTCTCAGACCGTCTGTCTCAGACCGTCTGTCTCAGACCGTCTGTCTCAGACCGTCTGTCTCAGACCGTCTGTCTCAGACCGTCTGTCTCAGACCGTCTGTCTCAGACCGTCTGTCTCAGACCGTCTGTCTCAGACCGTCTGTCTCAGACCGTCTGTCTCAGACCGTCTGTCTCAGACCGTCTGTTTCATACGGTCTGTCTCACACCGTCTGTCTCAGACCGTCTGTCTCAGACCGTCTGTCTCAGGCCGTCTGCTTCATACCGTCTATCTCGTCCCGTCGGTCTCAGACCAGCTGTCTCAGACCGTCTGTCTCAGACCGTCTGTTTCATACGGTCTGTCTCACACCGTCTGTCTCAGACCGTCTGTCTCAGGCCGTCTGCTTCATACCGTCTATCTCGTCCCGTCGGTCTCAGACCAGCTGCCTCAAACCGTCTGTCTCAGACCGTCTGTTTCATACCGTCTGTCTCAGACCAGCTGTCTCAGACCGTCTGTCTCAGACCGTCTGTTTCATACCGTCTGTCTCACACCGTCTGTCTCAGACCGTCTGTCTTAGACCGTCTGTCTCAGACCGTCTGTCTCAGACTGTCTGTCTCCTAACGTCTGTCACAGACCATCTGTCTCAGGCCGTCTGTCTCAGACCGTCTGTTTCATACTGTCTGTCTCACACCGTCTGTCTCAGACCGTCTGTCTGAGACCGTCTGTCTCAGACCGTCTGTCTGAGACCGTCTGTCTCAGACCGTCTATCTCGTCCCGTCGGTCTCAGACCAGCTCTCTCAAACCGTCTGTCTCAGACCGTCTGTTTCATACCGTCTGTCTCAGACCGTCTGTTTCATACCGTCTGTCTCACACCGTCTGTCTCAGACCGTCTGTCTGAGACCGTCTGTCTCAGACCGTCTATCTCGTCCCGTCGGTCTCAGACCAGCTCTCTCAAACCGTCTGTCTCAGACCGTCTGTCTCACACCGTCTGTCTCAGACCGTCTGTCTCAGGCCGTCTGTCTCGGACCGTCTGTCTCAGGCCGTCTGCTTCATACCGTCTATCTCGTCCGTCGGTCTCAGACCAGCTCTCTCAAACCGTCTGTCTCAGACCGTCTGTTTCATACGGTCTGTCTCAGACCGTCTGTTTCATACCGTCTGTCTCAGACCAGCTGTCTCAGACCGTCTGTCTCAGACCGTCTGTTTCATACCGTCTGTCTCACACCGTCTGTCTCAGACAGTCTGTCTTAGACCGTCTGTTTCATACCGTCTGTCTCAGACCGTCTGTCTCCGACCGTCTGTCTCGGACCGTCTGTCTCGGACGGTCTGTCTCGGACCGTCTGTCTCGCACCGTCTGTCTCAGACCGTCTGTCTCACACCGTCTGTCTCAGACCGTCTGTCTCAGACCGTCTGTCTCAGACCGTCTGTCCCAGAACGTCTATCTCGTCCCGTCGGTCTCAGACCAGCTGTCTCAGACCGTCTGTCTCACACCCTCTGTCTCAGACCGTCTGTCTCAGACCGTCTGCCTCAGACCGTCTGTCTCACACCGTCTATCTCGTCCCGTCTGTCTCAGAACTTCCGTCTCAGACCGTCTGCCTCAGACCGTCTGTCTCAGAACGTCTGTCACAGACCGTCTGTCTCAGACCGTCTGTCTCAGACCGTCTGTCTCAGACCGTCTGTCTCAGACCGTCTCTCTCAGACCGTCTGTCTCAGACCGTCTGTCTCAGGCCGTCTGTCTCAGGCCGTCTGTCTCAGGCCGTCTGCCTCTGACCGTCTGTCCCACACCGTCTGTCTCAGACCGTCTGTCTTAGACCGTCTGTCTCAGACCGTCTGTCTCAGGCCGTCTGTCTCAGACCGTCTGTCTCAGACCGTCTGTCTCAGGACAGCTGTCTCAGACCGTCTGTCTCAGACCGTCTGTTTCATACCGTCTGTCTCAGACTTTCTGTCTCCGACCGTCTGTCTCGGACCGTCTGTCTCGGACGGTCTGTCTCGGACCGTCTGTCTCGTACCGTCTGTCTCAGCACGTCTATCTCGTCCCGTCTGTCTCAGGCCGTCTGTCTCAGACCGTCTGTCTCAGACCGTCTGTTTCATACTGTCTGTCTCACACCGTCTGTCTCAGACCGTCTGTCTGAGACCGTCTGTCTCAGACCGTCTGTCTGAGACCGTCTGTCTCAGACCGTCTATCTCGTCCCGTCGGTCTCAGACCAGCTCTCTCAAACCGTCTGTCTCAGACCGTCTGTTTCATACCGTCTGTCTCAGGCCGTCTGTCTCAGGCCGTCTGCCTCTGACCGTCTGTCTCACACCGTCTGTCTCAGACCGTCTGTCTTAGACCGTCTGTCTCAGACCGTCTGTCTCAGGCCGTCTGTCTCAGACCGTCTGTCTCAGACCGTCTGTCTCAGGACAGCTGTCTCAGACCGTCTGTCTCAGACCGTCTGTTTCATACCGTTTGTCTCAGACCGTCTGTCTCCGACCGTCTGTCTCGGACCGTCTGTCTCAGACCGTCTGTCTCAGACGGTCTGTTTCATACGGTCTGTCTCACACCGTCTGTCTCAGACCGTCTGTCTCAGGCCGTCTGCTTCATACCGTCTATCTCGACCCGTCGGTCTCAGACCAGCTGTCTCAAACCGTCTGTCTCACACCGTCTGTCTCAGACCGTCTGTCTCAGACCGTCTGTCTCAGACCGTCTGTTTCATACCGTCTGTCTCAGACCGTCTGTTTCATACCGTCTGTCTCAGACCGTCTGTCTCCGACCGTCTGTCTCAGGCCGTCTGTCTCAGGCCGTCTGCCTCTGACCGTCTGTCTCACACCGTCTGTCTCAGACCGTCTGTCTTAGACCGTCTGTCTCAGACCGTCTGTCTCAGGCCGTCTGTCTCAGACCGTCTGTCTCACACCGTCTGTCTCAGACCGTCTGTCTTAGACCGTCTGTCTCAGACCGTCTGTCTCAGACCGTCTGTCTCAGACCGTCTGTCTCAGACCGTCTGTCTCAGACCGTCTCTCTCAGACCGTCTGTCTCAGACCGTCTGTCTCAGGCCGTCTGTCTCAGGCCGTCTGTCTCAGGCCGTCTGCCTCTGACCGTCTGTCCCACACCGTCTGTCTCAGACCGTCTGTCTTAGACCGTCTGTCTCAGACCGTCTGTCTCAGGCCGTCTGTCTCAGACCGTCTGTCTCAGACCGTCTGTCTCAGGACAGCTGTCTCAGACCGTCTGTCTCAGACCGTCTGTTTCATACCGTCTGTCTCAGACTTTCTGTCTCCGACCGTCTGTCTCGGACCGTCTGTCTCGGACGGTCTGTCTCGGACCGTCTGTCTCGTACCGTCTGTCTCAGCACGTCTATCTCGTCCCGTCTGTCTCAGGCCGTCTGTCTCAGACCGTCTGTCTCAGACCGTCTGTTTCATACTGTCTGTCTCACACCGTCTGTCTCAGACCGTCTGTCTGAGACCGTCTGTCTCAGACCGTCTGTCTGAGACCGTCTGTCTCAGACCGTCTATCTCGTCCCGTCGGTCTCAGACCAGCTCTCTCAAACCGTCTGTCTCAGACCGTCTGTTTCATACCGTCTGTCTCAGACCGTCTGTTTCATACCGTCTGTCTCACACCGTCTGTCTCAGACCGTCTGTCTGAGACCGTCTGTCTCAGACCGTCTATCTCGTCCCGTCGGTCTCAGACCAGCTCTCTCAAACCGTCTGTCTCAGACCGTCTGTCTCACACCGTCTGTCTCAGACCGTCTGCCTCAGGCCGTCTGTCTCGGACCGTCTGTCTCAGGCCGTCTGCTTCATACCGTCTATCTCGACCCGTCGGTCTCAGACCAGCTGTCTCAAACCGTCTGTCTCACACCGTCTGTCTCAGACCGTCTGTCTCAGACCGTCTGTTTCATACTGTCTGTCTCACACCGTCTGTCTCAGACCGTCTGTCTGAGACCGTCTGTCTCAGACCGTCTGTCTGAGACCGTCTGTCTCAGACCGTCTATCTCGTCCCGTCGGTCTCAGACCAGCTCTCTCAAACCGTCTGTCTCAGACCGTCTGTTTCATACCGTCTGTCTCAGACCGTCTGTTTCATACCGTCTGTCTCACACCGTCTGTCTCAGACCGTCTGTCTGAGACCGTCTGTCTCAGACCGTCTATCTCGTCCCGTCGGTCTCAGACCAGCTCTCTCAAACCGTCTGTCTCAGACCGTCTGTCTCACACCGTCTGTCTCAGACCGTCTGCCTCAGGCCGTCTGTCTCGGACCGTCTGTCTCAGGCCGTCTGCTTCATACCGTCTATCTCGTCCCGTCGGTCTCAGACCAGCTCTCTCAAACCGTCTGTCTCAGACCGTCTGTTTCATACGGTCTGTCTCAGACCGTCTGTTTCATACCGTCTGTCTCAGACCAGCTGTCTCAGACCGTCTGTCTCAGACCGTCTGTTTCATACCGTCTGTCTCACACCGTCTGTCTCAGACAGTCTGTCTTAGACCGTCTGTTTCATACCGTCTGTCTCAGACCGTCTGTCTCCGACCGTCTGTCTCGGACCGTCTGTCTCGGACGGTCTGTCTCGGACCGTCTGTCTCGCATCGTCTGTCTCAGACCGTCTGTCTCAGACCGTCTGTCTCAGACCGTCTGTCTCAGACCGTCTGTCTCAGACCGTCTGTCTCAGACCGTCTGTCTCAGACCGTCTGTCTCAGAACGTCTATCTCGTCCCGTCGGTCTCAGACCAGCTGTCTCAGACCGTCTGTCTCACACCCTCTGTCTCAGACCGTCTGTCTCAGACCGTCTGCCTCAGACCGTCTGTCTCACACCGTCTATCTCGTCCCGTCTGTCTCAGAACTTCCGTCTCAGACCGTCTGCCTCAGACCGTCTGTCTCAGCACGTCTGTCACAGACCGTCTGTCTCAGACCGTCTGTCTCAGACCGTCTGTCTCAGACCGTCTGTCTCAGACCGTCTCTCTCAGACCGTCTGTCTCAGACCGTCTGTCTCAGGCCGTCTGTCTCAGACCGTCTGTCTCAGACCGTCTGTCTCAGACCGTCTGTCTCAGGCCGTCTGTCTCAGGCCGTCTGCCTCTGACCGTCTGTCTCACACCGTCTGTCTCAGACCGTCTGTCTTAGACCGTCTGTCTCAGACCGTCTGTCTCAGGCCGTCTGTCTCAGACCGTCTGTCTCAGACCGTCTGTCTCAGGACAGCTGTCTCAGACCGTCTGTCTCAGACCGTCTGTTTCATACCGTTTGTCTCAGACCGTCTGTCTCCGACCGTCTGTCTCGGACCGTCTGTCTCAGACCGTCTGTCTCAGACGGTCTGTTTCATACGGTCTGTCTCACACCGTCTGTCTCAGACCGTCTGTCTCAGGCCGTCTGCTTCATACCGTCTATCTCGACCCGTCGGTCTCAGACCAGCTGTCTCAAACCGTCTGTCTCACACCGTCTGTCTCAGACCGTCTGTCTCAGACCGTCTGTTTCATACCGTCTGTCTCAGACCGTCTGTTTCATACCGTCTGTCTCAGACCGTCTGTCTCCGACCGTCTGTCTCAGGCCGTCTGTCTCAGGCCGTCTGCCTCTGACCGTCTGTCTCACACCGTCTGTCTCAGACCGTCTGTCTTAGACCGTCTGTCTCAGACCGTCTGTCTCAGGCCGTCTGTCTCAGACCGTCTGTCTCAGACCGTCTGTCTCAGGACAGCTGTCTCAGACCGTCTGTCTCAGACCGTCTGTTTCATACCGTCTGTCTCAGACTTTCTGTCTCCGACCGTCTGTCTCGGACCGTCTGTCTCGGACGGTCTGTCTCGGACCGTCTGTCTCGTACCGTCTGTCTCAGCACGTCTATCTCGTCCCGTCTGTCTCAGGCCGTCTGTCTCAGACCGTCTGTCTCAGACCGTCTGTCTCAGACCGTCTGTCTGAGACCGTCTGTCTCAGACCGTCTGTCTGAGACCGTCTGTCTCAGACCGTCTGTCTCAGACCGTCTGTCTCAGACCGTCTGTCTCACACGGTCTGTCTCGGACCGTCTGTCTCAGACCGTCTGTTTCATACCATCTGACTCGGACCGTCTGTATCAGACTGTCTGTCTCAGACCGTCTGTCTCAGACCGTCTGTCTCAGACCGTCTGTCTCAGGCCGTCTGCTTCATACCGTCTATCTCGTCCCGTCGGTCTCAGACCAGCTGTCTCAAACCGTCTGTCTCAGACCGTGTGTTTCATACCATCTGTCTCAGACCGTCTGTTTCATACCGTCTGTCTCAGACCAGCTGTCTCAGACCGTCTGTCTCAGACCGTCTGTTTCATACCGTCTGTCTCACACCGTCTGTCTCAGACCGTCTGTCTTAGACCGTCTGTTTCATACCGTCTGTCTCAGACCGTCTGTCTCCGACCGTCTGTCTCGGACCGTCTGTCTCAGACGGTCTGTCTCGGACCGTCTGTCTCGCACCGTCTGTCTCAGACCGTCTGTCTCAGACCGTCTGTCTCAGACCGTCTGTCTCAGACCGTCTGTCTCAGACCGTCTGTCTCAGACCGTCTGTCTCAGACCGTCTGTCTCAGAACGTCTATCTCGTCCCGTCGGTCTCAGACCAGATGTCTCAGACCGTCTGTCCCACACCGTCTGTCTCAGACCGTCTGTCTCAGACCGTCTGCCTCAGACCGTCTGTCTCACACCGTCTATCTCGTCCCGTCTGTCTCAGAACTTCCGTCTCAGACCGTCTACCTCAGACCGTCTGTCTCAGAACGTCTGTCACAGACCGTCTGTCTCAGACCGTCTGTCTCAGACCGTCTGTCTCAGACCGTCTTTCTCAGACCGTCTCTCTCAGACCGTCTGTCTCAGACCGTCTGCCTCAGGCTGTCTGTCTCAGACCGTCTGTCTCAGACCGTCTGTCTCAGACCGTCTGTCTCAGGCCGTCAGTCTCAGGCCGTCTGCCTCTGACCGTCTGTCTCACACCGTCTGTCTCAGACCGTCTGTCTTAGACCGTCTGTCTCAGACCGTCTGTCTCAGGCCGTCTGTCTCAGACCGTCTGTCTCAGACCGTCTGTCTCAGGACAGCTGTCTCAGACCGTCTGTCTCAGACCGTCTGTTTCATACCGTCTGTCTCAGACCGTCTGTCTCCGACCGTATGTCTCGGACCGTCTGTCTCGGACGGTCTATCTCGGCCGGCTGTCTCGTACCGTCTGTCTCAGACCGTCTGTCTCAGAACGTCTATCTCGTCCCGTCTGTCTCAGGCCGTCTGTCTCAGACCGTCTGTCTCAGACCGTCTGTTTCATACGGTCTGTCTCACACCGTCTGTCTTAGACCGTCTGTCTCAGGCCGTCTGCTTCATACCGTCTATCTCGTCCCGTCGGTCTCAGACCAGCTGTCTCAAACCGTCTGTCTCACACCGTCTGTCTCAGACCGTCTGTCTCAGACCGTCTGTCTCAGACCGTCTGTTTCATACCGTCTGTCTCAGACCGTCTGTTTCATACCGTCTGTCTCAGACCGTCTGTCTCAGACCGTCTCTCTCAGACCGTCTGTCTCAGACCGTCTGCCTCAGGCCGTCTGTCTCAGACCGTCTGTCTCAGACCGTCTGTCTCAGACCGTCTGTCTCAGGCCGTCTGTCTCAGGCCGTCTGCCTCTGACCGTCTGTCTCACACCGTCTGTCTCAGACCGTCTGTCTTAGACCGTCTGTCTCAGACCGTCTGTCTCAGACCGTCTGTCTCAGACCGTCTGTTTCATACGGTCTGTCTCAGGACAGCTGTCTCAGACCGTCTGTCTCAGACCGTCTGTTTCATACCGTCTGTCTCAGACCGTCTGTCTCCGACCGTCTGTCTCGGACCGTCTGTCTCGGACGGTCTGTCTCGGACCCTCTGTCTCGTACCGTCTGTCTCAGACCGTCTGTCTCAGAACGTCTATCTCGTCCCGTCTGTCTCAGGCCGTCTGTCTCAGACCGTCTGTCTCAGACCGTCTGTCTCAGACCGTCTGTCTCAGACCGTCTGTCTCAGACCGTCTGTCTCAGACCGTCTGTCTCAGACCGTCTGTCTCAGACCGGCTGTCTCAGACCGTCTGTCTCAGACCGTCTGTCTCAGGCCGTCTGTCTCAGGCCGTCTGCCTCTGACCGTCTGTCTCACACCGTCTGTCTCAGACCGTCTGTCTTAGACCGTCTGTCTCAGACCGTCTCTCTCAGGCCGTCTGTCTCAGACCGTCTGTCTCAGACCGTCTGTCTCAGGACAGCTGTCTCAGACCGTCTGTCTCAGACCGTCTGTTTCATACCGTTTGTCTCAGACCGTCTGTCTCCGACCGTCTGTCTCGGACCGTCTGTCTCAGACCGTCTGTCTCAGACCGTCTGTTTCATACGGTCTGTCTCACACCGTCTGTCTCAGACCGTCTGTCTCAGGCCGTCTGCTTCATACCGTCTATCTCGACCCGTCGGTCTCAGACCAGCTGTCTCAAACCGTCTGTCTCACACCGTCTGTCTCAGACCGTCTGTCTCAGACCGTCTGTTTCATACCGTCTGTCTCAGACCGTCTGTTTCATACCGTCTGTCTCAGACCGTCTGTCTCCGACCGTCTGTCTCAGGCCGTCTGTCTCAGGCCGTCTGCCTCTGACCGTCTGTCTCACACCGTCTGTCTCAGACCGTCTGTCTTAGACCGTCTGTCTCAGACCGTCTGTCTCAGGCCGTCTGTCTCAGACCGTCTGTCTCAGACCGTCTGTCTCAGGACAGCTGTCTCAGACCGTCTGTCTCAGACCGTCTGTTTCATACCGTCTGTCTCAGACTTTCTGTCTCCGACCGTCTGTCTCGGACCGTCTGTCTCGGACGGTCTGTCTCGGACCGTCTGTCTCGTACCGTCTGTCTCAGCACGTCTATCTCGTCCCGTCTGTCTCAGGCCGTCTGTCTCAGGCCGTCTGTCTCAGACCGTCTGTCTCAGACCGTCTGTCTCAGACCGTCTGTCTGAGACCGTCTGTCTCAGACCGTCTGTCTGAGACCGTCTGTCTCAGACCGTCTGTCTCAGACCGTCTGTCTCAGACCGTCTGTCTCAGACCGTCTGTCTCACACGGTCTGTCTCGGACCGTCTGTCTCAGACCGTCTGTTTCATACCATCTGACTCGGACCGTCTGTATCAGACTGTCTGTCTCAGACCGTCTGTCTCAGACCGTCTGTCTCAGACCGTCTGTCTCAGACCGTCTGTCTCAGAACGTCTATCTCGTCCCGTCGGTCTCAGACCAGATGTCTCAGACCGTCTGTCTCAGGCCGTCTGCTTCATACCGTCTATCTCGTCCCGTCGGTCTCAGACCAGCTGTCTCAAACCGTCTGTCTCAGACCGTGTGTTTCATACCGTCTGTCTCAGACCGTCTGTTTCATACCGTCTGTCTCAGACCAGCTGTCTCAGACCGTCTGTCTCAGACCGTCTGTTTCATACCGTCTGTCTCACACCGTCTGTCTCAGACCGTCTGTCTTAGACCGTCTGTTTCATACCGTCTGTCTCAGACCGTCTGTCTCCGACCGTCTGTCTCGGACCGTCTGTCTCAGACGGTCTGTCTCGGACCGTCTGTCTCGCACCGTCTGTCTCAGACCGTCTGTCTCAGACCGTCTGTCTCAGACCGTCTGTCTCAGACCGTCTGTCTCAGACCGTCTGTCTCAGAACGTCTGTCTCAGACCGTCTTTCTCAGACCGTCTCTCTCAGACCGTCTGTCTCAGACCGTCTGCCTCAGGCCGTCTGTCTCAGACCGTCTGTCTCAGACCGTCTGTCTCAGACCGTCTGTCTCAGGCCGTCAGTCTCAGGCCGTCTGCCTCTGACCGTCTGTCTCACACCGTCTGTCTCAGACCGTCTGTCTTAGACCGTCTGTCTCAGACCGTCTGTCTCAGGCCGTCTGTCTCAGACCGTCTGTCTCAGACCGTCTGTCTCAGGACAGCTGTCTCAGACCGCCTGTCTCAGACCGTCTGTTTCATACCGTCTGTCTCAGACCGTCTGTCTCCGACCGTATGTCTCGGACCGTCTGTCTCGGACGGTCTATCTCGGCCGGCTGTCTCGTACCGTCTGTCTCAGACCGTCTGTCTCAGAACGTCTACCTCGTCCCGTCTGTCTCAGGCCGTCTGTCTCAGACCGTCTGTCTCAGACCGTCTGTTTCATACGGTCTGTCTCACACCGTCTGTCTTAGACCGTCTGTCTCAGGCCGTCTGCTTCATACCGTCTATCTCGTCCCGTCGGTCTCAGACCAGCTGTCTCAAACCGTCTGTCTCACACCGTCTGTCTCAGACCGTCTGTCTCAGACCGTCTGTCTCAGACCGTCTGTTTCATACCGTCTGTCTCAGACCGTCTGTTTCATACCGTCTGTCTCAGACCGTCTGTCTCAGACCGTCTCTCTCAGACCGTCTGTCTCAGACCGTCTGCCTCAGGCCGTCTGTCTCAGACCGTCTGTCTCAGACCGTCTGTCTCAGACCGTCTGTCTCAGGCCGTCTGTCTCAGGCCGTCTGCCTCTGACCGTCTGTCTCACACCGTCTGTCTCAGACCGTCTGTCTTAGACCGTCTGTCTCAGACCGTCTGTCTCAGACCGTCTGTCTCAGACCGTCTGTTTCATACGGTCTGTCTCAGGACAGCTGTCTCAGACCGTCTGTCTCAGACCGTCTGTTTCATACCGTCTGTCTCAGACCGTCTGTCTCCGACCATCTGTCTCGGACCGTCTGTCTCGGACGGTCTGTCTCGGACCCTCTGTCTCGTACCGTCTGTCTCAGACCGTCTGTCTCAGAACGTCTATCTCGTCCCGTCTGTCTCAGGCCGTCTGTCTCAGACCGTCTGTCTCAGACCGTCTGTCTCAGACCGTCTGTCTCAGACCGTCTGTCTCAGACCGTCTGTCTCAGACCGTCTGTCTCAGACCGGCTGTCTCAGACCGTCTGTCTCAGACCGTCTGTCTCAGACCGTCTGTTTCATACGGTCTGTCTCACACCGTCTGTCTTAGACCGTCTGTCTCAGGCCGTCTGCTTCATACCGTCTATCTCGTCCCGTCGGTCTCAGACCAGCTGTCTCAAACCGTCTGTCTCACACCGTCTGTCTCAGACCGTCTGTCTCAGACCGTCTGTCTCATACCGTCTGTCTCAGACCGTCTGTTTCATACCGTCTGTCTCAGACCGTCTGTCTCAGACTGTCTGTCTCAGAACGTCTGTCACAGACCGTCTGTCTCAGGCCGTCTGTCTCAGACCGTCTGTCTCAGACCGTCTGTTTCATACTGTCTGTCTCACACCGTCTGTCTCAGACCGTCTGTTTCATACTGTCTGTCTCACACCGTCTGTCTCAGACCGTCTGTCTGAGACCGTCTGTGTCAGACCTTCTGTCTGAGACCGTCTGTCTCAGACCGTCTGTCTCCGACCGTCTGTCTCAGACCGTCTGTCGCAGACCGTCTGTTTCATACGGTCTGTCTCAGACCGTCTGTCTCAGACCGGCTGTCTCAGACCGTCTGTCTCAGACCGTCTGTCTCAGACCGTCTGTTTCATACGGTCTGTCTCACACCGTCTGTCTTAGACCGTCTGTCTCAGGCCGTCTGCTTCATACCGTCTATCTCGTCCCGTCGGTCTCAGACCAGCTGTCTCAAACCGTCTGTCTCACACCGTCTGTCTCAGACCGTCTGTCTCAGACCGTCTGTCTCAGACCGTCTGTTTCATACCGTCTGTCTCAGACCGTCTGTTTCATACCGTCTGTCTCAGACCGTCTGTCTCAGACTGTCTGTCTCAGAACGTCTGTCACAGACCGTCTGTCTCAGGCCGTCTGTCTCAGACCGTCTGTCTCAGACCGTCTGTTTCATACTGTCTGTCTCACACCGTCTGTCTCAGACCGTCTGTTTCATACTGTCTGTCTCACACCGTCTGTCTCAGACCGTCTGTCTGAGACCGTCTGTGTCAGACCTTCTGTCTGAGACCGTCTGTCTCAGACCGTCTGTCTCCGACCGTCTGTCTCAGACCGTCTGTCGCAGACCGTCTGTCTCAGACCGTCTGTCTCAGACCGTCTGTCTCAGACCGTCTGTCTCAGACCGTCTGTCTCAGACCGTCTGTCTCAGACCGTCTGTTTCATACGGTCTGTCTCACACCGTCTGTCTTAGACCGTCTGTCTCAGGCCGTCTGCTTCATACCGTCTATCTCGTCCCGTCGGTCTCAGACCAGCTGTCTCAAACCGTCTGTCTCACACCGTCTGTCTCAGACCGTCTGTCTCAGACCGTCTGTCTCAGACCGTCTGTCTCAGACCGTCTGTCTCAGACCGTCTGTCTCAGACCGTCTGTTTCATACCGTCTGTCTCAGACCGTCTGTTTCATACCGTCTGTCTCAGACCGTCTGTCTCAGACCGTCTGTCTCAGACCGTCTGTCTCAGACCGTCTGTCTCAGACCGTCTGTCTCAGACCGTCTGTCTCAGACCGTCTGTCTCAGAACGTCTATCTCGTCCCGTCGGTCTCAGACCAGATGTCTCAGACCGTCTGTCTCACACCGTCTGTCTCAGACCGTCTGTCTCAGACCGTCTGCCTCAGACCGTCTGTCTCACACCGTCTATCTCGTCCCGTCTGTCTCAGACCGTCTTTCTCAGACCGTCTCTCTCAGACCGTCTGTCTCAGACCGTCTGCCTCAGGCCGTCTGTCTCAGACCGTCTGTCTCAGACCGTCTGTCTCAGACCGTCTGTCTCAGGCCGTCAGTCTCAGGCCGTCTGCCTCTGACCGTCTGTCTCACACCGTCTGTCTCAGACCGTCTGTCTTAGACCGTCTGTCTCAGACCGTCTGTCTCAGGCCGTCTGTCTCAGACCGTCTGTCTCAGACCGTCTGTCTCAGGACAGCTGTCTCAGACCGTCTGTCTCAGACCGTCTGTTTCATACCGTCTGTCTCAGACCGTCTGTCTCCGACCGTATGTCTCGGACCGTCTGTCTCGGACGGTCTATCTCGGCCGGCTGTCTCGTACCGTCTGTCTCAGACCGTCTGTCTCAGAACGTCTATCTCGTCCCGTCTGTCTCAGGCCGTCTGTCTCAGACCGTCTGTCTCAGACCGTCTGTTTCATACGGTCTGTCTCACACCGTCTGTCTTAGACCGTCTGTCTCAGGCCGTCTGCTTCATACCGTCTATCTCGTCCCGTCGGTCTCAGACCAGCTGTCTCAAACCGTCTGTCTCACACCGTCTGTCTCAGACCGTCTGTCTCAGACCGTCTGTCTCAGACCGTCTGTTTCATACCGTCTGTCTCAGACCGTCTGTTTCATACCGTCTGTCTCAGACCGTCTGTCTCAGACCGTCTCTCTCAGACCGTCTGTCTCAGACCGTCTGCCTCAGGCCGTCTGTCTCAGACCGTCTGTCTCAGACCGTCTGTCTCAGACCGTCTGTCTCAGGCCGTCTGTCTCAGGCCGTCTGCCTCTGACCGTCTGTCTCACACCGTCTGTCTCAGACCGTCTGTCTTAGACCGTCTGTCTCAGACCGTCTGTCTCAGACCGTCTGTTTCATACGGTCTGTCTCAGGACAGCTGTCTCAGACCGTCTGTCTCAGACCGTCTGTTTCATACCGTCTGTCTCAGACCGTCTGTCTCCGACCGTCTGTCTCGGACCGTCTGTCTCGGACGGTCTGTCTCGGACCCTCTGTCTCGTACCGTCTGTCTCAGACCGTCTGTCTCAGAACGTCTATCTCGTCCCGTCTGTCTCAGGCCGTCTGTCTCAGACCGTCTGTCTCAGACCGTCTGTCTCAGACCGTCTGTCTCAGACCGTCTGTCTCAGACCGTCTGTTTCATACCGTCTGTCTCAGACCGTCTGTTTCATACCGTCTGTCTCAGACCGTCTGTCTCAGACCGTCTGTTTCATACCGTCTGTCTCAGACCGTCTGTTTCATACCGTCTGTCTCAGACCGTCTGTCTCAGACCGTCTGTCTCAGGCCGTCTGTCTCAGACCGTCTGTCTCAGACCGTCTGTCTCAGACCGTCTGTCTCAGACCGTCTGTCTCAGACCGTCTGTTTCATACCGTCTGTCTCAGACCGTCTGTTTCATACCGTCTGTCTCAGACCGTCTGTCTCAGACCGTCTGTTTCATACCGTCTGTCTCAGACCGTCTGTTTCATACGGTCTGTCTCACACCGTCTGTCTTAGACCGTCTGTCTCAGGCCGTCTGCTTCATACCGTCTATCTCGTCCCGTCGGTCTCAGACCAGCTGTCTCAAACCGTCTGTCTCACACCGTCTGTCTCAGACCGTCTGTCTCAGACCGTCTGTCTCAGACCGTCTGTTTCATACCGTCTGTCTCAGACCGTCTGTTTCATACCGTCTGTCTCAGACCGTCTGTCTCAGACCGTCTGTTTCATACCGTCTGTCTCAGACCGTCTGTTTCATACCGTCTGTCTCAGACCGTCTGTCTCAGACCGTCTGTCTCAGACCGTCTGTCTCAGACCGTCTGTCTCAGACCGTCTGTCTCAGACCGTCTGTCTCAGACCGTCTGTCTCAGACCGTCTGTCTCAGAACGTCTATCTCGTCCCGTCGGTCTCAGACCAGATGTCTCAGACCGTCTGTCTCACACCGTCTGTCTCAGACCGTCTGTCTCAGACCGTCTGCCTCAGACCGTCTGTCTCACACCGTCTATCTCGTCCCGTCTGTCTCAGACCGTCTTTCTCAGACCGTCTCTCTCAGACCGTCTGTCTCAGACCGTCTGCCTCAGGCCGTCTGTCTCAGACCGTCTGTCTCAGACCGTCTGTCTCAGACCGTCTGTCTCAGGCCGTCAGTCTCAGGCCGTCTGCCTCTGACCGTCTGTCTCACACCGTCTGTCTCAGACCGTCTGTCTTAGACCGTCTGTCTCAGACCGTCTGTCTCAGGCCGTCTGTCTCAGACCGTCTGTCTCAGACCGTCTGTCTCAGGACAGCTGTCTCAGACCGTCTGTCTCAGACCGTCTGTTTCATACCGTCTGTCTCAGACCGTCTGTCTCCGACCGTATGTCTCGGACCGTCTGTCTCAGACCGTCTGTCTCAGACCGTCTGTTTCATACGGTCTGTCTCACACCGTCTGTCTCAGACCGTCTGTCTCAGGCCGTCTGCTTCATACCGTCTATCTCGACCCGTCGGTCTCAGACCAGCTGTCTCAAACCGTCTGTCTCACACCGTCTGTCTCAGACCGTCTGTCTCAGACCGTCTGTTTCATACCGTCTGTCTCAGACCGTCTGTTTCATACCGTCTGTCTCAGACCGTCTGTCTCCGACCGTCTGTCTCAGGCCGTCTGTCTCAGGCCGTCTGCCTCTGACCGTCTGTCTCACACCGTCTGTCTCAGACCGTCTGTCTTAGACCGTCTGTCTCAGACCGTCTGTCTCACACCGTCTGTCTCAGACCGTCTGTCTCAGACCGTCTGTCTCAGGACAGCTGTCTCAGACCGTCTGTCTCAGACCGTCTGTTTCATACCGTCTGTCTCAGACTTTCTGTCTCCGACCGTCTGTCTCGGACCGTCTGTCTCGGACGGTCTGTCTCGGACCGTCTGTCTCGTACCGTCTGTCTCAGCACGTCTATCTCGTCCCGTCTGTCTCAGGCCGTCTGTCTCAGGCCGTCTGTCTCAGACCGTCTGTCTCAGACCGTCTGTCTCAGACCGTCTGTCTCAGACCGTCTGTCTGAGACCGTCTGTCTCAGACCGTCTGTCTGAGACCGTCTGTCTCAGACCGTCTGTCTCAGACCGTCTGTCTCAGACCGTCTGTCTCAGACCGTCTGTCTCACACGGTCTGTCTCGGACCGTCTGTCTCAGACCGTCTGTTTCATACCATCTGACTCGGACCGTCTGTATCAGACTGTCTGTCTCAGACCGTCTGTCTCAGACCGTCTGTCTCAGACCGTCTGTCTCAGGCCGTCTGCTTCATACCGTCTATCTCGTCCCGTCGGTCTCAGACCAGCTGTCTCAAACCGTCTGTCTCAGACCGTGTGTTTCATACCGTCTGTCTCAGACCGTCTGTTTCATACCGTCTGTCTCAGACCAGCTGTCTCAGACCGTCTGTCTCAGACCGTCTGTTTCATACCGTCTGTCTCACACCGTCTGTCTCAGACCGTCTGTCTTAGACCGTCTGTTTCATACCGTCTGTCTCAGACCGTCTGTCGCCGACCGTCTGTCTCGGACCGTCTGTCTCAGACGGTCTGTCTCGGGCCGTCTGTCTCGCACCGTCTGTCTCAGACCGTCTGTCTCAGACCGTCTGTCTCAGACCGTCTGTCTCAGACCGTCTGTCTCAGACCGTCTGTCTCAGAACGTCTATCTCGTCCCGTCGGTCTCAGACCAGATGTCTCAGACCGTCTGTCTCACACCGTCTGTCTCAGACCGTCTGTCTCAGACCGTCTGCCTCAGACCGTCTGTCTCACACCGTCTATCTCGTCCCGTCTGTCTCAGAACTTCCGTCTCAGACCGTCTACCTCAGACCGTCTGTCTCAGAACGTCTGTCACAGACCGTCTGTCTCAGACCGTCTGTCTCAGACCGTCTGTCTCAGACCGTCTTTCTCAGACCGTCTCTCTCAGACCGTCTGTCTCAGACCGTCTGCCTCAGGCCGTCTGTCTCAGACCGTCTGTCTCAGACCGTCTGTCTCAGACCGTCTGTCTCAGGCCGTCAGTCTCAGGCCGTCTGCCTCTGTCCGTCTGTCTCACACCGTCTGTCTCAGACCGTCTGTCTCAGGACAGCTGTCTCAGACCGTCTGTCTCAGACCGTCTGTTTCATACCGTCTGTCTCAGACCGTCTGTCTCCGACCGTATGTCTCGGACCGTCTGTCTCGGACGGTCTATCTCGGCCGGCTGTCTCGTACCGTCTGTCTCAGACCGTCTGTCTCAGAACGTCTATCTCGTCCCGTCTGTCTCAGGCCGTCTGTCTCAGACCGTCTGTCTCAGACCGTCTGTTTCATACGGTCTGTCTCACACCGTCTGTCTTAGACCGTCTGTCTCAGGCCGTCTGCTTCATACCGTCTATCTCGTCCCGTCGGTCTCAGACCAGCTGTCTCAAACCGTCTGTCTCACACCGTCTGTCTCAGACCGTCTGTCTCAGACCGTCTGTCTCAGACCGTCTGTTTCATACCGTCTGTCTCAGACCGTCTGTTTCATACCGTCTGTCTCAGACCGTCTGTCTCAGACCGTCTCTCTCAGACCGTCTGCCTCAGGCCGTCTGTCTCAGACCGTCTGTCTCAGACCGTCTGTCTCAGACCGTCTGTCTCAGGCCGTCTGTCTCAGGCCGTCTGCCTCTGACCGTCTGTCTCACACCGTCTGTCTCAGACCGTCTGTCTTAGACCGTCTGTCTCAGACCGTCTGTCTCAGACCGTCTGTCTCAGACCGTCTGTTTCATACGGTCTGTCTCAGGACAGCTGTCTCAGACCGTCTGTCTCAGACCGTCTGTTTCATACCGTCTGTCTCAGACCGTCTGTCTCCGACCGTCTGTCTCGGACCGTCTGTCTCGGACGGTCTGTCTCGGACCCTCTGTCTCGTACCGTCTGTCTCAGACCGTCTGTCTCAGAACGTCTATCTCGTCCCGTCTGTCTCAGGCCGTCTGTCTCAGACCGTCTGTCTCAGACCGTCTGTCTCAGACCGTCTGTCTCAGACCGTCTGTCTCAGACCGTCTGTCTCAGACCGGCTGTCTCAGACCGTCTGTCTCAGACCGTCTGTCTCAGGCCATCTGTCTCAGGCCGTCTGCCTCTGACCGTCTGTCTCACACCGTCTGTCTCAGACCGTCTGTCTTAGACCGTCTGTCTCAGACCGTCTGTCTCAGGCCGTCTGTCTCAGACCGTCTGTCTCAGACCGTCTGTCTCAGGACAGCTGTCTCAGACCGTCTGTCTCAGACCGTCTGTTTCATACCGTTTGTCTCAGACCGTCTGTCTCCGACCGTCTGTCTCGGACCGTCTGTCTCAGACCGTCTGTCTCAGACCGTCTGTTTCATACGGTCTGTCTCACACCGTCTGTCTCAGACCGTCTGTCTCAGGCCGTCTGCTTCATACCGTCTATCTCGACCCGTCGGTCTCAGACCAGCTGTCTCAAACCGTCTGTCTCACACCGTCTGTCTCAGACCGTCTGTCTCAGACCGTCTGTTTCATACCGTCTGTTTCATACGGTCTGTCTCACACCGTCTGTCTTAGACCGTCTGTCTCAGGCCGTCTGCTTCATACCGTCTATCTCGTCCCGTCGGTCTCAGACCAGCTGTCTCAAACCGTCTGTCTCACACCGTCTGTCTCAGACCGTCTGTCTCAGACCGTCTGTCTCAGACCGTCTGTTTCATACCGTCTGTCTCAGACCGTCTGTTTCATACCGTCTGTCTCAGACCGTCTGTCTCAGACCGTCTCTCTCAGACCGTCTGTCTCAGACCGTCTGCCTCAGGCCGTCTGTCTCAGACCGTCTGTCTCAGACCGTCTGTCTCAGACCGTCTGTCTCAGGCCGTCTGTCTCAGGCCGTCTGCCTCTGACCGTCTGTCTCACACCGTCTGTCTCAGACCGTCTGTCTTAGACCGTCTGTCTCAGACCGTCTGTCTCAGACCGTCTGTCTCAGACCGTCTGTTTCATACGGTCTGTCTCAGGACAGCTGTCTCAGACCGTCTGTCTCAGACCGTCTGTTTCATACCGTCTGTCTCAGACCGTCTGTCTCCGACCATCTGTCTCGGACCGTCTGTCTCGGACGGTCTGTCTCGGACCCTCTGTCTCGTACCGTCTGTCTCAGACCGTCTGTCTCAGAACGTCTATCTCGTCCCGTCTGTCTCAGGCCGTCTGTCTGAGACCGTCTGTCTCAGACCGTCTGTCTCAGACCGTCTGTCTCAGACCGTCTGTCTCAGACCGTCTGTCTCACACGGTCTGTCTCGGACCGTCTGTCTCAGACCGTCTGTTTCATACCATCTGACTCGGACCGTCTGTATCAGACTGTCTGTCTCAGACCGTCTGTCTCAGACCGTCTGTCTCAGACCGTCTGTCTCAGGCCGTCTGCTTCATACCGTCTATCTCGTCCCGTCGGTCTCAGACCAGCTGTCTCAAACCGTCTGTCTCAGACCGTGTGTTTCATACCGTCTGTCTCAGACCGTCTGTTTCATACCGTCTGTCTCAGACCAGCTGTCTCAGACCGTCTGTCTCAGACCGTCTGTTTCATACCGTCTGTCTCACACCGTCTGTCTCAGACCGTCTGTCTTAGACCGTCTGTTTCATACCGTCTGTCTCAGACCGTCTGTCTCCGACCGTCTGTCTCGGACCGTCTGTCTCAGACGGTCTGTCTCGGACCGTCTGTCTCGCACCGTCTGTCTCAGACCGTCTGTCTCAGACCGTCTGTCTCAGACCGTCTGTCTCAGACCGTCTGTCTCAGACCGTCTGTCTCAGAACGTCTATCTCGTCCCGTCGGTCTCAGACCAGATGTCTCAGACCGTCTGTCTCACACCGTCTGTCTCAGACCGTCTGTCTCAGACCGTCTGCCTCAGACCGTCTGTCTCACACCGTCTATCTCGTCCCGTCTGTCTCAGAACTTCCGTCTCAGACCGTCTACCTCAGACCGTCTGTCTCAGAACGTCTGTCACAGACCGTCTGTCTCAGACCGTCTGTCTCAGACCGTCTGTCTCAGACCGTCTTTCTCAGACCGTCTCTCTCAGACCGTCTGTCTCAGACCGTCTGCCTCAGGCCGTCTGTCTCAGACCGTCTGTCTCAGACCGTCTGTCTCAGACCGTCTGTCTCAGGCCGTCAGTCTCAGGCCGTCTGCCTCTGTCCGTCTGTCTCACACCGTCTGTCTCAGACCGTCTGTCTCAGGACAGCTGTCTCAGACCGTCTGTCTCAGACCGTCTGTTTCATACCGTCTGTCTCAGACCGTCTGTCTCCGACCGTATGTCTCGGACCGTCTGTCTCGGACGGTCTATCTCGGCCGGCTGTCTCGTACCGTCTGTCTCAGACCGTCTGTCTCAGAACGTCTATCTCGTCCCGTCTGTCTCAGGCCGTCTGTCTCAGACCGTCTGTCTCAGACCGTCTGTTTCATACGGTCTGTCTCACACCGTCTGTCTTAGACCGTCTGTCTCAGGCCGTCTGCTTCATACCGTCTATCTCGTCCCGTCGGTCTCAGACCAGCTGTCTCAAACCGTCTGTCTCACACCGTCTGTCTCAGACCGTCTGTCTCAGACCGTCTGTCTCAGACCGTCTGTTTCATACCGTCTGTCTCAGACCGTCTGTTTCATACCGTCTGTCTCAGACCGTCTGTCTCAGACCGTCTCTCTCAGACCGTCTGCCTCAGGCCGTCTGTCTCAGACCGTCTGTCTCAGACCGTCTGTCTCAGACCGTCTGTCTCAGGCCGTCTGTCTCAGGCCGTCTGCCTCTGACCGTCTGTCTCACACCGTCTGTCTCAGACCGTCTGTCTTAGACCGTCTGTCTCAGACCGTCTGTCTCAGACCGTCTGTCTCAGACCGTCTGTTTCATACGGTCTGTCTCAGGACAGCTGTCTCAGACCGTCTGTCTCAGACCGTCTGTTTCATACCGTCTGTCTCAGACCGTCTGTCTCCGACCGTCTGTCTCGGACCGTCTGTCTCGGACGGTCTGTCTCGGACCCTCTGTCTCGTACCGTCTGTCTCAGACCGTCTGTCTCAGAACGTCTATCTCGTCCCGTCTGTCTCAGGCCGTCTGTCTCAGACCGTCTGTCTCAGACCGTCTGTCTCAGACCGTCTGTCTCAGACCGTCTGTCTCAGACCGTCTGTCTCAGACCGGCTGTCTCAGACCGTCTGTCTCAGACCGTCTGTCTCAGGCCATCTGTCTCAGGCCGTCTGCCTCTGACCGTCTGTCTCACACCGTCTGTCTCAGACCGTCTGTCTTAGACCGTCTGTCTCAGACCGTCTGTCTCAGGCCGTCTGTCTCAGACCGTCTGTCTCAGACCGTCTGTCTCAGGACAGCTGTCTCAGACCGTCTGTCTCAGACCGTCTGTTTCATACCGTTTGTCTCAGACCGTCTGTCTCCGACCGTCTGTCTCGGACCGTCTGTCTCAGACCGTCTGTCTCAGACCGTCTGTTTCATACGGTCTGTCTCACACCGTCTGTCTCAGACCGTCTGTCTCAGGCCGTCTGCTTCATACCGTCTATCTCGACCCGTCGGTCTCAGACCAGCTGTCTCAAACCGTCTGTCTCACACCGTCTGTCTCAGACCGTCTGTCTCAGACCGTCTGTTTCATACCGTCTGTTTCATACGGTCTGTCTCACACCGTCTGTCTTAGACCGTCTGTCTCAGGCCGTCTGCTTCATACCGTCTATCTCGTCCCGTCGGTCTCAGACCAGCTGTCTCAAACCGTCTGTCTCACACCGTCTGTCTCAGACCGTCTGTCTCAGACCGTCTGTCTCAGACCGTCTGTTTCATACCGTCTGTCTCAGACCGTCTGTTTCATACCGTCTGTCTCAGACCGTCTGTCTCAGACCGTCTCTCTCAGACCGTCTGTCTCAGACCGTCTGCCTCAGGCCGTCTGTCTCAGACCGTCTGTCTCAGACCGTCTGTCTCAGACCGTCTGTCTCAGGCCGTCTGTCTCAGGCCGTCTGCCTCTGACCGTCTGTCTCACACCGTCTGTCTCAGACCGTCTGTCTTAGACCGTCTGTCTCAGACCGTCTGTCTCAGACCGTCTGTCTCAGACCGTCTGTTTCATACGGTCTGTCTCAGGACAGCTGTCTCAGACCGTCTGTCTCAGACCGTCTGTTTCATACCGTCTGTCTCAGACCGTCTGTCTCCGACCATCTGTCTCGGACCGTCTGTCTCGGACGGTCTGTCTCGGACCCTCTGTCTCGTACCGTCTGTCTCAGACCGTCTGTCTCAGAACGTCTATCTCGTCCCGTCTGTCTCAGGCCGTCTGTCTCAGACCGTCTGTCTCAGACCGTCTGTCTCAGACCGTCTGTCTCAGACCGTCTGTCTCAGACCGTCTGTCTCAGACCGTCTGTCTCAGACCGGCTGTCTCAGACCGTCTGTCTCAGACCGTCTGTCTCAGACCGTCTGTTTCATACGGTCTGTCTCACACCGTCTGTCTTAGACCGTCTGTCTCAGGCCGTCTGCTTCATACCGTCTATCTCGTCCCGTCGGTCTCAGACCAGCTGTCTCAAACCGTCTGTCTCACACCGTCTGTCTCAGACCGTCTGTCTCAGACCGTCTGTCTCAGACCGTCTGTTTCATACCGTCTGTCTCAGACCGTCTGTTTCATACCGTCTGTCTCAGACCGTCTGTCTCAGACTGTCTGTCTCAGAACGTCTGTCACAGACCGTCTGTCTCAGGCCGTCTGTCTCAGACCGTCTGTCTCAGACCGTCTGTTTCATACTGTCTGTCTCACACCGTCTGTCTCAGACCGTCTGTTTCATACTGTCTGTCTCACACCGTCTGTCTCAGACCGTCTGTCTGAGACCGTCTGTGTCAGACCTTCTGTCTGAGACCGTCTGTCTCAGACCGTCTGTCTCCGACCGTCTGTCTCAGACCGTCTGTCGCAGACCGTCTGTTTCATACGGTCTGTCTCAGACCGTCTGTCTCAGACCGTCTGTCTCAGACCGTCTGTCTCAGACCGTCTGTTTCATACGGTCTGTCTCACACCGTCTGTCTTAGACCGTCTGTCTCAGGCCGTCTGCTTCATACCGTCTATCTCGTCCCGTCGGTCTCAGACCAGCTGTCTCAAACCGTCTGTCTCACACCGTCTGTCTCAGGCCGTCTGTCTCAGACCGTCTGTCTCAGACCGTCTGTCTCAGACCGTCTGTCTCAGACCGTCTGTCTCAGACCGTCTGTCTCAGACCGGCTGTCTCAGACCGTCTGTCTCAGACCGTCTGTCTCAGACCGTCTGTTTCATACGGTCTGTCTCACACCGTCTGTCTTAGACCGTCTGTCTCAGGCCGTCTGCTTCATACCGTCTATCTCGTCCCGTCGGTCTCAGACCAGCTGTCTCAAACCGTCTGTCTCACACCGTCTGTCTCAGACCGTCTGTCTCAGACCGTCTGTCTCAGACCGTCTGTTTCATACCGTCTATCTCAGACCGTCTGTTTCATACCGTCTGTCTCAGACCGTCTGTCTCAGACTGTCTGTCTCAGAACGTCTGTCACAGACCGTCTGTCTCAGGCCGTCTGTCTCAGACCGTCTGTCTCAGACCGTCTGTTTCATACTGTCTGTCTCACACCGTCTGTCTCAGACCGTCTGTTTCATACGGTCTGTCTCAGGACAGCTGTCTCAGACCGTCTGTCTCAGACCGTCTGTTTCATACCGTCTGTCTCAGACCGTCTGTCTCCGACCATCTGTCTCGGACCGTCTGTCTCGGACGGTCTGTCTCGGACCCTCTGTCTCGTACCGTCTGTCTCAGACCGTCTGTCTCAGAACGTCTATCTCGTCCCGTCTGTCTCAGGCCGTCTGTCTCAGACCGTCTGTCTCAGACCGTCTGTCTCAGACCGTCTGTCTCAGACCGTCTGTCTCAGACCGTCTGTCTCAGACCGTCTGTCTCAGACCGGCTGTCTCAGACCGTCTGTCTCAGACCGTCTGTCTCAGACCGTCTGTTTCATACGGTCTGTCTCACACCGTCTGTCTTAGACCGTCTGTCTCAGGCCGTCTGCTTCATACCGTCTATCTCGTCCCGTCGGTCTCAGACCAGCTGTCTCAAACCGTCTGTCTCACACCGTCTGTCTCAGACCGTCTGTCTCAGACCGTCTGTCTCAGACCGTCTGTTTCATACCGTCTGTCTCAGACCGTCTGTTTCATACCGTCTGTCTCAGACCGTCTGTCTCAGACTGTCTGTCTCAGAACGTCTGTCACAGACCGTCTGTCTCAGGCCGTCTGTCTCAGACCGTCTGTCTCAGACCGTCTGTTTCATACTGTCTGTCTCACACCGTCTGTCTCAGACCGTCTGTTTCATACTGTCTGTCTCACACCGTCTGTCTCAGACCGTCTGTCTGAGACCGTCTGTGTCAGACCTTCTGTCTGAGACCGTCTGTCTCAGACCGTCTGTCTCCGACCGTCTGTCTCAGACCGTCTGTCGCAGACCGTCTGTTTCATACGGTCTGTCTCAGACCGTCTGTCTCCGACCGTCTGTCTCGGACCGTCTGTCTCGGACGGTCTGTCTCGGACCCTCTGTCTCGTACCGTCTGTCTCAGACCGTCTGTCTCAGAACGTCTATCTCGTCCCGTCTGTCTCAGGCCGTCTGTCTCAGACCGTCTGTCTCAGACCGTCTGTCTCAGACCGTCTGTCTCAGACCGTCTGTCTCAGACCGTCTGTCTCAGACCGGCTGTCTCAGACCGTCTGTCTCAGACCGTCTGTCTCAGGCCATCTGTCTCAGGCCGTCTGCCTCTGACCGTCTGTCTCACACCGTCTGTCTCAGACCGTCTGTCTTAGACCGTCTGTCTCAGACCGTCTGTCTCAGGCCGTCTGTCTCAGACCGTCTGTCTCAGACCGTCTGTCTCAGGACAGCTGTCTCAGACCGTCTGTCTCAGACCGTCTGTTTCATACCGTTTGTCTCAGACCGTCTGTCTCCGACCGTCTGTCTCGGACCGTCTGTCTCAGACCGTCTGTCTCAGACCGTCTGTTTCATACGGTCTGTCTCACACCGTCTGTCTCAGACCGTCTGTCTCAGGCCGTCTGCTTCATACCGTCTATCTCGACCCGTCGGTCTCAGACCAGCTGTCTCAAACCGTCTGTCTCACACCGTCTGTCTCAGACCGTCTGTCTCAGACCGTCTGTTTCATACCGTCTGTCTCAGACCGTCTGTTTCATACCGTCTGTCTCAGACCGTCTGTCTCCGACCGTCTGTCTCAGGCCGTCTGTCTCAGGCCGTCTGCCTCTGACCGTCTGTCTCACACCGTCTGTCTCAGACCGTCTGTCTTAGACCGTCTGTCTCAGACCGTCTGTCTCACACCGTCTGTCTCAGACCGTCTGTCTCAGACCGTCTGTCTCAGGACAGCTGTCTCAGACCGTCTGTCTCAGACCGTCTGTTTCATACCGTCTGTCTCAGACTTTCTGTCTCCGACCGTCTGTCTCGGACCGTCTGTCTCGGACGGTCTGTCTCGGACCGTCTGTCTCGTACCGTCTGTCTCAGCACGTCTATCTCGTCCCGTCTGTCTCAGGCCGTCTGTCTCAGGCCGTCTGTCTCAGACCGTCTGTCTCAGACCGTCTGTCTCAGACCGTCTGTCTGAGACCGTCTGTCTCAGACCGTCTGTCTGAGACCGTCTGTCTCAGACCGTCTGTCTCAGACCGTCTGTCTCAGACCGTCTGTCTCAGACCGTCTGTCTCACACGGTCTGTCTCGGACCGTCTGTCTCAGACCGTCTGTTTCATACCATCTGACTCGGACCGTCTGTATCAGACTGTCTGTCTCAGACCGTCTGTCTCAGACCGTCTGTCTCAGACCGTCTGTCTCAGGCCGTCTGCTTCATACCGTCTATCTCGTGCCGTCGGTCTCAGACCAGCTGTCTCAAACCGTCTGTCTCAGACCGTGTGTTTCATACCGTCTGTCTCAGACCGTCTGTTTCATACCGTCTGTCTCAGACCAGCTGTCTCAGACCGTCTGTCTCAGACCGTCTGTCTCAGACCGTCTGTTTCATACCGTCTGTCTCACACCGTCTGTCTCAGACCGTCTGTCTTAGACCGTCTGTTTCATACCGTCTGTCTCAGACCGTCTGTCTCCGACCGTCTGTCTCGGACCGTCTGTCTCAGACGGTCTGTCTCGGACCGTCTGTCTCGCACCGTCTGTCTCAGACCGTCTGTCTCAGACCGTCTGTCTCAGACCGTCTGTCTCAGACCGTCTGTCTCAGACCGTCTGTCTCAGACCGTCTGTCTCAGAACGTCTATCTCGTCCCGTCGGTCTCAGACCAGATGTCTCAGACCGTCTGTCTCACACCGTCTGTCTCAGACCGTCTGTCTCAGACCGTCTGCCTCAGACCGTCTGTCTCACACCGTCTATCTCGTCCCGTCTGTCTCAGAACTTCCGTCTCAGACCGTCTACCTCAGACCGTCTGTCTCAGAACGTCTGTCACAGACCGTCTGTCTCAGACCGTCTGTCTCAGACCGTCTGTCTCAGACCGTCTTTCTCAGACCGTCTCTCTCAGACCGTCTGTCTCAGACCGTCTGCCTCAGGCCGTCTGTCTCAGACCGTCTGTCTCAGACCGTCTGTCTCAGACCGTCTGTCTCAGGCCGTCAGTCTCAGGCCGTCTGCCTCTGTCCGTCTGTCTCACACCGTCTGTCTCAGACCGTCTGTCTCAGGACAGCTGTCTCAGACCGTCTGTCTCAGACCGTCTGTTTCATACCGTCTGTCTCAGACCGTCTGTCTCCGACCGTATGTCTCGGACCGTCTGTCTCGGACGGTCTATCTCGGCCGGCTGTCTCGTACCGTCTGTCTCAGACCGTCTGTCTCAGAACGTCTATCTCGTCCCGTCTGTCTCAGGCCGTCTGTCTCAGACCGTCTGTCTCAGACCGTCTGTTTCATACGGTCTGTCTCACACCGTCTGTCTTAGACCGTCTGTCTCAGGCCGTCTGCTTCATACCGTCTATCTCGTCCCGTCGGTCTCAGACCAGCTGTCTCAAACCGTCTGTCTCACACCGTCTGTCTCAGACCGTCTGTCTCAGACCGTCTGTCTCAGACCGTCTGTTTCATACCGTCTGTCTCAGACCGTCTGTTTCATACCGTCTGTCTCAGACCGTCTGTCTCAGACCGTCTCTCTCAGACCGTCTGCCTCAGGCCGTCTGTCTCAGACCGTCTGTCTCAGACCGTCTGTCTCAGACCGTCTGTCTCAGGCCGTCTGTCTCAGGCCGTCTGCCTCTGACCGTCTGTCTCACACCGTCTGTCTCAGACCGTCTGTCTTAGACCGTCTGTCTCAGACCGTCTGTCTCAGACCGTCTGTCTCAGACCGTCTGTTTCATACGGTCTGTCTCAGGACAGCTGTCTCAGACCGTCTGTCTCAGACCGTCTGTTTCATACCGTCTGTCTCAGACCGTCTGTCTCCGACCGTCTGTCTCGGACCGTCTGTCTCGGACGGTCTGTCTCGGACCCTCTGTCTCGTACCGTCTGTCTCAGACCGTCTGTCTCAGAACGTCTATCTCGTCCCGTCTGTCTCAGGCCGTCTGTCTCAGACCGTCTGTCTCAGACCGTCTGTCTCAGACCGTCTGTCTCAGACCGTCTGTCTCAGACCGTCTGTCTCAGACCGGCTGTCTCAGACCGTCTGTCTCAGACCGTCTGTCTCAGGCCATCTGTCTCAGGCCGTCTGCCTCTGACCGTCTGTCTCACACCGTCTGTCTCAGACCGTCTGTCTTAGACCGTCTGTCTCAGACCGTCTGTCTCAGGCCGTCTGTCTCAGACCGTCTGTCTCAGACCGTCTGTCTCAGGACAGCTGTCTCAGACCGTCTGTCTCAGACCGTCTGTTTCATACCGTTTGTCTCAGACCGTCTGTCTCCGACCGTCTGTCTCGGACCGTCTGTCTCAGACCGTCTGTCTCAGACCGTCTGTTTCATACGGTCTGTCTCACACCGTCTGTCTCAGACCGTCTGTCTCAGGCCGTCTGCTTCATACCGTCTATCTCGACCCGTCGGTCTCAGACCAGCTGTCTCAAACCGTCTGTCTCACACCGTCTGTCTCAGACCGTCTGTCTCAGACCGTCTGTTTCATACCGTCTGTTTCATACGGTCTGTCTCACACCGTCTGTCTTAGACCGTCTGTCTCAGGCCGTCTGCTTCATACCGTCTATCTCGTCCCGTCGGTCTCAGACCAGCTGTCTCAAACCGTCTGTCTCACACCGTCTGTCTCAGACCGTCTGTCTCAGACCGTCTGTCTCAGACCGTCTGTTTCATACCGTCTGTCTCAGACCGTCTGTTTCATACCGTCTGTCTCAGACCGTCTGTCTCAGACCGTCTCTCTCAGACCGTCTGTCTCAGACCGTCTGCCTCAGGCCGTCTGTCTCAGACCGTCTGTCTCAGACCGTCTGTCTCAGACCGTCTGTCTCAGGCCGTCTGTCTCAGGCCGTCTGCCTCTGACCGTCTGTCTCACACCGTCTGTCTCAGACCGTCTGTCTTAGACCGTCTGTCTCAGACCGTCTGTCTCAGACCGTCTGTCTCAGACCGTCTGTTTCATACGGTCTGTCTCAGGACAGCTGTCTCAGACCGTCTGTCTCAGACCGTCTGTTTCATACCGTCTGTCTCAGACCGTCTGTCTCCGACCATCTGTCTCGGACCGTCTGTCTCGGACGGTCTGTCTCGGACCCTCTGTCTCGTACCGTCTGTCTCAGACCGTCTGTCTCAGAACGTCTATCTCGTCCCGTCTGTCTCAGGCCGTCTGTCTGAGACCGTCTGTCTCAGACCGTCTGTCTCAGACCGTCTGTCTCAGACCGTCTGTCTCAGACCGTCTGTCTCACACGGTCTGTCTCGGACCGTCTGTCTCAGACCGTCTGTTTCATACCATCTGACTCGGACCGTCTGTATCAGACTGTCTGTCTCAGACCGTCTGTCTCAGACCGTCTGTCTCAGACCGTCTGTCTCAGGCCGTCTGCTTCATACCGTCTATCTCGTCCCGTCGGTCTCAGACCAGCTGTCTCAAACCGTCTGTCTCAGACCGTGTGTTTCATACCGTCTGTCTCAGACCGTCTGTTTCATACCGTCTGTCTCAGACCAGCTGTCTCAGACCGTCTGTCTCAGACCGTCTGTTTCATACCGTCTGTCTCACACCGTCTGTCTCAGACCGTCTGTCTTAGACCGTCTGTTTCATACCGTCTGTCTCAGACCGTCTGTCTCCGACCGTCTGTCTCGGACCGTCTGTCTCAGACGGTCTGTCTCGGACCGTCTGTCTCGCACCGTCTGTCTCAGACCGTCTGTCTCAGACCGTCTGTCTCAGACCGTCTGTCTCAGACCGTCTGTCTCAGACCGTCTGTCTCAGAACGTCTATCTCGTCCCGTCGGTCTCAGACCAGATGTCTCAGACCGTCTGTCTCACACCGTCTGTCTCAGACCGTCTGTCTCAGACCGTCTGCCTCAGACCGTCTGTCTCACACCGTCTATCTCGTCCCGTCTGTCTCAGAACTTCCGTCTCAGACCGTCTACCTCAGACCGTCTGTCTCAGAACGTCTGTCACAGACCGTCTGTCTCAGACCGTCTGTCTCAGACCGTCTGTCTCAGACCGTCTTTCTCAGACCGTCTCTCTCAGACCGTCTGTCTCAGACCGTCTGCCTCAGGCCGTCTGTCTCAGACCGTCTGTCTCAGACCGTCTGTCTCAGACCGTCTGTCTCAGGCCGTCAGTCTCAGGCCGTCTGCCTCTGTCCGTCTGTCTCACACCGTCTGTCTCAGACCGTCTGTCTCAGGACAGCTGTCTCAGACCGTCTGTCTCAGACCGTCTGTTTCATACCGTCTGTCTCAGACCGTCTGTCTCCGACCGTATGTCTCGGACCGTCTGTCTCGGACGGTCTATCTCGGCCGGCTGTCTCGTACCGTCTGTCTCAGACCGTCTGTCTCAGAACGTCTATCTCGTCCCGTCTGTCTCAGGCCGTCTGTCTCAGACCGTCTGTCTCAGACCGTCTGTTTCATACGGTCTGTCTCACACCGTCTGTCTTAGACCGTCTGTCTCAGGCCGTCTGCTTCATACCGTCTATCTCGTCCCGTCGGTCTCAGACCAGCTGTCTCAAACCGTCTGTCTCACACCGTCTGTCTCAGACCGTCTGTCTCAGACCGTCTGTCTCAGACCGTCTGTTTCATACCGTCTGTCTCAGACCGTCTGTTTCATACCGTCTGTCTCAGACCGTCTGTCTCAGACCGTCTCTCTCAGACCGTCTGCCTCAGGCCGTCTGTCTCAGACCGTCTGTCTCAGACCGTCTGTCTCAGACCGTCTGTCTCAGGCCGTCTGTCTCAGGCCGTCTGCCTCTGACCGTCTGTCTCACACCGTCTGTCTCAGACCGTCTGTCTTAGACCGTCTGTCTCAGACCGTCTGTCTCAGACCGTCTGTCTCAGACCGTCTGTTTCATACGGTCTGTCTCAGGACAGCTGTCTCAGACCGTCTGTCTCAGACCGTCTGTTTCATACCGTCTGTCTCAGACCGTCTGTCTCCGACCGTCTGTCTCGGACCGTCTGTCTCGGACGGTCTGTCTCGGACCCTCTGTCTCGTACCGTCTGTCTCAGACCGTCTGTCTCAGAACGTCTATCTCGTCCCGTCTGTCTCAGGCCGTCTGTCTCAGACCGTCTGTCTCAGACCGTCTGTCTCAGACCGTCTGTCTCAGACCGTCTGTCTCAGACCGTCTGTCTCAGACCGGCTGTCTCAGACCGTCTGTCTCAGACCGTCTGTCTCAGGCCATCTGTCTCAGGCCGTCTGCCTCTGACCGTCTGTCTCACACCGTCTGTCTCAGACCGTCTGTCTTAGACCGTCTGTCTCAGACCGTCTGTCTCAGGCCGTCTGTCTCAGACCGTCTGTCTCAGACCGTCTGTCTCAGGACAGCTGTCTCAGACCGTCTGTCTCAGACCGTCTGTTTCATACCGTTTGTCTCAGACCGTCTGTCTCCGACCGTCTGTCTCGGACCGTCTGTCTCAGACCGTCTGTCTCAGACCGTCTGTTTCATACGGTCTGTCTCACACCGTCTGTCTCAGACCGTCTGTCTCAGGCCGTCTGCTTCATACCGTCTATCTCGACCCGTCGGTCTCAGACCAGCTGTCTCAAACCGTCTGTCTCACACCGTCTGTCTCAGACCGTCTGTCTCAGACCGTCTGTTTCATACCGTCTGTTTCATACGGTCTGTCTCACACCGTCTGTCTTAGACCGTCTGTCTCAGGCCGTCTGCTTCATACCGTCTATCTCGTCCCGTCGGTCTCAGACCAGCTGTCTCAAACCGTCTGTCTCACACCGTCTGTCTCAGACCGTCTGTCTCAGACCGTCTGTCTCAGACCGTCTGTTTCATACCGTCTGTCTCAGACCGTCTGTTTCATACCGTCTGTCTCAGACCGTCTGTCTCAGACCGTCTCTCTCAGACCGTCTGTCTCAGACCGTCTGCCTCAGGCCGTCTGTCTCAGACCGTCTGTCTCAGACCGTCTGTCTCAGACCGTCTGTCTCAGGCCGTCTGTCTCAGGCCGTCTGCCTCTGACCGTCTGTCTCACATCGTCTGTCTCAGACCGTCTGTCTTAGACCGTCTGTCTCAGACCGTCTGTCTCAGACCGTCTGTCTCAGACCGTCTGTTTCATACGGTCTGTCTCAGGACAGCTGTCTCAGACCGTCTGTCTCAGACCGTCTGTTTCATACCGTCTGTCTCAGACCGTCTGTCTCCGACCATCTGTCTCGGACCGTCTGTCTCGGACGGTCTGTCTCGGACCCTCTGTCTCGTACCGTCTGTCTCAGACCGTCTGTCTCAGAACGTCTATCTCGTCCCGTCTGTCTCAGGCCGTCTGTCTCAGACCGTCTGTCTCAGACCGTCTGTCTCAGACCGTCTGTCTCAGACCGTCTGTCTCAGACCGTCTGTCTCAGACCGTCTGTCTCAGACCGGCTGTCTCAGACCGTCTGTCTCAGACCGTCTGTCTCAGACCGTCTGTTTCATACGGTCTGTCTCACACCGTCTGTCTTAGACCGTCTGTCTCAGGCCGTCTGCTTCATACCGTCTATCTCGTCCCGTCGGTCTCAGACCAGCTGTCTCAAACCGTCTGTCTCACACCGTCTGTCTCAGACCGTCTGTCTCAGACCGTCTGTCTCAGACCGTCTGTTTCATACCGTCTGTCTCAGACCGTCTGTTTCATACCGTCTGTCTCAGACCGTCTGTCTCAGACTGTCTGTCTCAGAACGTCTGTCACAGACCGTCTGTCTCAGGCCGTCTGTCTCAGACCGTCTGTCTCAGACCGTCTGTTTCATACTGTCTGTCTCACACCGTCTGTCTCAGACCGTCTGTTTCATACTGTCTGTCTCACACCGTCTGTCTCAGACCGTCTGTCTGAGACCGTCTGTGTCAGACCTTCTGTCTGAGACCGTCTGTCTCAGACCGTCTGTCTCCGACCGTCTGTCTCAGACCGTCTGTCGCAGACCGTCTGTTTCATACGGTCTGTCTCAGACCGTCTGTCTCAGACCGTCTGTCTCAGACCGTCTGTCTCAGACCGTCTGTTTCATACGGTCTGTCTCACACCGTCTGTCTTAGACCGTCTGTCTCAGGCCGTCTGCTTCATACCGTCTATCTCGTCCCGTCGGTCTCAGACCAGCTGTCTCAAACCGTCTGTCTCACACCGTCTGTCTCAGGCCGTCTGTCTCAGACCGTCTGTCTCAGACCGTCTGTCTCAGACCGTCTGTCTCAGACCGTCTGTCTCAGACCGTCTGTCTCAGACCGGCTGTCTCAGACCGTCTGTCTCAGACCGTCTGTCTCAGACCGTCTGTTTCATACGGTCTGTCTCACACCGTCTGTCTTAGACCGTCTGTCTCAGGCCGTCTGCTTCATACCGTCTATCTCGTCCCGTCGGTCTCAGACCAGCTGTCTCAAACCGTCTGTCTCACACCGTCTGTCTCAGACCGTCTGTCTCAGACCGTCTGTCTCAGACCGTCTGTTTCATACCGTCTATCTCAGACCGTCTGTTTCATACCGTCTGTCTCAGACCGTCTGTCTCAGACTGTCTGTCTCAGAACGTCTGTCACAGACCGTCTGTCTCAGGCCGTCTGTCTCAGACCGTCTGTCTCAGACCGTCTGTTTCATACTGTCTGTCTCACACCGTCTGTCTCAGACCGTCTGTTTCATACTGTCTGTCTCACACCGTCTGTCTCAGACCGTCTGTCTGAGACCGTCTGTGTCAGACCTTCTGTCTGAGACCGTCTGTCTCAGACCGTCTGTCTCCGACCGTCTGTCTCAGACCGTCTGTCGCAGACCGTCTGTCTCAGACCGTCTGTCTCAGACCGTCTGTCTCAGACCGTCTGTCTCAGACCGTCTGTCTCAGACCGTCTGTCTCAGACCGTCTGTTTCATACGGTCTGTCTCACACCGTCTGTCTTAGACCGTCTGTCTCAGGCCGTCTGCTTCATACCGTCTATCTCGTCCCGTCGGTCTCAGACCAGCTGTCTCAAACCGTCTGTCTCACACCGTCTGTCTCAGACCGTCTGTCTCAGACCGTCTGTCTCAGACCGTCTGTCTCAGACCGTCTGTCTCCGACCGTCTGTCTCGGACCGTCTGTCTCGGACGGTCTGTCTCGGACCGTCTGTCTCGTACCGTCTGTCTCAGACCGTCTGTCTCAGAACGTCTATCTCGTCCCGTCTGTCTCAGGCCGTCTGTCTCAGACCGTCTGTCTCAGACCGTCTGTCTCAGACCGTCTGTCTCAGACCGTCTGTCTCAGACCGTCTGTCTCAGACCGTCTGTCTCAGACCGTCTGTCTCACGCCGTCTGTCTCAGACCGTCTGTTTCATACGGTCTGTCTCACACCGTCTGTCTTAGACCGTCTGTCTCAGGCCGTCTGCTTCATACCGTCTATCTCGTCCCGTCGGTCTCAGATCAGCTGTCTCAAACCGTCTGTCTCACACCGTCTGTCTCAGACCGTCTGTCTCAGACCGTCTGTCTCAGACCGTCTGTTTCATACCGTCTGTCTCAGACCGTCTGTTTCATACCGTCTGTCTCAGACCGTCTGTCTCAGACCGTCTGTTTCATACCATCTGACTCGGACCGTCTGTATCAGACTGTCTGTCTCAGACCGTCTGTCTCAGACCGTCTGTCTCAGACCGTCTGTCTCAGACCGTCTGTCTCAGACCGTCTGTCTCAGGACAGCTGTCTCAGACCGTCTGTCTCAGACCGTCTGTCTCAGACCGTCTTTCTCAGACCGTCTGTCTCAGACCGTCTGTCTCGTACCGTCTGTCTCAGAACGTCTATCTCGTCCCGTCTGTCTCAGGCCGTCTGTCTCAGACCGTCTGTCTCACACCGTCTGTCTCAGACCGTCTGTTTCATACTGTCTGTCTCACACCGTCTGTCTCAGACCGTCTGTCTGAGACCGTCTGTGTCAGACCTTCTGTCTGAGACCGTCTGTCTCAGACCGTCTGTCTCCGACCGTCTGTCTCAGACCGTCTGTCTCAGACCGTCTGTCTCAGACCGTCTGTCTCAGACCGTCTGTCTCAGACCGTCTGTCTCAGACCGTCTGTCTCAGACCGTCTGCCTCAGACCGTCTGTCTCAGACCGTCTGTTTCATACGGTCTGTCTCAGACCGTCTGTCTTAGACCGTCTGTCTCAGGCCGTCTGCTTCATACCGTCTATCTCGTCCCGTCGGTCTCAGACCAGCTGTCTCAAACCGTCTGTCTCACACCGTCTGTCTCAGACCGTCTGTCTCAGACCGTCTGTCTCAGACCGTCTGTTTCATACCGTCTGTTTCAGACCGTCTGTTTCATACCGTCTGTCTCAGACCGTCTGTCTCAGACTGTCTGTCTCAGAACGTCTGTCACAGACCGTCTGTCTCAGGCCGTCTGTCTCAGGCCGTCTGTCTCAGACCGTCTGTCTCAGACCGTCTGTTTCATACTGTCTGTCTCACACCGTCTGTCTTAGACCGTCTGTCTCAGGCCGTCTGCTTCATACAGTCTATCTCGTCCCGTCGGTCTCAGACCAGCTGTCTCAAACCGTCTGTCTCACACCGTCTGTCTCAGACCGTCTGTCTCAGACCGTCTGTCTCAGACCGTCTGTTTCATACCGTCTGTCTCAGACCGTCTGTTTCATACCGTCTGTCTCAGACCGTCTGTCTCAGACTGTCTGTCTCAGAACGTCTGTCACAGACCGTCTGTCTCAGGCCGTCTGTCTCAGACCGTCTGTCTCAGACCGTCTGTTTCATACTGTCTGTCTCACACCGTCTGTCTCAGACCGTCTGTTTCATACTGTCTGTCTCACACCGTCTGTCTCAGACCGTCTGTCTGAGACCGTCTGTGTCAGACCTTCTGTCTGAGACCGTCTGTCACAGACCGTCTGTCTCCGACCGTCTGTCTCAGACCGTCTGTCTCAGACCGTCTGTCTCAGACCGTCTGTCTCAGACCGTCTGTCTCAGACCGTCTGTCTCAGACCGTCTGTCTCAGACCGTCTGTCTCAGACCGTCTTTCTCAGACCGTCTGTCTCAGACCGTCTGTCTCGTACCGTCTGTCTCAGAACGTCTATCTCGTCCCGTCTGTCTCAGGCCGTCTGTCTCAGACCGTCTGTCTCACACCGTCTGTCTCAGACCGTCTGTTTCATACTGTCTGTCTCACACCGTCTGTCTCAGACCGTCTGTCTGAGACCGTCTGTGTCAGACCTTCTGTCTGAGACCGTCTGTCTCAGACCGTCTGTCTCCGACCGTCTGTCTCAGACCGTCTGTCTCAGACCGTCTGTCTCAGACCGTCTGTCTCAGACCGTCTGTCTCAGACCGTCTGTCTCAGACCGTCTGTCTCAGACCGTCTGCCTCAGACCGTCTGTCTCAGACCGTCTGTTTCATACGGTCTGTCTCAGACCGTCTGTCTTAGACCGTCTGTCTCAGGCCGTCTGCTTCATACCGTCTATCTCGTCCCGTCGGTCTCAGACCAGCTGTCTCAAACCGTCTGTCTCACACCGTCTGTCTCAGACCGTCTGTCTCAGACCGTCTGTCTCAGACCGTCTGTTTCATACCGTCTGTTTCAGACCGTCTGTTTCATACCGTCTGTCTCAGACCGTCTGTCTCAGACTGTCTGTCTCAGAACGTCTGTCACAGACCGTCTGTCTCAGGCCGTCTGTCTCAGGCCGTCTGTCTCAGACCGTCTGTCTCAGACCGTCTGTTTCATACTGTCTGTCTCACACCGTCTGTCTCAGACCGTCTGTTTCATACTGTCTGTCTCACACCGTCTGTCTTAGACCGTCTGTCTCAGACCGTCTGTCTATGGCCGTCTGTCTCAGACCGTCTGTCTCAGACCGTCTGTCTCAGACCGTCTGTCTCAGACCGTCTGTCTCAGACCGTCTGTCTCAGACCGTCTGTCTCAGACCGTCTGTCTCAGACCGTCTGTCTCAGACCGTCTGTCTCAGACCGTCTGTCTCAGACCGTCTGTCTCAGACCGTCTGTCTCAGACCGTCTGTCTCAGACCGTCTGTCTCAGACCGTCTGTCTCAGACCGTCTGTCTCAGACCGTCTGTCTCAGACCGTCTGTTTCATACGGTCTGTCTCACACCGTCTGTCTTAGACCGTCTGTCTCAGGCCGTCTGCTTCATACCGTCTATCTCGTCCCGTCGGTCTCAGACCAGCTGTCTCAAACCGTCTGTCTCACACCGTCTGTCTCAGACCGTCTGTCTCAGACCGTCTGTCTCAGACCGTCTGTTTCATACCGTCTGTCTCAGACCGTCTGTTTCATACCGTCTGTCTCAGACCGTCTGTCTCAGACTGTCTGTCTCAGAACGTCTGTCACAGACCGTCTGTCTCAGGCCGTCTGTCTCAGACCGTCTGTCTCAGACCGTCTGTTTCATACTGTCTGTCTCACACCGTCTGTCTCAGACCGTCTGTTTCATACTGTCTGTCTCACACCGTCTGTCTCAGACCGTCTGTCTGAGACCGTCTGTGTCAGACCTTCTGTCTGAGACCGTCTGTCTCAGACCGTCTGTCTCCGACCGTCTGTCTCAGACCGTCTGTCTCAGACCGTCTGTCTCAGACCGTCTGTCTCAGACCGTCTGTCTCAGACCGTCTGTCTCAGACCGTCTGTCTCAGACCGTCTGTCTCAGACCGTCTGTCTCAGACCGTCTGTCTCAGACCGTCTGTTTCATACGGTCTGTCTCAGACCGTCTGTCTTAGACCGTCTGTCTCAGGCCGTCTGCTTCATACCGTCTATCTCGTCCCGTCGGTCTCAGACCAGCTGTCTCAAACCGTCTGTCTCACACCGTCTGTCTCAGACCATCTGTCTCAGACCGTCTGTTTCATACCGTCTGTCTCAGACCGTCTGTTTCATACCGTCTGTCTCAGACCGTCTGACTCAGACTGTCTGTCTCAGAACGTCTGTCACAGACCGTCTGTCTCAGGCCGTCTGTCTCAGGCCGTCTGTCTCAGACCGTCTGTCTCAGACCGTCTGTTTCATACTGTCTGTCTCACACCGTCTGTCTCAGCCCGTCTGTTTCATACTGTCTGTCTCACACCGTCTGTCTTAGACCGTCTGTCTCAGACCGTCTGTCTATGGCCGTCTGTCTCAGACCGTCTGTCTCAGACCGTCTGTCTCAGACCGTCTGTCTCAGACCGTCTGTCTCAGACCGTCTGTCTCAGACCGTCTGTCTCAGACCGTCTGTCTCAGACCGTCTGTCTCAGACCGTCTGTCTCAGACCGTCCGTCTCAGACCGTCTGTCTCGGACCGTCTGTCTCTGCCCGTCTGTCTCTAACCGTCTGTCTCAGACCGTCTGTTTCATACGGTCTATCTCAGCCCGTCGGCATCGGACCGTCTGTCTCAGTCCGTATGTCTCAGATCCTCCGTCTCAGACCGTCTGTCTCAGACCGTCTGTCTCAGAACGTCTGTCACAGACCGTCTGTCTCAGAACATCTCTCTCGTCCCGTCGGTCTCAGACCGTGTGTCTCAGACCGTCTTTCTCAGACCGTCTGTCTCAGACCGTCGGTCTCAGGCCGTCTGTCTCAGACCGTCTGTCTCAGACCGTCTGTTTCATACTGTCTGTCTCACACCGTCTGTCTCAGACCGTCTGTTTCATACTGTCTGTCTCACACCGTCTGTCTCAGACCGTCTGTCTGAGACCGTCTGTGTCAGACCTTCTGTCTGAGACCGTCTGTCTCAGACCGTCTGTCTCCGACCGTCTGTCTCAGACCGTCTGTCTCAGACCGTCTGTCTCAGACCGTCTGTCTCAGACCGTCTGTCTGAGACCGTCTGTCTCAGACCGTCTGTCTGAGACCGTCTGTCTCAGACCGTCTGTCTGAGACCGTCTGTCTCAGACCGTCTGTCTCAGACCGTCTGTCTCAGACCGTCTGTCTCAGACCGTCTGTCTCAGACCGTCTGTCTCACACGGTCTGTCTCGGACCGTCTGTCTCAGACCGTCTGTTTCATACCATCTGACTCGGACCGTCTGTATCAGACTGTCTGTCTCAGACCGTCTGTCTCAGACCGTCTGTCTCAGACCGTCTGTCTCAGACCGTCTGTCTCAGACCGTCTGTCTCAGGACAGCTGTCTCAGACCGTCTGTCTCAGACCGTCTGTCTCAGACCGTCTTTCTCAGACCGTCTGTCTCAGACCGTCTGTCTCGTACCGTCTGTCTCAGAACGTCTATCTCGTCCCGTCTGTCTCAGGCCGTCTGTCTCAGACCGTCTGTCTCACACCGTCTGTCTCAGACCGTCTGTTTCATACTGTCTGTCTCACACCGTCTGTCTCAGACCGTCTGTCTGAGACCGTCTGTGTCAGACCTTCTGTCTGAGACCGTCTGTCTCAGACCGTCTGTCTCCGACCGTCTGTCTCAGACCGTCTGTCTCAGACCGTCTGTCTCAGACCGTCTGTCTCAGACCGTCTGTCTCAGACCGTCTGTCTCAGACCGTCTGCCTCAGACCGTCTGTCTCAGACCGTCTGTTTCATACGGTCTGTCTCAGACCGTCTGTCTTAGACCGTCTGTCTCAGGCCGTCTGCTTCATACCGTCTATCTCGTCCCGTCGGTCTCAGACCAGCTGTCTCAAACCGTCTGTCTCACACCGTCTGTCTCAGACCGTCTGTCTCAGACCGTCTGTCTCAGACCGTCTGTTTCATACCGTCTGTTTCAGACCGTCTGTTTCATACCGTCTGTCTCAGACCGTCTGTCTCAGACTGTCTGTCTCAGAACGTCTGTCACAGACCGTCTGTCTCAGGCCGTCTGTCTCAGGCCGTCTGTCTCAGACCGTCTGTCTCAGACCGTCTGTTTCATACTGTCTGTCTCACACCGTCTGTCTTAGACCGTCTGTCTCAGGCCGTCTGCTTCATACCGTCTATCTCGTCCCGTCGGTCTCAGACCAGCTGTCTCAAACCGTCTGTCTCACACCGTCTGTCTCAGACCGTCTGTCTCAGACCGTCTGTCTCAGACCGTCTGTTTCATACCGTCTGTCTCAGACCGTCTGTTTCATACCGTCTGTCTCAGACCGTCTGTCTCAGACTGTCTGTCTCAGAACGTCTGTCACAGACCGTCTGTCTCAGGCCGTCTGTCTCAGACCGTCTGTCTCAGACCGTCTGTTTCATACTGTCTGTCTCACACCGTCTGTCTCAGACCGTCTGTTTCATACTGTCTGTCTCACACCGTCTGTCTCAGACCGTCTGTCTGAGACCGTCTGTGTCAGACCTTCTGTCTGAGACCGTCTGTCTCAGACCGTCTGTCTCCGACCGTCTGTCTCAGACCGTCTGTCTCAGACCGTCTGTCTCAGACCGTCTGTCTCAGACCGTCTGTCTCAGACCGTCTGTCTCAGACCGTCTGTCTCAGACCGTCTGTCTCAGACCGTCTGTCTCAGACCGTCTTTCTCAGACCGTCTGTCTCAGACCGTCTGTCTCGTACCGTCTGTCTCAGAACGTCTATCTCGTCCCGTCTGTCTCAGGCCGTCTGTCTCAGACCGTCTGTCTCACACCGTCTGTCTCAGACCGTCTGTTTCATACTGTCTGTCTCACACCGTCTGTCTCAGACCGTCTGTCTGAGACCGTCTGTGTCAGACCTTCTGTCTGAGACCGTCTGTCTCAGACCGTCTGTCTCCGACCGTCTGTCTCAGACCGTCTGTCTCAGACCGTCTGTCTCAGACCGTCTGTCTCAGACCGTCTGTCTCAGACCGTCTGTCTCAGACCGTCTGTTTCATACGGTCTGTCTCACACCGTCTGTCTTAGACCGTCTGTCTCAGGCCGTCTGCTTCATACCGTCTATCTCGTCCCGTCGGTCTCAGACCAGCTGTCTCAAACCGTCTGTCTCACACCGTCTGTCTCAGACCGTCTGTCTCAGACCGTCTGTCTCAGACCGTCTGTTTCATACCGTCTGTCTCAGACCGTCTGTTTCATACCGTCTGTCTCAGACCGTCTGTCTCAGACTGTCTGTCTCAGAACGTCTGTCACAGACCGTCTGTCTCAGGCCGTCTGTCTCAGACCGTCTGTCTCAGACCGTCTGTTTCATACTGTCTGTCTCACACCGTCTGTCTCAGACCGTCTGTTTCATACTGTCTGTCTCACACCGTCTGTCTCAGACCGTCTGTCTGAGACCGTCTGTGTCAGACCTTCTGTCTGAGACCGTCTGTCTCAGACCGTCTGTCTCCGACCGTCTGTCTCAGACCGTCTGTCTCAGACCGTCTGTCTCAGACCGTCTGTCTCAGACCGTCTGTCTCAGACCGTCTGTCTCAGACCGTCTGTCTCAGACCGTCTGTCTCAGACCGTCTGTCTCAGACCGTCTGTTTCATACGGTCTGTCTCAGACCGTCTGTCTTAGACCGTCTGTCTCAGGCCGTCTGCTTCATACCGTCTATCTCGTCCCGTCGGTCTCAGACCAGCTGTCTCAAACCGTCTGTCTCACACCGTCTGTCTCAGACCATCTGTCTCAGACCGTCTGTCTCAGACCGTCTGTTTCATACCGTCTGTCTCAGACCGTCTGTTTCATACCGTCTGTCTCAGACCGTCTGTCTCAGACTGTCTGTCTCAGAACGTCTGTCACAGACCGTCTGTCTCAGGCCGTCTGTCTCAGGCCGTCTGTCTCAGACCGTCTGTCTCAGACCGTCTGTTTCATACTGTCTGTCTCACACCGTCTGTCTCAGACCGTCTGTTTCATACTGTCTGTCTCACACCGTCTGTCTTAGACCGTCTGTCTCAGACCGTCTGTCTATGGCCGTCTGTCTCAGACCGTCTGTCTCAGACCGTCTGTCTCAGACCGTCTGTCTCAGACCGTCTGTCTCAGACCGTCTGTCTCAGACCGTCTGTCTCAGACCGTCTGTCTCAGACCGTCTGTCTCAGACCGTCCGTCTCAGACCGTCTGTCTCGGACCGTCTGTCTCTGCCCGTCTGTCTCTAACCGTCTGTCTCAGACCGTCTGTTTCATACGGTCTATCTCAGCCCGTCGGCATCGGACCGTCTGTCTCAGTCCGTATGTCTCAGATCCTCCGTCTCAGACCGTCTGTCTCAGACCGTCTGTCTCAGAACGTCTGTCACAGACCGTCTGTCTCAGAACATCTCTCTCGTCCCGTCGGTCTCAGACCGTGTGTCTCAGACCGTCTTTCTGAGACCGTCTGTCTCAGACCGTCGGTCTCAGACCGTCTGTCTCACACCGTCTGTCTCAGACCGTCTGTCTCAGACCGTCTTTCTCAGACCGTCTGTCTCAGACCGTCGGTCTCAGACCGTCTGTCTCACACCGTCTGTCTCAGACCGTCTGTCTCGGACCGTCTGTCTCGGACCGTCTGTTTCATACCGTCTGCCTCAGACCGTCTGTCTCGGACCGTCTGTCTCGGACGGTCTGTCTCGGACCGTCTGTCTCGGACTGTCTGTCTCGGACCGTCTGTCTCGGACCGTCTGTCTCGGACCGTCTGTCTCGGACCGTCTGTCTCGGACCGTCTGTCTCAAAACGTCTCTCTCGTCCCGTCGGTCTCAGACCATCTGTCTCAGACCAGCTGTCTCCGACCGTCTGTCTCAGACCGTCTGTCTCAGACCGTCTGTCTCAGACCGTCTTTCTCAGACCGTCTGTCTCAGACCGTCGGTCTCAGACCGTCTGTCTCAGACCAGTTGTCTCAGACCGTCTGTCTCAGACCGTCTGTCTCGGACCGTCTGTCTCGGACCGTCTGTCTCGGACCGTCTGTCTCAGGCCGTCTGCCTCAGACCGTCTGTCTCGGACCGTCTGTCTCGGACGGTCTGTCTCGCACCGTCTGCCTCGGACCGTCTGTCTCGGACCGTCTGTCTCGGACCGTCTGTCTCGGACCGTCTATCTCGGACCGTCTGTCTCAAAACGTCTCTCTCGTCCCGTCGGTCTCAGACCATCTGTCTCAGAACAGCTGTTTCAGACAGTCTGTCTCGGACCGTCTGTCTCGGACCGTCTGTCTCTGCCCGTCTGTCTCAGATCCTCCGTCTCAGACCGTCTGTCTCAGACCGTCTATCTCAGCCCGTCGGCATCAGACCGTCTGTCTCAGTCCGTATGTCTCAGATCCTCCGTCTCAGACCGTCTGTCTCAGAACGTCTCTCTCGTCCCGTCGGTCTCAGACCGTGTGTCTCAGACCAGCTGTCTCAGACCGTCTGTCTCAGACCGTCTGTCTCAGACCGTCTGTCTCAGACCGTCTGTCTCAGACCGTCTGTCTCAGACCGTCTGTTTCACACCGTCTGTCTCACACCGTCTGTCTCAGACCGTCTGTCTCAGACCGTCTGTCTCAGACCGTCTGTCTCAGACCGTCTGTTTCATACCGTCTGTCTCACACCGTCTGTCTCAGACCGTCTGTCTCAGGCCGTCTATCTCGTCCCGTCTATCTCGTCCCGTCTGTCTCAGACCGTCTGTCTCAGACCAGCTGTCTCAGACCGTCTGTCTCAGACCGTCTGTCTCAGACCGTCTGTCTACCACCGTCTGTCTCAGACCGTCTGTCTCGGACCGTCTGTCTCGGACCGTCTGTCTCGGACCGTCTGTTTCATACCGTCTGCCTCAGACCGTCTGTCTCGGACCGTCTGTCTCGGACGGTCTGTCTCGCACCGTCTGTCTCGGACCGTCTGTCTCGGACCGTCTGTCTCGGACCGTCTGTCTCTGCCCGTCTGTCTCAGATCCTCCGTCTCAGACCGTCTGTCTCAGACCATCTATCTCAGCCCGTCGGCATCAGACCGTCTGTCTCAGTCCGTATGTCTCAGATCCTCCGTCTCAGACCGTCTGTCTCAGACCGTCTGTCTCAGACCGTCTGTCTCAGAACGTCTGTCACAGACCGTCTGTCTCAGAACGTCTCTCTCGTCCCGTCGGTCTCAGACCGTGTGTCTCAGACCGTCTGTCTCAGACCGTCTGTCTCAGACCGTCTGTCTCAGACCGTCTTTCTCAGACCGTCTGTCTCAGACCGTCGGTCTCAGACCGTCTGTCTCAGACCAGTTGTCTCAGACCGTCTGTCTCAGACCGTCTGTCTCGGACCGTCTATCTCGGACCGTCTGTCTCAGGCCGTCTGCCTCAGACCGTCTGTCTCGGACCGTCTGTCTCGGACGGTCTGTCTCGCACCGTCTGCCTCGGACCGTCTGTCTCGGACCGTCTGTCTCGGACCGTCTGTCTCGGACCGTCTGTCTCGGACCGTCTGTCTCAAAACGTCTCTCTCGTCCCGTCAGTCTCAGACCATCTGTCTCAGAACAGCTGTTTCAGACAGTCTGTCTCGGACCGTCTGTCTCGGACCGTCTGTCTCTGCCCGTCTGTCTCAGATCCTCCGTCTCAGACCGTCTGTCTCAGACCGTCTATCTCAGCCCGTCGGCATCAGACCGTCTGTCTCAGTCCGTATGTCTCAGATCCTCCGTCTCAGACCGTCTGTCTCAGAACGTCTCTCTCGTCCCGTCGGTCTCAGACCGTGTGTCTCAGACCAGCTGTCTCAGACCGTCTGTCTCAGACCGTCTGTCTCAGACCGTCTGTCTCAGACCGTCTGTCTCAGACCGTCTGTCTCAGACCGTCTGTTTCACACCGTCTGTCTCACACCGTCTGTCTCAGACCGTCTGTCTCAGACCGTCTGTCTCAGACCGTCTGTCTCAGACCGTCTGTTTCATACCGTCTGTCTCACACCGTCTGTCTCAGACCGTCTGTCTCAGGCCGTCTATCTCGTCCCGTCTATCTCGTCCCGTCTGTCTCAGACCGTCTGTCTCAGACCAGCTGTCTCAGACCGTCTGTCTCAGACCGTCTGTCTCAGACCGTCTGTCTACCACCGTCTGTCTCAGACCGTCTGTCTCGGACCGTCTGTCTCGGACCGTCTGTCTCGGACCGTCTGTTTCATACCGTCTGCCTCAGACCGTCTGTCTCGGACCGTCTGTCTCGGACGGTCTGTCTCGCACCGTCTGTCTCGGACCGTCTGTCTCGGACCGTCTGTCTCGGACCGTCTGTCTCTGCCCGTCTGTCTCAGATCCTCCGTCTCAGACCGTCTGTCTCAGACCATCTATCTCAGCCCGTCGGCATCAGACCGTCTGTCTCAGTCCGTATGTCTCAGATCCTCCGTCTCAGACCGTCTGTCTCAGACCGTCTGTCTCAGACCGTCTGTCTCAGAACGTCTGTCACAGACCGTCTGTCTCAGACCGTCTGTCTCAGACCGTCGGTCTCAGACCGTCTGCCTCAGACCAGTTGTCTCAGACCGTCTGTCTCAGACCGTCTGTCTCAGACCGTCTGTCTCGGACCGTCTGTCTCGGACCGTCTGTCTCAGACCGTCTGCCTCAGACCGTCTGTCTCGGACCGTCTGTCTCGGACGGTCTGTCTCGGACCGTCTGTCTCGGACTGTCTGTCTCGGACCGTCTGTCTCGGACCGTCTGTCTTGGACCGTCTGTCTCAAAACGTCTGTCTCGGACCGTCTGTCTCGGACCGTCTGTCTCGGACCGTCTGTCTCTGCCTGTCTGTCTCAGATCCTCCGTCTCAGACCGTCTGTCTCAGACCGTCTATCTCAGCCCGTCGGCATCAGACCGTCTGTCTCAGTCCGTATGTCTCAGATCCTCCGTCTCAGACCGTCTGTCTCAGACCGTCTGTCTCAGAACGTCTGTCACAGACCGTCTGTCTCAGAACGTCTCTCTCGTCCCGTCGGTCTCAGACCGTGTGTCTCAGACCAGCTGTCTCAGACCGTCTGTCTCAGACCGTCTGTCTCAGACCGTCTGTCTCACACCGTCTGTCTCAGACCGTCTGTCTCGGACCGTCTGTCTCGGACCGTCTGTCTCGGACCGTCTGTTTCATACCGTCTGCCTCAGACCGTCTGTCTCGGACCGTCTGTCTCGGACGGTCTGTCTCGCACCGTCTGTCTCGGACCGTCTGTCTCGGACCGTCTGTCTCGGACCGTCTGTCTCGGACCGTCTGTCTCAAAACGTCTCTCTCGTCCCGTCGGTCTCAGACCATCTGTCTCAGACCAGCTGTCTCAGACCGTCTGTCTCAGACCGCCTTTCTCAGACCGTCTGTCTCAGACCGTCTGTCTCAGAGCGTCTGTCTCAGACCGTCTGTCTCAGACCGTCTGTCTCAGACCAGCTGTCTCAGACCGTCTGTTTCAGACCGTCTGTCTCAGACCGTCTGTCTCAGACCGTCTGTCTCAGACCGTCTGTCTCAGACCGTCTGTCTCAGTCCGTCTGTCTCAGACCGTCTGTCTCAGATCGTCTGTCTCAGACCGTCTGTCTCAGACCGTCTGTCTCAGACCGTCTGTCTCAGACCGTCTGTCTCAGACCGTCTGTCTCGGACCGTCTGTCTCGGACCGTCTGTCTCGGACCGTCTGTCTCTGCCCGTCTGTCTCTAACCGTCTGTCTCAGACCGTCTGTTTCATACGGTCTATCTCAGCCCGTCGGCATCAGACCGTCTGTCTCAGTCCGTATGTCTCAGATCCTCCGTCTCAGACCGTCTGTCTCAGACCGTCTGTCTCAGAACGTCTGTCACAGACCGTCTGTCTCAGAACGTCTCTCTCGTCCCGTCGGTCTCAGACCGTGTGTCTCAGACCAGCTGTCTCAGACCGTCTGTCTCAGACCGTCTGTCTCAGACCGTCTGTCTCAGACCGTCTGTCTCAGACCGTCTGTCTCAGACCGTCTGTTTCACACCGTCTGTCTCACACCGTCTGTCTCAGACCGTCTGTCTCAGACCGTCTGTCTCAGACCGTCTGTCTCAGACCGTCTGTTTCATACCGTCTGTCTCACACCGTCTGTCTCAGACCGTCTGTCTCAGGCCGTCTATCTCGTCCCGTCTATCTCGTCCCGTCTGTCTCAGACCGTCTGTCTCAGACCAGCTGTCTCAGACGGTCTGTCTCAGACCGTCTGTCTCAGACCGTCTGTCTCACACCGTCTGTCTCGGACCGTCTGTTTCATACCGTCTGCCTCAGACCGTCTGTCTCGGACCGTCTGTCTCGGACGGTCTGTCTCGGACCAGCTGTCTCAGACCGTCTGTCTCGGACCGTCTGTCTCGGACCGTCTGCCTCGGACCGTCTGTCTCTGCCCGTCTGTCTCAGATCCTCCGTCTCAGACCGTCTGTCTCAGACCGTCTATCTCAGCCCGTCGGCATCAGACCGTCTGTCTCAGTCCGTATGTCTCAGATCCTCCGTCTCAGACCGTCTGTCTCAGACCGTCTGTCTCAGAACGTCTGTCACAGACCGTCTGTCTCAGAACATCTCTCTCAGACCGTCTGTCTCACACCGTCTGTCTCAGACCGTCTGTCTCGGACCGTCTGTCTCGGACCGTCTGTCTCGGACCGTCTGTTTCATACCGTCTGCCTCAGACCGTCTGTCTCGGACCGTCTGTCTCGGACGGTCTGTCTCGGACCGTCTGTCTCGGACTGTCTGTCTCGGACCGTCTGTCTCGGACCGTCCGTCTCGGACCGTCTGTCTCGGACCGTCTGTCTCGGACCGTCTGTCTCAAAACGTCTCTCTCGTCCCGTCGGTCTCAGACCATCTGTCTCAGACCAGCTGTCTCAGACCGTCTGTCTCAGACCGTCTGTCTCAGACCGTCTGTCTCAGACCGTCTGTCTCAGACCGTCTGTCTCAGACCGTCTTTCTCAGACCGTCTGTCTCAGACCGTCTGTCTCAGTCCGTATGTCTCAGATCCTCCGTCTCAGACCGTCTGTCTCAGACCGTCTGTCTCAGAACGTCTGTCACAGACCGTCTGTCTCAGAACGTCTCTCTCGTCCCGTCGGTCTCAGACCGTGTGTCTCAGACCAGCTGTCTCAGACCGTCTGTCTCAGACCGTCTGTCTCAGACCGTCTGTCTCAGACCGTCTGTCTCAGACCGTCTGTCTCAGACCGTCTGTTTCACACCGTCTGTCTCACACCGTCTGTCTCAGACCGTCTGTCTCAGACCGTCTGTCTCAGACCGTCTGTCTCAGACCGTCTGTTTCATACCGTCTGTCTCACACCGTCTGTCTCAGACCGTCTGTCTCAGGCCGTCTATCTCGTCCCGTCTATCTCGTCCCGTCTGTCTCAGACCGTCTGTCTCAGACCAGCTGTCTCAGACGGTCTGTCTCAGACCGTCTGTCTCAGACCGTCTGTCTCACACCGTCTGTCTCGGACCGTCTGTTTCATACCGTCTGCCTCAGACCGTCTGTCTCGGACCGTCTGTCTCGGACGGTCTGTCTCGGACCAGCTGTCTCAGACCGTCTGTCTCGGACCGTCTGTCTCGGACCGTCTGCCTCGGACCGTCTGTCTCTGCCCGTCTGTCTCAGATCCTCCGTCTCAGACCGTCTGTCTCAGACCGTCTATCTCAGCCCGTCGGCATCAGACCGTCTGTCTCAGTCCGTATGTCTCAGATCCTCCGTCTCAGACCGTCTGTCTCAGACCGTCTGTCTCAGAACGTCTGTCACAGACCGTCTGTCTCAGAACATCTCTCTCAGACCGTCTGTCTCACACCGTCTGTCTCAGACCGTCTGTCTCGGACCGTCTGTCTCGGACCGTCTGTCTCGGACCGTCTGTTTCATACCGTCTGCCTCAGACCGTCTGTCTCGGACCGTCTGTCTCGGACGGTCTGTCTCGGACCGTCTGTCTCGGACTGTCTGTCTCGGACCGTCTGTCTCGGACCGTCCGTCTCGGACCGTCTGTCTCGGACCGTCTGTCTCGGACCGTCTGTCTCAAAACGTCTCTCTCGTCCCGTCGGTCTCAGACCATCTGTCTCAGACCAGCTGTCTCAGACCGTCTGTCTCAGACCGTCTGTCTCAGACCGTCTGTCTCAGACCGTCTGTCTCAGACCGTCTGTCTCAGACCGTCTTTCTCAGACCGTCTGTCTCAGACCGTCTGTCTCAGACCGTCTGTCTCAGACCGTCTATCTCGTCCCGTCGGTCTCAGACCGTCTGTCTCAGGCCAGCTGTGTCAGACCGTCGGTCTCAGACCGTCTGTCTCAGACCGTCTGTCTCAGACCGTCTATCTCGTCCCGTCGGTCTCAGACCGTCTGTCTCAGGCCAGCTGTGTCAGACCGTCTGTCTCGGACCGTCTGTCTCAGGCCAGCTGTCTCAGACCGTCTGTCTCAGGCCAGCTGTCTCAGACCGTCTGTCTCAGACCGTCTGTTTCATACCGTCTGTCTCGGAACGTCTGTCTCGGACCAGCTGTCTCAGACCGTCTGTCTCGTCCCGTCGGTCTCAGACCGTGTGTCTCAGACCAGCTGTCTCAGACCGTCTGTCTCAGACCGTCTGTCTCAGACCGTCTGTCTCAGACCGTCTGTCTCAGACCGTCTTTCTCAGACCGTCTGTCTCAGACCGTCTGTCTCAGACCAGTTGTCTCAGACCGTCTGTCTCAGACCGTCTGTCTCAGACCGTCTGTCTCGGACCGTCTGTCTCGGACCGTCTGTCTCAGACCGTCTGCCTCAGACCGTCTGTCTCGGACCGTCTGTCTCGGACGGTCTGTCTCGGTTCGTCTGTCTCGGACTGTCTGTCTCGGACCGTCTGTCTCGGACCGTCTGTCTCGGACCGTCTGTCTCGGACCGTCTGTCTCAAAACGTCTCTCTCGTCCCGTCGGTCTCAGACCATCTGTCTCAGACCGTCTGTTTCAGACCGTCTGTCTCAGACCGTCTGTCTCAGACCGTCTGTCTCAGACCGTCTGTCTCAGACCGTCTATATCGTCCCGTCGGTCTCAGACCGTCTGTCTCAGGCCAGCTGTGTCAGACCGTCGGTCTCAGACCGTCTGTCTCAGGCCAGCTGTCTCAGACCGTCTGTCTCAGACCGTCTGTTTCATACCGTCTGTCTCAGACCGTCTGTCTCGGACCGTCTGTCTCGGACGGTCTGTCGCTGACCGTCTGTCTCGGACCGTCTGTCTCGGACCGTCTGTCTCGGACCGTCTGTCTCGGACCGTCTGTCTCTGCCCGTCTGTCTCAGATCCTCCGTCTCAGACCGTCTGTCTCAGACCGTCTATCTCAGCCCGTCGGCATCAGACCGTCTGTCTCAGTCCGTATGTCTCAGATCCTCCGTCTCTGACCGTCTGTCTCAGACCGTCTGTCTCAGAACGTCTGTCACAGACCGTCTGTCTCAGAACGTCTCTCTCGTCCCGTCGGTCTCAGACCGTGTGTCTCAGACCAGCTGTCTCAGACCGTCTGTCTCACACCGTCTGTCTCAGACCGTCTTTCTCAGACCGTCTGTCTCAGACCGTCGGTCTCAGACCGTCTGTCTCAGACCGTCTGTCTCAGACCGTCGGTCTCAGACCGTCTGTCTCAGACCAGTTGTCTCAGACCGTCTGTCTCAGACCGTCTGTCTCAGACCGTCTGTCTCGGACCGTCTGTCTCGGACCGTCTGTCTCGGACCGTCTGCCTCAGACCGTCTGTCTCGGACCGTCTGTCTCGGACGGTCTGTCTCGGACCGTCTGTCTCGGACTGTCTGTCTCGGACCGTCTGTCTCGGACCGTCTGTCTCGGACCGTCTGTCTCGGACCGTCTGTCTCAGACCGTCTGTCTCAGACCGTCTGTCTCAGACCGTCTGTTTCATACCGTCTGTCTCACACCGTCTGTCTCAGACCGTCTGTCTCAGACCGTCTGTCTAAGACCGTCTGTTTCATACCGTCTGTCTCACACCGTCTGTCTCAGACCGTCTGTCTCAGGCCGTCTATCTCGTCCCGTCTATCTCGTCCCGTCTGTCTCAGACCGTCTGTCTCAGACCAGCTGTCTCGGACCGTCTGTCTCGGACCGTCTGTCTCGGACGGTCTGTCGCTGCCCGTCTGTCTCAGACCGTCTGTCTCGGACCGTCTGTCTCGGACCGTCTGTCTCGGACCGTCTGTTTCATACCGTCTGCCTCAGACCGTCTGTCTCGGACCGTCTGTCTCGGACGGTCTGTCTCGCACCGTCTGTCTCGGACCGTCTGTCTCGGACCGTCTGTCTCGGACCGTCTGTCTCGGACCGTCTGTCTCTGTCCGTCTGTCTCAGATCCTCCGTCTCAGACCGTCTGTCTCAGACCGTCTATCTCAGCCCGTCGGCATCAGACCGTCTGTCTCAGTCCGTATGTCTCAGATCCTCCGTCTCAGACCGTCTGTCTCAGACCGTCTGTCTCAGAACGTCTGTCACAGACCGTCTGTCTCAGAACGTCTCTCTCGTCCCGTCGGTCTCAGACCGTGTGTCTCAGACCAGCTGTCTCAGACCGTCTGTCTCAGACCGTCTGTCTCAGACCGTCTGTCTCAGACCGTCTTTCTCAGACCGTCTGTCTCAGACCGTCGGTCTCAGACCGTCTGCCTCAGACCAGTTGTCTCAGACCGTCTGTCTCAGACCGTCTGTCTCGGACCGTCTGTCTCGGACCGTCTGTCTCGGACCGTCTGTCTCAGACCGTCTGCCTCAGACCGTCTGTCTCGGACCGTCTGTCTCGGACGGTCTGTCTCGGACCGTCTGTCTCGGACTGTCTGTCTCGGACCGTCTGTCTCGGACCGTCTGTCTCGGACCGTCTGTCTCGGACCGTCTGTCTCAAAACGTCTCTCTCGTCCCGTCGGTCTCAGACCATCTGTCTCAGACCAGCTGTCTCAGACCGTCTGTCTCAGACCGTCTGTCTCAGACCGCCTTTCTCAGACCGTCTGTCTCAGACCGACTGTCTCAGAGCGTCTGTCTCAGACCGTCTGTCTCAGACCGTCTGTCTCAGACCAGCTGTCTCAGACCGTCTGTCTCAGACCGTCTGTCTCAGACCGCCTTTCTCAGACCGTCTGTCTCAGACCGACTGTCTCAGAGCGTCTGTCTCAGACCGTCTGTCTCACACCGTCTGTATCGGACCGTCTGTTTCATACCGTCTGCCTCAGACCGTCTGTCTCGGACCGTCTGTCTCGGACGGTCTGTCTCGGACCAGCTGTCTCAGACCGTCTGTCTCGGACCGTCTGCCTCGGACCGTCTGTCTCTGCCCGTCTGTCTCAGATCCTCCGTCTCAGACCGTCTGTCTCAGACCGTCTATCTCAGCCCGTCGGCATCAGACCGTCTGTCTCAGTCCGTATGTCTCAGATCCTCCGTCTCAGACCGTCTGTCTCAGACCGTCTGTCTCAGAACGTCTGTCACAGACCGTCTGTCTCAGAACATCTCTCTCAGACCGTCTGTCTCACACCGTCTGTCTCAGACCGTCTGTCTCGGACCGTCTGTCTCAGACCGTCTGTCTCAGACCGTCTGCCTCAGACCGTCTGTCTCGGACCGTCTGTCTCAGACCGTCTGTCTCAGACCGTCTTTCTCAGACCGTCTGTCTCAGACCGTCTGTCTCAGAGCGTCTGTCTCAGACCGTCTGTCTCAGACCGCCTGTCTCAGACCGTCTGTCTCAGATCGTCTGTCTCAGACCGTCTGTCTCAGACCGTCTGTCTCAGACCGTCTGCCTCAGACCGTCAGTCTCAGACCGTCTGTCTCAGACCGTCTGTTTCATACCGTCTGTCTCAGACCGTCTGTCTCGGACCGTCTGTCTCGGACCGTCTGTCTCAGACCGTCTGTCTCGGACCGTCTGTCTCGGACCGTCTGTCTCGGACCGTCTGTTTCATACCGTCTGCCTCAGACCGTCTGTCTCGGACCGTCTGTCTCGGACCGTCTGTGTCGGACCGTCTGTCCCGGACCGTCTGTCTCAGAACGTCTATCTCGTCCCGTCGGTCTCGGACCGTCTGTCTCAGACCAGCTGTCTCAGACCGTCTGTCTCAGACCGTCTGTCTCAGACCGTCTTTCTCAGACCGTCTGTCTCAGACCGGCTGTCTCAGACCGTCTGCCTCAGACCGTCTGTCTCGGACCGTCTGTCTCGGACGGTCTGTCTCGGACCGTCTGTCTCGGAACGTCTGTCTCAGAGCGTCTGTCTAAGACCGTCTGTCTCAGACCGTCTGTCTCAGGCCGTCAGTCTCAGACCGTCTGTCTCAGACCGTCTGTCTCAGACCGTCTGTCTCAGACCGTCTGTCTCAGAACGTCTCTCTCGTCCCGTCGGTCTCAGACCGTCAGTCTCACACCGTCTGTCTCAGACGGTCTGTCTCAGACCGTCTGTCTCAGGCCGTCTGTTTCATACGGTCTATCTCAGCCCGTCGGCATCAGACCGTCTGTCTCAGTCCGTATGTCTCAGATCCTCCGTCTCAGACCGTCAGTCTCAGACCGTCTGTCTCAGAACGTCTGTCACGGACTGTCTGTCTCAGAACGTCTCTCTCGTCCCGTCGGTCTCAGACCGTCTGTCTCAGACCGTCTGCCTCAGACCGTCTGTCTCAGAACGACTGTCTCGGACCGTCTGTCTCAGACCGTCTGTCTCAGACCGTCTATCTCGTCCCGTCGGTCTCAGACCGTCTGTCTCAGGCCAGCTGTGTCAGACCGTCGGTCTCAGACCGTCTGTCTCAGGCCAGCTGTCTCAGACCGTCTGTCTCAGACCGTCTGTTTCATACCGTCTGTCTCAGACCGTCTGTCTCGGACCGTCTGTCTCGGACCGTCTGTCTCGGACCGTCTGTCTCGGACGGTCTGTCGCTGACCGTCTGTCTCGGACCGTCTGTCTCGGACCGTCTGTCTCGGACCAGCTGTCTCAGACCGTCTGTCTCGGACCGTCTGTCTCGGACCGTCTGTCTCGGACCGTCTGTCTCTGCCCGTCTGTCTCAGATCCTCCGTCTCAGACCGTCTGTCTCAGACCGTCTATCTCAGCCCGTCGGCATCAGACCGTCTGTCTCAGTCCGTATGTCTCAGATCCTCCGTCTCAGACCGTCTGTCTCAGACCGTCTGTCTCAGAACGTCTCTCTCGTCCCGTCGGTCTCAGACCGTGTGTCTCAGACCAGCTGTCTCAGACCGTCTGTCTCAGACCGTCTGTCTCAGAACGTCTGTCTCAGACCGTATGTCTCAGACCGTCTGTCTCAGACCGTCTGTCTCAGACCGTCTGTTTCATACCGTCTGTCTCACACCGTCTGTCTCAGACCGTCTGTCTCAGACCGTCTGTCTAAGACCGTCTGTTTCATACCGTCTGTCTCACACCGTCTGTCTCAGACCGTCTGTCTCAGGCCGTCTATCTCGTCCCGTCTATCTCGTCCCGTCTGTCTCAGACCGTCTGTCTCAGACCAGCTGTCTCAGACCGTCTGTCTCAGACCGTCTGTCTCAGACCGTCTGTCTCACACCGTCTGTCTCAGACCGTCTGTCTCGGACCGTCTGTCTCGGACCGTCTGTCTCGGACCGTCTGTTTCATACCGTCTGCCTCAGACCGTCTGTCTCGGACCGTCTGTCTCGGACGGTCTGTCTCGCACCGTCTGTCTCGGACCGTCTGTCTCGGACCGTCTGTCTCGGACCGTCTGTCTCGGACCGTCTGTTTCATACCGTCTGCCTCAGACCGTCTGTCTCGGACCGTCTGTCTCGGACCGTCTGTGTCGGACCGTCTGTCCCGGACCGTCTGTCTCAGAACGTCTATCTCGTCCCGTCGGTCTCGGACCGTCTGTCTCAGACCAGCTGTCTCAGACCGTCTGTCTCAGACCGTCTGTTTCATACCGTCTGCCTCAGACCGTCTGTCTCGGACCGTCTGTCTCGGACGGTCTGTCTCAGACCGTCTGTCTCAGACCGTCTGTCTCGTCCCGTCGGTCTCAGACCGTCTGTCTCAGACCGTCTGTCTCAGACCGTCTGTCTCGTCCCGTCTGTCTCAGACCGTCTGTCTCGGACCGTCTGTCTCGGACCGTCTGTCTCAGACCGTCTGTCTCGGACCGTCTGTCTCGGACCGTCTGTCTCGGACCGTCTGTTTCATACCGTCTGCCTCAGACCGTCTGTCTCGGACCGTCTGTCTCGGACCGTCTGTGTCGGACCGTCTGTCCCGGACCGTCTGTCTCAGAACGTCTATCTCGTCCCGTCGGTCTCGGACCGTCTGTCTCAGACCAGCTGTCTCAGACTGTCTGTCTCAGACCGTCTGTCTCAGACCGTCTTTCTCAGACCGTCTGTCTCAGACCGGCTGTCTCAGACCGTCTGCCTCAGACCGTCTGTCTCGGACCGTCTGTCTCGGACGGTCTGTCTCGGACCGTCTGTCTCGGAACGTCTGTCTCAGAGCGTCTGTCTAAGACCGTCTGTCTCAGACCGTCTGTCTCAGGCCGTCAGTCTCAGACCGTCTGTCTCAGACCGTCTGTCTCAGACCGTCTGTCTCAGACCGTCTGTCTCAGAACGTCTCTCTCGTCCCGTCGGTCTCAGACCGTCAGTCTCACACCGTCTGTCTCAGACGGTCTGTCTCAGACCGTCTGTCTCAGGCCGTCTGTTTCATACGGTCTATCTCAGCCCGTCGGCATCAGACCGTCTGTCTCAGTCCGTATGTCTCAGATCCTCCGTCTCAGACCGTCAGTCTCAGACCGTCTGTCTCAGAACGTCTGTCACGGACTGTCTGTCTCAGAACGTCTCTCTCGTCCCGTCGGTCTCAGACCGTCTGTCTCAGACCGTCTGCCTCAGACCGTCTGTCTCAGAACGACTGTCTCGGACCGTCTGTCTCAGACCGTCTGTCTCAGACCGTCTATCTCGTCCCGTCGGTCTCAGACCGTCTGTCTCAGGCCAGCTGTGTCAGACCGTCGGTCTCAGACCGTCTGTCTCAGGCCAGCTGTCTCAGACCGTCTGTCTCAGACCGTCTGTTTCATACCGTCTGTCTCAGACCGTCTGTCTCGGACCGTCTGTCTCGGACCGTCTGTCTCGGACCGTCTGTCTCGGACGGTCTGTCGCTGACCGTCTGTCTCGGACCGTCTGTCTCGGACCGTCTGTCTCGTACCAGCTGTCTCAGACCGTCTGTCTCGGACCGTCTGTCTCGGACCGTCTGTCTCGGACCGTCTGTCTCTGCCCGTCTGTCTCGTCCCGTCGGTCTCAGACCGTCTGTCTCAGACCGTCTGTCTCAGACCGTCTGTCTCGTCCCGTCTGTCTCAGACCGTCTGTCTCGGACCGTCTGTCTCGGACCGTCTGTCTCAGACCGTCTGTCTCGGACCGTCTGTCTCGGACCGTCTGTCTCGGACCGTCTGTTTCATACCGTCTGCCTCAGACCGTCTGTCGCGGACCGTCTGTCTCGGACCGTCTGTGTCGGACCGTCTGTCCCGGACCGTCTGTCTCAGAACGTCTATCTCGTCCCGTCGGTCTCGGACCGTCTGTCTCAGACCAGCTGTCTCAGACTGTCTGTCTCAGACCGTCTGTCTCAGACCGTCTTTCTCAGACCGTCTGTCTCAGACCGGCTGTCTCAGACCGTCTGCCTCAGACCGTCTGTCTCGGACCGTCTGTCTCGGACGGTCTGTCTCGGACCGTCTGTCTCGGAACGTCTGTCTCAGAGCGTCTGTCTAAGACCGTCTGTCTCAGACCGTCTGTCTCAGGCCGTCAGTCTCAGACCGTCTGTCTCAGACCGTCTGTCTCAGACCGTCTGTCTCAGACCGTCTGTCTCAGAACGTCTCTCTCGTCCCGTCGGTCTCAGACCGTCAGTCTCACACCGTCTGTCTCAGACGGTCTGTCTCAGACCGTCTGTCTCAGGCCGTCTGTTTCATACGGTCTATCTCAGCCCGTCGGCATCAGACCGTCTGTCTCAGTCCGTATGTCTCAGATCCTCCGTCTCAGACCGTCAGTCTCAGACCGTCTGTCTCAGAACGTCTGTCACGGACTGTCTGTCTCAGAACGTCTCTCTCGTCCCGTCGGTCTCAGACCGTCTGTCTCAGACCGTCTGCCTCAGACCGTCTGTCTCAGAACGACTGTCTCGGACCGTCTGTCTCAGACCGTCTGTCTCAGACCGTCTATCTCGTCCCGTCGGTCTCAGACCGTCTGTCTCAGGCCAGCTGTGTCAGACCGTCGGTCTCAGACCGTCTGTCTCAGGCCAGCTGTCTCAGACCGTCTGTCTCAGACCGTCTGTTTCATACCGTCTGTCTCAGACCGTCTGTCTCGGACCGTCTGTCTCGGACCGTCTGTCTCGGACCGTCTGTCTCGGACGGTCTGTCGCTGACCGTCTGTCTCGGACCGTCTGTCTCGGACCGTCTGTCTCGTACCAGCTGTCTCAGACCGTCTGTCTCGGACCGTCTGTCTCGGACCGTCTGTCTCGGACCGTCTGTCTCTGCCCGTCTGTCTCAGATCCTCCGTCTCAGACCGTCTGTCTCAGACCGTCTATCTCAGCCCGTCGGCATCAGACCGTCTGTCTCAGTCCGTATGTCTCAGATCCTCCGTCACAGACCGTCTGTCTCAGACCGTCTGTCTCAGAACGTCTGTCACATACCGTCTGTCTCAGAACGTCTCTCTCGTCCCGTCGGTCTCAGACCGTGTGTCTCAGACCAGCTGTCTCAGACCGTCTGTCTCAGACCGTCTGTCTCAGAACGTCTGTCTCAGACCGTCTGTCTCAGACCGTCTGTCTCAGACCAGCTGTCTCAGACCGTCTGTCTCAGAACGTCTGTCTCGGACCGTCTGTCTCGGACCGTCTGTCTCGGACCGTCTGTTTCATACCGTCTGCCTCAGACCGTCTGTCTCGGACCGTCTGTCTCGGACGGTCTGTCTCGCACCGTCTGTCTCGGACCGTCTGTCTCGGACCGTCTGTCTCGGACCGTCTGTCTCGGACCGTCTGTTTCATACCGTCTGCCTCAGACCGTCTGTCTCGGACCGTCTGTCTCGGACCGTCTGTGTCGGACCGTCTGTCCCGGACCGTCTGTCTCAGAACGTCTATCTCGTCCCGTCGGTCTCGGACCGTCTGTCTCAGACCAGCTGTCTCAGACCGTCTGTCTCAGACCGTCTGTTTCATACCGTCTGCCTCAGACCGTCTGTCTCGGACCGTCTGTCTCGGACGGTCTGTCTCAGACCGTCTGTCTCAGACCGTCTGTCTCGTCCCGTCGGTCTCAGACCGTCTGTCTCAGACCGTCTGTCTCAGACCGTCTGTCTCAGACCGTCTGTCTCGTCCCGTCGGTCTCAGACCGTCTGTCTCAGACCGTCTGTCTCAGACCGTCTGTCTCAGACCGTCTGTCTCAGAGCGTCTATCTCGTCCCGTCGGTCTCAGACCGTCTGTCTCAGGCCAGCTGTGTCAGACCGTCGGTCTCAGACCGTCTGTCTCAGGCCAGCTGTCTCAGACCGTCTGTCTCAGACCGTCTGTTTCATACCGTCTGTCTCAGACCGTCTGTCTCGGACCGTCTGTCTCGGACCGTCTGTCTCAGACCGTCTGTCTCGGACCGTCTGTCTCGGACCGTCTGTCTCGGACCGTCTGTTTCATACCGTCTGCCTCAGACCGTCTGTCTCGGACCGTCTGTCTCGGACGGTCTGTCTCGCACCGTCTGTCTCGGACCGTCTGTCTCGGACCGTCTGTCTCGGACCGTCTGTCTCTGCCCGTCTGTCTCTAACCGTCTGTCTCAGACCGTCTGTTTCATACGGTCTATCTCAGCCCGTCGGCATCAGACCGTCTGTCTCAGTCCGTATGTCTCAGATCCTCCGTCTCAGACCGTCTGTCTCAGACCGTCTGTCTCAGAACGTCTGCCACAGACCGTCTGTCTCAGAACGTCTCTCTCGTCCCGTCGGTCTCAGACCGTGTGTCTCAGACCAGCTGTCTCAGACCGTCTGTCTCAGACCGTCTGTCTCAGACCGTCTTTCTCAGACCGTCTGTCTCAGACCGTCGGTGTCAGACCGTCTGTCTCAGACCAGTTGTCTCAGACCGTCTGTCCCAGACCGTCTGTCTCAGACCGTCTGTCTCGGACCGTCTGTCTCGGACCGTCTGTCTCAGACCGTCTGTCTCAGACCGTCTGCCTCAGACCGTCTGTCTCGGACCGTCTGTCTCAGACCGTCTGTCTCAGGCCGTCTATCTCGTCCCGTCTATCTCGTCCCGTCTGTCTCAGACCGTCTGTCTCAGACCAGCTGTCTCAGACCGTCTGTCTCAGACCGTCTGTCTCGGACGGTCTGTCTCGCACCGTCTGTCTCGGACCGTCTGTCTCGGACCGTCTGTCTCGGACCGTCTGTCTCGGACCGTCTGTTTCATACCGTCTGCCTCAGACCGTCTGTCTCGGACCGTCTGTCTCGGACCGTCTGTGTCGGACCGTCTGTCCCGGACCGTCTGTCTCAGAACGTCTATCTCGTCCCGTCGGTCTCGGACCGTCTGTCTCAGACCAGCTGTCTCAGACCGTCTGTCTCAGACCGTCTGTTTCATACCGTCTGCCTCAGACCGTCTGTCTCGGACCGTCTGTCTCGGACGGTCTGTCTCAGACCGTCTGTCTCAGACCGTCTGTCTCGTCCCGTCGGTCTCAGACCGTCTGTCTCAGACCGTCTGTCTCAGACCGTCTGTCTCGTCCCGTCGGTCTCAGACCGTCTGTCTCAGACCGTCTGTCTCAGACCGTCTGTCTCAGACCGTCTGTCTCAGAGCGTCTATCTCGTCCCGTCGGTCTCAGACCGTCTGTCTCAGGCCAGCTGTGTCAGACCGTCGGTCTCAGACCGTCTGTCTCAGGCCAGCTGTCTCAGACCGTCTGTCTCAGACCGTCTGTTTCATACCGTCTGTCTCAGACCGTCTGTCTCGGACCGTCTGTCTCGGACCGTCTGTCTCAGACCGTCTGTCTCGGACCGTCTGTCTCGGACCGTCTGTCTCGGACCGTCTGTTTCATACCGTCTGCCTCAGACCGTCTGTCTCGGACCGTCTGTCTCGGACGGTCTGTCTCGCACCGTCTGTCTCGGACCGTCTGTCTCGGACCGTCTGTCTCGGACCGTCTGTCTCTGCCCGTCTGTCTCTAACCGTCTGTCTCAGACCGTCTGTTTCATACGGTCTATCTCAGCCCGTCGGCATCAGACCGTCTGTCTCAGTCCGTATGTCTCAGATCCTCCGTCTCAGACCGTCTGTCTCAGACCGTCTGTCTCAGAACGTCTGCCACAGACCGTCTGTCTCAGAACGTCTCTCTCGTCCCGTCGGTCTCAGACCGTGTGTCTCAGACCAGCTGTCTCAGACCGTCTGTCTCAGACCGTCTGTCTCAGACCGTCTTTCTCAGACCGTCTGTCTCAGACCGTCGGTGTCAGACCGTCTGTCTCAGACCAGTTGTCTCAGACCGTCTGTCCCAGACCGTCTGTCTCAGACCGTCTGTCTCGGACCGTCTGTCTCGGACCGTCTGTCTCAGACCGTCTGTCTCAGACCGTCTGCCTCAGACCGTCTGTCTCGGACCGTCTGTCTCAGACCGTCTGTCTCAGACCGTCTGTCTCAGACCGTCTGTCTCAGAGCGTCTGTCTCAGAGCGTCTGTCTCAGACCGCCTGTCTCAGACCGTCTGTCTCAGACCGTCTGTCTCGCACCGTCTGTCTCAGACCGTCTGTATCAGACCGTCTGCCTCAGACCGTCAGTCTCAGACCGTCTGTCTCAGACCGTCTGTTTCATACCGTCTGTCTCAGACCGTCTGTCTCGGACCGTCTGTCTCGGACCGTCTGTCTCAGACCGTCTGTCTCGGACCGTCTGTCTCGGACCGTCTGTCTCGGACCGTCTGTTTCATACCGTCTGCCTCAGACCGTCTGTCTCGGACCGTCTGTCTCGGACGGTCTGTCTCGCACCGTCTGTCTCGGACCGTCTGTCTCGGACCGTCTGTCTCGGTCCGTCTGTCTCTGCCCGTCTGTCTCTAACCGTCTGTCTCAGACCGTCTGTTTCATACGGTCTATCTCAGCCCGTCTTTCTCAGACCGTCTGTCTCAGACCGTCTGTCTCAGACCAGTTGTCTCAGACCGTCTGTCTCAGACCGTCTGTCTCGGACCGTCTGTCTCGGACCGTCTGTGTCGGACCGTCTGTAGCGGACCGTCTGTCTCAGAACGTCTATCTCGTCCCGTCGGTCTCGGACCGTCTGTCTCAGACCAGCTGTCTCAGACCGTCTGTCTCAGACCGTATGTTTCATACCGTCTGCCTCAGACCGTCTGTCTCGGACCGTCTGTCTCGGACGGTCTGTCTCAGACCGTCTGTCTCAGACCGTCTGCCTCAGACCGTCTGTCTCAGACCGTCTGCCTCAGACCGTCTGTCTCAGACCGTCTGTCTCGTCCCGTCGGTCTCAGACCGTCTGTCTCGGACCGTCTGTCTCAGACCGTCTGTCTCGGACCGTCTGTCTCGGACCGTCTGTCTCGGACCGTCTGTTTCATACCGTCTGCCTCAGACCGTCTTTCTCAGACCGTCTGTCTCAGACCGTCTGTCTCAGACCGTCTGTCTCAGACCAGCTGTCTCAGACCGTCTGTCTCAGACCATCTGTCTCAGACCGTCTGTCTCACACCGTCTGTCTCAGACCGTCTGTCTCGGACCGTCTGTCTCGGACCGTCTGTCTCGGACCGTCTGCCTCAGACCAGTTGTCTCAGACCGTCTGTCTCAGAGCGTCTGTCTCAGACCGTCTGTCTCGGACCGTCTGTCTCGGACCGTCTGTCTCAGACCGTCTGTCTCAGACCGTCTGCCTCAGACCGTCTGTCTCGGACCGTCTGTCTCAGACCGTCTGTCTCAGACCGTCTGTTTCATACCGTCTGCCTCAGACCGTCTGTCTCGGACCGTCTGTCTCGGACCGTCTGTCTCGGACCGTCTGTCTCGGACCGTCTGCCTCAGACCGTCTGTCTCAGACCGTCTGTCTCGTCCCGTCGGTCTCAGACCGTCTGTCTCAGACCAGCTGTCTCAGACCGTCTGTCTCAGACCGTCTGTCTCAGACCGTCTGTCTCAAACCGTCTGCCTCAGACCGTCTGTCTCAGCCCGTCTGTCTCAGACCGTCTGTCTCAGACCGTCTGTCTCAGACCGTCTGTCTCACACCGTCTGTCTCGGACCGTCTGTCTCGGACCGCCTGTCTCTGCCCGTCTGTCTCTAACCGTCTGTCTCAGACCGTCTGTTTCATACGGTCTATCTCAGCCCGTCGGCATCAGACCGTCTGTCTCAGTCCGTATGTCTCAGATCCTCCGTCTCAGACCGTCTGTGTCAGACCGTCTGTCTCAGACCGTCTGTCTCGGACCGTCTGTCTCGGACCGTCTGTCTCAGACCGTCTGTCTCGGACCGTCTGTCTCGGACCGTCTGTCTCGGACCGTCTGTTTCATACCGTCTGCCTCAGACCGTCTGTCTCGGACCGTCTGTCTCGGACGGTCTATCTCGCACCGTCTGTCTCGGACCGTCTGTCTCGGACCGTCTGTCTCGGACCGTCTGTCTCGGACCGTCTGTCTCTGCCCGTCTGTCTCTAACCGTCTGTCTCAGACCGTCTGTTTCATACGGTCTATCTCAGCCCGTCGGCATCAGACCGTCTGTCTCAGTCCGTATGTCTCAGATCCTCCGTCTCGGACCGTCTGTCTCGGACCGTCTGTTTCATACCGTCTGCCTCAGACCGTCTGTCTCAGACCGTCTTTCTCAGACCGTCTGTCTCAGACCGTCGGTCTCAGACCGTCTGTCTCAGACCGTCTGTCTCAGATAATCTGTCTCGGACCGTCTGTCTCGTACCGTCTGTCTCGGACCGTCGGTCTCGGACCGTCTGTCTCGGACCGTCTGTCTCCGACTGTCCGTCTCGGACCGTCTGTCTCAGACCGCCTGTCTCAGACCGTCTGTCTCAGACCGTCTGTCTCAGACCGTCTGTCTCAGACCGGCTGTCTCAGACCGTCTGCCTCAGACCGTCTGTCTCGGACCGTCTGTCTCAGACCGTCTGTCTCGGACCGTCTGTCTCGGACCGTCTGTCTCACACCGTCTGTCTCGGACCGTCTGTCTCGGACCGTCTGTCTCGGACCGTCTGTCTCTAACCGTCTGTCTCAGACCGTCTGTCTCAGACCGTCTGTTTCATACCGTCTGTCTCAGACCGTCTGTCTCGGACCGTCTGTCTCGGACCGTCTGTCTCAGACCGTCTGTCTCGGACCGTCTGTCTCGGACCGTCTGTCTCGGACCGTCTGTTTCATACCGTCTGCCTCAGACCGTCTGTCTCGGACCGTCTGTCTCGGACGGTCTATCTCGCACCGTCTGTCTCGGACCGTCTGTCTCGGACCGTCTGTCTCGGACCGTCTGTCTCGGACCGTCTGTCTCGGACCGTCTGTCTCTGCCCGTCTGTCTCTAACCGTCTGTCTCAGACCGTCTGTTTCATACGGTCTATCTCAGCCCGTCGGCATCAGACCGTCTGTCTCAGTCCGTATGTCTCAGATCCTCCGTCTCGGACCGTCTGTCTCGGACCGTCTGTTTCATACCGTCTGCCTCAGACCGTCTGTCTCAGACCGTCTTTCTCAGACCGTCTGTCTCAGACCGTCGGTCTCAGACCGTCTGTCTCAGACCGTCTGTCTCAGATAATCTGTCTCGGACCGTCTGTCTCGTACCGTCTGTCTCGGACCGTCGGTCTCGGACCGTCTGTCTCGGACCGTCTGTCTCCGACTGTCCGTCTCGGACCGTCTGTCTCAGACCGCCTGTCTCAGACCGTCTGTCTCAGACCGTCTGTCTCAGACCGTCTGTCTCAGACCGGCTGTCTCAGACCGTCTGCCTCAGACCGTCTGTCTCGGACCGTCTGTCTCAGACCGTCTGTCTCGGACCGTCTGTCTCGGACCGTCTGTCTCACACCGTCTGTCTCGGACGGTCTGTCTCAGACCGTCTGTCTCAGACCGTCTGCCTCAGACCGTCTGTCTCAGACCGTCTGTCTCGTCCCGTCGGTCTCAGACCGTCTGTCTCAGACCAGCTGTCTCAGACCGTCTGTCTCAGACCGTCTGTCTCAGACCGTCTGTCTCAAACCGTCTGCCTCAGACCGTCTGTCTCAGCCCGTCTGTCTCAGACCGTCTGTCTCAGACCGTCTGTCTCAGACCGTCTGTCTCACACCGTCTGTCTCGGACCGTCTGTCTCGGACCGCCTGTCTCTGCCCGTCTGTCTCTAACCGTCTGTCTCAGACCGTCTGTTTCATACGGTCTATCTCAGCCCGTCGGCATCAGACCGTCTGTCTCAGTCCGTATGTCTCAGATCCTCCGTCTCAGACCGTCTGTGTCAGACCGTCTGTCTCAGACCGTCTGTCTCAGACCGTCTGTCTCAGACCGTCTGTCTCAGACCGTCTGCCTCAGACCGTCAGTCTCAGACCGTCTGTCTCAGACCGTCTGTTTCATACCGTCTGTCTCAGACCGTCTGTCTCGGACCGTCTGTCTCGGACCGTCTGTCTCAGACCGTCTGTCTCGGACCGTCTGTCTCGGACCGTCTGTCTCGGACCGTCTGTTTCATACCGTCTGCCTCAGACCGTCTGTCTCGGACCGTCTGTCTCGGACGGTCTATCTCGCACCGTCTGTCTCGGACCGTCTGTCTCGGACCGTCTGTCTCGGACCGTCTGTCTCGGACCGTCTGTCTCTGCCCGTCTGTCTCTAACCGTCTGTCTCAGACCGTCTGTTTCATACGGTCTATCTCAGCCCGTCGGCATCAGACCGTCTGTCTCAGTCCGTATGTCTCAGATCCTCCGTCTCGGACCGTCTGTCTCGGACCGTCTGTTTCATACCGTCTGCCTCAGACCGTCTGTCTCAGACCGTCTTTCTCAGACCGTCTGTCTCAGACCGTCGGTCTCAGACCGTCTGTCTCAGACCGTCTGTCTCAGATAATCTGTCTCGGACCGTCTGTCTCGTACCGTCTGTCTCGGACCGTCGGTCTCGGACCGTCTGTCTCGGACCGTCTGTCTCCGACTGTCCGTCTCGGACCGTCTGTCTCAGACCGCCTGTCTCAGACCGTCTGTCTCAGACCGTCTGTCTCAGACCGTCTGTCTCAGACCGGCTGTCTCAGACCGTCTGCCTCAGACCGTCTGTCTCGGACCGTCTGTCTCAGACCGTCTGTCTCGGACCGTCTGTCTCGGACCGTCTGTCTCACACCGTCTGTCTCGGACCGTCTGTCTCGGACCGTCTGTCTCGGACCGTCTGTCTCTAACCGTCTGTCTCAGACCGTCTGTCTCAGACCGTCTGTTTCATACCGTCTGTCTCAGACCGTCTGTCTCGGACCGTCTGTCTCGGACCGTCTGTCTCAGACCGTCTGTCTCGGACCGTCTGTCTCGGACCGTCTGTCTCGGACCGTCTGTTTCATACCGTCTGCCTCAGACCGTCTGTCTCGGACCGTCTGTCTCGGACGGTCTATCTCGCACCGTCTGTCTCGGACCGTCTGTCTCGGACCGTCTGTCTCGGACCGTCTGTCTCGGACCGTCTGTCTCTGCCCGTCTGTCTCTAACCGTCTGTCTCAGACCGTCTGTTTCATACGGTCTATCTCAGCCCGTCGGCATCAGACCGTCTGTCTCAGTCCGTATGTCTCAGATCCTCCGTCTCGGACCGTCTGTCTCGGACCGTCTGTTTCATACCGTCTGCCTCAGACCGTCTGTCTCAGACCGTCTTTCTCAGACCGTCTGTCTCAGACCGTCGGTCTCAGACCGTCTGTCTCAGACCGTCTGTCTCAGATAATCTGTCTCGGACCGTCTGTCTCGGACCTTCTCTCTCGGACCGTCTGTCTCGGACCGTCTGTCTCGGACCGTCTGTGTCGGACCGTCTGTAGCGGACCGTCTGTCTCAGAACGTCTATCTCGTCCCGTCGGTCTCGGACCGTCTGTCTCAGACCAGCTGTCTCAGACCGTCTGTCTCAGACCGTCTGTTTCATACCGTCTGCCTCAAACCGTCTGTCTCGGACCGTCTGTCTCGGACGGTCTGTCTCAGACCGTCTGTCTCAGACCGTCTGTCTCAGACCGTCTGTCTCAGATAATCTGTCTCGGACCGTCTGTCTCGTACCGTCTGTCTCGGACCGTCGGTCTCGGACCGTCTGTCTCGGACCGTCTGTCTCCGACTGTCCGTCTCGGACCGTCTGTCTCAGACCGCCTGTCTCAGACCGTCTGTCTCAGACCGTCTGTCTCAGACCGTCTGTCTCAGACCGTCTGTCTCAGACCGTCTGCCTCAGACCGTCAATCTCAGACCGTCTGTCTCGGACCGTCTGTCTCAGACCGTCTGTCTCAGACCGTCTGTCTCACACCGTCTGTCTCGGACCGTCTGTCTCGGACCGCCTGTCTCTGCCCGTCTGTCTCTAACCGTCTGTCTCAGACCGTCTGTTTCATACGGTCTATCTCAGCCCGTCGGCATCAGACCGTCTGTCTCAGTCCGTATGTCTCAGATCCTCCGTCTCAGACCGTCTGTGTCAGACCGTCTGTCTCAGACCGTCTGTCTCAGACCGTCTGTCTCAGATCCTCCGTCTCAGACCGTCTGTCTCAGACCGTCTGTCTCAGAACGTCTCTCTCGTCCCGTCGGTCTTAGACCGTCTGTCTCAGACCAGCTGTCTCAGACCGCCTGTCTCAGACCGTCTTTCTCAGACCGTCTGTCTCAGACCGTCGGTCTCAGACCGTCTGTCTCAGACCAGCTGTCTCAGACCGTCTGTCTCAGACCGTCTGCCTCAGACCGTCTGTCTCACACCGTCTGTCTCGGACCGTCTGTCTCGGACCGCCTGTCTCTGCCCGTCTGTCTCTAACCGTCTGTCTCAGACCGTCTGTTTCATACGGTCTTTCTCAGCCCGTCGGCATCAGACCGTCTGTCTCAGTCCGTATGTCTCAGATCCTCCGTCTCAGACCGTCTGTCTCAGACCGTCTGTCTCGGACCGTCTGTCTCGGACCGTCTGTCTCGGACCGTCTGTCTCGGACCGTCTGTCTCGGACCGTCTGTTTCATACGGTCTATCTCAGCCCGTCGGCATCAGACCGTCTGTCTCAGTCCGTATGTCTCAGATCCTCCGTCTCAGACCGTCCGTCTCAGACCGTCTGTCTCAGAACGTCTGTCACAGACTGTCTGTCTCAGAACGTCTCTCTCGTCCCGTCGGTCTCAGACCGTCTGTCTCAGACCGTCTGTCTCGGACCGTCTGTCTCGGACCGTCTGTCTCGCACCGTCTGTCTCGGACCGTCTGTCTCGGACCGTCTGTCTCGGACCGTCTGTCTCGGACCGTCTGTCTCGGACCGTCTGTCTCGGACCGTCTGTCTCGGACCGTCTGTCTCGGACCGTCTGTCTCGGACCGTCTCTCTCGGACCGTCTGTCTCGGACCGTCTGTCTCGGACCGTCTGTGTCGGACCGTCTGTAGCGGACCGTCTGTCTCAGAACGTCTATCTCGTCCCGTCGGTCTCGGACCGTCTGTCTCAGACCAGCTGTCTCAGACCGTCTGTCTCAGACCGTCTGTTTCATACCGTCTGCCTCAGACCGTCTGTCTCGGACCGTCTGTCTCGGACGGTCTGTCTCAGACCGTCTGTCTCAGACCGTCTGTCTCAGACCGTCTGCCTCAGACCGTCTGTCTCAGACCGTCTGTCTCGTCCCGTCGGTCTCAGACCGTCTGTCTCAGACCAGCTGTCTCAAACCGTCTGTCTCAGACCGTCTGTCTCAGACCGTCTGTCTCAGACCGTCTGCCTCAGACCGTCTGTCTCAGCCCGTCTGTCTCAGAACGTCTCTCTCGTCCCGTCGGTCTCAGACCGTCTGTCTCAGACCGTCTGTCTCAGACCGTCTGCCTCAGACCGTCTGTCTCGGACCGTCTTTCTCAGACCGTCTGTCTCAGACCGTCTGTCTCAGAGCGTCTGTCTCAGACCGTCTGTCTCAGACCGTCTGTCTCAGGTCGTCAGTCTCAGACCGTCTGTCTCAGACCGTCTGTCTCAGACCGTCTGTCTCAGACCGTCTGTCTCAGACCGTCTGTCTCAGACCGTCTGTCTCAGACCGTCTGTCTCAGACCGTCTGTCTCAGACCGTCTGTCTCAGATAATCTGTCTCGGACCGTCTGTCTCGTACCGTCTGTCTCGGACCGTCGGTCTCGGACCGTCTGTCTCGGACCGTCTGTCTCCGACTGTCCGTCTCGGACCGTCTGTCTCAGACCGTCTGTCTCAGACCGTCTGTCTCAGACCGTCTGTCTCAGACCGTCTGTCTCAGACCGTCTGTCTCAGACCGTCTGTCTCAGACCGTCTGCCTCAGACCGTCTGTCTCGGACCGTCTGTCTCGGACGGTCTGTCTCGGACCGTCTGTCTCGGAACGTCTGTCTCAGAGCGTCTGTCTAAGACCGTATGTCTCAGACCGTCTGTCTCAGACCGTCGGTCTCAGACCGTCTGTCTCAGACCAGCTGTCTCAGACCGTCTGTCTCAGACCAGCTGTCTCAGACCGTCTGTCTCAGACCGTCTGTCTCAGACCGTCTGTCTCAAACCGTCTGCCTCAGACCGTCTGTCTCAGCCCGTCTGTCTCAGACCGTCTGTCTCAGACCATCTGTCTCAGACCGTCTGTCTCACACCGTCTGTCTCGGACCGTCTGTCTCGGACCGCCTGTCTCTGCCCGTCTGTCTCTAACCGTCTGTCTCAGACCGTCTGTTTCATACGGTCTATCTCAGCCCGTCGGCATCAGACCGTCTGTCTCAGTCCGTATGTCTCAGATCCTCCGTCTCAGACCGTCTGTGTCAGACCGTCTGTCTCAGACCGTCTGTCTCAGACCGTCTGTCTCAGACCGTCTGTCTCAGACCGTCTGCCTCAGACCGTCAGTCTCAGACCGTCTGTCTCAGACCGTCTGTTTCATACCGTCTGTCTCAGACCGTCTGTCTCGGACCGTCTGTCTCGGACCGTCTGTCTCAGACCGTCTGTCTCGGACCGTCTGTCTCGGACCGTCTGTCTCGGACCGTCTGTTTCATACCGTCTGCCTCAGACCGTCTGTCTCGGACCGTCTGTCTCGGACGGTCTATCTCGCACCGTCTGTCTCGGACCGTCTGTCTCGGACCGTCTGTCTCGGACCGTCTGTCTCGGACCGTCTGTCTCGGACCGTCTGTCTCTGCCCGTCTGTCTCTAACCGTCTGTCTCAGACCGTCTGTTTCATACGGTCTATCTCAGCCCGTCGGCATCAGACCGTCTGTCTCAGTCCGTATGTCTCAGATCCTCCGTCTCGGACCGTCTGTCTCGGACCGTCTGTTTCATACCGTCTGCCTCAGACCGTCTGTCTCAGACCGTCTTTCTCAGACCGTCTGTCTCAGACCGTCGGTCTCAGACCGTCTGTCTCAGACCGTCTGTCTCAGATAATCTGTCTCGGACCGTCTGTCTCGTACCGTCTGTCTCGGACCGTCGGTCTCGGACCGTCTGTCTCGGACCGTCTGTCTCCGACTGTCCGTCTCGGACCGTCTGTCTCAGACCGCCTGTCTCAGACCGTCTGTCTCAGACCGTCTGTCTCAGACCGTCTGTCTCAGACCGGCTGTCTCAGACCGTCTGCCTCAGACCGTCTTTCTCAGACCGTCTGTCTCAGACCGTCGGTCTCAGACCGTCTGTCTCAGACCAGCTGTCTCAGACCGTCTGTCTCAGACCGTCTGCCTCAGACCTTCTGTCTCACACCGTCTGTCTCGGACCGTCTGTCTCGGACCGCCTGTCTCTGCCCGTCTGTCTCTAACCGTCTGTCTCAGACCGTCTGTTTCATACGGTCTTTCTCAGCCCGTCGGCATCAGACCGTCTGTCTCAGTCCGTATGTCTCAGATCCTCCGTCTCAGACCGTCTGTCTCAGACCGTCTGTCTCGGACCGTCTGTCTCGGACCGTCTGTCTCGGACCGTCTGTCTCGGACCGTCTGTCTCGGACCGTCTGTTTCATACGGTCTATCTCAGCCCGTCGGCATCAGACCGTCTGTCTCAGTCCGTATGTCTCAGATCCTCCGTCTCAGACCGTCCGTCTCAGACCGTCTGTCTCAGAACGTCTGTCACAGACTGTCTGTCTCAGAACGTCTCTCTCGTCCCGTCGGTCTCAGACCGTCTGTCTCAGACCGTCTGTCTCGGACCGTCTGTCTCGGACCGTCTGTCTCGCACCGTCTGTCTCGGACCGTCTGTCTCGGACCGTCTGTCTCGGACCGTCTGTCTCGGACCGTCTGTCTCGGACCGTCTGTCTCGGACCGTCTGTCTCGGACCGTCTGTCTCGGACCGTCTCTCTCGGACCGTCTGTCTCGGACCGTCTGTCTCGGACCGTCTGTGTCGGACCGTCTGTAGCGGACCGTCTGTCTCAGAACGTCTATCTCGTCCCGTCGGTCTCGGACCGTCTGTCTCAGACCAGCTGTCTCAGACCGTCTGTCTCAGACCGTCTGTTTCATACCGTCTGCCTCAGACCGTCTGTCTCGGACCGTCTGTCTCGGACGGTCTGTCTCAGACCGTCTGTCTCAGACCGTCTGTCTCAGACCGTCTGCCTCAGACCGTCTGTCTCAGACCGTCTGTCTCGTCCCGTCGGTCTCAGACCGTCTGTCTCAGACCAGCTGTCTCAAACCGTCTGTCTCAGACCGTCTGTCTCAGACCGTCTGTCTCAGACCGTCTGCCTCAGACCGTCTGTCTCAGCCCGTCTGTCTCAGAACGTCTCTCTCGTCCCGTCGGTCTCAGACCGTCTGTCTCAGACCGTCTGTCTCAGACCGTCTGCCTCAGACCGTCTGTCTCGGACCGTCTTTCTCAGACCGTCTGTCTCAGACCGTCTGTCTCAGAGCGTCTGTCTCAGACCGTCTGTCTCAGACCGTCTGTCTCAGGTCGTCAGTCTCAGACCGTCTGTCTCAGACCGTCTGTCTCAGACCGTCTGTCTCAGACCGTCTGTCTCAGACCGTCTGTCTCAGACCGTCTGTCTCAGACCGTCTGTCTCAGACCGTCTGTCTCAGACCGTCTGTCTCAGATAATCTGTCTCGGACCGTCTGTCTCGTACCGTCTGTCTCGGACCGTCGGTCTCGGACCGTCTGTCTCGGACCGTCTGTCTCCGACTGTCCGTCTCGGACCGTCTGTCTCAGACCGTCTGTCTCAGACCGTCTGTCTCAGACCGTCTGTCTCAGACCGTCTGTCTCAGACCGTCTGTCTCAGACCGTCTGTCTCAGACCGTCTGCCTCAGACCGTCTGTCTCGGACCGTCTGTCTCGGACGGTCTGTCTCGGACCGTCTGTCTCGGAACGTCTGTCTCAGAGCGTCTGTCTAAGACCGTATGTCTCAGACCGTCTGTCTCAGACCGTCGGTCTCAGACCGTCTGTCTCAGACCAGCTGTCTCAGACCGTCTGTCTCAGACCAGCTGTCTCAGACCGTCTGTCTCAGACCGTCTGTCTCAAACCGTCTGCCTCAGACCGTCTGTCTCAGCCCGTCTGTCTCAGACCGTCTGTCTCAGACCGTCTGTCTCAGACCGTCTGTCTCACACCGTCTGTCTCGGACCGTCTGTCTCGGACCGCCTGTCTCTGCCCGTCTGTCTCTAACCGTCTGTCTCAGACCGTCTGTTTCATACGGTCTATCTCAGCCCGTCGGCATCAGACCGTCTGTCTCAGTCCGTATGTCTCAGATCCTCCGTCTCAGACCGTCTGTGTCAGACCGTCTGTCTCAGACCGTCTGTCTCAGACCGTCTGTCTCAGACCGTCTGTCTCAGACCGTCTGCCTCAGACCGTCAGTCTCAGACCGTCTGTCTCAGACCGTCTGTTTCATACCGTCTGTCTCAGACCGTCTGTCTCGGACCGTCTGTCTCGGACCGTCTGTCTCAGACCGTCTGTCTCGGACCGTCTGTCTCGGACCGTCTGTCTCGGACCGTCTGTTTCATACCGTCTGCCTCAGACCGTCTGTCTCGGACCGTCTGTCTCGGACGGTCTATCTCGCACCGTCTGTCTCGGACCGTCTGTCTCGGACCGTCTGTCTCGGACCGTCTGTCTCGGACCGTCTGTCTCTGCCCGTCTGTCTCTAACCGTCTGTCTCAGACCGTCTGTTTCATACGGTCTATCTCAGCCCGTCGGCATCAGACCGTCTGTCTCAGTCCGTATGTCTCAGATCCTCCGTCTCGGACCGTCTGTCTCGGACCGTCTGTTTCATACCGTCTGCCTCAGACCGTCTGTCTCAGACCGTCTTTCTCAGACCGTCTGTCTCAGACCGTCGGTCTCAGACCGTCTGTCTCAGACCGTCTGTCTCAGATAATCTGTCTCGGACCGTCTGTCTCGTACCGTCTGTCTCGGACCGTCGGTCTCGGACCGTCTGTCTCGGACCGTCTGTCTCCGACTGTCCGTCTCGGACCGTCTGTCTCAGACCGCCTGTCTCAGACCGTCTGTCTCAGACCGTCTGTCTCAGACCGTCTGTCTCAGACCGGCTGTCTCAGACCGTCTGCCTCAGACCGTCTGTCTCGGACCGTCTGTCTCAGACCGTCTGTCTCGGACCGTCTGTCTCGGACCGTCTGTCTCACACCGTCTGTCTCGGACCGTCTGTCTCGGACCGTCTGTCTCGGACCGTCTGTCTCGGACCTTCTCTCTCGGACCGTCTGTCTCGGACCGTCTGTCTCGGACCGTCTGTGTCGGACCGTCTGTAGCGGACCGTCTGTCTCAGAACGTCTATCTCGTCCCGTCGGTCTCGGGCCGTCTGTCTCAGACCAGCTGTCTCAGACCGTCTGTCTCAGACCGTCTGTTTCATACCGTCTGCCTCAGACCGTCTGTCTCGGACCGTCTGTCTCGGACGGTCTGTCTCAGACCGTCTGTCTCAGACCGTCTGTCTCAGACCGTCTGTCTCAGACCGTCTGTCTCAGACCGTCTGTCTCAGATAATCTGTCTCGGACCGTCTGTCTCGTACCGTCTGTCTCGGACCGTCGGTCTCGGACCGTCTGTCTCGGACCGTCTGTCTCCGACTGTCCGTCTCGGACCGTCTGTCTCAGACCGCCTGTCTCAGACCGTCTGTCTCAGACCGTCTGTCTCAGACCGTCTGTCTCAGACCGTCTGTCTCAGACCGTCTGCCTCAGACCGTCAATCTCAGACCGTCTGTCTCGGACCGTCTGTCTCGGACCGTCTGTCTCAGACCGTCTGTCTCAGACCGTCTGTCTCAGACCGTCTGTCTCAGACCGTCTGCCTCAGACCGTCTGTCTCGGACCGTCTGTCTCGGACGGTCTGTCTCGGACCGTCTGTCTCGGAACGTCTGTCTCAGAGCGTCTGTCTAAGACCGTCTGTCTCAGACCGTCTGTCTCAGGCCGTCAGTCTCAGACCGTCTGTCTCAGACCGTCTGTCTCAGTCCGTATGTCTCAGATCCTCCGTCTCAGACCGTCTGTCTCAGACCGTCTGTCTCAGAACGTCTCTCTCGTCCCGTCGGTCTCAGACCGTCTGTCTCAGACCAGCTGTCTCAGACCGCCTGTCTCAGACCGTCTTTCTCAGACCGTCTGTCTCAGACCGTCGGTCTCAGACCGTCTGTCTCAGACCAGCTGTCTCAGACCGTCTGTCTCAGACCGTCTGCCTCAGACCGTCTGTCTCACACCGTCTGTCTCGGACCGTCTGTCTCGGACCGCCTGTCTCTGCCCGTCTGTCTCTAACCGTCTGTCTCAGACCGTCTGTTTCATACGGTCTATCTCAGCCCGTCGGCATCAGACCGTCTGTCTCAGTCCGTATGTCTCAGATCCTCCGTCTCAGACCGTCTGTCTCAGACCGTCTGTCTCGGACCGTCTGTCTCGGACCGTCTGTCTCGGACCGTCTGTCTCGGACCGTCTGTCTCGGACCGTCTGTTTCATACGGTCTATCTCAGCCCGTCGGCATCAGACCGTCTGTCTCAGTCCGTATGTCTCAGATCCTCCGTCTCAGACCGTCCGTCTCAGACCGTCTGTCTCAGAACGTCTGTCACAGACTGTCTGTCTCAGAACGTCTCTCTCGTCCCGTCGGTCTCAGACCGTCTGTCTCAGACCGTCTGTCTCGGACCGTCTGTCTCGGACCGTCTGTCTCGCACCGTCTGTCTCGGACCGTCTGTCTCGGACCGTCTGTCTCGGACCGTCTGTCTCGGACCGTCTGTCTCGGACCGTCTGTCTCGGACCGTCTGTCTCGGACCGTCTGTCTCGGACCGTCTCTCTCGGACCGTCTGTCTCGGACCGTCTGTCTCGGACCGTCTGTGTCGGACCGTCTGTAGCGGACCGTCTGTCTCAGAACGTCTATCTCGTCCCGTCGGTCTCGGACCGTCTGTCTCAGACCAGCTGTCTCAGACCGTCTGTCTCAGACCGTCTGTTTCATACCGTCTGCCTCAGACCGTCTGTCTCGGACCGTCTGTCTCGGACGGTCTGTCTCAGACCGTCTGTCTCAGACCGTCTGTCTCAGACCGTCTGTCTCAGACCGTCTGCCTCAGACCGTCTGTCTCAGACCGTCTGTCTCGTCCCGTCGGTCTCAGACCGTCTGTCTCAGACCAGCTGTCTCAAACCGTCTGTCTCAGACCGTCTGTCTCAGACCGTCTGTCTCAGACCGTCTGCCTCAGACCGTCTGTCTCAGCCCGTCTGTCTCAGAACGTCTCTCTCGTCCCGTCGGTCTCAGACCGTCTGTCTCAGACCAGCTGTCTCAGACCGTCTGTCTCAGACCGTCAGTCTCAGACCGTCTGTCTCAGACCGTCTGTCTCAGACCGTCTGTCTTAGACCGTCTGTCTCAGACCGTCTGTCTCAGACCGTCTGTCTCAGACCGTCTGCCTCAGACCAGTTGTCTCAGACCGTCTGTCTCAGACCGTCTGTCTCAGACCGTCTGTCTCGGACCGTCTGTCTCGGACCGTCTGTCTCAGACCGTCTGTCTCAGACCGTCTGCCTCAGACCGTCTGTCTCGGACCGTCTTTCTCAGACCGTCTGTCTCAGACCGTCTGTCTCAGAGCGTCTGTCTCAGACCGTCTGTCTCAGACCGTCTGTCTCAGGTCGTCAGTCTCAGACCGTCTGTCTCAGATCGTCTGTCTCAGACCGTCTGTCTCAGACCGTCTGTCTCAGACCGTCTGTCTCAGACCGTCTGTCTCAGACCGTCTGTCTCAGACCGTCTGTCTCAGATAATCTGTCTCGGACCGTCTGTCTCGTACCGTCTGTCTCGGACCGTCGGTCTCGGACCGTCTGTCTCGGACCGTCTGTCTCCGACTGTCCGTCTCGGACCGTCTGTCTCAGACCGTCTGTCTCAGACCGTCTGTCTCAGACCGTCTGTCTCAGACCGTCTGTCTCAGACCGTCTGTCTCAGACCGTCTGTCTCAGACCGTCTGTCTCAGACCGTCTGCCTCAGACCGTCTGTCTCGGACCGTCTGTCTCGGACGGTCTGTCTCGGACCGTCTGTCTCGGAACGTCTGTCTCAGAGCGTCTGTCTAAGACCGTATGTCTCAGACCGTCTGTCTCAGGCCGTCAGTCTCAGACCGTCTGTCTCAGACCGTCTGTCTCAGTCCGTATGTCTCAGATCCTCCGTCTCAGACCGTCTGTCTCAGACCGTCTGTCTCAGAACGTCTCTCTCGTCCCGTCGGTCTCAGACCGTCTGTCTCAGACCAGCTGTCTCAGACCGTCTGTCTCAGACCGTCAGTCTCAGACCGTCTGTCTCAGACCGTCTGTCTTAGACCGTCTGTCTCAGACCGTCTGTCTCAGACCAGCTGTCTCAGACCGTCTGTCTCAGACCGTCTGTCTCAGACCGTCTGTCTCACACCGTCTGTCTCAGACCGTCTGTCTCGGACCGTCTGTCTCGGACCGTCTGTCTCGGACCGTCTGCCTCAGACCAGTTGTCTCAGACCGTCTGTCTCAGACCGTCTGTCTCAGACCGTCTGTCTCAGACCGTCTGTCTCAGACCGTCTGTCTCAGACCGTCTGTCTCAGACCGTCTGCCTCAGACCGTCTGTCTCGGACCGTCTGTCTCGGACGGTCTGTCTCGGACCGTCTGTCTCGGAACGTCTGTCTCAGAGCGTCTGTCTAAGACCGTCTGTCTCAGACCGTCTGTCTCAGGCCGTCAGTCTCAGACCGTCTGTCTCAGACCGTCTGTCTCAGTCCGTATGTCTCAGATCCTCCGTCTCAGACCGTCTGTCTCAGACCGTCTGTCTCAGAACGTCTCTCTCGTCCCGTCGGTCTCAGACCGTCTGTCTCAGACCAGCTGTCTCAGACCGTCTGTCTCAGACCGTCTGCCTCAGACCGTCTGTCTCAGCCCGTCTGTCTCAGAACGTCTCTCTCGTCCCGTCGGTCTCAGACCGTCTGTCTCAGACCAGCTGTCTCAGACCGTCTGTCTCAGACCGTCAGTCTCAGACCGTCTGTCTCAGACCGTCTGTCTTAGACCGTCTGTCTCAGACCGTCTGTCTCAGACCGTCTGTCTCAGACCGTCTGCCTCAGACCAGTTGTCTCAGACCGTCTGTCTCAGACCGTCTGTCTCGGACCGTCTGTCTCGGACCGTCTGTCTCAGACCGTCTGTCTCAGACCGTCTGCCTCAGACCGTCTGTCTCGGACCGTCTTTCTCAGACCGTCTTTCTCAGACCGTCTGTCTCAGAGCGTCTGTCTCAGACCGTCTGTCTCAGACCGTCTGTCTCAGGTCGTCAGTCTCAGACCGTCTGTCTCAGACCGTCTGTCTCAGACCGTCTGTCTCAGACCGTCTGTCTCAGACCGTCTGTCTCAGACCGTCTGTCTCAGACCGTCTGTCTCAGACCGTCTGTCTCAGATAATCTGTCTCGGACCGTCTGTCTCGTACCGTCTGTCTCGGACCGTCGGTCTCGGACCGTCTGTCTCGGACCGTCTGTCTCCGACTGTCCGTCTCGGACCGTCTGTCTCAGACCGTCTGTCTCAGACCGTCTGTCTCAGACCGTCTGTCTCAGACCGTCTGTCTCAGACCGTCTGTCTCAGACCGTCTGTCTCAGACCGTCTGTCTCAGACCGTCTGCCTCAGACCGTCTGTCTCGGACCGTCTGTCTCGGACGGTCTGTCTCGGACCGTCTGTCTCGGAACGTCTGTCTCAGAGCGTCTGTCTAAGACCGTATGTCTCAGACCGTCTGTCTCAGGCCGTCAGTCTCAGACCGTCTGTCTCAGACCGTCTGCCTCAGACCAGTTGTCTCAGACCGTCTGTCTCAGACCGTCTGTCTCAGACCGTCTGTCTCGGACCGTCTGTCTCGGACCGTCTGTCTCAGACCGTCTGTCTCAGACCGTCTGCCTCAGACCGTCTGTCTCGGACCGTCTTTCTCAGACCGTCTGTCTCAGACCGTCTGTCTCAGAGCGTCTGTCTCAGACCGTCTGTCTCAGACCGTCTGTCTCAGGTCGTCAGTCTCAGACCGTCTGTCTCAGACCGTCTGTCTCAGACCGTCTGTCTCAGACCGTCTGTCTCAGACCGTCTGTCTCAGACCGTCTGTCTCAGACCGTCTGCCTCAGACCGTCTGTCTCGGACCGTCTGTCTCGGACGGTCTGTCTCGGACCGTCTGTCTCGGAACGTCTGTCTCAGAGCGTCTGTCTAAGACCGTATGTCTCAGACCGTCTGTCTCAGGCCGTCAGTCTCAGACCGTCTGTCTCAGACCGTCTGTCTCAGTCCGTATGTCTCAGATCCTCCGTCTCAGACCGTCTGTCTCAGACCGTCTGTCTCAGAACGTCTCTCTCGTCCCGTCGGTCTCAGACCGTCTGTCTCAGACCAGCTGTCTCAGACCGTCTGTCTCAGACCGTCAGTCTCAGACCGTCTGTCTCAGACCGTCTGTCTTAGACCGTCTGTCTCAGACCGTCTGTCTCAGACCAGCTGTCTCAGACCGTCTGTCTCAGACCGTCTGTCTCAGACCGTCTGTCTCACACCGTCTGTCTCAGACCGTCTGTCTCGGACCGTCTGTCTCGGACCGTCTGTCTCGGACCGTCTGCCTCAGACCAGTTGTCTCAGACCGTCTGTCTCAGACCGTCTGTCTCAGACCGTCTGTCTCAGACCGTCTGTCTCAGACCGTCTGCCTCAGACCGTCTGTCTCGGACCGTCTGTCTCGGACGGTCTGTCTCGGACCGTCTGTCTCGGAACGTCTGTCTCAGAGCGTCTGTCTAAGACCGTCTGTCTCAGACCGTCTGTCTCAGGCCGTCAGTCTCAGACCGTCTGTCTCAGACCGTCTGTCTCAGTCCGTATGTCTCAGATCCTCCGTCTCAGACCGTCTGTCTCAGACCGTCTGTCTCAGACCGTCTGTCTCAGAACGTCTCTCTCGTCCCGTCGGTCTCAGACCGTCTGTCTCAGACCAGCTGTCTCAGACCGTCTGTCTCAGACCGTCTGCCTCAGACCGTCTGTCTCAGCCCGTCTGTCTCAGAACGTCTCTCTCGTCCCGTCGGTCTCAGACCGTCTGTCTCAGACCAGCTGTCTCAGACCGTCTGTCTCAGACCGTCAGTCTCAGACCGTCTGTCTCGGACCGTCTTTCTCAGACCGTCTGTCTCAGACCGTCTGTCTCAGAGCGTCTGTCTCAGACCGTCTGTCTCAGACCGTCTGTCTCAGGTCGTCAGTCTCAGACCGTCTGTCTCAGACCGTCTGTCTCAGACCGTCTGTCTCAGACCGTCTGTCTCAGACCGTCTGTCTCAGACCGTCTGTCTCAGACCGTCTGTCTCAGACCGTCTGTCTCAGACCGTCTGTCTCAGACCGTCTGTCTCAGACCGTCTGTCTCAGACCGTCTGTCTCAGATAATCTGTCTCGGACCGTCTGTCTCGTACCGTCTGTCTCGGACCGTCGGTCTCGGACCGTCTGTCTCGGACCGTCTGTCTCCGACTGTCCGTCTCGGACCGTCTGTCTCAGACCGTCTGTCTCAGACCGTCTGTCTCAGACCGTCTGTCTCAGACCGTCTGTCTCAGACCGTCTGCCTCAGACCGTCTGCCTCAGACCGTCTGTCTCGGACCGTCTTTCTCAGACCGTCTGTCTCAGACCGTCTGTCTCAGAGCGTCTGTCTCAGACCGTCTGTCTCAGACCGTCTGTCTCAGGTCGTCAGTCTCAGACCGTCTGTCTCAGACCGTCTGTCTCAGACCGTCTGTCTCAGACCGTCTGTCTCAGACCGTCTGTCTCAGACCGTCTGTCTCAGACCGTCTGCCTCAGACCGTCTGTCTCGGACCGTCTGTCTCGGACGGTCTGTCTCGGACCGTCTGTCTCGGAACGTCTGTCTCAGAGCGTCTGTCTAAGACCGTATGTCTCAGACCGTCTGTCTCAGGCCGTCAGTCTCAGACCGTCTGTCTCAGACCGTCTGTCTCAGTCCGTATGTCTCAGATCCTCCGTCTCAGACCGTCTGTCTCAGACCGTCTGTCTCAGAACGTCTCTCTCGTCCCGTCGGTCTCAGACCGTCTGTCTCAGACCAGCTGTCTCAGACCGTCTGTCTCAGACCGTCAGTCTCAGACCGTCTGTCTCAGACCGTCTGTCTTAGACCGTCTGTCTCAGACCGTCTGTCTCAGACCAGCTGTCTCAGACCGTCTGTCTCAGACCGTCTGTCTCAGACCGTCTGTCTCACACCGTCTGTCTCAGACCGTCTGTCTCGGACCGTCTGTCTCGGACCGTCTGTCTCGGACCGTCTGCCTCAGACCAGTTGTCTCAGACCGTCTGTCTCAGACCGTCTGTCTCAGACCGTCTGTCTCAGACCGTCTGTCTCAGACCGTCTGTCTCAGACCGTCTGCCTCAGACCGTCTGTCTCGGACCGTCTGTCTCGGACGGTCTGTCTCGGACCGTCTGTCTCGGAACGTCTGTCTCAGAGCGTCTGTCTAAGACCGTCTGTCTCAGACCGTCTGTCTCAGGCCGTCAGTCTCAGACCGTCTGTCTCAGACCGTCTGTCTCAGTCCGTATGTCTCAGATCCTCCGTCTCAGACCGTCTGTCTCAGACCGTCTGTCTCAGACCGTCTGTCTCAGAACGTCTCTCTCGTCCCGTCGGTCTCAGACCGTCTGTCTCAGACCAGCTGTCTCAGACCGTCTGTCTCAGACCGTCTGCCTCAGACCGTCTGTCTCAGCCCGTCTGTCTCAGAACGTCTCTCTCGTCCCGTCGGTCTCAGACCGTCTGTCTCAGACCAGCTGTCTCAGACCGTCTGTCTCAGACCGTCAGTCTCAGACCGTCTGTCTCGGACCGTCTTTCTCAGACCGTCTGTCTCAGACCGTCTGTCTCAGAGCGTCTGTCTCAGACCGTCTGTCTCAGACCGTCTGTCTCAGGTCGTCAGTCTCAGACCGTCTGTCTCAGACCGTCTGTCTCAGACCGTCTGTCTCAGACCGTCTGTCTCAGACCGTCTGTCTCAGACCGTCTGTCTCAGACCGTCTGTCTCAGACCGTCTGTCTTAGACCGTCTGTCTCAGACCGTCTGTCTCACACCGTCTGTCTCAGACCGTCTGTCTCGGACCGTCTGTCTCGGACCGTCTGTCTCGGACCGTCTGCCTCAGACCAGTTGTCTCAGACCGTCTGTCTCAGACCGTCTGTCTCAGACCGTCTGTCTCAGACCGTCTGTCTCAGACCGTCTGTCTCAGACCGTCTGCCTCAGACCGTCTGTCTCGGACCGTCTGTCTCGGACGGTCTGTCTCGGACCGTCTGTCTCGGAACGTCTGTCTCAGAGCGTCTGTCTAAGACCGTCTGTCTCAGACCGTCTGTCTCAGGCCGTCAGTCTCAGACCGTCTGTCTCAGACCGTCTGTCTCAGTCCGTATGTCTCAGATCCTCCGTCTCAGACCGTCTGTCTCAGACCGTCTGTCTCAGACCGTCTGTCTCAGACCGTCTGTCTCAGAACGTCTCTCTCGTCCCGTCGGTCTCAGACCGTCTGTCTCAGACCAGCTGTCTCAGACCGTCTGTCTCAGACCGTCTGCCTCAGACCGTCTGTCTCAGCCCGTCTGTCTCAGAACGTCTCTCTCGTCCCGTCGGTCTCAGACCGTCTGTCTCAGACCAGCTGTCTCAGACCGTCTGTCTCAGACCGTGAGTCTCAGACCGTCTGTCTCGGACCGTCGGTCTCGGACCGTCTGTCTCGGACCGTCTGTCTCCGACTGTCCGTCTCGGACCGTCTGTCTCAGACCGTCTGTCTCAGACCGTCTGTCTCAGACCGTCTGTCTCAGACCGTCTGTCTCAGACCGTCTGTCTCAGACCGTCTGTCTCAGACCGTCTGTCTCAGACCGTCTGCCTCAGACCGTCTGTCTCGGACCGTCTGTCTCGGACGGTCTGTCTCGGACCGTCTGTCTCGGAACGTCTGTCTCAGAGCGTCTGTCTAAGACCGTATGTCTCAGACCGTCTGTCTCAGGCCGTCAGTCTCAGACCGTCTGTCTCAGTCCGTATGTCTCAGATCCTCCGTCTCAGACCGTCCGTCTCAGACCGTCTGTCTCAGAACGTCTGTCACAGACTGTCTGTCTCAGAACGTCTCTCTCGTCCCGTCGGTCTCAGACCGTCTGTCTCAGACCGTCTGTCTCGGACCGTCTGTCTCGGACCGTCTGTCTCGCACCGTCTGTCTCGGACCGTCTGTCTCGGACCGTCTGTCTCGGACCGTCTGTCTCGGACCGTCTGTCTCGGACCGTCTGTCTCGGACCGTCTGTCTCGGACCGTCTGTCTCGGACCGTCTCTCTCGGACCGTCTGTCTCGGACCGTCTGTCTCGGACCGTCTGTGTCGGACCGTCTGTAGCGGACCGTCTGTCTCAGAACGTCTATCTCGTCCCGTCGGTCTCGGACCGTCTGTCTCAGACCAGCTGTCTCAGACCGTCTGTCTCAGACCGTCTGTTTCATACCGTCTGCCTCAGACCGTCTGTCTCGGACCGTCTGTCTCGGACGGTCTGTCTCAGACCGTCTGTCTCAGACCGTCTGTCTCAGACCGTCTGTCTCAGACCGTCTGTCTCGGACGGTCTGTCTCGGACCGTCTGTCTCGGAACGTCTGTCTCAGAGCGTCTGTCTAAGACCGTCTGTCTCAGACCGTCTGTCTCAGGCCGTCAGTCTCAGACCGTCTGTCTCAGACCGTCTGTCTCAGTCCGTATGTCTCAGATCCTCCGTCTCAGACCGTCTGTCTCAGACCGTCTGTCTCAGACCGTCTGTCTCAGAACGTCTCTCTCGTCCCGTCGGTCTCAGACCGTCTGTCTCAGACCAGCTGTCTCAGACCGTCTGTCTCAGACCGTCTGCCTCAGACCGTCTGTCTCAGCCCGTCTGTCTCAGAACGTCTCTCTCGTCCCGTCGGTCTCAGACCGTCTGTCTCAGACCAGCTGTCTCAGACCGTCTGTCTCAGACCGTCAGTCTCAGACCGTCTGTCTCGGACCGTCGGTCTCGGACCGTCTGTCTCGGACCGTCTGTCTCCGACTGTCCGTCTCGGACCGTCTGTCTCAGACCGTCTGTCTCAGACCGTCTGTCTCAGACCGTCTGTCTCAGACCGTCTGTCTCAGACCGTCTGTCTCAGACCGTCTGTCTCAGACCGTCTGTCTCAGACCGTCTGCCTCAGACCGTCTGTCTCGGACCGTCTGTCTCGGACGGTCTGTCTCGGACCGTCTGTCTCGGAACGTCTGTCTCAGAGCGTCTGTCTAAGACCGTATGTCTCAGACCGTCTGTCTCAGGCCGTCAGTCTCAGACCGTCTGTCTCAGACCGTCTGTCTCAGTCCGTATGTCTCAGATCCTCCGTCTCAGACCGTCCGTCTCAGACCGTCTGTCTCAGAACGTCTGTCACAGACTGTCTGTCTCAGAACGTCTCTCTCGTCCCGTCGGTCTCAGACCGTCTGTCTCAGACCGTCTGTCTCGGACCGTCTGTCTCGGACCGTCTGTCTCGCACCGTCTGTCTCGGACCGTCTGTCTCGGACCGTCTGTCTCGGACCGTCTGTCTCGGACCGTCTGTCTCGGACCGTCTGTCTCGGACCGTCTGTCTCGGACCGTCTGTCTCGGACCGTCTCTCTCGGACCGTCTGTCTCGGACCGTCTGTCTCGGACCGTCTGTGTCGGACCGTCTGTAGCGGACCGTCTGTCTCAGAACGTCTATCTCGTCCCGTCGGTCTCGGACCGTCTGTCTCAGACCAGCTGTCTCAGACCGTCTGTCTCAGACCGTCTGTTTCATACCGTCTGCCTCAGACCGTCTGTCTCGGACCGTCTGTCTCGGACGGTCTGTCTCAGACCGTCTGTCTCAGACCGTCTGTCTCAGACCGTCTGTCTCAGACCGTCTGCCTCAGACCGTCTGTCTCAGACCGTCTGTCTCGTCCCGTCGGTCTCAGACCGTCTGTCTCAGACCAGCTGTCTCAGACCGTCTGTCTCAGACCGTCAGTCTCAGACCGTCTGTCTCAGACCGTCTGTCTTAGACCGTCTGTCTCAGACCGTCTGTCTCAGACCAGCTGTCTCAGACCGTCTGTCTCAGACCGTCTGTCTCAGACCGTCTGTCTCACACCGTCTGTCTCAGACCGTCTGTCTCGGACCGTCTGTCTCGGACCGTCTGTCTCGGACCGTCTGCCTCAGACCAGTTGTCTCAGACCGTCTGTCTCAGACCGTCTGTCTCAGACCGTCTGTCTCAGACCGTCTGTCTCAGACCGTCTGTCTCAGACCGTCTGCCTCAGACCGTCTGTCTCGGACCGTCTGTCTCGGACGGTCTGTCTCGGACCGTCTGTCTCGGAACGTCTGTCTCAGAGCGTCTGTCTAAGACCGTCTGTCTCAGACCGTCTGTCTCAGGCCGTCAGTCTCAGACCGTCTGTCTCAGACCGTCTGTCTCAGTCCGTATGTCTCAGATCCTCCGTCTCAGACCGTCTGTCTCAGACCGTCTGTCTCAGAACGTCTCTCTCGTCCCGTCGGTCTCAGACCGTCTGTCTCAGACCAGCTGTCTCAGACCGTCTGTCTCAGACCGTCTTTCTCAGACCGTCTGTCTCAGACCGTCGGTCTCAGACCGTCTGTCTCAGACCAGCTGTCTCAGACCGTCTGTCTCAGAATGTCTGTCTCGGACCGTCTGTCTCGGACCGTCTGCCTCAGACCAGTTGTCTCAGACCGTCTGTCTCAGACCGTCTGTCTCAGACCGTCTGTCTCGGACCGTCTGTCTCGGACCGTCTGTCTCGGACCGTCTGTCTCGGACCGTCTGTTTCATACGGTCTATCTCAGCCCGTCGGCATCAGACCGTCTGTCTCAGTCCGTATGTCTCAGATCCTCCGTCTCAGACCGTCCGTCTCAGACCGTCTGTCTCAGAACGTCTGTCACAGACTGTCTGTCTCAGAACGTCTCTCTCGTCCCGTCGGTCTCAGACCGTCTGTCTCAGACCGTCTGTCTCGGACCGTCTGTCTCGGACCGTCTGTCTCGCACCGTCTGTCTCGGACCGTCTGTCTCGGACCGTCTGTCTCGGACCGTCTGTCTCGGACCGTCTGTCTCGGACCGTCTGTATCGGACCGTCTGTCTCGGACCGTCTGTCTCGGACCTTCTCTCTCGGACCGTCTGTCTCGGACCGTCTGTCTCGGACCGTCTGTGTCGGACCGTCTGTAGCGGACCGTCTGTCTCAGAACGTCTCTCTCGTCCCGTCGGTCTCAGACCGTCTGTCTCAGACGAGCTGTCTCAGACCGTCTGTCTCAGACCGTCTTTCTCAGACCGTCTGTCTCAGACCGTCTGTCTCAGACCAGCTGTCTCAGACCGTCTGTCTCAGAATGTCTGTCTCGGACCGTCTGTCTCGGACCGTCTGCCTCAGACCAGTTGTCTCAGACCGTCTGTCTCAGACCGTCTGTCTCAGACCGTCTGTCTCGGACCGTCTGTCTCGGACCGTCTGTCTCGGACCGTCTGTCTCGGAACGTCTGTCTCAGAGCGTCTGTCTAAGACCGTCTGTAGCGGACCGTCTGTCTCAGAACGTCTATCTCGTCCCGTCGGTCTCGTCCCGTCGGTCTCAGACCGTCTGTCTCAGACCAGCTGTCTCAGACCGTCTGTCTCAGACCGTCTGTCTCAGACCGTCTGTCTCAGACCGTCTGCCTCAGACCGTCTGTCTCAGCCCGTCTGTCTCAGAACGTCTCTCTCGTCCCGTCGGTCTCAGACCGTCTGTCTCAGACCAGCTGTCTCAGACCGTCTGTCTCAGACCGTCAGTCTCAGACCGTCTGTCTCAGACCGTCTGTCTTAGACCGTCTGTCTCAGACCGTCTGTCTCAGACCGTCTGCCTCAGACCAGTTGTCTCAGACCGTCTGTCTCAGACCGTCTGTCTCAGACCGTCTGTCTCGGACCGTCTGTCTCGGACCGTCTGTCTCAGACCGTCTGTCTCAGACCGTCTGCCTCAGACCGTCTGTCTCGGACCGTCTGTCTCAGACCGTCTGTCTCAGACCGTCTCTCTCAGACCGTCTTTCTCAGACCGTCTGTCTCAGACCGTCTGTCTCAGAGCGTCTGTCTCAGACCGTCTGTCTCAGACCGTCTGTCTCAGGTCGTCAGTCTCAGACCGTCTGTCTCAGACCGTCTGTCTCAGACCGTCTGTCTCAGACCGTCTGTCTCAGACCGTCTGTCTCAGACCGTCTGTCTCAGATAATCTGTCTCGGACCGTCTGTCTCGTACCGTCTGTCTCGGACCGTCGGTCTCGGACCGTCTGTCTCGGACCGTCTGTCTCCGACTGTCCGTCTCGGACCGTCTGTCTCAGACCGTCTGTCTCAGACCGTCTGTCTCAGACCGTCTGTCTCAGACCGTCCGTCTCAGACCGTCTGTCTCAGACCGTCTGCCTCAGACCGTCAATCTCAGACCGTCTGTCTCGGACCGTCTGCCTCAGACCGTCTGTCTCGGACCGTCTGTCTCGGACGGTCTGTCTCGGACCGTCTGTCTCGGAACGTCTGTCTCAGAGCGTCTGTCTAAGACCGTATGTCTCAGACCGTCTGTCTCAGGCCGTCAGTCTCAGACCGTCTGTCTCAGACCGTCTGTCTCAGTCCGTATGTCTCAGATCCTCCGTCTCAGACCGTCCGTCTCAGACCGTCTGTCTCAGAACGTCTGTCACAGACTGTCTGTCTCAGAACGTCTCTCTCGTCCCGTCGGTCTCAGACCGTCTGTCTCAGACCGTCTGTCTCGGACCGTCTGTCTCGGACCGTCTGTCTCGCACCGTCTGTCTCGGACCGTCTGTCTCGGACCGTCTGTCTCGGACCGTCTGTCTCGGACCGTCTGTCTCGGACCGTCTGTCTCGGACCGTCTGTCTCGGACCGTCTGTCTCGGACCGTCTCTCTCGGACCGTCTGTCTCGGACCGTCTGTCTCGGACCGTCTGTGTCGGACCGTCTGTAGCGGACCGTCTGTCTCAGAACGTCTATCTCGTCCCGTCGGTCTCGGACCGTCTGTCTCAGACCAGCTGTCTCAGACCGTCTGTCTCAGACCGTCTGTTTCATACCGTCTGCCTCAGACCGTCTGTCTCGGACCGTCTGTCTCGGACGGTCTGTCTCAGACCGTCTGTCTCAGACCGTCTGTCTCAGACCGTCTGTCTCAGACCGTCTGCCTCAGACCGTCTGTCTCAGACCGTCTGTCTCGTCCCGTCGGTCTCAGACCGTCTGTCTCAGACCAGCTGTCTCAGACCGTCTGTCTCAGACCGTCAGTCTCAGACCGTCTGTCTCAGACCGTCTGTCTTAGACCGTCTGTCTCAGACCGTCTGTCTCAGACCAGCTGTCTCAGACCGTCTGTCTCAGACCGTCTGTCTCAGACCGTCTGTCTCACACCGTCTGTCTCAGACCGTCTGTCTCGGACCGTCTGTCTCGGACCGTCTGTCTCGGACCGTCTGCCTCAGACCAGTTGTCTCAGACCGTCTGTCTCAGACCGTCTGTCTCAGACCGTCTGTCTCAGACCGTCTGTCTCAGACCGTCTGTCTCAGACCGTCTGCCTCAGACCGTCTGTCTCGGACCGTCTGTCTCGGACGGTCTGTCTCGGACCGTCTGTCTCGGAACGTCTGTCTCAGAGCGTCTGTCTAAGACCGTCTGTCTCAGACCGTCTGTCTCAGGCCGTCAGTCTCAGACCGTCTGTCTCAGACCGTCTGTCTCAGTCCGTATGTCTCAGATCCTCCGTCTCAGACCGTCTGTCTCAGACCGTCTGTCTCAGAACGTCTCTCTCGTCCCGTCGGTCTCAGACCGTCTGTCTCAGACCAGCTGTCTCAGACCGTCTGTCTCAGACCGTCTTTCTCAGACCGTCTGTCTCAGACCGTCGGTCTCAGACCGTCTGTCTCAGACCAGCTGTCTCAGACCGTCTGTCTCAGAATGTCTGTCTCGGACCGTCTGTCTCGGACCGTCTGCCTCAGACCAGTTGTCTCAGACCGTCTGTCTCAGACCGTCTGTCTCAGACCGTCTGTCTCGGACCGTCTGTCTCGGACCGTCTGTCTCGGACCGTCTGTCTCGGACCGTCTGTTTCATACGGTCTATCTCAGCCCGTCGGCATCAGACCGTCTGTCTCAGTCCGTATGTCTCAGATCCTCCGTCTCAGACCGTCCGTCTCAGACCGTCTGTCTCAGAACGTCTGTCACAGACTGTCTGTCTCAGAACGTCTCTCTCGTCCCGTCGGTCTCAGACCGTCTGTCTCAGACCGTCTGTCTCGGACCGTCTGTCTCGGACCGTCTGTCTCGCACCGTCTGTCTCGGACCGTCTGTCTCGGACCGTCTGTCTCGGACCGTCTGTCTCGGACCGTCTGTCTCGGACCGTCTGTATCGGACCGTCTGTCTCGGACCGTCTGTCTCGGACCTTCTCTCTCGGACCGTCTGTCTCGGACCGTCTGTCTCGGACCGTCTGTGTCGGACCGTCTGTAGCGGACCGTCTGTCTCAGAACGTCTCTCTCGTCCCGTCGGTCTCAGACCGTCTGTCTCAGACCAGCTGTCTCAGACCGTCTGTCTCAGACCGTCTTTCTCAGACCGTCTGTCTCAGACCGTCTGTCTCAGACCAGCTGTCTCAGACCGTCTGTCTCAGAATGTCTGTCTCGGACCGTCTGTCTCGGACCGTCTGCCTCAGACCAGTTGTCTCAGACCGTCTGTCTCAGACCGTCTGTCTCAGACCGTCTGTCTCGGACCGTCTGTCTCGGACCGTCTGTCTCGGACCGTCTGTCTCGGAACGTCTGTCTCAGAGCGTCTGTCTAAGACCGTCTGTAGCGGACCGTCTGTCTCAGAACGTCTATCTCGTCCCGTCGGTCTCGTCCCGTCGGTCTCAGACCGTCTGTCTCAGACCAGCTGTCTCAGACCGTCTGTCTCAGACCGTCTGTCTCAGACCGTCTGTCTCAGACCGTCTGCCTCAGACCGTCTGTCTCAGCCCGTCTGTCTCAGAACGTCTCTCTCGTCCCGTCGGTCTCAGACCGTCTGTCTCAGACCAGCTGTCTCAGACCGTCTGTCTCAGACCGTCAGTCTCAGACCGTCTGTCTCAGACCGTCTGTCTTAGACCGTCTGTCTCAGACCGTCTGTCTCAGACCGTCTGCCTCAGACCAGTTGTCTCAGACCGTCTGTCTCAGACCGTCTGTCTCAGACCGTCTGTCTCGGACCGTCTGTCTCGGACCGTCTGTCTCAGACCGTCTGTCTCAGACCGTCTGCCTCAGACCGTCTGTCTCGGACCGTCTGTCTCAGACCGTCTGTCTCAGACCGTCTCTCTCAGACCGTCTTTCTCAGACCGTCTGTCTCAGACCGTCTGTCTCAGAGCGTCTGTCTCAGACCGTCTGTCTCAGACCGTCTGTCTCAGGTCGTCAGTCTCAGACCGTCTGTCTCAGACCGTCTGTCTCAGACCGTCTGTCTCAGACCGTCTGTCTCAGACCGTCTGTCTCAGACCGTCTGTCTCAGACCGTCTGTCTCAGATAATCTGTCTCGGACCGTCTGTCTCGTACCGTCTGTCTCGGACCGTCGGTCTCGGACCGTCTGTCTCGGACCGTCTGTCTCCGACTGTCCGTCTCGGACCGTCTGTCTCAGACCGTCTGTCTCAGACCGTCTGTCTCAGACCGTCTGTCTCAGACCGTCCGTCTCAGACCGTCTGTCTCAGACCGTCTGCCTCAGACCGTCAATCTCAGACCGTCTGTCTCGGACCGTCTGTCTCGGACCGTCTGTCTCAGACCGTCTGTCTCAGACCGTCTGTCTCAGACCGTCTGTCTCAGACCGTCTGCCTCGGACCGTCTGTCTCGGACCGTCTGTCTCGGACGGTCTGTCTCGGACCGTCTCTCTCGGACCGTCTGCCTCGGACCGTCTGTCTCGGACCGTCTGTGTCGGACCGTCTGTAGCGGACCGTCTGTCTCAGAACGTCTATCTCGTCCCGTCGGTCTCGGACCGTCTGTCTCAGACCAGCTGTCTCAGACCGTCTGTCTCAGACCGTCTGTTTCATACCGTCTGCCTCAGACCGTCTGTCTCGGACCGTCTGTCTCGGACCGTCTGTCTCAGACCGTCTGTCTCAGACCGTCTGTCTCAGACCGTCTGTCTCAGACCGTCTGCCTCAGACCGTCTGTCTCAGACCGTCTGTCTCGTCCCGTCGGTCTCAGACCGTCTGTCTCAGACCAGCTGTCTCAGACCGTCTGTCTCAGACCGTCTGTCTCAGACCGTCTGTCTCAGACCGTCTGCCTCAGACCGTCTGTCTCAGCCCGTCTGTCTCAGAACGTCTCTCTCGTCCCGTCGGTCTCAGACCGTCTGTCTCAGACCAGCTGTCTCAGACCGTCTGTCTCAGACCGTCTGTCTCAGACCGTCTGTCTCACACCGTCTGTCTCGGACCGTCTGTCTCGGACCGCCTGTCTCTGCCCGTCTGTCTCTAACCGTCTGTCTCAGACCGTCTGTTTCATACGGTCTATCTCAGCCCGTCGGCATCAGACCGTCTGTCTCAGTCCGTATGTCTCAGATCCTCCGTCTCAGACCGTCTGTCTCAGACCGTCTGTGACAGAACGTCTCTCTCGTCCCGTCGGTCTCAGACCGTCTGTCTCAGACCAGCTGTCTCAGACCGTATGTCTCAGACCGTCTGTCTCAGACCGTCTTTCTCAGACCGTCTGTCTCAGACCGTCGGTCTCAGACCGTCTGTCTCAGACCAGCTGTCTCAGACCGTCTGTCTCAGACCGTCTGTCTCAGACCGTCTGTCTCACACCGTCTGTCTCAGACCGTCTGTCTCGGACCGTCTGTCTCGGACCGTCTGTCTCGGACCGTCTGCCTCAGACCAGTTGTCTCAGACAGTCTGTCTCAGACCGTCTGTCTCAGACCGTCTGTCTCAGACCGTCTGTCTCAGACCGTCTGCCTCAGACCGTCTGTCTCGGACCGTCTGTCTCGGACGGTCTGTCTCGGACCGTCTGTCTCGGAACGTCTGTCTCAGAGCGTCTGTCTAAGACCGTCTGTCTCAGACCGTCTGTCTCAGGCCGTCAGTCTCAGACCGTCTGTCTCAGACCGTCTGTCTCAGTCCGTATGTCTCAGATCCTCCGTCTCAGACCGTCTGTCTCAGACCGTCTGTCTCAGAACGTCTCTCTCGTCCCGTCGGTCTCAGACCGTCTGTCTCAGACCAGCTGTCTCAGACCGTCTGTCTCAGACCGTCTTTCTCAGACCGTCTGTCTCAGACCGTCGGTCTCAGACCGTCTGTCTCAGACCAGCTGTCTCAGACCGTATGTCTCAGACCGTCTGTCTCAGACCGTCTGTCTCAGAACGTCTCTCTCGTCCGGTCGGTCTCAGACCGTCTGTCTCAGACCAGCTGTCTCAGACCGTCTGTCTCAGACCGTCTTTCTCAGACCGTCTGTCTCAGACCGTCTGTCTCAGATAATCTGTCTCGGACCGTCTGTCTCGTACCGTCTGTCTCGGACCGTCGGTCTCGGACCGTCTGTCTCGGACCGTCTGTCTCCGACTGTCCGTCTCGGACCGTCTGTCTCAGACCGTCTGTCTCAGACCGTCTGCCTCAGACCGTCTGTCTCGGACCGTCTGTCTCGGACGGTCTGTCTCGGACCGTCTGTCTCGGAACGTCTGTCTCAGAGCGTCTGTCTAGGACCGTCTGTCTCAGACCGTCTGTCTCAGGCCGTCAGTCTCAGACCGTCTGTCTCAGACCGTCTGTCTCAGTCCGTATGTCTCAGATCCTCCGTCTCAGACCGTCTGTCTCAGACCGTCTGTCTCAGAACGTCTCTCTCGTCCCGTCGGTCTCAGACCGTCTGTCTCAGACCAGCTGTCTCAGACCGTCTGTCTCAGACCGTCTTTCTCAGACCGTCTGTCTCAGACCGTCGGTCTCAGACCGTCTGTCTCAGACCAGCTGTCTCAGACCGTCTGTCTCAGAATGTCTGTCTCGGACCGTCTGTCTCGGACCGTCTGCCTCAGACCAGTTGTCTCAGACCGTCTGTCTCAGACCGTCTGTCTCGGACCGTCTGTCTCGGACCGTCTGTCTCGGACCGTCTGTCTCGGACCGTCTGTTTCATACGGTCTATCTCAGCCCGTCGGCATCAGACCGTCTGTCTCAGTCCGTATGTCTCAGATCCTCCGTCTCAGACCGTCCGTCTCAGACCGTCTGTCTCAGAACGTCTGTCACAGACTGTCTGTCTCAGAACGTCTCTCTCGTCCCGTCGGTCTCAGACCGTCTGTCTCAGACCGTCTGTCTCGGACCGTCTGTCTCGGACCGTCTGTCTCGCACCGTCTGTCTCGGACCGTCTGTCTCGGACCGTCTGTCTCGGACCGTCTGTCTCAGACCAGCTGTCTCAGACCGTCTGTTTCATACCGTCTGTCTCGGACCGTCTGTCTCGTCCCGTCGGTCTCAGACCGTCTGTCTCAGACCAGCTGTCTCAGACCGTCTGTCTCAGAATGTCTGTCTCGCACCGTCTGTCTCGGACCGTCTGTCTCGGACCGTCTGTCTCGGACCGTCTGTCTCGGACCGTCTGTCTCGGACCGTCTGTCTCGGACCTTCTCTCTCGGACCGTCTGTCTCGGACCGTCTGTCTCGGACCGTCTGTGTCGGACCGTCTGTAGCGGACCGTCTGTCTCAGAACGTCTATCTCGTCCCGTCGGTCTCGGACCGTCTGTCTCAGACCAGCTGTCTCAGACCGTCTGTCTCAGACCGTCTGTTTCATACCGTCTGTCTCGGACCGTCTGTCTCGTCCCGTCGGTCTCAGACCGTCTGTCTCAGACCGTCTGTCTCGGACCGTCTGTCTCGGACCGTCTGTCTCGCACCGTCTGTCTCGGACCGTCTGTCTCGGACCGTCTGTCTCGGACCGTCTGTCTCGGACCGTCTGTCTCGGACCGTCTGTCTCGGACCGTCTGTCTCGGACCGTCTGTCTCGGACCGTCTCTCTCGGACCGTCTGCCTCGGACCGTCTGTCTCGGACCGTCTGTGTCGGACCGTCTGTAGCGGACCGTCTGTCTCAGAACGTCTATCTCGTCCCGTCGGTCTCGGACCGTCTGTCTCAGACCAGCTGTCTCAGACCGTCTGTCTCAGACCGTCTGTTTCATACCGTCTGCCTCAGACCGTCTGTCTCGGACCGTCTGTCTCGGACGGTCTGTCTCAGACCGTCTGTCTCAGACCGTCTGTCTCAGACCGTCTGTCTCAGACCGTCTGCCTCAGACCGTCTGTCTCAGACCTTCTGTCTCGTCCCGTCGGTCTCAGACCGTCTGTCTCAGACTAGCTGTCTCAGACCGTCTGTCTCAGACCGTCTGTCTCAGACCGTCTGCCTCAGACCGTCAATCTCAGACCGTCTGTCTCGGACCGTCTGTCTCGGACCGTCTGTCTCAGACCGTCTGTCTCAGACCGTCTGCCTCAGACCATCAATCTCAGACCGTCTGTCTCGGACCGTCTGTCTCGGACCGTCTGTCTCAGACCGTCTGTCTCAGACCGTCTGTCTCAGACCGTCTGTCTCAGACCGTCTGCCTCAGACCGTCTGTCTCGGACCGTCTGTCCCGGACGGTCTGTCTCGGACCGTCTGTCTCGGAACGTCTGTCTCAGAGCGTCTGTCTAAGACCGTCTGTCTCAGACCGTCTGTCTCAGGCCGTCAGTCTCAGACCGTCTGTCTCAGACCGTCTGTCTCAGTCCGTATGTCTCAGATCCTCCGTCTCAGACCGTCTGTCTCAGACCGTCTGTCTCAGAACGTCTCTCTCGTCCCGTCGGTCTCAGACCGTCTGTCTCAGACCAGCTGTCTCAGACCGTCTGTCTCAGACCGTCTTTCTCAGACCGTCTGTCTCAGACCGTCGGTCTCAGACCGTCTGTCTCAGACCAGCTGTCTCAGACCGTCTGTCTCAGAATGTCTGTCTCGGACCGTCTGTCTCGGACCGTCTGCCTCAGACCAGTTGTCTCAGACCGTCTGTCTCCGACCGTCTGTCTCGGACCGTCTGTCTCGGACCGTCTGTCTCGGACCGTCTGTCTCGGACCGTCTGTTTCATACGGTCTATCTCAGCCCGTCGGCATCAGACCGTCTGTCTCAGTCCGTATGTCTCAGATCCTCCGTCTCAGACCGTCCGTCTCAGACCGTCTGTCTCAGAACGTCTGTCACAGACTGTCTGTCTCAGAACGTCTCTCTCGTCCCGTCGGTCTCAGACCGTCTGTCTCAGACCGTCTGTCTCGGACCGTCTGTCTCGGACCGTCTGTCTCGCACCGTCTGTCTCGGACCGTCTGTCTCGGACCGTCTGTCTCGGACCGTCTGTCTCAGACCAGCTGTCTCAGACCGTCTGTTTCATACCGTCTGTCTCGGACCGTCTGTCTCGTCCCGTCGGTCTCAGACCGTCTGTCTCAGACCAGCTGTCTCAGACCGTCTGTCTCAGAATGTCTGTCTCGCACCGTCTGTCTCGGACCGTCTGTCTCGGACCGTCTGTCTCGGACCGTCTGTCTCGCACCGTCTGTCTCGGACCGTCTGTCCCGGACGGTCTGTCTCGGACCGTCTGTCTCGGAACGTCTGTCTCAGAGCGTCTGTCTAAGACCGTCTGTCTCAGACCGTCTGTCTCAGGCCGTCAGTCTCAGACCGTCTGTCTCAGACCGTCTGTCTCAGTCCGTATGTCTCAGATCCTCCGTCTCAGACCGTCTGTCTCAGACCGTCTGTCTCAGAACGTCTCTCTCGTCCCGTCGGTCTCAGACCGTCTGTCTCAGACCAGCTGTCTCAGACCGTCTGTCTCAGACCGTCTTTCTCAGACCGTCTGTCTCAGACCGTCTGTCTCAGATAATCTGTCTCGGACCGTCTGTCTCGTACCGTCTGTCTCGGACCGTCGGTCTCGGACCGTCTGTCTCGGACCGTCTGTCTCCGACTGTCCGTCTCGGACCGTCTGTCTCAGACCGTCTGTCTCAGACCGTCTGCCTCAGACCGTCTGTCTCGGACCGTCTGTCTCGGACGGTCTGTCTCGGACCGTCTGTCTCGGAACGTCTGTCTCAGAGCGTCTGTCTAGGACCGTCTGTCTCAGACCGTCTGTCTCAGGCCGTCAGTCTCAGACCGTCTGTCTCAGACCGTCTGTCTCAGTCCGTATGTCTCAGATCCTCCGTCTCAGACCGTCTGTCTCAGACCGTCTGTCTCAGAACGTCTCTCTCGTCCCGTCGGTCTCAGACCGTCTGTCTCAGACCAGCTGTCTCAGACCGTCTGTCTCAGACCGTCTTTCTCAGACCGTCTGTCTCAGACCGTCGGTCTCAGACCGTCTGTCTCAGACCAGCTGTCTCAGACCGTCTGTCTCAGAATGTCTGTCTCGGACCGTCTGTCTCGGACCGTCTGCCTCAGACCAGTTGTCTCAGACCGTCTGTCTCAGACCGTCTGTCTCGGACCGTCTGTCTCGGACCGTCTGTCTCGGACCGTCTGTCTCGGACCGTCTGTTTCATACGGTCTATCTCAGCCCGTCGGCATCAGACCGTCTGTCTCAGTCCGTATGTCTCAGATCCTCCGTCTCAGACCGTCCGTCTCAGACCGTCTGTCTCAGAACGTCTGTCACAGACTGTCTGTCTCAGAACGTCTCTCTCGTCCCGTCGGTCTCAGACCGTCTGTCTCAGACCGTCTGTCTCGGACCGTCTGTCTCGGACCGTCTGTCTCGCACCGTCTGTCTCGGACCGTCTGTCTCGGACCGTCTGTCTCGGACCGTCTGTCTCAGACCAGCTGTCTCAGACCGTCTGTTTCATACCGTCTGTCTCGGACCGTCTGTCTCGTCCCGTCGGTCTCAGACCGTCTGTCTCAGACCAGCTGTCTCAGACCGTCTGTCTCAGAATGTCTGTCTCGCACCGTCTGTCTCGGACCGTCTGTCTCGGACCGTCTGTCTCGGACCGTCTGTCTCGGACCGTCTGTCTCGGACCGTCTGTCTCGGACCTTCTCTCTCGGACCGTCTGTCTCGGACCGTCTGTCTCGGACCGTCTGTGTCGGACCGTCTGTAGCGGACCGTCTGTCTCAGAACGTCTATCTCGTCCCGTCGGTCTCGGACCGTCTGTCTCAGACCAGCTGTCTCAGACCGTCTGTCTCAGACCGTCTGTTTCATACCGTCTGTCTCGGACCGTCTGTCTCGTCCCGTCGGTCTCAGACCGTCTGTCTCAGACCGTCTGTCTCGGACCGTCTGTCTCGGACCGTCTGTCTCGCACCGTCTGTCTCGGACCGTCTGTCTCGGACCGTCTGTCTCGGACCGTCTGTCTCGGACCGTCTGTCTCGGACCGTCTGTCTCGGACCGTCTGTCTCGGACCGTCTGTCTCGGACCGTCTCTCTCGGACCGTCTGCCTCGGACCGTCTGTCTCGGACCGTCTGTGTCGGACCGTCTGTAGCGGACCGTCTGTCTCAGAACGTCTATCTCGTCCCGTCGGTCTCGGACCGTCTGTCTCAGACCAGCTGTCTCAGACCGTCTGTCTCAGACCGTCTGTTTCATACCGTCTGCCTCAGACCGTCTGTCTCGGACCGTCTGTCTCGGACGGTCTGTCTCAGACCGTCTGTCTCAGACCGTCTGTCTCAGACCGTCTGTCTCAGACCGTCTGCCTCAGACCGTCTGTCTCAGACCTTCTGTCTCGTCCCGTCGGTCTCAGACCGTCTGTCTCAGACTAGCTGTCTCAGACCGTCTGTCTCAGACCGTCTGTCTCAGACCGTCTGCCTCAGACCGTCAATCTCAGACCGTCTGTCTCGGACCGTCTGTCTCGGACCGTCTGTCTCAGACCGTCTGTCTCAGACCGTCTGCCTCAGACCATCAATCTCAGACCGTCTGTCTCGGACCGTCTGTCTCGGACCGTCTGTCTCAGACCGTCTGTCTCAGACCGTCTGTCTCAGACCGTCTGTCTCAGACCGTCTGCCTCAGACCGTCTGTCTCGGACCGTCTGTCCCGGACGGTCTGTCTCGGACCGTCTGTCTCGGAACGTCTGTCTCAGAGCGTCTGTCTAAGACCGTCTGTCTCAGACCGTCTGTCTCAGGCCGTCAGTCTCAGACCGTCTGTCTCAGACCGTCTGTCTCAGTCCGTATGTCTCAGATCCTCCGTCTCAGACCGTCTGTCTCAGACCGTCTGTCTCAGAACGTCTCTCTCGTCCCGTCGGTCTCAGACCGTCTGTCTCAGACCAGCTGTCTCAGACCGTCTGTCTCAGACCGTCTTTCTCAGACCGTCTGTCTCAGACCGTCGGTCTCAGACCGTCTGTCTCAGACCAGCTGTCTCAGACCGTCTGTCTCAGAATGTCTGTCTCGGACCGTCTGTCTCGGACCGTCTGCCTCAGACCAGTTGTCTCAGACCGTCTGTCTCCGACCGTCTGTCTCGGACCGTCTGTCTCGGACCGTCTGTCTCGGACCGTCTGTCTCGGACCGTCTGTCTCGGACCGTCTGTTTCATACGGTCTATCTCAGCCCGTCGGCATCAGACCGTCTGTCTCAGTCCGTATGTCTCAGATCCTCCGTCTCAGACCGTCCGTCTCAGACCGTCTGTCTCAGAACGTCTGTCACAGACTGTCTGTCTCAGAACGTCTCTCTCGTCCCGTCTGTCTCAGACCGTCTGTCTCGGACCGTCTGTCTCGGACCGTCTGTCTCGCACCGTCTGTCTCGGACCGTCTGTCTCGGACCGTCTGTCTCGGACCGTCTGTCTCAGACCAGCTGTCTCAGACCGTCTGTTTCATACCGTCTGTCTCGGACCGTCTGTCTCGTCCCGTCGGTCTCAGACCGTCTGTCTCAGACCAGCTGTCTCAGACCGTCTGTCTCAGAATGTCTGTCTCGCACCGTCTGTCTCGGACCGTCTGTCTCGGACCGTCTGTCTCGGACCGTCTGTCTCGGACCGTCTGTCTCGCACCGTCTGTCTCGGACCGTCTGTCCCGGACGGTCTGTCTCGGACCGTCTGTCTCGGAACGTCTGTCTCAGAGCGTCTGTCTAAGACCGTCTGTCTCGGACCGTCTGTCTCGGACCGTCTGTCTCGGACCGTCTGTCTCGGACCGTCTGTCTCGGACCGTCTGTCTCGGACCGTCTGTCTCGGACCGTCTGTCTCGGACCGTCTCTCTCGGACCGTCTGCCTCGGACCGTCTGTCTCGGACCGTCTGTGTCGGACCGTCTGTAGCGGACCGTCTGTCTCAGAACGTCTATCTCGTCCCGTCGGTCTCGGACCGTCTGTCTCAGACCAGCTGTCTCAGACTGTCTGTCTCAGACCGTCTGTTTCATACCGTCTGCCTCAGACATTCTGTCTCGGACCGTCTGTCTCGGACGGTCTGTCTCAGACCGTCTGTCTCAGACCGTCTGTCTCAGACCGTCTGTCTCAGACCGTCTGCCTCAGACCGTCTGTCTCAGACCGTCTGTCTCGTCCCGTCGGTCTCAGACCGTCTGTCTCAGACCAGCTGTCTCAGACCGTCTGCCTCAGACCGTCTGTCTCAGCCCGTCTGTCTCAGAAGGTCTCTCTCGTCCCGTCGGTCTCAGACCGTCTGTCTCAGACCAGCTGTCTCAGACCGTCTGTCTCAGACCGTCAGTCTCAGACCAGCTGTCTCAGACCGTCTGTCTCAGACCGTCTGTCTCAGACCGTCTTTCTCAGACCGTCTGTCTCAGACCGTCTGTCTCAGACCGTCTGCCTCAGACCGTCTGTCTCGGACCGTCTGTCTCAGACCGTCTGTCTCAGACCGTCTGTCTCAGACCGTCTTTCTCAGACCGTCTGTCTCAGACCGTCTGTCTCAGAGCGTCTGTCTCAGACCGTCTGTCTCAGACCGTCTGTCTCAGGTCGTCAGTCTCAGACCGTCTGTCTCAGACCGTCTGTCTCAGACCGTCTGTCTCAGACCGTCTGTCTCAGACCGTCTGTCTCAGACCGTCTGTCTCAGACCGTCTGTCTCAGACCGTCTGTCTCAGATAATCTGTCTCGGACCGTCTGTCTCGTACCGTCTGTCTCGGACCGTCGGTCTCGGACCGTCTGTCTCGGACCGTCTGTCTCCGACTGTCCGTCTCGGACCGTCTGTCTCAGACCGCCTGTCTCAGACCGTCTGTCTCAGACCGTCTGTCTCAGACCGTCTGTCTCAGACCGTCTGTCTCAGACCGTCTGTCTCAGACCGTCTGCCTCAGACCGTCAATCTCAGACCGTCTGTCTCGGACCGTCTGTCTCGGACCGTCTGTCTCAGACCGTCTGTCTCAGACCGTCTGTCTCAGACCGTCTGTCTCAGACCGTCTGCCTCAGACCGTCTGTCTCGGACCGTCTGTCTCGGACGGTCTGTCTCGGACCGTCTGTCTCGGACCGTCTGTCTCGGACCGTCTGTCTCGGACCGTCTGTCTCGGACCGTCTGTCTCGGACCGTCTCTCTCGGACCGTCTGCCTCGGACCGTCTGTCTCGGACCGTCTGTGTCGGACCGTCTGTAGCGGACCGTCTGTCTCAGAACGTCTATCTCGTCCCGTCGGTCTCGGACCGTCTGTCTCAGACCAGCTGTCTCAGACTGTCTGTCTCAGACCGTCTGTTTCATACCGTCTGCCTCAGACCTTCTGTCTCGGACCGTCTGTCTCGGACGGTCTGTCTCAGACCGTCTGTCTCAGACCGTCTGCCTCAGACCGTCTGTCTCAGACCGTCTGTCTCGTCCCGTCGGTCTCAGACCGTCTGTCTCAGACCAGCTGTCTCAGACCGTCTGTCTCAGACCGTCTGTCTCAGACCGTCTGTCTCAGACCGTCTGCCTCAGACCGTCTGTCTCAGCCCGTCTGTCTCAGAACGTCTCTCTCGTCCCGTCGGTCTCAGACCGTCTGTCTCAGACCAGCTGTCTCAGACCGTCTGTCTCAGACCGTCAGTCTCAGACCGTCTGTCTCAGACCGTCTGTCTCAGACCGTCTGCCTCAGACCGTCTGTCTCGGACCGTCTGTCTCAGACCGTCTGTCTCAGACCGTCTGTCTCAGACCGTCTTTCTCAGACCGTCTGTCTCAGACCGTCTGTCTCAGAGCGTCTGTCTCAGACCGTCTGTCTCAGACCGTCTGTCTCAGGTCGTCAGTCTCAGACCGTCTGTCTCAGACCGTCTGTCTCAGACCGTCTGTCTCAGACCGTCTGTCTCAGACCGTCTGTCTCAGACCGTCTGTCTCAGACCGTCTGTCTCAGACCGTCTGTCTCAGATAATCTGTCTCGGACCGTCTGTCTCGTACCGTCTGTCTCGGACCGTCGGTCTCGGACCGTCTGTCTCGGACCGTCTGTCTCCGACTGTCCGTCTCGGACCGTCTGTCTCAGACCGCCTGTCTCAGACCGTCTGTCTCAGACCGTCTGTCTCAGACCGTCTGTCTCAGACCGTCTGTCTCAGACCGTCTGTCTCAGACCGTCTGCCTCAGACCGTCAATCTCAGACCGTCTGTCTCGGACCGTCTGTCTCGGACCGTCTGTCTCAGACCGTCTGTCTCAGACCGTCTGTCTCAGACCGTCTGTCTCAGACCGTCTGCCTCAGACCGTCTGTCTCGGACCGTCTGTCTCGGACGGTCTGTCTCGGACCGTCTGTCTCAGGCCGTCAGTCTCAGACCGTCTGTCTCAGACCGTCTGTCTCAGTCCGTATGTCTCAGATCCTCCGTCTCAGACCGTCTGTCTCAGACCGTCTGTCTCAGAACGTCTCTCTCGTCCCGTCGGTCTCAGACCGTCTGTCTCAGACCGTCTTTCTCAGACCGTCTGTCTCAGACCGTCTGTCTCAGACCGTCTGTCTCACACCGTCTGTCTCGGACCGTCTGTCTCGGACCGCCTGTCTCTGCCCGTCTGTCTCTAACCGTCTGTCTCAGACCGTCTGTTTCATACGGTCTATCTCAGCCCGTCGGCATCAGACCGTCTGTCTCAGTCCGTATGTCTCAGATCCTCCGTCTCAGACCGTCTGTCTCAGACCGTCTGTCTCAGAACGTCTCTCTCGTCCCGTCGGTCTCAGACCGTCTGTCTCAGACCAGCTGTCTCAGACCGTATGTCTCAGACCGTCTGTCTCAGACCGTCTTTCTCAGACCGTCTGTCTCAGACCGTCGGTCTCAGACCGTCTGTCTCAGACCAGCTGTCTCAGACCGTCTGTCTCAGACCGTCTGTCTCAGACCGTCTGTCTCACACCGTCTGTCTCAGACCGTCTGTCTCGGACCGTCTGTCTCGGACCGTCTGTCTCGGACCGTCTGCCTCAGACCAGTTGTCTCCGACCGTCTGTCTCAGACCGTCTGTCTCAGACCGTCTGTCTCAGACCGTCTGTCTCAGACCGTCTGTCTCGGACCGTCTGTCTCGGACCGTCTGTCTCGCACCGTCTGTCTCGGACCGTCTGTCTCGGACCGTCTGTCTCGGACCGTCTGTCTCAGACCAGCTGTCTCAGACCGTCTATCTCGTCCCGTCGGTCTCGGACCGTCTGTCTCAGACCAGCTGTCTCAGACCGTCTGTCTCAGACCGTCTGTTTCATACCGTCTGCCTCAGACCGTCTGTCTCGGACCGTCTGTCTCGGACGGTCTGTCTCAGACCGTCTGTCTCAGACCGTCTGTCTCAGACCGTCTGTCTCAGACCGTCTGCCTCAGACCGTCTGTCTCAGACCTTCTGTCTCGTCCCGTCGGTCTCAGACCGTCTGTCTCAGACTAGCTGTCTCAGACCGTCTGTCTCAGACCGTCTGTCTCAGACCGTCTGCCTCAGACCGTCAATCTCAGACCGTCTGTCTCGGACCGTCTGTCTCGGACCGTCTGTCTCAGACCGTCTGTCTCAGACCGTCTGCCTCAGACCGTCAATCTCAGACCGTCTGTCTCGGACCGTCTGTCTCGGACCGTCTGTCTCGGACCGTCTGTCTCAGACCGTCTGTCTCAGACCGTCTGTCTCAGACCGTCTGTCTCAGACCGTCTGCCTCAGACCGTCTGTCTCGGACCGTCTGTCCCGGACGGTCTGTCTCGGACCGTCTGTCTCGGAACGTCTGTCTCAGAGCGTCTGTCTAAGACCGTCTGTCTCGGACCGTCTGTCTCGGACCGTCTGTCTCGGACCGTCTGTCTCGGACCGTCTGTCTCGGACCGTCTGTCTCGGACCGTCTCTCTCGGACCGTCTGCCTCGGACCGTCTGTCTCAGCCCGTCTGTCTCAGAACGTCTCTCTCGTCCCGTCGGTCTCAGACCGTCTGTCTCAGACCAGCTGTCTCAGACCGTCTGTCTCAGACCGTCAGTCTCAGACCGTCTGTCTCAGACCGTCTGTCTCAGACCGTCTGCCTCAGACCGTCTGTCTCGGACCGTCTGTCTCAGACCGTCTGTCTCAGACCGTCTGTCTCAGACCGTCTTTCTCAGACCGTCTGTCTCAGACCGTCTGTCTCAGAGCGTCTGTCTCAGACCGTCTGTCTCAGACCGTCTGTCTCAGGTCGTCAGTCTCAGACCGTCTGTCTCAGACCGTCTGTCTCAGACCGTCTGTCTCAGACCGTCTGTCTCAGACCGTCTGTCTCAGACCGTCTGTCTCAGACCGTCTGTCTCAGACCGTCTGTCTCAGACCGTCTGTCTCAGACCGTCTGTCTCAGACCGTCTGTCTCAGACCGTCTGTCTCAGATAATCTGTCTCGGACCGTCTGTCTCGTACCGTCTGTCTCGGACCGTCGGTCTCGGACCGTCTGTCTCGGACCGTCTGTCTCCGACTGTCCGTCTCGGACCGTCTGTCTCAGACCGCCTGTCTCAGACCGTCTGTCTCAGACCGTCTGTCTCAGACCGTCTGTCTCAGACCGTCTGTCTCAGACCGTCTGTCTCAGACCGTCTGCCTCAGACCGTCAATCTCAGACCGTCTGTCTCGGACCGCCTGTCTCGGACCGTCTGTCTCAGACCGTCTGTCTCAGACCGTCTGTCTCAGACCGTCTGTCTCAGACCGTCTGCCTCAGACCGTCTGTCTCGGACCGTCTGTCTCGGACGGTCTGTCTCGGACCGTCTGTCTCGGACCGTCTGTCTCGGACCGTCTGTCTCGGACCGTCTGTCTCGGACCGTCTGTCTCGGACCGTCTCTCTCGGACCGTCTGCCTCGGACCGTCTGTCTCGGACCGTCTGTGTCGGACCGTCTGTAGCGGACCGTCTGTCTCAGAACGTCTATCTCGTCCCGTCGGTCTCGGACCGTCTGTCTCAGACCAGCTGTCTCAGACTGTCTGTCTCAGACCGTCTGTTTCATACCGTCTGCCTCAGACCTTCTGTCTCGGACCGTCTGTCTCGGACGGTCTGTCTCAGACCGTCTGTCTCAGACCGTCTGCCTCAGACCGTCTGTCTCAGACCGTCTGTCTCGTCCCGTCGGTCTCAGACCGTCTGTCTCAGACCAGCTGTCTCAGACCGTCTGTCTCAGACCGTCTGTCTCAGACCGTCTGTCTCAGACCGTCTGCCTCAGACCGTCTGTCTCAGCCCGTCTTTCTCAGACCGTCTGTCTCAGACCGTCTGTCTCAGAGCGTCTGTCTCAGACCGTCTGTCGCAGACCGTCTGTCTCAGGTCGTCAGTCTCAGACCGTCTGTCTCAGACCGTCGGTCTCAGACCGTCTGTCTCAGACTAGCTGTCTCAGACCGTCTGTCTCAGACCGTCTGTCTCAGACCGTCTGCCTCAGACCGTCAATCTCAGACCGTCTGTCTCGGACCGTCTGTCTCGGACCGTCTGTCTCAGACCGTCTGTCTCAGACCGTCTGCCTCAGACCGTCAATCTCAGACCGTCTGTCTCGGACCGTCTGTCTCGGACCGTCTGTCTCAGACCGTCTGTCTCAGACCGTCTGTCTCAGACCGTTTGTCTCAGACCGTCTGCCTCAGACCGTCTGTCTCGGACCGTCTGTCCCGGACGGTCTGTCTCGGACCGTCTGTCTCGGAACGTCTGTCTCAGAGCGTCTGTCTAAGACCGTCTGTCTCGGACCGTCTGTCTCGGACCGTCTGTCTCGGACCGTCTGTCTCGGACCGTCTGTCTCGGACCGTCTGTCTCGGACCGTCTGTCTCGGACCGTCTGTCTCGGACCGTCTCTCTCGGACCGTCTGCCTCGGACCGTCTGTCTCGGACCGTCTGTGTCGGACCGTCTGTAGCGGACCGTCTGTCTCAGAACGTCTATCTCGTCCCGTCGGTCTCGGACCGTCTGTCTCAGACCAGCTGTCTCAGACTGTCTGTCTCAGACCGTCTGTTTCATACCGTCTGCCTCAGACATTCTGTCTCGGACCGTCTGTCTCGGACGGTCTGTCTCAGACCGTCTGTCTCAGACCGTCTGTCTCAGACCGTCTGTCTCAGACCGTCTGCCTCAGACCGTCTGTCTCAGACCGTCTGTCTCGTCCCGTCGGTCTCAGACCGTCTGTCTCAGACCAGCTGTCTCTGACCGTCTGTCTCAGACCGTCTGTCTCAGACCGTCTGTCTCAGACCGTCTGCCTCAGACCGTCTGTCTCAGCCCGTCTGTCTCAAAACGTCTCTCTCGTCCCGTCGGTCTCAGACCGTCTGTCTCAGACCAGCTGTCTCAGACCGTCTGTCTCAGACCGTCTGCCTCAGACCGTCAATCTCAGACCGTCTGTCTCGGACCGCCTGTCTCGGACCGTCTGTCTCAGACCGTCTGTCTCAGACCGTCTGTCTCAGACCGTCTGTCTCAGACCGTCTGCCTCAGACCGTCTGTCTCGGACCGTCTGTCTCGGACGGTCTGTCTCGGACCGTCTGTCTCGGACCGTCTGTCTCGGACCGTCTGTCTCGGACCGTCTGTCTCGGACCGTCTGTCTCGGACCGTCTCTCTCGGACCGTCTGCCTCGGACCGTCTGTCTCGGACCGTCTGTGTCGGACCGTCTGTAGCGGACCGTCTGTCTCAGAACGTCTATCTCGTCCCGTCGGTCTCGGACCGTCTGTCTCAGACCAGCTGTCTCAGACTGTCTGTCTCAGACCGTCTGTTTCATACCGTCTGCCTCAGACCTTCTGTCTCGGACCGTCTGTCTCGGACGGTCTGTCTCAGACCGTCTGTCTCAGACCGTCTGCCTCAGACCGTCTGTCTCAGACCGTCTGTCTCGTCCCGTCGGTCTCAGACCGTCTGTCTCAGACCAGCTGTCTCAGACCGTCTGTCTCAGACCGTCTGTCTCAGACCGTCTGTCTCAGACCGTCTGCCTCAGACCGTCTGTCTCAGCCCGTCTTTCTCAGACCGTCTGTCTCAGACCGTCTGTCTCAGAGCGTCTGTCTCAGACCGTCTGTCGCAGACCGTCTGTCTCAGGTCGTCAGTCTCAGACCGTCTGTCTCAGACCGTCGGTCTCAGACCGTCTGTCTCAGACTAGCTGTCTCAGACCGTCTGTCTCAGACCGTCTGTCTCAGACCGTCTGCCTCAGACCGTCAATCTCAGACCGTCTGTCTCGGACCGTCTGTCTCGGACCGTCTGTCTCAGACCGTCTGTCTCAGACCGTCTGCCTCAGACCGTCAATCTCAGACCGTCTGTCTCGGACCGTCTGTCTCGGACCGTCTGTCTCAGACCGTCTGTCTCAGACCGTCTGTCTCAGACCGTTTGTCTCAGACCGTCTGCCTCAGACCGTCTGTCTCGGACCGTCTGTCCCGGACGGTCTGTCTCGGACCGTCTGTCTCGGAACGTCTGTCTCAGAGCGTCTGTCTAAGACCGTCTGTCTCGGACCGTCTGTCTCGGACCGTCTGTCTCGGACCGTCTGTCTCGGACCGTCTGTCTCGGACCGTCTGTCTCGGACCGTCTGTCTCGGACCGTCTGTCTCGGACCGTCTCTCTCGGACCGTCTGCCTCGGACCGTCTGTCTCGGACCGTCTGTGTCGGACCGTCTGTAGCGGACCGTCTGTCTCAGAACGTCTATCTCGTCCCGTCGGTCTCGGACCGTCTGTCTCAGACCAGCTGTCTCAGACTGTCTGTCTCAGACCGTCTGTTTCATACCGTCTGCCTCAGACATTCTGTCTCGGACCGTCTGTCTCGGACGGTCTGTCTCAGACCGTCTGTCTCAGACCGTCTGTCTCAGACCGTCTGTCTCAGACCGTCTGCCTCAGACCGTCTGTCTCAGACCGTCTGTCTCGTCCCGTCGGTCTCAGACCGTCTGTCTCAGACCAGCTGTCTCTGACCGTCTGTCTCAGACCGTCTGTCTCAGACCGTCTGTCTCAGACCGTCTGCCTCAGACCGTCTGTCTCAGCCCGTCTGTCTCAAAACGTCTCTCTCGTCCCGTCGGTCTCAGACCGTCTGTCTCAGACCAGCTGTCTCAGACCGTCTGTCTCAGACCGTCAGTCTCAGACCGTCTGTCTCAGACCGTCTGTCTCAGACCGTCTGCCTCAGACCGTCTGTCTCGGACCGTCTGTCTCAGACCGTCTGTCTCAGACCGTCTGTCTCAGACCGTCTTTCTCAGACCGTCTGTCTCAGACCGTCTGTCTCAGAGCGTCTGTCTCAGACCGTCTGTCTCAGACCGTCTGTCTCAGGTCGTCAGTCTCAGACCGTCTGTCTCAGACCGTCTGTCTCAGACCGTCTGTCTCAGACCGTCTGTCTCAGACCGTCTGTCTCAGACCGTCTGTCTCAGACCGTCTGTCTCAGACCGTCTGTCTCAGACCGTCTGTCTCAGACCGTCTGTCTCAGACCGTCTGTCTCAGATAATCTGTCTCGGACCGTCTGTCTCGTACCGTCTGTCTCGGACCGTCGGTCTCGGACCGTCTGTCTCGGACCGTCTGTCTCCGACTGTCCGTCTCGGACCGTCTGTCTCAGACCGCCTGTCTCAGACCGTCTGTCTCAGACCGTCTGTCTCAGACCGTCTGTCTCAGACCGTCTGTCTCAGACCGTCTGTCTCAGACCGTCTGCCTCAGACCGTCAATCTCAGACCGTCTGTCTCGGACCGTCTGTCTCGGACCGTCTGTCTCAGACCGTCTGTCTCAGACCGTCTGTCTCAGACCGTCTGTCTCAGACCGTCTGCCTCAGACCGTCTGTCTCGGACCGTCTGTCTCGGACGGTCTGTCTCGGACCGTCTGTCTCGGACCGTCTGTCTCGGACCGTCTGTCTCGGACCGTCTGTCTCGGACCGTCTGTCTCGGACCGTCTCTCTCGGACCGTCTGCCTCGGACCGTCTGTCTCGGACCGTCTGTGTCGGACCGTCTGTAGCGGACCGTCTGTCTCAGAACGTCTATCTCGTCCCGTCGGTCTCGGACCGTCTGTCTCAGACCAGCTGTCTCAGACTGTCTGTCTCAGACCGTCTGTTTCATACCGTCTGCCTCAGACCTTCTGTCTCGGACCGTCTGTCTCGGACGGTCTGTCTCAGACCGTCTGTCTCAGACCGTCTGCCTCAGACCGTCTGTCTCAGACCGTCTGTCTCGTCCCGTCGGTCTCAGACCGTCTGTCTCAGACCAGCTGTCTCAGACCGTCTGTCTCAGACCGTCTGTCTCAGACCGTCTGTCTCAGACCGTCTGCCTCAGACCGTCTGTCTCAGCCCGTCTGTCTCAGAACGTCTCTCTCGTCCCGTCGGTCTCAGACCGTCTGTCTCAGACCAGCTGTCTCAGACCGTCTGTCTCAGACCGTCAGTCTCAGACCGTCTGTCTCAGACCGTCTGTCTCAGACCGTCTGCCTCAGACCGTCTGTCTCGGACCGTCTGTCTCAGACCGTCTGTCTCAGACCGTCTGTCTCAGACCGTCTGTCTCAGACCGTCTTTCTCAGACCGTCTGTCTCAGACCGTCTGTCTCAGAGCGTCTGTCTCAGACCGTCTGTCGCAGACCGTCTGTCTCAGGTCGTCAGTCTCAGACCGTCTGTCTCAGACCGTCTGTCTCAGACCGTCTGTCTCAGACCGTCTGTCTCAGACCGTCTGTCTCAGACCGTCTGTCTCAGACCGTCTGTCTCAGACCGTCTGTCTCAGATAATCTGTCTCGGACCGTCTGTCTCGTACCGTCTGTCTCGGACCGTCGGTCTCGGACCGTCTGTCTCGGACCGTCTGTCTCCGACTGTCCGTCTCGGACCGTCTGTCTCAGACCGCCTGTCTCAGACCGTCTGTCTCAGACCGTCTGTCTCAGACCGTCTGTCTCAGACCGTCTGTCTCAGACCGTCTGTCTCAGACCGTCTGCCTCAGACCGTCAATCTCAGACCGTCTGTCTCGGACCGTCTGTCTCGGACCGTCTGTCTCAGACCGTCTGTCTCAGACCGTCTGTCTCAGACCGTCTGTCTCAGACCGTCTGCCTCAGACCGTCTGTCTCGGACCGTCTGTCTCGGACGGTCTGTCTCGGACCGTCTGTCTCAGGCCGTCAGTCTCAGACCGTCTGTCTCAGACCGTCTGTCTCAGTCCGTATGTCTCAGATCCTCCGTCTCAGACCGTCTGTCTCAGACCGTCTGTCTCAGAACGTCTCTCTCGTCCCGTCGGTCTCAGACCGTCTGTCTCAGACCGTCTTTCTCAGACCGTCTGTCTCAGACCGTCTGTCTCAGACCGTCTGTCTCACACCGTCTGTCTCGGACCGTCTGTCTCGGACCGCCTGTCTCTGCCCGTCTGTCTCTAACCGTCTGTCTCAGACCGTCTGTTTCATACGGTCTATCTCAGCCCGTCGGCATCAGACCGTCTGTCTCAGTCCGTATGTCTCAGATCCTCCGTCTCAGACCGTCTGTCTCAGACCGTCTGTCTCAGAACGTCTCTCTCGTCCCGTCGGTCTCAGACCGTCTGTCTCAGACCAGCTGTCTCAGACCGTATGTCTCAGACCGTCTGTCTCAGACCGTCTTTCTCAGACCGTCTGTCTCAGACCGTCGGTCTCAGACCGTCTGTCTCAGACCAGCTGTCTCAGACCGTCTGTCTCAGACCGTCTGTCTCAGACCGTCTGTCTCACACCGTCTGTCTCAGACCGTCTGTCTCGGACCGTCTGTCTCGGACCGTCTGTCTCGGACCGTCTGCCTCAGACCAGTTGTCTCCGACCGTCTGTCTCAGACCGTCTGTCTCAGACCGTCTGTCTCAGACCGTCTGTCTCAGACCGTCTGTCTCGGACCGTCTGTCTCGGACCGTCTGTCTCGCACCGTCTGTCTCGGACCGTCTGTCTCGGACCGTCTGTCTCGGACCGTCTGTCTCAGACCAGCTGTCTCAGACCGTCTATCTCGTCCCGTCGGTCTCGGACCGTCTGTCTCAGACCAGCTGTCTCAGACCGTCTGTCTCAGACCGTCTGTTTCATACCGTCTGCCTCAGACCGTCTGTCTCGGACCGTCTGTCTCGGACGGTCTGTCTCAGACCGTCTGTCTCAGACCGTCTGTCTCAGACCGTCTGTCTCAGACCGTCTGCCTCAGACCGTCTGTCTCAGACCTTCTGTCTCGTCCCGTCGGTCTCAGACCGTCTGTCTCAGACTAGCTGTCTCAGACCGTCTGTCTCAGACCGTCTGTCTCAGACCGTCTGCCTCAGACCGTCAATCTCAGACCGTCTGTCTCGGACCGTCTGTCCCGGACGGTCTGTCTCGGACCGTCTGTCTCGGAACGTCTGTCTCAGACCGTCAATCTCAGACCGTCTGTCTCGGACCGTCTGTCTCGGACCGTCTGTCTCGGACCGTCTGTCTCGGACCGTCTGTCTCGGACCGTCTGTCTCGGACCGTCTGTCTCGGACCGTCTGTCTCGGACCGTCTCTCTCGGACCGTCTGCCTCGGACCGTCTGTCTCGGACCGTCTGTGTCGGACCGTCTGTAGCGGACCGTCTGTCTCAGAACGTCTATCTCGTCCCGTCGGTCTCGGACCGTCTGTCTCAGACCAGCTGTCTCAGACTGTCTGTCTCAGACCGTCTGTTTCATACCGTCTGCCTCAGACCTTCTGTCTCGGACCGTCTGTCTCGGACGGTCTGTCTCAGACCGTCTGTCTCAGACCGTCTGTCTCAGACCGTCTGTCTCAGACCGTCTGCCTCAGACCGTCTGTCTCAGACCGTCTGTCTCGTCCCGTCGGTCTCAGACCGTCTGTCTCAGACCAGCTGTCTCAGACCGTCTGTCTCAGACCGTCTGTCTCAGACCGTCTGTCTCAGACCGTCTGCCTCAGACCGTCTGTCTCAGCCCGTCTGTCTCAGAACGTCTCTCTCGTCCCGTCGGTCTCAGACCGTCTGTCTCAGACCAGCTGTCTCAGACCGTCTGTCTCAGACCGTCAGTCTCAGACCGTCTGTCTCAGACCGTCTGTCTCAGACCGTCTGCCTCAGACCGTCTGTCTCGGACCGTCTGTCTCAGACCGTCTGTCTCAGACCGTCTGTCTCAGACCGTCTTTCTCAGACCGTCTGTCTCAGACCGTCTGTCTCAGAGCGTCTGTCTCAGACCGTCTGTCTCAGACCGTCTGTCTCAGGTCGTCAGTCTCAGACCGTCTGTCTCAGACCGTCTGTCTCAGACCGTCTGTCTCAGACCGTCTGTCTCAGACCGTCTGTCTCAGACCGTCTGTCTCAGACCGTCTGTCTCAGACCGTCTGTCTCAGACCGTCTGTCTCAGATAATCTGTCTCGGACCGTCTGTCTCGTACCGTCTGTCTCGGACCGTCGGTCTCGGACCGTCTGTCTCGGACCGTCTGTCTCCGACTGTCCGTCTCGGACCGTCTGTCTCAGACCGCCTGTCTCAGACCGTCTGTCTCAGACCGTCTGTCTCAGACCGTCTGTCTCAGACCGTCTGTCTCAGACCGTCTGTCTCAGACCGTCTGCCTCAGACCGTCAATCTCAGACCGTCTGTCTCGGACCGTCTGTCTCGGACCGTCTGTCTCAGACCGTCTGTCTCAGACCGTCTGTCTCAGACCGTCTGTCTCAGACCGTCTGCCTCAGACCGTCTGTCTCGGACCGTCTGTCTCGGACGGTCTGTCTCGGACCGTCTGTCTCGGACCGTCTGTCTCGGACCGTCTGTCTCGGACCGTCTGTCTCGGACCGTCTGTCTCGGACCGTCTCTCTCGGACCGTCTGCCTCGGACCGTCTGTCTCGGACCGTCTGTGTCGGACCGTCTGTAGCGGACCGTCTGTCTCAGAACGTCTATCTCGTCCCGTCGGTCTCGGACCGTCTGTCTCAGACCAGCTGTCTCAGACTGTCTGTCTCAGACCGTCTGTTTCATACCGTCTGCCTCAGACCTTCTGTCTCGGACCGTCTGTCTCGGACGGTCTGTCTCAGACCGTCTGTCTCAGACCGTCTGCCTCAGACCGTCTGTCTCAGACCGTCTGTCTCGTCCCGTCGGTCTCAGACCGTCTGTCTCAGACCAGCTGTCTCAGACCGTCTGTCTCAGACCGTCTGTCTCAGACCGTCTGTCTCAGACCGTCTGCCTCAGACCGTCTGTCTCAGCCCGTCTGTCTCAGAACGTCTCTCTCGTCCCGTCGGTCTCAGACCGTCTGTCTCAGACCAGCTGTCTCAGACCGTCTGTCTCAGACCGTCAGTCTCAGACCGTCTGTCTCAGACCGTCTGTCTCAGACCGTCTGCCTCAGACCGTCTGTCTCGGACCGTCTGTCTCAGACCGTCTGTCTCAGACCGTCTGTCTCAGACCGTCTTTCTCGGACCGTCTGTCTCAGACCGCCTGTCTCAGACCGCCTGTCTCAGACCGTCTGTCTCAGACCGTCTGTCTCAGACCGTCTGTCTCAGACCGTCTGTCTCAGACCGTCTGTCTCAGACCGTCTGCCTCAGACCGTCAGTCTCAGACCGTCTGTCTCAGACCGTCTGTCTCAGTCCGTATGTCTCAGATCCTCCGTCTCAGACCGTCTGTCTCAGACCGTCTGTCTCAGAACGTCTCTCTCGTCCCGTCGGTCTCAGACCGTCTGTCTCAGACCGTCTTTCTCAGACCGTCTGTCTCAGACCGTCTGTCTCAGACCGTCTGTCTCACACCGTCTGTCTCGGACCGTCTGTCTCGGACCGCCTGTCTCTGCCCGTCTGTCTCTAACCGTCTGTCTCAGACCGTCTGTTTCATACGGTCTATCTCAGCCCGTCGGCATCAGACCGTCTGTCTCACACCGTCTGTCTCAGACCGTCTGTCTCGGACCGTCTGTCTCGGACCGTCTGTCTCGGACCGTCTGCCTCTGACCAGTTGTCTCCGACCGTCTGTCTCAGACCGTCTGTCTCAGACCGTCTGTCTCAGACCGTCTGTCTCAGACCGTCTGTCTCAGACCGTATGTCTCAGACCGTCTGTCTCAGACCGTCTTTCTCAGACCGTCTGTCTCAGACCGTCGGTCTCAGACCGTCTGTCTCAGACCGTCTGTCTCAGACCGTCTGTCTCGGACCGTCTGTCTCGGACCGTCTGTCTCGGACCGTCTGTCTCGGACCGTCTGTTTCATACGGTCTATCTCAGCCCGTCGGCATCAGACCGTCTGTCTCAGTCCGTATGTCTCAGATCCTCCGTCTCAGACCGTCCGTCTCAGACCGTCTGTCTCAGAACGTCTGTCACAGACTGTCTGTCTCAGAACGTCTCTCTCGTCCCGTCGGTCTCAGACCGTCTGTCTCAGACCGTCTGTCTCGGACCGTCTGTCTCGGACCGTCTGTCTCGCACCGTCTGTCTCGGACCGTCTGTCTCGGACCGTCTGTCTCGGACCGTCTGTCTCGGACCGTCTGTCTCGGACCGTCTGTCTCGGACCGTCTGTCTCGGACCGTCTGTCTCGGACCTTCTCTCTCGGACCGTCTGTCTCGGACCGTCTGTCTCGGACCGTCTGTGTCGGACCGTCTGTAGCGGACCGTCTGTCTCAGAACGTCTATCTCGTCCCGTCGGTCTCGGACCGTCTGTCTCAGACCAGCTGTCTCAGACCGTCTGTCTCAGACCGTCTGTTTCATACCGTCTGCCTCAGACCGTCTGTCTCGGACCGTCTGTCTCGGACGGTCTGTCTCAGACCGTCTGTCTCAGACCGTCTGTCTCAGATAATCTGTCTCGGACCGTCTGTCTCGTACCGTCTGTCTCGGACCGTCGGTCTCGGACCGTCTGTCTCGGACCGTCTGTCTCCGACTGTCCGTCTCGGACCGTCTGTCTCAGACCGCCTGTCTCAGACCGTCTGTCTCAGACCGTCTGTCTCAGACCGTCGGTCTCAGACCGTCTGTCTCAGACCAGCTGTCTCAGACCGTCTGTCTCAGACCGTCAGTCTCAGACCGTCTGTCTCAGACCGTCTGTCTCAGACCGTCTGCCTCAGACCGTCTGTCTCGGACCGTCTGTCTCAGACCGTCTGTCTCAGACCGTCTGTCTCAGACCGTCTTTCTCAGACCGTCTGTCTCAGACCGTCTGTCTCAGAGCGTCTGTCTCAGACCGTCTGTCGCAGACCGTCTGTCTCAGGTCGTCAGTCTCAGACCGTCTGTCTCAGACCGTCTGTCTCAGACCGTCTGTCTCAGACCGTCTGTCTCAGACCGTCTGTCTCAGACCGTCTGTCTCAGACCGTCTGTCTCAGACCGTCTGTCTCAGACCGTCTGTCTCAGATAATCTGTCTCGGACCGTCTGTCTCGTACCGTCTGTCTCGGACCGTCGGTCTCGGACCGTCTGTCTCGGACCGTCTGTCTCCGACTGTCCGTCTCGGACCGTCTGTCTCAGACCGCCTGTCTCAGACCGTCTGTCTCAGACCGTCTGTCTCAGACCGTCTGTCTCAGACCGTCTGTCTCAGACCGTCTGTCTCAGACCGTCTGCCTCAGACCGTCAATCTCAGACCGTCTGTCTCGGACCGTCTGTCTCGGACCGTCTGTCTCAGACCGTCTGTCTCAGACCGTCTGTCTCAGACCGTCTGTCTCAGACCGTCTGCCTCAGACCGTCTGTCTCGGACCGTCTGTCTCGGACGGTCTGTCTCGGACCGTCTGTCTCAGGCCGTCAGTCTCAGACCGTCTGTCTCAGACCGTCTGTCTCAGTCCGTATGTCTCAGATCCTCCGTCTCAGACCGTCTGTCTCAGACCGTCTGTCTCAGAACGTCTCTCTCGTCCCGTCGGTCTCAGACCGTCTGTCTCAGACCGTCTTTCTCAGACCGTCTGTCTCAGACCGTCTGTCTCAGACCGTCTGTCTCACACCGTCTGTCTCGGACCGTCTGTCTCGGACCGCCTGTCTCTGCCCGTCTGTCTCTAACCGTCTGTCTCAGACCGTCTGTTTCATACGGTCTATCTCAGCCCGTCGGCATCAGACCGTCTGTCTCAGTCCGTATGTCTCAGATCCTCCGTCTCAGACCGTCTGTCTCAGACCGTCTGTCTCAGAACGTCTCTCTCGTCCCGTCGGTCTCAGACCGTCTGTCTCAGACCAGCTGTCTCAGACCGTATGTCTCAGACCGTCTGTCTCAGACCGTCTTTCTCAGACCGTCTGTCTCAGACCGTCGGTCTCAGACCGTCTGTCTCAGACCAGCTGTCTCAGACCGTCTGTCTCAGACCGTCTGTCTCAGACCGTCTGTCTCACACCGTCTGTCTCAGACCGTCTGTCTCGGACCGTCTGTCTCGGACCGTCTGTCTCGGACCGTCTGCCTCAGACCAGTTGTCTCCGACCGTCTGTCTCAGACCGTCTGTCTCAGACCGTCTGTCTCAGACCGTCTGTCTCAGACCGTCTGTCTCGGACCGTCTGTCTCGGACCGTCTGTCTCGCACCGTCTGTCTCGGACCGTCTGTCTCGGACCGTCTGTCTCGGACCGTCTGTCTCAGACCAGCTGTCTCAGACCGTCTATCTCGTCCCGTCGGTCTCGGACCGTCTGTCTCAGACCAGCTGTCTCAGACCGTCTGTCTCAGACCGTCTGTTTCATACCGTCTGCCTCAGACCGTCTGTCTCGGACCGTCTGTCTCGGACGGTCTGTCTCAGACCGTCTGTCTCAGACCGTCTGTCTCAGACCGTCTGTCTCAGACCGTCTGCCTCAGACCGTCTGTCTCAGACCTTCTGTCTCGTCCCGTCGGTCTCAGACCGTCTGTCTCAGACTAGCTGTCTCAGACCGTCTGTCTCAGACCGTCTGTCTCAGACCGTCTGCCTCAGACCGTCAATCTCAGACCGTCTGTCTCGGACCGTCTGTCTCGGACCGTCTGTCTCAGACCGTCTGTCTCAGAACGTCTGCCTCAGACCGTCAATCTCAGACCGTCTGTCTCGGACCGTCTGTCTCGGACCGTCTGTCTCAGACCGTCTGTCTCAGACCGTCTGTCTCAGACCGTCTGTCTCAGACCGTCTGCCTCAGACCGTCTGTCTCGGACCGTCTGTCCCGGACGGTCTGTCTCGGACCGTCTGTCTCGGAACGTCTGTCTCAGAGCGTCTGTCTAAGACCGTCTGTCTCGGACCGTCTGTCTCGGACCGTCTGTCTCGGACCGTCTGTCTCGGACCGTCTGTCTCGGACCGTCTGTCTCGGACCGTCTGTCTCGGACCGTCTGTCTCGGACCGTCTCTCTCGGACCGTCTGCCTCGGACCGTCTGTCTCGGACCGTCTGTGTCGGACCGTCTGTAGCGGACCGTCTGTCTCAGAACGTCTATCTCGTCCCGTCGGTCTCGGACCGTCTGTCTCAGACCAGCTGTCTCAGACTGTCTGTCTCAGACCGTCTGTTTCATACCGTCTGCCTCAGACCTTCTGTCTCGGACCGTCTGTCTCGGACGGTCTGTCTCAGACCGTCTGTCTCAGACCGTCTGTCTCAGACCGTCTGTCTCAGACCGTCTGCCTCAGACCGTCTGTCTCAGACCGTCTGTCTCGTCCCGTCGGTCTCAGACCGTCTGTCTCAGACCAGCTGTCTCAGACCGTCTGTCTCAGACCGTCTGTCTCAGACCGTCTGTCTCAGACCGTCTGCCTCAGACCGTCTGTCTCAGCCCGTCTGTCTCAGAACGTCTCTCTCGTCCCGTCGGTCTCAGACCGTCTGTCTCAGACCAGCTGTCTCAGACCGTCTGTCTCAGACCGTCAGTCTCAGACCGTCTGTCTCAGACCGTCTGTCTCAGACCGTCTGCCTCAGACCGTCTGTCTCGGACCGTCTGTCTCAGACCGTCTGTCTCAGACCGTCTGTCTCAGACCGTCTTTCTCAGACCGTCTGTCTCAGACCGTCTGTCTCAGAGCGTCTGTCTCAGACCGTCTGTCTCAGACCGTCTGTCTCAGGTCGTCAGTCTCAGACCGTCTGTCTCAGACCGTCTGTCTCAGACCGTCTGTCTCAGACCGTCTGTCTCAGACCGTCTGTCTCAGACCGTCTGTCTCAGACCGTCTGTCTCAGACCGTCTGTCTCAGACCGTCTGTCTCAGACCGTCTGTCTCAGACCGTCTGTCTCAGACCGTCTGTCTCAGACCGTCTGTCTCAGACCGTCTGTCTCAGACCGTCTGTCTCAGACCGTCTGTCTCAGACCGTCTGCCTCAGACCGTCAATCTCAGACCGTCTGTCTCGGACCGTCTGTCTCGGACCGTCTGTCTCAGACCGTCTGTCTCAGACCGTCTGTCTCAGACCGTCTGTCTCAGACCGTCTGCCTCAGACCGTCTGTCTCGGACCGTCTGTCTCGGACGGTCTGTCTCGGACCGTCTGTCTCGGACCGTCTGTCTCGGACCGTCTGTCTCGGACCGTCTGTCTCGGACCGTCTCTCTCGGACCGTCTGCCTCGGACCGTCTGTCTCGGACCGTCTGTGTCGGACCGTCTGTAGCGGACCGTCTGTCTCAGAACGTCTATCTCGTCCCGTCGGTCTCGGACCGTCTGTCTCAGACCAGCTGTCTCAGACTGTCTGTCTCAGACCGTCTGTTTCATACCGTCTGCCTCAGACCTTCTGTCTCGGACCGTCTGTCTCGGACGGTCTGTCTCAGACCGTCTGTCTCAGACCGTCTGCCTCAGACCGTCTGTCTCAGACCGTCTGTCTCGTCCCGTCGGTCTCAGACCGTCTGTCTCAGACCAGCTGTCTCAGACCGTCTGTCTCAGACCGTCTGTCTCAGACCGTCTGTCTCAGACCGTCTGCCTCAGACCGTCTGTCTCAGCCCGTCTGTCTCAGAACGTCTCTCTCGTCCCGTCGGTCTCAGACCGTCTGTCTCAGACCAGCTGTCTCAGACCGTCTGTCTCAGACCGTCAGTCTCAGACCGTCTGTCTCAGACCGTCTGTCTCAGACCGTCTGCCTCAGACCGTCTGTCTCGGACCGTCTGTCTCAGACCGTCTGTCTCAGACCGTCTGTCTCAGACCGTCTTTCTCAGACCGTCTGTCTCAGACCGTCTGTCTCAGAGCGTCTGTCTCAGACCGTCTGTCTCAGACCGTCTGTCTCAGGTCGTCAGTCTCAGACCGTCTGTCTCAGACCGTCTGTCTCAGACCGTCTGTCTCAGACCGTCTGTCTCAGACCGTCTGTCTCAGACCGTCTGTCTCAGACCATCTGTCTCAGACCGTCTGTCTCAGATAATCTGTCTCGGACCGTCTGTCTCGTACCGTCTGTCTCGGACCGTCGGTCTCGGACCGTCTGTCTCGGACCGTCTGTCTCCGACTGTCCGTCTCGGACCGTCTGTCTCAGACCGCCTGTCTCAGACCGCCTGTCTCAGACCGTCTGTCTCAGACCGTCTGTCTCAGACCGTCTGTCTCAGACCGTCTGTCTCAGACCGTCTGTCTCAGACCGTCTGCCTCAGACCGTCAGTCTCAGACCGTCTGTCTCAGACCGTCTGTCTCAGTCCGTATGTCTCAGATCCTCCGTCTCAGACCGTCTGTCTCAGACCGTCTGTCTCAGAACGTCTCTCTCGTCCCGTCGGTCTCAGACCGTCTGTCTCAGACCGTCTTTCTCAGACCGTCTGTCTCAGACCGTCTGTCTCAGACCGTCTGTCTCACACCGTCTGTCTCGGACCGTCTGTCTCGGACCGCCTGTCTCTGCCCGTCTGTCTCTAACCGTCTGTCTCAGACCGTCTGTTTCATACGGTCTATCTCAGCCCGTCGGCATCAGACCGTCTGTCTCAGTCCGTATGTCTCAGATCCTCCGTCTCAGACCGTCTGTCTCAGACCGTCTGTCTCAGAACGTCTCTCTCGTCCCGTCGGTCTCAGACCGTCTGTCTCAGACCAGCTGTCTCAGACCGTATGTCTCAGACCGTCTGTCTCAGACCGTCTTTCTCAGACCGTCTGTCTCAGACCGTCGGTCTCAGACCGTCTGTCTCAGACCAGCTGTCTCAGACCGTCTGTCTCAGACCGTCTGTCTCAGACCGTCTGTCTCACACCGTCTGTCTCAGACCGTCTGTCTCGGACCGTCTGTCTCGGACCGTCTGTCTCGGACCGTCTGCCTCTGACCAGTTGTCTCCGACCGTCTGTCTCAGACCGTCTGTCTCAGACCGTCTGTCTCAGACCGTCTGTCTCAGACCGTCTGTCTCAGACCGTATGTCTCAGACCGTCTGTCTCAGACCGTCTTTCTCAGACCGTCTGTCTCAGACCGTCGGTCTCAGACCGTCTGTCTCAGACCGTCTGTCTCAGACCGTCTGTCTCGGACCGTCTGTCTCGGACCGTCTGTCTCGGACCGTCTGTCTCGGACCGTCTGTTTCATACGGTCTATCTCAGCCCGTCGGCATCAGACCGTCTGTCTCAGTCCGTATGTCTCAGATCCTCCGTCTCAGACCGTCCGTCTCAGACCGTCTGTCTCAGAACGTCTGTCACAGACTGTCTGTCTCAGAACGTCTCTCTCGTCCCGTCGGTCTCAGACCGTCTGTCTCAGACCGTCTGTCTCGGACCGTCTGTCTCGGACCGTCTGTCTCGCACCGTCTGTCTCGGACCGTCTGTCTCGGACCGTCTGTCTCGGACCGTCTGTCTCGGACCGTCTGTCTCGGACCGTCTGTCTCGGACCGTCTGTCTCGGACCGTCTGTCTCGGACCTTCTCTCTCGGACCGTCTGTCTCGGACCGTCTGTCTCGGACCGTCTGTGTCGGACCGTCTGTAGCGGACCGTCTGTCTCAGAACGTCTATCTCGTCCCGTCGGTCTCGGACCGTCTGTCTCAGACCAGCTGTCTCAGACCGTCTGTCTCAGACCGTCTGTTTCATACCGTCTGCCTCAGACCGTCTGTCTCGGACCGTCTGTCTCGGACGGTCTGTCTCAGACCGTCTGTCTCAGACCGTCTGTCTCAGATAATCTGTCTCGGACCGTCTGTCTCGTACCGTCTGTCTCGGACCGTCGGTCTCGGACCGTCTGTCTCGGACCGTCTGTCTCCGACTGTCCGTCTCGGACCGTCTGACTCAGACCGCCTGTCTCAGACCGTCTGTCTCAGACCGTCTGTCTCAGACCGTCTGTCTCAGACCGTCTGTCTCAGACCGTCTGCCTCAGACCGTCAATCTCAGACCGTCTGTCTCGGACCGTCTGTCTCAGACCGTCTGTCTCAGACCGTCTGTCTCAGACCGTCTGTCTCAGACCGTCTGCCTCAGACCGTCTGTCTCGGACCGTCTGTCTCGGACGGTCTGTCTCGGACCGTCTGTCTCGGAACGTCTGTCTCAGAGCGTCTGTCTCAGGCCGTCAGTCTCAGACCGTCTGTCTCAGACCGTCTGTCTCAGACCGTCTGTCTCAGTCCGTATGTCTCAGATCCTCCGTCTCAGACCGTCTGTCTCAGACCGTCTGTCTCAGAACGTCTCTCTCGTCCCGTCGGTCTCAGACCGTCTGTCTCAGACCAGCTGTCTCAGACCGTCTGTCTCAGACCGTCTTTCTCAGACCGTCTGTCTCAGACCGTCGGTCTCAGACCGTCTGTCTCAGACCAGCTGTCTCAGACCGTCTGTCTCAGACCGTCTGTCTCAGACCGTCTGTCTCACACCGTCTGTCTCGGACCGTCTGTCTCGGACCGCCTGTCTCTGCCCGTCTGTCTCTAACCGTCTGTCTCAGACCGTCTGTTTCATACGGTCTATCGCAGCCCGTCGGCATCGGACCGTCTGTCTCAGTCCGTATGTCTCAGATCCTCCGTCTCAGACCGTCTGTCTCAGACCGTCTGTCTCAGAACGTCTCTCTCGTCCCGTCGGTCTCAGACCGTCTGTCTCAGACCAGCTGTCTCAGACCGTATGTCTCAGACCATCTGTCTCAGACCGTCTTTCTCAGACCGCCTGTCTCAGACCGTCGGTCTCAGACCGTCTGTCTCAGACCAGCTGTCTCAGACCGTCTGTCTCAGACCGTCTGTCTCAGACCGTCTGTCTCACACCGTCTGTCTCAGACCGTCTGTCTCGGACCGTCTGCCTCGGACCGTCTGTCTCGGACCGTCTTTCTCAGACCGTCTGTCTCAGACCGTCTGTCTCAGAGCGTCTGTCTCAGACCGTCTGTCTCAGACCGTCTGTCTCAGGCCGTCAGTCTCAGACCGTCTGTCTCAGACCGTCTGTCTCAGACCGTCTGTCTCAGACCGTCTGTCTCAGACCGTCTGTCTCAGACCGTCTGTCTCAGATAATCTGTCTCGGACCGTCTGTCTCGTACCGTCTGTCTCGGACCGTCGGTCTCGGACCGTCTGTCTCGGACCGTCTGTCTCCGACTGTCCGTCTCGGACCGTCTGTCTCAGACCGCCTGTCTCAGACCGTCTGTCTCAGACCGTCTGTCTCAGACCGTCTGTCTCAGACCGGCTGTCTCAGACCGTCTGCCTCAGACCGTCTGTCTCGGACCGTCTGTCTCAGACCGTCTGTCTCGGACCGTCTGTCTCGGACCGTCTGTCTCGCACCGTCTGTCTCGGACCGTCTGTCTCGGACCGTCTGTCTCGGACCGTCTGTCTCGGACCGTCTGTCTCGGACCGTCTGTTTCATACGGTCTATCTCAGCCCGTCGGCATCAGACCGTCTGTCTCAGTCCGTATGTCTCAGATCCTCCGTCTCAGACCGTCCGTCTCAGACCGTCTGTCTCAGAACGTCTGTCACAGACTGTCTGTCTCAGAACGTCTCTCTCGTCCCGTCGGTCTCAGACCGTCTGTCTCAGACCGTCTGTCTCGGACCGTCTGTCTCGGACCGTCTGTCTCGCACCGTCTGTCTCGGACCGTCTGTCTCGGACCGTCTGTCTCGGACCGTCTGTCTCGGACCGTCTGTCTCGGACCGTCTGTCTCGGACCGTCTGTCTCGGACCGTCTGTCTCGGACCGTCTCTCTCGGACCGTCTGTCTCGGACCGTCTGTCTCGGACCGTCTGTGTCGGACCGTCTGTAGCGGACCGTCTGTCTCAGACCGTCTGTCTCAGACCGTCTGTCTCAGACCGTCTGTCTCAGACCGTCTGTCTCAGACCGTCTGTCTCAGACCGTCTGCCTCAGACCGTCAATCTCAGACCGTCTGTCTCGGACCGTCTGTCTCGGACCGTCTGTCTCAGACCGTCTGTCTCAGACCGTCTGTCTCAGACCGTCTGTCTCAGACCGTCTGCCTCAGACCGTCTGTCTCGGACCGTCTGTCTCGGACGGTCTGTCTCGGACCGTCTGTCTCGGACCGTCTGTCTCGGACCGTCTGTCTCGGACCGTCTGTCTCGGACCGTCTCTCTCGGACCGTCTGCCTCGGACCGTCTGTCTCGGACCGTCTGTGTCGGACCGTCTGTAGCGGACCGTCTGTCTCAGAACGTCTATCTCGTCCCGTCGGTCTCGGACCGTCTGTCTCAGACCAGCTGTCTCAGACTGTCTGTCTCAGACCGTCTGTTTCATACCGTCTGCCTCAGACCTTCTGTCTCGGACCGTCTGTCTCGGACGGTCTGTCTCAGACCGTCTGTCTCAGACCGTCTGCCTCAGACCGTCTGTCTCAGACCGTCTGTCTCGTCCCGTCGGTCTCAGACCGTCTGTCTCAGACCAGCTGTCTCAGACCGTCTGTCTCAGACCGTCTGTCTCAGACCGTCTGTCTCAGACCGTCTGTCTCAGACCGTCTGCCTCAGACCGTCAGTCTCAGACCGTCTGTCTCAGACCGTCTGTCTCAGTCCGTATGTCTCAGACCGTCTGTCTCAGACCGTCGGTCTCAGACCGTCTGTCTCAGACCGTCTGTCTCAGACCGTCTGTCTCGGACCGTCTGTCTCGGACCGTCTGTCTCGGACCGTCTGTCTCGGACCGTCTGTTTCATACGGTCTATCTCAGCCCGTCGGCATCAGACCGTCTGTCTCAGTCCGTATGTCTCAGATCCTCCGTCTCAGACCGTCCGTCTCAGACCGTCTGTCTCAGAACGTCTGTCACAGACTGTCTGTCTCAGAACGTCTCTCTCGTCCCGTCGGTCTCAGACCGTCTGTCTCAGACCGTCTGTCTCGGACCGTCTGTCTCGGACCGTCTGTCTCGCACCGTCTGTCTCGGACCGTCTGTCTCGGACCGTCTGTCTCGGACCGTCTGTCTCGGACCGTCTGTCTCGGACCGTCTGTCTCGGACCGTCTGTCTCGGACCGTCTGTCTCGGACCTTCTCTCTCGGACCGTCTGTCTCGGACCGTCTGTCTCGGACCGTCTGTGTCGGACCGTCTGTAGCGGACCGTCTGTCTCAGAACGTCTATCTCGTCCCGTCGGTCTCGGACCGTCTGTCTCAGACCAGCTGTCTCAGACCGTCTGTCTCAGACCGTCTGTTTCATACCGTCTGCCTCAGACCGTCTGTCTCGGACCGTCTGTCTCGGACGGTCTGTCTCAGACCGTCTGTCTCAGATAATCTGTCTCGGACCGTCTGTCTCGTACCGTCTGTCTCGGACCGTCGGTCTCGGACCGTCTGTCTCGGACCGTCTGTCTCCGACTGTCCGTCTCGGACCGTCTGACTCAGACCGCCTGTCTCAGACCGTCTGTCTCAGACCGTCTGTCTCAGACCGTCTGTCTCAGACCGTCTGTCTCAGACCGTCTGTCTCAGACCGTCTGCCTCAGACCGTCAATCTCAGACCGTCTGTCTCGGACCGTCTGTCTCGGACCGTCTGTCTCAGACCGTCTGTCTCAGACCGTCTGTCTCAGACCGTCTGTCTCAGACCGTCTGCCTCAGACCGTCTGTCTCGGACCGTCTGTCTCGGACGGTCTGTCTCGGACCGTCTGTCTCGGAACGTCTGTCTCAGAGCGTCTGTCTCAGGCCGTCAGTCTCAGACCGTCTGTCTCAGACCGTCTGTCTCAGACCGTCTGTCTCAGTCCGTATGTCTCAGATCCTCCGTCTCAGACCGTCTGTCTCAGACCGTCTGTCTCAGAACGTCTCTCTCGTCCCGTCGGTCTCAGACCGTCTGTCTCAGACCAGCTGTCTCAGACCGTCTGTCTCAGACCGTCTTTCTCAGACCGTCTGTCTCAGACCGTCGGTCTCAGACCGTCTGTCTCAGACCAGCTGTCTCAGACCGTCTGTCTCAGACCGTCTGTCTCAGACCGTCTGTCTCACACCGTCTGTCTCGGACCGTCTGTCTCGGACCGCCTGTCTCTGCCCGTCTGTCTCTAACCGTCTGTCTCAGACCGTCTGTTTCATACGGTCTATCGCAGCCCGTCGGCATCGGACCGTCTGTCTCAGTCCGTATGTCTCAGATCCTCCGTCTCAGACCGTCTGTCTCAGACCGTCTGTCTCAGAACGTCTCTCTCGTCCCGTCGGTCTCAGACCGTCTGTCTCAGACCAGCTGTCTCAGACCGTATGTCTCAGACCATCTGTCTCAGACCGTCTTTCTCAGACCGCCTGTCTCAGACCGTCGGTCTCAGACCGTCTGTCTCAGACCAGCTGTCTCAGACCGTCTGTCTCAGACCGTCTGTCTCAGACCGTCTGTCTCACACCGTCTGTCTCAGACCGTCTGTCTCGGACCGTCTGCCTCGGACCGTCTGTCTCGGACCGTCTTTCTCAGACCGTCTGTCTCAGACCGTCTGTCTCAGAGCGTCTGTCTCAGACCGTCTGTCTCAGACCGTCTGTCTCAGGCCGTCAGTCTCAGACCGTCTGTCTCAGACCGTCTGTCTCAGACCGTCTGTCTCAGACCGTCTGTCTCAGACCGTCTGTCTCAGACCGTCTGTCTCAGATAATCTGTCTCGGACCGTCTGTCTCGTACCGTCTGTCTCGGACCGTCGGTCTCGGACCGTCTGTCTCGGACCGTCTGTCTCCGACTGTCCGTCTCGGACCGTCTGTCTCAGACCGCCTGTCTCAGACCGTCTGTCTCAGACCGTCTGTCTCAGACCGGCTGTCTCAGACCGTCTGCCTCAGACCGTCTGTCTCGGACCGTCTGTCTCAGACCGTCTGTCTCGGACCGTCTGTCTCGGACCGTCTGTCTCGCACCGTCTGTCTCGGACCGTCTGTCTCGGACCGTCTGTCTCGGACCGTCTGTCTCGGACCGTCTGTCTCGGACCGTCTGTTTCATACGGTCTATCTCAGCCCGTCGGCATCAGACCGTCTGTCTCAGTCCGTATGTCTCAGATCCTCCGTCTCAGACCGTCCGTCTCAGACCGTCTGTCTCAGAACGTCTGTCACAGACTGTCTGTCTCAGAACGTCTCTCTCGTCCCGTCGGTCTCAGACCGTCTGTCTCAGACCGTCTGTCTCGGACCGTCTGTCTCGGACCGTCTGTCTCGCACCGTCTGTCTCGGACCGTCTGTCTCGGACCGTCTGTCTCGGACCGTCTGTCTCGGACCGTCTGTCTCGGACCGTCTGTCTCGGACCGTCTGTCTCGGACCGTCTGTCTCGGACCGTCTCTCTCGGACCGTCTGTCTCGGACCGTCTGTCTCGGACCGTCTGTGTCGGACCGTCTGTAGCGGACCGTCTGTCTCAGAACGTCTATCTCGTCCCGTCGGTCTCGGACCGTCTGTCTCAGACCAGCTGTCTCAGACCGTCTGTCTCAGACCGTCTGTTTCATACCGTCTGCCTCAGACCGTCTGTCTCGGACCGTCTGTCTCGGACGGTCTGTCTCAGACCGTCTGTCTCAGACCGTCTGTCTCAGACCGTCTGTCTCAGACCGTCTGCCTCAGACCGTCTGTCTCAGACCGTCTGCCTCAGACCGTCTGTCTCAGCCCGTCTGTCTCAGAACGTCTCTCTCGTCCCGTCGGTCTCAGACCGTCTGTCTCGGACCGTCTGTCTCAGACCGTCAGTCTCAGACCGTCTGTCTCAGACCGTCTGTCTTAGACCGTCTGTCTCAGACCGTCTGTCTCAGACCGTCTGCCTCAGACCAGTTGTCTCAGACCGTCTGTCTCAGACCGTCTGTCTCAGACCGTCTGTCTCGGACCGTCTGTCTCGGACCGTCTGTCTCAGACCGTCTGTCTCAGACCGTCTGCCTCAGACCGTCTGTCTCGGACCGTCTGTCTCAGACCGTCTGTCTCAGACCGTCTGTCTCAGACCGTCTTTCTCAGACCGTCTGTCTCAGACCGTCTGTCTCACACCGTCTGTCTCAGACCGTCTGTCTCGGACCGTCTGCCTCGGACCGTCTGTCTCGGACCGTCTTTCTCAGACCGTCTGTCTCAGACCGTCTGTCTCAGAGCGTCTGTCTCAGACCGTCTGTCTCAGACCGTCTGTCTCAGGCCGTCAGTCTCAGACCGTCTGTCTCAGACCGTCTGTCTCAGACCGTCTGTCTCAGACCGTCTGTCTCAGACCGTCTGTCTCAGACCGTCTGTCTCAGATAATCTGTCTCGGACCGTCTGTCTCGTACCGTCTGTCTCGGACCGTCGGTCTCGGACCGTCTGTCTCGGACCGTCTGTCTCCGACTGTCCGTCTCGGACCGTCTGTCTCAGACCGCCTGTCTCAGACCGTCTGTCTCAGACCGTCTGTCTCAGACCGGCTGTCTCAGACCGTCTGCCTCAGACCGTCTGTCTCGGACCGTCTGTCTCAGACCGTCTGTCTCGGACCGTCTGTCTCGGACCGTCTGTCTCGCACCGTCTGTCTCGGACCGTCTGTCTCGGACCGTCTGTCTCGGACCGTCTGTCTCGGACCGTCTGTCTCGGACCGTCTGTTTCATACGGTCTATCTCAGCCCGTCGGCATCAGACCGTCTGTCTCAGTCCGTATGTCTCAGATCCTCCGTCTCAGACCGTCCGTCTCAGACCGTCTGTCTCAGAACGTCTGTCACAGACTGTCTGTCTCAGAACGTCTCTCTCGTCCCGTCGGTCTCAGACCGTCTGTCTCAGACCGTCTGTCTCGGACCGTCTGTCTCGGACCGTCTGTCTCGCACCGTCTGTCTCGGACCGTCTGTCTCGGACCGTCTGTCTCGGACCGTCTGTCTCGGACCGTCTGTCTCGGACCGTCTGTCTCGGACCGTCTCTCTCGGACCGTCTGTCTCGGACCGTCTGTCTCGGACCGTCTGTCTCGGACCGTCTCTCTCGGACCGTCTGTCTCGGACCGTCTGTCTCGGACCGTCTGTGTCGGACCGTCTGTAGCGGACCGTCTGTCTCAGAACGTCTATCTCGTCCCGTCGGTCTCGGACCGTCTGTCTCAGACCAGCTGTCTCAGACCGTCTGTCTCAGACCGTCTGTTTCATACCGTCTGCCTCAGACCGTCTGTCTCGGACCGTCTGTCTCGGACGGTCTGTCTCAGACCGTCTGTCTCAGACCGTCTGTCTCAGACCGTCTGTCTCAGACCGTCTGCCTCAGACCGTCTGTCTCAGACCGTCTGCCTCAGACCGTCTGTCTCAGCCCGTCTGTCTCAGAACGTCTCTCTCGTCCCGTCGGTCTCAGACCGTCTGTCTCGGACCGTCTGTCTCAGACCGTCAGTCTCAGACCGTCTGTCTCAGACCGTCTGTCTTAGACCGTCTGTCTCAGACCGTCTGTCTCAGACCGTCTGCCTCAGACCAGTTGTCTCAGACCGTCTGTCTCAGACCGTCTGTCTCAGACCGTCTGTCTCGGACCGTCTGTCTCGGACCGTCTGTCTCAGACCGTCTGTCTCAGACCGTCTGCCTCAGACCGTCTGTCTCGGACCGTCTGTCTCAGACCGTCTGTCTCAGACCGTCTGTCTCAGACCGTCTTTCTCAGACCGTCTGTCTCAGACCGTCAGTCTCAGACCGTCTGTCTCAGACCGTCTGTCTCAGACCGTCTGTCTCAGACCGTCTGTCTCAGACCGTCTGTCTCAGACCGTCTGTCTCAGACCGTCTGTCTCAGACCGTCTGTCTCAGACCGTCTGTCTCAGATAATCTGTCTCGGACCGTCTGTCTCGTACCGTCTGTCTCGGACCGTCGGTCTCGGACCGTCTGTCTCGGACCGTCTGTCTCCGACTGTCCGTCTCGGACCGTCTGTCTCAGACCGCCTGTCTCAGACCGTCTGTCTCAGACCGTCTGTCTCAGACCGTCTGTCTCAGACCGTCTGTCTCAGACCGTCTGTCTCAGACCGTCTGTCTCAGACCGTCTGTCTCAGATAATCTGTCTCGGACCGTCTGTCTCGTACCGTCTGTCTCGGACCGTCGGTCTCGGACCGTCTGTCTCGGACCGTCTGTCTCCGACTGTCCGTCTCGGACCGTCTGTCTCAGACCGCCTGTCTCAGACCGTCTGTCTCAGACCGTCTGTCTCAGACCGTCTGTCTCAGACCGTCTGTCTCAGACCGTCTGTCTCAGACCGTCAGTCTCAGACCGTCTGTCTCAGACCGTCTGTCTCAGACCGTCTGTCTCAGATAATCTGTCTCGGACCGTCTGTCTCGTACCGTCTGTCTCGGACCGTCGGTCTCGGACCGTCTGTCTCGGACGGTCTGTCTCCGACTGTCCGTCTCGGACCGTCTGTCTCAGACCGCCTGTCTCAGACCGTCTGTCTCAGACCGTCTGTCTCAGACCGTCTGTCTCAGACCGGCTGTCTCAGACCGTCTGCCTCAGACCGTCTGTCTCGGACCGTCTGTCTCAGACCGTCTGTCTCGGACCGTCTGTCTCGGACCGTCTGTCTCGCACCGTCTGTCTCGGACCGTCTGTCTCGGACCGTCTGTCTCGGACCGTCTGTCTCGGACCGTCTGTCTCGGACCGTCTGTTTCATACGGTCTATCTCAGCCCGTCGGCATCAGACCGTCTGTCTCAGTCCGTATGTCTCAGATCCTCCGTCTCAGACCGTCCGCCTCAGACCGTCTGTCTCAGAACGTCTGTCACAGACTGTCTGTCTCAGACCGTCTGTCTCAGACCGGCTGTCTCAGACCGTCTGCCTCAGACCGTCTGTCTCGGACCGTCTGTCTCAGACCGTCTGTCTCGGACCGTCTGTCTCGGACCGTCTGTCTCGCACCGTCTGTCTCGGACCGTCTGTCTCGGACCGTCTGTCTCGGACCGTCTGTCTCAGACCGTCTATCTCGTCCCGTCGGTCTCGGACCGTCTGTCTCAGACCAGCTGTCTCAGACCGTCTGTCTCAGACCGTCTGTCTCAGGCCGTCAGTCTCAGACCGTCTGTCTCAGACCGTCTGTCTCAGACCGTCTGTCTCAGACCGTCTGTCTCAGACCGTCTGTCTCAGACCGTCTGTCTCAGACCGTCTGTCTCAGACCGTCTGTCTCAGACCGTCTGTCTCAGATAATCTGTCTCGGACCGTCTGTCTCGTACCGTCTGTCTCGGACCGTCGGTCTCGGACCGTCTGTCTCGGACCGTCTGTCTCCGACTGTCCGTCTCGGACCGTCTGTCTCAGACCGCCTGTCTCAGACCGTCTGTCTCAGACCGTCTGTCTCCGACCGTCTGCCTCAGACCGTCTGTCTCAGACCGTCTGTCTCGGACCGTCTGTCTCGGACCGTCTGTCTCGCACCGTCTGTCTCGGACCGTCTGTCTCGGACCGTCTGTCTCGGACCGTCTGTCTCGGACCGTCTGTTTCATACGGTCTATCTCAGCCCGTATGTCTCAGATCCTCCGTCTCAGACCGTCCGTCTCAGACCGTCTGTCTCAGAACGTCTGTCACAGACTGTCTGTCTCAGAACGTCTCTCTCGTCCCGTCGGTCTCAGACCGTCTGTCTCAGACCGTCTGTCTCGGACCGTCTGTCTCGGACCGTCTGTCTCGCACCGTCTGTCTCGGACCGTCTGTCTCGGACCGTCTGTCTCGGACCGTCTGTCTCGGACCGTCTGTCTCGGACCGTCTGTCTCGGACCGTCTGTCTCGGACCGTCTGTCTCGGACCGTCTCTCTCGGACCGTCTGTCTCGGACCGTCTGTCTCGGACCGTCTGTGTCGGACCGTCTGTAGCGGACCGTCTGTCTCAGAACGTCTATCTCGTCCCGTCGGTCTCGGACCGTCTGTCTCAGACCAGCTGTCTCAGACCGTCTGTCTCAGACCGTCTGTTTCATACCGTCTGCCTCAGACCGTCTGTCTCGGACCGTCTGTCTCGGACGGTCTGTCTCAGACCGTCTGTCTCAGACCGTCTGTCTCAGACCGTCTGTCTCAGACCGTCTGCCTCAGACCGTCTGTCTCAGACCGTCTGTCTCGTCCCGTCGGTCTCAGACCGTCTGTCTCAGACCAGCTGTCTCAGACCGTCTGTCTCAGACCGTCTGTCTCAGACCGTCTGTCTCAGACCGTCTGCCTCAGACCGTCTGTCTCAGCCCGTCTGTCTCAGAACGTCTCTCTCGTCCCGTCGGTCTCAGACCGTCTGTCTCAGACCAGCTGTCTCGGACCGTCTGTCTCAGACCGTCAGTCTCAGACCGTCTGTCTCAGACCGTCTGTCTTAGACCGTCTGTCTCAGACCGTCTGTCTCAGACCGTCTGCCTCAGACCAGTTGTCTCAGACCGTCTGTCTCAGACCGTCTGTCTCGGACCGTCTGTCTCGGACCGTCTGTCTCAGACCGTCTGTCTCAGACCGTCTGCCTCAGACCGTCTGTCTCGGACCGTCTGTCTCAGACCGTCTGTCTCAGACCGTCTGTCTCAGACCGTCTTTCTCAGACCGTCTGTCTCAGACCGTCTGTCTCAGAGCGTCTGTCTCAGACCGTCTGTCTCAGACCGTCTGTCTCAGGCCGTCAGTCTCAGACCGTCTGTCTCAGACCGTCTGTCTCAGACCGTCTGTCTCAGACCGTCTGTCTCAGACCGTCTGTCTCAGACCGTCTGTCTCAGACCGTCTGTCTCAGACCGTCTGTCTCAGATAATCTGTCTCGGACCGTCTGTCTCGTACCGTCTGTCTCGGACCGTCGGTCTCGGACCGTCTGTCTCGGACCGTCTGTCTCCGACTGTCCGTCTCGGACCGTCTGTTTCAGAACGCCTGTCTCAGACCGTCTGTCTCAGACCGTCTGTCTCAGACCGTCTGTCTCAGACCGTCTGTCTCAGACCGTCTGTCTCAGACCGTCTGTCTCAGACCGTCTGTCTCAGATAATCTGTCTCGGACCGTCTGTCTCGTACCGTCTGTCTCGGACCGTCGGTCTCGGACCGTCTGTCTCGGACCGTCTGTCTCCGACTGTCCGTCTCGGACCGTCTGTCTCAGAACGCCTGTCTCAGACCGTCTGTCTCAGACCGTCTGTCTCGGACCGTCTGTCTCGGACCGTCTGTCTCAGACCGTCTGTCTCAGACCGTCTGCCTCAGACCGTCTGTCTCGGACCGTCTGTCTCAGACCGTCTGTCTCAGACCGTCTGTCTCAGACCGTCTTTCTCAGACCGTCTGTCTCAGACCGTCTGTCTCAGAGCGTCTGTCTCAGACCGTCTGTCTCAGACCGTCTGTCTCAGGCCGTCAGTCTCAGACCGTCTGTCTCAGACCGTCTGTCTCAGACCGTCTGTCTCAGACCGTCTGTCTCAGACCGTCTGTCTCAGACCGTCTGTCTCAGACCGTCTGTCTCAGATAATCTGTCTCGGACCGTCTGTCTCGTACCGTCTGTCTCGGACCGTCGGTCTCGGACCGTCTGTCTCGGACCGTCTGTCTCCGACTGTCCGTCTCGGACCGTCTGTCTCAGACCGCCTGTCTCAGACCGTCTGTCTCAGACCGTCTGTCTCAGACCGTCTGTCTCAGACCGTCTGTCTCAGACCGTCTGTCTCAGACCGTCAGTCTCAGACCGTCTGTCTCAGACCGTCTGTCTCAGACCGTCTGTCTCAGATAATCTGTCTCGGACCGTCTGTCTCGTACCGTCTGTCTCGGACCGTCGGTCTCGGACCGTCTGTCTCGGACGGTCTGTCTCCGACTGTCCGTCTCGGACCGTCTGTCTCAGACCGCCTGTCTCAGACCGTCTGTCTCAGACCGTCTGTCTCAGACCGTCTGTCTCAGACCGGCTGTCTCAGACCGTCTGCCTCAGACCGTCTGTCTCGGACCGTCTGTCTCAGACCGTCTGTCTCGGACCGTCTGTCTCGGACCGTCTGTCTCGCACCGTCTGTCTCGGACCGTCTGTCTCGGACCGTCTGTCTCGGACCGTCTGTCTCGGACCGTCTGTCTCGGACCGTCTGTTTCATACGGTCTATCTCAGCCCGTCGGCATCAGACCGTCTGTCTCAGTCCGTATGTCTCAGATCCTCCGTCTCAGACCGTCCGCCTCAGACCGTCTGTCTCAGAACGTCTGTCACAGACTGTCTGTCTCAGACCGTCTGTCTCAGACCGTCTGTCTCAGACCGTCTATCTCGTCCCGTCGGTCTCGGACCGTCTGTCTCAGACCAGCTGTCTCAGACCGTCTGTCTCAGACCGTCTGTCTCAGGCCGTCAGTCTCAGACCGTCTGTCTCAGACCGTCTGTCTCAGACCGTCTGCCTCAGACCGTCTGTCTCAGCCCGTCTGTCTCAGAACGTCTCTCTCGTCCCGTCGGTCTCAGACCGTATGTCTCAGACCAGCTGTCTCAGACCGTCAGTCTCAGACCGTCTGTCTCAGACCGTCTGTCTTAGACCGTCTGTCTCAGACCGTCTGTCTCAGACCGTCTGCCTCAGACCAGTTGTCTCAGACCGTCTGTCTCAGACCGTCTGTCTCAGACCGTCTGTCTCGGACCGTCTGTCTCGGACCGTCTGTCTCAGACCGTCTGTCTCAGACCGTCTGCCTCAGACCGTCTGTCTCGGACCGTCTGTCTCAGACCGTCTGTCTCAGACCGTCTGTCTCAGACCGTCTTTCTCAGACCGTCTGTCTCAGACCATCTGTCTCAGAGCGTCTGTCTCAGACCGTCTGTCTCAGACCGTCTGTCTCAGGCCGTCAGTCTCAGACCGTCTGTCTCAGACCGTCTGTCTCAGACCGTCTGTCTCAGACCGTCTGTCTCAGACCGTCTGTCTCAGACCGTCTGTCTCAGATAATCTGTCTCGGACCGTCTGTCTCGTACCGTCTGTCTCGGACCGTCGGTCTCGGACCGTCTGTCTCGGACCGTCTGTCTCCGACTGTCCGTCTCGGACCGTCTGTCTCAGACCGTCTGTCTCAGACCGTCTGTCTCATACCGTCTGTCTCAGACCGTCTGTCTCAGACCGTCTGCCTCAGACCGTCAATCTCAGACCGTCTGTCTCGGACCGTCTGTCTCAGACCGTCTGTCTCAGACCGTCTGTCTCAGACCGTCTGTCTCAGACCGTCTGTCTCAGACCGTCTGCCTCAGACCGTCTGTCTCGGACCGTCTGTCTCGGATGGTCTGTCTCGGACCGTCTGTCTCGGAACGTCTGTCTCAGAGCGTCTGTCTCAGACCGTCTGTCTCAGACCGTCTGTCTCAGACCGTCTGTCTCAGACCGTCTGTCTCAGATAATCTGTCTCGGACCGTCTGTCTCGTACCGTCTGTCTCGGACCGTCGGTCTATGACCGTCTGTCTCGGACCGTCTGTCTCCGACTGTCCGTCTCGGACCGTCTGTCTCAGACCGCCTGTCTCAGACCGTCTGTCTCAGACCGTCTGTCTCAGACCGTCTGTCTCAGACCGGCTGTCTCAGACCGTCTGCCTCAGACCGTCTGTCTCGGACCGTCTGTCTCAGACCGTCTGTCTCGGACCGTCTGTCTCGGACCGTCTGTCTCGCACCGTCTGTCTCGGACCGTCTGTCTCGGACCGTCTGTCTCGGACCGTCTGTCTCGGACCGTCTGTCTCGGACCGTCTGTTTCATACGGTCTATCTCAGCCCGTCGGCATCAGACCGTCTGTCTCAGTCCGTATGTCTCAGATCCTCCGTCTCAGACCGTCCGTCTCAGACCGTCTGTCTCAGAACGTCTGTCACAGACTGTCTGTCTCAGAACGTCTCTCTCGTCCCGTCGGTCTCAGACCGTCTGTCTCAGACCGTCTGTCTCGGACCGTCTGTCTCGGACCGTCTGTCTCGCACCGTCTGTCTCGGACCGTCTGTCTCGGACCGTCTGTCTCGGACCGTCTGTCTCGGACCGTCTGTCTCGGACCGTCTGTCTCGGACCGTCTGTCTCGGACCGTCTCTCTCGGACCGTCTGTCTCGGACCGTCTGTCTCGGACCGTCTGTGTCGGACCGTCTGTAGCGGACCGTCTGTCTCAGAACGTCTATCTCGTCCCGTCGGTCTCGGACCGTCTGTCTCAGACCAGCTGTCTCAGACCGTCTGTCTCAGACCGTCTGTTTCATACCGTCTGCCTCAGACCGTCTGTCTCGGACCGTCTGTCTCGGACGGTCTGTCTCAGACCGTCTGTCTCAGACCGTCTGTCTCAGACCGTCTGTCTCAGACCGTCTGCCTCAGACCGTCTGTCTCAGACCGTCTGCCTCAGACCGTCTGTCTCAGCCCGTCTGTCTCAGAACGTCTCTCTCGTCCCGTCGGTCTCAGACCGTCTGTCTCAGACCAGCTGTCTCGGACCGTCTGTCTCAGACCGTCAGTCTCAGACCGTCTGTCTCAGACCGTCTGTCTTAGACCGTCTGTCTCAGACCGTCTGTCTCAGACCGTCTGCCTCAGACCAGTTGTCTCAGACCGTCTGTCTCAGACCGTCTGTCTCGGACCGTCGGTCTCGGACCGTCTGTCTCGGACCGTCTGTCTCCGACTGTCCGTCTCGGACCGTCTGTCTCAGAACGCCTGTCTCAGATCGTCTGTCTCAGACCGTCTGTCTCAGACCGTCTGTCTCAGACCGTCTGTCTCAGACCGTCTGTCTCAGACCGTCTGTCTCAGACCGTCTGCCTCAGACCGTCAATCTCAGACCGTCTGTCTCGGACCGTCTGTCTCGGACCGTCTGTCTCAGACCGTCTGTCTCAGACCGTCTGTCTCAGACCGTCTGCCTCAGACCGTCTGTCTCAGACCGTCTGTCTCGGACCGTCTGTCTCGGACCGTCTGTCTCGCACCGTCTGTCTCGGACCGTCTGTCTCGGACCGTCTGTCTCGGACCGTCTGTCTCGGACCGTCTGTTTCATACGGTCTATCTCAGCCCGTCGGCATCAGACCGTCTGTCTCAGTCCGTATGTCTCAGATCCTCCGTCTCAGACCGTCCGTCTCAGACCGTCTGTCTCAGAACGTCTGTCACAGACTGTCTGTCTCAGAACGTCTCTCTCGTCCCGTCGGTCTCAGACCGTCTGTCTCAGACCGTCTGTCTCAGACCGTCTGTCTCAGACCGTCTGTCTCAGATAATCTGTCTCGGACCGTCTGTCTCGTACCGTCTGTCTCGGACCGTCGGTCTCGGACCGTCTGTCTCGGACCGTCTGTCTCCGACTGTCCGTCTCGGACCGTCTGTCTCAGACCGCCTGTCTCAGACCGTCTGTCTCAGACCGTCTGTCTCAGACCGTCTGTCTCAGACCGTCTGTCTCAGACCGTCTGTCTCAGACCGTCAGTCTCAGACCGTCTGTCTCAGACCGTCTGTCTCAGACCGTCTGTCTCAGATAATCTGTCTCGGACCGTCTGTCTCGTACCGTCTGTCTCGGACCGTCGGTCTCGGACCGTCTGTCTCGGACCGTCTGTCTCCGACTGTCCGTCTCGGACCGTCTGTCTCAGACCGCCTGTCTCAGACCGTCTGTCTCAGACCGTCTGTCTCAGACCGTCTGTCTCAGACCGGCTGTCTCAGACCGTCTGCCTCAGACCGTCTGTCTCGGACCGTCTGTCTCAGACCGTCTGTCTCGGACCGTCTGTCTCGGACCGTCTGTCTCGCACCGTCTGTCTCGGACCGTCTGTCTCGGACCGTCTGTCTCGGACCGTCTGTCTCGGACCGTCTGTCTCGGACCGTCTGTCTCGGACCGTCTGTTTCATACGGTCTATCTCAGCCCGTCGGCATCAGACCGTCTGTCTCAGTCCGTATGTCTCAGATCCTCCGTCTCAGACCGTCCGTCTCAGACCGTCTGTCTCAGAACGTCTGTCACAGACTGTCTGTCTCAGAACGTCTCTCTCGTCCCGTCGGTCTCAGACCGTCTGTCTCAGACCGTCTGTCTCGGACCGTCTGTCTCGGACCGTCTATCTCGTCCCGTCGGTCTCGGACCGTCTGTCTCAGACCAGCTGTCTCAGACCGTCTGTCTCAGACCGTCTGTCTCAGGCCGTCAGTCTCAGACCGTCTGTCTCAGACCGTCTGTCTCAGACCGTCTGTCTCAGACCGTCTGTCTCAGACCGTCTGTCTCAGACCGTCTGTCTCAGACCGTCTGTCTCAGATAATCTGTCTCGGACCGTCTGTCTCGTACCGTCTGTCTCGGACCGTCGGTCTCGGACCGTCTGTCTCGGACCGTCTGTCTCCGACTGTCCGTCTCGGACCGTCTGTCTCCGACTGTCCGTCTCGGACCGTCTGTCTCAGACCGCCTGTCTCAGACCGTCTGTCTCAGACCGTCTGTCTCAGACCGTCTGTCTCAGACCGTCTGTCTCAGACCGTCTGTCTCAGACCGTCTGTCTCAGACCGTCTGCCTCAGACCGTCAATCTCAGACCGTCTGTCTCGGACCGTCTGTCTCGGACCGTCTGTCTCAGACCGTCTGTCTCAGACCGTCTGTCTCAGACCGTCTGTCTCAGACCGTCTGCCTCAGACCGTCTGTCTCAGACCGTCTGTCTCGGACCGTCTGTCTCGGACCGTCTGTCTCGCACCGTCTGTCTCGGACCGTCTGTCTCGGACCGTCTGTCTCGGACCGTCTGTTTCATACGGTCTATCTCAGCCCGTCGGCATCAGACCGTCTGTCTCAGTCCGTATGTCTCAGATCCTCCGTCTCAGACCGTCCGTCTCAGACCGTCTGTCTCAGAACGTCTGTCACAGACTGTCTGTCTCAGAACGTCTCTCTCGTCCCGTCGGTCTCAGACCGTCTGTCTCAGACCGTCTGTCTCGGACCGTCTGTCTCGGACCGTCTGTCTCGCACCGTCTGTCTCGGACCGTCTGTCTCGGACCGTCTGTCTCGGACCGTCTGTCTCGGACCGTCTGTCTCGGACCGTCTGTCTCGGACCGTCTGTCTCGGACCGTCTGTCTCGGACCGTCTCTCTCGGACCGTCTGTCTCGGACCGTCTGTCTCGGACCGTCTGTGTCGGACCGTCTGTAGCGGACCGTCTGTCTCAGAACGTCTATCTCGTCCCGTCGGTCTCGGACCGTCTGTCTCAGACCAGCTGTCTCAGACCGTCTGTCTCAGACCGTCTGTTTCATACCGTCTGCCTCAGACCGTCTGTCTCGGACCGTCTGTCTCGGACGGTCTGTCTCAGACCGTCTGTCTCAGACCGTCTGTCTCAGACCGTCTGTCTCAGACCGTCTGCCTCAGACCGTCTGTCTCAGACCGTCTGTCTCGTCCCGTCGGTCTCAGACCGTCTGTCTCAGACCAGCTGTCTCAGACCGTCTGTCTCAGACCGTCTGTCTCAGACCGTCTGTCTCAGACCGTCTGCCTCAGACCGTCTGTCTCAGCCCGTCTGTCTCAGAACGTCTCTCTCGTCCCGTCGGTCTCAGACCGTCTGTCTCAGACCAGCTGTCTCGGACCGTCTGTCTCAGACCGTCAGTCTCAGACCGTCTGTCTCAGACCGTCTGTCTTAGACCGTCTGTCTCAGACCGTCTGTCTCAGACCGTCTGCCTCAGACCAGTTGTCTCAGACCGTCTGTCTCAGACCGTCTGTCTCAGACCGTCTGTCTCGGACCGTCTGTCTCCGACTGTCCGTCTCGGACCGTCTGTCTCAGACCGTCTGTCTCAGACCGTCTGTCTCATACCGTCTGTCTCAGACCGTCTGTCTCAGACCGTCTGCCTCAGACCGTCAATCTCAGACCGTCTGTCTCGGACCGTCTGTCTCGGACCGTCTGTCTCAGACCGTCTGTCTCAGACCGTCTGTCTCAGACCGTCTGTCTCAGACCGTCTGTCTCAGACCGTCTGCCTCAGACCGTCTGTCTCGGACCGTCTGTCTCGGACGGTCTGTCTCGGACCGTCTGTCTCGGAACGTCTGTCTCAGAGCGTCTGTCTCAGACCGTCTGTCTCAGACCGTCTGTCTCAGACCGTCTGTCTCAGACCGTCTGTCTCAGACCGTCTGTCTCAGATAATCTGTCTCGGACCGTCTGTCTCGTACCGTCTGTCTCGGACCGTCGGTCTATGACCGTCTGTCTCGGACCGTCTGTCTCAGACCGCCTGTCTCAGACCGTCTGTCTCAGACCGTCTGTCTCAGACCGTCTGTCTCAGACCGGCTGTCTCAGACCGTCTGCCTCAGACCGTCTGTCTCGGACCGTCTGTCTCAGACCGTCTGTCTCGGACCGTCTGTCTCGGACCGTCTGTCTCGCACCGTCTGTCTCGGACCGTCTGTCTCGGACCGTCTGTCTCGGACCGTCTGTCTCGGACCGTCTGTCTCGGACCGTCTGTTTCATACGGTCTATCTCAGCCCGTCGGCATCAGACCGTCTGTCTCAGTCCGTATGTCTCAGATCCTCCGTCTCAGACCGTCCGTCTCAGACCGTCTGTCTCAGAACGTCTGTCACAGACTGTCTGTCTCAGAACGTCTCTCTCGTCCCGTCGGTCTCAGACCGTCTGTCTCAGACCGTCTGTCTCGGACCGTCTGTCTCGGACCGTCTGTCTCGCACCGTCTGTCTCGGACCGTCTGTCTCGGACCGTCTGTCTCGGACCGTCTGTCTCGGACCGTCTGTCTCGGACCGTCTGTCTCGGACCGTCTGTCTCGGACCGTCTGTCTCGGACCGTCTCTCTCGGACCGTCTGTCTCGGACCGTCTGTCTCGGACCGTCTGTGTCGGACCGTCTGTAGCGGACCGTCTGTCTCAGAACGTCTATCTCGTCCCGTCGGTCTCGGACCGTCTGTCTCAGACCAGCTGTCTCAGACCGTCTGTCTCAGACCGTCTGTTTCATACCGTCTGCCTGAGACCGTCTGTCTCGGACCGTCTGTCTCGGACGGTCTGTCTCAGACCGTCTGTCTCAGACCGTCTGTCTCAGACCGTCTGTCTCAGACCGTCTGCCTCAGACCGTCTGTCTCAGACCGTCTGCCTCAGACCGTCTGTCTCAGCCCGTCTGTCTCAGAACGTCTCTCTCGTCCCGTCGGTCTCAGACCGTCTGTCTCAGACCAGCTGTCTCGGACCGTCTGTCTCAGACCGTCAGTCTCAGACCGTCTGTCTCAGACCGTCTGTCTTAGACCGTCTGTCTCAGACCGTCTGTCTCAGACCGTCTGCCTCAGACCAGTTGTCTCAGACCGTCTGTCTCAGACCGTCTGTCTCGGACCGTCGGTCTCGGACCGTCTGTCTCGGACCGTCTGTCTCCGACTGTCCGTCTCGGACCGTCTGTCTCAGAACGCCTGTCTCAGATCGTCTGTCTCAGACCGTCTGTCTCAGACCGTCTGTCTCAGACCGTCTGTCTCAGACCGTCTGTCTCAGACCGTCTGTCTCAGACCGTCTGCCTCAGACCGTCAATCTCAGACCGTCTGTCTCGGACCGTCTGTCTCGGACCGTCTGTCTCAGACCGTCTGTCTCAGACCGTCTGTCTCAGACCGTCTGTCTCAGACCGTCTGCCTCAGACCGTCTGTCTCAGACCGTCTGTCTCGGACCGTCTGTCTCGGACCGTCTGTCTCGCACCGTCTGTCTCGGACCGTCTGTCTCGGACCGTCTGTCTCGGACCGTCTGTCTCGGACCGTCTGTCTCGGACCGTCTGTTTCATACGGTCTATCTCAGCCCGTCGGCATCAGACCGTCTGTCTCAGTCCGTATGTCTCAGATCCTCCGTCTCAGACCGTCTGTCTCAGACCGTCTGTCTCAGACCGTCTGTCTCAGACCGTCTGTCTCAGATAATCTGTCTCGGACCGTCTGTCTCGTACCGTCTGTCTCGGACCGTCGGTCTCGGACCGTCTGTCTCGGACCGTCTGTCTCCGACTGTCCGTCTCGGACCGTCTGTCTCAGACCGCCTGTCTCAGACCGTCTGTCTCAGACCGTCTGTCTCAGACCGTCTGTCTCAGACCGTCTGTCTCAGACCGTCTGTCTCAGACCGTCAGTCTCAGACCGTCTGTCTCAGACCGTCTGTCTCAGACCGTCTGTCTCAGATAATCTGTCTCGGACCGTCTGTCTCGTACCGTCTGTCTCGGACCGTCGGTCTCGGACCGTCTGTCTCGGACCGTCTGTCTCCGACTGTCCGTCTCGGACCGTCTGTCTCAGACCGCCTGTCTCAGACCGTCTGTCTCAGACCGTCTGTCTCAGACCGTCTGTCTCAGACCGGCTGTCTCAGACCGTCTGCCTCAGACCGTCTGTCTCGGACCGTCTGTCTCAGACCGTCTGTCTCGGACCGTCTGTCTCGGACCGTCTGTCTCGCACCGTCTGTCTCGGACCGTCTGTCTCGGACCGTCTGTCTCGGACCGTCTGTCTCGGACCGTCTGTCTCGGACCGTCTGTCTCGGACCGTCTGTTTCATACGGTCTATCTCAGCCCGTCGGCATCAGACCGTCTGTCTCAGTCCGTATGTCTCAGATCCTCCGTCTCAGACCGTCCGTCTCAGACCGTCTGTCTCAGAACGTCTGTCACAGACTGTCTGTCTCAGAACGTCTCTCTCGTCCCGTCGGTCTCAGACCGTCTGTCTCAGACCGTCTGTCTCGGACCGTCTGTCTCGGACCGTCTATCTCGTCCCGTCGGTCTCGGACCGTCTGTCTCAGACCAGCTGTCTCAGACCGTCTGTCTCAGACCGTCTGTCTCAGGCCGTCAGTCTCAGACCGTCTGTCTCAGACCGTCTGTCTCAGACCGTCTGTCTCAGACCGTCTGTCTCAGACCGTCTGTCTCAGATAATCTGTCTCGGACCGTCTGTCTCGTACCGTCTGTCTCGGACCGTCGGTCTCGGACCGTCTGTCTCGGACCGTCTGTCTCCGACTGTCCGTCTCGGACCGTCTGTCTCCGACTGTCCGTCTCGGACCGTCTGTCTCAGACCGCCTGTCTCAGACCGTCTGTCTCAGACCGTCTGTCTCAGACCGTCTGTCTCAGACCGGCTGTCTCAGACCGTCTGCCTCAGACCGTCTGTCTCGGACCGTCTGTCTCAGACCGTCTGTCTCGGACCGTCTGTCTCGGACCGTCTGTCTCGCACCGTCTGTCTCGGACCGTCTGTCTCGGACCGTCTGTCTCGGACCGTCTGTCTCGGACCGTCTGTCTCGGACCGTCTGTTTCATACGGTCTATCTCAGCCCGTCGGCATCAGACCGTCTGTCTCAGTCCGTATGTCTCAGATCCTCCGTCTCAGACCGTCCGTCTCAGACCGTCTGTCTCAGAACGTCTGTCACAGACTGTCTGTCTCAGAACGTCTCTCTCGTCCCGTCGGTCTCAGACCGTCTGTCTCAGACCGTCTGTCTCGGACCGTCTGTCTCGGACCGTCTGTCTCGCACCGTCTGTCTCGGACCGTCTGTCTCGGACCGTCTGTCTCGGACCGTCTGTCTCGGACCGTCTGTCTCGGACCGTCTGTCTCGGACCGTCTGTCTCGGACCGTCTCTCTCGGACCGTCTGTCTCGGACCGTCTGTCTCGGACCGTCTGTGTCGGACCGTCTGTAGCGGACCGTCTGTCTCAGAACGTCTATCTCGTCCCGTCGGTCTCGGACCGTCTGTCTCAGACCAGCTGTCTCAGACCGTCTGTCTCAGACCGTCTGTTTCATACCGTCTGCCTGAGACCGTCTGTCTCGGACCGTCTGTCTCGGACGGTCTGTCTCAGACCCTCTGTCTCAGACCGTCTGTCTCAGACCGTCTGTCTCAGACCGTCTGCCTCAGACCGTCTGTCTCAGACCGTCTGCCTCAGACCGTCTGTCTCAGCCCGTCTGTCTCAGAACGTCTCTCTCGTCCCGTCGGTCTCAGACCGTCTGTCTCAGACCAGCTGTCTCGGACCGTCTGTCTCAGACCGTCAGTCTCAGACCGTCTGTCTCAGACCGTCTGTCTTAGACCGTCTGTTTCAGACCGTCTGTCTCAGACCGTCTGCCTCAGACCAGTTGTCTCAGACCGTCTGTCTCAGACCGTCTGTCTCGGACCGTCGGTCTCGGACCGTCTGTCTCGGACCGTCTGTCTCCGACTGTCCGTCTCGGACCGTCTGTCTCAGAACGCCTGTCTCAGATCGTCTGTCTCAGACCGTCTGTCTCAGACCGTCTGTCTCAGACCGTCTGTCTCAGACCGTCTGTCTCAGACCGTCTGTCTCAGACCGTCTGCCTCAGACCGTCAATCTCAGACCGTCTGTCTCGGACCGTCTGTCTCGGACCGTCTGTCTCAGACCGTCTGTCTCAGACCGTCTGTCTCAGACCGTCTGTCTCAGACCGTCTGCCTCAGACCGTCTGTCTCAGACCGTCTGTCTCGGACCGTCTGTCTCGGACCGTCTGTCTCGCACCGTCTGTCTCGGACCGTCTGTCTCGGACCGTCTGTCTCGGACCGTCTGTCTCGGACCGTCTGTCTCGGACCGTCTGTTTCATACGGTCTATCTCAGCCCGTCGGCATCAGACCGTCTGTCTCAGTCCGTATGTCTCAGATCCTCCGTCTCAGACCGTCTGTCTCAGACCGTCTGTCTCAGACCGTCTGTCTCAGACCGTCTGTCTCAGATAATCTGTCTCGGACCGTCTGTCTCGTACCGTCTGTCTCGGACCGTCGGTCTCGGACCGTCTGTCTCGGACCGTCTGTCTCCGACTGTCCGTCTCGGACCGTCTGTCTCAGACCGCCTGTCTCAGACCGTCTGTCTCAGACCGTCTGTCTCAGACCGTCTGTCTCAGACCGTCTGTCTCAGACCGTCTGTCTCAGACCGTCAGTCTCAGACCGTCTGTCTCAGACCGTCTGTCTCAGACCGTCTGTCTCAGATAATCTGTCTCGGACCGTCTGTCTCGTACCGTCTGTCTCGGACCGTCGGTCTCGGACCGTCTGTCTCGGACCGTCTGTCTCCGACTGTCCGTCTCGGACCGTCTGTCTCAGACCGCCTGTCTCAGACCGTCTGTCTCAGACCGTCTGTCTCAGACCGTCTGTCTCTGACCGGCTGTCTCAGACCGTCTGCCTCAGACCGTCTGTCTCGGACCGTCTGTCTCAGACCGTCTGTCTCGGACCGTCTGTCTCGGACCGTCTGTCTCGCACCGTCTGTCTCGGACCGTCTGTCTCGGACCGTCTGTCTCGGACCGTCTGTCTCGGACCGTCTGTCTCGGACCGTCTGTCTCGGACCGTCTGTTTCATACGGTCTATCTCAGCCCGTCGGCATCAGACCGTCTGTCTCAGTCCGTATGTCTCAGATCCTCCGTCTCAGACCGTCCGTCTCAGACCGTCTGTCTCAGAACGTCTGTCACAGACTGTCTGTCTCAGAACGTCTCTCTCGTCCCGTCGGTCTCAGACCGTCTGTCTCAGACCGTCTGTCTCGGACCGTCTGTCTCGGACCGTCTATCTCGTCCCGTCGGTCTCGGACCGTCTGTCTCAGACCAGCTGTCTCAGACCGTCTGTCTCAGACCGTCTGTCTCAGGCCGTCAGTCTCAGACCGTCTGTCTCAGACCGTCTGTCTCAGACCGTCTGTCTCAGACCGTCTGTCTCAGACCGTCTGTCTCAGACCGTCTGTCTCAGACCGTCTGTCTCAGACCGTCTGTCTCAGATATACTGTCTCGGACCGTCTGTCTCGTACCGTCTGTCTCGGACCGTCGGTCTCGGACCGTCTGTCTCGGACCGTCTGTCTCCGACTGTCCGTCTCGGACCGTCTGTCTCCGACTGTCCGTCTCGGACCGTCTGTCTCAGACCGCCTGTCTCAGACCGTCTGTCTCAGACCGTCTGTCTCAGACCGTCTGTCTCAGACCGTCTGTCTCAGACCGTCTGTCTCAGACCGTCTGTCTCAGACCGTCTGCCTCAGACCGTCAATCTCAGACCGTCTGTCTCGGACCGTCTGTCTCGGACCGTCTGTCTCAGACCGTCTGTCTCAGACCGTCTGTCTCAGACCGTCTGTCTCAGACCGTCTGCCTCAGACCGTCTGTCTCGGACCGTCTGTCTCGGACCGTCTGTCTCGGACCGTCTGTCTCGGACCGTCTGTCTCGCACCGTCTGTCTCGGACCGTCTGTCTCGGACCGTCTGTCTCGGACCGTCTGTTTCATACGGTCTATCTCAGCCCGTCGGCATCAGACCGTCTGTCTCAGTCCGTATGTCTCAGATCCTCCGTCTCAGACCGTCCGTCTCAGACCGTCTGTCTCAGAACGTCTGTCACAGACTGTCTGTCTCAGAACGTCTCTCTCGTCCCGTCGGTCTCAGACCGTCTGTCTCAGACCGTCTGTCTCGGACCGTCTGTCTCGGACCGTCTGTCTCGCACCGTCTGTCTCGGACCGTCTGTCTCGGACCGTCTGTCTCGGACCGTCTGTCTCGGACCGTCTGTCTCGGACCGTCTGTCTCGGACCGTCTGTCTCGGACCGTCTGTCTCGGACCGTCTCTCTCGGACCGTCTGTCTCGGACCGTCTGTCTCGGACCGTCTGTGTCGGACCGTCTGTAGCGGACCGTCTGTCTCAGAACGTCTATCTCGTCCCGTCGGTCTCGGACCGTCTGTCTCAGACCAGCTGTCTCAGACCGTCTGTCTCAGACCGTCTGTTTCATACCGTCTGCCTCAGACCGTCTGTCTCGGACCGTCTGTCTCGGACGGTCTGTCTCAGACCGTCTGTCTCAGACCATCTGTCTCAGACCGTCTGTCTCAGACCGTCTGCCTCAGACCGTCTGTCTCAGACCGTCTGTCTCGTCCCGTCGGTCTCAGACCGTCTGTCTCAGACCAGCTGTCTCAGACCGTCTGTCTCAGACCGTCTGTCTCAGACCGTCTGTCTCAGACCGTCTGCCTCAGACCGTCTGTCTCAGCCCGTCTGTCTCAGAACGTCTCTCTCGTCCCGTCGGTCTCAGACCGTCTGTCTCAGACCAGCTGTCTCGGACCGTCTGTCTCAGACCGTCAGTCTCAGACCGTCTGTCTCAGACCGTCTGTCTTAGACCGTCTGTCTCAGACCGTCTGTCTCAGACCGTCTGCCTCAGACCAGTTGTCTCAGACCGTCTGTCTCAGACCGTCTGTCTCAGACCGTCTGTCTCGGACCGTCTGTCTCGGACCGTCTGTCTCAGACCGTCTGTCTCAGACCGTCTGCCTCAGACCGTCTGTCTCGGACCGTCTGTCTCAGACCGTCTGTCTCAGACCGTCTGTCTCAGACCGTCTTTCTCAGACCGTCTGTCTCAGACCGTCTGTCTCAGAGCGTCTGTCTCAGACCGTCTGTCTCAGACCGTCTGTCTCTGGCCGTCAGTCTCAGACCGTCTGTCTCAGACCGTCTGTCTCAGACCGTCTGTCTCAGACCGTCTGTCTCAGACCGTCTGTCTCAGACCGTCTGTCTCAGACCGTCTGTCTCAGATAATCTGTCTCGGACCGTCTGTCTCGTACCGTCTGTCTCGGACCGTCGGTCTCGGACCGTCTGTCTCGGACCGTCTGTCTCCGACTGTCCGTCTCGGACCGTCTGTCTCAGAACGCCTGTCTCAGATCGTCTGTCTCAGACCGTCTGTCTCAGACCGTCTGTCTCAGACCGTCTGTCTCAGACCGTCTGTCTCAGACCGTCTGTCTCAGACCGTCTGCCTCAGACCGTCAATCTCAGACCGTCTGTCTCGGACCGTCTGTCTCGGACCGTCTGTCTCAGACCGTCTGTCTCAGACCGTCTGTCTCAGACCGTCTGTCTCAGACCGTCTGTCTCAGACCGTCTGCCTCAGACCGTCTGTCTCGGACCGTCTGTCTCGGACCGTCTGTCTCGGACCGTCTGTCTCGCACCGTCTGTCTCGGACCGTCTGTCTCGGACCGTCTGTCTCGGACCGTCTGTCTCGGACCGTCTGTCTCGGACCGTCTGTTTCATACGGTCTATCTCAGCCCGTCGGCATCAGACCGTCTGTCTCAGTCCGTATGTCTCAGATCCTCCGTCTCAGACCGTCCGTCTCAGACCGTCTGTCTCAGAACGTCTGTCACAGACTGTCTGTCTCAGAACGTCTCTCTCGTCCCGTCGGTCTCAGACCGTCTGTCTCAGACCGTCTGTCTCGGACCGTCTGTCTCGGACCGTCTGTCTCGCACCGTCTGTCTCGGACCGTCTGTCTCGGACCGTCTGTCTCGGACCGTCTCTCTCGGACCGTCTCTCTCGGACCGTCTGTCTCGGACCGTCTGTCTCGGACCGTCTGTGTCGGACCGTCTGTAGCGGACCGTCTGTCTCAGAACGTCTATCTCGTCCCGTCGGTCTCGGGCCGTCTGTCTCAGACCAGCTGTCTCAGACCGTCTGTCTCAGACCGTCTGTTTCATACCGTCTGCCTCAGACCGTCTGTCTCGGACCGTCTGTCTCGGACGGTCTGTCTCAGACCGTCTGTCTCAGACCGTCTGTCTCAGACCGTCTGTCTCAGACCGTCTGCCTCAGACCGTCTGTCTCAGACCGTCTGTCTCGGACCGTCTGTCTCGGACCGTCTGTCTCGCACCGTCTGTCTCGGACCGTCTGTCTCGGACCGTCTGTCTCGGACCGTCTGTCTCGGACCGTCTGTCTCGGACCGTCTGTTTCATACGGTCTATCTCAGCCCGTCGGCATCAGACCGTCTGTCTCAGTCCGTATGTCTCAGATCCTCCGTCTCAGACCGTCCGTCTCAGACCGTCTGTCTCAGAACGTCTGTCACAGACTGTCTGTCTCAGAACGTCTCTCTCGTCCCGTCGGTCTCAGACCGTCTGTCTCAGACCGTCTGTCTCAGACCGTCTGTCTCGGACCGTCTGTCTCGGACCGTCTGTCTCGCACCGTCTGTCTCGGACCGTCTGTCTCGGACCGTCTGTCTCGGACCGTCTGTCTCGGACCGTCTGTCTCGGACCGTCTGTCTCGGACCGTCTCTCTCGGACCGTCTGTCTCGGACCGTCTCTCTCGGACCGTCTGTCTCGGACCGTCTGTCTCGGACCGTCTGTGTCGGACCGTCTGTAGCGGACCGTCTGTCTCAGAACGTCTATCTCGTCCCGTCGGTCTCGGACCGTCTGTCTCAGACCAGCTGTCTCAGACCGTCTGTCTCAGACCGTCTGTTTCATACCGTCTGCCTCAGACCGTCTGTCTCGGACCGTCTGTCTCGGACGGTCTGTCTCAGACCGTCTGTCTCAGACCGTCTGTCTCAGACCGTCTGTCTCAGACCGTCTGCCTCAGACCGTCTGTCTCAGACCGTCTGTCTCGTCCCGTCGGTCTCAGACCGTCTGTCTCAGACCAGCTGTCTCAGACCGTCTGTCTCAGACCGTCTGTCTCAGACCGTCTGTCTCAGACCGTCTGCCTCAGACCGTCTGTCTCAGACCGTCTGTCTCAGACCGTCTGTCTCAGACCGTCTTTCTCAGACCGTCTGTCTCAGACCATCTGTCTCAGAGCGTCTGTCTCAGACCGTCTGTCTCAGACCGTCTGTCTCAGGCCGTCAGTCTCAGACCGTCTGTCTCAGACCGTCTGTCTCAGACCGTCTGTCTCAGACCGTCTGTCTCAGACCGTCTGTCTCAGACCGTCTGTCTCAGATAATCTGTCTCGGACCGTCTGTCTCGTACCGTCTGTCTCGGACCGTCGGTCTCGGACCGTCTGTCTCGGACCGTCTGTCTCCGACTGTCCGTCTCGGACCGTCTGTCTCAGACCGTCTGTCTCAGACCGTCTGTCTCATACCGTCTGTCTCAGACCGTCTGTCTCAGACCGTCTGCCTCAGACCGTCAATCTCAGACCGTCTGTCTCGGACCGTCTGTCTCGGACCGTCTGTCTCAGACCGTCTGTCTCAGACCGTCTGTCTCAGACCGTCTGTCTCAGACCGTCTGTCTCAGACCGTCTGCCTCAGACCGTCTGTCTCGGACCGTCTGTCTCGGACGGTCTGTCTCGGACCGTCTGTCTCGGAACGTCTGTCTCAGAGCGTCTGTCTAAGACCGTCTGTCTCAGACCGTCTGTCTCAGGCCGTCAGTCTCAGACCGTCTGTCTCAGACCGTCTGTCTCAGTCCGTATGTCTCAGATCCTCCGTCTCAGACCGTCTGTCTCAGACCGTCTGTCTCAGACCGTCTGTCTCAGAACGTCTCTCTCGTCCCGTCGGTCTCAGACCGTCTGTCTCAGACCAGCTGTCTCAGACCGTCTGTCTCAGACCGTCTTTCTCAGACCGTCTGTCTCAGACCGTCGGTCTCAGACCGTCTGTCTCAGACCAGCTGTCTCAGACCGTCTGTCTCAGACCGTCTGTCTCAGACCGTCTGTCTCACACCGTCTGTCTCGGACCGTCTGTCTCGGACCGCCTGTCTCTGCCCGTCTGTCTCTAACCGTCTGTCTCAGACCCACTGTTTCATACGGTCTATCTCAGCCCGTCGGCATCAGACCGTCTGTCTCAGTCCGTATGTCTCAGATCCTCCGTCTCAGACCGTCTGTCTCAGACCGTCTGTCTCAGAACGTCTCTCTCGTCCCGTCGGTCTCAGACCGTCTGTCTCAGACCAGCTGTCTCAGACCGTATGTCTCAGACCGTCTGTCTCAGACCGTCTTTCTCAGACCGTCTGTCTCAGACCGTCGGTCTCAGACCGTCTGTCTCAGACCGTCTGTCTCAGACCAGCTGTCTCAGACCGTCTGTCTCAGACCGTCTGTCTCAGACCGTCTGTCTCACACCGTCTGTCTCAGACCGTCTGTCTCGGACCGTCTGTCTCGGACCGTCTGTCTCGGACCGTCTGCCTCAGACCAGTTGTCTCAGACCGTCTGTCTCAGACCGTCTGTCTCAGACCGTCTGTCTCAGACCGTCTGTCTCAGACCGTCTGTCTCAGACCGTCTGTCTCAGACCGTCTGCCTCAGACCGTCTGTCTCGGACCGTCTGCCTCAGACCGTCTGTCTCGGACCGTCTGTCTCGGAACGTCTGTCTCAGAGCGTCTGTCTAAGACCGTCTGTCTCAGACCGTCTGTCTCAGGCCGTCAGTCTCAGACCGTCTGTCTCAGACCGTCTGTCTCAGTCCGTATGTCTCAGATCCTCCGTCTCAGACCGTCTGTCTCAGACCGTCTGTCTCAGAACGTCTCTCTCGTCCCGTCGGTCTCAGACCAGCTGTCTCAGACCGTATGTCTCAGACCGTCTGTCTCAGACCGTCTTTCTCAGACCGTCTGTCTCAGACCGTCGGTCTCAGACCAGCTGTCTCAGACCGTCTGTCTCAGACCGTCTGTCTCAGACCGTCTGTCTCACACCGTCTGTCTCGGACCGTCTGTCTCGGACCGTCTGTCTCGGACCGTCTGTCTCGGACCGTCTGCCTCAGACCAGTTGTCTCAGACCGTCTGTCTCAGACCGTCTGTCTCAGACCGTCTGTCTCGGACCGTCTGTCTCGGACCGTCTGTCTCAGACCGTCTGTCTCAGACCGTCTGCCTCAGACCGTCTGTCTCGGACCGTCTGTCTCAGACCGTCTGTCTCAGACCGTCTTTCTCAGACCGTCTGTCTCAGACCGTCTGTCTCAGAGCGTCTGTCTCAGACCGTCTATCTCGTCCCGTCGGTCTCAGACCGTCTGTCTCAGGCCAGCTGTGTCAGACCGTCGGTCTCAGACCGTCTGTCTCAGGCCAGCTGTCTCAGACCGTCTGTCTCAGACCGTCTGTTTCATACCGTCTGTCTCAGACCGTCTGTCTCGGACCGTCTGTCTCGGACCGTCTGTCTCAGACCGTCTGTCTCGGACCGTCTGTCTCGGACCGTCTGTCTCGGACCGTCTGTTTCATACCGTCTGCCTCAGACCGTCTGTCTCGGACCGTCTGTCTCGGACGGTCTGTCTCGCACCGTCTGTCTCGGACCGTCTGTCTCGGACCGTCTGTCTCTGCCCGTCTGTCTCTAACCGTCTGTCTCAGACCGTCTGTTTCATACGGTCTATCTCAGCCCGTCGGCATCAGACCGTCTGTCTCAGTCCGTATGTCTCAGATCCTCCGTCTCAGACCGTCTGTCTCAGACTGTCTGTCTCAGAACGTCTGTCACAGACCGTCTGTCTCAGAACGTCTCTCTCCTCCCGTCGGTCTCAGACCGTGTGTCTCAGACCAGCTGTCTCAGACCGTCTGTCTCAGACCGTCTGTCTCAGACCGTCTTTCTCAGACCGTCTGTCTCAGACCGTCGGTCTCAGACCGTCTGTCTCAGACCAGTTGTCTCAGACCGTCTGTCCCAGACCGTCTGTCTCAGACCGTCTGTCTCGGACCGTCTGTCTCGGACCGTCTGTCTCAGACCGTCTGTCTCAGACCGTCTGCCTCAGACCGTCTGTCTCGGACCGTCTGTCTCAGACCGTCTGTCTCAGACCGTCTTTCTCAGACCGTCTGTCTCAGACCGTCTGTCTCAGAGCGTCTGTCTCAGACCGTCTGTCTCAGACCGCCTGTCTCAGACCGTCTGTCTCAGACCGTCTGTCTCAGACCGTCTGCCTCAGACCGTCAGTCTCAGACCGTCTGTCTCAGACCGTCTGTTTCATACCGTCTGTCTCAGACCGTCTGTCTCGGACCGTCTGTCTCGGACCGTCTGTCTCAGACCGTCTGTCTCGGACCGTCTGTCTCGGACCGTCTGTCTCGGACCGTCTGTTTCATACCGTCTGCCTCAGACCGTCTGTCTCGGACCGTCTGTCTCGGACGGTCTGTCTCGCACCGTCTGTCTCGGACCGTCTGTCTCGGACCGTCTGTCTCGGACCGTCTGTCTCTGCCCGTCTGTCTCTAACCGTCTGTCTCAGACCGTCTGTTTCATACGGTCTATCTCAGCCCGTCGGCATCAGACCGTCTGTCTCAGTCCGTATGTCTCAGATCCTCCGTCTCAGACCGACTGTCTCAGACCGTCTGTCTCAGAACGTCTGTCACAGACCGTCTGTCTCAGAACGTCTCTCTCGTCCCGTAGGTCTCAGACCGTGTGTCTCAGACCAGCTGTCTCAGACCGTCTGTCTCGGACCGTCTGTCTCGGACCGTCTGTCTCGGACCGTCTGTTTCATACCGTCTGCCTCAGACCGTCTGTCTCGGACCGTCTGTCTCGGACGGTCTGTCTCGCACCGTCTGTCTCGGACCGTCTGTCTCGGACCGTCTGTCTCGGACCGTCTGTCTCTGCCCGTCTGTCTCTAACCGTCTGGCTCAGACCGTCTGTTTCATACGGTCTATCTCAGCCCGTCGGCATCAGACCGTCTGTCTCAGTCCGTATGTCTCAGATCCTCCGTCTCAGACCGACTGTCTCAGACCGTCTGTCTCAGAACGTCTGTCACAGACCGTCTGTCTCAGAACGTCTCTCTCGTCCCGTAGGTCTCAGACCGTGTGTCTCAGACCAGCTGTCTCAGACCGTCTGTCTCAGACCGTCTGTCTCAGACCGTCTTTCTCAGACCGTCTGTCTCAGACCGTCGGTCTCGGACCGTCTGTCTCGGACCGTCTGTCTCTGACCGTCTGTCTGAGACCGTCTGCCTCCGACCGTCTGTCTCGGACCGTCTGTCTCAGACCGTCTGTCTCAGACCGTCTTTCTCAGACCGTCTGTCTCAGACCGTCTGTCTCAGAGCGTCTGTCTCAGACCGTCTGTCTCAGACCGTCTGTCTCAGGCCGTCAGTCTCAGACCGTCTGTCTCAGACCGTCTGTCTCAGACCGTCTGTCTCAGACCGTCTGTCTCAGACCGTCTGTCTCAGACCGTCTGTCTCAGACCGTCTGTCTCAGATAATCTGTCTCGGACCGTCTGTCTCAGACCGTCTGTCTCAGACCGTCTTTCTCAGACCGTCTGTCTCAGACCGTCTGTCTCAGACCGTCTGTTTCATACGGTCTATCTCAGCCCGTCGGCATCAGACCGTCTGTCTCAGACCGTCTGCCTCAGACCGTCTGTCTCAGAACGTCTCTCTCGTCCCGTCGGTCTCAGACCGTCTGTCTCAGACCAGCTGTCTCAGACCGTCTGTCTCAGACCGTCAGTCTCAGACCGTCTGTCTCGGACCGTCTGTCTCAGGCCGTCTGTTTCATACGGTCTATCTCAGCCCGTCGGCATCAGACCGTCTGTCTCAGACCGTCTGCCTCAGACCGTCTGTCTCGGACCGTCTGTCTCGGACCGTCTGTCTCGGACCGTCTGTCTCGGACCGTCTGTCTCGCACCGTCTGTCTCGGACCGTCTGTCTCGGACCGTCTGTCTCGGACCGTCTGTCTCGGACCGTCTGTCTCGCACCGTCTGTCTCGGACCGTCTGTCTCGGACCGTCTGTCTCGGACCGTCTGTCTCGGACCGTCTGTCTCGGACCGTCTGTCTCGGACCGTCTGTCTCGGACCGTCTGTCTCGGACCGTCTGTCTCGGACCGTCTCTCTCGGACCGTCTGTCTCGGACCGTCTGTCTCGGACCGTCTGTGTCGGACCGTCTGTCCCGGACCGTCTGTCTCAGAACGTCTATCTCGTCCCGTCGGTCTCGGACCGTCTGTCTCAGACCAGCTGTCTCAGACCGTCTGTCTCAGACCGTCTGTTTCATACCGTCTGCCTCAGACCGTCTGTCTCGGACCGTCTGTCTCGGACGGTCTGTCTCAGACCGTCTGTCTCAGACCGTCTGTCTCAGACCGTCTGTCTCAGACCGTCTGTCTCAGATAATCTGTCTCGGACCGTCTGTCTCGTACCGTCTGTCTCGGACCGTCGGTCTCGGACCGTCTGTCTCGGACCGTCTGTCTCCGACTGTCCGTCTCGGACCGTCTGTCTCAGACCGCCTGTCTCAGACCGTCTGTCTCAGACCGTCTGTCTCAGACCGTCTGTCTCAGACCGGCTGTCTCAGACCGTCTGCCTCAGACCGTCTGTCTCGGACCGTCTGTCTCGGACGGTCTGTCTCGGACCGTCTGTCTCGGAACGTCTGTCTCAGAGCGTCTGTCTAAGACCGTCTGTCTCAGACCGTCTGTCTCAGGCCGTCAGTCTCAGACCGTCTGTCTCAGACCGTCTGTCTCAGACCGTCTGTCTCAGAACGTCTCTCTCGTCCCGTCGGTCTCAGACCGTCAGTCTCACACCGTCTGTCTCAGACGGTCTGTCTCAGACCGTCTGTCTCAGGCCGTCTGTTTCATACGGTCTATCTCAGCCCGTCGGCATCAGACCGTCTGTCTCAGTCCGTATGTCTCAGATCCTCCGTCTCAGACCGTCCGTCTCAGACCGTCTGTCTCAGAACGTCTGTCACAGACTGTCTGTCTCAGAACGTCTCTCTCGTCCCGTCGGTCTCAGACCGTCTGTCTCAGACCGTCTGCCTCAGACCGTCTGTTTCATACCGTCTGCCTCAGACCGTCTGTCTCGGACCGTCTGTCTCGGACGGTCTGTCTCAGACCGTCTGTCTCAGACCGTCTGTCTCAGACCGTCTGTCTCACACCGTCTGTCTCAGACCGTCTGCCTCAGATCGTCTGTCTCAGACCGTCTGTCTCGTCCCGTCTGTCTCGGACCGTCTGTCTCGGACCGTCTGTCTCGGACCGTCTCTCTCGGACCGTCTGTCTCGGACCGTCTGTCTCGGACCGTCTGTGTCGGACCGTCTGTCCCGGACCGTCTGTCTCAGAACGTCTATCTCGTCCCGTCGGTCTCGGACCGTCTGTCTCAGACCGTCTGCCTCAGATCGTCTGTCTCAGACCGTCTGTCTCGTCCCGTCGGTCTCAGACCGTCTGTCTCAGACCAGCTGTCTCAGACCGTCTGTCTCAGACCGTCTGTCTCAGACCGTCTGTCTCAGACCGTCTGCCTCAGACCGTCTGTCTCAGCCCGTCTGTCTCAGAACGTCTCTATCGTCCCGTCGGTCTCAGACCGTCTGTCTCAGACCAGCTGTCTCAGACCGTCTGTCTCAGACCGTCAGTCTCAGACCGTCTGTCTCAGACCGTCTGTCTCAGACCGTCTGTCTCAGACCGTCTGTCTCAGGCCGTCTGTTTCATACGGTCTATCTCAGCCCGTCGGCATCAGACCGTCTGTCTCAGTCCGTATGTATCAGATCCTCCGTCTCAGACCGTCCGTCTCAGACCGTCTGTCTCAGAACGTCTGTCACAGACTGTCTGTCTCAGAACGTCTCTCTCGTCCCGTCGGTCTCAGACCGTCTGTCTCAGACCGTCTGTCTCAGACCGTCTGTCTCGGACCGTCTGTCTCGGACCGTCTGTCTCGCACCGTCTGTCTCGGACCGTCTGTCTCGGACCGTCTGTCTCGGACCGTCTGTCTCGGACCGTCTGTCTCGGACCGTCTGTCTCGCACCGTCTGTCTCGCACCGTCTGTCTCGGACGGTCTGTCTCGGACCGTCTGTCTCGGACCGTCTGTCTCGGACCGTCTGTCTCGGACCGTCTGTGTCGGACCGTCTGTAGCGGACCGTCTGTCTCAGAACGTCTATCTCGTCCCGTCGGTCTCGGACCGTCTGTCTCAGCCCAGCTGTCTCAGACCGTCTGTCTCAGACCGTCTGTTTCATACCGTCTGCCTCAGACCGTCTGTCTCGGACCGTCTGTCTCGGACGGTCTGTCTCAGCCCGTCTGTCTCAGAACGTCTCTCTCGTCCCGTCGGTCTCAGACCGTCTGTCTCAGACCAGCTGTCTCAGACCGTCAGTCTCAGACCGTCTGTCTCGGACCGTCTGTCTCAGGCCGTCTGTTTCATACGGTCTATCTCAGCCCGTCGGCATCAGACCGTCTGTCTCAGACCGTCTGCCTCAGACCGTCTGTCTCGGACCGTCTGTCTCGGACCGTCTGTCTCGGACCGTCTGTCTCGGACCGTCTGTCTCGCACCGTCTGTCTCGGACCGTCTGTCTCGGACCGTCTGTCTCGGACCGTCTGTCTCGGACCGTCTGTCTCGCACCGTCTGTCTCGGACCGTCTGTCTCGGACCGTCTGTCTCGGTCCGTCTGTCTCGGACCGTCTGTCTCGGACCGTCTGTCTCGGACCGTCTGTCTCGGACCGTCTGTCTCGGACCGTCTGTCTCGGACCGTCTGTCTCGGACCGTCTGTCTCGGACCGTCTCTCTCGGACCGTCTGTCTCGGACCGTCTGTCTCGGACCGTCTGTGTCGGACCGTCTGTCCCGGACCGTCTGTCTCAGAACGTCTATCTCGGACCGTCTGTCTCGGACGGTCTGTCTCAGACCGTCTGTCTCAGACCGTCTGTCTCAGACCGTCTGTCTCACACCGTCTGTCTCAGACCGTCTGCCTCAGACCGTCTGTCTCAGACCGTCTGTCTCGTCCCGTCGGTCTCAGACCGTCTGTCTCAAACCAGCTGTCTCAGACCGTCTGTCTCAGACCGTCAGTCTCAGACCGTCTGTCTCAGACCGTCTGTCTCAGACCGTCTGTCTCAGACCGTCTGTCTCAGGCCGTCTGTTTCATACGGTCTATCTCAGCCCGTCGGCATCAGACCGTCTGTCTCAGTCCGTATGTCTCAGATCCTCCGTCTCAGACCGTCCGTCTCAGACGGTCTGTCTCAGAACGTCTGTCACAGACTGTCGGTCTCAGAACGTCTCTCTCGTCCCGTCGGTCTCAGACCGTCTGTCTCAGACCGTCTGTCTCAGACCGTCTGTCTCGGACCGTCTGTCTCGGACCGTCTGTCTCGCACCGTCTGTCTCGGACCGTCTGTCTCGGACCGTCTGTCTCGGACCGTCTGTCTCGGACCGTCTGTCTCGGACCGTCTGTCTCGGACCGTCTCTCTCGGACCGTCTGTCTCGGACCGTCTGTGTCGGACCGTCTGTGTCGGACCGTCTGTAGCGGACCGTCTGTCTCAGAACGTCTATCTCGTCCCGTCGGTCTCGGACCGTCTGTCTCAGACCAGCTGTCTCAGACCGTCTGTCTCAGACCGTCTGTTTCATACCGTCTGCCTCAGACCGTCTGTCTCGGACCGTCTGTCTCGGACGGTCTGTCTCAGACCGTCTGTCTCAGACCGTCTGTCTCAGACCGTCTGCCTCAGACCGTCTGTCTCAGACCGTCTGTCTCGTCCCGTCGGTCTCAGACCGTCTGTCTCAGACCAGCTGTCTCAGACCGTCTGTCTCAGACCGTCTGTCTCAGACCGTCTGTCTCAGACCGTCTGCCTCAGACCGTCTGTCTCAGCCCGTCTGTCTCAGAACGTCTCTCTCGTCCCGTCGGTCTCAGACCGTCTGTCTCAGACCAGCTGTCTCAGACCGTCAGTCTCAGACCGTCTGTCTCAGACCGTCTGTCTCAGACCGTCTGTCTCAGACCGTCTGCCTCAGACCAGTTGTCTCAGACCGTCTGTCTCAGACCGTCTGTCTCAGACCGTCTGTCTCAGATAATCTGTCTCGGACCGTCTGTCTCGTACCGTCTGTCTCGGACCGTCGGTCTCGGACCGTCTGTCTCGGACCGTCTGTCTCCGACTGTCCGTCTCAGACCGTCTGTCTCAGACCGTCTGTCTCAGATAATCTGTCTCGCACCGTCTGTCTCGGACGGTCTGTCTCGGACCGTCTGTCTCGGACCGTCTGTCTCGGACCGTCTGTCTCGGACCGTCTGTGTCGGACCGTCTGTAGCGGACCGTCTGTCTCAGAACGTCTATCTCGTCCCGTCGGTCTCGGACGGTCTGTCTCAGACCAGCTGTCTCAGACCGTCTGTCTCAGACCGTCTGTCTCAGACCGTCTGTCTCAGACCGTCTGCCTCAGACCGTCTGTCTCAGCCCGTCTGTCTCAGAACGTCTCTCTCGTCCCGTCGGTCTCAGACCGTCTGTCTCAGACCAGCTGTCTCAGACCGTCAGTCTCAGACCGTCTGTCTCAGACCGTCTGCCTCAGACCGTCTGTCTCGGACCGTCTGTCTCGGACGGTCTGTCTCGGACCGTCTGTCTCGGAACGTCTGTCTCAGAGCGTCTGTCTAAGACCGTCTGTCTCAGACCGTCTGTCTCAGGCCGTCAGTCTCAGACCGTCTGTCTCAGACCGTCTGTCTCAGTCCGTATGTCTCAGATCCTCCGTCTCAGACCGTCTGTCTCAGACCGTCTGTCTCAGAACGTCTCTCTCGTCCAGTCGGTCTCAGACCGTCTGTCTCAGAACAGCTGTCTCAGACCGTCTGTCTCAGACCGTCTTTCTCAGACCGTCTGTCTCAGACCGTCGGTCTCAGACCGTCTGTCTCAGACCAGCTGTCTCAGACCGTCTGTCTCAGACCGTCTGTCTCACACCGTCTGTCTCGGACCGTCTGTCTCGGACCGCCTGTCTCTGCCCGTCTGTCTCTAACCGTCTGTCTCAGACCGTCTGTTTCATACGGTCTATCTCAGCCCGTCGGCATCAGACCGTCTGTCTCAGTCCGTATGTCTCAGATCCTCCGTCTCAGACCGTCTGTCTCAGACCGTCTGTCTCAGAACGTCTCTCTCGTTCCGTCGGTCTCAGACCGTCTGTCTCAGACCAGCTGTCTCAGACCGTCTGTCTCAGACCGTCTGTCTCAGACCGTCTGTCTCAGACCGTCTGTCTCAGACCGTCTTTCTCAGACCGTCTGTCTCAGACCGTCGGTCTCAGACCGTCTGTCTCAGACCAGCTGTCCCAGACCGTCTGTCTCAGACCGTCTGTCTCAGACCGTCTGTCTCACACCGTCTGTCTCAGACCGTCTGTCTCGGACCGTCTGTCTCGGACCGTCTGTCTCGGACCGTCTGCCTCAGACCAGTTGTCTCAGACCGTCTGTCTCAGACCGTCTGTGTCAGACCGTCTGTCTCGGACCGTCTGTCTCGGACCGTCTGTCTCAGACCGTCTGTCTCAGACCGTCTGCCTCAGACCGTCTGTCTCGGACCGTCTGTCTCAGACCGTCTGTCTCAGACCGTCTTTCGCAGACCGTCTGTCTCAGACCGTCTGTCTCAGAGCATCTGTCTCAGACCGTCTGTCTCAGACCGTCTGTCTCAGGCCGTCAGTCTCAGACCGTCTGTCTCAGACCGTCTGTCTCAGACCATCTGTCTCAGACCGTCTGTCTCAGACCGTCTGTCTCGGACCGTCTGTCTCGGACCGTCTGTCTCGCACCGTCTGTCTCGGACCGTCTGTCTCGGACCGTCTGTCTCGGACCGTCTGTCTCGGACCGTCTGTCTCGGACCGTCTGTCTCGGACCGTCTCTCTCGGACCGTCTGTCTCGGACCGTCTGTGTCGGACCGTCTGTGTCGGACCGTCTGTAGCGGACCGTCTGTCTCAGAACGTCTATCTCGTCCCGTCGGTCTCGGACCGTCTGTCTCAGACCAGCTGTCTCAGACCGTCTGTCTCAGACCGTCTGTTTCATACCGTCTGCCTCAGACCGTCTGTCTCGGACCGTCTGTCTCGGACGGTCTGTCTCAGACCGTCTGTCTCAGACCGTCTGTCTCAGACCGTCTGCCTCAGACCGTCTGTCTCAGACCGTCTGTCTCGTCCCGTCGGTCTCAGACCGTCTGTCTCAGACCAGCTGTCTCAGACCGTCTGTCTCAGACCGTCTGTCTCAGACCGTCTGTCTCAGACCGTCTGCCTCAGACCGTCTGTCTCAGCCCGTCTGTCTCAGAACGTCTCTCTCGTCCCGTCGGTCTCAGACCGTCTGTCTCAGACCAGCTGTCTCAGACCGTCAGTCTCAGACCGTCTGTCTCAGACCGTCTGTCTCAGACCGTCTGTCTCAGACCGTCTGTCTCAGACCGTCTGTCTCAGACCGTCTTTCTCAGACCGTCTGTCTCAGACCGTCGGTCTCAGACCGTCTGTCTCAGACCAGCTGTCCCAGACCGTCTGTCTCAGACCGTCTGTCTCAGACCGTCTGTCTCACACCGTCTGTCTCAGACCGTCTGTCTCGGACCGTCTGTCTCGGACCGTCTGTCTCGGACCGTCTGCCTCAGACCAGTTGTCTCAGACCGTCTGTCTCAGACCGTCTGTCTCAGACCGTCTGTCTCGGACCGTCTGTCTCGGACCGTCTGTCTCAGACCGTCTGTCTCAGACCGTCTGCCTCAGACCGTCTGTCTCGGACCGTCTGTCTCAGACCGTCTGTCTCAGACCGTCTTTCGCAGACCGTCTGTCTCAGACCGTCTGTCTCAGAGCATCTGTCTCAGACCGTCTGTCTCAGATAATCTGTCTCGGACCGTCTGTCTCGTACCGTCTGTCTCGGACCGTCTGTCTCGGACCGTCTGTCTCCGACTGTCCGTCTCGGACCGTCTGTCTCAGACCGCCTGTCTCAGACCGTCTGTCTCAGACCGTCTGTCTCAGACCGTCTGTCTCACACCGTCTGTCTCAGACCGTCTGCCTCAGACCGTCAGTCTCAGACCGTCTGTCTCGGACCGTCTGTCTCAGACCGCCTGTCTCAGACCGTCTGTCTCAAACCGTCTGTCTCAGACCGTCTGTCTCAGACCGTCTGTCTCAGACCGTCTGTCTCAGAACGTCTCTATCGTCCCGTCGGTCTCAGACCGTCTGTCTCAGACCAGCTGTCTCAGACCGTCTGTCTCAGACCGCCTTTCTCAGACCGTCTGTCTCAGACCGTCGGTCTCAGACCGTCTGTCTCAGACCAGCTGTCTCAGACCGTCTGTCTCAGACCGTCTGTCTCACACCGTCTGTCTCGGACCGTCTGTCTCGGACCGCCTGTCTCTGCCCGTCTGTCTCTAACCGTCTGTCTCAGACCGTCTGTTTCATACGGTCTATCTCAGCCCGTCGGCATCAGACCGTCAGTCTCAGTCCGTATGTCTCAGATCCTCCGTCTCAGACCGTCTGTCTCAGACCGTCTGTCTCAGAACGTCTCTCTCGTCCCGTCGGTCTCAGACCGTCTGTCTCAGACCAGCTGTCTCAGACCGTCTGTCTCAGACCGTCTGTCTCAGACCGTCTTTCTCAGACCGTCTGTCTCAGACCGTCGGTCTCAGACCGTCTGTCTCAGACCAGCTGTCTCAGATAATCTGTCTCGGACCGTCTGTCTCGTACCGTCTGTCTGGGACCGTCGGTCTCGGACCGTCTGTCTCGGACCGTCTGTCTCCGACTGTCCGTCTCACACCGTCTGTCTCGGACCGTCTGTCTCGGACCGCCTGTCTCTGCCCGTCTGTCTCTAACCGTCTGTCTCAGACCGTCTGTCTCGGACCGTCTGTCTCGGACCGTCTGTCTCGGACCGTTTGCCTCAGACCAGTTGTCTCAGACCGTCTGTCTCAGACCGTCTGTCTCAGACCGTCTGTCTCGGACCGTCTGTCTCGGACCGTCTGTCTCAGACCGTCTGCCTCAGACCGTCTGTCTCGGACCGTCTGTCTCAGACCGTCTGTCTCAGACCGTCTTTCGCAGACCGTCTGTCTCAGACCGTCTGTCTCAGAGCATCTGTCTCAGACCGTCTGTCTCAGATAATCTGTCTCGGACCGTCTGTCTCGTACCGTCTGTCTCGGACCGTCTGTCTCGGACCGTCTGTCTCCGACTGTCCGTCTCGGACCGTCTGTCTCAGACCGCCTGTCTCAGACCGTCTGTCTCAGACCGTCTGTCTCAGACCGTCTGTCTCACACCGTCTGTCTCAGACCGTCTGCCTCAGACCGTCAGTCTCAGACCGTCTGTCTCGGACCGTCTGTCTCAGACCGTCTGTCTCAGACCGTCTGTCTCAAACCGTCTGTCTCAGACCGTCTGTCTCAGACCGTCTGCCTCAGACCGTCTGTCTCGGACCGTCTGTCTCGGACGGTCTGTCTCGGACCGTCTGTCTCAGACCGCCTGTCTCAGACCGTCTGTCTCAGACCGTCTGTCTCAGACCCTCCGTCTCAGACCGTCTGTCTCAGACCGTCTGTCTCAGAACGTCTCTATCGTCCCGTCGGTCTCAGACCGTCTGTCTCAGACCAGCTGTCTCAGACCGTCTGTCTCAGACCGCCTTTCTCAGACCGTCTGTCTCAGACCGTCGGTCTCAGACCGTCTGTCTCAGACCAGCTGTCTCAGACCGTCTGTCTCAGACCGTCTGTCTCAGACCGTCTGTCTCACACCGTCTGTCTCGGACCGTCTGTCTCGGACCGCCTGTCTCTGCCCGTCTGTCTCTAACCGTCTGTCTCAGACCGTCTGTTTCATACGGTCTATCTCAGCCCGTCGGCATCAGACCGTCAGTCTCAGTCCGTATGTCTCAGATCCTCCGTCTCAGACCGTCTGTCTCAGACCGTCTGTCTCAGAACGTCTCTCTCGTCCCGTCGGTCTCAGACCGTCTGTCTCAGACCAGCTGTCTCAGACCGTCTGTCTCAGACCGTCTGTCTCAGACCGTCTTTCTCAGACCGTCTGTCTCAGACCGTCGGTCTCAGACCGTCTGTCTCAGACCAGCTGTCTCAGATAATCTGTCTCGGACCGTCTGTCTCGTACCGTCTGTCTGGGACCGTCGGTCTCGGACCGTCTGTCTCGGACCGTCTGTCTCCGACTGTCCGTCTCACACCGTCTGTCTCGGACCGTCTGTCTCGGACCGCCTGTCTCTGCCCGTCTGTCTCTAACCGTCTGTCTCAGACCGTCTGTCTCGGACCGTCTGTCTCGGACCGTCTGTCTCGGACCGTCTGCCTCAGACCAGTTGTCTCAGACCGTCTGTCTCAGACCGTCTGTCTCAGACCGTCTGTCTCGGACCGTCTGTCTCGGACCGTCTGTCTCAGACCGTCTGCCTCAGACCGTCTGTCTCGGACCGTCTGTCTCAGACCGTCTGTCTCAGACCGTCTTTCGCAGACCGTCTGTCTCAGACCGTCTGTCTCAGAGCATCTGTCTCAGACCGTCTGTCTCAGACCGTCTGTCTCAGGCCGTCAGTCTCAGACCGTCTGTCTCAGACCGTCTGTCTCAGACCGTCTGTCTCAGACCGTCTGTCTCAGACCGTCTGTCTCAGATAATCTGTCTCGGACCGTCTGTCTCGTACCGTCTGTCTCGGACCGTCTGTCTCGGACCGTCTGTCTCGGACCGTCTGTCTCCGACTGTCCGTCTCGGACCGTCTGTCTCAGACCGCCTGTCTCAGACCGTCTGTCTCAGACCGTCTGCCTCAGACCGTCTGTCTCAGAGCGTCTGTCTAAGACCGTCTGTCTCAGACCGTCTGTCTCAGGCCGTCAGTCTCAGACCGTCTGTCTCAGACCGTCTGTCTCAGTCCGTATGTCTCAGATCCTCCGTCTCAGACCGTCTGTCTCAGACCGTCTGTCTCAGAACGTCTCTCTCGTCCAGTCGGTCTCAGACCGTCTGTCTCAGACCAGCTGTCTCAGACCGTCTGTCTCAGACCGTCTTTCTCAGACCGTCTGTCTCAGACCGTCGGTCTCAGACCGTCTGTCTCAGACCAGCTGTCTCAGACCGTCTGTCTCAGACCGTCTGTCTCACACCGTCTGTCTCGGACCGTCTGTCTCGGACCGCCTGTCTCTGCCCGTCTGTCTCTAACCGTCTGTCTCAGACCGTCTGTTTCATACGGTCTATCTCAGCCCGTCGGCATCAGACCGTCTGTCTCAGTCCGTATGTCTCAGATCCTCCGTCTCAGACCGTCTGTCTCAGACCGTCTGTCTCAGAACGTCTCTCTCGTTCCGTCGGTCTCAGACCGTCTGTCTCAGACCAGCTGTCTCAGACCGTCTGTCTCAGACCGTCTGTCTCAGACCGTCTGTCTCAGACCGTCTGTCTCAGACCGTCTTTCTCAGACCGTCTGTCTCAGACCGTCGGTCTCAGACCGTCTGTCTCAGACCAGCTGTCCCAGACCGTCTGTCTCAGACCGTCTGTCTCAGACCGTCTGTCTCACACCGTCTGTCTCAGACCGTCTGTCTCGGACCGTCTGTCTCGGACCGTCTGTCTCGGACCGTCTGCCTCAGACCAGTTGTCGCAGACCGTCTGTCTCAGACCGTCTGTCTCAGACCGTCTGTCTCGGACCGTCTGTCTCGGACCGTCTGTCTCAGACCGTCTGTCTCAGACCGTCTGCCTCAGACCGTCTGTCTCGGACCGTCTGTCTCAGACCGTCTGTCTCAGACCGTCTTTCGCAGACCGTCTGTCTCGGACGGTCTGTCTCGGACCGTCTGTCTCAGACCGCCTGTCTCAGACCGTCTGTCTCAGTCCGTATGTCTCAGATCCTCCGTCTCAGACCGTCTGTCTCAGACCGTCTGTCTCAGAACGTCTCTATCGTCCCGTCGGTCTCAGACCGTCTGTCTCAGACCAGCTGTCTCAGACCGTCTGTCTCAGACCGCCTTTCTCAGACCGTCTGTCTCAGACCGTCGGTCTCAGACCGTCTGTCTCAGACCAGCTGTCTCAGATAATCTGTCTCGGACCGTCTGTCTCGTACCGTCTGTCTGGGACCGTCGGTCTCGGACCGTCTGTCTCGGACCGTCTGTCTCCGACTGTCCGTCTCACACCGTCTGTCTCGGACCGTCTGTCTCGGACCGCCTGTCTCTGCCCGTCTGTCTCTAACCGTCTGTCTCAGACCGTCTGTCTCGGACCGTCTGTCTCGGACCGTCTGTCTCGGACCGTCTGCCTCAGACCAGTTGTCTCAGACCGTCTGTCTCAGACCGTCTGTCTCAGACCGTCTGTCTCGGACCGTCTGTCTCGGACCGTCTGTCTCAGACCGTCTGTCTCAGACCGTCTGCCTCAGACCGTCTGTCTCGGACCGTCTGTCTCAGACCGTCTGTCTCAGACCGTCTTTCGCAGACCGTCTGTCTCAGACCGTCTGTCTCAGAGCATCTGTCTCAGACCGTCTGTCTCAGACCGTCTGTCTCAGGCCGTCAGTCTCAGACCGTCTGTCTCAGACCGTCTGTCTCAGACCGTCTGTCTCAGACCGTCTGTCTCAGATAATCTGTCTCGGACCGTCTGTCTCGTACCGTCTGTCTCGGACCGTCTGTCTCGGACCGTCTGTCTCCGACTGTCCGTCTCGCACCGTCTCTCTCAGACCGCCTGTCTCAGACCGTCTGTCTCAGACCGTCTGTCTCAGACCGTCTGTCTCACACCGTCTGTCTCAGACCGTCTGCCTCAGACCGTCAGTCTCAGACCGTCTGTCTCGGACCGTCTGTCTCAGACCGTCTGTCTCAGACCGTCTGTCTCACACCGTCTGTCTCAGACCGTCTGTCTCAGACCGTCTGCCTCAGACCGTCAGTCTCAGACCGTCTGCCTCAGACCGTCTGTCTCGGACCGTCTGTCTCAGACCGCCTGTCTCAGACCGTCTGTCTCAGTCCGTATGTCTCAGATCCTCCGTCTCAGACCGTCTGTCTCAGAACGTCTCTCTCGTCCCGTCGGTCTCAGACCGTCTGTCTCAGACCAGCTGTCTCAGACCGTCTGTCTCAGACCGCCTTTCTCAGACCGTCTGTCTCAGACCGTCGGTCTCAGACCGTCTGTCTCAGACCAGCTGTCTCAGACCGTCTGTCTCAGACCGTCTGTCTCAGACCGTCTGTCTCACACCGTCTGTCTCGGACCGTCTGTCTCGGACCGCCTGTCTCTGCCCGTCTGTCTCTAACCGTCTGTCTCAGACCGTCTGTTTCATACGGTCTATCTCAGCCCGTCGGCATCAGACCGTCAGTCTCAGTCCGTATGTCTCAGATCCTCCGTCTCAGACCGTCTGTCTCAGACCGTCTGTCTCAGAACGTCTCTCTCGTCCCGTCGGTCTCAGACCGTCTGTCTCACACCAGCTGTCTCAGACCGTCTGTCTCAGACCGTCTGTCTCAGACCGTCTTTCTCAGACCGTCTGTCTCAGACCGTCGGTCTCAGACCGTCTGTCTCAGACCAGCTGTCTCAGATAATCTGTCTCGGACCGTCTGTCTCGTACCGTCTGTCTGGGACCGTCGGTCTCGGACCGTCTGTCTCGGACCGTCTGTCTCCGACTGTCCGTCTCACACCGTCTGTCTCGGACCGTCTGTCTCGGACCGCCTGTCTCTGCCCGTCTGTCTCTAACCGTCTGTCTCAGACCGTCTGTTTCATACGGTCTATCTCAGCCCGTCGGCATCAGACCGTCTGTCTCAGTCCGTATGTCTCAGATCCTCCGTCTCAGACCGTCTGTCTCAGACCGTCTGTCTCACACCGTCTGTCTCGGACCGTCTGTCTCGGACCGCCTGGCTCTGCCCGTCTGTCTCTAACCGTCTGTCTCAGACCGTCTGTTTCATACGGTCTATCTCAGCCCGTCGGCATCAGACCGTCTGTCTCAGTCCGTATGTCTCAGATCCTCCGTCTCAGACCGTCTGTCTCAGACCGTCTGTCTCAGAACGTCTCTCTCGTCCCGTCGGTCTCAGACCGTCTGTCTCAGACCAGCTGTCTCAGACCGTCTGTCTCAGACCGTCTGTCTCAGACCGTCTTTCTCGCACCGTCTGTCTCAGACCGTCTGTCTCGGACCGTCTGTCTCGGACCGTCTGTCTCGGACCGTCTGCCTCAGACCAGTTGTCTCAGACCGTCTGTCTCAGACCGTCTGTCTCAGACCGTCTGTCTCGGACCGTCTGTCTCGGACCGTCTGTCTCAGACCGTCTGTCTCAGACCGTCTGCCTCAGACCGTCTGTCTCGGACCGTCTGTCTCAGACCGTCTGTCTCAGACCGTCTTTCTCACACCGTCTGTCTCAGACCGTCTGTCTCAGAGCATCTGTCTCAGACCGTCTGTCTCAGACCGTCTGTCTCACGCTGTCAGTCTCAGACCGTCTGTCTCAGACCGTCTGTCTCAGACCGTCTGTCTCAGACCGTCTGTCTCAGACCGTCTGTCTCAGACCGTCTGTCTCAGACCGTCTGTCTCAGACCGTCTGTCTCAGACCGTCTGTCTCAGACCGTCTGTCTCAGATAATCTGTCTCGGACCGTCTGTCTCGTACCGTCTGTCTCCGACTGTCCGTCTCGGACCGTCTGTCTCAGACCGCCTGTCTCAGGCCGTCTGTCTAAGACCGTCTGTCTCAGACCGTCTGTCTCAGACCGTCTGTCTCAGACCGTCTGCCTCAGACCGTCAGTCTCAGACCGTCTGTCTCGGACCGTCTGTCTCAGACCGTCTGTCTCAGACCGTCTGTCTCAGACCGTCTGTCTCAGACCGTCTGTCTCAGACCGTCTGCCTCAGACCGTCTGTCTCGGACCGTCTGTCTCGTACCGTCTGTCTCGGACCGTCGGTCTCGGACCGTCTGTCTCGGACCGTCTGTCTCCGACTGTCCGTCTCGGACCGTCTGTCTCAGACCGCCTGTCTCAGACCGTCTGTCTCAGACCGTCTGTCTCGGACCGTCTGTCTCGGACCGTCTGTCTCGGACCGTCTGCCTCAGACCAGTTGTCTCAGACCGTCTGTCTCAGACCGTCTGTCTCAGACCGTCTGTCTCAGACCGTCTGTCTCGGACCGTCTGTCTCGGACCGTCTGTCTCAGACCGTCTGTCTCAGACCGTCTGCCTCAGACCGTCTGTCTCGGACCGTCTGTCTCAGACCGTCTGTCTCAGACCGTCTTTCGCAGACCGTCTGTCTCAGACCGTCTGTCTCAGAGCATCTGTCTCAGACCGTCTGTCTCAGACCGTCTGTCTCAGGCCGTCAGTCTCAGACCGTCTGTCTCAGACCGTCTGTCTCAGACCGTCTGTCTCAGACCGTCTGTCTCAGACCGTCTGTCTCAGATAATCTGTCTCGGACCGTCTGTCTCGTACCGTCTGTCTCGGACCGTCTGTCTCGGACCGTCTGTCTCCGACTGTCCGTCTCGGACCGTCTCTCTCAGACCGCCTGTCTCAGACCGTCGGTCTCAGACCGTCTGTCTCAGACCAGCTGTCTCAGACCGTCTGTCTCAGACCGTCTGTCTCAGACCGTCTTTCTCAGACCGTCTGTCTCAGACCGTCGGTCTCAGACCGTCTGTCTCAGACCAGCTGTCTCAGATAATCTGTCTCGGACCGTCTGTCTCGTACCGTCTGTCTGGGACCGTCGGTCTCGGACCGTCTGTCTCGGACCGTCTGTCTCCGACTGTCCGTCTCACACCGTCTGTCTCGGACCGTCTGTCTCGGACCGCCTGTCTCTGCCCGTCTGTCTCTAACCGTCTGTCTCAGACCGTCTGTTTCATACGGTCTATCTCAGCCCGTCGGCATCAGACCGTCTGTCTCAGACCGTCTGTCTCGGACCGTCTGTCTCGGACCGTCTGTCTCAGACCGTCTGTCTCAGACCGTCTGCCTCAGACCGTCTGTCTCGGACCGTCTGTCTCAGACCGTCTGTCTCAGACCGTCTTTCTCACACCGTCTGTCTCAGACCGTCTGTCTCAGAGCATCTGTCTCAGACCGTCTGTCTCAGACCGTCTGCCTCACGCCGTCAGTCTCAGACCGTCTGTCTCAGACCGTCTGTCTCAGACCGTCTGTCTCAGACCGTCTGTCTCAGACCGTCTGTCTCAGACCGTCTGTCTCAGACCGTCTGTCTCAGACCGTCTGTCTCAGACCGTCTGTCTCAGATAATCTGTCTCGGACCGTCTGTCTCGTACCGTCTGTCTCCGACTGTCCGTCTCGGACCGTCTGTCTCAGACCGCCTGTCTCAGACCGTCTGTCTCAGACCGTCTGTCTCAGACCGTCTGTCTCAGACCGTCTGTCTCAGACCGTCTGCCTCAGACCGTCAGTCTCAGACCGTCTGTCTCAGACCGTCTGTCTCGGACCGTCTGTCTCAGACCGTCTGTCTCAGACCGTCTGTCTCAGACCGTCTGTCTCAGACCGTCTGTCTCAGACCGTCTGCCTCAGACCGTCTGTCTCGGACTGTCTGTCTCGTACCGTCTGTCTCGGACCGTCGGTCTCGGACCGTCTGTCTCGGACCGTCTGTCTCGGACCGTCTGTCTCAGACCGTCTGTCTCAGACCGTCTGCCTCAGACCGTCTGTCTCGGACCGTCTGTCTCAGACCGTCTGTCTCAGACCGTCTGTCTCAGAACGTCTCTCTCGTCCCGTCGGTCTCAGACCGTCTGTCTCAGACCAGCTGTCTCAGACCGTCTGTCTCAGACCGTCTGTCTCAGACCGTCTTTCTCAGACCGTCTGTCTCAGACCGTCGGTCTCAGACCGTCTGTCTCAGACCAGCTGTCTCAGACCGTCTGTCTCAGACCGTCTGTCTCAGACCGTCTGTCTCGCACCGTCTGTCTCAGACCGTCGGTCTCAGACCGTCTGTCTCAGACCAGCTGTCTCAGACCGTCTGTCTCAGACCGTCTGTCTCAGACCGTCTGTCTCGCACCGTCTGTCTCAGACCGTCTGTCTCGGACCGTCTGTCTCGGACCGTCTGTCTCGGACCGTCTGCCTCAGACCAGTTGTCTCAGACCGTCTGTCTCAGACCGTCTGTCTCAGACCGTCTGTCTCGGACCGTCTGTCTCGGACCGTCTGTCTCAGACCGTCTGTCTCAGACCGTCTGCCTCAGACCGTCTGTCTCGGACCGTCTGTCTCAGACCGTCTGTCTCAGACCGTCTTTCTCACACCGTCTGTCTCAGACCGTCTGTCTCAGAGCATCTGTCTCAGACCGTCTGTCTCAGACCGTCTGTCTCACGCTGTCAGTCTCAGACCGTCTGTCTCAGACCGTCTGTCTCAGACCGTCTGTCTCAGACCGTCTGTCTCAGACCGTCTGTCTCAGACCGTCTGTCTCAGACCGTCTGTCTCAGACCGTCTGTCTCAGACCGTCTGTCTCAGATAATCTGTCTCGGACCGTCTGTCTCGTACCGTCTGTCTCCGACTGTCCGTCTCGGACCGTCTGTCTCAGACCGCCTGTCTCAGGCCGTCTGTCTAAGACCGTCTGTCTCAGACCGTCTGTCTCAGACCGTCTGTCTCAGACCGTCTGCCTCAGACCGTCAGTCTCAGACCGTCTGTCTCGGACCGTCTGTCTCAGACCGTCTGTCTCAGACCGTCTGTCTCAGACCGTCTGTCTCAGACCGTCTGTCTCAGACCGTCTGCCTCAGACCGTCTGTCTCGGACCGTCTGTCTCGTACCGTCTGTCTCGGACCGTCGGTCTCGGACCGTCTGTCTCGGACCGTCTGTCTCCGACTGTCCGTCTCGGACCGTCTGTCTCAGACCGCCTGTCTCAGACCGTCTGTCTCAGACCGTCTGTCTCGGACCGTCTGTCTCGGACCGTCTGTCTCGGACCGTCTGCCTCAGACCAGTTGTCTCAGACCGTCTGTCTCAGACCGTCTGTCTCAGACCGTCTGTCTCGGACCGTCTGTCTCGGACCGTCTGTCTCAGACCGTCTGTCTCAGACCGTCTGCCTCAGACCGTCTGTCTCGGACCGTCTGTCTCAGACCGTCTGTCTCAGACCGTCTTTCGCAGACCGTCTGTCTCAGACCGTCTGTCTCAGAGCATCTGTCTCAGACCGTCTGTCTCAGACCGTCTGTCTCAGGCCGTCAGTCTCAGACCGTCTGTCTCAGACCGTCTGTCTCAGACCGTCTGTCTCAGACCGTCTGTCTCAGACCGTCTGTCTCAGATAATCTGTCTCGGACCGTCTGTCTCGTACCGTCTGTCTCGGACCGTCTGTCTCGGACCGTCTGTCTCCGACTGTCCGTCTCGGACCGTCTCTCTCAGACCGCCTGTCTCAGACCGTCGGTCTCAGACCGTCTGTCTCAGACCAGCTGTCTCAGACCGTCTGTCTCAGACCGTCTGTCTCAGACCGTCTTTCTCAGACCGTCTGTCTCAGACCGTCGGTCTCAGACCGTCTGTCTCAGACCAGCTGTCTCAGATAATCTGTCTCGGACCGTCTGTCTCGTACCGTCTGTCTGGGACCGTCGGTCTCGGACCGTCTGTCTCGGACCGTCTGTCTCCGACTGTCCGTCTCACACCGTCTGTCTCGGACCGTCTGTCTCGGACCGCCTGTCTCTGCCCGTCTGTCTCTAACCGTCTGTCTCAGACCGTCTGTTTCATACGGTCTATCTCAGCCCGTCGGCATCAGACCGTCTGTCTCAGACCGTCTGTCTCGGACCGTCTGTCTCGGACCGTCTGTCTCAGACCGTCTGTCTCAGACCGTCTGCCTCAGACCGTCTGTCTCGGACCGTCTGTCTCAGACCGTCTGTCTCAGACCGTCTTTCTCACACCGTCTGTCTCAGACCGTCTGTCTCAGAGCATCTGTCTCAGACCGTCTGTCTCAGACCGTCTGCCTCACGCCGTCAGTCTCAGACCGTCTGTCTCAGACCGTCTGTCTCAGACCGTCTGTCTCAGACCGTCTGTCTCAGACCGTCTGTCTCAGACCGTCTGTCTCAGACCGTCTGTCTCAGACCGTCTGTCTCAGATAATCTGTCTCGGACCGTCTGTCTCGTACCGTCTGTCTCCGACTGTCCGTCTCGGACCGTCTGTCTCAGACCGCCTGTCTCAGACCGTCTGTCTCAGACCGTCTGTCTCAGACCGTCTGTCTCAGACCGTCTGTCTCAGACCGTCTGCCTCAGACCGTCAGTCTCAGACCGTCTGTCTCAGACCGTCTGTCTCGGACCGTCTGTCTCAGACCGTCTGTCTCAGACCGTCTGTCTCAGACCGTCTGTCTCAGACCGTCTGTCTCAGACCGTCTGCCTCAGACCGTCTGTCTCGGACTGTCTGTCTCGTACCGTCTGTCTCGGACCGTCGGTCTCGGACCGTCTGTCTCGGACCGTCTGTCTCCGACTGTCCGTCTCGGACCGTCTGTCTCAGACCGCCTGTCTCAGACCGTCTGTCTCAGACCGTCTGTCTCAGACCGTCTGTCTCAGACCGTCTGTCTCAGACCGTCTGCCTCAGACCGTCAGTCTCAGACCGTCTGTCTCGGACCGCCTGTCTCAGACCGTCTGTCTCGGACCGTCTGTCTCGGACCGTCTGTCTCAGACCGTCTGTCTCAGACCGTCTGCCTCAGACCGTCTGTCTCGGACCGTCTGTCTCAGACCGTCTGTCTCAGACCGTCTGTCTCAGAACGTCTCTCTCGTCCCGTCGGTCTCAGACCGTCTGTCTCAGACCAGCTGTCTCAGACCGTCTGTCTCAGACCGTCTGTCTCAGACCGTCTTTCTCAGACCGTCTGTCTCAGACCGTCGGTCTCAGACCGTCTGTCTCAGACCAGCTGTCTCAGACCGTCTGTCTCAGACCGTCTGTCTCAGACCGTCTGTCTCGCACCGTCTGTCTCAGACCGTCTGTCTCGGACCGTCTGTCTCGGACCGTCTGTCTCGGACCGTCTGCCTCAGACCAGTTGTCTCAGACCGTCTGTCTCAGACCGTCTGTCTCAGACCGTCTGTCTCGGACCGTCTGTCTCGGACCGTCTGTCTCAGACCGTCTGTCTCAGACCGTCTGCCTCAGACCGTCTGTCTCGGACCGTCTGTCTCAGACCGTCTGTCTCAGACCGTCTTTCTCACACCGTCTGTCTCAGACCGTCTGTCTCAGAGCATCTGTCTCAGACCGTCTGTCTCAGACCGTCTGTCTCACGCCGTCAGTCTCAGACCGTCTGTCTCAGACCGTCTGTCTCAGACCGTCTGTCTCAGACCGTCTGTCTCAGACCGTCTGTCTCAGACCGTCTGTCTCAGACCGTCTGTCTCAGACCGTCTGTCTCAGACCGTCTGTCTCAGACCGTCTGTCTCAGACCGTCTGTCTCAGATAATCTGTCTCGGACCGTCTGTCTCGTACCGTCTGTCTCCGACTGTCCGTCTCGGACCGTCTGTCTCAGACCGCCTGTCTCAGGCCGTCTGTCTAAGACCGTCTGTCTCAGACCGTCTGTCTCAGACCGTCTGTCTCAGACCGTCTGCCTCAGACCGTCAGTCTCAGACCGTCTGTCTCGGACCGTCTGTCTCAGACCGTCTGTCTCAGACCGTCTGTCTCAGACCGTCTGTCTCAGACCGTCTGTCTCAGACCGTCTGCCTCAGACCGTCTGTCTCGGACCGTCTGTCTCGTACCGTCTGTCTCGGACCGTCGGTCTCGGACCGTCTGTCTCGGACCGTCTGTCTCCGACTGTCCGTCTCGGACCGTCTGTCTCAGACCGCCTGTCTCAGACCGTCTGTCTCAGACCGTCTGTCTCGGACCGTCTGTCTCGGACCGTCTGTCTCGGACCGTCTGCCTCAGACCAGTTGTCTCAGACCGTCTGTCTCAGACCGTCTGTCTCAGACCGTCTGTCTCGGACCGTCTGTCTCGGACCGTCTGTCTCAGACCGTCTGTCTCAGACCGTCTGCCTCAGACCGTCTGTCTCGGACCGTCTGTCTCAGACCGTCTGTCTCAGACCGTCTGCCTCAGACCGTCTGTCTCGGACCGTCTGTCTCAGACCGTCTGTCTCAGACCGTCTGTCTCAGAACGTCTCTCTCGTCCCGTCGGTCTCAGACCGTCTGTCTCAGACCAGCTGTCTCAGACCGTCTGTCTCAGACCGTCTGTCTCAGACCGTCTTTCTCAGACCGTCTGTCTCAGACCGTCGGTCTCAGACCGTCTGTCTCAGACCAGCTGTCTCAGACCGTCTGTCTCAGACCGTCTGTCTCAGACCGTCTGTCTCGCACCGTCTGTCTCAGACCGTCGGTCTCAGACCGTCTGTCTCAGACCAGCTGTCTCAGACCGTCTGTCTCAGACCGTCTGTCTCAGACCGTCTGTCTCGCACCGTCTGTCTCAGACCGTCTGTCTCGGACCGTCTGTCTCGGACCGTCTGTCTCGGACCGTCTGCCTCAGACCAGTTGTCTCAGACCGTCTGTCTCAGACCGTCTGTCTCAGACCGTCTGTCTCGGACCGTCTGTCTCGGACCGTCTGTCTCAGACCGTCTGTCTCAGACCGTCTGCCTCAGACCGTCTGTCTCGGACCGTCTGTCTCAGACCGTCTGTCTCAGACCGTCTTTCTCACACCGTCTGTCTCAGACCGTCTGTCTCAGAGCATCTGTCTCAGACCGTCTGTCTCAGACCGTCTGTCTCACGCTGTCAGTCTCAGACCGTCTGTCTCAGACCGTCTGTCTCAGACCGTCTGTCTCAGACCGTCTGTCTCAGACCGTCTGTCTCAGACCGTCTGTCTCAGACCGTCTGTCTCAGACCGTCTGTCTCAGACCGTCTGTCTCAGATAATCTGTCTCGGACCGTCTGTCTCGTACCGTCTGTCTCCGACTGTCCGTCTCGGACCGTCTGTCTCAGACCGCCTGTCTCAGGCCGTCTGTCTAAGACCGTCTGTCTCAGACCGTCTGTCTCAGACCGTCTGTCTCAGACCGTCTGCCTCAGACCGTCAGTCTCAGACCGTCTGTCTCGGACCGTCTGTCTCAGACCGTCTGTCTCAGACCGTCTGTCTCAGACCGTCTGTCTCAGACCGTCTGTCTCAGACCGTCTGCCTCAGACCGTCTGTCTCGGACCGTCTGTCTCGTACCGTCTGTCTCGGACCGTCGGTCTCGGACCGTCTGTCTCGGACCGTCTGTCTCCGACTGTCCGTCTCGGACCGTCTGTCTCAGACCGCCTGTCTCAGACCGTCTGTCTCAGACCGTCTGTCTCGGACCGTCTGTCTCGGACCGTCTGTCTCGGACCGTCTGCCTCAGACCAGTTGTCTCAGACCGTCTGTCTCAGACCGTCTGTCTCAGACCGTCTGTCTCGGACCGTCTGTCTCGGACCGTCTGTCTCAGACCGTCTGTCTCAGACCGTCTGCCTCAGACCGTCTGTCTCGGACCGTCTGTCTCAGACCGTCTGTCTCAGACCGTCTTTCGCAGACCGTCTGTCTCAGACCGTCTGTCTCAGAGCATCTGTCTCAGACCGTCTGTCTCAGACCGTCTGTCTCAGGCCGTCAGTCTCAGACCGTCTGTCTCAGACCGTCTGTCTCAGACCGTCTGTCTCAGACCGTCTGTCTCAGACCGTCTGTCTCAGATAATCTGTCTCGGACCGTCTGTCTCGTACCGTCTGTCTCGGACCGTCTGTCTCGGACCGTCTGTCTCCGACTGTCCGTCTCGGACCGTCTCTCTCAGACCGCCTGTCTCAGACCGTCGGTCTCAGACCGTCTGTCTCAGACCAGCTGTCTCAGACCGTCTGTCTCAGACCGTCTGTCTCAGACCGTCTTTCTCAGACCGTCTGTCTCAGACCGTCGGTCTCAGACCGTCTGTCTCAGACCAGCTGTCTCAGATAATCTGTCTCGGACCGTCTGTCTCGTACCGTCTGTCTGGGACCGTCGGTCTCGGACCGTCTGTCTCGGACCGTCTGTCTCCGACTGTCCGTCTCACACCGTCTGTCTCGGACCGTCTGTCTCGGACCGCCTGTCTCTGCCCGTCTGTCTCTAACCGTCTGTCTCAGACCGTCTGTTTCATACGGTCTATCTCAGCCCGTCGGCATCAGACCGTCTGTCTCAGACCGTCTGTCTCGGACCGTCTGTCTCGGACCGTCTGTCTCAGACCGTCTGTCTCAGACCGTCTGCCTCAGACCGTCTGTCTCGGACCGTCTGTCTCAGACCGTCTGTCTCAGACCGTCTTTCTCACACCGTCTGTCTCAGACCGTCTGTCTCAGAGCATCTGTCTCAGACCGTCTGTCTCAGACCGTCTGCCTCACGCCGTCAGTCTCAGACCGTCTGTCTCAGACCGTCTGTCTCAGACCGTCTGTCTCAGACCGTCTGTCTCAGACCGTCTGTCTCAGACCGTCTGTCTCAGACCGTCTGTCTCAGACCGTCTGTCTCAGACCGTCTGTCTCAGATAATCTGTCTCGGACCGTCTGTCTCGTACCGTCTGTCTCCGACTGTCCGTCTCGGACCGTCTGTCTCAGACCGCCTGTCTCAGACCGTCTGTCTCAGACCGTCTGTCTCAGACCGTCTGTCTCAGACCGTCTGTCTCAGACCGTCTGCCTCAGACCGTCAGTCTCAGACCGTCTGTCTCAGACCGTCTGTCTCGGACCGTCTGTCTCAGACCGTCTGTCTCAGACCGTCTGTCTCAGACCGTCTGTCTCAGACCGTCTGTCTCAGACCGTCTGCCTCAGACCGTCTGTCTCGGACTGTCTGTCTCGTACCGTCTGTCTCGGACCGTCGGTCTCGGACCGTCTGTCTCGGACCGTCTGTCTCCGACTGTCCGTCTCGGACCGTCTGTCTCAGACCGCCTGTCTCAGACCGTCTGTCTCAGACCGTCTGTCTCAGACCGTCTGTCTCAGACCGTCTGTCTCAGACCGTCTGCCTCAGACCGTCAGTCTCAGACCGTCTGTCTCGGACCGCCTGTCTCAGACCGTCTGTCTCGGACCGTCTGTCTCGGACCGTCTGTCTCAGACCGTCTGTCTCAGACCGTCTGCCTCAGACCGTCTGTCTCGGACCGTCTGTCTCAGACCGTCTGTCTCAGACCGTCTGTCTCAGAACGTCTCTCTCGTCCCGTCGGTCTCAGACCGTCTGTCTCAGACCAGCTGTCTCAGACCGTCTGTCTCAGACCGTCTGTCTCAGACCGTCTTTCTCAGACCGTCTGTCTCAGACCGTCGGTCTCAGACCGTCTGTCTCAGACCAGCTGTCTCAGACCGTCTGTCTCAGACCGTCTGTCTCAGACCGTCTGTCTCGCACCGTCTGTCTCAGACCGTCTGTCTCGGACCGTCTGTCTCGGACCGTCTGTCTCGGACCGTCTGCCTCAGACCAGTTGTCTCAGACCGTCTGTCTCAGACCGTCTGTCTCAGACCGTCTGTCTCGGACCGTCTGTCTCGGACCGTCTGTCTCAGACCGTCTGTCTCAGACCGTCTGCCTCAGACCGTCTGTCTCGGACCGTCTGTCTCAGACCGTCTGTCTCAGACCGTCTTTCTCACACCGTCTGTCTCAGACCGTCTGTCTCAGAGCATCTGTCTCAGACCGTCTGTCTCAGACCGTCTGTCTCACGCCGTCAGTCTCAGACCGTCTGTCTCAGACCGTCTGTCTCAGACCGTCTGTCTCAGACCGTCTGTCTCAGACCGTCTGTCTCAGACCGTCTGTCTCAGACCGTCTGTCTCAGACCGTCTGTCTCAGACCGTCTGTCTCAGACCGTCTGTCTCAGATAATCTGTCTCGGACCGTCTGTCTCGTACCGTCTGTCTCCGACTGTCCGTCTCGGACCGTCTGTCTCAGACCGCCTGTCTCAGGCCGTCTGTCTAAGACCGTCTGTCTCAGACCGTCTGTCTCAGACCGTCTGTCTCAGACCGTCTGCCTCAGACCGTCAGTCTCAGACCGTCTGTCTCGGACCGTCTGTCTCAGACCGTCTGTCTCAGACCGTCTGTCTCAGACCGTCTGTCTCAGACCGTCTGTCTCAGACCGTCTGCCTCAGACCGTCTGTCTCGGACCGTCTGTCTCGTACCGTCTGTCTCGGACCGTCGGTCTCGGACCGTCTGTCTCGGACCGTCTGTCTCCGACTGTCCGTCTCGGACCGTCTGTCTCAGACCGCCTGTCTCAGACCGTCTGTCTCAGACCGTCTGTCTCGGACCGTCTGTCTCGGACCGTCTGTCTCGGACCGTCTGCCTCAGACCAGTTGTCTCAGACCGTCTGTCTCAGACCGTCTGTCTCAGACCGTCTGTCTCGGACCGTCTGTCTCGGACCGTCTGTCTCAGACCGTCTGTCTCAGACCGTCTGCCTCAGACCGTCTGTCTCGGACCGTCTGTCTCAGACCGTCTGTCTCAGACCGTCTTTCGCAGACCGTCTGTCTCAGACCGTCTGTCTCAGAGCATCTGTCTCAGACCGTCTGTCTCAGACCGTCTGTCTCAGGCCGTCAGTCTCAGACCGTCTGTCTCAGACCGTCTGTCTCAGACCGTCTGTCTCAGACCGTCTGTCTCAGACCGTCTGTCTCAGACCGTCTGTCTCAGATAATCTGTCTCGGACCGTCTGTCTCGTACCGTCTGTCTCGGACCGTCTGTCTCGGACCGTCTGTCTCCGACTGTCCGTCTCGGACCGTCTCTCTCAGACCGCCTGTCTCAGACCGTCGGTCTCAGACCGTCTGTCTCAGACCAGCTGTCTCAGACCGTCTGTCTCAGACCGTCTGTCTCAGACCGTCTTTCTCAGACCGTCTGTCTCAGACCGTCGGTCTCAGACCGTCTGTCTCAGACCAGCTGTCTCAGATAATCTGTCTCGGACCGTCTGTCTCGTACCGTCTGTCTGGGACCGTCGGTCTCGGACCGTCTGTCTCGGACCGTCTGTCTCCGACTGTCCGTCTCACACCGTCTGTCTCGGACCGTCTGTCTCGGACCGCCTGTCTCTGCCCGTCTGTCTCTAACCGTCTGTCTCAGACCGTCTGTTTCATACGGTCTATCTCAGCCCGTCGGCATCAGACCGTCTGTCTCAGACCGTCTGTCTCGGACCGTCTGTCTCGGACCGTCTGTCTCAGACCGTCTGTCTCAGACCGTCTGCCTCAGACCGTCTGTCTCGGACCGTCTGTCTCAGACCGTCTGTCTCAGACCGTCTTTCTCACACCGTCTGTCTCAGACCGTCTGTCTCAGAGCATCTGTCTCAGACCGTCTGTCTCAGACCGTCTGCCTCACGCCGTCAGTCTCAGACCGTCTGTCTCAGACCGTCTGTCTCAGACCGTCTGTCTCAGACCGTCTGTCTCAGACCGTCTGTCTCAGACCGTCTGTCTCAGACCGTCTGTCTCAGACCGTCTGTCTCAGACCGTCTGTCTCAGATAATCTGTCTCGGACCGTCTGTCTCGTACCGTCTGTCTCCGACTGTCCGTCTCGGACCGTCTGTCTCAGACCGCCTGTCTCAGACCGTCTGTCTCAGACCGTCTGTCTCAGACCGTCTGTCTCAGACCGTCTGTCTCAGACCGTCTGCCTCAGACCGTCAGTCTCAGACCGTCTGTCTCAGACCGTCTGTCTCGGACCGTCTGTCTCAGACCGTCTGTCTCAGACCGTCTGTCTCAGACCGTCTGTCTCAGACCGTCTGTCTCAGACCGTCTGCCTCAGACCGTCTGTCTCGGACCGTCTGTCTCGTACCGTCTGTCTCGGACCGTCGGTCTCGGACCGTCTGTCTCGGACCGTCTGTCTCCGACTGTCCGTCTCGGACCGTCTGTCTCAGACCGCCTGTCTCAGACCGTCTGTCTCAGACCGTCTGTCTCAGACCGTCTGTCTCAGACCGTCTGTCTCAGACCGTCTGCCTCAGACCGTCAGTCTCAGACCGTCTGTCTCGGACCGTCTGTCTCAGACCGTCTGTCTCAGACCGTCTGTCTCAGACCGTCTGTCTCAGACCGTCTGTCTCAGACCGTCTGCCTCAGACCGTCTGTCTCGGACCGTCTGTCTCGGACGGTCTGTCTCGGACCGTCTGTCTCGGAACGTCTGTCTCAGAGCGTCTGTCTAAGACCGTCTGTCTCAGACCGTCTGTCTCAGGCCGTCAGTCTCAGACCGTCTGTCTCAGACCGTCTGTCTCAGTCCATATGTCTGAGATCCTCCGTCTCAGACCGTCTGTCTCAGACCGTCTGTCTCAGAACGTCTCTCTCGTCCCGTCGGTCTCAGACCGTCTGTCTCAGACCAGCTGTCTCAGACCGTCTGACTCAGACCGCCTTTCTCAGACCGTCTGTCTCAGACCGTCGGTCTCAGACCGTCTGTCTCAGACCAGCTGTCTCAGACCGTCTGTCTCAGACCGTCTGTCTCAGACCGTCAGTCTCACACCGTCTGTCTCGGACCGTCTGTCTCGGACCGCCTGTCTCTGCCCGTCTGTCTCTAACCGTCTGTCTCAGACCGTCTGTTTCATACGGTCTATCTCAGCCCGTCGGCATCAGACCGTCTGTCTCAGTCCGTATGTCTCAGATCCTCCGTCTCAGACCGTCTGTCTCAGAACGTCTCTCACGTCCCGTCGGTCTCAGACCGTCTGTCTCAGACCAGCTGTCTCAGACCGTCTGTCTCAGACCGTCTGTCTCAGACCGTCTTTCTCAGACCGTCAGTCTCAGACCGTCGGTCTCAGACCGTCTGTCTCAGACCAGCTGTCTCAGACCGTCTGTCTCAGACCGTCTGTCTCAGACCGTCTGTCTCACACCGTCTGTCTCAGACCGTCTGTCTCGGACCGTCTGTCTCGGACCGTCTGTCTCGGACCGCCTGTCTCAAACCGTCTGTCTCAGGCCAGCTGTCTCAGACCGTCGGTCTCGGAGCGTCGGTCTCAGACCGTCTGCCTCAGGCCAGCTGTCTCAGACCGTCTGTCTCAGACCGTCTGTTTCATACCGTCTGTCTCAGACCGTCTGTCTCGGACCGTCTGTCTCGGACCGTCTGTCTCAGACCGTCTGTCTCAGACCGTCTGTCTCGGACCGTCTGTCTCTGCCCGTCTGTCTCACACCGTCTGTCTCAGACCGTCTGTCTCAGACCGTCTTTCTCAGATCGTCTGTCTCAGACCGTCTGTCTCACACCGTCTGTCTCAGACCGTCTGTCTCAGACCGTCTGTCTCGGACCGTCTGTCTCGGACCGTCTGTCTCGGACCGTCTGTTTCATACCGTCTGCCTCAGACCGTCTGTCTCGGACCGTCTGTCTCGGACGGTCTGTGTCAGACCGTCTGCCTCAGACCGTCTGTCTCAGACCGTCTGTCTCGGACCGTCTGTCTCGGACCGTCTGTCTCGCACCGTCTGTCTCGGACCGTCTGTCTCGGACCGTCTGTCTCGGACCGTCTGTCTCGGACCGTCTGTCTCGGACCGTCTGTCTCGGACCGTCTGTCTCGGACCGTCTCTCTCGGACCGTCTGTCTCGGACCGTCTGTCTCAGACCGTCTGTCTCAGACCGTCTGTCTCAGACCGTCTGTCTCAGACCGTCTGTCTCAGACCGTCTGCCTCAGACCGTCTGTCTCGGACCGTCTGTCTCGGACGGTCTGTCTCGGACCGTCTGTCTCAGACCGTCTGTCTCAGACCGTCTGTCTCAGTCCGTATGTCTCAGATCCTCCGTCTCAGACCGTCTGTCTCAGACCGTCTGTCTCAGAACGTCTCTCTCGTCCCGTCGGTCTCAGACCGTCTGTCTCAGACCAGCTGTCTCAGACCGTCTGTCTCAGACCGCCTTTCTCAGACCGTCTGTCTCAGACCGTCTGTTTCATACGGTCTATCTCAGCCCGTCGGCATCAGACCGTCTGTCTCAGTCCGTATGTCTCAGATCCTCCGTCTCAGACCGTCTGTCTCAGACCGTCTGTCTCAGAACGTCTCTCTCGTCCCGTCGGTCTCAGACCGTCTGTCTCAGACCAGCTGTCTCAGACCGTCTGTCTCAGACCGTCTGTCTCAGACCGTCTTTCTCAGACCGTCTGTCTCAGACCGTCGGTCTCAGACCGTCTGTCTCAGACCAGCTGTCTCAGATAATCTGTCTCGGACCGTCTGTCTCGTACCGTCTGTCTCGGACCGTCGGTCTCGGACCGTCTGTCTCGGACCGTCTGTCTCCGACTGTCCGTCTCACACCGTCTGTCTCGGACCGTCTGTCTCGGACCGACTGTCTCTGCCCGTCTGTCTCTAACCGTCTGTCTCAGACCGTCTGTTTCATACGGTCTATCTCAGCCCGTCGGCATCAGACCGTCTGTCTCAGTCCGTATGTCTCAGATCCTCCGTCTCAGACCGTCTGTCTCAGAACGTCTCTCTCGTCCCGTCGGTCTCAGACCGTCTGTCTCAGACCAGCTGTCTCAGACCGTCTGTCTCAGACCGTCTGTCTCAGACCGTCTTTCTCAGACCGTCTGTCTCAGACCGTCGGTCTCAGACCGTCTGTCTCAGACCAGCTGTCTCAGACCGTCTGTCTCAGACCGTCTGTCTCAGACCGTCTGTCTCACACCGTCTGTCTCAGACCGTCTGTCTCGGACCGTCTGTCTCGGACCGTCTGTCTCGGACCGTCTGCCTCAGACCAGTTGTCTCAGACCGCCTGTCTCAGACCGTCTGTCTCAGACCGTCTGTCTCAGACCGTCTGTCTCAGACCGTCTGTCTCAGACCGTCTGCCTCAGACCGTCTGTCTCGGACCGTCTGTCTCGGACGGTCTGTCTCGGACCGTCTGTCTCGGAACGTCTGTCTCAGAGCGTCTGTCTAAGACCGTCTGTCTCAGACCGTCTGTCTCAGGCCGTCAGTCTCAGACCGTCTGTCTCAGACCGTCTGTCTCAGTCCGTATGTCTCAAATCCTCCGTCTCAGACCGTCTGTCTCAGACCGTCTGTCTCAGACCGTCTGTCTCAGGCCGTCTGTCTCAGACCGTCTGTCTCAGACCGTCTGCCTCAGACCGTCTGTCTCGGACCGTCTGTCTCGGACGGTCTGTCTCGGACCGTCTGTCTCAGACCGTCTGTCTCAGACCGTCTGTCTCGGACCGTCTGTCTCGGACCGTCTGTCTCAGACCGTCTGTCTCAGACCGTCTGCCTCAGACCGTCTGTCTCGGACCGTCTGTCTCAGACCGTCTGTCTCAGACCGTCTTTCGCAGACCGTCTGTCTCAGACCGTCTGTCTCAGAGCGTCTGTCTCAGACCGTCTGTCTCAGACCGTCTGTCTCAGGCCGTCAGTCTCAGACCGTCTGTCTCAGACCGTCTGTCTCAGACCGTCTGTCTCAGACCGTCTGTCTCAGACCGTCTGTCTCAGACCGTCTGTCTCAGACCGTCTGTCTCAGATAATCTGTCTCGGACCGTCTGTCTCGTACCGTCTGTCTCGGACCGTCTGTCTCGGACCGTCTGTCTCCGACTGTCCGTCTCGGACCGTCTGTCTCAGACCGCCTGTCTCAGACCGTCTGTCTCAGACCGTCTGTCTCAGACCGTCTGTCTCAGACCGTCTGTCTCAGACCGTCTGTCTCAGACCGTCTGTCTCAGACCAGCTGTCTCAGACCGTCTGTCTCAGACCGCCTTTCTCAGACCGTCTGTCTCAGACCGTCGGTCTCAGACCGTCTGTCTCAGACCAGCTGTCTCAGACCGTCTGTCTCAGACCGTCTGTCTCACACCGTCTGTCTCGGACCGTCTGTCTCGGACCGCCTGTCTCTGCCCGTCTGTCTCTAACCGTCTGTCTCAGACCGTCTGTTTCATACGGTCTATCTCAGCCCGTCGGCATCAGACCGTCTGTCTCAGTCCGTATGTCTCAGATCCTCCGTCTCAGACCGTCTGTCTCAGACCGTCTGTCTCAGAACGTCTCTCTCGTCCCGTCGGTCTCAGACCGTCTGTCTCAGACCAGCTGTCTCAGACCGTCTGTCTCAGACCGTCTGTCTCAGACCGTCTTTCTCAGACCGTCTGTCTCAGACCGTCGGTCTCAGACCGTCTGTCTCAGACCAGCTGTCTCAGATAATCTGTCTCGGACCGTCTGTCTCGTACCGTCTGTCTCGGACCGTCGGTCTCGGACCGTCTGTCTCGGACCGTCTGTCTCCGACTGTCCGTCTCACACCGTCTGTCTCGGACCGTCTGTCTCGGACCGCCTGTCTCTGCCCGTCTGTCTCTAACCGTCTGTCTCAGACCGTCTGTTTCATACGGTCTATCTCAGCCCGTCGGCATCAGACCGTCTGTCTCAGACCGTCTGTCTCAGACCGTCTGTCTCAGACCGTCTGTCTCAGACCGTCTGTCTCAGACCGTCTGTCTCAGACCGTCTGTCTCAGATAATCTGTCTCGGACCGTCTGTCTCGTACCGTCTGTCTCGGACCGTCGGTCTCGGACCGTCTGTCTCGGACCGTCTGTCTCAGTCCGTATGTCTCAGATCCTCCGTCTCAGACCGTCTGTCTCAGACCGTCTGTCTCAGAACGTCTGTCTCGGACCGTCTGTCTCTGCCCGTCTGTCTCACACCGTCTGTCTCAGACCGTCTGTCTCAGACCGTCTTTCTCAGACCGTCTGTCTCAGACCGTCGGTCTCAGACCGTCTGTCTCACACCGTCTGTCTCAGACCGTCTGTCTCGGACCGTCTGTCTCGGACCGTCTGTTTCATACCGTCTGCCTCAGACCGTCTGTCTCGGACCGTCTGTCTCGGACGGTCTGTCTCGGACCGTCTGTCTCGGACTGTCTGTATCGGACCGTCTGTCTCGGACCGTCTGTCTCGGACCGTCTGTCTCAAAACGTCTCTCTCGTCCCGTCGGTCTCAGACCATCTGTCTCAGACCAGCTGTCTCAGACCGTCTGTCTCAGACCGTCTGTCTCAGACCGTCTTTCTCAGACCGTCTGTCTCAGACCGTCTGTCTCAGAGCGTCTGTCTCAGACCGTCAGTCTCAGACCGTCTGTCTCAGACCAGCTGTCTCAGACCGTCTGTTTCAGACCGTCTGTCTCAGACCGTCTGTCTCAGACCGTCTGTCTCAGACCGTCTGTTTCATACCGTCTGTCTCACACCGTCTGTCTCAAACCGTCTGTCTCAGGCCGTCTATCTCGTCCCGTCTATCTCGTCCCGTCTGTCTCAGACCGTCTGTCTCAGACCAGCTGTCTCAGACCGTCTGTCTCAGACCGTCTGCATCGGACAGTCTGTCTCAGACCGTCTGTCTCAGACCGTCTGTCTCAAACCGTCTGTCTCAGACCGTCTGTCTCAGATAATCTGTCTCGGACCGTCTGTCTCGTACCGTCTGTCTCGGACCGTCGGTCTCGGACCGTCTGTCTCGGACCGTCTGTCTCAGTCCGTATGTCTCAGATCCTCCGTCTCAGACCGTCTGTCTCAGACCGTCTGTCTCAGAACGTCTGTCTCGGACCGTCTGTCTCTGCCCGTCTGTCTCACACCGTCTGTCTCAGACCGTCTGTCTCAGACCGTCTTTCTCAGACCGTCTGTCTCAGACCGTCGGTCTCAGACCGTCTGTCTCACACCGTCTGTCTCAGACCGTCTGTCTCGGACCGTCTGTCTCGGACCGTCTGTTTCATACCGTCTGCCTCAGACCGTCTGTCTCGGACCGTCTGTCTCGGACGGTCTGTCTCGGACCGTCTGTCTCGGACTGTCTGTCTCGGACCGTCTGTCTCGGACCGTCTGTCTCGGACCGTCTGTCTCGGACCGTCTGTCTCAAAACGTCTCTCTCGTCCCGTCGGTCTCAGACCATCTGTCTCAGACCAGCTGTCTCAGACCGTCTGTCTCAGACCGTCTGTCTCAGACCGTCTTTCTCAGACCGTCTGTCTCAGACCGTCTGTCTCAGAGCGTCTGTCTCAGACCGTCAGTCTCAGACCGTCTGTCTCAGACCAGCTGTCTCAGACCGTCTGTTTCAGACCGTCTGTCTCAGACCGTCTGTCTCAGACCGTCTGTCTCAGACCGTCTGTTTCATACCGTCTGTCTCACACCGTCTGTCTCAAACCGTCTGTCTCAGGCCGTCTATCTCGTCCCGTCTATCTCGTCCCGTCTGTCTCAGACCGTCTGTCTCAGACCAGCTGTCTCAGACCGTCTGTCTCAGACCGTCTGCATCGGACCGTCTGTCTCGGACCGTCTGTCTCGGACCGTCTGTTTCATACCGTCTGCCTCAGACCGTCTGTCTCGGACCGTCTGTCTCGGACCAGCTGTCTCAGACCGTCTGTCTCAGACCGTCTGTATCGGACCGTCTGTCTCGGACCGTCTGTCTCAGACCGTCTGTCTCAGGCCGTCAGTCTCAGACCGTCTGTCTCAGACCGTCTGTCTCAGACCGTCTGTCTCAGACCGTCTGTCTCAGACCGTCTGTCTCAGACCGTCTGTCTCAGATAATCTGTCTCGGTCCGTCTGTCTCGTACCGTCTGTCTCGGACCGTCTGTCTCAGACCGTCTGTCTCAGACCGTCTGTCTCAGACCGTCTGTCTCAGATAATCTGTCTCGGTCCGTCTGTCTCGTACCGTCTGTCTCGGACCGTCTGTCTCGGACCGTCTGTCTCCGACTGTCCGTCTCGGACCGTCTGTCTCAGACCGCCTGTCTCCGACCGTCTGTCTCAGACCGTCTGTCTCAGACCGTCTGTCTCAGACCGTCTGTCTCAGACCGTCTGTCTCAGACCGTCTGTCTCAGACCGTCTGCCTCAGACCGTCAGTCTCAGACCGTCTGTCTCGGACCGTCTGTCTCAGACCGTCTGTCTCAGACCGTCTGTCTCAGACCGTCTGTCCCAGACCGTCTGTCTCAGACCGTCTGTCTCAGACCGTCTGCCTCAGACCGTCTGTCTCGGACCGTCTGTCTCGGACGGTCTGTCTCAGACCGTCTGTCTCACACCGTCTGTCTCAGACCGTCTGTCTCGGACCGTCTGTCTCGGACCGTCTGTCTCGGACCGTCTGCCTCAGACCAGTTGTCTCAGACCGTCTGTCTCAGACCGTCTGTCTCAGACCGTCTGTCTCAGACCGTCTGTCTCGGACCGTCTGTCTCGGACCGTCTGTCTCAGACCGTCTGTCTCAGACCGTCTGCCTCAGACCGTCTGTCTCGGACCGTCTGTCTCAGACCGTCTGTCTCAGTCCGTCTTTCTCAGACCGTCTGTCTCAGACCGTCTGTCTCAGAGCATCTGTCTCAGACCGTCTGTCTCAGACCGTCTGTCTCAGGCCGTCAGTCTCAGACCGTCTGTCTCAGACCGTCTGTCTCAGACCGTCTGTCTCAGACCGTCTGTCTCTGACCGTCTGTCTCAGACCGTCTGTCTCAGACCGTCTGTCTCAGATAATCTGTCTCGGACCGTCTGTCTCGTACCGTCTGTCTCGGACCGTCGGTCTCGGACCGTCTGTCTCAGTCCGTATGTCTCAGATCCTCCGTCTCAGACCGTCTGTCTCAGACCGTCTGTCTCAGAACGTCTCTCTCGTCCCGTCGGTCTCAGACCGTCTGTCTCAGACCAGCTGTCTCAGACCGTCTGTCTCAGACCGTCTGTCTCAGACCGTCTTTCTCAGACCGTCTGTCTCAGACCGTCGGTCTCAGACCGTCTGTCTCAGACCAGCTGTCTCAGATAATCTGTCTCGGACCGTCTGTCTCGTACCGTCTGTCTCGGACCGTCGGTCTCGGACCGTCTGTCTCGGACCGTCTGTCTCCGACTGTCCGTCTCACACCGTCTGTCTCGGACCGTCTGTCTCGGACCGCCTGTCTCTGCCCGTCTGTCTCTAACCGTCTGTCTCAGACCGTCTGTTTCATACGGTCTATATCAGCCCGTCGGCATCAGACCGTCTGTCTCAGTCCGTATGTCTCAGATCCTCCGTCTCAGACCGTCTGTCTCAGACCGTCTGTCTCACACCGTCTGTCTCGGACCGTCTGTCTCGGACCGCCTGTCTCTGCCCGTCTGTCTCTAACCGTCTGTCTCAGACCGTCTGTTTCATACGGTCTATCTCAGCCCGTCGGCATCAGACCGTCTGTCTCAGTCCGTATGTCTCAGATCCTCCGTCTCAGACCGTCTGTCTCAGACCGTCTGTCTCAGAACGTCTCACTCGTCCCGTCGGTCTCAGACCGTCTGTCTCAGACCAGCTGTCTCAGACCGTCTGTCTCAGACCGTCTGTCTCAGACCGTCTTTCTCAGACCGTCTGTGTCAGACCGTCGGTCTCAGACCGTCTGTCTCAGACCAGCTGTCTCAGACCGTCTGTCTCAGACCGTCTGTCTCAGACCGTCTGTCTCACACCGTCTGTCTCAGACCGTCTGTCTCGGACCGTCTGTCTCGGACCGTCTGTCTCGGACCGTCTGCCTCAGACCAGTTGTCTCAGACCGTCTGTCTCAGACTGTCTGTCTCAGACCGTCTGTCTCGGACCGTCTGTCTCGGACCGTCTGTCTCAGACCGTCTGTCTCAGACCGTCTGCCTCAGGCCGTCAGTCTCAGACCGTCTGTCTCAGACCGTCTGTCTCAGACCGTCTGTCTCAGACCGTCTGTCTCAGACCGTCTGTCTCAGACCGTCTGTCTCAGACCGTCTGTCTCAGACCGTCTGTCTCAGATAATCTGTCTCGGACCGTCTGTCTCGTACCGTCTGTCTCGGACCGTCGGTCTCGGACCGTCTGTCTCGGACCGTCTGTCTCCGACTGTCCGTCTCGGACCGTCTGTCTCAGACCGCCTGTCTCAGACCGTCTGTCTCAGACCGTCTGTCTCAGACCGTCTGTCTCAGACCGTCTGTCTCAGAGCATCTGTCTCAGACCGTCTGCCTCAGACCGTCAGTCTCAGACCGTCTGTCTCGGACCGTCTGTCTCAGACCGTCTGTCTCAGACCGTCTGTCTCAGACCGTCTGTCTCAGACCGTCTGCCTCAGACCGTCAGTCTCAGACCGTCTGTCTCGGACCGTCTGTCTCAGACCGTCTGTCTCAGACCGTCTGTCTCAGACCGTCTGCCTCAGACCGTCAGTCTCAGACCGTCTGTCTCGGACCGTCGGTCTCAGACCGTCTGTCTCAGACCGTCTGTCTCAGACCGTCTGTCCCAGACCGTCTGTCTCAGACCGTCTGTCTCAGACCGTCTGCCTCAGACCGTCTGTCTCGGACCGTCTGTCTCGGACGGTCTGTCTCGGACCGTCTGTCTCAGACCGCCTGTCTCAGACCGTCTGTCTCAGTCCGTATGTCTCAGATCCTCCGTTTCAGACCGTCTGTCTCAGACCGTCTGTCTCAGAACGTCTCTCTCGTCCCGTCGGTCTCAGACCGTCTGTCTCAGACCAGCTGTCTCAGACCGTCTGTCTCAGACCGCCTTTCTCAGACCGTCTGTCTCAGACCGTCGGCATCAGACCGTCTGTCTCAGTCCGTATGTCTCAGATCCTCCGTCTCAGACCGTCTGTCTCAGACCGTCTGTCTCACACCGTCTGTCTCGGACCGTCTGTCTCGGACCGCCTGTCTCTGCCCGTCTGTCTCTAACCGTCTGTCTCAGACCGTCTGTTTCATACGGTCTATCTCAGCCCGTCGGCATCAGACCGTCTGTCTCAGTCCGTATGTCTCAGATCCTCCGTCTCAGACCGTCTGTCTCAGACCGTCTGTCTCAGAACGTCTCTCTCGTCCCGTCGGTCTCAGACCGTCTGTCTCAGACCAGCTGTCTCAGACCGTCTGTCTCAGACCGTCTGTCTCAGACCGTCTTTCTCAGACCGTCTATCTCAGACCGTCGGTCTCAGACCGTCTGTCTCAGACCAGCTGTCTCAGACCGTCTGTCTCAGACCGTCTGTCTCAGACCGTCTGTCTCACACCGTCTGTCTCAGACCGTCTGTCTCGGACCGTCTGTCTCGGACCGTCTGTCTCGGACCGTCTGCCTCAGACCAGTTGTCTCAGACCGTCTGTCTCAGACTGTCTGTCTCAGACCGTCTGTCTCGGACCGTCTGTCTCGGACCGTCTGTCTCAGACCGTCTGTCTCAGACCGTCTGCCTCAGGCCGTCAGTCTCAGACCGTCTGTCTCAGACCGTCTGTCTCAGACCGTCTGTCTCAGACCGTCTGTCTCAGACCGTCTGTCTCAGACCGTCTGTCTCAGACCGTCTGTCTCAGACCGTCTGTCTCAGACCGTCTGTCTCAGACCGTCTGTCTCAGACCGTCTGTCTCAGATAATCTGTCTCGGACCGTCTGTCTCGTACCGTCTGTCTCGGACCGTCGGTCTCGGACCGTCTGTCTCGGACAGTCTGTCTCCGACTGTCCGTCTCGGACCGTCTGTCTCAGACCGCCTGTCTCAGACCGTCTGTCTCAGACCGTCTGTCTCAGACCGTCTGTCTCAGACCGTCTGTCTCAGAGCATCTGTCTCAGACCGTCTGTCTCAGACCGTCTGTCTCAGGCCGTCAGTCTCAGACCGTCTGTCTCAGACCGTCTGTCTCAGACCGTCTGTCTCAGACCGTCTGTCTCAGACCGTCTGTCTCAGACCGTCTGTCTCAGATAATCTGTCTCGGACCGTCTGTCTCGTACCGTCTGTCTCGGGCCGTCGGTCTCGGACCGTCTGTCTCGGACCGTCTGTCTCCGACTGTCCGTCTCGGACCGTCTGTCTCAGACCGCCTGTCTCAGACCGTCTGTCTCAGACCGTCTGTCTCAGACCGTCTGTCTCAGACCGTCTGTCTCGGACCGTCTGTCTCGGAACGTCTGTCTCAGAGCGTCTGTCTAAGACCGTCTGTCTCAGACCGTCTGTCTCAGGCCGTCAGTCTCAGACCGTCTGTCTCAGACCGTCTGTCTCAGTCCGTATGTCTCAGATCCTCCGTCTCAGACCGTCTGTCTCAGACCGTCTGTCTCAGAACGTCTCTCTCGTCCCGTCGGTCTCAGACCGTCTGTCTCAGACCAGCTGTCTCAGACCGTCTGTCTCAGACCGCCTTTCTCAGACCGTCTGTCTCAGACCGTCGGTCTCAGACCGTCTGTCTCAGACCAGCTGTCTCAGACCGTCTGTCTCAGACCGTCTGTCTCAGACCGCCTGTCTCAGACCGTCTGTCTCAGACCGTCTGTCTCAGATAATCTGTCTCGGACCGTCTGTCTCGTACCGTCTGTCTCGGACCGTCGGTCTCGGACCGTCTGTCTCGGACCGTCTGTCTCCGACTGTCCGTCTCGGACCGTCTGTCTCAGACCGCCTGTCTCAGACCGTCTGTCTCAGACCGTCTGTCTCAGACCGTCTGTCTCAGACCGTCTGTCTCAGACCGTCTGCCTCAGACCGTCAGTCTCAGACCGTCTGTCTCGGACCGTCTGTCTCAGACCGTCTGTCTCAGACCGTCTGTCTCAGACCGTCTGTCTCAGACCGTCTGCCTCAGACCGTCTGTCTCGGACCGTCTGTCTCGGACGGTCTGTCTCGGACCGTCTGTCTCGGAACGTCTGTCTCAGAGCGTCTGTCTAAGACCGTCTGTCTCAGACCGTCTGTCTCAGGCCGTCAGTCTCAGACCGTCTGTCTCAGACCGTCTGTCTCAGTCCGTATGTCTCAGATCCTCCGTCTCAGACCGTCTGTCTCAGACCAGCTGTCTCAGACCGTCTGTCTCAGACCGTATGTCTCAGATCCTCCGTCTCAGACCGTCTGTCTCAGACCGTCTGTCTCAGAACGTCTCTCTCGTCCCGTCGGTCTCAGACCGCCTGTCTCAGACCAGCTGTCTCAGACCGTCTGTCTCAGACCGTCAGTCTCAGACCGTCTGTCTCAGACCATCTGTCTCAGACCGTCTGTCTCAGACCGTCTGTCTCAGACCGTCTGCCTCAGACCGTCTGTTTCATACCGTCTGCCTCAGACCGTCTGTCTCGGACCGTCTGTCTCGGACGGTCTGCCTCAGACCGTCTGTCTCAGAACGTCTCTCTCGTCCCGTCGGTCTCAGACCGTCTGTCTCAGACCAGCTGTCTCAGACCGTCTGTCTCAGACCGTCTGTTTCATACGGTCTATCTCAGCCCGTCGGCATCAGACCGTCTGTCTCAGTCCGTATGTCTCAGATCCTCTGTCTCGGACCGTCTGTCTCGGACCGTCTGTCTCGGACCGTCTGTCTCGGACCGTCTGTCTCGGACCGTCGGTCTCGGATAATCTGTCTCGGACCGTCTGTCTCGTACCGTCTGTCTCGGACCGTCGGTCTCGGACCGTCTGTCTCGGACAGTCTGTCTCCGACTGTCCGTCTCGGACCGTCTGTCTCAGACCGCCTGTCTCAGACCGTCTGTCTCAGACCGTCTGTCTCAGACCGTCTGTCTCAGACCGTCTGTCTCAGAGCATCTGTCTCAGACCGTCTGTCTCAGACCGTCTGTCTCAGGCCGTCAGTCTCAGACCGTCTGTCTCAGACCGTCTGTCTCAGACCGTCTGTCTCAGACCGTCTGTCTCAGACCGTCTGTCTCAGACCGTCTGTCTCAGATAATCTGTCTCGGACCGTCTGTCTCGTACCGTCTGTCTCGGGCCGTCGGTCTCGGACCGTCTGTCTCGGACCGTCTGTCTCCGACTGTCCGTCTCGGACCGTCTGTCTCAGACCGCCTGTCTCAGACCGTCTGTCTCAGACCGTCTGTCTCAGACCGTCTGTCTCAGACCGTCTGTCTCGGACCGTCTGTCTCGGAACGTCTGTCTCAGAGCGTCTGTCTAAGACCGTCTGTCTCAGACCGTCTGTCTCAGGCCGTCAGTCTCAGACCGTCTGTCTCAGACCGTCTGTCTCAGTCCGTATGTCTCAGATCCTCCGTCTCAGACCGTCTGTCTCAGACCGTCTGTCTCAGAACGTCTCTCTCGTCCCGTCGGTCTCAGACCGTCTGTCTCAGACCAGCTGTCTCAGACCGTCTGTCTCAGACCGCCTTTCTCAGACCGTCTGTCTCAGACCGTCGGTCTCAGACCGTCTGTCTCAGACCAGCTGTCTCAGACCGTCTGTCTCAGACCGTCTGTCTCAGACCGCCTGTCTCAGACCGTCTGTCTCAGACCGTCTGTCTCAGATAATCTGTCTCGGACCGTCTGTCTCGTACCGTCTGTCTCGGACCGTCGGTCTCGGACCGTCTGTCTCGGACCGTCTGTCTCCGACTGTCCGTCTCGGACCGTCTGTCTCAGACCGCCTGTCTCAGACCGTCTGTCTCAGACCGTCTGTCTCAGACCGTCTGTCTCAGACCGTCTGTCTCAGACCGTCTGCCTCAGACCGTCAGTCTCAGACCGTCTGTCTCGGACCGTCTGTCTCAGACCGTCTGTCTCAGACCGTCTGTCTCAGACCGTCTGTCTCAGACCGTCTGCCTCAGACCGTCTGTCTCGGACCGTCTGTCTCGGACGGTCTGTCTCGGACCGTCTGTCTCGGAACGTCTGTCTCAGAGCGTCTGTCTAAGACCGTCTGTCTCAGACCGTCTGTCTCAGGCCGTCAGTCTCAGACCGTCTGTCTCAGACCGTCTGTCTCAGTCCGTATGTCTCAGATCCTCCGTCTCAGACCGTCTGTCTCAGACCAGCTGTCTCAGACCGTCTGTCTCAGACCGTATGTCTCAGATCCTCCGTCTCAGACCGTCTGTCTCAGACCGTCTGTCTCAGAACGTCTCTCTCGTCCCGTCGGTCTCAGACCGTCTGTCTCAGACCAGCTGTCTCAGACCGTCTGTCTCAGACCGCCTTTCTCAGACCGTCTGTCTCAGACCGTCGGTCTCAGACCGTCTGTCTCAGACCAGCTGTCTCAGACCGTCTGTCTCAGACCGTCTGTCTCAGACCGTCTGTCTCACACCGTCTGTCTCGGACCGTCTGTCTCGGACCGCCTGTCTCTGCCCGTCTGTCTCTAACCGTCTGTCTCGGACCGTCTGTCTCGGACCGTCTGTCTCCGACTGTCCGTCTCGGACCGTCTGTCTCAGACCGCCTGTCTCCGACCGTCTGTCTCAGACCGTCTGTCTCAGACCGTCTGTCTCAGACCGTCTGTTTCATACGGTCTATCTCAGCCCGTCGGCATCAGATCGTCTGTCTCAGTCCGTATGTCTCAGATCCTCCGTCTCAGACCGTCTGTCTCAGACCGTCTGTCTCAGAACGTCTCTCTCGTCCCGTCGGTCTCAGACCGTCTGTCTCAGACCAGCTGTCTCAGACCGTCTGTCTCAGACCGTCTGTCTCAGACCGTCTGTCTCACACCGTCTGTCTCAGACCGTCTGTCTCGGACCGTCTGTCTCGGACCGTCTGTCTCGGACCGTCTGCCTCAGACCAGTTGTCTCAGACCGTCTGTCTCAGACCGTCTGTCTCAGACCGTCTGTCTCAGACCGCCTGTCTCAGACCGTCTGTCTCAGACCGTCTGTCTCAGACCATCTGTCTCAGACCGTCTGTCTCAGACCATCTGCCTCAGACCGTCAGTCTCAGACCGTCTGTCTCGGACCGTCTGTCTCAGACCGTCTATCTCAGACCGTCTGTCTCAGACCGTCTGTCTCAGACCGTCTGTCTCAGACCGTCTGCCTCAGACCGTCTGTCTCGGACCGTCTGTCTCGGACGGTCTGTCTCGGACCGTCTGTCTCGGAACGTCTGTCTCAGAGCGTCTGTCTAAGACCGTCTGTCTCAGACCGTCTGTCTCAGGCCGTCAGTCTCAGACCGTCTGTCTCAGACCGTCTGTTTCATACGGTCTATCTCAGCCCGTCGGCATCAGACCGTCTGTCTCAGTCCGTATGTCTCAGATCCTCTGTCTCGGACCGTCTGTCTCGGACCGTCTGTGTCGGACCGTCTGTCCCGGACCGTCTGTCTCAGAACGTCTATCTCGTCCCGTCGGTCTCGGACCGTCTGTCTCAGACCAGCTGTCTCAGACCGTCTGTCTCAGACCGTCTGTTTCATACCGTCTGCCTCAGACCGTCTGTCTCGGACCGTCTGTCTCAGACCGTCTGCCTCAGACCGTCTGTCTCAGCCCGTCTGTCTCAGAACGTCTCTCTCGTCCCGTCGGTCTCAGACCGCCTGTCTCAGACCAGCTGTCTCAGACCGTCTGTCTCAGACCGTCAGTCTCAGACCGTCTGTCTCAGACCATCTGTCTCAGACCGTCTGTCTCAGACCGTCTGTCTCAGACCGTCTGCCTCAGACCGTCTGTTTCATACCGTCTGCCTCAGACCGTCTGTCTCGGACCGTCTGTCTCGGACGGTCTGCCTCAGACCGTCTGTCTCAGAACGTCTCTCTCGTCCCGTCGGTCTCAGACCGTCTGTCTCAGACCAGCTGTCTCAGACCGTCTGTCTCAGACCGTCTGTTTCATACGGTCTATCTCAGCCCGTCGGCATCAGACCGTCTGTCTCAGTCCGTATGTCTCAGATCCTCTGTCTCGGACCGTCTGTCTCGGACCGTCTGTCTCGGACCGTCTGTCTCGGACCGTCTGTCTCGGACCGTCGGTCTCGGACCGTCGGTCTCGGACCGTCTGTCTCGGACCGTCTGTCTCCGACTGTCTGTCTCGGACCGTCTGTCTCAGACCGCCTGTCTCAGACCGTCTGTCTCAGACCGTCTGTCTCAGACCGTCTGTCTCAGACCGTCTGTCTCAGACCGTCTGCCTCAGACCGTCAGTCTCAGACCGTCTGTCGCAGACCGTCTGTCTCAGACCGTCTGTCTCAGACCGTCTATCTCTGCCCGTCTGTCTCTAACCGTCTGTCTCAGACCGTCTGTTTCATACGGTCTATCTCAGCCCGTCGGCATCAGACCGTCTGTCTCAGTCCGTATGTCTCAGATCCTCTGTCTCGGACCGTCTGTCTCGGACCGTCTGTCTCGGACCGTCTGTCTCGGACCATCTATCTCGGACCGTCGGTCTCGGACCGTCTGTCGCAGACCGTCTGTCTCGGACCGTCTGTCTCGGACCGTCTGTCTCGGACCGTCTATCTCGGACCGTCGGTCTCGGACCGTCTGTCGCAGACCGTCTGTCTCAGACCGTCTGCCTCAGACCGTCTGTCTCAGCCCGTCTGTCTCAGAACGTCTCTCTCGTCCCGTCGGTCTCGGACCGTCTGTCTCGGACCGTCTGTCTCGGACGGTCTGTCTCTGCCCGTCTGTCTCTAACCGTCTGTCTCAGACCGACTGTTTCATACGGTCTATCTCAGCCCGTCGGCATCAGACCGTCTGTCTCCGACTGTCCGTCTCGGACCGTCTGTCTCAGACCGCCTGTCTCAGACCGTCTGTCTCAGACCGTCTGTCTCAGACCGTCTGTCTCAGACCGTCTGTCTCAGAGCATCTGTCTCAGACCGTCTGTCTCAGACCGTCTGTCTCAGGCCGTCAGTCTCAGACCGTCTGTCTCAGACCGTCTGTCTCAGACCGTCTGTCTCAGACCGTCTGTCTCAGACCGTCTGTCTCAGATAATCTGTCTCGGACCGTCTGTCTCGTACCGTCTGTCTCGGACCGTCGGTCTCGGACCGTCTGTCTCGGACCGTCTGTCTCCGACTGTCCGTCTCGGACCGTCTGTCTCAGACCGCCTGTCTCAGACCGTCTGTCTCAGACCGTCTGTCTCAGACCGTCTGTCTCAGACCGTCTGTCTCAGACCGTCTGCCTCAGACCGTCAGTCTCCGACCGTCTGTCTCGGACCGTCTGTCTCAGACCGTCTGTCTCAGACCGTCTGTCTCAGACCGTCTGTCTCAGACCGTCTGCCTCAGACCGTCAGTCTCAGACCGTCTGTCTCGGACCGTCTGTCTCAGACCGTCTGTCTCGGACCGTCTGTCTCGGAACGTCTGTCTCAGAGCGTCTGTCTAAGACCGTCTGTCTCAGACCGTCTGTCTCAGGCCGTCAGTCTCAGACCGTCTGTCTCAGACCGTCTGTCTCAGTCCGTATGTCTCAGATCCTCCGTCTCAGACCGTCTGTCTCAGACCGTCTGTCTCAGAACGTCTCTCTCGTCCCGTCGGTCTCAGACCGTCTGTCTCAGACCGTCTGCCTCAGACCGTCTGTCTCGGACCGTCTGTCTCGGACGGTCTGTCTCGGACCGTCTGTCTCGGAACGTCTGTCTCAGAGCGTCTGTCTAAGACCGTCTGTCTCAGACCGTCTGTCTCAGGCCGTCAGTCTCAGACCGTCTGTCTCAGACCGTCTGTCTCAGTCCGTATGTCTCAGATCCTCCGTCTCAGACCGTCTGTCTCAGACCGTCTGTCTCAGACCGTCTGTCTCAGACCGTCTGTCTCAGAACGTCTGTCTCAGACCGTCTGTCTCAGAACGTCTCTCTCGTCCCGTCGGTCTCAGACCGTCTGTCTCAGACCAGCTGTCTCAGACCGTCTGTCTCAGACCGCCTTTCTCAGACCGTCTGTCTCAGACCGTCGGTCTCAGACCGTCTGTCTCAGACCAGCTGTCTCAGACCGTCTGTCTCAGATCCTCCGTCTCAGACCGTCTGTCTCAGACCGTCTGTCTCACACCGTCTGTCTCGGACCGTCTGTCTCGGACCGCCTGTCTCTGCCCGTCTGTCTCTAACCGTCTGTCTCGGACCGTCTGTCTCAGACCGCCTGTCTCAGACCGTCTGTCTCAGACCGTCTGTCTCAGACCGTCTGTCTCAGACCGTCTGTCTCAGACCGTCTGTCTCAGATAATCTGTCTCGGACCGTCTGTCTCGTACCGTCTGTCTCGGACCGTCGGTCTCGGACCGTCTGTCTCGGACCGTCTGTCTCCGACTGTCCGTCTCGGACCGTCTGTCTCAGACCGCCTGTCTCAGACCGTCTGTCTCAGACCGTCTGTTTCATACGGTCTATCTCAGCCCGTCGGCATCAGACCGTCTGTCTCAGTCCGTATGTCTCAGATCCTCTGTCTCGGACCGTCTGTCTCGGACCGTCTGTCTCGGACCGTCTGTCTCGGACCGTCTGTCTCGGACCGTCGGTCTCGGACCGTCTGTCTCGGACCGTCTGTCTCCGACTGTATGTCTCGGACCGTCTGTCTCAGACCGCCTGTCTCAGACCGTCTGTCTCAGACCGTCTGTCTCAGACCGTCTGTCTCAGACCGTCTGCCTCAGACCGTCTGTCCCAGACCGTCTATCTCGTCCCGTCTGTCGCAGACCGTCTGTCTCAGACCGTCTATCTCAGACCAGCTGTCTCAGACCGTCAGTCTCAGACCCTCTGTCTCAGACCGTCTGTCTCAGACCGTCTGTCTTAGACCGTCTGTCTGAGGCCGTCTGTTTCATTCCGTCGGTCTCAGACCGTCTGTCTCAGACCGTCTACCTCTGCCCGCCTGTCTCAGACCGTCTGTCTCAGACCGTCTGTCTCAGACCGTCTGTCTCAGACCGTCTGTCTCAGACCGTCTCTCTCAGACCGTCTGTCTCAGACCGTCTGTCTCAGACCGTCTGCCTCAGACCGTCAGTCTCAGACCGTCTGTCGCAGACCGTCTGTCTCAGACCGTCTGTCTCAGACCGTCTGTCTCAGACCGTCTGTCTCAGACCGTCTGTCTCACACCGTCTGTCTCAGACCGTCTGTCTCGGACCGTCTGTCTCGGACCGTCTGTCTCGGACCGTCTGTCTCGGACCGTCTGTCTCGGAGCGTCTGTTTCATACCGTCTGCCTCAGACCGTCTGTCTCGGACCGTCTGTCTCAGACCGTCTGTCTCAGGCCGTCTGCCTCAGACCGTCTGTCCCAGACCGTCTATCTCGTCCCGTCTGTCTCGTCCCGTCGGTCTCAGACCGTCTGTCTCAGACCAGCTGTCTCAGCCCGTCGGCATCAGACCGTCTGTCTCAGTCCGTATGTCTCAGATCAGCTGTCTCAGACCGTCTATCTCGTCCCCTCTGTCTCAGAACGTCTATCTCGTCCCGTCGGTCTCAGACCGTCTGTCTCAGACCGTCTGTCTCAGAACGCCTGTCACAGACCGTCTGTCTCAGGCCGTCTGACTCTGACCGTCTGTCCCAGACCGTCTATCTCGTCCCGTCTGTCTCGTCCCGTCGGTCTCAGACCGTCTATCTCAGACCAGCTGTCTCAGACCGTCTGTCTTAGACCCTCTGTCTCAGACCGTCTGTCTCAGACCGTCTGTCTTAGACCGTCTGTCTGAGGCCGTCTGTTTCATTCCGTCGGTCTCAGACCGTCTGTCTCAGACCGTCTACCTCTGCCCGTCTGTCTCTAACCGTCTGTCTCAACCGTCTGTGTCATACGGTCTATCTCAGCCCGTCGGCATCAGACCGTCTGTCTCAGTCCGTATGTCTCAGACCAGCTGTCTCAGACCGTCTATCTCGTCCCGTCTGTCTCAGACCGTCTGTCTCAGAACGTCTATCTCGTCCCGTCGGTCTCAGACCGTCTGTCTCACACCGTCTGTCTCGGACCGTCTGTCTCGGACCGCCTGTCTCTGCCCGTCTGTCTCTAACCGTCTGTCTCAGACCGTCTGTTTCATACGGTCTATCTCAGCCCGTCGGCATCAGACCGTCTGTCTCAGTCCGTATGTCTCAGATCCTCCGTCTCAGACCGTCTGTCTCAGACCGTCTGTCTCAGAACGTCTCTCTCGTCCCGTCGGTCTCAGACCGTCTGTCTCAGACCAGCTGTCTCAGACCGTCTGTCTCAGACCGTCTGTCTCAGACCGTCTTTCTCAGACCGTCTGTCTCAGACCGTCGGTCTCAGACCAGCTGTCTCAGACCGTCTGTCTCAGACCGTCTGTCTCAGACCGGCTGTCTCACACCGTCTGTCTCAGACCGTCTGTCTCGGACCGTCTGTCTCGGACCGTCTGTCTCGGACCGTCTGCCTCAGACCAGTTGTCTCAGACCGTCTGTCTCAGACTGTCTGTCTCAGACCGTCTGTCTCGGACCGTCTGTCTCGGACCGTCTGTCTCGGACCGTCTGTCTCAGACCGTCTGTCTCAGACCGTCTGCCTCAGACCGTCTGTCTCGGACCGTCTGTCTCAGACCGTCTGTCTCGGAACGTCTGTCTCAGAGCGTCTGTCTAAGACCGTCTGTCTCAGACCGTCTGTCTCAGGCCGTCAGTCTCAGACCGTCTGTCTCAGACCGTCTGTCTCAGTCCGTATGTCTCAGATCCTCCGTCTCAGACCGTCTGTCTCAGACCGTCTGTCTCAGACCGTCTGTCTCAGACCGTCTGTCTCAGAACGTCTGTCTCAGACCGTCTGTCTCAGAACGTCTCTCTCGTCCCGTCGGTCTCAGACCGTCTGTCTCAGACCAGCTGTCTCAGACCGTCTGTCTCAGACCGCCTTTCTCAGACCGTCTGTCTCAGACCGTCGGTCTCAGACCGTCTGTCTCAGACCAGCTGTCTCAGACCGTCTGTCTCAGATCCTCCGTCTCAGACCGTCTGTCTCAGACCGTCTGTCTCACACCGTCTGTCTCGGACCGTCTGTCTCGGACCGCCTGTCTCTGCCCGTCTGTCTCTAACCGTCTGTCTCGGACCGTCTGTCTCAGACCGCCTGTCTCAGACCGTCTGTCTCAGACCGTCTGTCTCAGACCGTCTGTCTCAGACCGTCTGTCTCAGACCGTCTGTCTCAGATAATCTGTCTCGGACCGTCTGTCTCGTACCGTCTGTCTCGGACCGTCGGTCTCGGACCGTCTGTCTCGGACCGTCTGTCTCCGACTGTCCGTCTCGGACCGTCTGTCTCAGACCGCCTGTCTCAGACCGTCTGTCTCAGACCGTCTGTTTCATACGGTCTATCTCAGCCCGTCGGCATCAGACCGTCTGTCTCAGTCCGTATGTCTCAGATCCTCTGTCTCGGACCGTCTGTCTCGGACCGTCTGTCTCGGACCGTCTGTCTCGGACCGTCTGTCTCGGACCGTCGGTCTCGGACCGTCTGTCTCGGACCGTCTGTCTCCGACTGTATGTCTCGGACCGTCTGTCTCAGACCGCCTGTCTCAGACCGTCTGTCTCAGACCGTCTGTCTCAGACCGTCTGTCTCAGACCGTCTGCCTCAGACCGTCTGTCCCAGACCGTCTATCTCGTCCCGTCTGTCGCAGACCGTCTGTCTCAGACCGTCTATCTCAGACCAGCTGTCTCAGACCGTCAGTCTCAGACCCTCTGTCTCAGACCGTCTGTCTCAGACCGTCTGTCTTAGACCGTCTGTCTGAGGCCGTCTGTTTCATTCCGTCGGTCTCAGACCGTCTGTCTCAGACCGTCTACCTCTGCCCGCCTGTCTCAGACCGTCTGTCTCAGACCGTCTGTCTCAGACCGTCTGTCTCAGACCGTCTGTCTCAGACCGTCTCTCTCAGACCGTCTGTCTCAGACCGTCTGTCTCAGACCGTCTGCCTCAGACCGTCAGTCTCAGACCGTCTGTCGCAGACCGTCTGTCTCAGACCGTCTGTCTCAGACCGTCTGTCTCAGACCGTCTGTCTCACACCGTCTGTCTCAGACCGTCTGTCTCGGACCGTCTGTCTCGGACCGTCTGTCTCGGACCGTCTGTCTCGGACCGTCTGTCTCGGAGCGTCTGTTTCATACCGTCTGCCTCAGACCGTCTGTCTCGGACCGTCTGTCTCAGACCGTCTGTCTCAGGCCGTCTGCCTCAGACCGTCTGTCCCAGACCGTCTATCTCGTCCCGTCTGTCTCGTCCCGTCGGTCTCAGACCGTCTGTCTCAGACCAGCTGTCTCAGCCCGTCGGCATCAGACCGTCTGTCTCAGTCCGTATGTCTCAGATCAGCTGTCTCAGACCGTCTATCTCGTCCCCTCTGTCTCAGAACGTCTATCTCGTCCCGTCGGTCTCAGACCGTCTGTCTCAGACCGTCTGTCTCAGAACGCCTGTCACAGACCGTCTGTCTCAGGCCGTCTGACTCTGACCGTCTGTCCCAGACCGTCTATCTCGTCCCGTCTGTCTCGTCCCGTCGGTCTCAGACCGTCTATCTCAGACCAGCTGTCTCAGACCGTCTGTCTTAGACCCTCTGTCTCAGACCGTCTGTCTCAGACCGTCTGTCTTAGACCGTCTGTCTGAGGCCGTCTGTTTCATTCCGTCGGTCTCAGACCGTCTGTCTCAGACCGTCTACCTCTGCCCGTCTGTCTCTAACCGTCTGTCTCAACCGTCTGTGTCATACGGTCTATCTCAGCCCGTCGGCATCAGACCGTCTGTCTCAGTCCGTATGTCTCAGACCAGCTGTCTCAGACCGTCTATCTCGTCCCGTCTGTCTCAGACCGTCTGTCTCAGAACGTCTATCTCGTCCCGTCGGTCTCAGACCGTCTGTCTCACACCGTCTGTCTCGGACCGTCTGTCTCGGACCGCCTGTCTCTGCCCGTCTGTCTCTAACCGTCTGTCTCAGACCGTCTGTTTCATACGGTCTATCTCAGCCCGTCGGCATCAGACCGTCTGTCTCAGTCCGTATGTCTCAGATCCTCCGTCTCAGACCGTCTGTCTCAGACCGTCTGTCTCAGAACGTCTCTCTCGTCCCGTCGGTCTCAGACCGTCTGTCTCAGACCAGCTGTCTCAGACCGTCTGTCTCAGACCGTCTGTCTCAGACCGTCTTTCTCAGACCGTCTGTCTCAGACCGTCGGTCTCAGACCAGCTGTCTCAGACCGTCTGTCTCAGACCGTCTGTCTCAGACCGGCTGTCTCACACCGTCTGTCTCAGACCGTCTGTCTCGGACCGTCTGTCTCGGACCGTCTGTCTCGGACCGTCTGCCTCAGACCAGTTGTCTCAGACCGTCTGTCTCAGACTGTCTGTCTCAGACCGTCTGTCTCGGACCGTCTGTCTCGGACCGTCTGTCTCGGACCGTCTGTCTCAGACCGTCTGTCTCAGACCGTCTGCCTCAGACCGTCTGTCTCGGACCGTCTGTCTCAGACCGTCTGTCTCAGACCGTCTTTCTCAGACCGTCTGTCTCAGAGCATCTGTCTCAGACCGTCTGTCTCAGACCGTCTGTCTCAGGCCGTCAGTCTCAGACCGTCTGTCTCAGACCGTCTGTCTCAGACCGTCTGTCTCAGACCGTCTGTCTCAGACCGTCTGTCTCAGACCGTCTGTCTCAGACCGTCTGTCTCAGACCGTCTGTCTCAGACCGTCTGTCTCAGATAATCTGTCTCGGACCGTCTGTCTCGTACCGTCTGTCTCGGACCGTCGGTCTCGGACCGTCTGTCTCGGACCGTCTGTCTCCGACTGTCCGTCTCGGACCGTCTGTCTCAGACCGCCTGTCTCAGACCGTCTGTCTCAGACCGTCTGTCTCAGACCGTCTGTCTCAGACCGTCTGTCTCAGACCGTCTGTCTCGTCCCGTCTGTCTCGTCCCGTCGGTCTCAGACCGTCTGTCTCAGACCAGCTGTCTCAGCCCGTCGGCATCAGACCGTCTGTCTCAGTCCGTATGTCTCAGATCAGCTGTCACAGACCGTCTATCTCGTCCCCTCTGTCTCAGAACGTCTATCTCGTCCCGTCGGTCTCAGACCAGCTGTCTCAGACCGTCTGTCTCAGACCGTCTGTCTCAGACCGTCTGTCTCACACCGTCTGTCTCAGACCGTCTGTCTCGGACCGTCTGTCTCGGACCGTCTGTCTCGGACCGTCTGCCTCAGACCAGTTGTCTCAGACCGTCTGTCTCAGACTGTCTGTCTCAGACCGTCTGTCTCGGACCGTCTGTCTCGGACCGTCTGTCTCGGACCGTCTGTCTCAGACCGTCTGTCTCAGACCGTCTGCCTCAGACCGTCTGTCTCGGACCGTCTGTCTCAGACCGTCTGTCTCAGACCGTCTTTCTCAGACCGTCTGTCTCAGACCGTCTGTCTCAGAGCATCTGTCTCAGACCGTCTGTCTCAGACCGTCTGTCTCAGGCCGTCAGTCTCAGACCGTCTGTCTCAGACCGTCTGTCTCAGACCGTCTGTCTCAGACCGTCTATCTCAGACCGTCTGTCTCAGACCGTCTGTCTCAGACCGTCTGTCTCAGACCGTCTGTCTCAGACCGTCTGTCTCAGATAATCTGTCTCGGACCGTCTGTCTCGTACCGTCTGTCTCGGACCGTCGGTCTCGGACCGTCTGTCTCGGACCGTCTGTCTCCGACTGTCCGTCTCGGACCGTCTGTCTCAGACCGCCTGTCTCAGACCGTCTGTCTCAGACCGTCTGTCTCAGACCGTCTGTCTCAGACCGTCTGTCTCAGACCGTCTGTCTCAGACCGTCTGCCTCAGACCGTCAGTCTCAGACCGTCTGTCTCGGACCGTCTGTCTCAGACCGTCTGTCTCAGACCGTCTGTCTCAGACCGTCTGTCTCAGACCGTCTGTCTCACACCGTCTGTCTCGGACCGTCTGTCTCGGACCGCCTGTCTCTGCCCGTCTGTCTCTAACCGTCTGTCTCAGACCGTCTGTTTCATACGGTCTATCTCAGCCCGTCGGCATCAGACCGTCTGTCTCAGTCCGTATGTCTCAGATCCTCCGTCTCAGACCGTCTGTCTCAGACCGTCTGTCTCAGAACGTCTCTCTCGTCCCGTCGGTCTCAGACCGTCTGTCTCAGACCAGCTGTCTCAGACCGTCTGTCTCAGACCGTCTGTCTCAGACCGTCTTTCTCAGACCGTCTGTCTCAGACCGTCGGTCTCAGACCAGCTGTCTCAGACCGTCTGTCTCAGACCGTCTGTCTCAGACCGGCTGTCTCACACCGTCTGTCTCAGACCGTCTGTCTCGGACCGTCTGTCTCGGACCGTCTGTCTCGGACCGTCTGCCTCAGACCAGTTGTCTCAGACCGTCTGTCTCAGACTGTCTGTCTCAGACCGTCTGTCTCGGACCGTCTGTCTCGGACCGTCTGTCTCGGACCGTCTGTCTCAGACCGTCTGTCTCAGACCGTCTGCCTCAGACCGTCTGTCTCGGACCGTCTGTCTCAGACCGTCTGTCTCAGACCGTCTTTCTCAGACCGTCTGTCTCAGAGCATCTGTCTCAGACCGTCTGTCTCAGACCGTCTGTCTCAGGCCGTCAGTCTCAGACCGTCTGTCTCAGACCGTCTGTCTCAGACCGTCTGTCTCAGACCGTCTGTCTCAGACCGTCTGTCTCAGACCGTCTGTCTCAGACAGTCTGTCTCAGACCGTCTGTCTCAGACCGTCTGTCTCAGACCGTCTGTCTCAGATAATCTGTCTCGGACCGTCTGTCTCGTACCGTCTGTCTCGGACCGTCGGTCTCGGACCGTCTGTCTCGGACCGTCTGTCTCCGACTGTCCGTCTCGGACCGTCTGTCTCAGACCGCCTGTCTCAGACCGTCTGTCTCAGACCGTCTGTCTCAGACCGTCTGTCTCAGACCGTCTGTCTCGTCCCGTCTGTCTCGTCCCGTCGGTCTCAGACCGTCTGTCTCAGACCAGCTGTCTCAGCCCGTCGGCATCAGACCGTCTGTCTCAGTCCGTATGTCTCAGATCAGCTGTCACAGACCGTCTATCTCGTCCCCTCTGTCTCAGAACGTCTATCTCGTCCCGTCGGTCTCAGACCAGCTGTCTCAGACCGTCTGTCTCAGACCGTCTGTCTCAGACCGTCTGTCTCACACCGTCTGTCTCAGACCGTCTGTCTCGGACCGTCTGTCTCGGACCGTCTGTCTCGGACCGTCTGCCTCAGACCAGTTGTCTCAGACCGTCTGTCTCAGACTGTCTGTCTCAGACCGTCTGTCTCGGACCGTCTGTCTCGGACCGTCTGTCTCGGACCGTCTGTCTCAGACCGTCTGTCTCAGACCGTCTGCCTCAGACCGTCTGTCTCGGACCGTCTGTCTCAGACCGTCTGTCTCAGACCGTCTTTCTCAGACCGTCTGTCTCAGACCGTCTGTCTCAGAGCATCTGTCTCAGACCGTCTGTCTCAGACCGTCTGTCTCAGGCCGTCAGTCTCAGACCGTCTGTCTCAGACCGTCTGTCTCAGACCGTCTGTCTCAGACCGTCTGTCTCAGACCGTCTGTCTCAGACCGTCTGTCTCAGACCGTCTGTCTCAGACCGTCTGTCTCAGATAATCTGTCTCGGACCGTCTGTCTCGTACCGTCTGTCTCGGACCGTCGGTCTCGGACCGTCTGTCTCGGACCGTCTGTCTCCGACTGTCCGTCTCGGACCGTCTGTCTCAGACCGCCTGTCTCAGACCGTCTGTCTCAGACCGTCTGTCTCAGACCGTCTGTCTCAGACCGTCTGTCTCAGACCGTCTGTCTCAGACCGTCTGCCTCAGACCGTCTGTCTCGGACCGTCTGTCTCGGACGGTCTGTCTCGGACCGTCTGTCTCGGAACGTCTGTCTCAGAGCGTCTGTCTAAGACCGTCTGTCTCAGACCGTCTGTCTCAGGCCGTCAGTCTCAGACCGTCTGTCTCAGACCGTCTGTCTCAGTCCGTATGTCTCAGATCCTCCGTCTCAGACCGTCTGTCTCAGACCGTCTGTCTCAGAACGTCTCTCTCGTCCCGTCGGTCTCAGACCGTCTGTCTCAGACCAGCTGTCTCAGACCGTCTGTCTCAGACCGCCTTTCTCAGACCGTCTGTCTCAGACCGTCGGTCTCAGACCGTCTGTCTCAGACCAGCTGTCTCAGACCGTCTGTCTCAGATCCTCCGTCTCAGACCGTCTGTCTCAGACCGTCTGTCTCACACCGTCTGTCTCGGACCGTCTGTCTCGGACCGCCTGTCTCTGCCCGTCTGTCTCTAACCGTCTGTTTCATACGGTCTATCTCAGCCCGTCGGCATCAGACCGTCTGTCTCAGTCCGTATGTCTCAGATCCTCCGTCTCAGACCGTCTGTCTCAGACTGTCTGTCTCAGAACGTCTCTCTCGTCCCGTCGGTCTCAGACCGTCTGTCTCAGACCAGCTGTCTCAGACCGTCTGTCTCAGACCGTCTGTCTCAGACCGTCTGTCTCAGACCGTCTTTCTCAGACCGTCTGTCTCAGACCGTCGGTCTCAGACCGTCTGTCTCAGACCAGCTGTCTCAGACCGTCTGTCTCAGACCGTCTGTCTCAGACCGTCTGTCTCACACCGTCTGTCTCAGACCGTCTGTCTCGGACCGTCTGTCTCGGACCGTCTGTCTCGGACCGTCTGCCTCAGACCAGTTGTCTCAGACCGTCTGTCTCAGACCGTCTGTCTCAGACCGTCTGTCTCGGACCGTCTGTCTCGGACCGTCTGTCTCAGACCGTCTGTCTCAGACCGTCTGCCTCAGACCGTCTGTCTCGGACCGCCTGTCTCAGACCGTCTGTCTCAGACCGTCTTTCTCAGACCGTCTGTCTCAGAGCATCTGTCTCAGACCGTCTGTCTCAGACCGTCTGTCTCAGGCCGTCAGTCTCAGACCGTCTGTCTCAGACCGTCTGTCTCAGACCGTCTGTCTCAGACCGTCTGTCTCAGACCGTCTGTCTCAGACCGTCTGTCTCAGACCGTCTGTCTCAGATAATCTGTCTCGGACCGTCTGTCTCGTACCGTCTGTCTCGGACCGTCGGTCTCGGACCGTCTGTCTCGGACCGTCTGTCTCCGACTGTCCGTCTCGGACCGTCTGTCTCAGACCGCCTGTCTCAGACCGTCTGTCTCAGACCGTCTGTCCCAGACCATCTGTCTCAGACCGTCTGTCTCAGACCGTCTGCCTCAGACCGTCAGTCTCAGACCGTCTGTCTCGGACCGTCTGTCTCAGACCGTCTGTCTCAGACCGTCTGTCTCAGACCGTCTTTCTCAGACCGTCTGTCTCAGACCGTCGGTCTCAGACCGTCTGTCTCAGACCAGCTGTCTCAGACCGTCTGTCTCAGACCGTCTGTCTCCGACTGTCCGTCTCGGACCGTCTGTCTCAGACCGCCTGTCTCAGACCGTCTGTCTCAGACCGTCTGTCTCAGACCGTCTGTCTCAGACCGTCTGTCTCAGACCGTCTGTCTCAGACCGTCTGCCTCAGACCGTCTGTCTCGGACCGTCTGTCTCGGACGGTCTGTCTCGGACCGTCTGTCTCGGAACGTCTGTCTCAGAGCGTCTGTCTAAGACCGTCTGTCTCAGACCGTCTGTCTCAGGCCGTCAGTCTCAGACCGTCTGTCTCAGACCGTCTGTCTCAGTCCGTATGTCTCAGATCCTCCGTCTCAGACCGTCTGTCTCAGACCGTCTGTCTCAGAACGTCTCTCTCGTCCCGTCGGTCTCAGACCGTCTGTCTCAGACCAGCTGTCTCAGACCGTCTGTCTCAGACCGCCTTTCTCAGACCGTCTGTCTCAGACCGTCGGTCTCAGACCGTCTGTCTCAGACCAGCTGTCTCAGACCGTCTGTCTCAGATCCTCCGTCTCAGACCGTCTGTCTCAGACCGTCTGTCTCACACCGTCTGTCTCGGACCGTCTGTCTCGGACCGCCTGTCTCTGCCCGTCTGTCTCTAACCGTCTGTTTCATACGGTCTATCTCAGCCCGTCGGCATCAGACCGTCTGTCTCAGTCCGTATGTCTCAGATCCTCCGTCTCAGACCGTCTGTCTCAGACTGTCTGTCTCAGAACGTCTCTCTCGTCCCGTCGGTCTCAGACCGTCTGTCTCAGACCAGCTGTCTCAGACCGTCTGTCTCAGACCGTCTGTCTCAGACCGTCTGTCTCAGACCGTCTTTCTCAGACCGTCTGTCTCAGACCGTCGGTCTCAGACCGTCTGTCTCAGACCAGCTGTCTCAGACCGTCTGTCTCAGACCGTCTGTCTCAGACCGTCTGTCTCACACCGTCTGTCTCAGACCGTCTGTCTCGGACCGTCTGTCTCGGACCGTCTGTCTCGGACCGTCTGCCTCAGACCAGTTGTCTCAGACCGTCTGTCTCAGACCGTCTGTCTCAGACCGTCTGTCTCGGACCGTCTGTCTCGGACCGTCTGTCTCAGACCGTCTGTCTCAGACCGTCTGCCTCAGACCGTCTGTCTCGGACCGCCTGTCTCAGACCGTCTGTCTCAGACCGTCTTTCTCAGACCGTCTGTCTCAGAGCATCTGTCTCAGACCGTCTGTCTCAGACCGTCTGTCTCAGGCCGTCAGTCTCAGACCGTCTGTCTCAGACCGTCTGTCTCAGACCGTCTGTCTCAGACCGTCTGTCTCAGACCGTCTGTCTCAGACCGTCTGTCTCAGACCGTCTGTCTCAGATAATCTGTCTCGGACCGTCTGTCTCGTACCGTCTGTCTCGGACCGTCGGTCTCGGACCGTCTGTCTCGGACCGTCTGTCTCCGACTGTCCGTCTCGGACCGTCTGTCTCAGACCGCCTGTCTCAGACCGTCTGTCTCAGACCGTCTGTCCCAGACCATCTGTCTCAGACCGTCTGTCTCAGACCGTCTGCCTCAGACCGTCAGTCTCAGACCGTCTGTCTCGGACCGTCTGTCTCAGACCGTCTGTCTCAGACCGTCTGTCTCAGACCGTCTTTCTCAGACCGTCTGTCTCAGACCGTCGGTCTCAGACCGTCTGTCTCAGACCAGCTGTCTCAGACCGTCTGTCTCAGACCGTCTGTCTCAGACCGTCTGTCTCACACCGTCTGTCTCAGACCGTCTGTCTCGGACCGTCTGTCTCGGACCGTCTGTCTCGGACCGTCTGCCTCAGACCAGTTGTCTCAGACCGTCTGTCTCAGACCGTCTGTCTCAGACCGTCTGTCTCGGACCGTCTGTCTCGGACCGTCTGTCTCAGACCGTCTGTCTCAGACCGTCTGCCTCAGACCGTCTGTCTCGGACCGTCTGTCTCAGACCGTCTGTCTCAGACCGTCTTTCTCAGACCGTCTGTCTCAGACCGTCTGTCTCAGAGCATCTGTCTCAGACCGTCTGTCTCAGACCGTCTGTCTCAGGCCGTCAGTCTCAGACCGTCTGTCTCAGACCGTCTGTCTCAGACCGTCTGTCTCAGACCCTCTGTCTCAGACCGTCTGTCTCAGACCGTCTGTCTCAGACCGTCTGTCTCAGATAATCTGTCTCGGACCGTCTGTCTCGTACCGTCTGTCTCGGACCGTCGGTCTCGGACCGTCTGTCTCGGACCGTCTGTCTCCGACTGTCCGTCTCGGACCGTCTGTCTCAGACCGCCTGTCTCAGACCGTCTGTCTCAGACCGTCTGTCTCAGACCATCTGTCTCAGACCGTCTGTCTCAGACCGTCGGTCTCAGACCGTCTGTCTCAGACCAGCTGTCTCAGACCGTCTGTCTCAGATCCTCCGTCTCAGACCGTCTGTCTCAGACCGTCTGTCTCACACCGTCTGTCTCGGACCGTCTGTCTCGGACCGCCTGTCTCTGCCCGTCTGTCTCTAACCGTCTGTTTCATACGGTCTATCTCAGCCCGTCGGCATCAGACCGTCTGTCTCAGTCCGTATGTCTCAGATCCTCCGTCTCAGACCGTCTGTCTCAGACTGTCTGTCTCAGAACGTCTCTCTCGTCCCGTCGGTCTCAGACCGTCTGTCTCAGACCAGCTGTCTCAGACCGTCTGTCTCAGACCGTCTGTCTCAGACCGTCTTTCTCAGACCGTCTGTCTCAGACCGTCGGTCTCAGACCGTCTGTCTCAGACCAGCTGTCTCAGACCGTCTGTCTCAGACCGTCTGTCTCAGACCGTCTGTCTCACACCGTCTGTCTCAGACCGTCTGTCTCGGACCGTCTGTCTCGGACCGTCTGTCTCGGACCGTCTGCCTCAGACCAGTTGTCTCAGACCGTCTGTCTCAGACCGTCTGTCTCAGACCGTCTGTCTCGGACCGTCTGTCTCGGACCGTCTGTCTCAGACCGTCTGTCTCAGACCGTCTGCCTCAGACCGTCTGTCTCGGACCGCCTGTCTCAGACCGTCTGTCTCAGACCGTCTTTCTCAGACCGTCTGTCTCAGAGCATCTGTCTCAGACCGTCTGTCTCAGACCGTCTGTCTCAGGCCGTCAGTCTCAGACCGTCTGTCTCAGACCGTCTGTCTCAGACCGTCTGTCTCAGACCGTCTGTCTCAGACCGTCTGTCTCAGACCGTCTGTCTCAGACCGTCTGTCTCAGACCGTCTGTCTCAGATAATCTGTCTCGGACCGTCTGTCTCGTACCGTCTGTCTCGGACCGTCGGTCTCGGACCGTCTGTCTCGGACCGTCTGTCTCCGACTGTCCGTCTCGGACCGTCTGTCTCAGACCGCCTGTCTCAGACCGTCTGTCTCAGACCGTCTGTCCCAGACCATCTGTCTCAGACCGTCTGTCTCAAACCGTCTGCCTCAGACCGTCAGTCTCAGACCGTCTGTCTCGGACCGTCTGTCTCAGACCGTCTGTCTCAGACCGTCTGTCTCAGACCGTCTTTCTCAGACCGTCTGTCTCAGACCGTCGGTCTCAGACCGTCTGTCTCAGACCAGCTGTCTCAGACCGTCTGTCTCAGACCGTCTGTCTCAGACCGTCTGTCTCACACCGTCTGTCTCAGACCGTCTGTCTCGGACCGTCTGTCTCGGACCGTCTGTCTCGGACCGTCTGCCTCAGACCAGTTGTCTCAGACCGTCTGTCTCAGACCGTCTGTCTCAGACCGTCTGTCTCGGACCGTCTGTCTCGGACCGTCTGTCTCAGACCGTCTGTCTCAGACCGTCTGCCTCAGACCGTCTGTCTCGGACCGTCTGTCTCAGACCGTCTGTCTCAGACCGTCTTTCTCAGACCGTCTGTCTCAGACCGTCTGTCTCAGAGCATCTGTCTCAGACCGTCTGTCTCAGACCGTCTGTCTCAGGCCGTCAGTCTCAGACCGTCTGTCTCAGACCGTCTGTCTCAGACCGTCTGTCTCAGACCCTCTGTCTCAGACCGTCTGTCTCAGACCGTCTGTCTCAGACCGTCTGTCTCAGATAATCTGTCTCGGACCGTCTGTCTCGTACCGTCTGTCTCGGACCGTCGGTCTCGGACCGTCTGTCTCGGACCGTCTGTCTCCGACTGTCCGTCTCGGACCGTCTGTCTCAGACCGCCTGTCTCAGACCGTCTGTCTCAGACCGTCTGTCTCAGACCATCTGTCTCAGACCGTCTGTCTCAGACCGTCTGCCTCAGACCGTCAGTCTCAGACCGTCTGTCTCGGACCGTCTGTCTCAGACCGTCTGTCTCAGACCGTGTGTCTCAGACCGTCTGTCTCAGACCGTCTGTCTCAGACCGTCTGCCTCAGACCGTCTGTCTCGGACCGTCTGTCTCGGACGGTCTGTCTCGGACCGTCTGTCTCGGAACGTCTGTCTCAGAGCGTCTGTCTAAGACCGTCTGTCTCAGACCGTCTGTCTCAGGCCGTCAGTCTCAGACCGTCTGTCTCAGACCGTCTGTTTCATACGGTCTATCTCAGCCCGTCGGCATCAGACCGTCTGTCTCAGTCCGTATGTCTCAGATCCTCTGTCTCGGACCGTCTGTCTCAGACCGTCTGTCTCAGACCGTCTGTCTCAGACCGTCTGTCTCAGACCGTCTGTCTCAGAACGTCTCTCTCGTCCCGTCGGTCTCAGACCGTCAGTCTCACACCGTCTGTCTCAGACGGTCTGTCTCAGACCGTCTGTCTCAGGCCGTCTGTTTCATACGGTCTATCTCAGCCCGTCGGCATCAGACCGTCTATCTCAGTCCGTATGTCTCAGATCCTCCCTCTCAGACCGTCCGTCTCAGACCGTCTGTCTCAGACCGTCTGTCTCGGACCGTCTGTCTCGGACCGTCTGTCTCGCACCGTCTGTCTCGAACCGTCTGTCTCGGACCGTCTGTCTCGGACCGTCTGTCTCGGACCGTCTGTCTCGGACCGTCTGTCTCGGACCGTCTGTCTCGGACCGTCTCTCTCGGACCGTCTGTCTCGGACCGTCTGTCCCGGACCGTCTGTGTCGGACCGTCTGTCCCGGACCGTCTGTCTCAGAACGTCTATCTCGTCCCGTCGGTCTCGGACCGTCTGTCTCAGACCAGCTGTCTCAGACCGTCTGTCTCAGACCGTCTGTTTCATACCGTCTGCCTCAGAGCGTCTGTCTCGGACCGTCTGTCTCAGACCGTCTGCCTCAGACCGTCTGTCTCAGCCCGTCTGTCTCAGAACGTCTCTCTCGTCCCGTCGGTCTCAGACCGCCTGTCTCAGACCAGCTGTCTCAGACCGTCTGTCTCAGACCGTCAGTCTCAGACCGTCTGTCTCAGACCGTCTGTCTCAGACCGTCTGTCTCAGACCGTCTGTCTCAGACCGTCTGTCTCAGACCGTCTGCCTCAGACCGTCTGTTTCATACCGTCTGCCTCAGACCGTCTGTCTCGGACCGTCTGTCTCGGACGGTCTGCCTCAGACCGTCTGTCTCAGAACGTCTCTCTCGTCCCGTCGGTCTCAGACCGTCTGTCTCAGACCAGCTGTCTCAGACCGTCTGTCTCAGACCGTCTGTTTCATACGGTCTATCTCAGCCCGTCGGCATCAGACCGCATGTCTCAGTCCGTATGTCTCAGATCCTCTGTCTCGGACCGTCTGTCTCGGACCGTCTGTCTCGGACCGTCTGTCTCGGACCGTCTGTCTCGGACCGTCGGTCTCGGACCGTCTGTCTCGGACCGTCTGTCTCCGACTGTCTGTCTCGGACCGTCTGTCTCAGACCGCCTGTCTCAGACCGTCTGTCTCAGACCGTCTGTCTCAGACCAGCTGTCTCAGACCGTCTGTCTCAGACCGTCTGTCTCAGACCGTCTGTCTCAGACCGTCTTTCTCAGACCGTCTGTCTCAGACCGTCGGTCTCAGACCGTCTGTCTCAGACCAGCTGTCTCAGACCGTCTGTCTCAGACCGTCTGTCTCAGACCGTCTGTCTCACACCGTCTGTCTCAGACCGTCTGTCTCGGACCGTCTGTCTCGGACCGTCTGTCTCGGACCGTCTGCCTCAGACCAGTTGTCTCAGACCGTCTGTCTCAGACCGTCTGTCTCAGACCGTCTGTCTCGGACCGTCTGTCTCGGACCGTCTGTCTCAGACCGTCTGTCTCAGACCGTCTGCCTCAGACCGTCTGTCTCGGACCGCCTGTCTCAGACCGTCTGTCTCAGACCGTCTTTCTCAGACCGTCTGTCTCAGAGCATCTGTCTCAGACCGTCTGTCTCAGACCGTCTGTCTCAGGCCGTCAGTCTCAGACCGTCTGTCTCAGACCGTCTGTCTCAGACCGTCTGTCTCAGACCGTCTGTCTCAGACCGTCTGTCTCAGACCGTCTGTCTCAGACCGTCTGTCTCAGATAATCTGTCTCGGACCGTCTGTCTCGTACCGTCTGTCTCGGACCGTCGGTCTCGGACCGTCTGTCTCGGACCGTCTGTCTCCGACTGTCCGTCTCGGACCGTCTGTCTCAGACCGCCTGTCTCAGACCGTCTGTCTCAGACCGTCTGTCCCAGACCATCTGTCTCAGACCGTCTGTCTCAGACCGTCTGCCTCAGACCGTCAGTCTCAGACCGTCTGTCTCGGACCGTCTGTCTCAGACCGTCTGTCTCAGACCGTCTGTCTCAGACCGTCTTTCTCAGACCGTCTGTCTCAGACCGTCGGTCTCAGACCGTCTGTCTCAGACCAGCTGTCTCAGACCGTCTGTCTCAGACCGTCTGTCTCAGACCGTCTGTCTCACACCGTCTGTCTCAGACCGTCTGTCTCGGACCGTCTGTCTCGGACCGTCTGTCTCGGACCGTCTGCCTCAGACCAGTTGTCTCAGACCGTCTGTCTCAGACCGTCTGTCTCAGACCGTCTGTCTCGGACCGTCTGTCTCGGACCGTCTGTCTCAGACCGTCTGTCTCAGACCGTCTGCCTCAGACCGTCTGTCTCGGACCGTCTGTCTCAGACCGTCTGTCTCAGACCGTCTTTCTCAGACCGTCTGTCTCAGACCGTCTGTCTCAGAGCATCTGTCTCAGACCGTCTGTCTCAGACCGTCTGTCTCAGGCCGTCAGTCTCAGACCGTCTGTCTCAGACCGTCTGTCTCAGACCGTCTGTCTCAGACCCTCTGTCTCAGACCGTCTGTCTCAGACCGTCTGTCTCAGACCGTCTGTCTCAGATAATCTGTCTCGGACCGTCTGTCTCGTACCGTCTGTCTCGGACCGTCGGTCTCGGACCGTCTGTCTCGGACCGTCTGTCTCCGACTGTCCGTCTCGGACCGTCTGTCTCAGACCGCCTGTCTCAGACCGTCTGTCTCAGACCGTCTGTCTCAGACCATCTGTCTCAGACCGTCTGTCTCAGACTGTCGGTCTCAGACCGTCTGTCTCAGACCAGCTGTCTCAGACCGTCTGTCTCAGATCCTCCGTCTCAGACCGTCTGTCTCAGACCGTCTGTCTCACACCGTCTGTCTCGGACCGTCTGTCTCGGACCGCCTGTCTCTGCCCGTCTGTCTCTAACCGTCTGTTTCATACGGTCTATCTCAGCCCGTCGGCATCAGACCGTCTGTCTCAGTCCGTATGTCTCAGATCCTCCGTCTCAGACCGTCTGTCTCAGACTGTCTGTCTCAGAACGTCTCTCTCGTCCCGTCGGTCTCAGACCGTCTGTCTCAGACCAGCTGTCTCAGACCGTCTGTCTCAGACCGTCTGTCTCAGACCGTCTTTCTCAGACCGTCTGTCTCAGACCGTCGGTCTCAGACCGTCTGTCTCAGACCAGCTGTCTCAGACCGTCTGTCTCAGACCGTCTGTCTCAGACCGTCTGTCTCACACCGTCTGTCTCAGACCGTCTGTCTCGGACCGTCTGTCTCGGACCGTCTGTCTCGGACCGTCTGCCTCAGACCAGTTGTCTCAGACCGTCTGTCTCAGACCGTCTGTCTCAGACCGTCTGTCTCGGACCGTCTGTCTCGGACCGTCTGTCTCAGACCGTCTGTCTCAGACCGTCTGCCTCAGACCGTCTGTCTCGGACCGCCTGTCTCAGACCGTCTGTCTCAGACCGTCTTTCTCAGACCGTCTGTCTCAGAGCATCTGTCTCAGACCGTCTGTCTCAGACCGTCTGTCTCAGGCCGTCAGTCTCAGACCGTCTGTCTCAGACCGTCTGTCTCAGACCGTCTGTCTCAGACCGTCTGTCTCAGACCGTCTGTCTCAGACCGTCTGTCTCAGACCGTCTGTCTCAGACCGTCTGTCTCAGATAATCTGTCTCGGACCGTCTGTCTCGTACCGTCTGTCTCGGACCGTCGGTCTCGGACCGTCTGTCTCGGACCGTCTGTCTCCGACTGTCCGTCTCGGACCGTCTGTCTCAGACCGCCTGTCTCAGACCGTCTGTCTCAGACCGTCTGTCCCAGACCATCTGTCTCAGACCGTCTGTCTCAGACCGTCTGCCTCAGACCGTCAGTCTCAGACCGTCTGTCTCGGACCGTCTGTCTCAGACCGTCTGTCTCAGACCGTCTGTCTCAGACCGTCTTTCTCAGACCGTCTGTCTCAGACCGTCGGTCTCAGACCGTCTGTCTCAGACCAGCTGTCTCAGACCGTCTGTCTTAGACCGTCTGTCTCAGACCGTCTGTCTCACACCGTCTGTCTCAGACCGTCTGTCTCGGACCGTCTGTCTCGGACCGTCTGTCTCGGACCGTCTGCCTCAGACCAGTTGTCTCAGACCGTCTGTCTCAGACCGTCTGTCTCAGACCGTCTGTCTCGGACCGTCTGTCTCGGACCGTCTGTCTCAGACCGTCTGTCTCAGACCGTCTGCCTCAGACCGTCTGTCTCGGACCGTCTGTCTCAGACCGTCTGTCTCAGACCGTCTTTCTCAGACCGTCTGTCTCAGACCGTCTGTCTCAGAGCATCTGTCTCAGACCGTCTGTCTCAGACCGTCTGTCTCAGGCCGTCAGTCTCAGACCGTCTGTCTCAGACCGTCTGTCTCAGACCGTCTGTCTCAGACCCTCTGTCTCAGACCGTCTGTCTCAGACCGTCTGTCTCAGACCGTCTGTCTCAGATAATCTGTCTCGGACCGTCTGTCTCGTACCGTCTGTCTCGGACCGTCGGTCTCGGACCGTCTGTCTCGGACCGTCTGTCTCCGACTGTCCGTCTCGGACCGTCTGTCTCAGACCGCCTGTCTCAGACCGTCTGTCTCAGACCGTCTGTCTCAGACCATCTGTCTCAGACCGTCTGTCTCAGACCGTCTGCCTCAGACCGTCAGTCTCAGACCGTCTGTCTCGGACCGTCTGTCTCAGACCGTCTGTCTCAGACCGTGTGTCTCAGACCGTCTGTCTCAGACCGTCTGTCTCAGACCGTCTGCCTCAGACCGTCTGTCTCGGACCGTCTGTCTCGGACGGTCTGTCTCGGACCGTCTGTCTCGGAACGTCTGTCTCAGAGCGTCTGTCTAAGACCGTCTGTCTCAGACCGTCTGTCTCAGGCCGTCAGTCTCAGACCGTCTGTCTCAGACCGTCTGTTTCATACGGTCTATCTCAGCCCGTCGGCATCAGACCGTCTGTCTCAGTCCGTATGTCTCAGATCCTCTGTCTCGGACCGTCTGTCTCAGACCGTCTGTCTCAGACCGTCTGTCTCAGACCGTCTGTCTCAGAACGTCTCTCTCGTCCCGTCGGTCTCAGACCGTCAGTCTCACACCGTCTGTCTCAGACGGTCTGTCTCAGACCGTCTGTCTCAGGCCGTCTGTTTCATACGGTCTATCTCAGCCCGTCGGCATCAGACCGTCTATCTCAGTCCGTATGTCTCAGATCCTCCCTCTCAGACCGTCCGTCTCAGACCGTCTGTCTCAGACCGTCTGTCTCGGACCGTCTGTCTCGGACCGTCTGTCTCGCACCGTCTGTCTCGAACCGTCTGTCTCGGACCGTCTGTCTCGGACCGTCTGTCTCGGACCGTCTGTCTCGGACCGTCTGTCTCGGACCGTCTGTCTCGGACCGTCTCTCTCGGACCGTCTGTCTCGGACCGTCTGTCCCGGACCGTCTGTGTCGGACCGTCTGTCCCGGACCGTCTGTCTCAGAACGTCTATCTCGTCCCGTCGGTCTCGGACCGTCTGTCTCAGACCAGCTGTCTCAGACCGTCTGTCTCAGACCGTCTGTTTCATACCGTCTGCCTCAGAGCGTCTGTCTCGGACCGTCTGTCTCAGACCGTCTGCCTCAGACCGTCTGTCTCAGCCCGTCTGTCTCAGAACGTCTCTCTCGTCCCGTCGGTCTCAGACCGCCTGTCTCAGACCAGCTGTCTCAGACCGTCTGTCTCAGACCGTCAGTCTCAGACCGTCTGTCTCAGACCGTCTGTCTCAGACCGTCTGTCTCAGACCGTCTGTCTCAGACCGTCTGCCTCAGACCGTCTGTTTCATACCGTCTGCCTCAGACCGTCTGTCTCGGACCGTCTGTCTCGGACGGTCTGCCTCAGACCGTCTGTCTCAGAACGTCTCTCTCGTCCCGTCGGTCTCAGACCGTCTGTCTCAGACCAGCTGTCTCAGACCGTCTGTCTCAGACCGTCTGTTTCATACGGTCTATCTCAGCCCGTCGGCATCAGACCGCATGTCTCAGTCCGTATGTCTCAGATCCTCTGTCTCGGACCGTCTGTCTCGGACCGTCTGTCTCGGACCGTCTGTCTCGGACCGTCTGTCTCGGACCGTCGGTCTCGGACCGTCTGTCTCGGACCGTCTGTCTCCGACTGTCTGTCTCGGACCGTCTGTCTCAGACCGCCTGTCTCAGACCGTCTGTCTCAGACCGTCTGTCTCAGACCGTCTGTCTCAGACCGTCTGTCTCAGACCGTCTGCCTCAGACCGTCAGTCTCAGACCGTCTGTCGCAGACCGTCTGTCTCAGACCGTCTGTCTCAGACCGTCTGTCTCAGACCGTCTGTCTCAGGCCAGCTGTCTCAGACCGTCGGTCTCAGAGCGTCGGTCTCAGACCGTCTGCCTCAAGCCAGCTGTCTCAGACCGTCTGTCGCAGACCTTCTGTCTCAGACCGTCTGTCTCAGACCGTCTATCTCTGCCCGTATGTCTCTAACCGTCTGTCTCAGACCGTCTGTTTCATACGGTCTATCTCAGCCCGTCGGCATCAGACCGTCTGTCTCAGTCCGTATGTCTCAGATCCTCTGTCTCGGACCGTCTGTCTCGGACCGTCTGTCTCGGACCGTCTGTCTCGGACCGTCTATCTCGGACCGTCGGTCTCGGACCGTCTGTCGCAGACCGTCTGTCTCGGACCGTCTGTCTCGGACCGTCTGTCTCGGACCGTCTATCTCGGACCGTCGGTCTCGGACCGTCTGTCTTAGACCGTCTGTCTGAGGCCGTCTGTTTCATTCCGTCGGTCTCAGACCGTCTGTCTCAGACCGTCTACCTCTGCCCGCCTGTCTCAGACCGTCTGTCTCAGACCGTCTGTCTCAGACCGTCTGTCTCAGACCGTCTGTCTCAGACCGTCTGTCTCAGACCGTCTGTCTCAGACCGTCTGTCTCAGACCGTCTGCCTCAGACCGTCAGTCTCAGACCGTCTGTCGCAGACCGTCTGTCTCAGACCGTCTGTCTCAGACCGTCTGTCTCACACCGTCTGTCTCAGACCGTCTGTCTCGGACCGTCTGTCTCGGACCGTCTGTCTCGGACCGTCTGTCTCGGAGCGTCTGTTTCATACCGTCTGCCTCAGACCGTCTGTCTCGGACCGTCTGTCTCAGACCGTCTGTCTCAGGCCGTCTGCCTCAGACCGTCTGTCCCAGACCGTCTATCTCGTCCCGTCTGTCTCGTCCCGTCGGTCTCAGACCGTCTGTCTCAGACCAGCTGTCTCAGCCCGTCGGCATCAGACCGTCTGTCTCAGTCCGTATGTCTCAGATCAGCTGTCTCAGACCGTCTATCTCGTCCCCTCTGTCTCAGAACGTCTATCTCGTCCCGTCGGTCTCAGACCGTCTGTCTCAGACCGTCTGTCTCAGAACGCCTGTCACAGACCGTCTGTCTCAGGCCGTCTGACTCAGACCGTCTGTCCCAGACCGTCTATCTCGTCCCGTCTGTCTCGTCCCGTCGGTCTCAGACCGTCTATCTCAGACCAGCTGTCTCAGACCGTCTGTCTCAGACCCTCTGTCTCAGACCGTCTGTCTCAGACCGTCTGTCTTAGACCGTCTGTCTGAGGCCGTCTGTTTCATTCCGTCGGTCTCAGACCGTCTGTCTCAGACCGTCTACCTCTGCCCGTCTGTCTCTAACCGTCTGTCTCAACCGTCTGTGTCATACGGTCTATCTCAGCCCGTCGGCATCAGACCGTCTGTCTCAGTCCGTATGTCTCAGACCAGCTGTCTCAGACCGTCTATCTCGTCCCGTCTGTCTCAGACCGTCTGTCTCAGAACGTCTATCTCGTCCCGTCGGTCTCAGACCGTCTGTCTCAGACCGTCTGTCTCGGACCGTCTGTTTCATACCGTCTGCCTCAGACCGTCTGTCTCAGGCCGTCTGTTTCATTCCGTCGGTCTCAGACCGTCTGTCTCTAACCGTCTGTCTCAGACCGTCTGTTTCATACGGTCTATCTCAGCCCGTCGGCATCAGACCGTCTGTCTCAGTCCGTATGTCTCAGATCAGCTGTCTCAGATCGTCTGTCTCGGACCGTCTGTCTCCGACTGTCTGTCTCGGACCGTCTGTCTCAGACCGCCTGTCTCAGACCGTCTGTCTCAGACCGTCTGTCTCAGACCGTCTGTCTCAGACCGTCTGTATCAGACCGTCTGTCTCAGACCGTCTGTCTCAGACCGTCTGTCTCAGACAGTCTGTCTCAGAACGTCTCTCTCGTCCCGTCGGTCTCAGACCGTCAGTCTCACACCGTCTGTCTCAGACGGTCTGTCTCAGACCGTCTGTCTCAGGCCGTCTGTTTCATACGGTCTATCTCAGCCCGTCGGCATCAGACCGTCTGTCTCAGTCCGTATGTCTCAGACCAGCTGTCTCAGACCGTCTATCTCGTCCCGTCTGTCTCAGACCGTCTGTCTCAGAACGTCTATCTCGTCCCGTCGGTCTCAGACCGTCTGTCTCAGACCGTCTGTCTCGGACCGTCTGTTTCATACCGTCTGCCTCAGACCGTCTGTCTCAGGCCGTCTGTTTCATTCCGTCGGTCTCAGACCGTCTGTCTCAGACCGTCTATCTCTGCCCGTCTGTCTCTAACCGTCTGTCTCAGACCGTCTGTTTCATACGGTCTATCTCAGCCCGTCGGCATCAGACCGCGTGTCTCAGTCCGTATGTCTCAGATCCTCCGTCTCAGACCGTCCGTCTCAGACCGTCTGTCTCAGAACGTCTATCACAGACTGTCTGTCTCAGAACGTCTCTCTCGTCCCGTCGGTCTCAGACCGTCTGTCTCAGACCAGCTGTCTCAGACCGTCTGTCTCAGACCGTCTGTCTCAGACCGTCTTTCTCAGACCGTCTGTCTCAGACCGTCTGCCTCAGACCGTCTGTCTCAGACCGTCTGTCTCAGAACGTCTCTCTCGTCCCGTCGGTCTCAGACCGTCTGTCTCAGACCAGCTGTCTCAGACCGTCTGTCTCGGACCGTCTGTCTCGGACCGTCTGTGTCGGAGCGTCTGTCCCGGACCGTCTGTCTCAGAACGTCTATCTCGTCCCGTCGGTCTCGGACCGTCTGTCTCAGACCAGCTGTCTCAGACCGTCTGTCTCAGACCGTCTGTTTCATACCGTCTGCCTCAGACCGTCTGTCTCGGACCGTCTGTCTCGGACGGTCTGTCTCAGACCGTCTGTCTCAGACCGTCTGTCTCAGACCGTCTGTCTCAGACCGTCTGTCTCAGACCGTCTGCCTCAGACTGTCTGTCTCAGACCGTCTGTCTCGTCCCGTCGGTCTCAGACCGTCTGTCTCAGACCAGCTGACTCAGACCGTCTGTCTCAGACCGTCTGTCTCAGACCGTCTGTCTCAGACCGTCTGCCTCAGACCTTCTGTCTCAGCCCGTCTGTCTCAGAACGTCTCTCTCGTCCCGTCGGTCTCAGACCGTCTGTCTCAGACCAGCTGTCTCAGACCGTCTGTCTCAGACCGTCAGTCTCAGACCGTCTGTCTCAGACCGTCTGTCTCAGACCGTATGTATCAGACCGTCTGTCTCAGACCGTCTGTTTCATACCGTCTGCCTCAGACCGTCTGTCTCGGACCGTCTGTCTCGGACGGTCTGCCTCAGACCGTCTGTCTCAGAGCGTCTCTCTCGTCCCGTCGGTCTCAGACCGTCTGTCTCAGACCAGCTGTCTCAGACCGTCTGTCTCAGACCGTCTGTTTCATACGGTCTATCTCAGTCCGTCGGCATCAGACCGTCTGTCTCAGTCCGTATGTCTCAGATCCTCTGTCTCGGACCGTCTGTCTCGGACCGTCTGTCTCGGACCGTCTGTCTCGGACCGTCTGTCTCGGACCGTCTGTCTCGGACCGTCTGTCTCGGACCGTCGGTCTCGGACCGTCTGTCTCGGACCGTCTGTCTCCGACTGTCTATCTCGGACCGTCTGTCTCAGACCGCCTGTCTCAGACCGTCTGTCTCAGACCGTCTGTCTCAGACCGTCTGTCTCAGACCGTCTGTCTCAGACCGTCTGCCTCAGACCGTCAGTCTCAGACCGTCTGTCGCAGACCGTCTGTCTCAGACCGTCTGTCTCAGACCGTCTGTCTCAGACCGTCTGTCTCAGACCGTCTGTCTCACACCGTCTGTCTCAGACCGTCTGTCTCGGACCGTCTGTCTCGGACCGTCTGTCTCGGACCGCCTGTCTCAAACCGTCTGTCTCAGGCCAGCTGTCTCAGACCGTCGGTCTCAGAGCGTCGGTCTCAGACCGTCTGCCTCAAGCCAGCTGTCTCAGACCGTCTGTCGCAGACCTTCTGTCTCAGACCGTCTGTCTCAGACCGTCTATCTCTGCCCGTCTGTCTCTAACCGTCTGTCTCAGACCGTCTGTTTCATACGGTCTATCTCAGCCTGTCGGCATCAGACCGTCTGTCTCAGTCCGTATGTCTCAGATCCTCTGTCTCAGACCGCCTGTCTCAGACCGTCTGTCTCAGACCGTCTGTCTCAGACCGTCTGTCTCAGACCGTCTGTCTCAGACCGTCTGCCTCAGACCGTCAGTCTCAGACCGTCTGTCGCAGACCGTCTGTCTCAGACCGTCTGTCTCAGACCGTCTGTCTCAGACCGTCTGTCTCAGGCCAGCTGTCTCAGACCGTCGGTCTCAGAGCGTCGGTCTCAGACCGTCTGCCTCAAGCCAGCTGTCTCAGACCGTCTGTCGCAGACCTTCTGTCTCAGACCGTCTGTCTCAGACCGTCTATCTCTGCCCGTATGTCTCTAACCGTCTGTCTCAGACCGTCTGTTTCATACGGTCTATCTCAGCCCGTCGGCATCAGACCGTCTGTCTCAGTCCGTATGTCTCAGATCCTCTGTCTCGGACCGTCTGTCTCGGACCGTCTGTCTCGGACCGTCTGTCTCGGACCGTCTATCTCGGACCGTCGGTCTCGGACCGTCTGTCGCAGACCGTCTGTCTCGGACCGTCTGTCTCGGACCGTCTGTCTCGGACCGTCTATCTCGGACCGTCTGTCGCAGACCGTCTGTCTCAGACCGTCTGCCTCAGACCGTCTGTCTCAGCCCGTCTGTCTCAGAACGTCTCTCTCGTCCCGTCGGTCTCGGACCGTCTGTCTCGGACCGTCTGTCTCGGACCGTCTGTCTCTGCCCGTCTGTCTCTAACCGTCTGTCTCAGACCGTCTGTTTCATACGGTCTATCTCAGCCCGTCGGCATCAGACCGTCTGTCTCAGTCCGTATGTCTCAGGCCGTCTGCCTCAGACCGTCTGTCCCAGACCGTCTATCTCGTCCCGTCTGTCTCGTCCCGTCGGTCTCAGACCGTCTATCTCAGACCAGCTGTCTCAGACCGTCTGTCTCAGACCCTCTGTCTCAGACCGTCTGTCTCAGACCGTCTGTCTCAGACCGTCTGCCTCAGACCGTCTGTCTCACACCGTCTGTCTCAGACCGTCTGTCTCGGACCGTCTGTCTCAGACCGTCTGTCTCGGACCGTCTGTCTCAGACCCTCTGTCTCAGACCGTCTGTCTCAGACCGTCTGTCTTAGACCGTCTGTCTGAGGCCGTCTGTTTCATTCCGTCGGTCTCAGACCGTCTGTCTCAGACCGTCTACCTCTGCCCGTCTGTCTCTAACCGTCTGTCTCAACCGTCTGTGTCATACGGTCTATCTCAGCCCGTCGGCATCAGACCGTCTGTCTCAGTCCGTATGTCTCAGACCAGCTGTCTCAGACCGTCTGTCTCAGACCGTCTGTCTCAGACCGTCTGTCTCAGACCGTCTGTCTCAGACCGTCTGCCTCAGACCGTCAGTCTCAGACCGTCTGTCGCAGACCGTCTGTCTCAGACCGTCTGTCTCAGACCGTCTGTCTCAGACCGTCTGTTTCATACGGTCTATCTCAGCCCGTCGGCATCAGACCGTCTGTCTCAGTCCGTATGTCTCAGATCCTCTGTCTCGGACCGTCTGTCTCGGACCGTCTGTCTCGGACCGTCTATCTCGGACCGTCTGTCGCAGACCGTCTGTCGCAGACCGTCTGTCTCGGACCGTCTGTCTCGGACCGTCTGTCTCGGACCGTCTATCTCGGACCGTCTGTCGCAGACCGTCTGTCTCAGACCGTCTACCTCTGCCCGCCTGTCTCAGACCGTCTGTCTCAGACCGTCTGTCTCAGACCGTCTGTCTCAGACCGTCTGTCTCAGACCGTCTGTCTCAGACCGTCTGTCTCAGACCGTCTGCCTCAGACCGTCAGTCTCAGACCGTCTGTCGCAGACCGTCTGTCTCAGACCGTCTGTCTCAGACCGTCTGTCTCACAACGTCTGTCTCAGACCGTCTGTCTCGGACCGTCTGTCTCGGACCATCTGTCTCGGACCGTCTGTCTCGGAGCGTCTGTTTCATACCGTCTGCCTCAGACCGTCTGTCTCGGACCGTCTGTCTCAGACCGTCTGTCTCAGGCCGTCTGCCTCAGACCGTCTGTCCCAGACCGTCTATCTCGTCCCGTCTGTCTCGTCCCGTCGGTCTCAGACCGTCTGTCTCAGACCAGCTGTCTCAGCCCGTCGGCATCAGACCGTCTGTCTCAGTCCGTATGTCTCAGATCAGCTGTCTCAGACCGTCTATCTCGTCCCCTCTGTCTCAGAACGTCTATCTCGTCCCGTCGGTCTCAGACCGTCTGTCTCAGACCGTCTGTCTCAGACCGTCTGTCTCAGAACGCCTGTCACAGACCGTCTGTCTCAGGCCGTCTGACTCAGACCGTCTGTCCCAGACCGTCTATCTCGTCCCGTCTGTCTCGTCCCGTCGGTCTCAGACCGTCTATCTCAGACCAGCTGTCTCAGACCGTCTGTCTCAGACCCTCTGTCTCAGACCGTCTGTCTCAGACCGTCTGTCTTAGACCGTCTGTCTGAGGCCGTCTGTTTCATTCCGTCGGTCTCAGACCGTCTGTCTCAGACCGTCTACCTCTGCCCGTCTGTCTCTAACCGTCTGTCTCAACCGTCTGTGTCATACGGTCTATCTCAGCCCGTCGGCATCAGACCGTCTGTCTCAGTCCGTATGTCTCAGACCAGCTGTCTCAGACCGTCTATCTCGTCCCGTCTGTCTCAGACCGTCTGTCTCAGAACGTCTATCTCGTCCCGTCGGTCTCAGACCGTCTGTCTCAGACCGTCTGTCTCGGACCGTCTGTTTCATACCGTCTGCCTCAGACCGTCTGTCTCAGGCCGTCTGTTTCATTCCGTCGGTCTCAGACCGTCTGTCTCAGACCGTCTATCTCTGCCCGTCTGTCTCTAACCGTCTGTCTCAGACCGTCTGTTTCATACGGTCTATCTCAGCCCGTCGGCATCAGACCGTCTGTCTCAGTCCGTATGTCTCAGATCCTCCGTCTCAGACCGTCCGTCTCAGACCGTCTGTCTCAGAACGTCTGTCACAGACTGTCTGTCTCAGAACGTCTCTCTCGTCCCGTCGGTCTCAGACCGTCTGTCTCAGACCAGCTGTCTCAGACCGTCTGTCTCAGACCGTCTGTCTCAGACCGTCTGTCTCAGACCGTCTTTCTCAGACCGTCTGTCTCAGACCGTCTGCCTCAGACCGTCTGTCTCAGACCGTCTGTCTCAGAACGTCTCTCTCGTCCCGTCGGTCTCAGACCGTCTGTCTCAGACCAGCCGTCTCAGACCGTCTGTCTCGGACCGTCTGTCTCGGACCGTCTGTGTCGGACCGTCTGTCCCGGACCGTCTGTCTCAGAACGTCTATCTCGTCCCGTCGGTCTCGGACCGTCTGTCTCAGACCAGCTGTCTCAGACCGTCTGTCTCAGACCGTCTGTTTCATACCGTCTGCCTCAGACCGTCTGTCTCGGACCGTCTGTCTCGGACCGTCTGTCTCGGACCGTCCGTCTCGGACCGTCGGTCTCGGACCGTCTGTCTCGGACCGTCTGTCTCCGACTGTCTGTCTCGGACCGTCTGTCTCAGACCGCCTGTCTCAGACCGTCTGTCTCAGACCGTCTGTCTCAGACCGTCTGTCTCAGACCGTCTGTCTCACACCGTCTGTCTCGGACCGTCTGTCTCGGACCGTCTGTCTCGGACCGTCTGTCTCGGACCGTCTGTCTCGGAGCGTCTGTTTCATACCATCTGCCTCAGACCGTCTGTCTCGGACCGTCTGTCTCAGACCGTCTGTCTCAGGCCGTCTGCCTCAGACCGTCTGTCCCAGACCGTCTATCTCGTCCCGTCTGTCTCGTCCCGTCGGTCTCAGACCGTCTGTCTCAGACCAGCTGTCTCAGCCCGTCGGCATGAGACCGTCTGTCTCAGTCCGTATGTCTCAGACCAGCTGTCTCAGACCGTCTGTCTCGTCCCGTCTGTCTCAGAACGTCTATCTCGTCCCGTCGGTCTCAGACCGTCTGTCTCAGACCGTCTGTCTCACACCGTCTGTCTCGGACCGTCTGTCTCGGACCGTCTGTCTCTGCCCGTCTGTCTCTAACCGTCTGTCTCAGACCGTCTGTTTCATACGGTCTATCTCAGCCCGTCGGCATCAGACCGTCTGTCTCAGTCCGTATGTCTCAGTTCCTCTGTCTCAGACCGTCTGTCTCAGACCGTCTGTCTCAGAACGCCTGTCACAGACCGTCTGTCTCAGGCCGTCTGCCTCAGACCGTCTGTCCCAGACCGTCTATCTCGTCCCGTCTGTCTCGTCCCGTCGGTCTCAGACCGTCTATCTCAGACCAGCTGTCTCAGACCGTCTGTCTCAGACCCTCTGTCTCAGACCGTCTGTCTCAGACCGTCTGTCTTAGACCGTCTGTCTGAGGCCGTCTGTTTCATTCCGTCGGTCTCAGACCGTCTACCTCTGCCCGTCTGTCTCTAACCGTCTGTCTCAGACCGTCTGTGTCATACGGTCTATCTCAGCCCGTCGGCATCAGACCGTCTGTCTCAGTCCGTATGTCTCAGACCAGCTGTCTCAGACCGTCTATCTCGTCCCGTCTGTCTCAGACCGTCTGTCTCAGAACGTCTATCTCGTCCCGTCGGTCTCAGACCGTCTGTCTCAGATCGTCTGTCTCGGACCGTCTGTTTCATACCGTCTGCCTCAGACCGTCTGTCTCAGGCCGTCTGTTTCATTCCGTCGGTCTCAGACCGTCTGTCTCAGACCGTCTATCTCTGCCCGTCTGTCTCTAACCGTCTGTCTCAGACCGTCTGATTCATACGGTCTATCTCAGCCCGTCGGCATCAGACCGTCTGTCTCAGTCCGTATGTCTCAGATCAGCTGTCTCAGCCCGTCTGTCTCAGACCGTCTGTCTCCGACTGTCTGTCTCGGACCGTCTGTCTCAGACCGCCTGTCTCAGACCGTCTGTCTCAGACCGTCTGTCTCAGACCGTCTGTCTCAGACCGTCTGTCTCAGACCGTCTGTCTCAGACTGTCTGTCTCAGACCGTCTGTCTCAGACCGTCTGTCTCAGAACGTCTCTCTCGTCCCGTCGGTCTCAGACCGTCTGTCTCGTCCCGTCTGTCTCAGACCGTCTGTCTCAGACCAGCTGTCTCAGCCCGTCGGCATCAGACCGTCTGTCTCGGACCGTCTGTCTCAGGCCGTCAGTCTCAGACCGTCTGTCTCAGACCGTCTGTCTCAGTCCGTATGTCTCAGATCCTCCGTCTCAGACCGTCAGTCTCAGACCGTCTGTCTCAGAACGTCCCTCTAGTCCCGTCGGTCTCAGACCGTCTGTCTCAGACCAGCTGTCTCAGACCGTCTGTCTAGGACCGCCTGTCTCTGCCCGTCTGTCTCTAACCGTCTGTCTCAGACCGTCTTTCTCAGACCGTCTGTCTCAGACCGTCGGTCTCAGACCGTCTGTCTCAGACCAGCTGTCTCAGACCGTCTGTCTCAGACCGTCTGTCTCAGACCGTCTGTCTCACACCGTCTGTCTCGGACCGTCTGTGTCGGACCGTCTGTCCCGGACCGTCTGTCTTAGACCGTCTGTCTGAGGCCGTCTGTTTCATTCCGTCGGTCTCAGACCGTCTGTCTCAGACCGTCTACCTCTGCCCGTCTGTCTCTAACCGTCTGTCTCAACCGTCTGTGTCATACGGTCTATCTCAGCCCGTCGGCATCAGACCGTCTGTCTCAGTCCGTATGTCTCAGACCAGCTGTCTCAGACCGTCTATCTCGTCCCGTCTGTCTCAGACCGTCTGTCTCAGAACGTCTATCTCGTCCCGTCGGTCTCAGACCGTCTGTCTCAGACCGTCTGTCTCGGACCGTCTGTTTCATACCGTCTGCCTCAGACCGTCTGTCTCAGGCCGTCTGTTTCATTCCGTCGGTCTCAGACCGTCTGTCTCAGACCGTCTATCTCTGCCCGTCTGTCTCTAACCGTCTGTCTCAGACCGTCTGTTTCATACGGTCTATCTCAGCCCGTCGGCATCAGACCGTCTGTCTCAGTCCGTATGTCTCAGATCAGCTGTCTCAGACCGTCTGTCTCGGACCGTCTGTCTCCGACTGTCTGTCTCGGACCGTCTGTCTCAGACCGCCTGTCTCAGACCGTCTGTCTCAGACCGTCTGTCTCAGACCGTCTGTATCAGACCGTCTGTCTCAGACCGTCTGTCTCAGACCGTCTGTCTCAGACCGTCTGTCTCAGAACGTCTCTCTCGTCCCGTCGGTCTCAGACCGTCAGTCTCACACCGTCTGTCTCAGACGGTCTGTCTCAGACCGTCTGTCTCAGGCCGTCTGTTTCATACGGTCTATCTCAGCCCGTCGGCATCAGACCGTCTGTCTCAGTCCGTATGTCTCAGACCAGCTGTCTCAGACCGTCTATCTCGTCCCGTCTGTCTCAGACCGTCTGTCTCAGAACGTCTATCTCGTCCCGTCGGTCTCAGACCGTCTGTCTCAGACCGTCTGTCTCGGACCGTCTGTTTCATACCGTCTGCCTCAGACCGTCTGTCTCAGGCCGTCTGTTTCATTCCGTCGGTCTCAGACCGTCTGTCTCAGACCGTCTATCTCTGCCCGTCTGTCTCTAACCGTCTGTCTCAGACCGTCTGTTTCATACGGTCTATCTCAGCCCGTCGGCATCAGACCGTCTGTCTCAGTCCGTATGTCTCAGATCCTCCGTCTCAGACCGTCCGTCTCAGACCGTCTGTCTCAGAACGTCTGTCACAGACTGTCTGTCTCAGAACGTCTCTCTCGTCCCGTCGGTCTCAGACCGTCTGTCTCAGACCAGCTGTCTCAGACCGTCTGTCTCAGACCGTCTGTCTCAGACCGTCTGTCTCAGACCGTCTTTCTCAGACCGTCTGTCTCAGACCGTCTGCCTCAGACCGTCTGTCTCAGACCGTCTGTATCAGAACGTCTCTCTCGTCCCGTCGGTCTCAGACCGTCTGTCTCAGACCAGCTGTCTCAGACCGTCTGTCTCGGACCGTCTGTCTCGGACCGTCTGTGTCGGACCGTCTGTCCCGGACCGTCTGTCTCAGAACGTCTATCTCGTCCCGTCGGTCTCGGACCGTCTGTCTCAGACCAGCTGTCTCAGACCGTCTGTCTCAGACCGTCTGTTTCATACCGTCTGCCTCAGACCGTCTGTCTCGGACCGTCTGTCTCGGACGGTCTGTCTCAGACCGTCTGTCTCAGACCGTCTGTCTCAGACCGTCTGTCTCAGACCAGCTGTCTCAGACCGTCTGTCTCAGACCGTCTGTTTCATACCGTCTGCCTCAGACCGTCTGTCTCGGACCGTCTGTCTCGGACGGTCTGTCTCAGACCGTCTGTCTCAGACCGTCTGTCTCAGACCGTCTGTTTCATACGGTCTATCTCAGTCCGTCGGCATCAGACCGTCTGTCTCAGTCCGTATGTCTCAGATCCTCTGTCTAGGACCGTCTGTCTCGGACCGTCTGTCTCGGACCGTCTGTCTCGGACCGTCTGTCTCGGACCGTCTGTCTCGGACCGTCGGTCTCGGACCGTCTGTCTCGGACCGTCTGTCTCCGACTGTCTATCTCGGACCGTCTGTCTCAGACCGCCTGTCTCAGACCGTCTGTCTCAGACCGTCTGTCTCAGACCGTCTGTCTCAGACCGTCTGTCTCAGACCGTCTGCCTCAGACCGTCAGTCTCAGACCGTCTGTCGCAGACCGTCTGTCTCAGACCGTCTGTCTCAGACCGTCTGTCTCAGACCGTCTGTCTCACACCGTCTGTCTCAGACCGTCTGTCTCGGACCGTCTGTCTCGGACCGCCTGTCTCAAACCGTCTGTCTCAGGCCAGCTGTCTCAGACCGTCGGTCTCAGAGCGTCGGTCTCAGACCGTCTGCCTCAAGCCAGCTGTCTCAGACCGTCTGTCGCAGACCTTCTGTCTCAGACCGTCTGTCTCAGACCGTCTATCTCTGCCCGTCTGTCTCTAACCGTCTGTCTCAGACCGTCTGTTTCATACGGTCTATCTCAGCCCGTCGGCATCAGACCGTCTGTCTCAGTCCGTATGTCTCAGATCCTCTGTCTCGGACCGTCTGTCTCGGACCGTCTGTCTCGGACCGTCTGTCTCGGACCGTCTGTCTCGGACCGTCTGTCTCGGACCGTCGGTCTCGGACCGTCTGCCGCAGAGCGTCTGTCTCAGACCGTCTGTCTCGGACCGTCTGTCTCGGACCGTCTGTATCGGACCGTCCGTCTCGGACCGTCGGTCTCGGACCGTCTGTCTCGGACCGTCTGTCTCCGACTGTCTGTCTCGGACCGTCTGTCTCAGACCGCCTGTCTCAGACCGTCTGTCTCAGACCGTCTGTCTCAGACCGTCTGTCTCAGACCGTCTGTCTCACACCGTCTGTCTCGGACCGTCTGTCTCGGACCGTCTGTCTCGGACCGTCTGTCTCGGACCGTCTGTCTCGGAGCGTCTGTTTCATACCGTCTGCCTCAGACCGTCTGTCTCGGACCGTCTGTCTCAGACCGTCTGTCTCAGGCCGTCTGCCTCAGACCGTCTGTCCCAGACCGTCTATCTCGTCCCGTCTGTCTCGTCCCGTCGGTCTCAGACCGTCTGTCTCAGACCAGCTGTCTCAGCCCGTCGGCATGAGACCGTCTGTCTCAGTCCGTATCTCTCAGACCAGCTGTCTCAGACCGTCTGTCTCGTCCCGTCTGTCTCAGAACGTCTATCTCGTCCCGTCGGTCTCAGACCGTCTGTCTCAGGCCGTCTGTTTCATTCCGTCGGTCTCAGACCGTCTGTCTCAGACCGTCTATCTCTGCCCGTCTGTCTCTAACCGTCTGTCTCAGACCGTCTGTTTCATACGGTCTATCCCAGCCCGTCGGCATCAGACCGTCTGTCTCAGTCCGTATGTCTCAGACCAGCTGTCTCAGACCGTCTATCTCGTCCCGTCTGTCTCAGAACGTCTTTCTCTGCCCGTCTGTCTCTAACCGTCTGTCTCAGACCGTCTGTTTCATACGGTCTATCTCAGCCCGTCGGCATCAGACCGTCTGTCTCGGACCGTCTGTCTCAGACCGTCTGTCTCAGACCGTCTGTTTCATACCGTCTGCCTCAGACCGTCTGTCTCGGACCGTCTGTCTCAGACCAGCTGTCTCAGACCGTCTGTCTCAGACCGTCTGTCTCAGACCGTCTTTCTCAGACCGTCTGTCTCAGACCGTCGGTCTCAGACCGTCTGTCTCAGACCAGCTGTCTCAGACCGTCTGTCTCACACCGTCTGTCTCGGACCGTCTGTCTAGGACCGCCCGTCTCTGCCCGTCTGTCTCTAACCGTCTGTCTCAGACCGTCTTTCTCAGACCGTCTGTCTCAGACCGTCGGTCTCAGACCGTCTGTCTCAGACCAGCTGTCTCAGACCGTCTGTCTCAGACCGTCTGTCTCAGACCGTCTGTCTCACACCGTCAGTCTCACACCGTCTGTCTCAGACGGTCTGTCTCAGACCGTCTGTCTCAGGCCGTCTGTTTCATACGGTCTATCTCAGCCCGTCGGCATCAGACCGTCTGTCTCAGTCCGTATGTCTCAGATCCTCCGTCTCAGACCGTCCGTCTCTGACCGTCTGTCTCAGAACGTCTGTCACAGACTGTCTGTCTCAGAACGTCTCTCTCGTCCCGTCGGTCTCAGACCGTCTGTCTCAGACCAGCTGTCTCAGACCGTCTGTCTCAGACCGTCTGTCGCAGACCGTCTGTCTCAGACCGTCTGTCTCAGACCGTCTGTCTCAGACCGTCTGTCTCAGAACGTCTCTCTCGTCCCGTCTGTCTCAGACCGTCTGTCTCGTCCCGTCTGTCTCAGACCGTCTGTCTCAGACCAGCTGTCTCAGCCCGTCGGCATCAGACCGTCTGTCTCGGACCGTCTGTCTCAGACCGTCTGTCTCAGACCGTCTGTTTCATACCGTCTGCCTCAGACCGTCTGTCTCGGACCGTCTGTCTCGGACCGTCTGTCTCAGGCCGTCAGTCTCAGACCGTCTGTCTCAGACCGTCTGTCTCAGTCCGTATGTCTCAGATCCTCCGTCTCAGACCGTCAGTCTCAGACCGTCTGTCTCAGAACGTCCCTCTAGTCCCGTCGGTCTCAGACCGTCTGTCTCAGACCAGCTGTCTCAGACCGTCTGTCTAGGACCGCCTGTCTCTGCCCGTCTGTCTCTAACCGTCTGTCTCAGACCGTCTTTCTCAGACCGTCTGTCTCAGACCGTCGGTCTCAGACCGTCTGTCTCAGACCAGCTGTCTCAGACCGTCTGTCTCAGACCGTCTGTCTCAGACCGTCTGTCTCACACCGTCTGTCTCGGACCGTCTGTGTCGGACCGTCTGTCCCGGACCGTCTGTCTTAGACCGTCTGTCTGAGGCCGTCTGTTTCATTCCGTCGGTCTCAGACCGTCTGTCTCAGACCGTCTACCTCTGCCCGTCTGTCTCTAACCGTCTGTCTCAACCGTCTGTGTCATACGGTCTATCTCAGCCCGTCGGCATCAGACCGTCTGTCTCAGTCCGTATGTCTCAGACCAGCTGTCTCAGACCGTCTATCTCGTCCCGTCTGTCTCAGACCGTCTGTCTCAGAACGTCTATCTCGTCCCGTCGGTCTCAGACCGTCTGTCTCAGACCGTCTGTCTCGGACCGTCTGTTTCATACCGTCTGCCTCAGACCGTCTGTCTCAGGCCGTCTGTTTCATTCCGTCGGTCTCAGACCGTCTGTCTCAGACCGTCTATCTCTGCCCGTCTGTCTCAGAACGTCCCTCTAGTCCCGTCGGACTCAGACCGTCTGTCTCAGACCAGCTGTCTCAGACCGTCTGTCTAGGACCGCCTGTCTCTGCCCGTCTGTCTCTAACCGTCTGTCTCAGACCGTCTTTCTCAGACCGTCTGTCTCAGACCGTCGGTCTCAGACCGTCTGTCTCAGACCAGCTGTCTCAGACCGTCTGTCTCAGACCGTCTGTCTCAGACCGTCTGTCTCACACCGTCTGTCTCGGACCGTCTGTGTCGGACCGTCTGTCCCGGACCGTCTGTCTTAGACCGTCTGTCTGAGGCCGTCTGTTTCATTCCGTCGGTCTCAGACCGTCTGTCTCAGACCGTCTACCTCTGCCCGTCTGTCTCTAACCGTCTGTCTCAACCGTCTGTGTCATACGGTCTATCTCAGCCCGTCGGCATCAGACCGTCTGTCTCAGTCCGTATGTCTCAGACCAGCTGTCTCAGACCGTCTATCTCGTCCCGTCTGTCTCAGACCGTCTGTCTCAGAACGTCTATCTCGTCCCGTCGGTCTCAGACCGTCTGTCTCAGACCGTCTGTCTCGGACCGTCTGTTTCATACCGTCTGCCTCAGACCGTCTGTCTCAGGCCGTCTGTTTCATTCCGTCGGTCTCAGACCGTCTGTCTCAGACCGTCTATCTCTGCCCGTCTGTCTCTAACCGTCTGTCTCAGACCGTCTGTTTCATACGGTCTATCTCAGCCCGTCGGCATCAGACCGTCTGTCTCAGTCCGTATGTCTCAGATCAGCTGTCTCAGACCGTCTGTCTCGGACCGTCTGTCTCCGACTGTCTGTCTCGGACCGTCTGTCTCAGACCGCCTGTCTCAGACCGTCTGTCTCAGACCGTCTGTCTCAGACCGTCTGTATCAGACCGTCTGTCTCAGACCGTCTGTCTCAGACCGTCTGTCTCAGACCGTCTGTCTCAGAACGTCTCTCTCGTCCCGTCGGTCTCAGACCGTCAGTCTCACACCGTCTGTCTCAGACGGTCTGTCTCAGACCGTCTGTCTCAGGCCGTCTGTTTCATACGGTCTATCTCAGCCCGTCGGCATCAGACCGTCTGTCTCAGTCCGTATGTCTCAGACCAGCTGTCTCAGACCGTCTATCTCGTCCCGTCTGTCTCAGACCGTCTGTCTCAGAACGTCTATCTCGTCCCGTCGGTCTCAGACCGTCTGTCTCAGACCGTCTGTCTCGGACCGTCTGTTTCATACCGTCTGCCTCAGACCGTCTGTCTCAGGCCGTCTGTTTCATTCCGTCGGTCTCAGACCGTCTGTCTCAGACCGTCTATCTCTGCCCGTCTGTCTCTAACCGTCTGTCTCAGACCGTCTGTTTCATACGGTCTATCTCAGCCCGTCGGCATCAGACCGTCTGTCTCAGTCCGTATGTCTCAGATCCTCCGTCTCAGACCGTCCGTCTCAGACCGTCTGTCTCAGAACGTCTGTCACAGACTGTCTGTCTCAGAACGTCTCTCTCGTCCCGTCGGTCTCAGACCGTCTGTCTCAGACCAGCTGTCTCAGACCGTCTGTCTCAGACCGTCTGTCTCAGACCGTCTGTCTCAGACCGTCTTTCTCAGACCGTCTGTCTCAGACCGTCTGCCTCAGACCGTCTGTCTCAGACCGTCTGTATCAGAACGTCTCTCTCGTCCCGTCGGTCTCAGACCGTCTGTCTCAGACCAGCTGTCTCAGACCGTCTGTCTCGGACCGTCTGTCTCGGACCGTCTGTGTCGGACCGTCTGTCCCGGACCGTCTGTCTCAGAACGTCTATCTCGTCCCGTCGGTCTCGGACCGTCTGTCTCAGACCAGCTGTCTCAGACCGTCTGTCTCAGACCGTCTGTTTCATACCGTCTGCCTCAGACCGTCTGTCTCGGACCGTCTGTCTCGGACGGTCTGTCTCCGACTGTCTGTCTCGGACCGTCTGTCTCAGACCAGCTGTCTCAGACCGTCTGTCTCAGACCGTCTGTTTCATACCGTCTGCCTCAGACCGTCTGTCTCGGACCGTCTGTCTCGGACGGTCTGTCTCAGACCAGCTGTCTCAGGCCGTCAGTCTCAGACCGTCTGTCTCAGACCGTCTGTCTCAGTCCGTATGTCTCAGATCCTCCGTCTCAGACCGTCAGTCTCAGACCGTCTGTCTCAGAACGTCCCTCTAGTCCCGTCGGTCTCAGACCGTCTGTCTCAGACCAGCTGTCTCAGACCGTCTGTCTAGGACCGCCTGTCTCTGCCCGTCTGTCTCTAACCGTCTGTCTCAGACCGTCTTTCTCAGACCGTCTGTCTCAGACCGTCGGTCTCGGACCGTCTGTCTCAGACCAGCTGTCTCAGACCTTCTGTCTCAGACCGTCTGTCTCAGACCGTCTATCTCTGCCCGTCTGTCTCTAACCGTCTGTCTCAGACCGTCTGTTTCATACGGTCTATCTCAGCCCGTCGGCATCAGACCGTCTGTCTCAGTCCGTATGTCTCAGATCCTCTGTCTCGGACCGTCTGTCTCGGACCGTCTGTCTCGGACCGTCTGTCTCGGACCGTCTGTCTCGGACCGTCTGTCTCGGACCGTCGGTCTCGGACCGTCTGCCGCAGAGCGTCTGTCTCAGACCGTCTGTCTCGGACCGTCTGTCTCGGACCGTCTGTATCGGACCGTCCGTCTCGGACCGTCGGTCTCGGAGCGTCTGTCTCAGACCGTCTGTCTCAGGCCGTCGGTCTCGGACCGTCTGCCGCAGAGCGTCTGTCTCAGACCGTCTGTCTCGGACCGTCTGTCTCGGAGCGTCTGTTTCATACCGTCTGCCTCAGACCGTCTGTCTCGGACCGTCTGTCTCAGACCGTCTGTCTCAGGCCGTCTGCCTCAGACCGTCTGTCCCAGACCGTCTATCTCGTCCCGTCTGTCTCGTCCCGTCGGTCTCAGACCGTCTGTCTCAGACCAGCTGTCTCAGCCCGTCGGCATGAGACCGTCTGTCTCAGTCCGTATCTCTCAGACCAGCTGTCTCAGACCGTCTGTCTCGTCCCGTCTGTCTCAGAACGTCTATCTCGTCCCGTCGGTCTCAGACCGTCTGTCTCAGACCGTCTGTATCACACCGTCTGTCTCGGACCGTCTGTCTCGGACCGTCTGTCTCTGCCCGTCTGTCTCTAACCGTCTGTCTCAGACCGTCTGTTTCATACGGTCTATCTCAGCCCGTCGGCATCAGACCGTCTGTCTCAGTCCGTATGTCTCAGTTCCTCTGTCTCAGACCGTCTGTCTCAGACCGTCTGTCTCAGAACGCCTGTCACAGACCGTCTGTCTCAGGCCGTCTGCCTCAGACCGTCTGTCCCAGACCGTCTATCTCGTCCCGTCTGTCTCGTCCCGTCGGTCTCAGACCGTCTATCTCAGACCAGCTGTCTCAGACCGTCTGTCTCAGACCCTCTGTCTCAGACCGTCTGTCTCAGACCGTCTGTCTTAGACCGTCTGTCTGAGGCCGTCTGTTTCATTCCGTCGGTCTCAGACCGTCTACCTCTGCCCGTCTGTCTCTAACCGTCTGTCTCAGACCGTCTGTGTCATACGGTCTATCTCAGCCCGTCGGCATCAGACCGTCTGTCTCAGTCCGTATGTCTCAGACCAGCTGTCTCAGACCGTCTATCTCGTCCCGTCTGTCTCAGACCGTCTGTCTCAGAACGTCTATCTCGTCCCGTCGGTCTCAGACCGTCTGTCTCAGACCGCCTGTCTCAGACCGTCTGTCTCAGACCGTCTGTCTCAGACCGTCTGTCTCAGACCGTCTGTCTCAGACCGTCTGTCTCAGACCGTCTGTCTCAGACTGTCTGTCTCAGACCGTCTGTCTCAGACCGTCTGTCTCAGAACGTCTCTCTCGTCCCGTCGGTCTCAGACCGTCAGTCTCAGACCGTCTGCCTCAGACGGTCTGTCTCAGACCGTCTGTCTCAGGCCGTCTGTTTCATACGGTCTATCTCAGCCCGTCGGCATCAGACCGTCTGTCTCAGTCCGTCTGTCTCGGACCGTCTGTCTCGGACCGTCTGTCTCAGGCCGTCAGTCTCAGACCGTCTGTCTCAGACCGTCTGTCTCAGTCCGTATGTCTCAGATCCTCCGTCTCAGACCGTCAGTCTCAGACCGTCTGTCTCAGACCGTCTTTCTCAGACCGTCTGTCTCAGACCGTCGGTCTCAGACCGTCTGTCTCAGACCAGCTGTCTCAGACCGTCTGTCTCAGACCGTCTGTCTCAGACCGTCTGTCTCACACCGTCTGTCTCGGACCGTCTGTTTCATACGGTCTATCTCAGCCCGTCGGCATCAGACCGTCTGTCTCAGTCCGTATGTCTCAGATCCTCCGTCTCAGACCGTCTGTCTCAGACCGTCTGTCTCAGAACGTCTCTCTCGTCCCGTCGGTCTCAGACCGTCTATCTCAGACCAGCTGTCTCAGACCGTCTGTCTCAGACCGTCTGTCTCAGACCGTCTGTCTCAGACCGTCGGTCTCAGACCGTCTGTCTCAGACCAGCTGTCTCAGACCGTCTGTCTCAGACCGTCTGTCTCAGACCGTCTGTCTCACACCGTCTGTCTCAGACCGTCTGTCTCGGACCGTCTGTCTCGGACCGTCTGTCTCGGACCGCCTGTCTCAAACCGTCTGTCTCAGACCGTCGGTCTCGGAGCGTAGGTCTCAGACCGTCTGCCTCAGGCCAGCTGTCTCAGACCGTCTGTCTCAGACCGTCTGTTTCATACCGTCTGTCTCAGACCGTCTGTCTCGGACCGTCTGTCTCGGACCGTCTGTCTCGGACCGTCTGTCTCGGACCGCCTGACTCAAACCGTCTGTCTCAGGCCGTTTGTTTCATACCGCTTGTCTCGGATTGTCTGTCGCAGACCTTCTGTCTCAGACCGCCTGTCTCAGACCGTCTGTCTCAGACCGTCTATCTCTGCCCGTCTGTCTCTAACCGTCTGTCTCAGACCGTCTGTTTCATACGGTCTATCTCAGCCCGTCGGCATCAGACCATCTGTCTCAGTCCGTATGTCTCAGATCCTCTGTCTCGGACCGTCTGTCTCCGACTGTCTGTCTCAGACCGTCTGTCTCAGACCGTCGGTCTCAGACCGTCTGTCTCAGACCAGCTGTCTCAGACCGTCTGTCTCGCACCGTCTGTCTCAGGCCGTCTGCCTCACAGCGTCTGTCCCAGACCGTCTATCTCGTCCCGTCTGTCTCGTCCCGTCGGTCTCAGACCGTCTGTCTCAGACCAGCTGTCTCAGCCCGTCGGCATCAGACCGTCTGTCTCAGTCCGTATGTCTCAGACCAGCTGTCTCAGACCGTCTATCTCGTCCCGTCTGTCTCAGACCGTCTGTCTCAGAACGTCTATCTCGTCCCGTCGGTCTCAGACCGTCTGTCTCAGACCAGCTGTCTCAGACAGTCTGTCTCAGACCGTCTGTCTCACAACGTCTGTCTCAGACCGTCTGTCTCGGACCGTCTGTCTCGGACCGTCTGTCTCGGACCGTCTGTCTCGGACCGTCTGTTTCATACCGTCTGCCTCAGACCGTCTGTCTCAGACCGTCTGTCTCAAAACGTCTCTCTCGTCCCGTCGGTCTCAGACCATCTGTCTCAGACCAGCTGTATCAGACCGTCTGTCTCAGACCGTCTGTCTCGGACCGTCTGTCTCGGACCGTCTGTCTCGGACAGTCTGTCGCTGACCGTCTGTCTCGGACCGTCTGTCTCGGACGGTCTGTCGCTGACCGCCTGTCTCGGACCGTCTGTCTCGGACGGTCTGTCGCTGACCGTCTGTCTCGGACCGTCTGTGTCGGACCGTCTGTCTCGGACCAGCTGTCTCGGACCGTCTGTCTCTGCCCGACTGTCTCTAACCGTCTGTCTCAGACCGTCTGTTTCATACGGTCTATCTCAGCCCGTCGGCATCAGACCGTCTGTCTCAGTCCGTATGTCTCAGATCCTCCGTCTCAGACCGTCCGTCTCAGACCGTCTATCTCAGAACGTCTGTCACAGACTGTCTGTCTCAGAACGTCTGTCTCGTCCCGTCGGTCTCAGACCGTCTGTCTCAGACCAGCTGTCTCAGACCGTCTGTCTCAGACCGTCTGTCTCAGACCGTCCTTCTCAAACCGTCTGTCTCAGACCGTCTGCCTCAGACCGTCTGTCTCAGACCGTCTGTCTCAGAACGTCTCTCTCGTCCCGTCGGTCTCAGACCGTCTGTCTCAGACCAGCTGTCTCAGACCGTCTGTCTCAGACCGTCAGTCTCGGACCGTCTGTCTCGGACCGTCTGTCTCGGACCGTCTGTCTCGCACCGTCTGTCTCGGACCGTCTGTCTCGGACCGTCTGTCTCGGACCGTCTGTCTCGGACCGTCTGTCTCGGACCGTCTGTCTCGGACCGTCTGTCTCGGACCGTCTGTCTCGGACCGTCTGTCTCGGACCGCCTGTCTCGGACCGTCTGTCTCGGACCGTCTGTCTCGGACCGTCTGTCTCGGACCGTCTGTGTCGGACCGTCTGTCCCGGACCGCCTGTCTCAGAACGTCTATCTCGTCCCGTCGGTCTCGGACCGTCTGTCTCAGACCAGCTGTCTCAGACCGTCTGTCTCAGACCGTCTGTCTCAGACCGTCTGTCTCAGACCGTCTGTCTCAGACCGTCTGTTTCATACCGTCTGCCTCAGACCGTCTGTCTCGGACCGTCTGTCTCGGACGGTCTGTCTCAGACCGTCTGTCTCAGACCGTCTGTCTCAGACCGTCTGTCTCAGACCGTCTGTCTCAGACCGTCTGCCTCAGACCGTCTGTCTCAGACCGTCTGTCTCGTCCCGTCGGTCTCAGACCGTCTGTCTCAGACCAGCTGTCTCAGACCGTCTGTCTCAGACCGTCTGTCTCAGACCGTCTGTCTCAGACCGTCTGCCTCAGACCGTCTGTCTCAGCCCGTCTGTCTCAGAACGTCTCTCACGTCCCGTCTATCTCGTCCCGTCTGTCTCAGACCAGCTGTCTCAGAACGTCTATCTCGTCCCGTCGGTCTCAGACCGTCTGTCTCAGACCGTCTGTCTCGGACCGTCTGTTTCATACCGTCTGCCTCAGACCGTCTGTCTCAGGCCGTCTGTTTCATTCCGTCGGTCTCAGACCGTCTGTCTCAGACCGTCTATCTCTGCCCGTCTGTCTCTAACCGTCTGTCTCAGACCGTCTGTTTCATACGGTCTATCTCAGCCCGTCGGCATCAGACCGTCTGTCTCAGTCCGTATGTCTCAGACCAGCTGTCTCAGACCGTCTATCTCGTCCCGTCTGTCTCAGAACGTCTTTCTCTGCCCGTCTGTCTCTAACCGTCTGTCTCAGACCGTCTGTTTCATACGGTCTATCTCAGCCCGTCGGCATCAGACCGTCTGTCTCGGACCGTCTGTCTCAGACCGTCTGTCTCAGACCGTCTGTTTCATACCGTCTGCCTCAGACCGTCTGTCTCGGACCGTCTGTCTCAGACCAGCTGTCTCAGACCGTCTGTCTCAGACCGTCTGTCTCAGACCGTCTTTCTCAGACCGTCTGTCTCAGACCGTCGGTCTCAGACCGTCTGTCTCAGACCAGCTGTCTCAGACCGTCTGTCTCACACCGTCTGTCTCGGACCGTCTGTCTAGGACCGCCCGTCTCTGCCCGTCTGTCTCTAACCGTCTGTCTCAGACCGTCTTTCTCAGACCGTCTGTCTCAGACCGTCGGTCTCAGACCGTCTGTCTCAGACCAGCTGTCTCAGACCGTCTGTCTCAGACCGTCTGTCTCAGTCCGTCCGTCTCAGACCGTCTATCTCAGAACGTCTGTCACAGACTGTCTGTCTCAGAACGTCTGTCACAGACTGTCTGTCTCAGAACGTCTCTCTCGTCCCGTCGGTCTCAGACCGTCTGTCTCAGACCAGCTGTCTCAGACCGTCTGTCTCAGACCGTCTGTCTCAGACCGTCCTTCTCAAACCGTCTGTCTCAGACCGTCTGCCTCAGACCGTCTGTCTCAGCCCGTCTGTCTCAGAACGTCTCTCACGTCCCGTCTATCTCGTCCCGTCTGTCTCAGACCAGCTGTCTCAGAACGTCTATCTCGTCCCGTCGGTCTCAGACCGTCTGTCTCAGACCGTCTGTCTCGGACCGTCTGTTTCATACCGTCTGCCTCAGACCGTCTGTCTCAGGCCGTCTGTTTCATTCCGTCGGTCTCAGACCGTCTGTCTCAGACCGTCTATCTCTGCCCGTCTGTCTCTAACCGTCTGTCTCAGACCGTCTGTTTCATACGGTCTATCTCAGCCCGTCGGCATCAGACCGTCTGTCTCAGTCCGTATGTCTCAGACCAGCTGTCTCAGACCGTCTATCTCGTCCCGTCTGTCTCAGAACGTCTTTCTCTGCCCGTCTGTCTCTAACCGTCTGTCTCAGACCGTCTGTTTCATACGGTCTATCTCAGCCCGTCGGCATCAGACCGTCTGTCTCGGACCGTCTGTCTCAGACCGTCTGTCTCAGACCGTCTGTTTCATACCGTCTGCCTCAGACCGTCTGTCTCGGACCGTCTGTCTCAGACCAGCTGTCTCAGACCGTCTGTCTCAGACCGTCTGTCTCAGACCGTCTTTCTCAGACCGTCTGTCTCAGACCGTCGGTCTCAGACCGTCTGTCTCAGACCAGCTGTCTCAGACCGTCTGTCTCACACCGTCTGTCTCGGACCGTCTGTCTAGGACCGCCCGTCTCTGCCCGTCTGTCTCTAACCGTCTGTCTCAGACCGTCTTTCTCAGACCGTCTGTCTCAGACCGTCGGTCTCAGACCGTCTGTCTCAGACCAGCTGTCTCAGACCGTCTGTCTCAGACCGTCTGTCTCAGTCCGTCCGTCTCAGACCGTCTATCTCAGAACGTCTGTCACAGACTGTCTGTCTCAGAACGTCTGTCACAGACTGTCTGTCTCAGAACGTCTCTCTCGTCCCGTCGGTCTCAGACCGTCTGTCTCAGACCAGCTGTCTCAGACCGTCTGTCTCAGACCGTCTGTCTCAGACCGTCCTTCTCAAACCGTCTGTCTCAGACCGTCTGCCTCAGACCGTCTGTCTCAGACCGTCTGTCTCAGAACGTCTCTCTCGTCCCGTCGGTCTCAGACCGTCTGTCTCAGACCAGCTGTCTCAGACCGTCTGTCTCAGACCGTCAGTCTCGGACCGTCTGTCTCGGACCGTGTGTCTCGGACCGTCTGTCTCGGACCGTCTGTCTCGGACCGTCTGTCTCGGACCGTCTGTCTCGGACCGTCTGTCTCGGACCGTCTGTCTCGGACCGTCTGTCTCAGACCGTCTGTCTCAGACCGTCTGTCTCAGACCGTCTGTCTCAGACCGTCTGCCTCAGACCGTCTGTCTCAGACCGTCTGTCTCGTCCCGTCGGTCTCAGACCGTCTGTCTCAGACCAGCTGTCTCAGACCGTCTGTCTCAGACCGTCTGTCTCAGACCGTCTGTCTCAGACCGTCTGCCTCAGACCGTCTGTCTCAGCCCGTCTGTCTCAGAACGTCTCTCACGTCCCGTCTATCTCGTCCCGTCTGTCTCAGACCAGCTGTCTCAGAACGTCTATCTCGTCCCGTCGGTCTCAGACCGTCTGTCTCTGACCGTCTGTCTCGGACCGTCTGTTTCATACCGTCTGCCTCAGACCGTCTGTCTCAGGCCGTCTGTTTCATTCCGTCGGTCTCAGACCGTCTGTCTCAGACCGTCTATCTCTGCCCGTCTGTCTCTAACCGTCTGTCTCAGACCGTCTGTTTCATACGGTCTATCTCAGCCCGTCGGCATCAGACCGTCTGTCTCAGTCCGTATGTCTCAGACCAGCTCTCTCAGACCGTCTATCTCGTCCCGTCTGTCTCAGAACGTCTTTCTCTGCCCGTCTGTCTCTAACCGTCTGTCTCAGACCGTCTGTTTCATACGGTCTATCTCAGCCCGTCGGCATCAGACCGTCTGTCTCGGACCGTCTGTCTCAGACCGTCTGTCTCAGACCGTCTGTTTCATACCGTCTGTCTCGGACCGTCTGTCTCAGACCAGCTGTCTCAGACCGTCTGTCTCAGACCGTCTGTCTCAGACCGTCTTTCTCAGACCGTCTGTCTCAGACCGTCGGTCTCAGACCGTCTGTCTCAGACCAGCTGTCTCAGACCGTCTGTCTCACACCGTCTGTCTCGGGCCGTCTGTCTAGGACCGCCCGTCTCTGCCCGTCTGTCTCTAACCGTCTGTCTCAGACCGTCTTTCTCAGACCGTCTGTCTCAGACCGTCGGTCTCAGACCGTCTGTCTCAGACCGTCTGTCTCAGACCGTCTGTCTCAGTCCGTATGTCTCAGATCCTCCGTCTCAGACCGTCCGTCTCAGACCGTCTATCTCAGAACGTCTGTCACAGACTGTCTGTCTCAGAACGTCTCTCTCGTCCCGTCGGTCTCAGACCGTCTGTCTCAGACCAGCTGTCTCAGACCGTCTGTCTCAGACCGTCTGTCTCAGACCGTCCTTCTCAAACCGTCTGTCTCAGACCGTCTGCCTCAGACCGTCTGTCTCAGACCGTCTGTCTCAGAACGTCTCTCTCGTCCCGTCGGTCTCAGACCGTCTGTCTCAGACCAGCTGTCTCAGACCGTCTGTCTCAGACCGTCAGTCTCGGACCGTCTGTCTCGGACCGTCTGTCTCGGACCGTCTGTCTCGCACCGTCTGTCTCGGACCGTCTGTCTCGGACCGTGTGTCTCGGACCGTCTGTCTCGGACCGTCTGTCTCGGACCGTCTGTCTCGGACCGTCTGTCTCGGACCGTCTGTCTCGGACCGTCTGTCTCGGACCGCCTGTCTCGGACCGTCTGTCTCGGACCGTCTGTCTCGGACCGTCTGTCTTGGACCGTCTGTGTCGGACCGTCTGTCCCGGACCGCCTGTCTCAGAACGTCTATCTCGTCCCGTCGGTCTCGGACCGTCTGTCTCAGACCAGCTGTCTCAGACCGTCTGTCTCAGACCGTCTGTTTCATACCGTCTGCCTCAGACCGTCTGTCTCGGACCGTCTGTCTCGGACGGTCTGTCTCAGACCGTCTGTCTCAGACCGTCTGTCTCAGACCGTCTGTCTCAGACCGTCTGTCTCAGACCGTCTGCCTCAGACCGTCTGTCTCAGACCGTCTGTCTCGTCCCGTCGGTCTCAGACCGTCTGTCTCAGACCAGCTGTCTCAGACCGTCTGTCTCAGACCGTCTGTCTCAGACCGTCTGTCTCAGACCGTCTGTCTCAGAACGTCTGCCTCAGACCGTCTGTCTCAGCCCGTCTGTCTCAGAACGTCTCTCACGTCCCGTCTATCTCGTCCCGTCTGTCTCAGACCAGCTGTCTCAGAACGTCTATCTCGTCCCGTCGGTCTCAGACCGTCTGTCTCTGACCGTCTGTCTCGGACCGTCTGTTTCATACCGTCTGCCTCAGACCGTCTGTCTCAGGCCGTCTGTTTCATTCCGTCGGTCTCAGACCGTCTGTCTCAGACCGTCTATCTCTGCCCGTCTGTCTCTAACCGTCTGTCTCAGACCGTCTGTTTCATACGGTCTATCTCAGCCCGTCGGCATCAGACCGTCTGTCTCAGTCCGTATGTCTCAGACCAGCTGTCTCAGACCGTCTATCTCGTCCCGTCTGTCTCAGAACGTCTTTCTCTGCCCGTCTGTCTCTAACCGTCTGTCTCAGACCGTCTGTTTCATACGGTCTATCTCAGCCCGTCGGCATCAGACCGTCTGTCTCGGACCGTCTGTCTCAGACCGTCTGTCTCAGACCGTCTGTTTCATACCGTCTGCCTCAGACCGTCTGTCTCGGACCGTCTGTCTCAGACCAGCTGTCTCAGACCGTCTGTCTCAGACCGTCTGTCTCAGACCGTCTGTCTCAGACCGTCTTTCTCAGACCGTCTGTCTCAGACCGTCGGTCTCAGACCGTCTGTCTCAGACCAGCTGTCTCAGACCGTCTGTCTCACACCGTCTGTCTCAGACCGTCTGTCTCGGACCGTCTGTCTCGGACCGTCTGTCTCGGACCGCCTGTCTCAAACCGTCTGTCTCAGACCGTCGGTCTCGGAGCGTCGGTCTCAGACCGTCTGCCTCAGGCCAGCTGTCTCAGACCGTCGGTCTCAGACCGTCTGTCTCAGACCGTCTGTCTCGGACCGTCTGTTTCATACCGTCTGCCTCAGACCGTCTGCCTCAGACCGTCTGTCTCAGGCCGTCTGTTTCATTCCGTCGGTCTCAGACCGTCTGTCTCAGACCGTCTATCTCTGCCCGTCTGTCTCTAACCGTCTGTCTCAGACCGTCTGTTTCATACGGTCTATCTCAGCCCGTCGGCATCAGACCGTCTGTCTCAGTCCGTATGTCTCAGACCAGCTGTCTCAGACCGTCTATCTCGTCCCGTCTGTCTCAGAACGTCTTTCTCTGCCCGTCTGTCTCTAACCGTCTGTCTCAGACCGTCTGTTTCATACGGTCTATCTCAGCCCGTCGGCATCAGACCGTCTGTCTCGGACCGTCTGTCTCAGACCGTCTGTCTCAGACCGTCTGTTTCATACCGTCTGCCTCAGACCGTCTGTCTCGGACCGTCTGTCTCAGACCAGCTGTCTCAGACCGTCTGTCTCAGACCGTCTGTCTCAGACCGTCTTTCTCAGACCGTCTGTCTCAGACCGTCGGTCTCAGACCGTCTGTCTCAGACCAGCTGTCTCAGACCGCCTGTCTCACACCGTCTGTCTCGGACCGTCTGTCTAGGACCGTCTGTCTCAGACCGTCTTTCTCAGACCGTCTGTCTCAGACCGTCGGTCTCAGACCGTCTGTCTCAGACCAGCTGCCTCAGACCGTCTGTCTCAGACCGTCTGTCTCAGACCGTCTTTCTCAGACCGTCTGTCTCAGACCGTCGGTCTCAGACCGTCTGTCTCAGACCAGCTGTCTCAGACCGTCTGTCTCACACCGTCTGTCTCGGACCGTCTGTCTAGGACCGCCCGTCTCTGCCCGTCTGTCTCTAACCGTCTGTCTCAGACCGTCTTTCTCAGACCGTCTGTCTCAGACCGTCGGTCTCAGACCGTCTGTCTCAGACCAGCTGTCTCAGACCGTCTGTCTCAGACCGTCTGTCTCAGTCCGTCCGTCTCAGACCGTCTATCTCAGAACGTCTGTCACAGACTGTCTGTCTCAGAACGTCTGTCACAGACTGTCTGTCTCAGAACGTCTCTCTCGTCCCGTCGGTCTCAGACCGTCTGTCTCAGACCAGCTGTCTCAGACCGTCTGTCTCAGTCCGTCTGTCTCAGACCGTCCTTCTCAAACCGTCTGTCTCAGACCGTCTGCCTCAGACCGTCTGTCTCAGACCGTCTGTCTCAGAACGTCTCTCTCGTCCCGTCGGTCTCAGACCGTCTGTCTCAGACCAGCTGTCTCAGACCGTCTGTCTCAGACCGTCAGTCTCGGACCGTCTGTCTCGGACCGTGTGTCTCGGACCGTCTGTCTCGGACCGTCTGTCTCGGACCGTCTGTCTCGGACCGTCTGTCTCGGACCGTCTGTCTCGGACCGTCTGTCTCGGACCGCCTGTCTCGGACCGTCTGTCTCGGACCGTCTGTCTCGGACCGTCTGTCTCGGACCGTCTGTGTCGGACCGTCTGTCCCGGACCGCCTGTCTCAGAACGTCTATCTCGTCCCGTCGGTCTCGGACCGTCTGTCTCAGACCAGTTGTCTCAGACCGTCTGTCTCAGACCGTCTGTCTCAGACCGTATGTTTCATACCGTCTGCCTCAGACCGTCTGTCTCGGACCGTCTGTCTCGGACGGTCTGTCTCAGACCGTCTGTCTCAGACCGTCTGTCTCAGACCGTCTGTCTCAGACCGTCTGTCTCAGACCGTCTGCCTCAGACCGTCTGTCTCAGACCGACTGTCTCGTCCCGTCGGTCTCAGACCGTCTGTCTCAGACCAGCTGTCTCAGACCGTCTGTCTCAGACCGTCTGTCTCAGACCGTCTGTCTCAGACCGTCTGCCTCAGACCGTCTGTCTCAGCCCGTCTGTCTCAGAACGTCTCTCACGTCCCGTCTATCTCGTCCCGTCTGTCTCAGACCAGCTGTCTGAGAACGTCTATCTCGTCCCGTCGGTCTCAGACCGTCTGTCTCTGACCGTCTGTCTCGGACCGTCTGTTTCATACCGTCTGCCTCAGACCGTCTGTCTCAGGCCGTCTGTTTCATTCCGTCGGTCTCAGACCGTCTGTCTCAGACCGTCTATCTCTGCCCGTCTGTCTCTAACCGTCTGTCTCAGACCGTCTGTTTCATACGGTCTATCTCAGCCCGTCGGCATCAGACCGTCTGTCTCAGTCCGTATGTCTCAGACCAGCTCTCTCAGACCGTCTATCTCGTCCCGTCTGTCTCAGAACGTCTTTCTCTGCCCGTCTGTCTCTAACCGTCTGTCTCAGACCGTCTGTTTCATACGGTCTATCTCAGCCCGTCGGCATCAGACCGTCTGTCTCGGACCGTCTGTCTCAGACCGTCTGTCTCAGACCGTCTGTTTCATACCGTCTGCCTCAGACCGTCTGTCTCGGACCGTCTGTCTCAGACCAGCTGTCTCAGACCGTCTGTCTCAGACCGTCTGTCTCAGACCGTCTTTCTCAGACCGTCTGTCTCAGACCGTCGGTCTCAGACCGTCTGTCTCAGACCAGCTGTCTCAGACCGTCTGTCTCACACCGTCTGTCTCGGACCGTCTGTCTAGGACCGCCCGTCTCTGCCCGTCTGTCTCTAACCGTCTGTCTCAGACCGTCTTTCTCAGACCGTCTGTCTCAGACCGTCGGTCTCAGACCGTCTGTCTCAGACCAGCTGTCTCAGACCGTCTGTCTCAGACCGTCTGTCTCAGTCCGTATGTCTCAGATCCTCCGTCTCAGACCGTCCGTCTCAGACCGTCTATCTCAGAACGTCTGTCACAGACTGTCTGTCTCAGAACGTCTCTCTCGTCCCGTCGGTCTCAGACCGTCTGTCTCAGACCAGCTGTCTCAGACCGTCTGTCTCAGACCGTCTGTCTCAGACCGTCCTTCTCAAACCGTCTGTCTCAGACCGCCTGCCTCAGACCGTCTGTCTCAGACCGTCTGTCTCAGAACGTCTCTCTCGTCCCGTCGGTCTCAGACCGTCTGTCTCAGACCAGCTGTCTCAGACCGTCTGTCTCAGACCGTCAGTCTCGGACCGTCTGTCTCGGACCGTCTGTCTCGGACCGTCTGTCTCGCACCGTCTGTCTCGGACCGTCTGTCTCGGACCGTGTGTCTCGGACCGTCTGTCTCGGACCGTCTGTCTCGGACCGTCTGTCTCGGACCGTCTGTCTCGGACCGCCTGTCTCGGACCGTCTGTCTCGGACCGTCTGTCTCGGACCGTCTGTCTCGGACCGTCTGTGTCGGACCGTCTGTCCCGGACCGCTTGTCTCAGAACGTCTATCTCGTCCCGTCGGTCTCGGACCGTCTGTCTCAGACCAGCTGTCTCAGACCGTCTGTCTCAGACCGTCTGTTTCATACCGTCTGCCTCAGACCGTCTGTCTCGGACCGTCTGTCTCGGACGGTCTGTCTCAGACCGTCTGTCTCAGACCGTCTGTCTCAGACCGTCTGTCTCAGACCGTCTGTCTCAGACCGTCTGCCTCAGACCGTCTGTCTCAGACCGTCTGTCTCGTCCCGTCGGTCTCAGACCGTCTGTCTCAGACCAGCTGTCTCAGACCGTCTGTCTCAGACCGTCTGTCTCAGACCGTCTGTCTCAGACCGTCTGCCTCAGACCGTCTGTCTCAGCCCGTCTGTCTCAGAACGTCTCTCACGTCCCGTCTATCTCGTCCCGTCTGTCTCAGACCAGCTGTCTCAGAACGTCTATCTCGTCCCGTCGGTCTCAGACCGTCTGTCTCTGACCGTCTGTCTCGGACCGTCTGTTTCATACCGTCTGCCTCAGACCGTCTGTCTCAGGCCGTCTGTTTCATTCCGTCGGTCTCAGACCGTCTGTCTCAGACCGTCTATCTCTGCCCGTCTGTCTCTAACCGTCTGTCTCAGACCGTCTGTTTCATACGGTCTATCTCAGCCCGTCGGCATCAGACCGTCTGTCTCAGTCCGTATGTCTCAGACCAGCTGTCTCAGACCGTCTATCTCGTCCCGTCTGTCTCAGAACGTCTTTCTCTGCCCGTCTGTCTCTAACCGTCTGTCTCAGACCGTCTGTTTCATACGGTCTATCTCAGCCCGTCGGCATCAGACCGTCTGTCTCGGACCGTCTGTCTCAGACCGTCTGTCTCAGACCGTCTGTTTCATACCGTCTGCCTCAGACCGTCTGTCTCGGACCGTCTGTCTCAGACCAGCTGTCTCAGACCGTCTGTCTCAGACCGTCTGTCTCAGACCGTCTGTCTCAGACCGTCTTTCTCAGACCGTCTGTCTCAGACCGTCGGTCTCAGACCGTCTGTCTCAGACCAGCTGTCTCAGACCGTCTGTCTCACACCGTCTGTCTCAGACCGTCTGTCTCGGACCGTCTGTCTCGGACCGTCTGTCTCGGACCGCCTGTCTCAAACCGTCTGTCTCAGACCGTCGGTCTCGGAGCGTCGGTCTCAGACCGTCTGCCTCAGGCCAGCTGTCTCAGACCGTCGGTCTCAGACCGTCTGTCTCAGACCGTCTGTCTCGGACCGTCTGTTTCATACCGTCTGCCTCAGACCGTCTGCCTCAGACCGTCTGTCTCAGGCCGTCTGTTTCATTCCGTCGGTCTCAGACCGTCTGTCTCAGACCGTCTATCTCTGCCCGTCTGTCTCTAACCGTCTGTCTCAGACCGTCTGTTTCATACGGTCTATCTCAGCCCGTCGGCATCAGACCGTCTGTCTCAGTCCGTATGTCTCAGACCAGCTGTCTCAGACCGTCTATCTCGTCCCGTCTGTCTCAGAACGTCTTTCTCTGCCCGTCTGTCTCTAACCGTCTGTCTCAGACCGTCTGTTTCATACGGTCTATCTCAGCCCGTCGGCATCAGACCGTCTGTCTCGGACCGTCTGTCTCAGACCGTCTGTCTCAGACCGTCTGTTTCATACCGTCTGCCTCAGACCGTCTGTCTCGGACCGTCTGTCTCAGACCAGCTGTCTCAGACCGTCTGTCTCAGACCGTCTGTCTCAGACCGTCTTTCTCAGACCGTCTGTCTCAGACCGTCGGTCTCAGACCGTCTGTCTCAGACCAGCTGTCTCAGACCGCCTGTCTCACACCGTCTGTCTCGGACCGTCTGTCTAGGACCGCCCGTCTCTGCCCGTCTGTCTCTAACCGTCTGTCTCAGACCGTCTTTCTCAGACCGTCTGTCTCAGACCGTCGGTCTCAGACCGTCTGTCTCAGACCAGCTGTCTCAGACCGTCTGTCTCAGACCGTCTGTCTCAGTCCGTATGTCTCAGATCCTCCGTCTCAGACCGTCCGTCTCAGACCGTCTATCTCAGAACGTCTGTCACAGACTGTCTGTCTCAGAACGTCTCTCTCGTCCCGTCGGTCTCAGACCGTCTGTCTCAGACCAGCTGTCTCAGACCGTCTGTCTCAGACCGTCTGTCTCAGACCGTCCTTCTCAAACCGTCTGTCTCAGACCGTCTGCCTCAGACCGTCTGTCTCAGACCGTCTGTCTCAGAACGTCTCTCTCGTCCCGTCGGTCTCAGACCGTCTGTCTCAGACCAGCTGTCTCAGACCGTCTGCCTCAGACCGTCTGTCTCAGCCCGTCTGTCTCAGAACGTCTCTCACGTCCCGTCTATCTCGTCCCGTCTGTCTCAGACCAGCTGTCTCAGAACGTCTATCTCGTCCCGTCGGTCTCAGACCGTCTGTCTCAGACCGTCTGTCTCGGACCGTCTGTTTCATACCGTCTGCCTCAGACCGTCTGTCTCAGGCCGTCTGTTTCATTCCGTCGGTCTCAGACCGTCTGTCTCAGACCGTCTATCTCTGCCCGTCTGTCTCTAACCGTCTGTCTCAGACCGTCTGTTTCATACGGTCTATCTCAGCCCGTCGGCATCAGACCGTCTGTCTCAGTCCGTATGTCTCAGACCAGCTGTCTCAGACCCTCTATCTCGTCCCGTCTGTCTCAGAACGTCTTTCTCTGCCCGTCTGTCTCTAACCGTCTGTCTCAGACCGTCTGTTTCATACGGTCTATCTCAGCCCGTCGGCATCAGACCGTCTGTCTCGGACCGTCTGTCTCAGACCGTCTGTCTCAGACCGTCTGTTTCATACCGTCTGCCTCAGACCGTCTGTCTCGGACCGTCTGTCTCAGACCAGCTGTCTCAGACCGTCTGTCTCAGACCGTCTGTCTCAGACCGTCTTTCTCAGACCGTCTGTCTCAGACCGTCGGTCTCAGACCGACTGTCTCAGACCAGCTGTCTCAGACCGTCTGTCTCACACCGTCTGTCTCGGACCGTCTGTCTAGGACCGCCCGCCTCTGCCCGTCTGTCTCTAACCGTCTGTCTCAGACCGTCTTTCTCAGACCGTCTGTCTCAGACCGTCGGTCTCAGACCGTCTGTCTCAGACCAGCTGTCTCAGACCGTCTGTCTCAGACCGTCTGTCTCAGACCGTCTGTCTCACACCGTCTGTCTCGGACCGTCTGTCTAGGACCGCCTGTCTCTGCCCGTCTGTCTCTAACCGTCTGTCTCAGACCGTCTGTCTCAGACCGTCTGTCTCAGACCGTCTGTCTCACACCGTCTGTCTCAGACCGTCTGTCTCGGACCGTCTGTCTCGGACCGTCTGTCTCGGACCGCCTGTCTCAAACCGTCTGTCTCAGACCGTCGGTCTCGGAGCGTCGGTCTCAGACCGTCTGCCTCAGGCCAGCTGTCTCAGACCGTCTGTCTCAGACCGTCTGTTTCATACCGTCTGTCTCAGACCGTCTGTCTCGGACCGTCTGTCTCGGACCGTCTGTCTCGGACCGTCTGTCTCGGACCGCCTGTCTCAAACCGTCTGTCTCAGGCCGTTTGTTTCATACCGCTTGTCTCGGATTGTCTGTCGCAGACCTTCTGTCTCAGACCGCCTGTCTCAGACCGTCTGTCTCAGACCGTCTATCTCTGCCCGTCTGTCTCTAACCGTCTGTCTCAGACCGTCTGTTTCATACGGTCTATCTCAGCCCGTCGGCATCAGACCGTCTGTCTCAGACCGTCTGTCTCAGACCGTCTGTCTCAGACCGTCTGTCTCAGACCGTCTGTCTCAGACCGTCTGTCTCAGACCGTCTGCCTCAGACCGTCTGTCTCAGCCCGTCTGTCTCAGAACGTCTCTCACGTCCCGTCTATCTCGTCCCGTCTGTCTCAGACCAGCTGTCTCAGAACGTCTATCTCGTCCCGTCGGTCTCAGACCGTCTGTCTCTGACCGTCTGTCTCGGACCGTCTGTTTCATACCGTCTGCCTCAGACCGTCTGTCTCAGGCCGTCTGTTTCATTCCGTCGGTCTCAGACCGTCTGTCTCAGACCGTCTATCTCTGCCCGTCTGTCTCTAACCGTCTGTCTCAGACCGTCTGTTTCATACGGTCTATCTCAGCCCGTCGGCATCAGACCGTCTGTCTCAGTCCGTATGTCTCAGACCAGCTCTCTCAGACCGTCTATCTCGTCCCGTCTGTCTCAGAACGTCTTTCTCTGCCCGTCTGTCTCTAACCGTCTGTCTCAGACCGTCTGTTTCATACGGTCTATCTCAGCCCGTCGGCATCAGACCGTCTGTCTCGGACCGTCTGTCTCAGACCGTCTGTCTCAGACCGTCTGTTTCATACCGTCTGCCTCAGACCGTCTGTCTCGGACCGTCTGTCTCAGACCAGCTGTCTCAGACCGTCTGTCTCAGACCGTCTGTCTCAGACCGTCTTTCTCAGACCGTCTGTCTCAGACCGTCGGTCTCAGACCGTCTGTCTCAGACCAGCTGTCTCAGACCGTCTGTCTCACACCGTCTGTCTCGGACCGTCTGTCTAGGACCGCCCGTCTCTGCCCGTCTGTCTCTAACCGTCTGTCTCAGACCGTCTTTCTCAGACCGTCTGTCTCAGACCGTCGGTCTCAGACCGTCTGTCTCAGACCAGCTGTCTCAGACCGTCTGTCTCAGACCGTCTGTCTCAGTCCGTATGTCTCAGATCCTCCGTCTCAGACCGTCCGTCTCAGACCGTCTATCTCAGAACGTCTGTCACAGACTGTCTGTCTCAGAACGTCTCTCTCGTCCCGTCGGTCTCAGACCGTCTGTCTCAGACCAGCTGTCTCAGACCGTCTGTCTCAGACCGTCTGTCTCAGACCGTCCTTCTCAAACCGTCTGTCTCAGACCGTCTGCCTCAGACCGTCTGTCTCAGACCGTCTGTCTCAGAACGTCTCTCTCGTCCCGTCGGTCTCAGACCGTCTGTCTCAGACCAGCTGTCTCAGACCGTCTGTCTCAGACCGTCAGTCTCGGACCGTCTGTCTCGGACCGTCTGTCTCGGACCGTCTGTCTCGCACCGTCTGTCTCGGACCGTCTGTCTCGGACCGTGTGTCTCGGACCGTCTGTCTCGGACCGTCTGTCTCGGACCGTCTGTCTCGGACCGTCTGTCTCGGACCGTCTGTCTCGGACCGTCTGTCTCGGACCGCCTGTCTCGGACCGTCTGTCTCGGACCGTCTGTCTCGGACCGTCTGTCTCGGACCGTCTGTGTCGGACCGTCTGTCCCGGACCGCCTGTCTCAGAACGTCTATCTCGTCCCGTCGGTCTCGGACCGTCTGTCTCAGACCAGCTGTCTCAGACCGTCTGTCTCAGACCGTCTGTTTCATACCGTCTGCCTCAGACCGTCTGTCTCGGACCGTCTGTCTCGGACGGTCTGTCTCAGACCGTCTGTCTCAGACCGTCTGTCTCAGACCGTCTGTCTCAGACCGTCTGTCTCAGACCGTCTGCCTCAGACCGTCTGTCTCAGACCGTCTGTCTCGTCCCGTCGGTCTCAGACCGTCTGTCTCAGACCAGCTGTCTCAGACCGTCTGTCTCAGACCGTCTGTCTCAGACCGTCTGTCTCAGACCGTCTGCCTCAGACCGTCTGTCTCAGCCCGTCTGTCTCAGAACGTCTCTCACGTCCCGTCTATCTCGTCCCGTCTGTCTCAGACCAGCTGTCTCAGAACGTCTATCTCGTCCCGTCGGTCTCAGACCGTCTGTCTCTGACCGTCTGTCTCGGACCATCTGTTTCATACCGTCTGCCTCAGACCGTCTGTCTCAGGCCGTCTGTTTCATTCCGTCGGTCTCAGACCGTCTGTCTCAGACCGTCTATCTCTGCCCGTCTGTCTCTAACCGTCTGTCTCAGACCGTCTGTTTCATACGGTCTATCTCAGCCCGTCGGCATCAGACCGTCTGTCTCAGTCCGTATGTCTCAGACCAGCTGTCTCAGACCGTCTATCTCGTCCCGTCTGTCTCAGAACGTCTTTCTCTGCCCGTCTGTCTCTAACCGTCTGTCTCAGACCGTCCTTCTCAAACCGTCTGTCTCAGACCGTCTGCCTCAGACCGTCTGTCTCAGACCGTCTGTCTCAGAACGTCTCTCTCGTCCCGTCGGTCTCAGACCGTCTGTCTCAGACCAGCTGTCTCAGACCGTCTGTCTCAGACCGTCAGTCTCGGACCGTCTGTCTCGGACCGTCTGTCTCGGACCGTCTGTCTCGCACCGTCTGTCTCGGACCGTCTGTCTCGGACCGTGTGTCTCGGACCGTCTGTCTCGGACCGTCTGTCTCGGACCGTCTGTCTCGGACCGTCTGTCTCGGACCGTCTGTCTCGGACCGTCTGTCTCGGACCGCCTGTCTCGGACCGTCTGTCTCGGACCGTCTGTCTCGGACCGTCTGTCTCGGACCGTCTGTGTCGGACCGTCTGTCCCGGACCGCCTGTCTCAGAACGTCTATCTCGTCCCGTCGGTCTCGGACCGTCTGTCTCAGACCAGCTGTCTCAGACCGTCTGTCTCAGACCGTCTGTTTCATACCGTCTGCCTCAGACCGTCTGTCTCGGACCGTCTGTCTCGGACGGTCTGTCTCAGACCGTCTGTCTCAGACCGTCTGTCTCAGACCGTCTGTCTCAGACCGTCTGTCTCAGACCGTCTGCCTCAGACCGTCTGTCTCAGACCGTCTGTCTCGTCCCGTCGGTCTCAGACCGTCTGTCTCAGACCAGCTGTCTCAGACCGTCTGTCTCAGACCGTCTGTCTCAGACCGTCTGTCTCAGACCGTCTGCCTCAGACCGTCTGTCTCAGCCCGTCTGTCTCAGAACGTCTCTCACGTCCCGTCTATCTCGTCCCGTCTGTCTCAGACCAGCTGTCTCAGAACGTCTATCTCGTCCCGTCGGTCTCAGACCGTCTGTCTCTGACCGTCTGTCTCGGACCGTCTGTTTCATACCGTCTGCCTCAGACCGTCTGTCTCAGGCCGTCTGTTTCATTCCGTCGGTCTCAGACCGTCTGTCTCAGACCGTCTATCTCTGCCCGTCTGTCTCTAACCGTCTGTCTCAGACCGTCTGTTTCATACGGTCTATCTCAGCCCGTCGGCATCAGACCGTCTGTCTCAGTCCGTATGTCTCAGACCAGCTGTCTCAGACCGTCTATCTCGTCCCGTCTGTCTCAGAACGTCTTTCTCTGCCCGTCTGTCTCTAACCGTCTGTCTCAGACCGTCTGTTTCATACGGTCTATCTCAGCCCGTCGGCATCAGACCGTCTGTCTCGGACCGTCTGTCTCAGACCGTCTGTCTCAGACCGTCTGTTTCATACCGTCTGCCTCAGACCGTCTGTCTCGGACCGTCTGTCTCAGACCAGCTGTCTCAGACCGTCTGTCTCAGACCGTCTGTCTCAGACCGTCTGTCTCAGACCGTCTTTCTCAGACCGTCTGTCTCAGACCGTCGGTCTCAGACCGTCTGTCTCAGACCAGCTGTCTCAGACCGTCTGTCTCACACCGTCTGTCTCAGACCGTCTGTCTCGGACCGTCTGTCTCGGACCGTCTGTCTCGGACCGCCTGTCTCAAACCGTCTGTCTCAGACCGTCGGTCTCGGAGCGTCGGTCTCAGACCGTCTGCCTCAGGCCAGCTGTCTCAGACCGTCGGTCTCAGACCGTCTGTCTCAGACCGTCTGTCTCGGACCGTCTGTTTCATACCGTCTGCCTCAGACCGTCTGCCTCAGACCGTCTGTCTCAGGCCGTCTGTTTCATTCCGTCGGTCTCAGACCGTCTGTCTCAGACCGTCTATCTCTGCCCGTCTGTCTCTAACCGTCTGTCTCAGACCGTCTGTTTCATACGGTCTATCTCAGCCCGTCGGCATCAGACCGTCTGTCTCAGTCCGTATGTCTCAGACCAGCTGTCTCAGACCGTCTATCTCGTCCCGTCTGTCTCAGAACGTCTTTCTCTGCCCGTCTGTCTCTAACCGTCTGTCTCAGACCGTCTGTTTCATACGGTCTATCTCAGCCCGTCGGCATCAGACCGTCTGTCTCGGACCGTCTGTCTCAGACCGTCTGTCTCAGACCGTCTGTTTCATACCGTCTGCCTCAGACCGTCTGTCTCGGACCGTCTGTCTCAGACCAGCTGTCTCAGACCGTCTGTCTCAGACCGTCTGTCTCAGACCGTCTTTCTCAGACCGTCTGTCTCAGACCGTCGGTCTCAGACCGTCTGTCTCAGACCAGCTGTCTCAGACCGCCTGTCTCACACCGTCTGTCTCGGACCGTCTGTCTAGGACCGCCCGTCTCTGCCCGTCTGTCTCTAACCGTCTGTCTCAGACCGTCTTTCTCAGACCGTCTGTCTCAGGCCGTCGGTCTCAGACCGTCTGTCTCAGACCAGCTGTCTCAGACCGTCTGTCTCAGACCGTCTGTCTCAGTCCGTATGTCTCAGATCCTCCGTCTCAGACCGTCCGTCTCAGACCGTCTATCTCAGAACGTCTGTCACAGACTGTCTGTCTCAGAACGTCTCTCTCGTCCCGTCGGTCTCAGACCGTCTGTCTCAGACCAGCTGTCTCAGACCGTCTGTCTCAGACCGTCTGTCTCAGACCGTCCTTCTCAAACCGTCTGTCTCAGACCGTCTGCCTCAGACCGTCTGTCTCAGACCGTCTGTCTCAGAACGTCTCTCTCGTCCCGTCGGTCTCAGACCGTCTGTCTCAGACCAGCTGTCTCAGACCGTCTGCCTCAGACCGTCTGTCTCAGCCCGTCTGTCTCAGAACGTCTCTCACGTCCCGTCTATCTCGTCCCGTCTGTCTCAGACCAGCTGTCTCAGAACGTCTATCTCGTCCCGTCGGTCTCAGACCGTCTGTCTCAGACCGTCTGTCTCGGACCGTCTGTTTCATACCGTCTGCCTCAGACCGTCTGTCTCAGGCCGTCTGTTTCATTCCGTCGGTCTCAGACCGTCTGTCTCAGACCGTCTATCTCTGCCCGTCTGTCTCTAACCGTCTGTCTCAGACCGTCTGTTTCATACGGTCTATCTCAGCCCGTCGGCATCAGACCGTCTGTCTCAGTCCGTATGTCTCAGACCAGCTGTCTCAGACCGTCTATCTCGTCCCGTCTGTCTCAGAACGTCTTTCTCTGCCCGTCTGTCTCTAACCGTCTGTCTCAGACCGTCTGTTTCATACGGTCTATCTCAGCCCGTCGGCATCAGACCGTCTGTCTCGGACCGTCTGTCTCAGACCGTCTGTCTCAGACCGTCTGTTTCATACCGTCTGCCTCAGACCGTCTGTCTCGGACCGTCTGTCTCAGACCAGCTGTCTCAGACCGTCTGTCTCAGACCGTCTGTCTCAGACCGTCTTTCTCAGACCGTCTGTCTCAGACCGTCGGTCTCAGACCGTCTGTCTCAGACCAGCTGTCTCAGACCGTCTGTCTCACACCGTCTGTCTCGGACCGTCTGTCTAGGACCGCCCGCCTCTGCCCGTCTGTCTCTAACCGTCTGTCTCAGACCGTCTTTCTCAGACCGTCTGTCTCAGACCGTCGGTCTCAGACCGTCTGTCTCAGACCAGCTGTCTCAGACCGTCTGTCTCAGACCGTCTGTCTCAGACCGTCTGTCTCACACCGTCTGTCTCGGACCGTCTGTCTAGGACCGCCTGTCTCTGCCCGTCTGTCTCTAACCGTCTGTCTCAGACCGTCTGTCTCAGACCGTCTGTCTCAGACCGTCTGTCTCACACCGTCTGTCTCAGACCGTCTGTCTCGGACCGTCTGTCTCGGACCGTCTGTCTCGGACCGCCTGTCTCAAACCGTCTGTCTCAGACCGTCGGTCTCGGAGCGTCGGTCTCAGACCGTCTGCCTCAGGCCAGCTGTCTCAGACCGTCTGTCTCAGACCGTCTGTTTCATACCGTCTGTCTCAGACCGTCTGTCTCGGACCGTCTGTCTCGGACCGTCTGTCTCGGACCGTCTGTCTCGGACCGCCTGTCTCAAACCGTCTGTCTCAGGCCGTTTGTTTCATACCGCTTGTCTCGGATTGTCTGTCGCAGACCTTCTGTCTCAGACCGCCTGTCTCAGACCGTCTGTCTCAGACCGTCTATCTCTGCCCGTCTGTCTCTAACCGTCTGTCTCAGACCGTCTGTTTCATACGGTCTATCTCAGCCCGTCGGCATCAGACCGTCTGTCTCAGACCGTCTGTCTCAGACCGTCTGTCTCAGACCGTCTGTCTCAGACCGTCTGTCTCAGACCGTCTGTCTCAGACCGTCTGTCTCAGACCGTCTGTCTCAGACCAGCTGTCTCAGAACGTCTCTCTCGTCCCGTCGGTCTCAGACCGTCTGTCTCAGACCAGCTGTCTCAGACCGTCTGTCTCAGACCGTCTGTCTCAGACCGTCTGTCTCGGACCGTCTGTCTCGGACCGTCTGTCTCCGACTGTCTGTCTCGGACCGTCTGTCTCAGACCGCCTGTCTCAGACCGTCTGTCTCAGACCGTCTGTCTCAGACCGTCTGTCTCAGACCGTCTGTCTCAGACCGTCTGTCTCAGACCGTCTGTCTCAGACCAGCTGTCTCAGAACGTCTCTCTCGTCCCGTCGGTCTCAGACCGTCTGTCTCAGACCAGCTGTCTCAGACCGTCTGTCTCAGACCGTCTGTCTCAGACCGTCTGTCTCGGACCGTCTGTCTCAGACCGTCTGTCTCAGGCCGTCTGCCTCACAGCGTCTGTCCCAGACCGTCTATCTCGTCCCGTCTGTCTCGTCCCGTCTGTCTCAGACCGTCTGTCTCAGACCGTCTGTCTCAGAACGTCTATCTCGTCCCGTCGGTCCCAGACCGTCTGTCTCAGACCAGCTGTCTCAGACAGTCTGCCTCAGACCGTCTGTCTCACAACGTCTGTCTCCGACTGTCTGTCTCGGACCGTCTGTCTCAGACCGCCTGTCTCAGACCGTCTGTCTCAGACCGTCTGTCTCAGACCGTCTGTCACAGACCGTCTGTCTCAGACCGTCTGCCTCAGACCGTCAGTCTCAGACCGTCTGTCGCAGACCGTCTGTCTCAGACCGTCTGTCTCAGACCGTCTGCCTCAGACCGTCTGTCTCAGCCCGTCTGTCTCAGAACGTCTCTCTCGTCCCGTCGGTCTCAGACCGTCTGTCTCAGACCAGCTGTCTCAGACCGTCTGTCTCAGACCGTCAGTCTCAGACCGTCTGTCTCAGACCGTCTGTCTCAGACCGTCTGTCTCAGACCGTCTGTCTCAGACCGTCTGTCTCAGACCGTCTGTCTCAGACCGTCTGTTTCATACCATCTGCCTCAGACCGTCTGTCTCGGACCGTCTGTCTCGGACGGTCTGCCTCAGACCGTCTGTCTCAGAACGTCTCTCTCGTCCCGTCGGTCTCAGACCGTCTGTCTCAGACCAGCTGTCTCAGACCGTCTGTCTCAGACCGTCTGTCTCAGACCGCCTGTCTCAGACCGTCTGTCTCAGACCGTCTGTCTCAGACCGTCTGTCTCAGACCAGCTGTCTCAGACCGTCTGTCTCACACCGTCTGTCTCGGACCGTCTGTTTCATACCGTCTGCCTCAGACCGTCTGCCTCAGACCGTCTGTCTCAGGCCGTCTGTTTCATTCCGTCGGTCTCAGACCGTCTGTCTCAGACCGTCTATCTCTGCCCGTCTGTCTCTAACCGTCTGTCTCAGACCGTCTGTTTCATACGGTCTATCTCAGCCCGTCGGCATCAGACCGTCTGTCTCAGTCCGTATGTCTCAGACCAGCTGTCTCAGACCGTCTATCTCGTCCCGTCTGTCTCAGACCGTCTGTCTCAGACCGTCTGTCTCGGACCGTCTGTCTCGGACCGTCTGTCTCGGACCGTCTGTCTCGGACCGCCTGTCTCAAACCGTCTGTCTCAGACCGTCGGTCTCGGAGCGTCGGTCTCAGACCGTCTGCCTCAGGCCAGCTGTCTCAGACCGTCGGTCTCAGACCGTCTGTCTCAGACCGTCTGTCTCGGACCGTCTGTTTCATACCGTCTGCCTCAGACCGTCTGCCTCAGACCGTCTGTCTCAGGCCGTCTGTTTCATTCCGTCGGTCTCAGACCGTCTGTCTCAGACCGTCTATCTCTGCCCGTCTGTCTCTAACCGTCTGTCTCAGACCGTCTGTTTCATACGGTCTATCTCAGCCCGTCGGCATCAGACCGTCTGTCTCAGTCCGTATGTCTCAGACCAGCTGTCTCAGACCGTCTATCTCGTCCCGTCTGTCTCAGAACGTCTTTCTCTGCCCGTCTGTCTCTAACCGTCTGTCTCAGACCGTCTGTTTCATACGGTCTATCTCAGCCCGTCGGCATCAGACCGTCTGTCTCGGACCGTCTGTCTCAGACCGTCTGTTTCATACCGTCTGCCTCAGACCGTCTGTCTCGGACCGTCTGTCTCAGACCAGCTGTCTCAGACCATCTGTCTCAGACCGTCTGTCTCAGACCGTCTTTCTCAGACCGTCTGTCTCAGACCGTCGGTCTCAGACCGTCTGTCTCAGACCAGCTGTCTCAGACCGCCTGTCTCACACCGTCTGTCTCGGACCGTCTGTCTAGGACCGCCCGTCTCTGCCCGTCTGTCTCTAACCGTCTGTCTGAGACCGTCTTTCTCAGACCGTCTGTCTCAGACCGTCGGTCTCAGACCGTCTGTCTCAGACCAGCTGTCTCAGACCGTCTGTCTCAGACCGTCTGTCTCAGTCCGTATGTCTCAGATCCTCCGTCTCAGACCGTCCGTCTCAGACCGTCTATCTCAGAACGTCTGTCACAGACTGTCTGTCTCAGAACGTCTCTCTCGTCCCGTCGGTCTCAGACCGTCTGTCTTAGACCAGCTGTCTCAGACCGTCTGCCTCAGACCGTCTGTCTCAGACCGTCTGTCTCAGAACGTCTCTCTCGTCCCGTCGGTCTCAGACCGTCTGTCTCAGACCAGCTGTCTCAGACCGTCTGCCTCAGACCGTCTGTCTCAGCCCGTCTGTCTCAGAACGTCTCTCACGTCCCGTCTATCTCGTCCCGTCTGTCTCAGACCAGCTGTCTCAGAACGTCTATCTCGTCCCGTCGGTCTCAGACCGTCTGTCTCAGACCGTCTGTCTCGGACCGTCTGTTTCATACCGTCTGCCTCAGACCGTCTGTCTCAGGCCGTCTGTTTCATTCCGTCGGTCTCAGACCGTCTGTCTCAGACCGTCTATCTCTGCCCGTCTGTCTCTAACCGTCTGTCTCAGACCGTCTGTTTCATACGGTCTATCTCAGCCCGTCGGCATCAGACCGTCTGTCTCAGTCCGTATGTCTCAGACCAGCTGTCTCAGACCGTCTATCTCGTCCCGTCTGTCTCAGAACGTCTTTCTCTGCCCGTCTGTCTCTAACCGTCTGTCTCAGACCGTCTGTTTCATACGGTCTATCTCAGCCCGTCGGCATCAGACCGTCTGTCTCGGACCGTCTGTCTCAGACCGTCTGTCTCAGACCGTCTGTTTCATACCGTCTGCCTCAGACCGTCTGTCTCGGACCGTCTGTCTCAGACCAGCTGTCTCAGACCGTCTGTCTCAGACCGTCTGTCTCAGACCGTCTTTCTCAGACCGTCTGTCTCAGACCGTCGGTCTCAGACCGTCTGTCTCAGACCAGCTGTCTCAGACCGTCTGTCTCACACCGTCTGTCTCGGACCGTCTGTCTAGGACCGCCCGCCTCTGCCCGTCTGTCTCTAACCGTCTGTCTCAGACCGTCTTTCTCAGACCGTCTGTCTCAGACCGTCGGTCTCAGACCGTCTGTCTCAGACCAGCTGTCTCAGACCGTCTGTCTCAGACCGTCTGTCTCAGACCGTCTGTCTCACACCGTCTGTCTCGGACCGTCTGTCTAGGACCGCCTGTCTCTGCCCGTCTGTCTCTAACCGTCTGTCTCAGACCGTCTGTCTCAGACCGTCTGTCTCAGACCGTCTGTCTCAGACCGTCTGTCTCACACCGTCTGTCTCAGACCGTCTGTCTCGGACCGTCTGTCTCGGACCGTCTGTCTCGGACCGCCTGTCTCAAACCGTCTGTCTCAGACCGTCGGTCTCGGAGCGTCGGTCTCAGACCGTCTGCCTCAGGCCAGCTGTCTCAGACCGTCTGTCTCAGACCGTCTGTTTCATACCGTCTGTCTCAGACCGTCTGTCTCGGACCGTCTGTCTCGGACCGTCTGTCTCGGACCGTCTGTCTCGGACCGCCTGTCTCAAACCGTCTGTCTCAGGCCGTTTGTTTCATACCGCTTGTCTCGGATTGTCTGTCGCAGACCTTCTGTCTCAGACCGCCTGTCTCAGACCGTCTGTCTCAGACCGTCTATCTCTGCCCGTCTGTCTCTAACCGTCTGTCTCAGACCGTCTGTTTCATACGGTCTATCTCAGCCCGTCGGCATCAGACCGTCTGTCTCAGACCGTCTGTCTCAGACCGTCTGTCTCAGACCGTCTGTCTCAGACCGTCTGTCTCAGACCGTCTGTCTCAGACCGTCTGTCTCAGACCGTCTGTCTCAGACCGTCTGTCTCAGACCGTCTGTCTCAGACCGTCTGTCTCAGACCAGCTGTCTCAGAACGTCTCTCTCGTCCCGTCGGTCTCAGACCGTCTGTCTCAGACCAGCTGTCTCAGACCGTCTGTCTCAGACCGTCTGTCTCAGACCGTCTGTCTCGGACCGTCTGTCTCGGACCGTCTGTCTCCGACTGTCTGTCTCGGACCGTCTGTCTCAGACCGCCTGTCTCAGACCGTCTGTCTCAGACCGTCTGTCTCAGACCGTCTGTCTCAGACCGTCTGTCTCAGACCGTCTGTCTCAGACCGTCTGTCTCAGACCGTCTGTCTCAGACCGTCTGTCTCAGACCGTCTGTCTCAGACCAGCTGTCTCAGAACGTCTCTCTCGTCCCGTCGGTCTCAGACCGTCTGTCTCAGACCAGCTGTCTCAGACCGTCTGTCTCAGACCGTCTGTCTCAGACCGTCTGTCTCGGACCGTCTGTCTCAGACCGTCTGTCTCAGGCCGTCTGCCTCACAGCGTCTGTCCCAGACCGTCTATCTCGTCCCGTCTGTCTCGTCCCGTCTGTCTCAGACCGTCTGTCTCAGAACGTCTATCTCGTCCCGTCGGTCCCAGACCGTCTGTCTCAGACCAGCTGTCTCAGACAGTCTGCCTCAGACCGTCTGTCTCACAACGTCTGTCTCCGACTGTCTGCCTCGGACCGTCTGTCTCAGACTGTCTGTCTCGGACCGTCTGTCTCAGACCGTCTGTCTCAGACCGTCTGTCTCAGACCGTCTGCCTCAGACCGTCAGTCTCAGACCGTCTGTCGCAGACCGTCTGTCTCAGACCGTCTGTCTCAGACCGTCTGCCTCAGACCGTCTGTCTCAGCCCGTCTGTCTCAGAACGTCTCTCTCGTCCCGTCGGTCTCAGACCGTCTGTCTCAGACCAGCTGTCTCAGACCGTCTGTCTCAGACCGTCAGTCTCAGACCGTCTGTCTCAGACCGTCTGTCTCAGACCGTCTGTCTCAGACCGTCTGTTTCATACCATCTGCCTCAGACCGTCTGTCTCGGACCGTCTGTCTCGGACGGTCTGCCTCAGACCGTCTGTCTCAGAACGTCTCTCTCGTCCCGTCGGTCTCAGACCGTCTGTCTCAGACCAGCTGTCTCAGACCGTCTGTCTCAGACCGTCTGTCTCAGACCGCCTGTCTCAGACCGTCTGTCTCAGACCGTCTGTCTCAGACCGTCTGTCTCAGACCGTCTGTTTCAGACCGTCTGTCTCAGACCGTCTGCCTCAGGCCGTCTGTCTCAGACCGTCTGTCTCAGAACGTCTCTCTCGTCCCGTCGGTCTCAGACCGTCAGTCTCACACCGTCTGTCTCGGACGGTCTGTCTCAGACCGTCTGTCTCAGGCCGTCTATCTCGTCCCGTCTATCTCGTCCCGTCTGTCTCAGACCGATGTCTCAGACCGTCTGTCTCAGACCAGCTGTCTCAGACCGTCTGTCTCGGACCGTCTGTCTCAGACCGTCTGTCTCAGACCGTCTGTCTCAGACCGTCTGTATCAGACCGTCTGTCTCGGACCGTCTGTCTCGGACCGTCTGTCTCGGACCGCCTGTCTCAAACCGTCTGTCTCAGGCCAGCTGTCTCAGACCGTCTGTCGCAGACCTTCTGTCTCAGACCGTCTGTCTCAGACCGTCTATCTCTGCCCGTCTGTCTCTAACCGTCTGTCGCAGACCGTCTGTCTCAGACCGTCTGTCTCGGACCGTCTGTCTCGGACCGTCTGTCTCGGACCGTCCGTCTCGGACCGTCGGTCTCGGACCGTCTGTCTCGGACCGTCTGTCTCCGACTGTCTGTCTCGGAGCGTCTGTCTCAGACCGTCTGTCTCAGACCGTCTGTCTCAGACCGTCTATCTCACACCGTCTGTCTCAGACCGTCTGTCTCGGACCGTCTGTCTCGGACCGTCTGTCTCGGACCGTCCGTCTCGGACCGTCGGTCTCGGACCGTCTGTCTCGGACCGTCTGTCTCCGACTGTCTGTCTCGGACCGTCTGTCTCAGACCGTCTGTCTCAGACCGTCTGTCTCACACCGTCTGTCTCAGACCGTCTGTCTCGGACCGTCTGTCTCAGACCGTCTGTCTCAGACCGTCTGCCTCAGACCGTCTGTCTCAGACCGTCTGTCTCAAAACGTCTCTCTCGTCCCGTCGGTCTCAGACCATCTGTCTCAGACCAGCTGTCTCAGACCGTCTGTCTCAGACCGTCTGTCTCGGACCGTCTGTCTCAGACCGTCTGTCTCGGACCGTCTGTCTCGGACCGTCTGTGTCGGACCGTCTGTCTCGGACCAGCTGTCTCGGACCGTCTGTCTCTGCCCGTCTGTCTCTAACCGTCTGTCTCAGACCGTCTGTTTCATACGGTTTATCTCAGCCCGTCGGCATCAGACCGTCTGTCTCAGTCCGTATGTCTCAGATCCTCCGTCTCAGACCGTCCGTCTCAGACCGTCTGTCTCAGACCGTCTGTCTCAGACCGTCTGTCTCAGACCGTCTGTCTCAGACCGTCTGTCTCAGACCAGCTGTCTCAGAACGTCTCTCTCGTCCCGTCGGTCTCAGACCGTCTGTCTCAGACCAGCTGTCTCAGACCGTCTGTCTCAGACCGTCTGTCTCAGACCGTCTGTCTCGGACCGTCTGTCTCAGACCGTCTGTCTCAGGCCGTCTGCCTCACAGCGTCTGTCCCAGACCGTCTATCTCGTCCCGTCTGTCTCGTCCCGTCTGTCTCAGACCGTCTGTCTCAGACCGTCTGTCTCAGAACGTCTATCTCGTCCCGTCGGTCCCAGACCGTCTGTCTCAGACCAGCTGTCTCAGACAGTCTGCCTCAGACCGTCTGTCTCACAACGTCTGTCTCCGACTGTCTGTCTCGGACCGTCTGTCTCAGACCGCCTGTCTCAGACCGTCTGTCTCAGACCGTCTGTCTCAGACCGTCTGTCACAGACCGTCTGTCTCAGACCGTCTGCCTCAGACCGTCAGTCTCAGACCGTCTGTCGCAGACCGTCTGTCTCAGACCGTCTGTCTCAGACCGTCTGCCTCAGACCGTCTGTCTCAGCCCGTCTGTCTCAGAACGTCTCTCTCGTCCCGTCGGTCTCAGACCGTCTGTCTCAGACCAGCTGTCTCAGACCGTCTGTCTCAGACCGTCAGTCTCAGACCGTCTGTCTCAGACCGTCTGTCTCAGACCGTCTGTCTCAGACCGTCTGTCTCAGACCGTCTGTCTCAGACCGTCTGTCTCAGACCGTCTGTTTCATACCATCTGCCTCAGACCGTCTGTCTCGGACCGTCTGTCTCGGACGGTCTGCCTCAGACCGTCTGTCTCAGAACGTCTCTCTCGTCCCGTCGGTCTCAGACCGTCTGTCTCAGACCAGCTGTCTCAGACCGTCTGTCTCAGACCGTCTGTCTCAGACCGCCTGTCTCAGACCGTCTGTCTCAGACCGTCTGTCTCAGACCGTCTGTCTCAGACCAGCTGTCTCAGACCGTCTGTCTCACACCGTCTGTCTCGGACCGTCTGTTTCATACCGTCTGCCTCAGACCGTCTGCCTCAGACCGTCTGTCTCAGGCCGTCTGTTTCATTCCGTCGGTCTCAGACCGTCTGTCTCAGACCGTCTATCTCTGCCCGTCTGTCTCTAACCGTCTGTCTCAGACCGTCTGTTTCATACGGTCTATCTCAGCCCGTCGGCATCAGACCGTCTGTCTCAGTCCGTATGTCTCAGACCAGCTGTCTCAGACCGTCTATCTCGTCCCGTCTGTCTCAGACCGTCTGTCTCAGACCGTCTGTCTCGGACCGTCTGTCTCGGACCGTCTGTCTCGGACCGTCTGTCTCGGACCGCCTGTCTCAAACCGTCTGTCTCAGACCGTCGGTCTCGGAGCGTCGGTCTCAGACCGTCTGCCTCAGGCCAGCTGTCTCAGACCGTCGGTCTCAGACCGTCTGTCTCAGACCGTCTGTCTCGGACCGTCTGTTTCATACCGTCTGCCTCAGACCGTCTGCCTCAGACCGTCTGTCTCAGGCCGTCTGTTTCATTCCGTCGGTCTCAGACCGTCTGTCTCAGACCGTCTATCTCTGCCCGTCTGTCTCTAACCGTCTGTCTCAGACCGTCTGTTTCATACGGTCTATCTCAGCCCGTCGGCATCAGACCGTCTGTCTCAGTCCGTATGTCTCAGACCAGCTGTCTCAGACCGTCTATCTCGTCCCGTCTGTCTCAGAACGTCTTTCTCTGCCCGTCTGTCTCTAACCGTCTGTCTCAGACCGTCTGTTTCATACGGTCTATCTCAGCCCGTCGGCATCAGACCGTCTGTCTCGGACCGTCTGTCTCAGACCGTCTGTTTCATACCGTCTGCCTCAGACCGTCTGTCTCGGACCGTCTGTCTCAGACCAGCTGTCTCAGACCATCTGTCTCAGACCGTCTGTCTCAGACCGTCTTTCTCAGACCGTCTGTCTCAGACCGTCGGTCTCAGACCGTCTGTCTCAGACCAGCTGTCTCAGACCGCCTGTCTCACACCGTCTGTCTCGGACCGTCTGTCTAGGACCGCCCGTCTCTGCCCGTCTGTCTCTAACCGTCTGTCTGAGACCGTCTTTCTCAGACCGTCTGTCTCAGACCGTCGGTCTCAGACCGTCTGTCTCAGACCAGCTGTCTCAGACCGTCTGTCTCAGACCGTCTGTCTCAGTCCGTATGTCTCAGATCCTCCGTCTCAGACCGTCCGTCTCAGACCGTCTATCTCAGAACGTCTGTCACAGACTGTCTGTCTCAGAACGTCTCTCTCGTCCCGTCGGTCTCAGACCGTCTGTCTTAGACCAGCTGTCTCAGACCGTCTGCCTCAGACCGTCTGTCTCAGACCGTCTGTCTCAGAACGTCTCTCTCGTCCCGTCGGTCTCAGACCGTCTGTCTCAGACCAGCTGTCTCAGACCGTCTGCCTCAGACCGTCTGTCTCAGCCCGTCTGTCTCAGAACGTCTCTCACGTCCCGTCTATCTCGTCCCGTCTGTCTCAGACCAGCTGTCTCAGAACGTCTATCTCGTCCCGTCGGTCTCAGACCGTCTGTCTCAGACCGTCTGTCTCGGACCGTCTGTTTCATACCGTCTGCCTCAGACCGTCTGTCTCAGGCCGTCTGTTTCATTCCGTCGGTCTCAGACCGTCTGTCTCAGACCGTCTATCTCTGCCCGTCTGTCTCTAACCGTCTGTCTCAGACCGTCTGTTTCATACGGTCTATCTCAGCCCGTCGGCATCAGACCGTCTGTCTCAGTCCGTATGTCTCAGACCAGCTGTCTCAGACCGTCTATCTCGTCCCGTCTGTCTCAGAACGTCTTTCTCTGCCCGTCTGTCTCTAACCGTCTGTCTCAGACCGTCTGTTTCATACGGTCTATCTCAGCCCGTCGGCATCAGACCGTCTGTCTCGGACCGTCTGTCTCAGACCGTCTGTCTCAGACCGTCTGTTTCATACCGTCTGCCTCAGACCGTCTGTCTCGGACCGTCTGTCTCAGACCAGCTGTCTCAGACCGTCTGTCTCAGACCGTCTGTCTCAGACCGTCTTTCTCAGACCGTCTGTCTCAGACCGTCGGTCTCAGACCGTCTGTCTCAGACCAGCTGTCTCAGACCGTCTGTCTCACACCGTCTGTCTCGGACCGTCTGTCTAGGACCGCCCGCCTCTGCCCGTCTGTCTCTAACCGTCTGTCTCAGACCGTCTTTCTCAGACCGTCTGTCTCAGACCGTCGGTCTCAGACCGTCTGTCTCAGACCAGCTGTCTCAGACCGTCTGTCTCAGACCGTCTGTCTCAGACCGTCTGTCTCACACCGTCTGTCTCGGACCGTCTGTCTAGGACCGCCTGTCTCTGCCCGTCTGTCTCTAACCGTCTGTCTCAGACCGTCTGTCTCAGACCGTCTGTCTCAGACCGTCTGTCTCAGACCGTCTGTCTCACACCGTCTGTCTCAGACCGTCTGTCTCGGACCGTCTGTCTCGGACCGTCTGTCTCGGACCGCCTGTCTCAAACCGTCTGTCTCAGACCGTCGGTCTCGGAGCGTCGGTCTCAGACCGTCTGCCTCAGGCCAGCTGTCTCAGACCGTCTGTCTCAGACCGTCTGTTTCATACCGTCTGTCTCAGACCGTCTGTCTCGGACCGTCTGTCTCGGACCGTCTGTCTCGGACCGTCTGTCTCGGACCGCCTGTCTCAAACCGTCTGTCTCAGGCCGTTTGTTTCATACCGCTTGTCTCGGATTGTCTGTCGCAGACCTTCTGTCTCAGACCGCCTGTCTCAGACCGTCTGTCTCAGACCGTCTATCTCTGCCCGTCTGTCTCTAACCGTCTGTCTCAGACCGTCTGTTTCATACGGTCTATCTCAGCCCGTCGGCATCAGACCGTCTGTCTCAGACCGTCTGTCTCAGACCGTCTGTCTCAGACCGTCTGTCTCAGACCGTCTGTCTCAGACCGTCTGTCTCAGACCGTCTGTCTCAGACCGTCTGTCTCAGACCGTCTGTCTCAGACCGTCTGTCTCAGACCGTCTGTCTCAGACCAGCTGTCTCAGAACGTCTCTCTCGTCCCGTCGGTCTCAGACCGTCTGTCTCAGACCAGCTGTCTCAGACCGTCTGTCTCAGACCGTCTGTCTCAGACCGTCTGTCTCGGACCGTCTGTCTCGGACCGTCTGTCTCCGACTGTCTGTCTCGGACCGTCTGTCTCAGACCGCCTGTCTCAGACCGTCTGTCTCAGACCGTCTGTCTCAGACCGTCTGTCTCAGACCGTCTGTCTCAGACCGTCTGTCTCAGACCGTCTGTCTCAGACCGTCTGTCTCAGACCGTCTGTCTCAGACCGTCTGTCTCAGACCAGCTGTCTCAGAACGTCTCTCTCGTCCCGTCGGTCTCAGACCGTCTGTCTCAGACCAGCTGTCTCAGACCGTCTGTCTCAGACCGTCTGTCTCAGACCGTCTGTCTCGGACCGTCTGTCTCAGACCGTCTGTCTCAGGCCGTCTGCCTCACAGCGTCTGTCCCAGACCGTCTATCTCGTCCCGTCTGTCTCGTCCCGTCTGTCTCAGACCGTCTGTCTCAGAACGTCTATCTCGTCCCGTCGGTCCCAGACCGTCTGTCTCAGACCAGCTGTCTCAGACAGTCTGCCTCAGACCGTCTGTCTCACAACGTCTGTCTCCGACTGTCTGCCTCGGACCGTCTGTCTCAGACTGTCTGTCTCGGACCGTCTGTCTCAGACCGTCTGTCTCAGACCGTCTGTCTCAGACCGTCTGCCTCAGACCGTCAGTCTCAGACCGTCTGTCGCAGACCGTCTGTCTCAGACCGTCTGTCTCAGACCGTCTGCCTCAGACCGTCTGTCTCAGCCCGTCTGTCTCAGAACGTCTCTCTCGTCCCGTCGGTCTCAGACCGTCTGTCTCAGACCAGCTGTCTCAGACCGTCTGTCTCAGACCGTCAGTCTCAGACCGTCTGTCTCAGACCGTCTGTCTCAGACCGTCTGTCTCAGACCGTCTGTTTCATACCATCTGCCTCAGACCGTCTGTCTCGGACCGTCTGTCTCGGACGGTCTGCCTCAGACCGTCTGTCTCAGAACGTCTCTCTCGTCCCGTCGGTCTCAGACCGTCTGTCTCAGACCAGCTGTCTCAGACCGTCTGTCTCAGACCGTCTGTCTCAGACCGCCTGTCTCAGACCGTCTGTCTCAGACCGTCTGTCTCAGACCGTCTGTCTCAGACCGTCTGTTTCAGACCGTCTGTCTCAGACCGTCTGCCTCAGGCCGTCTGTCTCAGACCGTCTGTCTCAGAACGTCTCTCTCGTCCCGTCGGTCTCAGACCGTCAGTCTCACACCGTCTGTCTCGGACGGTCTGTCTCAGACCGTCTGTCTCAGGCCGTCTATCTCGTCCCGTCTATCTCGTCCCGTCTGTCTCAGACCGATGTCTCAGACCGTCTGTCTCAGACCAGCTGTCTCAGACCGTCTGTCTCGGACCGTCTGTCTCAGACCGTCTGTCTCAGACCGTCTGTCTCAGACCGTCTGTATCAGACCGTCTGTCTCGGACCGTCTGTCTCGGACCGTCTGTCTCGGACCGCCTGTCTCAAACCGTCTGTCTCAGGCCAGCTGTCTCAGACCGTCTGTCGCAGACCTTCTGTCTCAGACCGTCTGTCTCAGACCGTCTATCTCTGCCCGTCTGTCTCTAACCGTCTGTCGCAGACCGTCTGTCTCAGACCGTCTGTCTCGGACCGTCTGTCTCGGACCGTCTGTCTCGGACCGTCCGTCTCGGACCGTCGGTCTCGGACCGTCTGTCTCGGACCGTCTGTCTCCGACTGTCTGTCTCGGAGCGTCTGTCTCAGACCGTCTGTCTCAGACCGTCTGTCTCAGACCGTCTATCTCACACCGTCTGTCTCAGACCGTCTGTCTCGGACCGTCTGTCTCGGACCGTCTGTCTCGGACCGTCCGTCTCGGACCGTCGGTCTCGGACCGTCTGTCTCGGACCGTCTGTCTCCGACTGTCTGTCTCGGACCGTCTGTCTCAGACCGTCTGTCTCAGACCGTCTGTCTCACACCGTCTGTCTCAGACCGTCTGTCTCGGACCGTCTGTCTCAGACCGTCTGTCTCAGACCGTCTGCCTCAGACCGTCTGTCTCAGACCGTCTGTCTCAAAACGTCTCTCTCGTCCCGTCGGTCTCAGACCATCTGTCTCAGACCAGCTGTCTCAGACCGTCTGTCTCAGACCGTCTGTCTCGGACCGTCTGTCTCAGACCGTCTGTCTCGGACCGTCTGTCTCGGACCGTCTGTGTCGGACCGTCTGTCTCGGACCAGCTGTCTCGGACCGTCTGTCTCTGCCCGTCTGTCTCTAACCGTCTGTCTCAGACCGTCTGTTTCATACGGTTTATCTCAGCCCGTCGGCATCAGACCGTCTGTCTCAGTCCGTATGTCTCAGATCCTCCGTCTCAGACCGTCCGTCTCAGACCGTCTGTCTCAGAACGTCTGTCACAGACTGTCTGTCTCAGAAAGTCTCTCTCGTCCCGTCGGTCTCAGACCGTCTGTCTCAGACCAGCTGTCTCGGACCGTCTGTCTCAGACCGTCTGTCTCAGACCGTCTGTCTCGGACCGTCTGTCTCAGACCGTCTGTCTCAGGCCGTCTGCCTCACAGCGTCTGTCCCAGACCGTCTATCTCGTCCCGTCTGTCTCGTCCCGTCTGTCTCAGACCGTCTGTCTCAGAACGTCTATCTCGTCCCGTCGGTCCCAGACCGTCTGTCTCAGACCAGCTGTCTCAGACAGTCTGCCTCAGACCGTCTGTCTCACAACGTCTGTCTCCGACTGTCTGTCTCGGACCGTCTGTCTCAGACCGCCTGTCTCACAACGTCTGTCTCCGACTGTCTGTCTCGGACCGTCTGTCTCAGACCGCCTGTCTCAGACCGTCTGTCTCAGACCGTCTGTCTCAGACCGTCTGTCTCAGACCGTCTGTCTCAGACCGTCTGTCTCAGACCGTCTGTCTCAGACCGTCTGCCTCAGACCGTCAGTATCAGACCGTCTGTCGCAGACCGTCTGTCTCAGACCGTCTGTCTCAGACCGTCTGCCTCAGACCGTCTGTCTCAGCCCGTCTGTCTCAGAACGTCTCTCTCGTCCCGTCGGTCTCAGACCGTCTGTCTCAGACCAGCTGTCTCAGACCGTCTGTCTCAGACCGTCAGTCTCAGACCGTCTGTCTCAGACCGTCTGTCTCAGACCGTCTGTCTCAGACCGTCTGTCTCAGACCGTCTGTCTCAGACCGTCTGTCTCAGACCGTCTGTCTCAGACCGTCTGTTTCATACCGTCTGCCTCAGACCGTCTGTCTCGGACCGTCTGTCTCGGACGGTCTGCCTCAGACCGTCTGTCTCAGAACGTCTCTCTCGTCCCGTCGGTCTCAGACCGTCTGTCTCAGACCAGCTGTCTCAGACCGTCTGTCTCAGACCGTCTGTCTCAGACCGCCTGTCTCAGACCGTCTGTCTCAGACCGTCTGTCTCAGACCGTCTGTCTCAGACCGTCTGTTTCAGACCGTCTGTCTCAGACCGTCTGCCTCAGGCCGTCTGTCTCAGACCGTCTGTCTCAGAACGTCTCTCTCGTCCCGTCGGTCTCAGACCGTCTGTCTCAGACCAGCTGTCTCAGACCGTCTGTCTCAGACCGTCTGTCTCAGACCGTCTGTCTCGGACCGTCTGTCTCAGACCGTCTGTCTCAGGCCGTCTGCCTCACAGCGTCTGTCCCAGACCGTCTATCTCGTCCCGTCTGTCTCGTCCCGTCTGTCTCAGACCGTCTGTCTCAGAACGTCTATCTCGTCCCGTCGGTCCCAGACCGTCTGTCTCAGACCAGCTGTCTCAGACAGTCTGCCTCAGACCGTCTGTCTCACAACGTCTGTCTCCGACTGTCTGCCTCGGACCGTCTGTCTCACAACGTCTGTCTCCGACTGTCTGTCTCGGACCGTCTGTCTCAGACCGTCTGTCTCAGACCGTCTGTCTCAGACCGTCTGCCTCAGACCGTCAGTCTCAGACCGTCTGTCGCAGACCGTCTGTCTCAGACCGTCTGTCTCAGACCGTCTGCCTCAGACCGTCTGTCTCAGCCCGTCTGTCTCAGAACGTCTCTCTCGTCCCGTCGGTCTCAGACCGTCTGTCTCAGACCAGCTGTCTCAGACCGTCTGTCTCAGACCGTCAGTCTCAGACCGTCTGTCTCAGACCGTCTGTCTCAGACCGTCTGTCTCAGACCGTCTGTCTCAGACCGTCTGTCTCAGACCGTCTGTCTCAGACCGTCTGTTTCATACCATCTGCCTCAGACCGTCTGTCTCGGACCGTCTGTCTCGGACGGTCTGCCTCAGACCGTCTGTCTCAGAACGTCTCTCTCGTCCCGTCGGTCTCAGACCGTCTGTCTCAGACCAGCTGTCTCAGACCGTCTGTCTCAGACCGTCTGTCTCAGACCGCCTGTCTCAGACCGTCTGTCTCAGACCGTCTGTCTCAGACCGTCTGTCTCAGACCGTCTGTTTCAGACCGTCTGTCTCAGACCGTCTGCCTCAGGCCGTCTGTCTCAGACCGTCTGTCTCAGAACGTCTCTCTCGTCCCGTCGGTCTCAGACCGTCAGTCTCACACCGTCTGTCTCGGACGGTCTGTCTCAGACCGTCTGTCTCAGGCCGTCTATCTCGTCCCGTCTATCTCGTCCCGTCTGTCTCAGACCGATGTCTCAGACCGTCTGTCTCAGACCAGCTGTCTCAGACCGTCTGTCTCGGACCGTCTGTCTCAGACCGTCTGTCTCAGACCGTCTGTCTCAGACCGTCTGTATCAGACCGTCTGTCTCGGACCGTCGGTCTCGGACCGTCTGTCTCAGACCGTCTGTCTCAGAACGCCTGTCACAGACCGTCTGTCTCAGGCCGTCTGCCTCAGACCGTCTGTCCCAGACCGTCTATCTCGTCCCGTCTGTCTCGTCCCGTCGGTCTCAGACCGTCTATCTCAGACCAGCTGTCTCAGACCGTCTGTCTCAGACCCTCTGTCTCAGACCGTCTGTCTCAGACCGTCTGTCTTAGACCGTCTGTCTGAGGCCGTCTGTTTCATTCCGTCGGTCTCAGACCGTCTGTCTCAGACCGTCTACCTCTGCCCGTCTGTCTCTAACCGTCTGTCTCAGACCGTCTGTGTCATACGGTCTATCTCAGCCCGTCGGCATCAGACCGTCTGTCTCAGTCCGTATGTCTCAGACCAGCTGTCTCAGACCGTCTATCTCGTCCCGTCTGTCTCGGACCGTCTGTCTCGGAGCGTCTGTTTCATACCGTCTGCCTCAGACCGTCTGTCTCGGACCGTCTGTCTCAGACCGTCTGTCTCAGGCCGTCTGCCTCAGACCGTCTGTCCCAGACCGTCTATCTCGTCCCGTCTGTCTCGTCCCGTCGGTCTCAGACCGTCTGTCTCAGACCAGCTGTCTCAGCCCGTCGGCATCAGACCGTCTGTCTCAGTCCGTATGTCTCAGACCAGCTGTCTCAGACCGTCTATCTCGTCCCGTCTGTCTCAGAACGTCTATCTCGTCCCGTCGGTCTCAGACCGTCTGTCTCAGACCGTCTGCCTCAGACCGTCTGTCTCAGCCCGTCTGTCTCAGAACGTCTCTCTCGTCCCGTCGGTCTCGGACCGTCTGTCTCGGACCGTCTGTCTCGGACCGTCTGTCTCTGCCCGTCTGTCTCTAACCGTCTGTCTCAGACCGTCTGTTTCATACGGTCTATCTCAGCCCGTCGGCATCAGACCGTCTGTCTCAGTTCCTCTGTCTCAGACCGTCTGTCTCAGACCGTCTGTCTCAGAACGCCTGTCACAGACCGTCTGTCTCAGGCCGTCTGCCTCAGACCGTCTGTCCCAGACCGTCTGTCCCAGACCGTCTATCTCGTCCCGTCTGTCTCGTCCCGTCGGTCTCAGACCAGCTGTCTCAGACCGTCTGTCTCAGACCCTCTGTCTCAGACCGTCTGTCTCAGACCGTCTGTCTTAGACCGTCTGTCTGAGGCCGTCTGTTTCATTCCGTCGGTCTCAGACCGTCTGTCTCAGACCGTCTACCTCTGCCCGTCTGTCTCTAACCGTCTGTCTCAGACCGTCTGTGTCATACGGTCTATCTCAGCCCGTCGGCATCAGACCGTCTGTCTCAGTCCGTATGTCTCAGACCAGCTGTCTCAGACCGTCTATCTCGTCCCGTCTGTCTCAGACCGTCTGTCTCAGACCGTCTATCTCGTCCCGTCTGTCTCGGACCGTCTGTTTCATACCGTCTGCCTCAGACCGTCTGTCTCAGGCCGTCTGTTTCATTCCGTCGGTCTCAGACCGTCTGTCTCAGACCGTCTTTCTCAGACCGTCTGTCTCAGACCGTCGGTCTCAGACCGTCTGTCTCAGACCAGCTGTCTTAGACCGTCTGTCTCAGACCGTCTGTCTCAGACCGTCTGTCTCGGACCGTCTGTCTCGGACCGTCTGTCTCGGAGCGCCTGTCTCAAACCGTCTGTCTCAGGCCGTTTGTTTCATACCGCTTGTCTCGGATTGTCTGTCGCAGACCTTCTGTCTCAGACCGCCTGTCTCAGACCGTCTGTCACAGACTGTCTGTCTCAGAAAGTCTGTTTCATACCATCTGCCTCAGACCGTCTGTCTCGGACCGTCTGTCTCGGACGGTCTGCCTCAGACCGTCTGTCTCAGAACGTCTCTCTCGTCCCGTCGGTCTCAGACCGTCTGTCTCAGACCAGCTGTCTCAGACCGTCTGTCTCAGACCGTCTGTCTCAGACCGCCTGTCTCAGACCGTCTGTCTCAGACCGTCTGTCTCAGACCGTCTGTCTCAGACCGTCTGTTTCAGACCGTCTGTCTCAGACCGTCTGCCTCAGGCCGTCTGTCTCAGACCGTCTGTCTCAGAACGTCTCTCTCGTCCCGTCGGTCTCAGACCGTCAGTCTCACACCGTCTGTCTCGGACGGTCTGTCTCAGACCGTCTGTCTCAGGCCGTCTATCTCGTCCCGTCTATCTCGTCCCGTCTGTCTCAGACCGATGTCTCAGACCGTCTGTCTCAGACCAGCTGTCTCAGACCGTCTGTCTCGGACCGTCTGTCTCAGACCGTCTGTCTCAGACCGTCTGTCTCAGACCGTCTGTATCAGACCGTCTGTCTCGGACCGTCTGTCTCGGACCGTCTGTCTCGGACCGCCTGTCTCAAACCGTCTGTCTCAGGCCAGCTGTCTCAGACCGTCTGTCGCAGACCTTCTGTCTCAGACCGTCTGTCTCAGACCGTCTATCTCTGCCCGTCTGTCTCTAACCGTCTGTCGCAGACCGTCTGTCTCAGACCGTCTGTCTCGGACCGTCTGTCTCGGACCGTCTGTCTCGGACCGTCCGTCTCGGACCGTCGGTCTCGGACCGTCTGTCTCGGACCGTCTGTCTCCGACTGTCTGTCTCGGAGCGTCTGTCTCAGACCGTCTGTCTCAGACCGTCTGTCTCAGACCGTCTATCTCACACCGTCTGTCTCAGACCGTCTGTCTCGGACCGTCTGTCTCGGACCGTCTGTCTCGGACCGTCCGTCTCGGACCGTCGGTCTCGGACCGTCTGTCTCGGACCGTCTGTCTCCGACTGTCTGTCTCGGACCGTCTGTCTCAGACCGTCTGTCTCAGACCGTCTGTCTCACACCGTCTGTCTCAGACCGTCTGTCTCGGACCGTCTGTCTCAGACCGTCTGTCTCAGACCGTCTGCCTCAGACCGTCTGTCTCAGACCGTCTGTCTCAAAACGTCTCTCTCGTCCCGTCGGTCTCAGACCATCTGTCTCAGACCAGCTGTCTCAGACCGTCTGTCTCAGACCGTCTGTCTCGGACCGTCTGTCTCAGACCGTCTGTCTCGGACCGTCTGTCTCGGACCGTCTGTGTCGGACCGTCTGTCTCGGACCAGCTGTCTCGGACCGTCTGTCTCTGCCCGTCTGTCTCTAACCGTCTGTCTCAGACCGTCTGTTTCATACGGTTTATCTCAGCCCGTCGGCATCAGACCGTCTGTCTCAGTCCGTATGTCTCAGATCCTCCGTCTCAGACCGTCCGTCTCAGACCGTCTGTCTCAGAACGTCTGTCACAGACTGTCTGTCTCAGAAAGTCTCTCTCGTCCCGTCGGTCTCAGACCGTCTGTCTCAGACCAGCTGTCTCGGACCGTCTGTCTCAGACCGTCTGTCTCAGACCGTCTGTCTCGGACCGTCTGTCTCAGACCGTCTGTCTCAGGCCGTCTGCCTCACAGCGTCTGTCCCAGACCGTCTATCTCGTCCCGTCTGTCTCGTCCCGTCTGTCTCAGACCGTCTGTCTCAGAACGTCTATCTCGTCCCGTCGGTCCCAGACCGTCTGTCTCAGACCAGCTGTCTCAGACAGTCTGCCTCAGACCGTCTGTCTCACAACGTCTGTCTCCGACTGTCTGTCTCGGACCGTCTGTCTCAGACCGCCTGTCTCACAACGTCTGTCTCCGACTGTCTGTCTCGGACCGTCTGTCTCAGACCGCCTGTCTCAGACCGTCTGTCTCAGACCGTCTGTCTCAGACCGTCTGTCTCAGACCGTCTGTCTCAGACCGTCTGTCTCAGACCGTCTGTCTCAGACCGTCTGCCTCAGACCGTCAGTATCAGACCGTCTGTCGCAGACCGTCTGTCTCAGACCGTCTGTCTCAGACCGTCTGCCTCAGACCGTCTGTCTCAGCCCGTCTGTCTCAGAACGTCTCTCTCGTCCCGTCGGTCTCAGACCGTCTGTCTCAGACCAGCTGTCTCAGACCGTCTGTCTCAGACCGTCAGTCTCAGACCGTCTGTCTCAGACCGTCTGTCTCAGACCGTCTGTCTCAGACCGTCTGTCTCAGACCGTCTGTCTCAGACCGTCTGTCTCAGACCGTCTGTCTCAGACCGTCTGTTTCATACCGTCTGCCTCAGACCGTCTGTCTCGGACCGTCTGTCTCGGACGGTCTGCCTCAGACCGTCTGTCTCAGAACGTCTCTCTCGTCCCGTCGGTCTCAGACCGTCTGTCTCAGACCAGCTGTCTCAGACCGTCTGTCTCAGACCGTCTGTCTCAGACCGCCTGTCTCAGACCGTCTGTCTCAGACCGTCTGTCTCAGACCGTCTGTCTCAGACCGTCTGTTTCAGACCGTCTGTCTCAGACCGTCTGCCTCAGGCCGTCTGTCTCAGACCGTCTGTCTCAGAACGTCTCTCTCGTCCCGTCGGTCTCAGACCGTCTGTCTCAGACCAGCTGTCTCAGACCGTCTGTCTCAGACCGTCTGTCTCAGACCGTCTGTCTCGGACCGTCTGTCTCAGACCGTCTGTCTCAGGCCGTCTGCCTCACAGCGTCTGTCCCAGACCGTCTATCTCGTCCCGTCTGTCTCGTCCCGTCTGTCTCAGACCGTCTGTCTCAGAACGTCTATCTCGTCCCGTCGGTCCCAGACCGTCTGTCTCAGACCAGCTGTCTCAGACAGTCTGCCTCAGACCGTCTGTCTCACAACGTCTGTCTCCGACTGTCTGCCTCGGACCGTCTGTCTCACAACGTCTGTCTCCGACTGTCTGTCTCGGACCGTCTGTCTCAGACCGTCTGTCTCAGACCGTCTGTCTCAGACCGTCTGCCTCAGACCGTCAGTCTCAGACCGTCTGTCGCAGACCGTCTGTCTCAGACCGTCTGTCTCAGACCGTCTGCCTCAGACCGTCTGTCTCAGCCCGTCTGTCTCAGAACGTCTCTCTCGTCCCGTCGGTCTCAGACCGTCTGTCTCAGACCAGCTGTCTCAGACCGTCTGTCTCAGACCGTCAGTCTCAGACCGTCTGTCTCAGACCGTCTGTCTCAGACCGTCTGTCTCAGACCGTCTGTCTCAGACCGTCTGTCTCAGACCGTCTGTCTCAGACCGTCTGTTTCATACCATCTGCCTCAGACCGTCTGTCTCGGACCGTCTGTCTCGGACGGTCTGCCTCAGACCGTCTGTCTCAGAACGTCTCTCTCGTCCCGTCGGTCTCAGACCGTCTGTCTCAGACCAGCTGTCTCAGACCGTCTGTCTCAGACCGTCTGTCTCAGACCGCCTGTCTCAGACCGTCTGTCTCAGACCGTCTGTCTCAGACCGTCTGTCTCAGACCGTCTGTTTCAGACCGTCTGTCTCAGACCGTCTGCCTCAGGCCGTCTGTCTCAGACCGTCTGTCTCAGAACGTCTCTCTCGTCCCGTCGGTCTCAGACCGTCAGTCTCACACCGTCTGTCTCGGACGGTCTGTCTCAGACCGTCTGTCTCAGGCCGTCTATCTCGTCCCGTCTATCTCGTCCCGTCTGTCTCAGACCGATGTCTCAGACCGTCTGTCTCAGACCAGCTGTCTCAGACCGTCTGTCTCGGACCGTCTGTCTCAGACCGTCTGTCTCAGACCGTCTGTCTCAGACCGTCTGTATCAGACCGTCTGTCTCGGACCGTCGGTCTCGGACCGTCTGTCTCAGACCGTCTGTCTCAGAACGCCTGTCACAGACCGTCTGTCTCAGGCCGTCTGCCTCAGACCGTCTGTCCCAGACCGTCTATCTCGTCCCGTCTGTCTCGTCCCGTCGGTCTCAGACCGTCTATCTCAGACCAGCTGTCTCAGACCGTCTGTCTCAGACCCTCTGTCTCAGACCGTCTGTCTCAGACCGTCTGTCTTAGACCGTCTGTCTGAGGCCGTCTGTTTCATTCCGTCGGTCTCAGACCGTCTGTCTCAGACCGTCTACCTCTGCCCGTCTGTCTCTAACCGTCTGTCTCAGACCGTCTGTGTCATACGGTCTATCTCAGCCCGTCGGCATCAGACCGTCTGTCTCAGTCCGTATGTCTCAGACCAGCTGTCTCAGACCGTCTATCTCGTCCCGTCTGTCTCGGACCGTCTGTCTCGGAGCGTCTGTTTCATACCGTCTGCCTCAGACCGTCTGTCTCGGACCGTCTGTCTCAGACCGTCTGTCTCAGGCCGTCTGCCTCAGACCGTCTGTCCCAGACCGTCTATCTCGTCCCGTCTGTCTCGTCCCGTCGGTCTCAGACCGTCTGTCTCAGACCAGCTGTCTCAGCCCGTCGGCATCAGACCGTCTGTCTCAGTCCGTATGTCTCAGACCAGCTGTCTCAGACCGTCTATCTCGTCCCGTCTGTCTCAGAACGTCTATCTCGTCCCGTCGGTCTCAGACCGTCTGTCTCAGACCGTCTGCCTCAGACCGTCTGTCTCAGCCCGTCTGTCTCAGAACGTCTCTCTCGTCCCGTCGGTCTCGGACCGTCTGTCTCGGACCGTCTGTCTCGGACCGTCTGTCTCTGCCCGTCTGTCTCTAACCGTCTGTCTCAGACCGTCTGTTTCATACGGTCTATCTCAGCCCGTCGGCATCAGACCGTCTGTCTCAGTTCCTCTGTCTCAGACCGTCTGTCTCAGACCGTCTGTCTCAGAACGCCTGTCACAGACCGTCTGTCTCAGGCCGTCTGCCTCAGACCGTCTGTCCCAGACCGTCTGTCCCAGACCGTCTATCTCGTCCCGTCTGTCTCGTCCCGTCGGTCTCAGACCGTCTGTCTCAGACCCTCTGTCTCAGACCGTCTGTCTCAGACCGTCTGTCTTAGACCGTCTGTCTGAGGCCGTCTGTTTCATTCCGTCGGTCTCAGACCGTCTGTCTCAGACCGTCTACCTCTGCCCGTCTGTCTCTAACCGTCTGTCTCAGACCGTCTGTGTCATACGGTCTATCTCAGCCCGTCGGCATCAGACCGTCTGTCTCAGTCCGTATGTCTCAGACCAGCTGTCTCAGACCGTCTATCTCGTCCCGTCTGTCTCAGACCGTCTGTCTCAGACCGTCTATCTCGTCCCGTCTGTCTCGGACCGTCTGTTTCATACCGTCTGCCTCAGACCGTCTGTCTCAGGCCGTCTGTTTCATTCCGTCGGTCTCAGACCGTCTGTCTCAGACCGTCTTTCTCAGACCGTCTGTCTCAGACCGTCGGTCTCAGACCGTCTGTCTCAGACCAGCTGTCTTAGACCGTCTGTCTCAGACCGTCTGTCTCAGACCGTCTGTCTCGGACCGTCTGTCTCGGACCGTCTGTCTCGGAGCGCCTGTCTCAAACCGTCTGTCTCAGGCCGTTTGTTTCATACCGCTTGTCTCGGATTGTCTGTCGCAGACCTTCTGTCTCAGACCGCCTGTCTCAGACCGTCTGTCTCAGACCGTCTATCTCTGCCAGTCTGTCTCTAACCGTCTGTCTCAGACCGTCTGTTTCATACGGTCTATCTCAGCCCGTCGGCATCAGACCGTCTGTCTCAGTCCGTATGTCTCAGATCCTCTGTCTCGGACCGTCTGTCTCGGACCGTCTGTCTCCGACTGTCTGTCTCGGACCGTCTGTCTCAGACCGCCTGTCTCAGACCGTCTGTCTCAGACCGTCTGTCTCAGACCGTCTGTCTCAGACCGTCTGTCTCAGACCGTCTGTCTCAGACCGTCTGTCTCAGACCGTCTGCCTCAGACCGTCTGTCTCAGACCGTCTGTCTCAGAACGTCTCTCTCGTCCCGTCGGTCTCAGACCGTCAGTCTCACACCCTCTGTCTCAGACGGTCTGTCTCAGACCGTCTGTGTCAGGCCGTCTATCTCGTCCCGTCTATCTCGTCCCGTCTGTCTCAGACCGATGTCTCAGACCGTCTGTCTCAGACCAGCTGTCTCAGACCGTCTGTCTCGGACCGTCTGTCTCAGACCGCCTGTCTCACAACGTCTGTCTCCGACTGTCTGTCTCGGACCGTCTGTCTCAGACCGCCTGTCTCAGACCGTCTGTCTCAGACCGTCTGTCTCAGACCGTCTGTCTCAGACCGTCTGTCTCAGACCGTCTGTCTCAGACCGTCTGTCTCAGACCGTCTGCCTCAGACCGTCAGTATCAGACCGTCTGTCGCAGACCGTCTGTCTCAGACCGTCTGTCTCAGACCGTCTGCCTCAGACCGTCTGTCTCAGCCCGTCTGTCTCAGAACGTCTCTCTCGTCCCGTCGGTCTCAGACCGTCTGTCTCAGACCAGCTGTCTCAGACCGTCTGTCTCAGACCGTCAGTCTCAGACCGTCTGTCTCAGACCGTCTGTCTCAGACCGTCTGTCTCAGACCGTCTGTCTCAGACCGTCTGTCTCAGACCGTCTGTCTCAGACCGTCTGTTTCATACCGTCTGCCTCAGACCGTCTGTCTCGGACCGTCTGTCTCGGACGGTCTGCCTCAGACCGTCTGTCTCAGAACGTCTCTCTCGTCCCGTCGGTCTCAGACCGTCTGTCTCAGACCAGCTGTCTCAGACCGTCTGTCTCAGACCGTCTGTCTCAGACCGCCTGTCTCAGACCGTCTGTCTCAGACCGTCTGTCTCAGACCGTCTGTCTCAGACCGTCTGTTTCAGACCGTCTGTCTCAGACCGTCTGCCTCAGGCCGTCTGTCTCAGACCGTCTGTCTCAGAACGTCTCTCTCGTCCCGTCGGTCTCAGACCGTCTGTCTCAGACCAGCTGTCTCAGACCGTCTGTCTCAGACCGTCTGTCTCAGACCGTCTGTCTCGGACCGTCTGTCTCAGACCGTCTGTCTCAGGCCGTCTGCCTCACAGCGTCTGTCCCAGACCGTCTATCTCGTCCCGTCTGTCTCGTCCCGTCTGTCTCAGACCGTCTGTCTCAGAACGTCTATCTCGTCCCGTCGGTCCCAGACCGTCTGTCTCAGACCAGCTGTCTCAGACAGTCTGCCTCAGACCGTCTGTCTCACAACGTCTGTCTCCGACTGTCTGCCTCGGACCGTCTGTCTCACAACGTCTGTCTCCGACTGTCTGTCTCGGACCGTCTGTCTCAGACCGTCTGTCTCAGACCGTCTGTCTCAGACCGTCTGCCTCAGACCGTCAGTCTCAGACCGTCTGTCGCAGACCGTCTGTCTCAGACCGTCTGTCTCAGACCGTCTGCCTCAGACCGTCTGTCTCAGCCCGTCTGTCTCAGAACGTCTCTCTCGTCCCGTCGGTCTCAGACCGTCTGTCTCAGACCAGCTGTCTCAGACCGTCTGTCTCAGACCGTCAGTCTCAGACCGTCTGTCTCAGACCGTCTGTCTCAGACCGTCTGTCTCAGACCGTCTGTCTCAGACCGTCTGTCTCAGACCGTCTGTCTCAGACCGTCTGTTTCATACCATCTGCCTCAGACCGTCTGTCTCGGACCGTCTGTCTCGGACGGTCTGCCTCAGACCGTCTGTCTCAGAACGTCTCTCTCGTCCCGTCGGTCTCAGACCGTCTGTCTCAGACCAGCTGTCTCAGACCGTCTGTCTCAGACCGTCTGTCTCAGACCGCCTGTCTCAGACCGTCTGTCTCAGACCGTCTGTCTCAGACCGTCTGTCTCAGACCGTCTGTTTCAGACCGTCTGTCTCAGACCGTCTGCCTCAGGCCGTCTGTCTCAGACCGTCTGTCTCAGAACGTCTCTCTCGTCCCGTCGGTCTCAGACCGTCAGTCTCACACCGTCTGTCTCGGACGGTCTGTCTCAGACCGTCTGTCTCAGGCCGTCTATCTCGTCCCGTCTATCTCGTCCCGTCTGTCTCAGACCGATGTCTCAGACCGTCTGTCTCAGACCAGCTGTCTCAGACCGTCTGTCTCGGACCGTCTGTCTCAGACCGTCTGTCTCAGACCGTCTGTCTCAGACCGTCTGTATCAGACCGTCTGTCTCGGACCGTCGGTCTCGGACCGTCTGTCTCAGACCGTCTGTCTCAGAACGCCTGTCACAGACCGTCTGTCTCAGGCCGTCTGCCTCAGACCGTCTGTCCCAGACCGTCTATCTCGTCCCGTCTGTCTCGTCCCGTCGGTCTCAGACCGTCTATCTCAGACCAGCTGTCTCAGACCGTCTGTCTCAGACCCTCTGTCTCAGACCGTCTGTCTCAGACCGTCTGTCTTAGACCGTCTGTCTGAGGCCGTCTGTTTCATTCCGTCGGTCTCAGACCGTCTGTCTCAGACCGTCTACCTCTGCCCGTCTGTCTCTAACCGTCTGTCTCAGACCGTCTGTGTCATACGGTCTATCTCAGCCCGTCGGCATCAGACCGTCTTTCTCAGTCCGTATGTCTCAGACCAGCTGTCTCAGACCGTCTATCTCGTCCCGTCTGTCTCGGACCGTCTGTCTCGGAGCGTCTGTTTCATACCGTCTGCCTCAGACCGTCTGTCTCGGACCGTCTGTCTCAGACCGTCTGTCTCAGGCCGTCTGCCTCAGACCGTCTGTCCCAGACCGTCTATCTCGTCCCGTCTGTCTCGTCCCGTCGGTCTCAGACCGTCTGTCTCAGACCAGCTGTCTCAGCCCGTCGGCATCAGACCGTCTGTCTCAGTCCGTATGTCTCAGACCAGCTGTCTCAGACCGTCTATCTCGTCCCGTCTGTCTCAGAACGTCTATCTCGTCCCGTCGGTCTCAGACCGTCTGTCTCAGACCGTCTGCCTCAGACCGTCTGTCTCAGCCCGTCTGTCTCAGAACGTCTCTCTCGTCCCGTCGGTCTCGGACCGTCTGTCTCGGACCGTCTGTCTCGGACCGTCTGTCTCTGCCCGTCTGTCTCTAACCGTCTGTCTCAGACCGTCTGTTTCATACGGTCTATCTCAGCCCGTCGGCATCAGACCGTCTGTCTCAGTTCCTCTGTCTCAGACCGTCTGTCTCAGACCGTCTGTCTCAGAACGCCTGTCACAGACCGTCTGTCTCAGGCCGTCTGCCTCAGACCGTCTGTCCCAGACCGTCTGTCCCAGACCGTCTATCTCGTCCCGTCTGTCTCGTCCCGTCGGTCTCAGACCAGCTGTCTCAGACCGTCTGTCTCAGACCCTCTGTCTCAGACCGTCTGTCTCAGACCGTCTGTCTTAGACCGTCTGTCTGAGGCCGTCTGTTTCATTCCGTCGGTCTCAGACCGTCTGTCTCAGACCGTCTACCTCTGCCCGTCTGTCTCTAACCGTCTGTCTCAGACCGTCTGTGTCATACGGTCTATCTCAGCCCGTCGGCATCAGACCGTCTGTCTCAGTCCGTATGTCTCAGACCAGCTGTCTCAGACCGTCTATCTCGTCCGTCTGTCTCAGACCGTCTGTCTCAGACCGTCTATCTCGTCCCGTCTGTCTCGGACCGTCTGTTTCATACCGTCTGCCTCAGACCGTCTGTCTCAGGCCGTCTGTTTCATTCCGTCGGTCTCAGACCGTCTGTCTCAGACCGTCTTTCTCAGACCGTCTGTCTCAGACCGTCGGTCTCAGACCGTCTGTCTCAGACCAGCTGTCTTAGACCGTCTGTCTCAGACCGTCTGTCTCAGACCGTCTGTCTCGGACCGTCTGTCTCGGACCGTCTGTCTCGGAGCGCCTGTCTCAAACCGTCTGTCTCAGGCCGTTTGTTTCATACCGCTTGTCTCGGATTGTCTGTCGCAGACCTTCTGTCTCAGACCGCCTGTCTCAGACCGTCTGTCTCAGACCGTCTATCTCTGCCAGTCTGTCTCTAACCGTCTGTCTCAGACCGTCTGTTTCATACGGTCTATCTCAGCCCGTCGGCATCAGACCGTCTGTCTCAGTCCGTATGTCTCAGATCCTCTGTCTCGGACCGTCTGTCTCGGACCGTCTGTCTCCGACTGTCTGTCTCGGACCGTCTGTCTCAGACCGCCTGTCTCAGACCGTCTGTCTCAGACCGTCTGTCTCAGACCGTCTGTCTCAGACCGTCTGTCTCAGACCGTCTGTCTCAGACCGTCTGTCTCAGACCGTCTGCCTCAGACCGTCTGTCTCAGACCGTCTGTCTCAGAACGTCTCTCTCGTCCCGTCGGTCTCAGACCGTCAGTCTCACACCCTCTGTCTCAGACGGTCTGTCTCAGACCGTCTGTGTCAGGCCGTCTATCTCGTCCCGTCTATCTCGTCCCGTCTGTCTCAGACCGATGTCTCAGACCGTCTGTCTCAGACCAGCTGTCTCAGACCGTCTGTCTCGGACCGTCTGTCTCAGACCGTCTGTCTCACACCGTCTGTCTCAGACCGTCTGTCTCGGACCGTCTGTCTCAGACCGTCTGTCTCAGGCCGTCTGCCTCACAGCGTCTGTCCCAGACCGTCTATCTCGTCCCGTCTGTCTCGTCCCGTCGGTCTCAGACCGTCTGTCTCAGACCAGCTGTCTCAGCCCGTCGGCATCAGACCGTCTGTCTCAGTCCGTATGTCTCAGACCAGCTGTCTCAGACCGTCTATCTCGTCCCGTCTGTCTCAGACCGTCTGTCTCAGAACGTCTGTCTCAGACCGTCTATCTCGGACCGTCTGTCTCGGACCGTCTGTCTCGGACCGTCTGTTTCATACCGTCTGCCTCAGACCGTCTGTCTCAGGCCGTCTGTTTCATTCCGTCGGTCTCAGACCGCCTGTCTCAGACCGTCAATCTCTGCCCGTCTGTCTCTAACCGACTGTCTCAGACCGTCTGTTTCATACGGTCTATCTCAGCCCGTCTGCATCAGACCGTCTGTCTCAGTCCGTATGTCTCAGACCAGCTGTCTCAGACCGTCTATCTCGTCCCGTCTGTCTCAGAAAGACTTTCTCTGCCCGTCTGTCTCTAACCGTCTGTCTCAGACCGTCTGTTTCATACGGTCTATCTCAGCCCGTCGGCATCAGACCGTCTGTCTCGGACCGTCTGTCTCAGACCGTCTGTCTCAGACCTTCTGTTTCATACCGTCTGCCTCAGACCGTCTGTCTCGGACCGTCTGTCTCGGACGGTCTGTCTCAGACCGTCTGTCTCAGACCGTCTGTCTCAGACCGTCTGTCTCAGACCGTCTGTCTCAGACCGTCTGTCTCAGACCGTCTGTCTCAGACCGTCTGTCTCAGACCGTCTGCCTCAGACCGTCTGTCTCAGACCGTCTGTCTCAAAACGTCTCTCTCGTCCCGTCGGTCTCAGACCATCTGTCTCAGACCAGCTGTCTCAGACCGTCTGTCTCAGACCGTCTGTCTCGGACCGTCTGTCTCGGACGGTCTGTCGCTGACCGTCTGTCTCGGACCGTCTGTCTCGGACGGTCTGTCGCTGACCGCCTGTCTCGGACCGTCTGTCTCGGACGGTCTGTCGCTGACCGTCTGTCTCGGACCGTCTGTGTCGGACCGTCTGTCTCGGACCAGCTGTCTCGGACCGTCTGTCTCTGCCCGTCTGTCTCTAACCGTCTGTCTCAGACCGTCTGTTTCATACGGTCTATCTCAGCCCGTCGGCATCAGACCGTCTGTCTCAGTCCGTATGTCTCAGATCCTCCGTCTCAGACCGTCCGTCTCAGACCGTCTGTCTCAGAACGTCTGTCACAGACTGTCTGTCTCAGAACGTCTCTCTCGTCCCGTCGGTCTCAGACCGTCTGTCTCAGACCAGCTGTCTCAGACCGTCTGTCTCAGACCGTCTGTCTCAGACCGTCCTTCTCAGACCGTCTGTGTCAGACCGTCTGCCTCAGACCGTCTGTCTCAGACCGTCTGTCTCAGAACGTCTCTCTCGTCCCGTCGGTCTCAGACCGTCTGTCTCAGACCGTCAGTCTCAGACCGTCTGTCTCAGACCGTCTGTCTCAGACCGTCTGTCTCAGACCGTCTGTCTCAGACCGTCTGTTTCATACCATCTGCCTCAGACCGTCTGTCTCGGACCGTCTGTCTCGGACGGTCTGCCTCAGACCGTCTGTCTCAGAACGTCTCTCTCGTCCCGTCGGTCTCAGACCGTCTGTCTCAGACCAGCTGTCTCAGACCGTCTGTCTCAGACCGTCTGTCTCAGACCGCCTGTCTCAGACCGTCTGTCTCAGACCGTCTGTCTCAGACCGTCTGTCTCAGACCGTCTGTTTCAGACCGTCTGTCTCAGACCGTCTGCCTCAGGCCGTCTGTCTCATACCGTCTGTCTCAGAACGTCTCTCTCGTCCCGTCGGTCTCAGACCGTCAGTCTCACACCGTCTGTCTCGGACGGTCTGTCTCAGACCGTCTGTCTCAGGCCGTCTATCTCGTCCCGTCTATCTCGTCCCGTCTGTCTCAGACCGATGTCTCAGACCGTCTGTCTCAGACCAGCTGTCTCAGACCGTCTGTCTCGGACCGTCTGTCTCAGACCGTCTGTCTCAGACCGTCTGTCTCAGACCGTCTGTATCAGACCGTCTGTCTCGGACCGTCTGTCTCGGACCGTCTGTCTCGGACCGCCTGTCTCAAACCGTCTGTCTCAGGCCAGCTGTCTCAGACCGTCTGTCGCAGACCTTCTGTCTCAGACCGTCTGTCTCAGACCGTCTATCTCTGCCCGTCTGTCTCTAACCGTCTGTCGCAGACCGTCTGTCTCAGACCGTCTGTCTCGGACCGTCTGTCTCGGACCGTCTGTCTCGGACCGTCCGTCTCGGACCGTCGGTCTCGGACCGTCTGTCTCGGACCGTCTGTCTCCGACTGTCTGTCTCGGAGCGTCTGTCTCAGACCGTCTGTCTCAGACCGTCTGTCTCAGACCGTCTATCTCACACCGTCTGTCTCAGACCGTCTGTCTCGGACCGTCTGTCTCGGACCGTCTGTCTCGGACCGTCCGTCTCGGACCGTCGGTCTCGGACCGTCTGTCTCGGACCGTCTGTCTCCGACTGTCTGTCTCGGACCGTCTGTCTCAGACCGTCTGTCTCAGACCGTCTGTCTCACACCGTCTGTCTCAGACCGTCTGTCTCGGACCGTCTGTCTCAGACCGTCTGTCTCAGACCGTCTGCCTCAGACCGTCTGTCTCAGACCGTCTGTCTCAAAACGTCTCTCTCGTCCCGTCGGTCTCAGACCATCTGTCTCAGACCAGCTGTCTCAGACCGTCTGTCTCAGACCGTCTGTCTCGGACCGTCTGTCTCAGACCGTCTGTCTCGGACCGTCTGTCTCGGACCGTCTGTGTCGGACCGTCTGTCTCGGACCAGCTGTCTCGGACCGTCTGTCTCTGCCCGTCTGTCTCTAACCGTCTGTCTCAGACCGTCTGTTTCATACGGTTTATCTCAGCCCGTCGGCATCAGACCGTCTGTCTCAGTCCGTATGTCTCAGATCCTCCGTCTCAGACCGTCCGTCTCAGACCGTCTGTCTCAGAACGTCTGTCACAGACTGTCTGTCTCAGAAAGTCTCTCTCGTCCCGTCGGTCTCAGACCGTCTGTCTCAGACCAGCTGTCTCGGACCGTCTGTCTCAGACCGTCTGTCTCAGACCGTCTGTCTCGGACCGTCTGTCTCAGACCGTCTGTCTCAGGCCGTCTGCCTCACAGCGTCTGTCCCAGACCGTCTATCTCGTCCCGTCTGTCTCGTCCCGTCTGTCTCAGACCGTCTGTCTCAGAACGTCTATCTCGTCCCGTCGGTCCCAGACCGTCTGTCTCAGACCAGCTGTCTCAGACAGTCTGCCTCAGACCGTCTGTCTCACAACGTCTGTCTCCGACTGTCTGTCTCGGACCGTCTGTCTCAGACCGCCTGTCTCACAACGTCTGTCTCCGACTGTCTGTCTCGGACCGTCTGTCTCAGACCGCCTGTCTCAGACCGTCTGTCTCAGACCGTCTGTCTCAGACCGTCTGTCTCAGACCGTCTGTCTCAGACCGTCTGTCTCAGACCGTCTGTCTCAGACCGTCTGCCTCAGACCGTCAGTATCAGACCGTCTGTCGCAGACCGTCTGTCTCAGACCGTCTGTCTCAGACCGTCTGCCTCAGACCGTCTGTCTCAGCCCGTCTGTCTCAGAACGTCTCTCTCGTCCCGTCGGTCTCAGACCGTCTGTCTCAGACCAGCTGTCTCAGACCGTCTGTCTCAGACCGTCAGTCTCAGACCGTCTGTCTCAGACCGTCTGTCTCAGACCGTCTGTCTCAGACCGTCTGTCTCAGACCGTCTGTCTCAGACCGTCTGTCTCAGACCGTCTGTCTCAGACCGTCTGTCTCAGACCGTCTGTTTCATACCGTCTGCCTCAGACCGTCTGTCTCGGACCGTCTGTCTCGGACGGTCTGCCTCAGACCGTCTGTCTCAGAACGTCTCTCTCGTCCCGTCGGTCTCAGACCGTCTGTCTCAGACCAGCTGTCTCAGACCGTCTGTCTCAGACCGTCTGTCTCAGACCGCCTGTCTCAGACCGTCTGTCTCAGACCGTCTGTCTCAGACCGTCTGTCTCAGACCGTCTGTTTCAGACCGTCTGTCTCAGACCGTCTGCCTCAGGCCGTCTGTCTCAGACCGTCTGTCTCAGAACGTCTCTCTCGTCCCGTCGGTCTCAGACCGTCTGTCTCAGACCAGCTGTCTCAGACCGTCTGTCTCAGACCGTCTGTCTCAGACCGTCTGTCTCGGACCGTCTGTCTCAGACCGTCTGTCTCAGGCCGTCTGCCTCACAGCGTCTGTCCCAGACCGTCTATCTCGTCCCGTCTGTCTCGTCCCGTCTGTCTCAGACCGTCTGTCTCAGAACGTCTATCTCGTCCCGTCGGTCCCAGACCGTCTGTCTCAGACCAGCTGTCTCAGACAGTCTGCCTCAGACCGTCTGTCTCACAACGTCTGTCTCCGACTGTCTGCCTCGGACCGTCTGTCTCACAACGTCTGTCTCCGACTGTCTGTCTCGGACCGTCTGTCTCAGACCGTCTGTCTCAGACCGTCTGTCTCAGACCGTCTGCCTCAGACCGTCAGTCTCAGACCGTCTGTCGCAGACCGTCTGTCTCAGACCGTCTGTCTCAGACCGTCTGCCTCAGACCGTCTGTCTCAGCCCGTCTGTCTCAGAACGTCTCTCTCGTCCCGTCGGTCTCAGACCGTCTGTCTCAGACCAGCTGTCTCAGACCGTCTGTCTCAGACCGTCAGTCTCAGACCGTCTGTCTCAGACCGTCTGTCTCAGACCGTCTGTCTCAGACCGTCTGTCTCAGACCGTCTGTCTCAGACCGTCTGTCTCAGACCGTCTGTCTCAGACCGTCTGTTTCATACCATCTGCCTCAGACCGTCTGTCTCGGACCGTCTGTCTCGGACGGTCTGCCTCAGACCGTCTGTCTCAGAACGTCTCTCTCGTCCCGTCGGTCTCAGACCGTCTGTCTCAGACCAGCTGTCTCAGACCGTCTGTCTCAGACCGTCTGTCTCAGACCGCCTGTCTCAGACCGTCTGTCTCAGACCGTCTGTCTCAGACCGTCTGTCTCAGACCGTCTGTTTCAGACCGTCTGTCTCAGACCGTCTGCCTCAGGCCGTCTGTCTCAGACCGTCTGTCTCAGAACGTCTCTCTCGTCCCGTCGGTCTCAGACCGTCAGTCTCACACCGTCTGTCTCGGACGGTCTGTCTCAGACCGTCTGTCTCAGGCCGTCTATCTCGTCCCGTCTATCTCGTCCCGTCTGTCTCAGACCGATGTCTCAGACCGTCTGTCTCAGACCAGCTGTCTCAGACCGTCTGTCTCGGACCGTCTGTCTCAGACCGTCTGTCTCAGACCGTCTGTCTCAGACCGTCTGTATCAGACCGTCTGTCTCGGACCGTCGGTCTCGGACCGTCTGTCTCAGACCGTCTGTCTCAGAACGCCTGTCACAGACCGTCTGTCTCAGGCCGTCTGCCTCAGACCGTCTGTCCCAGACCGTCTATCTCGTCCCGTCTGTCTCGTCCCGTCGGTCTCAGACCGTCTATCTCAGACCAGCTGTCTCAGACCGTCTGTCTCAGACCCTCTGTCTCAGACCGTCTGTCTCAGACCGTCTGTCTTAGACCGTCTGTCTGAGGCCGTCTGTTTCATTCCGTCGGTCTCAGACCGTCTGTCTCAGACCGTCTACCTCTGCCCGTCTGTCTCTAACCGTCTGTCTCAGACCGTCTGTGTCATACGGTCTATCTCAGCCCGTCGGCATCAGACCGTCTGTCTCAGTCCGTATGTCTCAGACCAGCTGTCTCAGACCGTCTATCTCGTCCCGTCTGTCTCGGACCGTCTGTCTCGGAGCGTCTGTTTCATACCGTCTGCCTCAGACCGTCTGTCTCGGACCGTCTGTCTCAGACCGTCTGTCTCAGGCCGTCTGCCTCAGACCGTCTGTCCCAGACCGTCTATCTCGTCCCGTCTGTCTCGTCCCGTCGGTCTCAGACCGTCTGTCTCAGACCAGCTGTCTCAGCCCGTCGGCATCAGACCGTCTGTCTCAGTCCGTATGTCTCAGACCAGCTGTCTCAGACCGTCTATCTCGTCCCGTCTGTCTCAGAACGTCTATCTCGTCCCGTCGGTCTCAGACCGTCTGTCTCAGACCGTCTGCCTCAGACCGTCTGTCTCAGCCCGTCTGTCTCAGAACGTCTCTCTCGTCCCGTCGGTCTCGGACCGTCTGTCTCGGACCGTCTGTCTCGGACCGTCTGTCTCTGCCCGTCTGTCTCTAACCGTCTGTCTCAGACCGTCTGTTTCATACGGTCTATCTCAGCCCGTCGGCATCAGACCGTCTGTCTCAGTTCCTCTGTCTCAGACCGTCTGTCTCAGACCGTCTGTCTCAGAACGCCTGTCACAGACCGTCTGTCTCAGGCCGTCTGCCTCAGACCGTCTGTCCCAGACCGTCTGTCCCAGACCGTCTATCTCGTCCCGTCTGTCTCGTCCCGTCGGTCTCAGACCAGCTGTCTCAGACCGTCTGTCTCAGACCCTCTGTCTCAGACCGTCTGTCTCAGACCGTCTGTCTTAGACCGTCTGTCTGAGGCCGTCTGTTTCATTCCGTCGGTCTCAGACCGTCTGTCTCAGACCGTCTACCTCTGCCCGTCTGTCTCTAACCGTCTGTCTCAGACCGTCTGTGTCATACGGTCTATCTCAGCCCGTCGGCATCAGACCGTCTGTCTCAGTCCGTATGTCTCAGACCAGCTGTCTCAGACCGTCTATCTCGTCCCGTCTGTCTCAGACCGTCTGTCTCAGACCGTCTATCTCGTCCCGTCTGTCTCGGACCGTCTGTTTCATACCGTCTGCCTCAGACCGTCTGTCTCAGGCCGTCTGTTTCATTCCGTCGGTCTCAGACCGTCTGTCTCAGACCGTCTTTCTCAGACCGTCTGTCTCAGACCGTCGGTCTCAGACCGTCTGTCTCAGACCAGCTGTCTTAGACCGTCTGTCTCAGACCGTCTGTCTCAGACCGTCTGTCTCGGACCGTCTGTCTCGGACCGTCTGTCTCGGAGCGCCTGTCTCAAACCGTCTGTCTCAGGCCGTTTGTTTCATACCGCTTGTCTCGGATTGTCTGTCGCAGACCTTCTGTCTCAGACCGCCTGTCTCAGACCGTCTGTCTCAGACCGTCTATCTCTGCCAGTCTGTCTCTAACCGTCTGTCTCAGACCGTCTGTTTCATACGGTCTATCTCAGCCCGTCGGCATCAGACCGTCTGTCTCAGTCCGTATGTCTCAGATCCTCTGTCTCGGACCGTCTGTCTCGGACCGTCTGTCTCCGACTGTCTGTCTCGGACCGTCTGTCTCAGACCGCCTGTCTCAGACCGTCTGTCTCAGACCGTCTGTCTCAGACCGTCTGTCTCAGACCGTCTGTCTCAGACCGTCTGTCTCAGACCGTCTGTCTCAGACCGTCTGCCTCAGACCGTCTGTCTCAGACCGTCTGTCTCAGAACGTCTCTCTCGTCCCGTCGGTCTCAGACCGTCAGTCTCACACCGTCTGTCTCAGACGGTCTGTCTCAGACCGTCTGTGTCAGGCCGTCTATCTCGTCCCGTCTATCTCGTCCCGTCTGTCTCAGACCGATGTCTCAGACCGTCTGTCTCAGACCAGCTGTCTCAGACCGTCTGTCTCGGACCGTCTGTCTCAGACCGTCTGTCTCACACCGTCTGTCTCAGACCGTCTGTCTCGGACCGTCTGTCTCAGACCGTCTGTCTCAGGCCGTCTGCCTCACAGCGTCTGTCCCAGACCGTCTATCTCGTCCCGTCTGTCTCGTCCCGTCGGTCTCAGACCGTCTGTCTCAGACCAGCTGTCTCAGCCCGTCGGCATCAGACCGTCTGTCTCAGTCCGTATGTCTCAGACCAGCTGTCTCAGACCGTCTATCTCGTCCCGTCTGTCTCAGACCGTCTGTCTCAGAACGTCTGTCTCAGACCGTCTATCTCGGACCGTCTGTCTCGGACCGTCTGTCTCGGACCGTCTGTTTCATACCGTCTGCCTCAGACCGTCTGTCTCAGGCCGTCTGTTTCATTCCGTCGGTCTCAGACCGCCTGTCTCAGACCGTCAATCTCTGCCCGTCTGTCTCTAACCGACTGTCTCAGACCGTCTGTTTCATACGGTCTATCTCAGCCCGTCTGCATCAGACCGTCTGTCTCAGTCCGTATGTCTCAGACCAGCTGTCTCAGACCGTCTATCTCGTCCCGTCTGTCTCAGAAAGACTTTCTCTGCCCGTCTGTCTCTAACCGTCTGTCTCAGACCGTCTGTTTCATACGGTCTATCTCAGCCCGTCGGCATCAGACCGTCTGTCTCGGACCGTCTGTCTCAGACCGTCTGTCTCAGACCTTCTGTTTCATACCGTCTGCCTCAGACCGTCTGTCTCGGACCGTCTGTCTCGGACGGTCTGTCTCAGACCGTCTGTCTCAGACCGTCTGTCTCAGACCGTCTGTCTCAGACCGTCTGTCTCAGACCGTCTGTCTCAGACCGTCTGTCTCAGACCGTCTGTCTCAGACCGTCTGCCTCAGACCGTCTGTCTCAGACCGTCTGTCTCAAAACGTCTCTCTCGTCCCGTCGGTCTCAGACCATCTGTCTCAGACCAGCTGTCTCAGACCGTCTGTCTCAGACCGTCTGTCTCGGACCGTCTGTCTCGGACGGTCTGTCGCTGACCGTCTGTCTCGGACCGTCTGTCTCGGACGGTCTGTCGCTGACCGCCTGTCTCGGACCGTCTGTCTCGGACGGTCTGTCGCTGACCGTCTGTCTCGGACCGTCTGTGTCGGACCGTCTGTCTCGGACCAGCTGTCTCGGACCGTCTGTCTCTGCCCGTCTGTCTCTAACCGTCTGTCTCAGACCGTCTGTTTCATACGGTCTATCTCAGCCCGTCGGCATCAGACCGTCTGTCTCAGTCCGTATGTCTCAGATCCTCCGTCTCAGACCGTCCGTCTCAGACCGTCTGTCTCAGAACGTCTGTCACAGACTGTCTGTCTCAGAACGTCTCTCTCGTCCCGTCGGTCTCAGACCGTCTGTCTCAGACCAGCTGTCTCAGACCGTCTGTCTCAGACCGTCTGTCTCAGACCGTCCTTCTCAGACCGTCTGTGTCAGACCGTCTGCCTCAGACCGTCTGTCTCAGACCGTCTGTCTCAGAACGTCTCTCTCGTCCCGTCGGTCTCAGACCGTCTGTCTCAGACCGTCTGTCTCAGACCAGCTGTCTCAGACCGTCAGTCTCAGACCGTCTGTCTCAGACCGTCCTTCTCAGACCGTCTGTCTCGGACCGTCTGTCTCGGACCGTCTGTCTCGGACCGTCTGTCTCGGACCGTCTGTCTCGGACCGCCTGTCTCGGACCGTCTGTCTCGGACCGTCTGTCTCGGACCGTCTGTCTCGGACCGTCTGTGTCGGACCGTCTGTCTCAGCCCGTCTGTCTCAGAACGTCTCTCTCGTCCCGTCGGTCTCAGACCGTCTGTCTCAGACCAGCTGTCTCAGACCGTCTGTCTCAGACCGTCAGTCTCAGACCAGCTGTCTCAGACCGTCTGTCTCAGACCGTCTGTTTCATACCGTCTGCCTCAGACCGTCTGTCTCAGACCAGCTGTGTCAGACCGTCTGTCTCAGACCGTCCTTCTCAGACCGTCTGTGTCAGACCGTCTGCCTCAGACCGTCTGTCTCAGCCCGTCTGTCTCAGAACGTCTCTCTCGTCCCGTCGGTCTCAGACCGTCTGTCTCAGACCAGCTGTCTCAGACCGTCTGTCTCAGACCGTCAGTCTCAGACCGTCTGTCTCAGACCGTCTGTCTCAGACCGTCTGTCTCAGACCGTCTGTCTCAGACCGTCTGTCTCAGACCGTCTGTCTCAGACCGTCTGTTTCATACCGTCTGCCTCAGACCGTCTGTCTCAGACCGTCTGTCTCGGACCGTCTGTCTCGGACGGTCTGTCTCAGACCGTCTGTCTCAGACCGTCTGTCTCAGACCGCCTGTCTCAGACCGTTTTAACAGACCGTCTGTCTCAGACCGTGTGTCTCAGAACGTCTGTCTCGGCCCGTTTGTCTGAGGCCGTCTGTGTCAGACCGTCTGTCTCAGACCCTCTGTCTCAGACCGTCTGTCTCAGCCTGTCTGTCTCATACCGCCTGTCTTAGACCACCTGTCTCAGACCGTCTGTCTCAGCCCGTCTGTCTCAGACCGCCTGTCTTAGACCACCTGTCTCACACCGTCTGACTCAGACCAACTGTCTCGGCCCGTCTGTCTGAGGCCGTCTGTGTCAGACCGTCTGTCTCAGACCGTCTGTCTCAGACCGTCTGTCTCAGACCGTCTGTCTCAGACCGCCTGTCTCAAACCGCCTGTCTCGGACCGCCTGTCTCAGGCCGTCTGTCTCACACCGACTGTCTCAGACCGCTGTCTCAGACCGCCTGTCTCAGACCGTCTGTCTCAGAACGTCTGTCTCAGACCGTCTGTCCGAGACAGTCTGTGACCGACCGTCTGTCTCAGACCGTCTGTCTCAGACCGCCTGACTTAGACCGCCTGTCTCAGGCCGTCTGTCTCAGACCGCCTGTCTCAGACCGCCTGTATCAGACCGTCTGTCTCAGACCGCAGTGTCAGAGACCGTCTGTCTCAGACCGTCTGTATCAGACCGTCTGTCTCAGACCGTCTGTCTCAGACCGTCTGTCTCAGACCGTCTGTCTCAGACCGTCTGTCTCAGAACGTCTGTCTCGGCCCGTCTGTCTGAGGCCGTCTGTGTCAAACCGACTGTCTCAGACCGTCTGTCTCAGACCGCCTGTCTCAGACCGCCTGTCTCAGACCGTCTGTGTCAGACCGTTTGTCTCAGACCCTCTGTCTCAGACCGTCTGTCTCAGACCGCCTGTCTTAGGCCGCCTGTCTCGGGCCGTCTGTCTCATACCGCCTGTTTCAGACCGCCTGCCTCAGACCGTCTGTCTCAGACCCTCTGCCTCAGACCCTCTGTATCAGACCGCCTGTCACAGACCGCCTGACTCTGACCGTCTGTCTCAGACCGTCTGTCTCAGACCGCCTGTCTCGCAACGTCTGTCTCGGCCCGTCTGTCTGAGGCCGTCTGTGTCAGACCGTCTGCCTCAGACCCTCTGTCTCAGACCGACTGTCTCAGACCGTCTGTCTCATGCCGCCTGTCTCAGAACGTCTGTCTCTGCCCGTCTGTCTGAGGCCGTCTGTGTCAGACCGTCTGTCTCGGACCCTCTGTCTCAGACCGTCTGTCTCAGCCCGTCTGTATCAGACCGCCTGTCTCAGACCGCCTGCCTCAGACCGTCTGTCTCAGACCCTCTGTATCAGACCGCCTGTCACAGACCGCCTGCCTCAGACCGTCTGTCTCTGACCGTCTGTCTCAGACCGCCTGTCTCAGACCGCCTGTTTCAGACCGTCTGACTCAGACCGACTGTCTCGGCCCGTCTGTCTGAGGCCGTCTGTGTCAGACCGTCTGTCTCAGACCCTCTGTCTCAGACCGTCTGTCTCAGACCGACTGTCTGAGACAGTCTGTGTCAGACCGTCTGTCTCAGACCGCCTGTCTCAGTCCGTCTGTCTCAGACCGTCTGTCTCAGACCGCCTGTCTTAGACCACATGACCCTGGCCGTCTGTCTCAGACCGGCTGTCTCAGACCGCCTGTCTCAGACCGTCTGTCTCAGACCGCCTGTTTTAGACCGCCTGTCTCAGGCCGTCTGTCTCAGACCGTCTGTCTCAGACCGCCTGTCTCAGCCCGTCTGTCTCAGACCGCCTGTCTCAGACCGTCCGTCTCAGACCGTCTGTCTCAGACCGCCTGTCTCAGTCCGTCTGTCTCAGACCGTCTGTCTCAGACCGCCTGTCTTAGACCACATGTCCCTGGCCGTCTGTCTCAGACCGTCTGTCTCAGACCGCCTGTCTCAGACCGTCTGTCTCAGACCGCCTGTCTTAGACCGCCTGTCTCAGGCCGTCTGTCTCAGACCGTCTGTCTCAGACCGCCTGTCTCAGACCGTCTGTCTCAGACCGCAGTGTCAGAGACTGTCTGTCTCAGACCGTCTGTCTCATACCGTCTGTCTCAGACCGTATGTCTCAGACCGTATGTCTCAGACCGTCTGTCTCAGCCCGCCTGTCTCAGGCCGTCTGTCTCAGACCGCCTGTCTCAGACCGTCTGTCTCAGACCGTCTGTCTCAGACCGCAGTGTCATAGACCGTCTGTCTCAGACCGTCTGTCTCAGACCGTCTGTCTCATACCGTCTGTCTCAGACCGTATGTCTCAGACCGTATGTCTCAGACCGTCTGTCTCAGCCCGCCTGTCTCAGCCCCTCTGTCTCAGACCGCCTGTCTCAGACCGTCTGTCTCAGACCGTCTGTCTCAGACCGCCTGTCTCAGACCGTCTGTCTCAGACCGTCTGTCTCAGACCGCCTGTCTCAGTCCGTCTGTCTCAGACCGTCTGTCTCAGACCGCCTGTCTCAGACCGTTTTTATCAGACCGTCTGTCTCAGACCGTGTGTCTCAGAACGTCTGTCTCGGCCCGTTTGTCTGAGGCCGTCTGTGTCAGACCGTCTGTCTCAGACCCTCTGTCTCAGACCGTCTGTCTCAGCCTGTCTGTCTCATACCGCCTGTCTTAGACCACCTGTCTCAGACCGTCTGTCTCAGCCCGCCTGTCTCAGACCGCCTGTCTTAGACCACCTGTCTCACACCGTCTGACTCAGACCAACTGTCTCGGCCCGTCTGTCTGAAGCCGTCTGTGTCAGACCGTCTGTCTCAGACCGTCTGTCTCAGACCGTCTGTCTCAGACCGTCTGTCTCAGACCGCCTGTCTCAAACCGCCTGTCTCGGACCGCCTGTCTCAGGCCGTCTGTCTCACACCGACTGTCTCAGACCGCTGTCTCAGACCGCCTGTCTCAGACCGTCTGTCTCAGAACGTCTGTCTCAGACCGTCTGTCCGAGACAGTCTGTGACCGACCGTCTGTCTCAGACCGTCTGTCTCAGACCGCCTGACTTAGACCGCCTGTCTCAGACCGTCTGTCTCAGACCGTCTGTCTCAGACCGTCTGTCTCAGAACGTCTGTCTCAGACCGTCTGTCCGAGACAGTCTGTGACCGACCGTCTGTCTCAGACCGTCTGTCTCAGACCGCCTGACTTAGACCGCCTGTCTCAGGCCGTCTGTCTCAGACCGCCTGTCTCAGACCGCCTGTATCAGACCGTCTGTCTCAGACCGCAGTGTCAGAGACCGTCTGTCTCAGACCATCTGTCTCAGACCGTCTGTCTCAGACCGTCTGTCTCAGACCGTCTGTCTCAGACCGTCTGTCTCAGACCGTCTGTCTCAGAACGTCTGTCTCGGCCCGTCTGTCTGAGGCCGTCTGTGTCAAACCGACTGTCTCAGACCGTCTGTCTCAGACCGCCTGTCTCAGACCGCCTGTCTCAGACCGTCTGTGTCAGACCGTCTGTCTCAGACCGCCTGTCTCAGTCCGTCTGTCTGAGGCCGTCTGTGTCAGACCGGCTGTCTCAGACCCTCTGTCTCAGACCGTCTGTCTCAGACCGCCTGTCTCAGACCGTCTGTCTCAGACCGCCTGTCTTAGACCGCCTGTCTCAGGCCGTCTGTCTCAGACCGTCTGTCTCAGACCGCCTGTCTCAGACCGTCTGTCTCAGACCGCAGTGTCAGAGACTGTCTGTCTCAGACCGTCTGTCTCATACCGTCTGTCTCAGACCGTATGTCTCAGACCGTATGTCTCAGACCGTCTGTCTCAGCCCGCCTGTCTCAGGCCGTCTGTCTCAGACCGCCTGTCTCAGACCGTCTGTCTCAGACCGTCTGTCTCAGACCGCAGTGTCATAGACCGTCTGTCTCAGACCGTCTGTCTCAGACCGTCTGTCTCATACCGTCTGTCTCAGACCGTATGTCTCAGACCGTATGTCTCAGACCGTCTGTCTCAGCCCGCCTGTCTCCGCCCCTCTGTCTCAGACCGCCTGTCTCAGACCGTCTGTCTCAGACCGTCTGTCTCAGACCGCCTGTCTCAGACCGTCTGTCTCAGACCGTCTGTCTCAGACCGCCTGTCTCAGTCCGTCTGTCTCAGACCGTCTGTCTCAGACCGCCTGTCTCAGACCGTTTTTATCAGACCGTCTGTCTCAGACCGTGTGTCTCAGAACGTCTGTCTCGGCCCGTTTGTCTGAGGCCGTCTGTGTCAGACCGTCTGTCTCAGACCCTCTGTCTCAGACCGTCTGTCTCAGCCTGTCTGTCTCATACCGCCTGTCTTAGACCACCTGTCTCAGACCGTCTGTCTCAGCCCGCCTGTCTCAGACCGCCTGTCTTAGACCACCTGTCTCACACCGTCTGACTCAGACCAACTGTCTCGGCCCGTCTGTCTGAGGCCGTCTGTGTCAGACCGTCTGTCTCAGACCGTCTGTCTCAGACCGTCTGTCTCAGACCGTCTGTCTCAGACCGCCTGTCTCAAACCGCCTGTCTCGGACCGCCTGTCTCAGGCCGTCTGTCTCACACCGACTGTCTCAGACCGCTGTCTCAGACCGCCTGTCTCAGACCGTCTGTCTCAGAACGTCTGTCTCAGACCGTCTGTCCGAGACAGTCTGTGACCGACCGTCTGTCTCAGACCGTCTGTCTCAGACCGCCTGACTTAGACCGCCTGTCTCAGACCGTCTGTCTCAGACCGTCTGTCTCAGACCGTCTGTCTCAGAACGTCTGTCTCAGACCGTCTGTCCGAGACAGTCTGTGACCGACCGTCTGTCTCAGACCGTCTGTCTCAGACCGCCTGACTTAGACCGCCTGTCTCAGGCCGTCTGTCTCAGACCGCCTGTCTCAGACCGCCTGTATCAGACCGTCTGTCTCAGACCGCAGTGTCAGAGACCGTCTGTCTCAGACCGTCTGTCTCAGACCGTCTGTCTCAGACCGTCTGTCTCAGACCGTCTGTCTCAGACCGTCTGTCTCAGAACGTCTGTCTCGGCCCGTCTGTCTGAGGCCGTCTGTGTCAAACCGACTGTCTCAGACCGTCTGTCTCAGACCGCCTGTCTCAGACCGCCTGTCTCAGACCGTCTGTGTCAGACCGTCTGTCTCAGACCGCCTGTCTCAGTCCGTCTGTCTGAGGCCGTCTGTGTCAGACCGGCTGTCTCAGACCCTCTGTCTCAGACCGTCTGTCTCAGACCGCCTGTCTCAGACCGTCTGTCTCAGACCGCCTGTCTCAAACCGCCTGTCTCAAGCCGCCTGTCTTGGACCGCCTGTCTCAGGCCGTCTGTCTCACACCGACTGTCTCAGACCGCTGTCTCAGACCGTCTGTCTCAGACCGTCTGTCTCAGACCGTGTGTCTCAGACCGTCTGTCTCAGTCCGCCTGTCTCAGACCGCCTGTCTCAGACCGCCTGTCTCAGGCCGTCTGTCTCAGGCCGTCTGTCTCAGACCGCCTGTCTTAGACCGCCTGTCTCAGGCCGTCTGTCTCAGACCGTCTGTCTCAGACTGCCTGTCTCAGACCGCCTGTTTCAGACCGTCTGACTCAGACCGACTGTCTCGGCCCGTCTGTCTGAGGCCGTCTGTGTCAGACCGTCTGTCTCAGACCCTCCGTCTCAGACCGACTGTCTGAGACAGTCTGTGTCAGACCGTCTGTCTCAGACCGCCTGTCTCAGTCCGTCTGTCTGAGGCCGTCTGTGTCAGACCGGCTGTCTCAGACCCTCTGTGTCAGACCGTCTGTCTCAGCCCGTCTGTCTCAGACCGCCTGTCTTAGACCGCCTGTCTCAGGCGGTCTGTCTCAGGACGTCTGTCTCAGACCGCAGTGCCTCAGACCGTCTGACTCAGACCGACTGTCTCGGCCCGTCTGTCTGAGGCCGTCTGTGTCAGACCGTCTGTCACAGACCGTCTGTCTCAGACCGCCTGGCTCAAACCGCCTGTCTTAGACCGCCTGTCTCAGGCCGTCTGTCTCAGACCGCCTGTCTCAGACCGTCTGTCTCAGGCCGTCTGTCTCAGACCGCCTGTCTCAGACCGCCTGTCTCAGACCGTCTGTCTCAGACCGTCTGTCTCAGACCGTGTGTCTCAGAACGTCCGTCTCGGCCCGTCTGTCTGAGGCCGTCTGTCCCAGACCGTCTGTCTCAGACCGTCTGTCTCAGACCGTCTGTCTCAGACCGTCTGTCACAGACCGTCTGTCTCAGACCATCTGTCTCAGACCGTCTGTCTCAGACCGTCTGTCTCAGACCGTGTGTCTCAGAACGTCTGTCTCGGCCCGTCTGCCTTAGACCCTCTGTCGCAGACCGACTGTCTCAGACCGTCTGTCTCATCCCGCCTGTCTCAGAACGTCTGTCTCGGCCCGTCTGTCTGAGGTCGTCTGTGTCAGACCGTCTGTCTCGGACCCTCTGTCTCAGACCGTATGTCTCAGCCCGTCTGTCTCAGACCGCCTGTCTCAGACCGCCTGTTTCAGACCGTCTGACTCAGACCGACTGTCTCGGCCCGTCTGTCTGAGGCCGTCTGTGTCAGACCGTCTGTCTCGGACCCTCTGTCTCAGACCGTCTGTCTCAGACCGCCTGTCTTAGACCACATGACCCTGGCCGTCTGTCTCAGACCGTCTGTCTCAGACCGCCTGTCTCAGACCGTCTGTCTCAGACCGCCTGTCTTAGACCGCCTGTCTCAGGCCGTGTGTCTCAGACCGTCTGTCTCAGTCCGCCTGTCTCAGCCCGTCTGTCTCAGACCGCCTGTCGCAGACCGTCTGTCTCAGACCGTCTGTCTCAGTCCGTCTGTCTCAGACCGTCTGTCTCAGACCGCCTGTCTTAGACCACATGTCCCTGGCCGTCTGTCTCAGACCGTCTGTCTCAGACCGCCTCTCTCAGGCCGTCTGTCTCAGACCGCCTGTCTTAGACCGCCTGTCTCAGGCCGTCTGTCTCAGACCGTCTGTCTCAGACCGCCTGTCTCAGACCGTCTGTCTCAGACCGCAGTGTCAGAGACCGTCTGTCTCAGACCGTCTGTCTCAGACCGTCTGTCTCATACCGTCTGTCTCAGACCGTATGTCTCAGACCGTATGTCTCAGACCGTCTGTCTCAGCCCGCCTGTCTCAGCCCGTCTGTCTCAGACCGCCTGTCTCAGACCGTCTGTCTCAGACCGCCTGTCTCAGACCGTTTTAACAGACCGTCTGTCTCAGACCGTGTGTCTCAGAACGTCTGTCTCGGCCCGTCTGTCTGAGGCCGTCTGTGTCAGACCGTCTGTCTCAGACCCTCTGTCTCAGCCCGTCTGTCTCAGACCGCCTGTCTTAGACCACCTGTCTCAGGCCGTCTGTCTCAGGACGTCTGTCTCAGACCGCAGTGCCTCAGATCGTCTGACTCAGACCGACTGTCTCGGCCCGTCTGTGTCAGACCGTCTGTCTCAGACCGTCTGTCTCAGACCGTCTGTCTCAGACCGTCTGTCTCAGACCGTCTGTCTCAGACCGTCTGTCTCAGACCGTCTGTCTCAGACCGTCTGTCTCAGACCGCCTGTCTCAAACCGCCTGTCTTGGACCGCCTGTCTCAGGCCGTCTGTCTCACACCGACTGTCTCGGCCCGTCTGTGTCAGACCGTCTGTCTCAGACCGTCTGTCTCAGACCGTCTGTCTCAGACCGCCTGACTTAGACCGCCTGTCTCAGGCCGTCTGTCTCAGACCGCCTGTCTCAGACCGCCTGTATCAGACCGTCTGTCTCAGACCGCAGTGTCAGAGACCGTCTGTCTCAGACCGTCTGTCTCAGACCGTCTGTCTCAGACCGTCTGTCTCAGAACGTCTGTCTCGGCCCGTCTGTCTGAGGCCGTCTGTGTCAGACCGTCTGTCTCAGACCGTCTGTCTCATACCGTCTGTCTCAGACCGTATGTCTTAGGCCGCCTGTCTCGGGCCGTCTGTCTAATACCGCCTGTCTCAGACCGCAGTGCCTCAGACCGTCTGTCTCAGACCGTCTGTCTCAGACCGTCTGTCTCAGACCGCCTGTCTCAGACCGTCTGTCTGAGGCCGTCTGTGTCAGACCGTCTGTCTCGGACCCTCTGTCTCAGACCGTCTGTCTCAGCCCGTCTGTCTCAGACCGCCTGTCTTGGGCCGCCTGTCTCGGGCCGCCTGTCACAGAGCGCCTGCCTCAGACCGTCTGTCTCAGACCGTCTCACTCAGACCGTCTGACTCAGACCGCCTGTCTCAGACCGCCTGTTTCAGACCGTCTGACTCAGACCGACTGTCTCGGCCCGTCTGTCTCAGACCGCCTGTCTTAGACCGCCTGTCTCAGGACGTCTGTCTCAGACCGTCTGTCCGAGACAGTCTGTGACCGACCGTCTGTCTCGGACCCTCTGTCTCAGACCGTCTGTCTCAGCCCGTCTGTCTCAGACCGCCTGTCTTGGGCCGCCTGTCTCGGGCCGCCTGTCACAGACCGCCTGACTTAGACCGCCTGTCTCAGGCCGTCTGTCTCAGACCGCCTGTCTCAGACCGTCTGTCTCAGACCGCCTGTCTCAAACCGCCTGTCTTGGACCGCCTGTCTCAGGCCGTCTGTCTCACACCGACTGTCTCAGACCGCTGTCTCAGACCGTCTGTCTCAGACCGTCTGTCTCAGACCGTATGTCTCAGACCGTCTGTCTCAGTCCGTCTGTCTCAGACCGTCTGTCTCAGACCGCCTGTCTTAGACCACATGACCCTGGCCGTCTGTCTCAGACCGTCTGTCTCAGACCGTCTGTCTCAGACCGCCTGTCTTAGACCGTCTGTCTCAGACCGTGTGTCTCAGAACGTCTGTCTCGGCCCGTCTGTCTGAGGCCGTCTGTCTCAGACCGTCTGTCTCAGACCGCCTGTCTTAGACCGTTTTTATCAGACCGTCTGTCTCAGACCGTCTGTCTCAGACCGTGTGTCTCAGAACGTCTGTCTCGGCCCGTCTGTCTGAGGCCGTCTGTGTCAGACCGGCTGTCTCAGACCCTCTGTCTCAGACCGCCTGTCTCAGCCCGTCTGTCTCAGACCGCCTGTCTTAGCCCGCCTGTCTCAGGCCGTCTGTCTCAGGACGTCTGTCTCGGACCGTGTGTCTCAGAACGTCTGTCTCGGCCCGTCTGTCTGAGGCCGTCTGTGTCAGACCGTCTGTCTCAGTCCGTCTGTCTCAGACCATCTGTCTCAGACCGTCTGTCACAGACCGTCTGTCTCAGACCGTCTGTCTCAGACCGTCTGTCTCAGACCGTCTGTCTCAGACCGTCTGTCTCAGACCGTCTGTCTCAGACCGTCTGTCTCAGACCGTCTGTCTCAGACCGTCTGTCTCAGACCGTGTGTCTCAGAACGTCTGTCTCGGCCCGTCTGTCTGAGGCCGTCTGTGTCAGACCGTCTGCCTCAGACCCTCTGTCTCAGACCCACTGTCTCAGACCGTCTGTCTCATCCCGCCTGTCTCAGAACGTCTGTCTCGGCCCGTCTGTCTGAGGCCGTCTGTGTCAGACCGTCTGTCTCGGACCCTGTGTCTCAGACCGTCTGTCTCAGCCCGTCTGTCTCAGACCGCCTGTTTCAGACCGTCTGAATCAGACCGACTGTCTCGGCCCGTCTGTCTCAGGCCGTCTGTGTCAGACCGCCTGTCTCAGACCGCCTGTCTCAGACCGTCTGTCTCAGACCGTCTGTCTCAGACCGCCTGTCTCAGACCGTTTTTATCAGACCGTCTGTCTCAGACCGTGTGTCTCAGAACGTCTGTCTCGGCCCGTCTGTCTGAGGCCGTCTGTGTCAGACCGGCTGTCTCAGACCCTCTGTCTCAGACCGCCTGTCTCAGCCCGTCTGTCTCAGACCGCCTGTCTTAGCCCGCCTGTCTCAGGCCGTCTGTCTCAGGACGTCTGTCTCGGACCGTGTGTCTCAGAACGTCTGTCTCGGCCCGTCTGTCTGAGGCCGTCTGTGTCAGACCGTCTGTCTCAGTCCGTCTGTCTCAGACCATCTGTCTCAGACCGCCTGTTTCAGACCGTCTGACTCAGACCGACTGTCTCGGCCCGTCTGTGTCAGACCGTCTGTCTCAGACCGCCTGTCTCAGTCCGTCTGTCTCAGACCGTCTGTCTCAGACCGCCTGTCTTAGACCACATGACCCTGGCCGTCTGTCTCAGACCGTCTGTCTCAGACCGCCTGTCTCAGACCGTCTGTCTCAGACCGCCTGTCTTAGACCGCCTGTCTTAGGCCGTGTGTCTCAGACCGTCTGTCTCAGACCGCCTGTCTTAGACCGCCTGTCTCAGGCCGTCTGTCTCAGACCGTCTGTCTCAGACCGTCTGTCTCAGACCGTATGTCTCAGACCGTATGTCTCAGACCGTCTGTCTCAGCCCGCCTGTCTCAGCCCGTCTGTCTCAGACCGTCTGTCTCAGACCGCCTGTCTCAGACCGTTTTTATCAGACCGTCTGTCTCAGACCGTGTGTCTCAGAACGTCTGTCTCGGCCCGTCTGTCTGAGGCCGTCTGTGTCAAACCGGCTGTCTCAGACCCTCTGTCTCAGACCGCCTGTCTCAGCCCATCTGTCTCAGACCGCCTGTCTTAGCCCGCCTGTCTCAGGCCGTCTGTCTCAGGACGTCTGTCTCAGACCGTGTGTCTCAGAACGTCTGTCTCGGCCCGTCTGTCTGAGGCCGTCTGTGTCAGACCGTCTGTCTCAGTCCGTCTGTCTCAGACCATCTGTCTCAGACCGCCTGTTTCAGACCGTCTGACTCAGACCGACTGTCTCGGCCCGTCTGTCTGAGGCCGTCTGTGTCAGACCGTCTGTCTCAGACCCTCTGTCTCAGACCGTCTGTCTCAGACCGACTGTCTGAGACAGTCTGTGTCAGACCGTCTGTCTCAGACCGCCTGTCTCAGTCCGTCTGTCTCAGACCGTCTGTCTCAGACCGCCTGTCTTAGACCACATGACCCTGGCCGTCTGTCTCAGACCGTCTGTCTCAGACCGCCTGTCTCAGACCGTCTGTCTCAGACCGCCTGTCTTAGACCGCCTGTCTCAGGCCGTGTGTCTCAGACCGTCTGTCTCAGACCGCCTGTCTCAGCCCGTCTGTCTCAGACCGCCTGTCTCAGACCGTCTGTCTCAGACCGTCTGTCTCAGACCGCCTGTCTCAGTCCGTCTGTCTCAGACCGTCTGTCTCAGACCGTCTGTCTCAGACCGTATGTCTCAGACCGTATGTCTCAGACCGTCTGTCTCAGCCCGCCTGTCTCAGCCCGTCTGTCTCAGACCGCCTGTCTCAGACCGTCTGTCTCAGACCGTCTGTCTCAGACCGCCTGTCTCAGACCGTCTGTCTCAGACCGTATGTCTCAGACCGTATGTCTCAGACCGTCTGTCTCAGCCCGCCTGTCTCAGCCCGTCTGTCTCAGACCGCCTGTCTCAGACCGTCTGTCTCAGACCGCCTGTCTCAGACCGTTTTAACAGACCGTCTGTCTCAGACCGTGTGTCTCAGAACGTCTGTCTCGGCCCGTCTGTCTGAAGCCGTCTGTGTCAGACCGTCTGTCTCAGACCCTCTGTCTCAGCCCGTCTGTCTCAGACCGCTTGTCTTAGACCACCTGTCTCAGGCCGTCTGTCTCAGGACGTCTGTCTCAGACCGCAGTGCCTCAGATCGTCTGACTCAGACCGACTGTCTCGGCCCGTCTGTGTCAGACCGTCTGTCTCAGACCGTCTGTCTCAGACCGTCTGTCTCAGACCGTCTGTCTCAGACCGTCTGTCTCAGACCGTCTGTCTCAGACCGCCCGTCTCAAACCGCCTGTCTTGGACCGCCTGTCTCAGGCCGTCTGTCTCACACCGACTGTCTCAGACCGCTGTCTCAGACCGTCTGTCTCAGACCGTCTGTCTCAGAACGTCTGTCTCAGACCGTCTGTCCGAGACAGTCTGTGACCGACCGTCTGTCTCAGACCGTCTGTCTCAGACCGCCTGACTTAGACCGCCTGTCTCAGGCCGTCTGTCTCAGACCGCCTGTCTCAGACCGCCTGTATCAGACCGTCTGTCTCAGACCGCAGTGTCAGAGACCGTCTGTCTCAGACCGTCTGTCTCAGACCGTCTGTCTCAGACCGTCTGTCTCAGAACGTCTGTCTCGGCCCGTCTGTCTGAGGCCGTCTGTGTCAGACCGTCTGTCTCAGACCGTCTGTCTCATACCGTCTGTCTCAGACCGTATGTCTTAGGCCGCCTGTCTCGGGCCGTCTGTCTAATACCGCCTGTCTCAGACCGCAGTGCCTCAGACCGTCTGTCTCAGACCGTCTGTCTCAGACCGTCTGTCTCAGACCGTCTGTCTCAGACCGCCTGTCTCAGACCGTCTGTCTGAGGCCGTCTGTGTCAGACCGTCTGTCTCGGACCCTCTGTCTCAGACCGTCTGTCTCAGCCCGTCTGTCTCAGACCGCCTGTCTTGGGCCGCCTGTCTCGGGCCGCCTGTCACAGAGCGCCTGCCTCAGACCGTCTGTCTCAGACCGTCTCACTCAGACCGTCTGTCTCAGACCGCCTGTCTCAGACCGCCTGTTTCAGACCGTCTGACTCAGACCGACTGTCTCGGCCCGTCTGTCTCAGACCGCCTGTCTTAGACCGCCTGTCTCAGGACGTCTGTCTCAGACCGTCTGTCCGAGACAGTCTGTGACCGACCGTCTGTCTCGGACCCACTGTCTCAGACCGTCTGTCTCAGCCCGTCTGTCTCAGACCGCCTGTCTTGGGCCGCCTGTCTCGGGCCGCCTGTCACAGACCGCCTGACTTAGACCGCCTGTCTCAGGCCGTCTGTCTCAGACCGCCTGTCTCAGACCGTCTGTCTCAGACCGCCTGTCTCAAACCGCCTGTCTTGGACCGCCTGTCTCAGGCCGTCTGTCTCACACCGACTGTCTCAGACCGCTGTCTCAGACCGTCTGTCTCAGACCGTCTGTCTCAGACCGTATGTCTCAGACCGTCTGTCTCAGTCCGTCTGTCTCAGACCGTCTGTCTCAGACCGCCTGTCTTAGACCACATGACCCTGGCCGTCTGTCTCAGACCGTCTGTCTCAGACCGCCTGTCTTAGACCGTCTGTCTCAGACCGTGTGTCTCAGAACGTCTGTCTCGGCCCGTCTGTCTGAGGCCGTCTGTCTCAGACCGTCTGTCTCAGACCGCCTGTCTTAGACCGCCTGTCTCAGGCCGTCTGTCTGAGGCCGTCTGTGTCAGACCGGCTGTCTCAGACCCTCTGTCTCAGACCGCCTGTCTCAGCCCGTCTGTCTCAGCCCGCCTGTCTCAGCCCGTCTGTCTCAGACCGTCTGTCTCAGCCCGTCTGTCTCAGACCGCCTGTCTTGGGCCGCCTGTCTCGGGCCGCCTGTCACAGACCGCCTGACTTAGACCGTCTGTCTCAGACCGTGTGTCTCAGAACGTCTGTCTCGGCCCGTCTGTCTGAGGCCGTCTGTGTCAGACCGGCTGTCTCAGACCCTCTGTCTCAGACCGCCTGTCTCAGCCCGTCTGTCTCAGACCGCCTGTCTTAGCCCGCCTGTCTCAGGCCGTCTGTCTCAGGACGTCTGTCTCGGACCGTGTGTGTCAGACCGTCTGTCTCAGACCGTCTGTCTCAGACCGTCTGTCTCAGACCGTCTGTCTCAGACCGTCTGTCTCAGACCGTCTGTCTCAGACCGTCTGTCTCAGACCGCCCGTCTCAAACCGCCTGTCTTGGACCGCCTGTCTCAGGCCGTCTGTCTCACACCGACTGTCTCAGACCGCTGTCTCAGACCGTCTGTCTCAGACCGTCTGTCTCAGAACGTCTGTCTCAGACCGTCTGTCCGAGACAGTCTGTGACCGACCGTCTGTCTCAGACCGTCTGTCTCAGACCGCCTGACTTAGACCGCCTGTCTCAGGCCGTCTGTCTCAGACCGCCTGTCTCAGACCGCCTGTATCAGACCGTCTGTCTCAGACCGCAGTGTCAGAGACCGTCTGTCTCAGACCGTCTGTCTCAGACCGTCTGTCTGAGGCCGTCTGTCTCAGACCGTCTGTCTCAGACCGCCTGTCTTAGACCGCCTGTCTCAGGCCGTCTGTCTGAGGCCGTCTGTGTCAGACCGGCTGTCACAGACCCTCTGTCTCAGACCGCCTGTCTCAGCCCGTCTGTCTCAGCCCGCCTGTCTCAGCCCGTCTGTCTGAGACCGTCTGTCTCAGACCGCCTGTCTCAGACCGTTTTTATCAGACCGTCTGTCTCAGACCGTCTGTCTCAGACCGTGTGTCTCAGAACGTCTGTCTCGGCCCGTCTGTCTGAGGCCGTCTGTGTCAGACCGGCTGTCTCAGACCCTCTGTCTCAGACCGCCTGTCTCAGCCCGTCTGTCTCAGACCGCCTGTCTTAGCCCGCCTGTCTCAGGCCGTCTGTCTCAGGACGTCTGTCTCGGACCGTGTGTCTCAGAACGTCTGTCTCGGCCCGTCTGTCTGAGGCCGTCTGTGTCAGACCGTCTGTCTCAGTCCGTCTGTCTCAGACCATCTGTCTCAGACCGTCTGTCACAGACCGTCTGTCTCAGACCATCTGTCTCAGACCGTCTGTCTCAGACCGTCTGTCTCAGACCGTCTGTCTCAGACCGTCTGTCTCAGACCGTCTGTCTCAGACCGTCTGTCTCAGACCGTGTGTCTCAGAACGTCTGTCTCGGCCCGTCTGTCTGAGGCCGTCTGTGTCAGACCGTCTGCCTCAGACCCTCTGTCTCAGACCCACTGTCTCAGACCGTCTGTCTCATCCCGCCTGTCTCAGAACGTCTGTCTCGGCCCGTCTGTCTGAGGCCGTCTGTGTCAGACCGTCTGTCTCGGACCCTGTGTCTCAGACCGTCTGTCTCAGCCCGTCTGTCTCAGACCGCCTGTTTCAGACCGTCTGAATCAGACCGACTGTCTCGGCCCGTCTGTCTCAGGCCGTCTGTGTCAGACCGCCTGTCTCAGACCGCCTGTCTCAGACCGTCTGTCTCAGACCGTCTGTCTCAGACCGCCTGTCTCAGACCGTTTTTATCAGACCGTCTGTCTCAGACCGTGTGTCTCAGAACGTCTGTCTCGGCCCGTCTGTCTGAGGCCGTCTGTGTCAGACCGGCTGTCTCAGACCCTCTGTCTCAGACCGCCTGTCTCAGCCCGTCTGTCTCAGACCGCCTGTCTTAGCCCGCCTGTCTCAGGCCGTCTGTCTCAGGACGTCTGTCTCGGACCGTGTGTCTCAGAACGTCTGTCTCGGCCCGTCTGTCTGAGGCCGTCTGTGTCAGACCGTCTGTCTCAGTCCGTCTGTCTCAGACCATCTGTCTCAGACCGCCTGTTTCAGACCGTCTGACTCAGACCGACTGTCTCGGCCCGTCTGTGTCAGACCGTCTGTCTCAGACCGCCTGTCTCAGTCCGTCTGTCTCAGGCCGTCTGTCTCAGACCGCCTGTCTTAGACCACATGACCCTGGCCGTCTGTCTCAGACCGTCTGTCTCAGACCGCCTGTCTCAGACCGTCTGTCTCAGACCGCCTGTCTTAGACCGCCTGTCTTAGGCCGTGTGTCTCAGACCGTCTGTCTCAGACCGCCTGTCTTAGACCGCCTGTTTCAGGCCGTCTGTCTCAGACCGTCTGTCTCAGACCGTCTGTCTCAGACCGTATGTCTCAGACCGTATGTCTCAGACCGTCTGTCTCAGCCCGCCTGTCTCAGCCCGTCTGTCTCAGACCGTCTGTCTCAGACCGCCTGTCTCAGACCGTTTTTATCAGACCGTCTGTCTCAGAACGTGTGTCTCAGAACGTCTGTCTCGGCCCGTCTGTCTGAGGCCGTCTGTGTCAAACCGGCTGTCTCAGACCCTCTGTCTCAGACCGCCTGTCTCAGCCCATCTGTCTCAGACCGCCTGTCTTAGCCCGCCTGTCTCAGGCCGTCTGTCTCAGGACGTCTGTCTCAGACCGTGTGTCTCAGAACGTCTGTCTCGGCCCGTCTGTCTGAGGCCGTCTGTGTCAGACCGTCTGTCTCAGTCCGTCTGTCTCAGACCATCTGTCTCAGACCGCCTGTTTCAGACCGTCTGACTCAGACCGACTGTCTCGGCCCGTCTGTCTGAGGCCGTCTGTGTCAGACCGTCTGTCTCAGACCCTCTGTCTCAGACCGTCTGTCTCAGACCGCCTGTCTCAGCCCGTCTGTCTCAGACCGCCTGTCTCAGACCGTCTGTCTCAGACCGTCTGTCTCAGACCGCCTGTCTCAGTCCGTCTGTCTCAGACCGTCTGTCTCAGACCGTCTGTCTCAGACCGTATGTCTCAGACCGTATGTCTCAGACCGTCTGTCTCAGCCCGCCTGTCTCAGCCCGTCTGTCTCAGACCGCCTGTCTCAGACCGTCTGTCTCAGACCGTCTGTCTCAGACCGCCTGTCTCAGACCGTTTTAACAGACCGTCTGTCTCAGACCGTGTGTCTCAGAACGTCTGTCTCGGCCCGTCTGTCTGAGGCCGTCTGTGTCAGACCGGCTGTCTCAGACCCTCTGTCTCAGACCGCCTGTCTCAACCCGTCTGTCTCAGACCGCCTGTCTTAGCCCGCCTGTCTCAGGCCGTCTGTCTCAGGACGTCTGTCTCGGACCGTGTGTCTCAGAACGTCTGTCTCAGACCATCTGTCTCAGACCGTGTGTCTCAGAACGTCTGTCTCGGCCCGTCTGTCTGAGGCCGTCTGTGTCAGACCGTCTGCCTCAGACCCTCTGTCTCAGACCGACTGTCTCAGACCGTCTGTCTCATCCCGCCTGTCTCAGAACGTCTGTCTCGGCCCGTCTGTCTGAGACCGTCTGTGTCAGACCGTCTGTCTCGGACCCTCTGTCTCAGACCGTCTGTCTCAGCCCGTCTGTCTCAGACCGCCTGTCTCAGACCGCCTGTTTCAGACCGTCTGACTCAGACCGACTGTCTCGGCCCGTCTGTCTGAGGCCGTCTGTGTCAGACCGTCTGTCTCAGACCGCCTGTCTCAGACCGTTTGTCTCAGACCGCACTGTCTCAGACCGTCTGTCTCAGACCGTTTTTATCAGACCGTCTGTCTCAGACCGTGTGTCTCAGAACGTCTGTCTGGGTACGTCTGTCTGAGGCCGTCTGTCTCAGACCGTCTGTCTCAGACCGCCTGTCTTAGACCGCCTGTCTCAGGCCGTCTGTCTCAGACCGTCTGTCTCAGACCGTCTGTCTCAGACCGTATGTCTCAGACCGTATGTCTCAGACCGTCTGTCTCAGCCCGCCTGTCTCAGAACGTCTGTCTCGGCCCGTCTGTCTGAGGCCGTCTGTGTCAGACCGTCTGTCTCGGACCCTCTGTCTCAGACCGTCTGTCTCAGCCCGTCTGTCTCAGACCGCCTGTCTCAGACCGCCTGTTTCAGACCGTCTGACTCAGACCGACTGTCTCGGCCCGTCTGTCTGAGGCCGTCTGTGTCAGACCGTCTGTCTCAGACCGCCTGTCTCAGACCGTCTGTCTCAGACCGCACTGTCTCAGACCGTCTGTCTCAGACCGTTTTTATCAGACCGTCTGTCTCAGACCGTGTGTCTCAGAACGTCTGTCTCGGCACGTCTGTCTGAGGCCGTCTGTCTCAGACCGTCTGTCTCAGACCGCCTGTCTTAGACCGCCTGTCTCAGGCCGTCTGTCTCAGACCGTCTGTCTCAGACCGTCTGTCTCAGACCGTATGTCTCAGACCGTATGTCTCAGACCGTCTGTCTCAGCCCGCCTGTCTCAGCCCGTCTGTCTCAGACCGTCTGTCTCAGACCGCCTGTCTCAGACCGTTTTTATCAGACCGTCTGTCTCAGACCGTGTGTCTCAGAACGTCTGTCTCGGCCCGTCTGTCTGAGGCCGTCTGTGTCAGACCGGCTGTCTCAGACCCTCTGTCTCAGACCGCCTGTCTCAGCCCGTCTGTCTCAGACCGCCTGTCTTAGCCCGCCTGTCTCAGGCCGTCTGTGTCAGGACGTCTGTCTCAGACCGTGTGTCTCAGAACGTCTGTCTCGGCCCGTCTGTCTGAGGCCGTCTGTGTCAGACCGTCTGTCTCAGTCCGTCTGTCTCAGACCATCTGTCTCAGACCGCCTGTTTCAGACCGTCTGACTCAGACCGACTGTCTCGGCCCGTCTGTCTGAGGCCGTCTGTGTCAGACCGTCTGTCTCAGACCCTCTGTCTCAGACCGTCTGTCTCAGACCGACTGTCTGAGACAGTCTGTGTCAGACCGTCTGTCTCAGACCGCCTGTCTTAGACCACATGACCCTGGCCGTGTGTCTCAGACCGTCAGTCTCAGACCGCCTGTCTCAGCCCGTCTGTCTCAGACCGCCTGTCTCAGACCGTCTGTCTCAGACCGTCTGTCTCAGACCGCCTGTCTCAGTCCGTCTGTCTCAGACCGTCTGTCTCAGACCGTCTGTCTCAGACCGTATGTCTCAGACCGTATGTCTCAGACCGTCTGTCTCAGCCCGCCTGTCTCAGCCCGTCTGTCTCAGACCACCTGTCTCAGACCGTCTGTCTCAGACCGTCTGTCTCAGACCGCCTGTCTCAGACCGTTTTAACAGACCGTCTGTCTCAGACCGTGTGTCTCAGAACGTCTGTCTCGGCCCGTCTGTCTGAGGCCGTCTGTGTCAGACCGGCTGTCTCAGACCCTCTGTCTCAGACCGCCTGTCTCAACCCGTCTGTCTTAGCCCGCCTGTCTCAGGCCGTCTGTCTCAGGACGTCTGTCTCGGACCGTGTGTCTCAGAACGTCTGTCTCAGACCATCTGTCTCAGACCGTGTGTCTCAGAACGTCTGTCTCGGCCCGTCTGTCTGAGGCCGTCTGTGTCAGACCGTCTGCCTCAGACCCTCTGTCTCAGACCGACTGTCTCAGACCGTCTGTCTCATCCCGCCTGTCTCAGATCGTCTGTCTCGGCCCGTCTGTCTGAGACCGTCTGTGTCAGACCGTCTGTCTCGGACCCTCTGTCTCAGACCGTCTGTCTCAGCCCGTCTGTCTCAGACCGCCTGTCTCAGACCGCCTGTTTCAGACCGTCTGACTCAGACCGACTGTCTCGGCCCGTCTGTCTGAGGCCGTCTGTGTCAGACCGTCTGTCTCAGACCGCCTGTCTCAGACCGTCTGTCTCAGACCGCACTGTCTCAGACCGTCTGTCTCAGACCGTTTTTATCAGACCGTCTGTCTCAGACCGTGTGTCTCAGAACGTCTGTCTGGGTACGTCTGTCTGAGGCCGTCTGTCTCAGACCGTCTGTCTCAGACCGCCTGTCTTAGACCGCCTGTCTCAGGCCGTCTGTCTCAGACCGTCTGTCTCAGACCGTCTGTCTCAGACCGTATGTCTCAGACCGTATGTCTCAGACCGTCTGTCTCAGCCCGCCTGTCTCAGCCCGTCTGTCTCAGACCGTCTGTCTCAGACCGCCTGTCTCAGACCGTTTTGATCAGACCGTCTGTCTCAGACCGTGTGTCTCAGAACGTCTGTCTCGGCCCGTCTGTCTGAGGCCGTCTGTGTCAGACCGGCTGTCTCAGACCCTCTGTCTCAGACCGCCTGTCTCAGCCCGTTTGTCTCAGACCGCCTGTCTTAGCCCGCCTGTCTCAGGCCGTCTGTCTCAGGACGTCTGTCTCAGACCGTGTGTCTCAGAACGTCTGTCTCGGCCCGTCTGTCTGAGGCCGTCTGTGTCAGACCGTCTGTCTCAGTCCGTCTGTCTCAGACCATCTGTCTCAGACCGCCTGTTTCAGACCGTCTGACTCAGACCGACTGTCTCGGCCCGTCTGTCTCAGACCGCCTGTCTCAGACCGTCTGTCTCAGACCGTCTGTCTCAGACCGCCTGTCTCAGTCCATCTGTCTCAGTCCGTCTGTCTCAGACCGTCTGTCTCAGACCGTATGTCTCAGACCGTATGTCTCAGACCGTCTGTCTCAGCCCGCCTGTCTCAGCCCGTCTGTCTCAGACCGCCTGTCTCAGACCGTCTGTCTCAGACCGTCTGTCTCAGACCGCCTGTCTCAGACCGTTTTAACAGACCGTCTGTCTCAGACCGTGTGTCTCAGAACGTCTGTCTCGGCCCGTCTGTCTGAGACCGTCTGTGTCAGACCGTCTGTCTCAGACCCTCTGTCTCAGACCGTCTGTCACAGCCCGTCTGTCTCAGACCGCCTGTCTTAGACCACCTGTCCCAGGCCGTCTGTCTCAGGACGTCTGTCTCAGACCGCAGTGCCTCAGACCGTCTGACTCAGACCGACTGTCTCGGCCCGTCTGTGTCAGACCGTCTGTCTCAGACCGTGTGTCTCAGAACGTCTGTCTCGGCCCGTCTGTCTGAGGCCGTCTGTGTCAGACCGGCTGTCTCAGACCCTCTGTCTCAGACCGCCTGTCTCAACCCGTCTGTCTCAGACCGCCTGTCTTAGCCCGCCTGTCTCAGGCCGTCTGTCTCAGGACGTCTGTCTCGGACCGTGTGTCTCAGAACGTCTGTCTCGGCCCGTCTGTCTGAGGCCGTCTGTGTCAGACCGTCTGTCTCAGTCCGTCTGTCTCGGACCCTCTGTCTCAGACCGTCTGTCTCAGCCCGTCTGTCTCAGACCGCCTGTCTCAGACCGCCTGTTTCAGACCGTCTGACTCAGACCGACTGTCTCGGCCCGTCTGTCTGAGGCCGTCTGTGTCAGACCGTCTGTCTCAGACCGCCTGTCTCAGACCGTCTGTCTCAGACCGCACTGTCTCAGACCGTCTGTCTCAGACCGTTTTTATCAGACCGTCTGTCTCAGACCGTGTGTCTCAGAACGTCTGTCTGGGCACGCCTGTCTGAGGCCGTCTGTCTCAGACCGTCTGTCTCAGACCGCCTGTCTTAGACCGCCTGTCTCAGGCCGTCTGTCTCAGACCGTCTGTCTCAGACCGTCTGTCTCAGACCGTATGTCTCAGACCGTATGTCTCAGACCGTCTGTCTCAGCCCGCCTGTCTCAGCCCGTCTGTCTCAGCCCGTCTGTCTCAGACCGCCTGTCTCAGACCGTTTTTATCAGACCGTCTGTCTCAGACCGTGTGTCTCAGAACGTCTGTCTCGGCCCGTCTGTCTGAGGCCGTCTGTGTCAGACCGTCTGTCTCAGACCCTCTGTCTCAGACCGTCTGTCTCAGCCCGTCTGTCTCAGACCGCCTGTCTTAGACCACCTGTCCCAGGCCGTCTGTCTCAGGACGTCTGTCTCAGAACGCAGTGCCTCAGACCGTCTGACTCAGACCGACTGTCTCGGCCCGTCTGTGTCAGACCGTCTGTCTCAGACCGTGTGTCTCAGAACGTCTGTCTCGGCCCGTCTGTCTGAGGCCGTCTGTGTCAGACCGGCTGTCTCAGACCCTCTGTCTCAGACCGCCTGTCTCAACCCGTCTGTCTCAGACCGCCTGTCTTAGCCCGCCTGTCTCAGGCCGTCTGTCTCAGGACGTCTGTCTCGGACCGTGTGTCTCAGAACGTCTGTCTCGGCCCGTCTGTCTGAGGCCGTCTGTGTCAGACCGTCTGTCTCAGTCCGTCTGTCTCAGACCATCTGTCTCAGACCGTCTGTCACAGACCGTCTGTCTCAGACCATCTGCCTCAGACCGTCTGTCTCAGACCGTCTGTCTCAGACCGTCTGTCTCAGACCATCTGTCTCAGACCGTGTGTCTCAGAACGTCTGTCTCGGCCCGTCTGTCTGAGGCCGTCTGTGTCAGACCGTCTGCCTCAGACCCTCTGTCTCAGACCGACTGTCTCAGACCGTCTGTCTCATCCCGCCTGTCTCAGAACGTCTGTCTCGGCCCGTCTGTCTGAGACCGTCTGTGTCAGACCGTCTGTCTCGGACCCTCTGTCTCAGACCGTCTGTCTCAGCCCGTCTGTCTCAGACCGCCTGTCTCAGACCGCCTGTTTCAGACCGTCTGACTCAGACCGACTGTCTCGGCCCGTCTGTCTGAGGCCGTCTGTGTCAGACCGTCTGTCTCAGACCGCCTGTCTCAGACCGTCTGTCTCAGACCGCACTGTCTCAGACCGTCTGTCTCAGACCGTTTTTATCAGACCGTCTGTCTCAGACCGTGTGTCTCAGAACGTCTGTCTGGGCACGTCTGTCTGAGGCCGTCTGTCTCAGACCGTCTGTCTCAGCCCGTCTGTCTCAGACCGCCTGTCTCAGACCGCCTGTTTCAGACCGTCAGTCTCAGTCCGTCTGTCTCAGACCATCTGTCTCAGACCGTCTGTCACAGACCGTCTGTCTCAGACCATCTGCCTCAGACCGTCTGTCTCAGACCGCACTGTCTCAGACCGTCTGTCTCAGACCGTTTTTATCAGACCGTCTGTCTCAGACCGTGTGTCTCAGAACGTCTGTCTGGGCACGTCTGTCTGAGGCCGTCTGTCTCAGACCGTCTGTCTCAGACCGCCTGTCTTAGACCGCCTGTCTCAGGCCGTCTGTCTCAGACCGTCTGTCTCAGACCGTATGTCTCAGACCGTATGTCTCAGACCGTCTGTCTCAGCCCGCCTGTCTCAGCCCGTCTGTCTCAGACCGTCTGTCTCAGACCGCCTGTCTCAGACCGTTTTGATCAGACCGTCTGTCTCAGACCGTGTGTCTCAGAACGTCTGTCTCGGCCCGTCTGTCTGAGGCCGTCTGTGTCAGACCGGCTGTCTCAGACCCTCTGTCTCAGACCGCCTGTCTCAGCCCGTCTGTCTCAGACCGCCTGTCTTAGCCCGCCTGTCTCAGGCCGTCTGTCTCAGGACGTCTGTCTCAGACCGTGTGTCTCAGAACGTCTGTCTCGGCCCGTCTGTCTGAGGCCGTCTGTCTCAGACCGCCTGTTTCAGACCGTCTGACTCAGACCGACTGTCTCGGCCCGTCTGTCTCAGACCGCCTGTCTCAGACCGTCTGTCTCAGACCGTCTGTCTCAGACCGCCTGTCTCAGTCCGTCTGTCTCAGTCCGTCTGTCTCAGACCGTCTGTCTCAGACCGTATGTCTCAGACCGTATGTCTCAGACCGTCTGTCTCAGCCCGCCTGTCTCAGCCCGTCTGTCTCAGACCGCCTGTCTCAGACCGTCTGTCTCAGACCGTCTGTCTCAGACCGCCTGTCTCAGACCGTTTTAACAGACCGTCTGTCTCAGACCGTGTGTCTCAGAACGTCTGTCTCGGCCCGTCTGTCTGAGGCCGTCTGTGTCAGACCGTCTGTCTCAGACCCTCTGTCTCAGACCGTCTGTCTCAGCCCGTCTGTCTCAGACCGCCTGTCTTAGACCATCTGTCCCAGGCCGTCTGTCTCAGGACGTCTGTCTCAGACCGCAGTGCCTCAGACCGTCTGACTCAGACCGACTGTCTCGGCCCGTCTGTGTCAGACCGTCTGTCTCAGACCGTGTGTCTCAGAACGTCTGTCTCGGCCCGTCTGTCTGAGGCCGTCTGTGTCAGACCGGCTGTCTCAGACCCTCTGTCTCAGACCGCCTGTCTCAACCCGTCTGTCTCAGACCGCCTGTCTTAGCCCGCCTGTCTCAGGCCGTCTGTCTCAGGACGTCTGTCTCGGACCGTGTGTCTCAGAACGTCTGTCTCGGCCCGTCTGTCTGAGGCCGTCTGTGTCAGACCGTCTGTCTCAGTCCGTCTGTCTCAGACCATCTGTCTCAGACCGTCTGTCACAGACCGTCTGTCTCAGACCATCTGCCTCAGACCGTCTGTCTCAGACCGTCTGTCTCAGACCGTCTGTCTCAGACCGTGTGTCTCAGAACGTCTGTCTCGGCCCGTCTGTCTGAGGCCGTCTGTGTCAGACCGTCTGCCTCAGACCCTCTGTCTCAGACCGACTGTCTCAGACCGTCTGTCTCATCCCGCCTGTCTCAGAACGTCTGTCTCGGCCCGTCTGTCTGAGGCCGTCTGTGTCAGACCGTCTGTCTCGGACCCTCTGTCTCAGACCGTCTGTCTCAGCCCGTCTGTCTCAGACCGCCTGTCTCAGACCGCCTGTTTCAGACCGTCTGACTCAGACCGACTGTCTCGGCCCGTCTGTCTGAGGCCGTCTGTGTCAGACCGTCTGTCTCAGACCGCCTGTCTCAGACCGTCTGTCTCAGACCGCACTGTCTCAGACCGTCTGTCTCAGACCGTTTTTATCAGACCGTCTGTCTCAGACCGTGTGTCTCAGAACGTCTGTCTGGGCACGTCTGTCTGAGGCCGTGTGTTTCAGACCGCCTGTCTTAGACCGCCTGTCTCAGGCCGTCTGTCTCAGACCGTCTGTCTCAGACCGTCTGTCTCAGACCGTATGTCTCAGACCGTATGTCTCAGACCGTCTGTCTCAGCCCGCCTGTCTCAGCCCGTTTGTCTCAGACCGTCTGTCTCAGACCGCCTGTCGCAGACCGTTTTTATCAGACCGTCTGTCTCAAACCGTGTGTCTCAGAACGTCTGTCTCGGCCCGTCTGTCTGAGGCCGTCTGTGTCAGACCGTCTGCCTCAGACCCTCTGTCTCAGACCGACTGTCTCAGACCGTCTGTCTCATCCCGCCTGTCTCAGAACGTCTGTCTCGGCCCGTCTGTCTGAGGCCGTCTGTGTCAGACCGGCTGTCTCAGACCCTCTGTCTCAGACCGCCTGTCTCAACCCGTCTGTCTCAGACCGCCTGTCTTAGCCCGCCTGTCTCAGGCCGTCTGTCTCAGGACGTCTGTCTCGGACCGTGTGTCTCAGAACGTCTGTCTCGGCCCGTCTGTCTGAGGCCGTCTGTGTCAGACCGTCTGTCTCAGTCCGTCTGTCTCAGACCATCTGTCTCAGACCGTCTGTCACAGACCGTCTGTCTCAGACCATCTGCCTCAGACCGTCTGTCTCAGACCGTCTGTCTCAGACCATCTGTCTCAGACCGTGTGTCTCAGAACGTCTGTCTCGGCCCGTCTGTCTGAGGCCGCCTGTGTCAGACCGTCTGCCTCAGACCCTCTGTCTCAGACCGACTGTCTCAGACCGTCTGTCTCATCCCGCCTGTCTCAGAACGTCTGTCTCGGCCCGTCTGTCTGAGACCGTCTGTGTCAGACCGTCTGTCTCGGACCCTCTGTCTCAGACCGTCTGTCTCAGCCCGTCTGTCTCAGACCGCCTGTCTCAGACCGCCTGTTTCAGACCGTCTGTCTCAGTCCGTCTGTCTCAGACCATCTGTCTCAGACCGTCTGTCACAGACCGTCTGTCTCAGACCATCTGCCTCAGACCGTCTGTCTCAGACCGCACTGTCTCAGACCGTCTGTCTCAGACCGTTTTTATCAGACCGTCTGTCTCAGACCGTGTGTCTCAGAACGTCTGTCTGGGCACGTCTGTCTGAGGCCGTCTGTCTCAGACCGTCTGTCTCAGACCGCCTGTCTTAGACCGCCTGTCTCAGGCCGTCTGTCTCAGACCGTCTGTCTCAGACCGTCTGTCTCAGACCGTATGTCTCAGACCGTATGTCTCAGACCGTCTGTCTCAGCCCGCCTGTCTCAGCCCGTCTGTCTCAGACCGTCTGTCTCAGACCGCCTGTCTCAGACCGTTTTGATCAGACCGTCTGTCTCAGACCGTGTGTCTCAGAACGTCTGTCTCGGCCCGTCTGTCTGAGGCCGTCTGTGTCAGACCGGCTGTCTCAGACCCTCTGTCTCAGACCGCCTGTCTCAACCCGTCTGTCTCAGACCGCCTGTCTTAGCCCGCCTGTCTCAGGCCGTCTGTCTCAGGACGTCTGTCTCGGACCGTGTGTCTCAGAACGTCTGTCTCGGCCCGTCTGTCTGAGGCCGTCTGTGTCAGACCGTCTGTCTCAGTCCGTCTGTCTCAGACCATCTGTCTCAGACCGTCTGTCACAGACCGTCTGTCTCAGACCATCTGCCTCAGACCGTCTGTCTCAGACCGTCTGTCTCAGACCGTCTGTCTCATCCCGCCTGTCTCAGAACGTCTGTCTCGGCCCGTCTGTCTGAGACCGTCTGTGTCAGACCGTCTGTCTCGGACCCTCTGTCTCAGACCGTCTGTCTCAGCCCGTCTGTCTCAGACCGCCTGTCTCAGACCGCCTGTTTCAGACCGTCTGTCTCAGTCCGTCTGTCTCAGACCATCTGTCTCAGACCGTCTGTCACAGACCGTCTGTCTCAGACCATCTGCCTCAGACCGTCTGTCTCAGACCGCACTGTCTCAGACCGTCTGTCTCAGACCGTTTTTATCAGACCGTCTGTCTCAGACCGTGTGTCTCAGAACGTCTGTCTGGGCACGTCTGTCTGAGGCCGTCTGTCTCAGACCGTCTGTCTCAGACCGCCTGTCTTAGACCGCCTGTCTCAGGCCGTCTGTCTCAGACCGTCTGTCTCAGACCGTCTGTCTCAGACCGTATGTCTCAGACCGTATGTCTCAGACCGTCTGTCTCAGCCCGCCTGTCTCAGCCCGTCTGTCTCAGACCGTCTGTCTCAGACCGCCTGTCTCAGACCGTTTTGATCAGACCGTCTGTCTCAGACCGTGTGTCTCAGAACGTCTGTCTCGGCCCGTCTGTCTGAGGCCGTCTGTGTCAGACCGGCTGTCTCAGACCCTCTGTCTCAGACCGCCTGTCTCAGCCCGTCTGTCTCAGACCGCCTGTCTTAGCCCGCCTGTCTCAGGCCGTCTGTCTCAGGACGTCTGTCTCGGACCGTGTGTCTCAGAACGTCTGTCTCGGCCCGTCTGTCTGAGGCCGTCTGTGTCAGACCGTCTGTCTCAGTCCGTCTGTCTCAGACCATCTGTCTCAGACCGTCTGTCACAGACCGTCTGTCTCAGACCATCTGCCTCAGACCGTCTGTCTCAGACCGTCTGTCTCAGACCGTCTGTCTCAGACCGTGTGTCTCAGAACGTCTGTCTCGGCCTGTCTGTCTGAGCCCGTCTGTCTCAGACCGCCTGTCTCAGACCGCCTGTTTCAGACCGTCTGTCTCAGACCGCCTGTCTTAGACCACATGACCCTGGCCGTCTGTCTCAGACCGTCTGTCTCAGACCGCCTGTCTCAGACCGTCTGTCTCAGACCGCCTGTCTTAGACCGCCTGTCTCAGGCCGTGTGTCTCAGACCGTCTGTCTCAGACCGCCTGTCTCAGCCCGTCTGTCTCAGACCGCCTGTCTCAGACCGTCTGTCTCAGACCGTCTGTCTCAGACCGCCTGTCTCAGTCCGTCTGTCTCAGACCGTCTGTCTCAGCCCGTCTGTCTCAGACCGCCTGTCTCAGACCGCCTGTTTCAGACCGTCTGACTCAGACCGACTGTCTCGGCCCGTCTGTCTGAGGCCGTCTGTGTCAGACCGTCTGTGTCAGACCGCCTGTCTCAGACCGTCTGTCTCAGACCGCACTGTCTCAGACCGTCTGTCTCAGACCGTTTTTATCAGACCGTCTGTCTCAGACCGTGTGTCTCAGAACGTCTGTCTGGGCACGTCTGTCTGAGGCCGTCTGTCTCAGACCGCCTGTCTTAGACCGCCTGTCTCAGGCCGTCTGTCTCAGACCGTCTGTCTCAGACCGTCTGTCTCAGACCGTATGTCTCAGACCGTATGTCTCAGACCGTCTGTCTCAGCCCGCCTGTCTCAGCCCGTCTGTCTCAGACCGTCTGTCTCAGACCGCCTGTCGCAGACCGTTTTTATCAGACCGTCTGTCTCAGACCGTGTGTCTCAGAACGTCTGTCTCGGCCCGTCTGTCTGAGGCCGTCTGTGTCAGACCGTCTGCCTCAGACCCTCTGTCTCAGACCGACTGTCTCAGACCGTCTGTCTCATCCCGCCTGTCTCAGAACGTCTGTCTCGGCCCGTCTGTCTGAGGCCGTCTGTGTCAGACCGGCTGTCTCAGACCCTCTGTCTCAGACCGCCTGTCTCAGCCCGTCTGTCTCAGACCGCCTGTCTTAGACCGCCTGTCTCAGGCCGTCTGTCTCAGGACGTCTGTCTGAGACCGTGTGTCTCAGAACGTCTGTCTCGGCCCGTCTGTCTGAGGCCGTCTGTGTCAGACCGTCTGTCTCAGTCCGTCTGTCTCAGACCATCTGTCTCAGACCGCCTGTTTCAGACCGTCTGACTCAGACCGACTGTCTCGGCCCGTCTGTCTGAGGCCGTCTGTGTCAGACCGTCTGTCTCAGACCCTCTGTCTCAGACCGTCTGTCTCAGACCGACTGTCTGAGACCGTGTGTCTCAGAACGTCTGTCTCGGCCCGTCTGTCTGAGGCCGTCTGTGTCAGACCGTCTGCCTCAGACGCTCTGTCTCAGACCGACTGTCTCAGACCGTCTGTCTCATCCCGCCTGTCTCAGAACGTCTGTCTCGGCCCGTCTGTCTGAGGCCGTCTGTGTCAGACCGTCTGTCTCGGACCCTCTGTCTCAGACCGACTGTCTCAGCCCGTCTGTCTCAGACCGCCTGTCTCAGACCGCCTGTTCCAGACCGTCTGACTCAGACCGACTGTCTCGGCCCGTCTGTCTGAGGCCGCCTGTCTCAGACCGTCTGTCTCAGACCGCACTGTCTCAGACCGTCTGTCTCAGACCGTTTTTATCAGACCGTCTGTCTCAGACCGTGTGTCTCAGAACGTCTGTCTGGGCACGTCTGTCTGAGGCCGTCTGTCTCAGACCGTCTGTCTCAGACCGCCTGTCTTAGACCGCCTGTCTCAGGCCGTCTGTCTCAGACCGTCTGTCTCAGACCGTCTGTCTCAGACCGTCTGTCTCAGACCGTATGTCTCAGACCGTATGTCTCAGACCGTCTGTCTCAGCCCGCCTGTCTCAGCCCGTCTGTCTCAGACCGTCTGTCTCAGACCGCCTGTCGCAGACCGTTTTTATCAGACCGTCTGTCACAGACCGTGTGTCTCAGAACGTCTGTCTCGGCCCGTCTGTCTGAGGCCGTCTGTGTCAGGCCGGCTGTCTCAGACCCTCTGTCTCAGACCGCCTGTCTCAGCCCGTCTGTCTCAGACCGCCTGTCTTAGCCCGCCTGTCTCAGGCCGTCTGTCTCAGGACGTCTGTCTCAGACCGTGTGTCTCAGAACGTCTGTCTCGGCCCGTCTGTCTGAGACCGTCTGTGTCAGACCGTCTGTCTCAGTCCGTCTGTCTCAGACCATCTGTCTCAGACCGCCTGTTTCAGACCGTCTGACTCAGACCGACTGTCTCGGCCCGTCTGTCTCAGACCGCCTGTCTTAGACCACATGACCCTGGCCGTCTGTCTCAGACCGCCTGTCTCAGACCGTCTGTCTCAGACCGCCTGTCTTAGACCGCCTGTCTCAGGCCGTGTGTCTCAGACCGTCTGTCTCAGACCGCCTGTCTCAGCCCGTCTGTCTCAGACCGTATGTCTCAGACCGTATGTCTCAGACCGTCTGTCTCAGCCCGCCTGTCTCAGCCCGTCTGTCTCAGACCGCCTGTCTCAGACCGTCTGTCTCAGACCGTCTGTCTCAGACCGCCTGTCTCAGACCGTTTTAACAGACCGTCTGTCTCAGACCGTGTGTCTCAGAACGTCTGTCTCGGCCCGTCTGTCTGAGGCCGTCTGTGTCAGACCGTCTGTCTCAGACCCTCTGTCTCAGACCGTCTGTCTCAGCCCGTCTGTCTCAGACCGCCTGTCTTAGACCACCTGTCCCAGGCCGTCTGTCTCAGACCGTCTGTCTCAGACCGTGTGTCTCAGAACGTCTGTCTCGGCCCGTCTGTCTGAGGCCGTCTGTGTCAGACCGTCTGCCTCAGACCCTCTGTCTCAGACCGACTGTCTCAGACCGCCTGTTTCAGACCGTCTGACTCAGACCGACTGTCTCGGCCCGTCTGTCTGAGGCCGTCTGTGTCAGACCGTCTGTCTCAGACCGCCTGTCTCAGACCGTCTGTCTCAGACCGCACTGTCTCAGACCGTCTGTCTCAGACCGTTTTTATCAGACCGTCTGTCTCAGACCGTGTGTCTCAGAACGTCTGTCTGGGCACGTCTGTCTGAGGCCGTCTGTCTCAGACCGTCTGTCTCAGACCGCCTGTCTTAGACCGCCTGTCTCAGGCCGTCTGTCTCAGACCGTCTGTCTCAGACCGTCTGTCTCAGACCGTATGTCTCAGACCGTATGTCTCGGACCGTCTGTCTCAGCCCGCCTGTCTCAGCCCGTCTGTCTCAGACCGTCTGTCTCAGACCGCCTGTCTCAGACCGTTTTTATCAGACCGTCTGTCTCAGACCGTGTGTCTCAGAACGTCTGTCTCGGCCCGTCTGTCTGAGGCCGTCTGTGTCAGACCGGCTGTCTCAGACCCTCTGTCTCAGACCGCCTGTCTCAGCCCGTCTGTCTCAGACCGCCTGTCTTAGCCCGCCTGTCTCAGGCCGTCTGTCTCAGGACGTCTGTCTCAGACCGTGTGTCTCAGAACGTCTGTCTCGGCCCGCCTGTCTGAGGCCGTCTGTGTCAGACCGTCTGTCTCAGTCCGTCTGTCTCAGACCATCTGTCTCAGACCGCCTGTTTCAGACCGTCTGACTCAGACCGACTGTCTCGGCCCGTCTGTCTGAGGCCGTCTGTGTCAGACCGTCTGTCTCAGACCCTCTGTCTCAGACCGTCTGTCTCAGACCGACTGTCTGAGACCGTGTGTCTCAGAACGTCTGTCTCGGCCCGTCTGTCTGAGGCCGTCTGTGTCAGACCGTCTGCCTCAGACCCTCTGTCTCAGACCGACTGTCTAAGACCGTCTGTCTCATCCCGCCTGTCTCAGAACGTCTGTCTCGGCCCGTCTGTCTGAGGCCGTCTGTGTCAGACCGTCTGTCTCGGACCCTCTGTCTCAGACCGTCTGTCTCAGCCCGTCTGTCTCAGACCGCCTGTCTCAGACCGCCTGTTTCAGACCGTCTGACTCAGACCGACTGTCTCGGCCCGTCTGTCTGAGGCCGTCTGTGTCAGACCGTCTGTCTCAGACCGCCTGTCTCAGACCGTCTGTCTCAGACCGCACTGTCTCAGACCGTCTGTCTCAGACCGTTTTTATCAGACCGTCTGTCTCAGACCGTGTGTCTCAGAACGTCTGTCTGGGCACGTCTGTCTGAGGCCGTCTGTCTCAGACCGTCTGTCTCAGACCGCCTGTCTTAGACCGCCTGTCTCAGGCCGTCTGTCTCAGACCGTCTGTCTCAGACCGTATGTCTCAGACCGTATGTCTCAGACCGTCTGTCTCAGCCCGCCTGTCTCAGCCCGTCTGTCTCAGACCGTCTGTCTCAGACCGCCTGTCTCAGATCGTTTTTATCAGACCGTCTGTCTCAGACCGTGTGTCTCAGAACGTCTGTCTCGGCCCGTCTGTCTGAGGCCGTCTGTGTCAGACCGGCTGTCTCAGACCCTCTGTCTCAGACCGCCTGTCTCAGCCCGTCTGTCTCAGACCGCCTGTCTTAGCCCGCCTGTCTCAGGCCGTCTGTCTCAGGACGTCTGTCTCAGACCGTGTGTCTCAGAACGTCTGTCTCGGCCCGTCTGTCTGAGGCCGTCTGTGTCAGACCGTCTGTCTCAGACCCTCTGTCTCAGACCGTCTGTCTCAGACCGACTGTCTGAGACAGTCTGTGTCAGACCGTCTGTCTCAGACCGCCTGTCTCAGTCCGTCTGTCTCAGACCGTCTGTCTCAGACCGCCTGTCTTAGACCACATGACCCTGGCCGTCTGTCTCAGACCGTCTGTCTCAGACCGCCTGTCTCAGACCGTCTGTCTCAGACCGCCTGTCTTAGACCGCCTGTCTCAGGCCGTGTGTCTCAGACCGTCTGTCTCAGACCGCCTGTCTCAGCCCGTCTGTCTCAGACCGCCTGTCTCAGACCGTCTGTCTCAGACCGTCTGTCTCAGACCGCCTGTCTCAGTCCGTCTGTCTCAGACCGTCTGTCTCAGACCGTCTGTCTCAGACCGTATGTCTCAGACCGTATGTCTCAGACCGTCTGTCTCAGCCCGCCTGTCTCAGCCCGTCTGTCTCAGACCGCCTGTCTCAGACCGTCTGTCTCAGACCGTCTGTCTCAGACCGCCTGTCTCAGACCGTTTTAACAGACCGTCTGTCTCAGACCGTGTGTCTCAGAACGTCTGTCTCGGCCCGTCTGTCTGAGGCCGTCTGTGTCAGACCGTCTGTCTCAGACCCTCTGTCTCAGACCGTCTGTCTCAGCCCGTCTGTCTCAGACCGCCTGTCTTAGACCACCTGTCCCAGGCCGTCTGTCTCAGGACGTCTGTCTCAGACCGCAGTGCCTCAGACCGTCTGACTCAGACCGACTGTCTCGGCCCGTCTGTGTCAGACCGTCTGTCTCAGACCGTGTGTCTCAGAACGTCTGTCTCGGCCCGTCTGTCTGAGGCCGTCTGTGTCAGACCGGCTGTCTCAGACCCTCTGTCTCAGACCGCCTGTCTCAACCCGTCTGTCTCAGACCGCCTGTCTTAGCCCGCCTGTCTCAGGCCGTCTGTTTCAGGACGTCTGTCTCGGACCGTGTGTCTCAGAACGTCTGTCTCGGCCCGTGTGTCTGAGGCCGTCTGTGTCAGACCGTCTGCCTCAGACCCTCTGTCTCAGACCGACTGTCTCAGACCGTCTGTCTCATACCGCCTGTCTCAGAACGTCTGTCTCGGCCCGTCTGTCTGAGGCCGTCTGTGTCAGACCGTCTGTCTCGGACCCTCTGTCTCAGACCGTCTGTCTCAGCCCGTCTGTCTCAGACCGCCTGTCTCAGACCGCCTGTTTCAGACCGTCTGACTCAGACCGACTGTCTCGGCCCGTCTGTCTGAGGCCGTCTGTGTCAGACCGTCTGTCTCAGACCGCCTGTCTTAGACCGCCTGTCTCAGGCCGTGTGTCTCAGACCGTCTGTCTCAGACCGCCTGTCTCAGCCCGTCTGTCTCAGACCGCCTGTCTCAGACCGTCTGTCTCAGACCGTCTGTCTCAGACCGCCTGTCTCAGTCCGTCTGTCTCAGACCGTCTGTCTCAGACCGTCTGTCTCAGACCGTATGTCTGAGGCCGTCTGTGTCAGACCGTCTGTCTCAGACCCTCTGTCTCAGACCGTCTGTCTCAGACCGACTGTCTGAGACCGTGTGTCTCAGAACGTCTGTCTCGGCCCGTCTGTCTGAGGCCGTCTGTGTCAGACCGTCTGCCTCAGACCCTCTGTCTCAGACCGACTGTCTAAGACCGTCTGTCTCATCCCGCCTGTCTCAGAACGTCTGTCTCGGCCCGTCTGTCTGAGGCCGTCTGTGTCAGACCGTCTGTCTCGGACCCTCTGTCTCAGACCGTCTGTCTCAGCCCGTCTGTCTCAGACCGCCTGTCTCAGACCGCCTGTTTCAGACCGTCTGACTCAGACCGACTGTCTCGGCCCGTCTGTCTGAGGCCGTCTGTGTCAGACCGTCTGTCTCAGACCGCCTGTCTCAGACCGTCTGTCTCAGACCGCACTGTCTCAGACCGTCTGTCTCAGACCGTTTTTATCAGACCGTCTGTCTCAGACCGTGTGTCTCAGAACGTCTGTCTGGGCACGTCTGTCTGAGGCCGTCTGTCTCAGACCGTCTGTCTCAGACCGCCTGTCTTAGACCGCCTGTCTCAGGCCGTCTGTCTCAGACCGTCTGTCTCAGACCGTATGTCTCAGACCGTATGTCTCAGACCGTCTGTCTCAGCCCGCCTGTCTCAGCCCGTCTGTCTCAGACCGTCTGTCTCAGACCGCCTGTCTCAGACCGTTTTTATCAGACCGTCTGTCTCAGACCGTGTGTCTCAGAACGTCTGTCTCGGCCCGTCTGTCTGAGGCCGTCTGTGTCAGACCGGCTGTCTCAGACCCTCTGTCTCAGACCGCCTGTCTCAGCCCGTCTGTCTCAGACCGCCTGTCTTAGCCCGCCTGTCTCAGGCCGTCTGTCTCAGGACGTCTGTCTCAGACCGTGTGTCTCAGAACGTCTGTCTCGGCCCGTCTGTCTGAGGCCGTCTGTGTCAGACCGTCTGTCTCAGACCCTCTGTCTCAGACCGTCTGTCTCAGACCGACTGTCTGAGACAGTCTGTGTCAGACCGTCTGTCTCAGACCGCCTGTCTCAGTCCGTCTGTCTCAGACCGTCTGTCTCAGACCGCCTGTCTTAGACCACATGACCCTGGCCGTCTGTCTCAGACCGTCTGTCTCAGACCGCCTGTCTCAGACCGTCTGTCTCAGACCGCCTGTCTTAGACCGCCTGTCTCAGGCCGTGTGTCTCAGACCGTCTGTCTCAGACCGCCTGTCTCAGCCCGTCTGTCTCAGACCGCCTGTCTCAGACCGTCTGTCTCAGACCGTCTGTCTCAGACCGCCTGTCTCAGTCCGTCTGTCTCAGACCGTCTGTCTCAGACCGTCTGTCTCAGACCGTATGTCTCAGACCGTATGTCTCAGACCGTCTGTCTCAGCCCGCCTGTCTCAGCCCGTCTGTCTCAGACCGCCTGTCTCAGACCGTCTGTCTCAGACCGTCTGTCTCAGACCGCCTGTCTCAGACCGTTTTAACAGACCGTCTGTCTCAGACCGTGTGTCTCAGAACGTCTGTCTCGGCCCGTCTGTCTGAGGCCGTCTGTGTCAGACCGTCTGTCTCAGACCCTCTGTCTCAGACCGTCTGTCTCAGCCCGTCTGTCTCAGACCGCCTGTCTTAGACCACCTGTCCCAGGCCGTCTGTCTCAGGACGTCTGTCTCAGACCGCAGTGCCTCAGACCGTCTGGCTCAGACCGACTGTCTCGGCCCGTCTGTGTCAGACCGTCTGTCTCAGACCGTGTGTCTCAGAACGTCTGTCTCGGCCCGTCTGTCTGAGGCCGTCTGTGTCAGACCGGCTGTCTCAGACCCTCTGTCTCAGACCGCCTGTCTCAACCCGTCTGTCTCAGACCGCCTGTCTTAGCCCGCCTGTCTCAGGCCGTCTGTCTCAGGACGTCTGTCTCGGACCGTGTGTCTCAGAACTTCTGTCTCGGCCCGTCTGTCTGAGGCCGTCTGTGTCAGACCGTCTGTCTCAGTCCGTCTGTCTCAGACCATCTGTCTCAGACCGTCTGTCACAGACCGTCTGTCTCAGACCATCTGCCTCAGACCGTCTGTCTCAGACCGTCTGTCTCAGACCGTCTGTCTCAGACCGTGTGTCTCAGAACGTCTGTCTCGGCCCGTCTGTCTGAGGCCGTCTGTGTCAGACCGTCTGCCTCAGACCCTCTGTCTCAGACTGACTGTCTCAGACCGTCTGTCTCATCCCGCCTGTCTCAGAACGTCTGTCTCGGCCCGTCTGTCTGAGGCCGTCTGTGTCAGACCGTCTGTCTCGGACCCTCTGTCTCAGACCGTCTGTCTCAGCCCGTCTGTCTCAGACCGCCTGTCTCAGACCGCCTGTTTCAGACCGTCTGACTCAGACCGACTGTCTCGGCCCGTCTGTCTGAGGCCGTCTGTGTCAGACCGTCTGTCTCAGACCGCCTGTCTCAGACCGTCTGTCTCAGACCGCACTGTCTCAGACCGTCTGTCTCAGACCGTTTTTATCAGACCGTCTGTCTCAGACCGTGTGTCTCAGAACGTCTGTCTGGGCACGTCTGTCTGAGGCCGTCTGTCTCAGACCGTCTGTCTCAGACCGCCTGTCTTAGACCGCCTGTCTCAGGCCGTCTGTCTCAGACCGTCTGTCTCAGACCGTCTGTCTCAGACCGTATGTCTCAGACCGTATGTCTCAGACCGTCTGTCTCAGCCCGCCTGTCTCAGCCCGTCTGTCTCAGACCGTCTGTCTCAGACCGCCTGTCTCAGACCGTTTTTATCAGACCGTCTGTCTCAGACCGTGTGTCTCAGAACGTCTGTCTCGGCCCGTCTGTCTGAGGCCGTCTGTGTCAGACCGGCTGTCTCAGACCCTCTGTCTCAGACCGCCTGTCTCAGCCCGTCTGTCTCAGACCGCCTGTCTTAGCCCGCCTGTCTCAGGCCGTCTGTCTCAGGACGTCTGTCTCAGACCGTGTGTCTCAGAACGTCTGTCTCGGCCCGTCTGTCTGAGGCCGTCTGTGTCAGACCGTCTGTCTCAGTCCGTCTGTCTCAGACCATCTGTCTCAGACCGCCTGTTTCAGACCGTCTGACTCAGACCGACTGTCTCGGCCCGTCGGTCTGAGGCCGTCTGTGTCAGACCGTCTGTCTCAGACCCTCTGTCTCAGACCGTCTGTCTCAGACCGACTGTCTGAGACAGTCTGTGTCAGACCGTCTGTCTCAGACCGCCTGTCTCAGTCCGTCTGTCTCAGACCGTCTGTCTCAGACCGCCTGTCTTAGACCACATGACCCTGGCCGTCTGCCTCAGACCGTCTGTCTCAGACCGCCTGTCTTAGACCGTCTGTCTCAGACCGCCTGTCTTAGACCGCCTGTCTCAGGCCGTGTGTCTCAGACCGTCTGTCTCAGACCGCCTGTCTCAGCCCGTCTGTCTCAGACCGCCTGTCTCAGACCGTCTGTCTCAGACCGTCTGTCTCAGACCGCCTGTCTCAGTCCGTCTGTCTCAGACCGTATGTCTCAGACCGTATGTCTCAGACCGTCTGTCTCAGCCCGCCTGTCTCAGCCCGTCTGTCTCAGACCGCCTGTCTCAGACCGTCTGTCTCAGACCGTCTGTCTCAGACCGCCTGTCTCAGACCGTTTTAACAGACCGTCTGTCTCAGACCGTGTGTCTCAGAACGTCTGTCTCGGCCCGTCTGTCTGAGGCCGTCTGTGTCAGACCGTCTGTCTCAGACCCTCTGTCTCAGACCGTCTGTCTCAGCCCGTCTGTCTCAGACCGCCTGTCTTAGACCACCTGTCCCAGGCCGTCTGTCTCAGGACGTCTGTCTCAGACCGCAGTGCCTCAGACCGTCTGACTCAGACCGACTGTCTCGGCCCGTCTGTGTCAGACCGTCTGTCTCAGACCGTGTGTCTCAGAACGTCTGTCTCGGCCCGTCTGTCTGAGGCCGTCTGTGTCAGACCGGCTGTCTCAGACCCTCTGTCTCAGACCGCCTGTCTCAACCCGTCTGTCTCAGACCGCCTGTCTTAGCCCGCCTGTCTCAGGCCGTCTGTCTCAGGACGTCTGTCTCGGACCGTGTGTCTCAGAACGTCTGTCTCGGCCCGTGTGTCTGAGGCCGTCTGTGTCAGACCGTCTGCCTCAGACCCTCTGTCTCAGACCGACTGTCTCAGACCGTCTGTCTCATCCCGCCTGTCTCAGAACGTCTGTCTCGGCCCGTCTGTCTGAGGCCGTCTGTGTCAGACCGTCTATCTCGGACCCTCTGTCTCAGACCGTCTGTCTCAGCCCGTCTGTCTCAGACCGCCTGTCTCAGACCGCCTGTTTCAGACCGTCTGACTCAGACCGACTGTCTCGGCCCGTCTGTCTGAGGCCGTCTGTGTCAGACCGTCTGTCTCAGACCGCCTGCCTCAGACCGTCTGTCTCAGACCGCACTGTCTCAGACCGTCTGTCTCAGACCGTTTTTATCAGACCGTCTGTCTCAGACCGTGTGTCTCAGAACGTCTGTCTGGGCACGTCTGTCTGAGGCCGTCTGTCTCAGACCGTCTGTCTCAGACCGTCTGTCTCAGACCGTCTGTCTCAGACCGCCTGTCTCAGACAGTCTGTCTCATCCCGCCTGTCTCAGACCGTCTGTCTGAGACCGTCTGTCTCAGACCATCTGCCTCAGACCGTCTGTCTCAGACCGTCTGTCTCAGACCCTCTGTATCAGACCGACTGTCACAGACCGCCTGTCTCTGACCGTGTGTCTCAGACCGTCTGTCTCATCCCGCCTGTCTCAGACCGTGTGTCTCTGTCCGTCTGTCTCAGACCATCTGTCTCTGTCCGTCTGCCTCAGACCGTCGGTCTCTGTCCGTCTCTCAGGCCGCCTGTCTCATTCCGTCTGTCTGAGACCGTCTGTTTCTGCTAGTCTGTCTCAGACCGTCTGTCTCTGTCCGTCTGTCTCAGACCGTCTGTCTCATCCCGCCTGTCTCAGACCGTCTGTCTGAGACCGTCTGTCTCAGACCATCTGCCTCAGACCGTCTGTCTCAGACCGTCTGTCGCAGACCATCTGCCTCAGACCGTCTGTCTCAGACCGTCTGTCTCAGACCCTCTGTATCAGACCGACTGTCTCAGACCGTCTGTCTCAGACCGTCTGTCCCAGACCGTCTGTCTCAGACCGACTGTCTCGGCCCGTCTGTCTCAGACCGTCTGTCTCAGACCGCCTGTCTCAGACCGTCTGTCTCAGACCGTCTGTCTCAGACCGCCTGTCTCAGACAGTCTGTCTCATCCCGCCTGTCTCAGACCGTCTGTCTGAGACCGTCTGTCTCAGACCATCTGCCTCAGACCGTCTGTCTCAGACCGTCTGTCTCAGACCCTCTGTATCAGACCGACTGTCACAGACCGCCTGTCTCTGACCGTGTGTCTCAGACCGTCTGTCTCATCCCGCCTGTCTCAGACCGTCTGCCTGAGACCGTCTGTCTCAGACCATCTGCCTCAGACCGTCTGTTCAGACCCACTGTATCAGACCGCCTGTCACAGACCGCCTGTCTCTGACCGTCTGTCTCAGACCGTCTGTCTCAGACCGACTGCCTCAGACAGTCTGTCTCAGACCATCTGTCTCAGTCCGTCTGCCTCAGAGCGTCTGGCCCAGACCGTCTGTCCCAGATCGTCGGTCTCAGCACGTCTGTCTCAGCCCGCCTGTGTCAGCCCGCCTGTCTCAGCCCGTCTGTCTCTGTCCGTCTGTCTCAGACCATCTGTCTCTGTCCGTCTGCCTCAGACCGTCGGTCTCTGTCCGTCTCTCAGGCCGCCTGTCTCATTCCGTCTGTCTGAGACCGTCTGTTTCTGCTAGTCTGTCTCAGACCGTCTGTCTCTGTTCGTCTGTCTCAGACCGTCTGTCTCATCCCGCCTGTCTCAGGCCGACTGTCTGAGACCGTCTGTCTCAGACCATCTGCCCCAGACCGTCTGTCTCAGACCGTCTGTCTCAGACCCTCTGTATCAGACCGACTGTCACAGACCGCCTGTCTCTGACCGTCTGTCTCAGACCGTCTGTCTCAGACCGTCTGGCTCAGACCGACTGTCTGAGACAGTCTGTGTCAGACTGTCTGTCTCAGGCCGTCTGTCTCAGACCGCCTGTCTCAGACCGCCTGTCTCAGACCGTCTGTCTCAGACCATCTGTCTCAGACCGTCTGTCTCAGACCGACTGTCTCGGCCCGTCTGTCTGAGGCCGTCTGTTTCAGACCGTCTGTCTGAGACCGTCTGTCACAGGCCGTCTGTCTTAGACAGTCTGTCTCAGACCGTCTGTCTAAGACCGCCTGTCTTAGACCGCCTGTCGCAGGCCATCTGTCTCAGGCCGCCTGTCTTAGACCGCCTGTCTCAGACCGTCTGTCTCATCCCGCCTGTCTCAGACCGTCTGTCTGAGACCGTCTGTCTCAGACCATCTGCCTCAGACCGTCTGTCTCAGACCGTCTGTTCAGACCCACTGTATCAGACCGCCTGTGACAGACCGCCTGTCTCTGACCGTCTGTCTCAGACCGACTGTCTCAGACAGTCTGTGTCAGACCGTCTGTCTCAGGCCGCCTGCCTCAGACCGCCTGTCTCAGGCCATCTGTCTCAGGCCGCCTGTCTCAGACCGCCTGTCTCAGACCGTCTGTCTCATCCCGCCTGTCTCAGACCGTCTGTCTGAGACCGTCTGTCTCAGACCATCTGCCTCAGACCGTCTGTCTCAGACCGTCTGTCTCAGACCCTCTGTATCAGACCGACTGTCACAGACCGCCTGTCTCTGACCGTCTGTCTCAGACCGTCTGTCTCAGACCGTCTGGCTCAGACCGACTGTCTGAGACAGTCTGTGTCAGACCGTCTGTCTCAGGCCGTCTGTCTCAGACCGCCTGTCTCAGACCGCCTGTCTCAGACCGTCTGTCTCAGACCATCTGTCTCAGACCGTCTGTCTCAGACCGACTGTCTCGGCCCGTCTGTCTGAGGCCGTCTGTTTCAGACCGTCTGTCTGAGACCGTCTGTCTCAGGCCGTCTGTCTTAGACAGTCTGTCTCAGACCGCCTGTCCCAAACCGTCTGTTTCAGACCGTCTGTCTGAGACCGTCTGTCTCAGACCATCTGCCTCAGACCGTCTGTCTCAGACCGTCTGTCTCAGACCCACTGTATCAGACCGCCTGTCACAGACCGCCTGTCTCTGACCGTCTGTCTCAGACCGTCTGTCTCAGACCGACTGTCTCAGACAGTCTGTGTCAGACCGTCTGTCTCAGGCCGCCTGTCTCAGACCGCCTGTCTCAGACCGTCTGTCTCAGACCGTCTGTCTCAGACCGTCTGTCTCAGACCGCCTGTCTCAGACCGTCTGTCTCAGACCGTCTGTCTCAGACCGCCTGTCTCAGAACGTCTGTGTCAGCCCGCCTGTCTCAGACCGTCTCTCTGAGACCGTATCTCTGAGACCGTCTGCCTCTGTCCGTCATCTTCGACCGTCTGTCTCGGAACGTCTGCCTCAGACCGTCTGTCTCAGACCGTCTGTCTCAGACCGTCTGTCTCAGACCCACTGTATCAGACCGCCTGTCACAGACCGCCTGTCTCTGACCGTCTGTCTCAGACCGTCTGTCTCAGGCCGTCTGTCACAGACCGCCTGTCTCTGACCGTCTGTCTCAGACCGTCTGTCTCAGACCGACTGTCTCAGACAGTCTGTGTCAGACCGTCTGTCTCAGGCCGCCTGTCTCAGACCGCCTGTCTCAGACCGTCTGTCTCAGACCGTCTGTCTCAGACCGTCTGTCTCAGACCGCCTGTCTCAGACCGTCTGTGTCAGACCGTCTGTTTCAGACCGTCTGTCTCGGACCGTCTGTCTCGGACCGCCTGTCTCGGACCGTCTGTCTCAGACAGTCTGTCTCAGACCGTCTGTCCCAGACCGTCTGTCTCAGACCGCCTGTCTCAGACCGTCTGTCTCAGGCCGTCTGTCTCAGACCGTCTGTCTCAGACCGTCTGTCTCAGACCGCGTGCCTCAGACAGTCTGTCTCAGACCATCTGTCTCAGTCCGTCTGCCTCAGAGCGTCTGGCCCAGACCGTCTGTCCCAGATCGTCGGTCTCAGCACGTCTGTCTCAGCCCGCCTGTGTCAGCCCGCCTGTCTCAGCCCGTCTGTCTCTGTCCGTCTGTCTCAGACCATCTGTCTCTGTCCGTCTGCCTCAGACCGTCGGTCTCTGTCCGTCTCTCAGGCCGCCTGTCTCATTCCGTCTGTCTGAGACCGTCTGTTTCTGCTAGTCTGTCTCAGACCGTCTGTCTCTGTCCGTCTGTCTCAGACCGTCTGTCTCATCCCGCCTGTCTCAGACCGTCTGCCTGAGACCGTCTGTCTCAGACCATCTGCCTCAGACCGTCTGTCTCAGACCGTCTGTTCAGACCCACTGTATCAGACCGCCTGTCACAGACCGCCTGTCTCTGACCGTCTGTCTCAGACCGTCTGTCTCAGACCGACTGTCTCAGACAGTCTGTGTCAGACCGTCTGTCTCAGGCCGCCTGTCTCAGGCCGCCTGTTTCAGACCGCCTGTCTCAGACCGTCTGTCTCAGACCGTCTGTCTCAGACAGTCTGTCTCAGACAGTCTGTCTCAGACAGTCTGTCTCAGACCATCTGTCTCAGTCCGTCTGCCTCAGAGCGTCTGGCCCAGACCGTCTGTCCCAGATCGTCGGTCTCAGCACGTCTGTCTCATCCCGCCTGTCTCAGACCGTCTGTCTCAGACCCTCTGTATCAGACCGACTGTCTCAGACCGTCTGTCTCAGACCGTCTGTCCCAGACCGTCTGTCTCAGACCGACTGTCTCGGCCCGTCTGTCTCAGACCGTCTGTCTAAGACCGCCTGTCTTAGACCGCCTGTCGCAGGCCATCTGTCTCAGGCCGCCTGTCTCAGACCGCCTGTCTCAGACCGTCTGTCTCATCCCGCCTGTCTCAGAACGTCTGTCTGAGACCGTCTGTCTCGGACCGTCTGTCTCGGACCGTCTGTCTCAGACAGTCTGTCTCAGACCGTCTGTCTCAGACCGTCTGTCTCAGACCGTCTGTCTCAGACCGTCTGTCTCAGACCGTCTGTCTCAGACCGTCTGTCTCAGACCGTCTGTCTCAGACCGTCTGTCTCAGACCGCCTGCCTCAGACAGTCTGTCTCAGACCATCTGTCTCAGTCCGTCTGCCTCAGAGCGTCTGGCCCAGACCGTCTGTCCCAGATCGTCGGTCTCAGCACGTCTGTCTCAGCCCGCCTGTGTCAGCCCGCCTGTCTCAGCCCGTCTGTCTCTGTCCGTCTGTCTCAGACCATCTGTCTCTGTCCGTCTGCCTCAGACCGTCGGTCTCTGTCCGTCTCTCAGGCCGCCTGTCTCATTCCGTCTGTCTGAGACCGTCTGTTTCTGCTAGTCTGTCTCAGACCGTCTGTCTCTGTTCGTCTGTCTCAGACCGTCTGTCTCATCCCGCCTGTCTCAGGCCGACTGTCTGAGACCGTCTGTCTCAGACCATCTGCCCCAGACCGTCTGTCTCAGACCGTCTGTCTCAGACCCTCTGTATCAGACCGACTGTCACAGACCGCCTGTCTCTGACCGTCTGTCTCAGACCGTCTGTCTCAGACCGTCTGGCTCAGACCGACTGTCTGAGACAGTCTGTGTCAGACCGTCTGTCTCAGGCCGTCTGTCTCAGACCGCCTGTCTCAGACCGCCTGTCTCAGACCGTCTGTCTCAGACCATCTGTCTCAGACCGTCTGTCTCAGACCGACTGTCTCGGCCCGTCTGTCTGAGGCCGTCTGTTTCAGACCGTCTGTCTGAGACCGTCTGTCACAGGCCGTCTGTCTTAGACAGTCTGTCTCAGACCGTCTGTCTAAGACCGCCTGTCTTAGACCGCCTGTCGCAGGCCATCTGTCTCAGGCCGCCTGTCTTAGACCGCCTGTCTCAGACCGTCTGTCTCATCCCGCCTGTCTCAGACCGTCTGTCTGAGACCGTCTGTCTCAGACCATCTGCCTCAGACCGTCTGTCTCAGACCGTCTGTTCAGACCCACTGTATCAGACCGCCTGTGACAGACCGCCTGTCTCTGACCGTCTGTCTCAGACCGACTGTCTCAGACAGTCTGTGTCAGACCGTCTGTCTCAGGCCGCCTGCCTCAGACCGCCTGTCTCAGGCCATCTGTCTCAGGCCGCCTGTCTCAGACCGCCTGTCTCAGACCGTCTGTCTCATCCCGCCTGTCTCAGACCGTCTGTCTGAGACCGTCTGTCTCAGACCATCTGCCTCAGACCGTCTGTCTCAGACCGTCTGTCTCAGACCCTCTGTATCAGACCGACTGTCACAGACCGCCTGTCTCTGACCGTCTGTCTCAGACCGTCTGTCTCAGACCGTCTGGCTCAGACCGACTGTCTGAGACAGTCTGTGTCAGACCGTCTGTCTCAGGCCGTCTGTCTCAGACCGCCTGTCTCAGACCGCCTGTCTCAGACCGTCTGTCTCAGACCATCTGTCTCAGACCGTCTGTCTCAGACCGACTGTCTCGGCCCGTCTGTCTGAGGCCGTCTGTTTCAGACAGTCTGTCTGAGACCGTCTGTCTCAGGCCGTCTGTCTTAGACAGTCTGTCTCAGACCGCCTGTCCCAAACCGTCTGTTTCAGACCGTCTGTCTCTGACCGTCTGTCTCAGACCGTCTGTCCCAGACCGTCTGTCTCAGACCGACTGTCTCGGCCCGTCTGTCTCAGACCGTCTGTCTAAGACTGCCTGTCTTAGACCGCCTGTCTCAGACCATCTGTCTCAGACCGTTTGTCTCAGACCGACTGTCTCGGCCCGTCTGTCTGAGGCCGTCTGTTTCAGACCGTCTGTCTGAGACCGTCTGTCACAGGCCGTCTGTCTTAGACAGTCTGTCTCAGACCGTCTGTCTAAGACTGCCTGTCTTAGACCGCCTGTCGCAGGCCATCTGTTTCAGGCCGCCTGTCTCAGACCGCCTGTCTCAGACCGTCTGTCTCATCCCGCCTGTCTCAGACCGTCTGTCTGAGACCGTCTGTCTCAGGCCGTCTGTCACAGACCGCCTGTCTCTGACCGTCTGTCTCAGACCGTCTGTCTCAGACCGACTGTCTCAGACCGTCTGTGTCAGACCGTCTGTTTCAGACCGTCTGTCTCGGACCGTCTGTCTCGGACCGCCTGTCTCGGACCGTCTGTCTCAGACAGTCTGTCTCAGACCGTCTGTCTCAGACCGTCTGTCTCAGACCGTCTGTCCCAGACCGTCTGTCTCAGACCGCCTGTCTCAGACCGTCTGTCTCAGGCCGTCTGTCTCAGACCGTCTGTCTCAGACCGTCTGTCTCAGACCGCGTGCCTCAGACAGTCTGTCTCAGACCATCTGTCTCAGTCCGTCTGCCTCAGAGCGTCTGGCCCAGACCGTCTGTCCCAGATCGTCGGTCTCACCACGTCTGTCTCAGCCCGCCTGTGTCAGCCCGCCTGTCTCAGCCCGTCTGTCTCTGTCCGTCTGTCTTAGACCATCTGTCTCTGTCCGTCTGCCTCAGACCGTCGGTCTCTGTCCGTCTCTCAGGCCGCCTGTCTCATTCCGTCTGTCTGAGACCGTCTGTTTCTGCTAGTCTGTCTCAGACCGTCTGTCTCTGTCCGTCTGTCTCAGACCGTCTGTCTCATGCCGCCTGTCTCAGGCCGACTGTCTGAGACCGTCTGTCTCAGACCATCTGCCCCAGACCGTCTGTCTCAGACAGTCTGTCTCAGACCGTCTGTCTCAGACCGTCTGTCTCAGACCGTCTGTCTCAGACCGCCTGTCTCAGACCGTCTGTCTCATCCCGCCTGTCTCAGACCGTCTGTCTGAGACCGTCTGTCTCAGACCATCTGCCTCAGACCGTCTGTCTCAGACCGTCTGTCTCAGACCCTCTGTATCAGACCGACTGTCACAGACCGCCTGTCTCTGACCGTGTGTCTCAGACCGTCTGTCTCAGACCGTCTGGCTAAGACCGACTGTCTGAGACAGCCTGTGTCAGACCGTCTGTCTCAGGCCGTCTGTCTCAGACCGTCTGTCTCAGACCGACTGTCTCGGCCCGTCTGTCTGAGGCCGTCTGTTTCAGACCGTTTGTCTGAGACCGTCTGTCTCAGGCCGTCTGTCTTAGACAGTCTGTCTCAGACCGACTGTCTCGGCCCGTCTGTCTCAGACCGTCTGTCTAAGACTGCCTGTCTTAGACCGCCTGTCGCAGGCCATCTGTTTCAGGCCGCCTGTCTCAGACCGCCTGTCTCAGACCGTCTGCCTCATCCCGCCTGTCTCAGACCGTCTGTCTGAGACCGTCTGTCTCAGACCATCTGCCTCAGACCGTCTGTCTCAGACCGTCTGTCTCAGACCCACTGTATCAGACCGCCTGTCACAGACCGCCTGTCTCTGACCGTCTGTCTCAGACCGTCTGTCTCAGACCGACTGTCTCAGACAGTCTGTGTCAGACCGTCTGTCTCAGGCCGCCTGTCTCAGACCGCCTGTCTCAGACCGTCTGTCTCAGACCGTCTGTCTCAGACCGTCTGTCTCAGACCGCCTGTCTCAGACCGTCTGTGTCAGACCGTCTGTTTCAGACCGTCTGTCTCGGACCGTCTGTCTCGGACCGCCTGTCTCGGACCGTCTGTCTCAGACAGTCTGTCTCAGACCGTCTGTCTCAGACCGTCTGTCTCAGACCGTCTGTCTCAGACCGTCTGTCTCAGACCGTCTGTCTCTGTCAGTCAGTCTCAGACCGTCTGTCTCTGTCCGACTGTCTCATACCGTCTGTCTCATCCCGCCTGTCTCAGACCGTCGGTCTCAGACGGTCGGTCTCAGCCTGTCTGTCTTAGACAGTCTGTATCAGACCGCCTGTCTCAGACCGTCTGTGTCAGACCGTCTGTCTCAGACCGTCTGTCTCAGACCGCCTGTCTCAGGCCGTCTGTCTCAGACCGTCTGTCTCAGACCGCCTGTCTCAGAACGTCTGTGTCAGCCCGTCTGTCTCAGACCGACTGTCTCGGCCCGTCTGTCTCAGACCGTCTGTCTAAGACTGCCTGTCTTAGACCGCCTGTCGCAGGCCATCTGTTTCAGGCCGCCTGTCTCAGACCGCCTGTCTCAGACCGTCTGCCTCATCCCGCCTGTCTCAGACTGTCTGTCTGAGACCGTCTGTCTCAGACCATCTGCCTCAGACCGTCTGTCTCAGACCGACTGTCTCGGCCCGTCTGTCTGAGGCCGTCTGTTTCAGACCGTCTGTCTGAGACCGTCTGTCTCAGGCCGTCTGTCTTAGACAGTCTGTCTCAGACCGCCTGTCCCAAACCGTCTGTTTCAGACCGTCTGTCTCTGACCGTCTGTCTCAGACCGACTGTCTCAGACAGTCTGTGTCAGACCGTCTGTCTCAGGCCGCCTGCCTCAGACCGCCTGTCTCAGGCCATCTGTCTCAGGCCGCCTGTCTCAGACCGCCTGTCTCAGACCGTCTGTCTCATCCCGCCTGTCTCAGACCGTCTGTCTGAGACCGTCTGTCTCAGACCATCTGCCTCAGACCGTCTGTCTCAGACCGTCTGTCTCAGACCCTCTGTATCAGACCGACTGTCACAGACCGCCTGTCTCTGACCGTCTGTCTCAGACCGTCTGTCTCAGACCGTCTGGCTCAGACCGACTGTCTGAGACAGTCTGTGTCAGACCGTCTGTCTCAGGCCGTCTGTCTCAGACCGCCTGTCTCAGACCGCCTGTCTCAGACCGTCTGTCTCAGACCATCTGTCTCAGACCGTCTGTCTCAGACCGACTGTCTCGGCCCGTCTGTCTGAGACCGTCTGTTTCAGACCGTCTGTCTGAGACCGTCTGTCTCAGGCCGTCTGTCTTAGACAGTCTGTCTCAGACCGCCTGTCCCAAACCGTCTGTTTCAGACCGTCTGTCTCTGACCGTCTGTCTCAGACCGTCTGTCCCAGACCGTCTGTCTCAGACCGACTGTCTCGGCCCGTCTGTCTCAGACCGTCTGTCTAAGACTGCCTGTCTTAGACCGCCTGTCGCAGGCCATCTGTTTCAGGCCGCCTGTCTCAGACCGCCTGTCTCAGACCGTCTGTCTCATCCCGCCTGTCTCAGACCGTCTGTCTGAGACCGTCTGTCTCAGACCATCTGCCTCAGACCGTCTGTCTCAGACCGTCTGTCTCAGACCCACTGTATCAGACCGCCTGTCACAGACCGCCTGTCTCTGACCGTCTGTCTCAGACCGTCTGTCTCAGACCGACTGTCTCAGACAGTCTGTGTCAGACCGTCTGTCTCAGGCCGCCTGTCTCAGACCACCTGTCTCAGACCGTCTGTCTCAGACCGTCTGTCTCAGACCGTCTGTCTCAGACCGCCTGTCTCAGACCGTCTGTCTCAGACCGTCTGTCTCAGACCGCCTGTCTCAGAACGTCTGTGTCAGCCCGCCTGTCTCAGACCGTCTCTCTGAGACCGTATCTCTGAGACCGTCTGCCTCTGTCCGTCATCTTCGACCGTCTGTCTCGGAACGTCTGCCTCAGACCGTCTGTCTCAGACCGTCTGTCTCAGACCGTCTGTCTCAGACCCACTGTATCAGACCGCCTGTCACAGACCGCCTGTCTCTGACCGTCTGTCTCAGACCGTCTGTCTCAGGCCGTCTGTCACAGACCGCCTGTCTCTGACCGTCTGTCTCAGACCGTCTGTCTCAGACCGACTGTCTCAGACAGTCTGTGTCAGACCGTCTGTCTCAGGCCGCCTGTCTCAGACCGCCTGTCTCAGACCGTCTGTCTCAGACCGTCTGTCTCAGACCGTCTGTCTCAGACCGCCTGTCTCAGACCGTCTGTGTCAGACCGTCTGTTTCAGACCGTCTGTCTCGGACCGTCTGTCTCGGACCGCCTGTCTCGGACCGTCTGTCTCAGACAGTCTGTCTCAGACCGTCTGTCTCAGACCGTCTGTCTCAGACCGTCTGTCCCAGACCGTCTGTCTCAGACCGCCTGTCTCAGACCGTCTGTCTCAGGCCGTCTGTCTCAGACCGTCTGTCTCAGACCGTCTGTCTCAGACCGCGTGCCTCAGACCGTCTGTCTCAGACCGTCTGTCTCAGACCCTCTGTATCAGACCGACTGTCACAGACCGCCTGTCTCTGACCGTGTGTCTCAGACCGTCTGTCTCAGACCGTCTGGCTCAGACCGACTGTCTGAGACAGCCTGTGTCAGACCGTCTGTCTCAGGCCGTCTGTCTCAGACCGTCTGTCTCAGACCGACTGTCTCGGCCCGTCTGTCTGAGGCCGTCTGTTTCAGACCGTTTGTCTGAGACCGTCTGTCTCAGGCCGTCTGTCTTAGACAGTCTGTCTCAGACCGACTGTCTCGGCCCGTCTGTCTCAGACCGTCTGTCTAAGACTGCCTGTCTTAGACCGCCTGTCGCAGGCCATCTGTTTCAGGCCGCCTGTCTCAGACCGCCTGTCTCAGACCGTCTGCCTCATCCCGCCTGTCTCAGACCGTCTGTCTGAGACCGTCTGTCTCAGACCATCTGCCTCAGACCGTCTGTCTCAGACCGTCTGTCTCAGACCCACTGTATCAGACCGCCTGTCACAGACCGCCTGTCTCTGACCGTCTGTCTCAGACCGTCTGTCTCAGACCGACTGTCTCAGACAGTCTGTGTCAGACCGTCTGTCTCAGGCCGCCTGTCTCAGACCGCCTGTCTCAGACCGTCTGTCTCAGACCGTCTGTCTCAGACCGTCTGTCTCAGACCGCCTGTCTCAGACCGTCTGTGTCAGACCGTCTGTTTCAGACCGTCTGTCTCGGACCGTCTGTCTCGGACCGCCTGTCTCGGACCGTCTGTCTCAGACAGTCTGTCTCAGACCGTCTGTCTCAGACCGTCTGTCTCAGACCGTCTGTCTCAGACCGTCTGTCTCAGACCGTCTGTCTCAGACCGCCTGCCTCAGGCCGTCTGTCTCAGACCGCCTGTCTCAGACCGTCTGTGTCAGCCCGCCTGTCTCAGACCGTCTGTCTCGAACCGTCTGTATCGGAACGTCTGTCTGACACCGTCTCTCTCAGACCATCTGTCTCAGACCGTCTGTCTCTGTCAGTCAGTCTCAGACCGTCTGTCTCTGTCCGACTGTCTCATACCGTCTGTCTCATCCCGCCTGTCTCAGACCGTCGGTCTCAGACGGTCGGTCTCAGCCTGTCTGTCTTAGACAGTCTGTATCAGACCGCCTGTCTCAGATCGTCTGTGTCAGACCGTCTGTCTCAGACCGTCTGTCTCAGACCGCCTGTCTCAGGCCGTCTGTCTCAGACCGTCTGTCTCAGACCGCCTGTCTCAGAACGTCTGTGTCAGCCCGTCTGTCTCAGACCGACTGTCTCGGCCCGTCTGTCTCAGACCGTCTGTCTAAGACTGCCTGTCTTAGACCGCCTGTCGCAGGCCATCTGTTTCAGGCCGCCTGTCTCAGACCGCCTGTCTCAGACCGTCTGCCTCATCCCGCCTGTCTCAGACCGTCTGTCTGAGACCGTCTGTCTCAGACCATCTGCCTCAGACCGTCTGTCTCAGACCGTCTGTCTCAGACCCACTGTATCAGACCGCCTGTCACAGACCGCCTGTCTCTGACCGTCTGTCTCAGACCGTCTGTCTCAGACCGACTGTCTCAGACAGTCTGTGTCAGACCGTCTGTCTCAGGCCGCCTGTCTCAGACCGCCTGTCTCAGACCGTCTGTCTCAGACCGTCTGTCTCAGACCGTCTGTCTCAGACCGTCTGTCTCAGACCGCCTGTCTCAGACCGTCTGTGTCAGACCGTCTGTTTCAGACCGTCTGTCTCGGACCGTCTGTCTCGGACCGCCTGTCTCGGACCGTCTGTCTCAGACAGTCTGTCTCAGACCGTCTGTCTCAGACCGTCTGTCTCAGACCGTCTGTCTCAGACCGTCTGTCTCAGACCGTCTGTCTCAGACCGCCTGCCTCAGGCCGTCTGTCTCAGACCGCCTGTCTCAGACCGTCTGTGTCAGCCCGCCTGTCTCAGACCGTCTGTCTCGAACCGTCTGTATCGGAACGTCTGTCTGACACCGTCTCTCTCAGACCATCTGTCTCAGACCGTCTGTCTCTGTCAGTCAGTCTCAGACCGTCTGTCTCTGTCCGACTGTCTCATACCGTCTGTCTCATCCCGCCTGTCTCAGACCGTCGGTCTCAGACGGTCGGTCTCAGCCTGTCTGTCTTAGACAGTCTGTATCAGACCGCCTGTCTCAGACCGTCTGTGTCAGACCGTCTGTCTCAGACCGTCTGTCTCAGACCGCCTGTCTCAGGCCGTCTGTCTCAGACCGTCTGTCTCAGACCGCCTGTCTCAGAACGTCTGTGTCAGCCCGTCTGTCTCAGACAGTCTGTCTCAGACCGTCTGTCTTAGACAGTCTGTATCAGACCGCCTGTCTCAGACCGTCTGTGTCAGACCGTCTGTCTCAGACCGTCTGTCTCAGACCGCCTGTCTCAGGGGGTCTGTCTCAGACCGTCTGTCTCAGACCGCCTGTCTCAGAACGTCTGTGTCAGCCCGCCTGTCTCAGACCGTCTCTCTGAGACCGTATCTCTGAGACCGTCTGTCTCTGTCCGTCATCTTCGACCGTCTGTCTCGGAACGTCTGCCTCAGACCGTCTGTCTCAGACCGTCTGTCTCAGACCGTCTGTCCCAGGCCGTCTGTCTCAGACCGACTGTCTCGGCCCGTCTGTCTCAGACCGTCTGTCTAAGACTGCCTGTCTTAGACCGCCTGTCGCAGGCCATCTGTTTCAGGCCGTCTGTCTCAGACCGCCAGTCTCAGACCGTCTGTCTCATCCCGCCTGTCTCAGACCGTCTGTCTGAGACCGTCTGTCTCAGACCATCTGCCTCAGACCGTCTGTCTCAGACCGTCTGTCTCAGACCCACTGTATCAGACCGCCTGTCACAGACCGCCTGTCTCTGACCGTCTGTCCCAGACCGTCTGTCTCAGACCGACTGTCTCAGACAGTCTGTGTCAGACCGTCTGTCTCAGGCCGCCTGTCTCGGACCGTCTGTCTCAGACAGTCTGTCTCAGACCGTCTGTCTCAGACCGTCTGTCTCAGACCGTCTGTCTCAGACCGTCTGTCTCAGACCGTCTGTCTCAGACCGTCTGTCTCAGACCGTCTGTCTCAGACCGCGTGCCTCAGACAGTCTGTCTCAGACCATCTGTCTCAGTCCGCCTGCCTCAGAGCGTCTGGCCCAGACCGTCTGTCCCAGATCGTCGGTCTCAGCACGTCTGTCTCAGCCCGCCTGTGTCAGCCCGCCTGTCTCAGCCCGTCTGTCTCTGTCCGTCTGTCTCAGACCATCTGTCTCTGTCCGTCTGCCTCAGACCGTCGGTCTCTGTCCGTCTCTCAGGCCGCCTGTCTCATTCCGTCTGTCTGAGACCGTCTGTTTCTGCTAGTCTGTCTCAGACCGTCTGTCTCTGTCCGTCTGTCTCAGACCGTCTGTCTCATCCCGCCTGTCTCAGGCCGACTGTCTGAGACCGTCTGTCTCAGACCATCTGCCCCAGACCGTCTGTCTCAGACCGTCTGTCTCAGACCCTCTGTATCAGACCGACTGTCACAGACCGCCTGTCTCAGACCGTCTGTCTCAAACCGTCTGTCTCAGACCGCCTGTCTCAGACCGTCTGTGTCAGACCGTCTGTTTCAGACCGTCTGTCTCGGACCGTCTGTCTCGGACCGCCTGTCTCGGACCGTCTGTCTCAGACAGTCTGTCTCAGACCGTCTGTCTCAGACCGTCTGTCTCAGACCGTCTGTCTCAGACCGTCTGTCTCAGACCGCCTGCCTCAGGCCGTCTGTCTCAGACCGCCTGTCTCAGACCGTCTGTGTCAGCCCGCCTGTCTCAGACCGTCTGTCTCGAACCATCTGTATCGGAACGTCTGTCTGACACCGTCTCTCTCAGACCATCTGTCTCAGACCGTCTGTCTCTGTCAGTCAGTCTCAGACCGTCTGTCTCTGTCCGACTGTCTCATACCGTCTGTCTCATCCCGCCTGTCTCAGACCGTCGGTCTCAGACGGTCGGTCTCAGCCTGTCTGTCTTAGACAGTCTGTATCAGACCGCCTGTCTCAGACCGTCTGTGTCAGACCGTCTGTCTCAGACCGTCTGTCTCAGACCGCCTGTCTCAGGCCGTCTGTCTCAGACCGTCTGTCTCAGACCGTCTGTCTCAGACCGTCTGTCCCAGACCGTCTGTCTCAGACCGACTGTCTCGGCCCGTCTGTCTCAGACCGTCTGTCTAAGACCGCCTGTCTTAGACCGCCTGTCGCAGGCCATCTGTCTCAGGCCGCCTGTCTCAGACCGCCTGTCTCAGACCGTCTGTCTCATCCCGCCTGTCTCAGACCGTCTGCCTGAGACCGTCTGTCTCAGACCATCTGCCTCAGACCGTCTGTCTCAGACCGTCTGTCTCAGACCGCGTGCCTCAGACAGTCTGTCTCAGACCATCTGTCTCAGTCCGTCTGCCTCAGAGCGTCTGTCTCAGACCGTCTGTCTCAGACCGTCTGTCTCAGACAGTCTGTCTCAGACAGTCTGTCTCAGACAGTCTGTCTCAGACAGTCTGTCTCAGACCATCTGTCTCAGTCCGTCTGCCTCAGAGCGTCTGGCCCAGACCGTCTGTCCCAGATCGTCGGTCTCAGCACGTCTGTCTCATCCCGCCTGTCTCAGACCGTCTGTCTCAGACCGTCTGTCTCAGACCGCCTGTCTCAGACCGTCTGTCTCAGACCGTCTGTCTCAGACCGCGTGCCTCAGACAGTCTGTCTCAGACCATCTGTCTCAGTCCGTCTGCCTCAGAGCGTCTGTCTCAGACCGTCTGTCTCAGACCGCGTGCCTCAGACAGTCTGTCTCAGACCATCTGTCTCAGTCCGTCTGCCTCAGAGCGTCTGGCCCAGACCGTCTGTCCCAGATCGTCGGTCTCAGCACGTCTGTCTCAGCCCGCCTGTGTCAGCCCGCCTGTCTCAGCCCGTCTGTCTCTGTCCGTCTGTCTCAGACCATCTGTCTCTGTCCGTCTGCCTCAGACCGTCGGTCTCTGTCCGTCTCTCAGGCCGCCTGTCTCATTCCGTCTGTCTGAGACCGTCTGTTCCTGCTAGTCTGTCTCAGACAGTCTGTGTCAGACCGTCTGTCTCAGGCCGCCTGCCTCAGACCGCCTGTCTCAGGCCATCTGTCTCAGGCCGCCTGTCTCAGACCGCCTGTCTCAGACCGTCTGTCTCATCCCGCCTGTCTCAGACCGTCTGTCTGAGACCGTCTGTCTCAGACCATCTGCCTCAGACCGTCTGTCTCAGACCGTCTGTCTCAGACCCTCTGTATCAGACCGACTGTCACAGACCGCCTGTCTCTGACCGTCTGTCTCAGACCGTCTGTCTCAGACCGTCTGGCTCAGACCGACTGTCTGAGACAGTCTGTGTCAGACCGTCTGTCTCAGGCCGTCTGTCTCAGACCGCCTGTCTCAGACCGCCTGTCTCAGACCGTCTGTCTCAGACCATCTGTCTCAGACCGTCTGTCTCAGACCGACTGTCTCGGCCCGTCTGTCTGAGGCCGTCTGTTTCAGACCGTCTGTCTGAGACCGTCTGTCTCAGGCCGTCTGTCTTAGACAGTCTGTCTCAGACCGCCTGTCCCAAACCGTCTGTTTCAGACCGTCTGTCTCTGACCGTCTGTCTCAGACCGTCTGTCCCAGACCGTCTGTCTCAGACCGACTGTCTCGGCCCGTCTGTCTCAGACCGTCTGTCTAAGACTGCCTGTCTTAGACCGCCTGTCGCAGGCCATCTGTTTCAGGCCGCCTGTCTCAGACCGCCTGTCTCAGACCGTCTGTCTCATCCCGCCTGTCTCAGACCGTCTGTCTGAGACCGTCTGTCTCAGACCATCTGCCTCAGACCGTCTGTCTCAGACCGTCTGTCTCAGACCCACTGTATCAGACCGCCTGTCACAGACCGCCTGTCTCTGACCGTCTGTCTCAGACCGTCTGTCTCAGACCGACTGTCTCAGACAGTCTGTGTCAGACCGTCTGTCTCAGGCCGCCTGTCTCAGACCGCCTGTCTCAGACCGTCTGTCTCAGACCGTCTGTCTCAGACCGTCTGTCTCAGACCGCCTGTCTCAGACCGTCTGTCTCAGACCGTCTGTCTCAGACCGCCTGTCTCAGAACGTCTGTGTCAGCCCGCCTGTCTCAGACCGTCTCTCTGAGACCGTATCTCTGAGACCGTCTGTCTCTGTCCGTCATCTTCGACCGTCTGTCTCGGAACGTCTGCCTCAGACCGTCTGTCTCAGACCGTCTGTCTCAGACCGTCTGTCTCAGACCCACTGTATCAGACCGCCTGTCACAGACCGCCTGTCTCTGACCGTCTGTCTCAGACCGTCTGTCTCAGGCCGTCTGTCACAGACCGCCTGTCTCTGACCGTCTGTCTCAGACCGTCTGTCTCAGACGGACTGTCTCAGACAGTCTGTGTCAGACCGTCTGTCTCAGGCCGCCTGTCTCAGACCGCCTGTCTCAGACCGTCTGTCTCAGACCGTCTGTCTCAGACCGTCTGTCTCAGACCGCCTGTCTCAGACCGTCTGTGTCAGACCGTCTGTTTCAGACCGTCTGTCTCGGACCGTCTGTCTCGGACCGCCTGTCTCGGACCGTCTGTCTCAGACAGTCTGTCTCAGACCGTCTGTCTCAGACCGTCTGTCTCAGACCGTCTGTCCCAGACCGTCTGTCTCAGACCGCCTGTCTCAGACCGTCTGTCTCAGGCCGTCTGTCTCAGACCGTCTGTCTCAGACCGTCTGTCTCAGACCGCGTGCCTCAGACAGTCTGTCTCAGACCATCTGTCTCAGTCCGTCTGCCTCAGAGCGTCTGGCCCAGACCGTCTGTCCCAGATCGTCGGTCTCAGCACGTCTGTCTCAGCCCGCCTGTGTCAGCCCGCCTGTCTCAGCCCGTCTGTCTCTGTCCGTCTGTCTCAGACCATCTGTCTCTGTCCGTCTGCCTCAGACCGTCGGTCTCTGTCCGTCTCTCAGGCCGCCTGTCTCATTCCGTCTGTCTGAGACCGTCTGTTTCTGCTAGTCTGTCTCAGACCGTCTGTCTCTGTCCGTCTGTCTCAGACCGTCTGTCTCATGCCGCCTGTCTCAGGCCGACTGTCTGAGACCGTCTGTCTCAGACCATCTGCCCCAGACCGTCTGTCTCAGACAGTCTGTCTCAGACCGTCTGTCTCAGACCGTCTGTCTCAGACCGCCTGTCTCAGACCGTCTGTCTCATCCCGCCTGTCTCAGACCGTCTGCCTGAGACCGTCTGTCTCAGACCATCTGCCTCAGACCGTCTGTCTCAGACCGTCTGTCTCAGACCCTCTGTATCAGACCGACTGTCACAGACCGCCTGTCTCTGACCGTGTGTCTCAGACCGTCTGTCTCAGACCGTCTGGCTCAGACCGACTGTCTGAGACAGCCTGTGTCAGACCGTCTGTCTCAGGCCGTCTGTCTCAGACCGTCTGTCTCAGACCGACTGTCTCGGCCCGTCTGTCTGAGGCCGTCTGTTTCAGACCGTCTGTCTGAGACCGTCTGTCTCAGGCCGTCTGTCTTAGACAGTCTGTCTCAGACCGACTGTCTCGGCCCGTCTGTCTCAGACCGTCTGTCTAAGACTGCCTGTCTTAGACCGCCTGTCGCAGGCCATCTGTTTCAGGCCGCCTGTCTCAGACCGCCTGTCTCAGACCGTCTGCCTCATCCCGCCTGTCTCAGACCGTCTGTCTGAGACCGTCTGTCTCAGACCATCTGCCTCAGACCGTCTGTCTCAGACCGTCTGTCTCAGACCCACTGTATCAGACCGCCTGTCACAGACCGCCTGTCTCTGACCGTCTGTCTCAGACCGTCTGTCTCAGACCGACTGTCTCAGACAGTCTGTCTCAGACCGCCTGTCTCAGACCGTCTGTGTCAGCCCGCCTGTCTCAGACCGTCTGTCTCGAACCGTCTGTATCGGAACGTCTGTCTGACACCGTCTCTCTCAGACCATCTGTCTCAGACCGTCTGTCTCTGTCAGTCAGTCTCAGACCGTCTGTCTCTGTCCGACTGTCTCATACCGTCTGTCTCATCCCGCCTGTCTCAGACCGTCGGTCTCAGACGGTCGGTCTCAGCCTGTCTGTCTTAGACAGTCTGTATCAGACCGCCTGTCTCAGACCGTCTGTGTCAGACCGTCTGTCTCAGACCGTCTGTCTCAGACCGCCTGTCTCAGGCCGTCTGTCTCAGACCGTCTGTCTCAGACCGCCTGTCTCAGAACGTCTGTGTCAGCCCGTCTGTCTCAGACAGTCTGTCTCAGACCGTCTGTCTTAGACAGTCTGTATCAGACCGCCTGTCTCAGACCGTCTGTGTCAGACCGTCTGTCTCAGACCGTCTGTCTCAGACCGCCTGTCTCAGGGGGTCTGTCTCAGACCGTCTGTCTCAGACCGCCTGTCTCAGAACGTCTGTGTCAGCCCGCCTGTCTCAGACCGTCTCTCTGAGACCGTATCTCTGAGACCGTCTGTCTCTGTCCGTCATCTTCGACCGTCTGTCTCGGAACGTCTGCCTCAGACCGTCTGTCTCAGACCGTCTGTCTCAGACCGTCTGTCCCAGGCCGTCTGTCTCAGACCGACTGTCTCGGCCCGTCTGTCTCAGACCGTCTGTCTAAGACTGCCTGTCTTAGACCGCCTGTCGCAGGCCATCTGTTTCAGGCCGTCTGTCTCAGACCGCCAGTCTCAGACCGTCTGTCTCATCCCGCCTGTCTCAGACCGTCTGTCTGAGACCGTCTGTCTCAGACCATCTGCCTCAGACCGTCTGTCTCAGACCGTCTGTCTCAGACCCACTGTATCAGACCGCCTGTCACAGACCGCCTGTCTCTGACCGTCTGTCCCAGACCGTCTGTCTCAGACCGACTGTCTCAGACAGTCTGTGTCAGACCGTCTGTCTCAGGCCGCCTGTCTCGGACCGTCTGTCTCAGACCATCTGCCCCAGACCGTCTGTCTCAGACCGTCTGTCTCAAACCGTCTGTCTCAGACCGCCTGTCTCAGACCGTCTGTGTCAGACCGTCTGTTTCAGACCGTCTGTCTCGGACCGTCTGTCTCGGACCGCCTGTCTCGGACCGTCTGTCTCAGACAGTCTGTCTCAGACCGTCTGTCTCAGACCGTCTGTCTCAGACCGTCTGTCTCAGACCGTCTGTCTCAGACCGTCTGTCTCAGACCGCCTGCCTCAGGCCGTCTGTCTCAGACCGCCTGTCTCAGACCGTCTGTGTCAGCCCGCCTGTCTCAGACCGTCTGTCTCGAACCATCTGTATCGGAACGTCTGTCTGACACCGTCTCTCTCAGACCATCTGTCTCAGACCGTCTGTCTCTGTCAGTCAGTCTCAGACCGTCTGTCTCTGTCCGACTGTCTCATACCGTCTGTCTCATCCCGCCTGTCTCAGACCGTCGGTCTCAGACGGTCGGTCTCAGCCTGTCTGTCTTAGACAGTCTGTATCAGACCGCCTGTCTCAGACCGTCTGTGTCAGACCGTCTGTCTCAGACCGTCTGTCTCAGACCGCCTGTCTCAGGCCGTCTGTCTCAGACCGTCTGTCTCAGACCGTCTGTCTCAGACCGTCTGTCCCAGACCGTCTGTCTCAGACCGACTGTCTCGGCCCGTCTGTCTCAGACCGTCTGTCTAAGACCGCCTGTCTTAGACCGCCTGTCGCAGGCCATCTGTCTCAGGCCGCCTGTCTCAGACCGCCTGTCTCAGACCGTCTGTCTCATCCCGCCTGTCTCAGACCGTCTGCCTGAGACCGTCTGTCTCAGACCATCTGCCTCAGACCGTCTGTCTCAGACCGTCTGTTCAGACCCACTGTATCAGACCGCCTGTCACAGACCGCCTGTCTCTGACCGTCTGTCTCAGACCGACTGTCTCTGACAGTCTGTGTCAGACCGTCTGTCTCAGGCCGCCTGTCTCAGACCGCCTGTCTCAGACCGTCTGTCTCAGACCGTCTGTCCCAGACCGTCTGTCTCAGACCGACTGTCTCGGCCCGTCTGTCTCAGACCGTCTGTCTAAGACCGCCTGTCTTAGACCGCCTGTCGCAGGCCATCTGTCTCAGGCCGCCTGTCTCATTCCGTCTGTCTGAGACCGTCTGTTCCTGCTAGTCTGTCTCAGACAGTCTGTGTCAGACCGTCTGTCTCAGACCGTCTGTCTCAGACCCTCTGTATCAGACCGACTGTCACAGACCGCCTGTCTCTGACCGTCTGTCTCAGACCGTCTGTCTCAGACCGTCTGGCTCAGACCGACTGTCTGAGACAGTCTGTGTCAGACCGTCTGTCTCAGGCCGTCTGTCTCAGACCGCCTGTCTCAGACCGCCTGTCTCAGACCGTCTGTCTCAGACCATCTGTCTCAGACCGTCTGTCTCAGACCGACTGTCTCGGCCCGTCTGTCTGAGGCCGTCTGTTTCAGACCGTCTGTCTGAGACCGTCTGTCTCAGGCCGTCTGTCTTAGACAGTCTGTCTCAGACCGCCTGTCCCAAACCGTCTGTTTCAGACCGTCTGTCTCTGACCGTCTGTCTCAGACCGTCTGTCCCAGACCGTCTGTCTCAGACCGACTGTCTCGGCCCGTCTGTCTCAGACCGTCTGTCTAAGACTGCCTGTCTTAGACCGCCTGTCGCAGGCCATCTGTTTCAGGCCGCCTGTCTCAGACCGCCTGTCTCAGACCGTCTGTCTCATCCCGCCTGTCTCAGACCGTCTGTCTGAGACCGTCTGTCTCAGACCATCTGCCTCAGACCGTCTGTCTCAGACCGTCTGTCTCAGACCCACTGTATCAGACCGCCTGTCACAGACCGCCTGTCTCTGACCGTCTGTCTCAGACCGTCTGTCTCAGACCGACTGTCTCAGACAGTCTGTGTCAGACCGTCTGTCTCAGGCCGCCTGTCTCAGACCGCCTGTCTCAGACCGTCTGTCTCAGACCGTCTGTCTCAGACCGTCTGTCTCAGACCGCCTGTCTCAGACCGTCTGTCTCAGACCGTCTGTCTCAGACCGCCTGTCTCAGAACGTCTGTGTCAGCCCGCCTGTCTCAGACCGTCTCTCTGAGACCGTATCTCTGAGACCGTCTGTCTCTGTCCGTCATCTTCGACCGTCTGTCTCGGAACGTCTGCCTCAGACCGTCTGTCTCAGACCGTCTGTCTCAGACCGTCTGTCTCAGACCCACTGTATCAGACCGCCTGTCACAGACCGCCTGTCTCTGACCGTCTGTCTCAGACCGTCTGTCTCAGGCCGTCTGTCACAGACCGCCTGTCTCTGACCGTCTGTCTCAGACCGTCTGTCTCAGACGGACTGTCTCAGACAGTCTGTGTCAGACCGTCTGTCTCAGGCCGCCTGTCTCAGACCGCCTGTCTCAGACCGTCTGTCTCAGACCGTCTGTCTCAGACCGTCTGTCTCAGACCGTCTGTCTCAGACCGCCTGTCTCAGACCGTCTGTGTCAGACCGTCTGTTTCAGACCGTCTGTCTCGGACCGTCTGTCTCGGACCGCCTGTCTCGGACCGTCTGTCTCAGACAGTCTGTCTCAGACCGTCTGTCTCAGACCGTCTGTCTCAGACCGTCTGTCCCAGACCGTCTGTCTCAGACCGCCTGTCTCAGACCGTCTGTCTCAGGCCGTCTGTCTCAGACCGTCTGTCTCAGACCGTCTGTCTCAGACCGCGTGCCTCAGACAGTCTGTCTCAGACCATCTGTCTCAGTCCGTCTGCCTCAGAGCGTCTGGCCCAGACCGTCTGTCCCAGATCGTCGGTCTCAGCACGTCTGTCTCAGCCCGCCTGTGTCAGCCCGCCTGTCTCAGCCCGTCTGTCCCTGTCCGTCTGTCTCAGACCATCTGTCTCTGTCCGTCTGCCTCAGACCGTCGGTCTCTGTCCGTCTCTCAGGCCGCCTGTCTCATTCCGTCTGTCTGAGACCGTCTGTTTCTGCTAGTCTGTCTCAGACCGTCTGTCTCTGTCCGTCTGTCTCAGACCGTCTGTCTCATGCCGCCTGTCTCAGGCCGACTGTCTGAGACCGTCTGTCTCAGACCATCTGCCCCAGACCGTCTGTCTCAGACAGTCTGTCTCAGACCGTCTGTCTCAGACCGTCTGTCTCAGACCGCCTGTCTCAGACCGTCTGTCTCATCCCGCCTGTCTCAGACCGTCTGTCTGAGACCGTCTGTCTCAGACCATCTGCCTCAGACCGTCTGTCTCAGACCGTCTGTCTCAGACCCTCTGTATCAGACCGACTGTCACAGACCGCCTGTCTCTGACCGTGTGTCTCAGACCGTCTGTCTCAGACCGTCTGGCTCAGACCGACTGTCTGAGACAGCCTGTGTCAGACCGTCTGTCTCAGGCCGTCTGTCTCAGACCGTCTGTCTCAGACCGACTGTCTCGGCCCGTCTGTCTGAGGCCGTCTGTTTCAGACCGTCTGTCTGAGACCGTCTGTCTCAGGCCGTCTGTCTTAGACAGTCTGTCTCAGACCGACTGTCTCGGCCCGTCTGTCTCAGACCGTCTGTCTAAGACTGCCTGTCTTAGACCGCCTGTCGCAGGCCATCTGTTTCAGGCCGCCTGTCTCAGACCGCCTGTCTCAGACCGTCTGCCTCATCCCGCCTGTCTCAGACCGTCTGTCTGAGACCGTCTGTCTCAGACCATCTGCCTCAGACCGTCTGTCTCAGACCGTCTGTCTCAGACCCACTGTATCAGACCGCCTGTCACAGACCGCCTGTCTCTGACCGTCTGTCCCAGACCGTCTGTCTCAGACCGACTGTCTCAGACAGTCTGTGTCAGACCGTCTGTCTCAGGCCGCCTGTCTCGGACCGTCTGTCTCAGACAGTCTGTCTCAGACCGTCTGTCTCAGACCGTCTGTCTCAGACCGTCTGTCTCAGACCGTCTGTCTCAGACCGTCTGTCTCAGACCGTCTGTCTCAGACCGTCTGTCTCAGACCGCGTGCCTCAGACAGTCTGTCTCAGACCATCTGTCTCAGTCCGTCTGCCTCAGAGCGTCTGCCCCAGACCGTCTGTCCCAGATCGTCGGTCTCAGCACGTCTGTCTCAGCCCGCCTGTGTCAGCCCGCCTGTCTCAGCCCGTCTGTCTCTGTCCGTCTGTCTCAGACCATCTGTCTCTGTCCGTCTGCCTCAGACCGTCGGTCTCTGTCCGTCTCTCAGGCCGCCTGTCTCATTCCGTCTGTCTGAGACCGTCTGTTTCTGCTAGTCTGTCTCAGACCGTCTGTCTCTGTCCGTCTGTCTCAGACCGTCTGTCTCATCCCGCCTGTCTCAGGCCGACTGTCTGAGACCGTCTGTCTCAGACCATCTGCCCCAGACCGTCTGTCTCAGACCGTCTGTCTCAGACCCTCTGTATCAGACCGACTGTCACAGACCGCCTGTCTCAGACCGTCTGTCTCAAACCGTCTGTCTCAGACCGCCTGTCTCAGACCGTCTGTGTCAGACCGTCTGTTTCAGACCGTCTGTCTCGGACCGTCTGTCTCGGACCGCCTGTCTCGGACCGTCTGTCTCAGACAGTCTGTCTCAGACCGTCTGTCTCAGACCGTCTGTCTCAGACCGTCTGTCTCAGACCGTCTGTCTCAGACCGCCTGCCTCAGGCCGTCTGTCTCAGACCGCCTGTCTCAGACCGTCTGTGTCAGCCCGCCTGTCTCAGACCGTCTGTCTCGAACCATCTGTATCGGAACGTCTGTCTGACACCGTCTCTCTCAGACCATCTGTCTCAGACCGTCTGTCTCTGTCAGTCAGTCTCAGACCGTCTGTCTCTGTCCGACTGTCTCATACCGTCTGTCTCATCCCGCCTGTCTCAGACCGTCGGTCTCAGACGGTCGGTCTCAGCCTGTCTGTCTTAGACAGTCTGTATCAGACCGCCTGTCTCAGACCGTCTGTGTCAGACCGTCTGTCTCAGACCGTCTGTCTCAGACCGCCTGTCTCAGGCCGTCTGTCTCAGACCGTCTGTCTCAGACCGTCTGTCTCAGACCGTCTGTCTCAGACCGTCTGTCCCAGACCGTCTGTCTCAGACCGACTGTCTCGGCCCGTCTGTCTCAGACCGTCTGTCTAAGACCGCCTGTCTTAGACCGCCTGTCGCAGGCCATCTGTCTCAGGCCGCCTGTCTCAGACCGCCTGTCTCAGACCGTCTGTCTCATCCCGCCTGTCTCAGACCGTCTGCCTGAGACCGTCTGTCTCAGACCATCTGCCTCAGACCGTCTGTCTCAGACCGTCTGTTCAGACCCACTGTATCAGACCGCCTGTCACAGACCGCCTGTCTCTGACCGTCTGTCTCAGACCGACTGTCTCTGACAGTCTGTGTCAGACCGTCTGTCTCAGGCCGCCTGTCTCAGACCGCCTGTCTCAGACCGTCTGTCTCAGACCGTCTGTCTCAGACAGTCTGTCTCAGACAGTCTGTCTCAGACAGTCTGTCTCAGACAGTCTGTCTCAGACAGTCTGTCTCAGACAGTCTGTCTCAGACAGTCTGTCTCAGACCATCTGTCTCAGTCCGTCTGCCTCAGAGCGTCTGGCCCAGACCGTCTGTCCCAGATCGTCGGTCTCAGCACGTCTGTCTCATCCCGCCTGTCTCAGACCGTCTGTCTCAGACCGTCTGTCTCAGACCGCCTGTCTCAGACCGTCTGTCTCAGACCGTCTGTCTCAGACCGCGTGCCTCAGACAGTCTGTCTCAGACCATCTGTCTCAGTCCGTCTGCCTCAGAGCGTCTGTCTCAGACCGTCTGTCTCAGACCGCGTGCCTCAGACAGTCTGTCTCAGACCATCTGTCTCAGTCCGTCTGCCTCAGAGCGTCTGGCCCAGACCGTCTGTCCCAGATCGTCGGTCTCAGCACGTCTGTCTCAGCCCGCCTGTGTCAGCCCGCCTGTCTCAGCCCGTCTGTCTCTGTCCGTCTGTCTCAGACCATCTGTCTCTGTCCGTCTGCCTCAGACCGTCGGTCTCTGTCCGTCTCTCAGGCCGCCTGTCTCATTCCGTCTGTCTGAGACCGTCTGTTCCTGCTAGTCTGTCTCAGACCGTCTGTCTCTGTCCGTCTGTCTCAGACCGTCTGTCTCATCCCGCCTGTCTCAGGCCGACTGTCTGAGACCGTCTGTCTCAGACCATCTGCCCCAGACCGTCTGTCTCAGACCGTCTGTCTCAGACCCTCTGTATCAGACCGACTGTCACAGACCGCCTGTGTCAGACCGTCTGTTTCAGACAGTCTGTCTCGGACCGTCTGTCTCGGACCGCCTGTCTCGGACCGTCTGTCTCAGACAGTCTGTCTCAGACCGTCTGTCTCAGACCGTCTGTCTCAGACCGTCTGTCTCAGACCGTCTGTCTCAGACCGCCTGCCTCAGGCCGTCTTTCTCAGACCGCCTGTCTCAGACCGTCTGTGTCAGCCCGCCTGTCTCAGACCGTCTGTCTCGAACCGTCTGTATCGGAACGTCTGTCTGACACCGTCTCTCTCAGACCATCTGTCTCAGACCGTCTGTCTCTGTCAGTCAGTCTCAGACCGTCTGTCTCTGTCCGACTGTCTCATACCGTCTGTCTCATCCCGCCTGTCTCAGACCGTCGGTCTCAGACGGTCGGTCTCAGCCTGTCTGTCTTAGACAGTCTGTATCAGACCGCCTGTCTCAGACCGTCTGTGTCAGACCGTCTGTCTCAGACCGTCTGTCTCAGACCGCCTGTCTCAGGCCGTCTGTCTCAGACCGTCTGTCTCAGACCGCCTGCCTCAGAACGTCTGTGTCAGCCCGTCTGTCTCAGACAGTCTGTCTCAGACCGTCTGTCTTAGACAGTCTGTATCAGACCGCCTGTCTCAGACCGTCTGTGTCAGACCGTCTGTCTCAGACCGTCTGTCTCAGACCGCCTGTCTCAGGGGGTCTGTCTCAGACCGTCTGTCTCAGACCGCCTGTCTCAGAACGTCTGTGTCAGCCCGCCTGTCTCAGACCGTCTCTCTGAGACCGTATCTCTGAGACCGTCTGTCTCTGTCCGTCATCTTCGACCGTCTGTCTCGGAACGTCTGCCTCAGACCGTCTGTCTCAGACCGTCTGTCTCAGACCGTCTGTCCCAGGCCGTCTGTCTCAGACCGACTGTCTCGGCCCGTCTGTCTCAGACCGTCTGTCTAAGACTGCCTGTCTTAGACCGCCTGTCGCAGGCCATCTGTTTCAGGCCGTCTGTCTCAGACCGCCTGTCTCAGACCGTCTGTCTCATCCCGCCTGTCTCAGACCGTCTGTCTGAGACCGTCTGTCTCAGACCATCTGCCTCAGACCGTCTGTCTCAGACCGTCTGTCTCAGACCCACTGTATCAGACCGCCTGTCACAGACCGCCTGTCTCTGACCGTCTGTCCCAGACCGTCTGTCTCAGACCGACTGTCTCAGACAGTCTGTGTCAGACCGTCTGTCTCAGGCCGCCTGTCTCAGACCGCCTGTCTCAGACCGCCTGTCTCAGACCGTCTGTCACAGACAGTCTGTCTCAGACAGTCTGTCTCAGACAGTCTGTCTCAGACAGTCTGTCTCAGACCATCTGTCTCAGTCCGTCTGCCTCAGAGCGTCTGGCCCAGACCGTCTGTCCCAGATCGTCGGTCTCAGCACGTCTGTCTCATCCCGCCTGTCTCAGACCGTCTGTCTCAGACCCTCTGTATCAGACCGACTGTCTCAGACCGTCTGTCTCAGACCGTCTGTCCCAGACCGTCTGTCTCAGACCGACTGTCTCGGCCCGTCTGTCTCAGACCGTCTGTCTAAGACCGCCTGTCTTAGACCGCCTGTCGCAGGCCATCTGTCTCAGGCCGCCTGTCTCAGACCGCCTGTCTCAGACCGTCTGTCTCATCCCGCCTGTCTCAGACCGTCTGTCTGAGACCGTCTGTCTCGGACCGTCTGTCTCGGACCGTCTGTCTCAGACAGTCTGTCTCAGACCGTCTGTCTCAGACCGTCTGTCTCAGACCGTCTGTCTCAGACCGTCTGTCTCAGACCGTCTGTCTCAGACCGTCTGTCTCAGACCGTCTGTCTCAGACCGCGTGCCTCAGACAGTCTGTCTCAGACCATCTGTCTCAGTCCGTCTGCCTCAGAGCGTCTGGCCCAGACCGTCTGTCCCAGATCGTCGGTCTCAGCACGTCTGTCTCAGCCCGCCTGTGTCAGCCCGCCTGTCTCAGCCCGTCTGTCTCTGTCCGTCTGTCTCAGACCATCTGTCTCTGTCCGTCTGCCTCAGACCGTCGGTCTCTGTCCGTCTCTCAGGCCGCCTGTCTCATTCCGTCTGTCTGAGACCGTCTGTTTCTGCTAGTCTGTCTCAGACCGTCTGTCTCTGTCCGTCTGTCTCAGACCGTCTGTCTCATCCCGCCTGTCTCAGGCCGACTGTCTGAGACCGTCTGTCTCAGACCATCTGCCCCAGACCGTCTGTCTCAGACCGTCTGTCTCAGACCCTCTGTATCAGACCGACTGTCACAGACCGCCTGTCTCAGACCGTCTGTCTCAAACCGTCTGTCTCAGACCGCCTGTCTCAGACCGTCTGTGTCAGACCGTCTGTTTCAGACCGTCTGTCTCGGACCGTCTGTCTCGGACCGCCTGTCTCGGACCGTCTGTCTCAGAGAGTCTGTCTCAGACCGTCTGTCTCAGACCGTCTGTCTCAGACCGTCTGTCTCAGACCGTCTGTCTCAGACCGTCTGTCTCAGACCGCCTGCCTCAGGCCGCCTGTCTCAGACCGTCGGCCTGAGACCGTCTGTCTCAGACCATCTGCCTCAGACCGTCTGTCTCAGACCGTCTGTTCAGACCCACTGTATCAGACCGCCTGTCACAGACCGCCTGTCTCTGACCGTCTGTCTCAGACCGACTGTCTCAGACAGTCTGTGTCAGACCGCCTGTCTCAGGCCGCCTGTCTCAGACCGCCTGTCTCAGACCGTCTGTCTCAGACCGTCTGTCTCAGACAGTCTGTCTCAGACAGTCTGTCTCAGACAGTCTGTCTCAGACAGTCTGTCTCAGACCATCTGTCTCAGTCCGTCTGCCTCAGAGCGTCTGGCCCAGACCGTCTGTCCCAGATCGTCGGTCTCAGCACGTCTGTCTCATCCCGCCTGTCTCAGACCGTCTGTCTCAGACCCTCTGTATCAGACCGACTGTCTCAGACCGTCTGTCTCAGACCGTCTGTCCCAGACCGTCTGTCTCAGACCGTCTGTCTCAGACCGTCTGTCTTAGACAGTCTGTATCAGACCGCCTGTCTCAGACCGTCTGTGTCAGACCGTCTGTCTCAGACCGTCTCTCTGAGACCGTATCTCTGAGACCGTCTGTCTCTGTCCGTCATCTTCGACCGTCTGTCTCGGAACGTCTGCCTCAGACCGTCTGTCTCAGACCGTCTGTCTCAGACCGTCTGTCCCAGACCGTCTGTCTCAGACCGACTGTCTCGGCCCGTCTATCTCAGACCGTCTGTCTAAGACTGCCTGTCTTAGACCGCCTGTCGCAGGCCATCTGTTTCAGGCCGCCTGTCTCAGACCGCCTGTCTCAGACCGTCTGTCTCATCCCGCCTGTCTCAGACCGTCTGTCTGAGACCGTCTGTCTCAGACCATCTGCCTCAGACCGTCTGTCTCAGACCGTCTGTCTCAGACCCACTGTATCAGACCGCATGTCACAGACCGCCTGTCTCTGACCGTCTGTCCCAGACCGTCTGTCTCAGACCGACTGTCTCAGACAGTCTGTGTCAGACCGTCTGTCTCAGGCCGCCTGTCTCAGACCGCCTGTCTCAGACCGTCTGTCTCAGACCGTCTGTCGCAGACAGTCTGTCTCAGACAGTCTGTCTCAGACAGTCTGTCTCAGACCATCTGTCTCAGTCCGTCTGCCTCAGAGCGTCTGGCCCAGACCGTCTGTCCCAGATCGTCGGTCTCAGCACGTCTGTCTCATCCCGCCTGTCTCAGACCGTCTGTCTCAGACCCTCTGTATCAGACCGACTGTCTCAGACCGTCTGTCTCAGACCGTCTGTCCCAGACCGTCTGTCTCAGACCGACTGTCTCGGCCCGTCTGTCTCAGACCGTCTGTCTAAGACCGCCTGTCTTAGACCGCCTGTCGCAGGCCATCTGTCTCAGGCCGCCTGTCTCAGACCGCCTGTCTCAGACCGTCTGTCTCATCCCGCCTGTCTCAGGCCGTCTGTCTGAGACCGTCTGTCTCGGACCGTCTGTCTCGGACCGTCTGTCTCAGACAGTCTGTCTCAGACCGTCTGTCTCAGACCGTCTGTCTCAGACAGTCTGTCTCAGACCGTCTGTCTCAGACCGTCTGTCTCAGACCGTCTGTCTCAGACCGCCTGCCTCAGACAGTCTGTCTCAGACCATCTGTCTCAGTCCGTCTGCCTCAGAGCGTCTGGCCCAGACCGTCTGTCCCAGATCGTCGGTCTCAGCACGTCTGTCTCAGCCCGTCTGTGTCTGTCCGTCTGTCTCAGACCATCTGTCTCTGTCCGTCTGCCTCAGACCGTCGGTCTCTGTCCGTCTCTCAGGCCGCCTGTCTCATTCCGTCTGTCTGAGACCGTCTGTTTCTGCTAGTCTGTCTCAGACCGTCTGTCTCTGTCCGTCTGTCTCAGACCGTCTGTCTCATCCCGCCTGTCTCAGGCCGACTGTCTGAGACCGTCTGTCTCAGACCATCTGCCCCAGACCGTCTGTCTCAGACCGTCTGTCTCAGACCGTCTGTCTCAGACCCTCTGTATCAGACCGACTGTCACAGACCGCCTGTCTCAGACCGTCTGTCTCAGACCGTCTGTCTCAGACCGCCTGTCTCAGACCGTCTGTGTCAGACCGTCTGTTTCAGACCGTCTGTCTCGGACCGTCTGTCTCGGACCGCCTGTCTCGGACCGTCTGTCTCAGACAGTCTGTCTCAGACCGTCTGTCTCAGACCGTCTGTCTCAGACCGTCTGTCTCATCCCGCCTGTCTCAGACCGTCTGCCTGAGACCGTCTGTCTCAGACCATCTGCCTCAGACCGTCTGTCTCAGACCGTCTGTTCAGACCCACTGTATCAGACCGCCTGTCACAGACCGCCTGTCTCTGACCGTCTGTCTCAGACCGACTGTCTCAGACAGTCTGTGTCAGACCGTCTGTCTCAGGCCGCCTGTCTCAGACCGCCTGTCTCAGACCGTCTGTCTCAGACCGTCTGTCTCAGACAGTCTGTCTCAGACAGTCTGTCTCAGACAGTCTGTCTCAGTCAGTCTGTCTCAGACCATCTGTCTCAGTCCGTCTGCCTCAGAGCGTCTGGCCCAGACCGTCTGTCCCAGATCGTCGGTCTCAGCACGTCTGTCTCATCCCGCCTGTCTCAGACCGTCTGTCTCAGACCCTCTGTATCAGACCGACTGTCTCAGACCGTCTGTCTCAGACCGTCTGTCCCAGACCGTCTGTCTCAGACCGTCTGTCTCAGACCGTCTGTCTTAGACAGTCTGTATCAGACCGTCTGTCTCAGACCGCCTGCCTCAGGCCGTCTGTCTCAGACCGCCTGTCTCAGACCGTCTGTGTCAGCCCGCCTGTCTCAGACCGTCTGTCTCGAACCATCTGTATCGGAACGTCTGTCTGACACCGTCTCTCTCAGACCATCTGTCTCAGACCGTCTGTCTCTGTCAGTCAGTCTCAGACCGTCTGTCTCTGTCCGACTGTCTCATACCGTCTGTCTCATCCCGCCTGTCTCAGACCGTCGGTCTCAGACGGTCGGTCTCAGCCTGTCTGTCTTAGACAGTCTGTATCAGACCGCCTGTCTCAGACCGTCTGTGTCAGACCGTCTGTCTCAGACCGTCTGTCTCAGACCGCCTGTCTCAGGCCGTCTGTCTCAGACCGTCTGTCTCAGACCGTCTGTCTCAGACCGTCTGTCCCAGACCGTCTATCTCAGACCGACTGTCTCGGCCCGTCTGTCTCAGACCGTCTGTCTAAGACCGCCTGTCTTAGACCCCCTGTCGCAGGCCATCTGTCTCAGGCCGCCTGTCTCAGACCGCCTGTCTCAGACCGTCTGTCTCATCCCGCCTGTCTCAGACCGTCTGCCTGAGACCGTCTGTCTCAGACCATCTGCCTCAGACCGTCTGTCTCAGACCGTCTGTTCAGACTCACTGTATCAGACCGCCTGTCACAGACCGCCTGTCTCTGACAGTCTGTCTCAGACCGACTGTCTCAGACAGTCTGTGTCAGACCGTCTGTCTCAGGCCGCCTGTCTCAGACCGCCTGTCTCAGACCGTCTGTCTCAGACCGTCTGTCTCAGGCCGTCTCTCTCAGACCGCCTGTCTCAGACCGCCTGTCTCAGACCGTCTGTCTCAGACCATCTGTCTCAGACCGTCTGTCTCAGACCGACTGTCTCGGCCCGTCTGTCTGAGGCCGTCTGTTTCAGACCGTCTGTCTGAGACCGTCTGTCACAGGCCGTCTGTCTTAGACAGTCTGTCTCAGACCGCCTGTCTCAGACCGTCTGTGTCAGACCGTCTGTCTCAGACCGTCTGTCTCAGACCGTCTGTCTCAGACCGACTGCCTCAGACAGTCTGTGTCAGACCGTCTGTCTCAGGCCGCCTGTCTCAGACCGCCTGTCTCAGACCGTCTGTCTCAGACCGTCTGTCTCAGACCGTCTGTCTCAGACCGCCTGTCTCAGACCGCCTGTCTCAGACCGTCTGTCTCATTCCGCCTGTCTCAGACCGTCTGTCTGAGACCGTCTGTCTCAGACCATCTGCCCCAGACCGTCTGTCTCAGACCGTCTGTCTCAGACCGACTGCCTCAGACAGTCTGTGTCAGACCGTCTGTCTCAGGCCGCCTGTCTCAGACCGCCTGTCTCAGACCGTCTGTCTCAGACCGTCTGTCTCAGACCGTCTGTCTCAGACCGCCTGTCTCAGACCGTCTGTCTCAGACCGTCTGTCTCAGACCGTCTGTCTCAGACCGTCTGTCCCAAACCCTCTGTCTCAGACCGACTGTCTCGGCCCGTCTGTCTCAGACCGTCTGTCTCAGACCGTCTGTTCAGACCCACTGTATCAGACCGCCTGTCACAGACCGCCTGTCTCTGACCGTCTGTCTCAGACCGACTGTCTCAGACAGTCCGTGTCAGACCGTCTGTCTCAGGCCGCCTGTCTCAGACCGCCTGTCTCAGACCGTCTGTCTCAGACCGTCTGTCTCAGACAGTCTGTCTCAGACAGTCTGTCTCAGACAGTCTGTCTCAGACCATCTGTCTCAGTCCGTCTGCCTCAGAGCGTCTGGCCCAGACCGTCTGTCCCAGATCGTCGGTCTCAGCACGTCTGTCTCATCCCGCCTGTCTCAGACCGTCTGTCTCAGACCCTCTGTATCAGACCGACTGTCTCAGACCGTCTGTCTCAGACCGTCTGTCCCAGACCGTCTGTCTCAGACCGTCTGTCTCAGACCGTCTGTCTTAGACAGTCTGTATCAGACCGCCTGTCTCAGACCGTCTGTGTCAGACCGTCTGTCTCAGACCGTCTGTCTCAGACCGCCTGTCTCAGGGGGTCTGTCTCAGACCCTCTGTCTCAGACCGCCTGTCTCAGAACGTCTGTGTCAGCCCGCCTGTCTCAGACCGTCTCTCTGAGACCGTATCTCTGAGACCGTCTGTCTCTGTCCGTCATCTTCGACCGTCTGTCTCGGAACGTCTGCCTCAGACCGTCTGTCTCAGACCGTCTGTCTCAGACCGTCTGTCTCAGACCGTCTGTCCCAGACCGTCTGTCTCAGACCGACTGTCTCGGCCCGTCTGTCTCAGACCGTCTGTCTAAGACTGCCTGTCTTAGACCGCCTGTCGCAGGCCATCTGTTTCAGGCCGCCTGTCTCAGACCGCCTGTCTCAGACCGTCTGTCTCATCCCGCCTGTCTCAGACCGTCTGTCTGAGACCGTCTGTCTCAGACCATCTGCCCCAGACCGTCTGTCTCAGACCGTCTGTCTCAGACCGTCTGTCCCAGACCGTCTGTCTCAGACCGACTGTCTCGGCCCGTCTGTCTCAGACCGTCTGTCTAAGACTGCCTGTCTTAGACCGCCTGTCGCAGGCCATCTGTTTCAGGCCGCCTGTCTCAGACCGCCTGTCTCAGACCGTCTGTCTCATCCCGCCTGTCTCAGACCGTCTGTCTGAGACCGTCTGTCTCAGACCATCTGCCTCAGACCGTCTGTCTGAGACCGTCTGTCTCAGACCATCTGCCCCAGACCGTCTGTCTCAGACCGTCTGTCTCAGACCGTCTGTCCCAGACCGTCTGTCTCAGACCGACTGTCTCGGCCCGTCTGTCTCAGACCGTCTGTCTAAGACTGCCTGTCTTAGACCGCCTGTCGCAGGCCATCTGTTTCAGGCCGCCTGTCTCAGACCGCCTGTCTCAGACCGTCTGTCTCATCCCGCCTGTCTCAGACCGTCTGTCTGAGACCGTCTGTCTCAGACCATCTGCCTCAGACCGTCTGTCTCAGACCGTCTGTCTCAGACCCACTGTATCAGACCGCCTGTCACAGACCGCCTGTCTCTGACCGTCTGTCTCAGACCGTCTGTCTCAGACCGACTGCCTCAGACAGTCTGTGTCAGACCGTCTGTCTCAGGCCGCCTGTCTCAGACCGCCTGTCTCAGACCGTCTGTCTCAGACCGTCTGTCTCAGACCGTCTGTCTCAGACCGCCTGTCTCAGACCGTCTGTCTCAGACCGTCTGTCTCAGACCGCCTGTCTCAGAACGTCTGTGTCAGCCCGCCTGTCTCAGACCGTCTCTCTGAGACCGTATCTCTGAGACCGTCTGTCTCTGTCCGTCATCTTCGACCGTCTGTCTCGGAACGTCTGCCTCAGACCGTCTGTCTCAGACCGTCTGTCTCAGACCGTCTGTCTCAGACCGTCTGTCCCAGACCGTCTGTCTCAGACCGACTGTCTCGGCCCGTCTGTCTCAGACCGTCTGTCTCAGACCGTCTGTTCAGACCCACTGTATCAGACCGCCTGTCACAGACCGCCTGTCTCTGACCGTCTGTCTCAGGCCGCCTGTCTCAGACCGCCTGTCTCAGACCGTCTGTCTCAGACCGTCTGTCTCAGACAGTCTGTCTCAGACAGTCTCTCTCAGACAGTCTGTCTCAGACAGTCTGTCTCAGACCATCTGTCTCAGTCCGTCTGCCTCAGAGCGTCTGGCCCAGACCGTCTGTCCCAGATCGTCGGTCTCAGCACGTCTGTCTCATCCCGCCTGTCTCAGACCGTCTGTCTCAGACCCTCTGTATCAGACCGACTGTCTCAGACCGTCTGTCTCAGACCGTCTGTCTTAGACAGTCTGTATCAGACCGCCTGTATCAGACCGTCTGTGTCAGACCGTCTGTCTCAGACCGTCTGTCTCAGACCGCCTGTCTCAGGGGGTCTGTCTCAGACCGTCTGTCTCAGACCGCCTGTCTCAGAACGTCTGTGTCAGCCCGCCTGTCTCAGACCGTCTCTCTGAGACCGTATCTCTGAGACCGTCTGTCTCTGTCCGTCATCTTCGACCGTCTGTCTCGGAACGTCTGCCTCAGACCGTCTGTCTCAGACCGTCTGTCTCAGACCGTCTGTCCCAGACCGTCTGTCTCAGACCGACTGTCTCGGCCCGTCTGTCTCAGACCGTCTGTCTAAGACTGCCTGTCTTAGACCGCCTGTCGCAGGCCATCTGTTTCAGGCCGCCTGTCTCAGACCGCCTGTCTCAGACCGTCTGTCTCATCCCGCCTGTCTCAGACCGTCTGTCTGAGACCGTCTGTCTCAGACCATCTGCCTCAGACCGTCTGTCTCAGACCGTCTGTCTCAGACCCACTGTATCAGACCGCCTGTCACAGACCGCCTGTCTCTGACCGTCTGTCCGAGACCGTCTGTCTCAGACCGACTGTCTCAGACAGTCTGTATCAGACCGTCTGTCTCAGGCCGCCTGTCTCAGACCGCCTGTCTCAGACCGTCTGTCTCAGACCGTCTGTCACAGACAGTCTGTCTCAGACAGTCTGTCTCAGACAGTCTGTCTCAGACAGTCTGTCTCAGACCATCTGTCTCAGTCCGTCTGCCTCAGAGCGTCTGGCCCAGACCGTCTGTCCCAGATCGTCGGTCTCAGCACGTCTCTCTCATCCCGCCTGTCTCAGACCGTCTGTCTCAGACCCTCTGTATCAGACCGACTGTCTCAGACCGTCTGTCTCAGACCGTCTGTCCCAGACCGTCTGTCTCAGACCGACTGTCTCGGCCCGTCTGTCTCAGACCGTCTGTCTAAGACCGCCTGTCTTAGACCGCCTGTCGCAGGCCATCTGTCTCAGGCCGCCTGTCTCAGACCGCCTGTCTCAGCACGTCTGTCTCATCCCGCCTGTCTCAGACTGTCTGTCTCAGACCCTCTGTATCAGACCGACTGTCTCAGACCGTCTGTCTCAGACCGTCTGTCCCAGACCGTCTGTCTCAGACCGTCTGTCTCAGACCGTCTGTCTTAGACAGTCTGTATCAGACCGCCTGTCTCAGACCGTCTGTGTCAGACCGTCTGTCTCAGACCGTCTGTCTCAGACCGCCTGTCTCAGGGGGTCTCTCTCAGACCGTCTGTCTCAGACCGCCTGTCTCAGAACGTCTGTGTCAGCCCGCCTGTCTCAGACCGTCTCTCTGAGACCGTATCTCTGAGACCGTCTGTCTCTGTCCGTCATCTTCGACCGTCTGTCTCGGAACGTCTGCCTCAGACCGCCTGTCGCAGGCCATCTGTTTCAGGCCGCCTGTCTCAGACCGCCTGTCTCAGACCGTCTGTCTCATCCCGCCTGTCTCAGACCGTCTGTCTGAGACCGTCTGTCTCAGACCATCTGCCTCAGACCGTCTGTCTCAGACCGTCTGTCTCAGACCCACTGTATCAGACCGCCTGTCACAGACCGCCTGTCTCTGACCGTCTGTCCGAGACCGTCTGTCCCAGACCGTCTGTCTCAGACCGACTGTCTCGGCCCGTCTGTCTCAGACCGTCTGTCTAAGACTGCCTGTCTTAGACCGCCTGTCGCAGGCCATCTGTTTCAGGCCGCCTGTCTCAGACCGCCTGTCTCAGACCGTCTGTCTCAGACCGTCTGTGTCAGACCGTCTGTCTCAGACCGTCTGTCTCAGACCGCCTGTCTCAGGGGGTCTCTCTCAGACCGTCTGTCTGAGACCGTCTGTCTCAGACCATCTGCCCCAGACCGTCTGTCTCAGACCGTCTGTCTCAGACCGTCTGTCCCAGACCGTCTGTCTCAGACCGACTGTCTCGGCCCGTCTGTCTCAGACCGTCTGTCTAAGACTGCCTGTCTTAGACCGCCTGTCGCAGGCCATCTGTTTCAGGCCGCCTGTCTCAGACCGCCTGTCTCAGACCGTCTGTCTCATCCCGCCTGTCTCAGACCGTCTGTCTGAGACCGTCTGTCTCAGACCATCTGCCTCAGACCGTCTGTCTGAGACCGTCTGTCTCAGACCATCTGCCCCAGACCGTCTGTCTCAGACCGTCTGTCTCAGACCGTCTGTCCCAGACCGTCTGTCTCAGACCGACTGTCTCGGCCCGTCTGTCTCAGACCGTCTGTCTAAGACTGCCTGTCTTAGACCGCCTGTCGCAGGCCATCTGTTTCAGGCCGCCTGTCTCAGACCGCCTGTCTCAGACCGTCTGTCTCATCCCGCCTGTCTCAGACCGTCTGTCTGAGACCGTCTGTCTCAGACCATCTGCCTCAGACCGTCTGTCTCAGACCGTCTGTCTCAGACCCACTGTATCAGACCGCCTGTCACAGACCGCCTGTCTCTGACCGTCTGTCTCAGACCGTCTGTCTCAGACCGACTGCCTCAGACAGTCTGTGTCAGACCGTCTGTCTCAGGCCGCCTGTCTCAGACCGCCTGTCTCAGACCGTCTGTCTCAGACCGTCTGTCTCAGACCGTCTGTCTCAGACCGCCTGTCTCAGACCGTCTGTCTCAGACCGTCTGTCTCAGACCGCCTGTCTCAGAACGTCTGTGTCAGCCCGCCTGTCTCAGACCGTCTCTCTGAGACCGTATCTCTGAGACCGTCTGTCTCTGTCCGTCATCTTCGACCGTCTGTCTCGGAACGTCTGCCTCAGACCGTCTGTCTCAGACCGTCTGTCTCAGACCGTCTGTCTCAGACCGTCTGTCCCAGACCGTCTGTCTCAGACCGACTGTCTCGGCCCGTCTGTCTCAGACCGTCTGTCTCAGACCGTCTGTTCAGACCCACTGTATCAGACCGCCTGTCACAGACCGCCTGTCTCTGACCGTCTGTCTCAGGCCGCCTGTCTCAGACCGCCTGTCTCAGACCGTCTGTCTCAGACCGTCTGTCTCAGACAGTCTGTCTCAGACAGTCTCTCTCAGACAGTCTGTCTCAGACAGTCTGTCTCAGACCATCTGTCTCAGTCCGTCTGCCTCAGAGCGTCTGGCCCAGACCGTCTGTCCCAGATCGTCGGTCTCAGCACGTCTGTCTCATCCCGCCTGTCTCAGACCGTCTGTCTCAGACCCTCTGTATCAGACCGACTGTCTCAGACCGTCTGTCTCAGACCGTCTGTCTTAGACAGTCTGTATCAGACCGCCTGTATCAGACCGTCTGTGTCAGACCGTCTGTCTCAGACCGTCTGTCTCAGACCGCCTGTCTCAGGGGGTCTGTCTCAGACCGTCTGTCTCAGACCGCCTGTCTCAGAACGTCTGTGTCAGCCCGCCTGTCTCAGACCGTCTCTCTGAGACCGTATCTCTGAGACCGTCTGTCTCTGTCCGTCATCTTCGACCGTCTGTCTCGGAACGTCTGCCTCAGACCGTCTGTCTCAGACCGTCTGTCTCAGACCGTCTGTCCCAGACCGTCTGTCTCAGACCGACTGTCTCGGCCCGTCTGTCTCAGACCGTCTGTCTAAGACTGCCTGTCTTAGACCGCCTGTCGCAGGCCATCTGTTTCAGGCCGCCTGTCTCAGACCGCCTGTCTCAGACCGTCTGTCTCATCCCGCCTGTCTCAGACCGTCTGTCTGAGACCGTCTGTCTCAGACCATCTGCCTCAGACCGTCTGTCTCAGACCGTCTGTCTCAGACCCACTGTATCAGACCGCCTGTCACAGACCGCCTGTCTCTGACCGTCTGTCCGAGACCGTCTGTCTCAGACCGACTGTCTCAGACAGTCTGTATCAGACCGTCTGTCTCAGGCCGCCTGTCTCAGACCGCCTGTCTCAGACCGTCTGTCTCAGACCGTCTGTCACAGACAGTCTGTCTCAGACAGTCTGTCTCAGACAGTCTGTCTCAGACAGTCTGTCTCAGACCATCTGTCTCAGTCCGTCTGCCTCAGAGCGTCTGGCCCAGACCGTCTGTCCCAGATCGTCGGTCTCAGCACGTCTCTCTCATCCCGCCTGTCTCAGACCGTCTGTCTCAGACCCTCTGTATCAGACCGACTGTCTCAGACCGTCTGTCTCAGACCGTCTGTCCCAGACCGTCTGTCTCAGACCGACTGTCTCGGCCCGTCTGTCTCAGACCGTCTGTCTAAGACCGCCTGTCTTAGACCGCCTGTCGCAGGCCATCTGTCTCAGGCCGCCTGTCTCAGACCGCCTGTCTCAGCACGTCTGTCTCATCCCGCCTGTCTCAGACTGTCTGTCTCAGACCCTCTGTATCAGACCGACTGTCTCAGACCGTCTGTCTCAGACCGTCTGTCCCAGACCGTCTGTCTCAGACCGTCTGTCTCAGACCGTCTGTCTTAGACAGTCTGTATCAGACCGCCTGTCTCAGACCGTCTGTGTCAGACCGTCTGTCTCAGACCGTCTGTCTCAGACCGCCTGTCTCAGGGGGTCTCTCTCAGACCGTCTGTCTCAGACCGCCTGTCTCAGAACGTCTGTGTCAGCCCGCCTGTCTCAGACCGTCTCTCTGAGACCGTATCTCTGAGACCGTCTGTCTCTGTCCGTCATCTTCGACCGTCTGTCTCGGAACGTCTGCCTCAGACCGCCTGTCTCAGACCGTCTGTCTCATCCCGCCTGTCTCAGACCGTCTGTCTGAGACCGTCTGTCTCAGACCATCTGCCTCAGACCGTCTGTCTCAGACCGTCTGTCTCAGACCCACTGTATCAGACCGCCTGTCACAGACCGCCTGTCTCTGACCGTCTGTCCCAGACCGTCTGTCTCAGACCGACTGTCTCAGACAGTCTGTGTCAGACCGTCTGTCTCAGGCCGCCTGTCTCAGACCGCCTGTCTCAGACCGTCTGTCTCAGACCGTCTGTCACAGACAGTCTGTCTCAGACAGTCTGTCTCAGACAGTCTGTCTCAGACCATCTGTCTCAGTCCGTCTGCCTCAGAGCGTCTGGCCCAGACCGTCTGTCCCAGATCGTCGGTCTCAGCACGTCTGTCTCATCCCGCCTGTCTCAGACCGTCTGTCTCAGACCCTCTGTATCAGACCGACTGTCTCAGACCGTCTGTCTCAGACCGTCTGTCCCAGACCGTCTGTCTCAGACCGACTGTCTCGGCCCGTCTGTCTCAGACCGTCTGTCTAAGACCGCCTGTCTTAGACCGCCTGTCGCAGGCCATCTGTCTCAGGCCGCCTGTCTCAGACCGCCTGTCTCAGCACGTCTGTCTCATCCCGCCTGTCTCAGACCGTCTGTCTCAGACCCTCTGTATCAGACCGACTGTCTCAGACCGTCTGTCTCAGACCGTCTGTCCCAGACCGTCTGTCTCAGACCGTCTGTCTCAGACCGTCTGTCTTAGACAGTCTGTATCAGACCGTCTGTCTCAGACCGTCTGTCTCAGACCGTCTGTCTCAGACCGTCTGTCTCAGACCGCCTGCCTCAGACAGTCTGTCTCAGACCATCTGTCTCAGTCCGTCTGCCTCAGAGCGTCTGGCCCAGACCGTCTGTCCCAGATCGTCGGTCTCAGCACGTCTGTCTCAGCCCGCCTGTGTCAGCCCGCCTGTCTCAGCCCGTCTGTCTCTGTCCGTCTGTCTCAGACCATCTGTCTCTGTCCGTCTGCCTCAGACCGTCGGTCTCTGTCCGTCTCTCAGGCCGCCTGTCTCATTCCGTCTGTCTGAGACCGTCTGTTTCTGCTAGTCTGTCTCAGACCGTCTGTCTCTGTTCGTCTGTCTCAGACCGTCTGTCTCATCCCGCCTGTCTCAGGCCGACTGTCTGAGACCGTCTGTCTCAGACCATATGCCCCAGACCGTCTGTCTCAGACCGTCTGTCTCAGACCCTCTGTATCAGACCGACTGTCACAGACCGCCTGTCTCTGACCGTCTGTCTCAGACCGTCTGTCTCAGACCGTCTGGCTCAGACCGACTGTCTGAGACAGTCTGTGTCAGACCGTCTGTCTCAGGCCGTCTCTCTCAGACCGCCTGTCTCAGACCGCCTGTCTCAGACCGTCTGTCTCAGACCATCTGTCTCAGACCGTCTGTCTCAGACCGACTGTCTCGGCCCGTCTGTCTGAGGCCGTCTGTTTCAGACCGTCTGTCTGAGACCGTCTGTCACAGGCCGTCTGTCTTAGACAGTCTGTCTCAGACCGCCTGTCTCAGACCGTCTGTGTCAGACCGTCTGTCTCAGACCGCCTGTCTCAGGCCGTCTGTCTCAGACCGTCTGTCTCAGACCGCCTGTCTCAGAACGTCTGTGTCAGCCCGCCTGTCTCAGACCGTCTCTCTGAGACCGTATCTCTGAGACCGTCTGTCTCTGTCCGTCTGTCTTCGACCGTCTGTCTCGGAACGTCTGCCTCAGACCGTCTGTCTCAGACCGTCCGTCTCAGACCGTCTGTCCCAGACCGTCTGTCTCAGACCGACTGTCTCGGCCCGTCTGTCTCAGACCGTCTGTCTAAGACCGCCTGTCTTAGACCGCCTGTCGCAGGCCATCTGTCTCAGGCCGCCTGTCTTAGACCGCCTGTCTCAGACCGTCTGTCTCATCCCGCCTGTCTCAGACCGTCTGTCTGAGACCGTCTGTCTCAGACCATCTGCCTCAGACCGTCTGTTCAGACCCACTGTATCAGACCGCCTGTGACAGACCGCCTGTCTCTGACCGTCTGTCTCAGACCGACTGTCTCAGACAGTCTGTGTCAGACCGTCTGTCTCAGGCCGCCTGTCTCAGACCGCCTGTCTCAGACCGTCTGTCTCAGACCGTCTGTCTCAGACAGTCTGTCTCAGACAGTCTGTCTCAGACCATCTGTCTCAGTCCGTCTGCCTCAGAGCGTCTGGCCCAGACCGTCTGTCCCAGATCGTCGGTCTCAGCACGTCTGTCTCAGCCCGCCTGTGTCAGCCCGCCTGTCTCAGCCCGTCTGTCTCTGTCCGTCTGTCTCAGACCATCTGTCTCTGTCCGTCTGCCTCAGACCGTCGGTCTCTGTCCGTCTCTCAGGCCGCCTGTCTCATTCCGTCTGTCTGAGACCGTCTGTTTCTGCTAGTCTGTCTCAGACCGTCTGTCTCTGTCCGTCTGTCTCAGACCGTCTGTCTCATCCCGCCTGTCTCAGACCGTCTGTCTGAGACCGTCTGTCTCAGACCATCTGCCTCAGACCGTCTGTCTCAGACCGTCTGTCTCAGACCATCTGCCTCAGACCGTCTGTCTCAGACCGTCTGTCTCAGACCCTCTGTATCAGACCGACTGTCTCAGACCGTCTGACTCAGACCGTCTGTCCCAGACCGTCTGTCTCAGACCGACTGTCTCGGCCCGTCTGTCTCAGACCGTCTGTCTAAGACCGCCTGTCTTAGACCGCCTGTCGCAGGCCATCTGTCTCAGGCCGCCTGTCTCAGACCGCCTGTCTCAGACCGTCTGTCTCATCCCGCCTGTCTCAGACCGTCTGTCTGAGACCGTCTGTCTCAGACCATCTGCCTCAGACCGTCTGTCTCAGACCGTCTGTCTCAGACCCTCTGTATCAGACCGACTGTCACAGACCGCCTGTCTCTGACCGTCTGTCTCAGACCGTCTGTCTCAGACCCACTGTCTCAGACCGTCTGTCCCAGACCGTCTGTCTCAGACCGCCTGTCTCAGAACGTCTGTGTCAGCCCGCCTGTCTCAGACCGTCTCTCTGAGACCGTATCTCTGAGACCGTCTGTCTCTGTCCGTCATCTTCGACCGACTGTGTCGGCCCGTCTGTCTGAGGCCGTCCGTTTCAGACCGTCTGTCTGAGACCGTCTGTCTCAGGCCGTCTGTCTTAGACAGTCTGTCTCAGACCGCCTGTCTCAAACCGTCTGTGTCAGACCGTCTGTCTCTGACCGTCTGTCTCAGACCGTCTGTCCCAAACCCTCTGTCTCAGACCGACTGTCTCGGCCCGTCTGTCTCAGACCGTCTGTCTCAGACCGTCTGTTCAGACCCACTGTATCAGACCGCCTGTCACAGACCGCCTGTCTCTGACCGTCTGTCTCAGACCGACTGTCTCAGACAGTCCGTGTCAGACCGTCTGTCTCAGGCCGCCTGTCTCAGACCGCCTGTCTCAGACCGACTGTCTCGGCCCGTCTGTCTCAGACCGTCTGTCTAAGACTGCCTGTCTTAGACCGCCTGTCGCAGGCCATCTGTTTCAGGCCGCCTGTCTCAGACCGTCTGTCTCAGACCGTCTGTCCCAGACCGTCTGTCTCAGACCGTCTGTCTCAGACCCACTGTCTCAGACCGTCTGTCCCAGACCGTCTGTCTCAGACCGCCTGTCTCAGAACGTCTGTGTCAGCCCGCCTGTCTCAGACCGTCTCTCTGAGACCGTATCTCTGAGACCGTCTGTCTCTGTCCGTCATCTTCGACCGTCTGTCTCGGAACGTCTGCCTCAGACCGTCTGTCTCAGACCGTCTGTCTCAGACCGTCTGTCCCAGACCGTCTGACTCAGACCGACTGTCTCGGCCCGTCTGTCTCAGACCGTCTGTCTCAGACCCACTGTATCAGACCGCCTGTCACAGACCGCCTGTCTCTGACCGTCTGTCTCAGACCGTCTGTCTCAGACCGACTGCCTCAGACAGTCTGTGTCAGACCGTCTGTCTCAGGCCGCCTGTCTCAGACCGCCTGTCTCAGACCGCCTGTCTCAGACCGCCTGTCTCAGAACGTCTGTGTCAGCCCGCCTGTCTCAGACCGTCTCTCTGATACCGTATCTCTGAGACCGTCTGTCTCTGTCCGTCATCTTCGACCGTCTGTCTCGGAACGTCTGCCTCAGACCGTCTGTCTCAGACCGTCTGTCTCAGACCGTCTGTCTCAGACCGTCTGTCCCAAACCCTCTGTCTCAGACCGACTGTCTCGGCCCGTCTGTCTCAGACCGTCTGTCTCAGACCGTCTGTTCAGACCCACTGTATCAGACCGCCTGTCACAGACCGCCTGTCTCAGACCGTCTGTCTCAGACCGCCTGTCTCAGACCGTCTGTCTCAGACCGTCTGTCTCAGACCGTCTGTCTCAGACCGTCTGTCCCAAACCCTCTGTCTCAGACCGACTGTCTCGGCCCGTCTGTCTCAGACCGTCTGTCTCAGACCGTCTGTTCGGACCCACTGTATCAGACCGCCTGTCACAGACCGCCTGTCTCTGACCGTCTGTCTCAGACCGACTGTCTCAGACAGTCCGTGTCAGACCGTCTGTCTCAGGCCGCCTGTCTCAGACCGCCTGTCTCAGACCGTCTGTCTCAGACCGTCTGTCTCAGACAGTCTGTCTCAGACAGTCTGTCTCAGACAGTCTGTCTCAGACCATCTGTCTCAGTCCGTCTGCCTCAGAGCGTCTGGCCCAGACCGTCTGTCCCAGATCGTCGGTCTCAGCACGTATGTCTCATCCCGCCTGTCTCAGACCGTCTGTCTCAGACCCTCTGTATCAGACCGACTGTCTCAGACCGTCTGTCTCAGACCGTCTGTCCCAGACCGTCTGTCTCAGACCGTCTGTCTCAGACCGTCTGTCTTAGACAGTCTGTATCAGACCGCCTGTCTCAGACCGTCTGTGTCAGACCGTCTGTCTCAGACCGTCTGTCTCAGACCGCCTGTCTCAGGGGGTCTGTCTCAGACCGTCTGTCTCAGACCGCCTGTCTCAGAACGTCTGTGTCAGCCCGCCTGTCTCAGACCGTCTCTCTGAGACCGTATCTCTGAGACCGTCTGTCTCTGTCCGTCATCTTCGACCGTCTGTCTCGGAACGTCTGCCTCAGACCGTCTGTCTCAGACCGTCTGTCTCAGACCGTCTGTCCCAGACCGTCTGTCTCAGACCGACTGTCTCGGCCCGTCTGTCTCAGACCGTCTGTCTAAGACTGCCTGTCTTAGACCGCCTGTCGCAGGCCATCTGTTTCAGGCCGCCTGTCTCAGACCGCCTGTCTCAGACCGTCTGTCTCATCCCGCCTGTCTCAGACCGTCTGTCTGAGACCGTCTGTCTCAGACCATCTGCCCCAGACCGTCTGTCTCAGACCGTCTGTCGCAGACCGTCTGTCCCAGACCGTCTGTCTCAGACCGACTGTCTCGGCCCGTCTGTCTCAGACCGTCTGTCTAAGACTGCCTGTCTTAGACCGCCTGTCGCAGGCCATCTGTTTCAGGCCGCCTGTCTCAGACCGCCTGTCTCAGACCGTCTGTCTCATCCCGCCTGTCTCAGACCGTCTGTCTGAGACCGTCTGTCTCAGACCATCTGCCTCAGACCGTCTGTCTCAGACCGTCTGTCTCAGACCCACTGTATCAGACCGCCTGTCACAGACCGCCTGTCTCTGACCGTCTGTCTCAGACCGTCTGTCTCAGACCGACTGCCTCAGACAGTCTGTCTCAGACCGTCTGTCTCAGACCGTCTGTCTCAGACCGTCTGTCTCAGACCGCCTGTCTCAGACCGTCTGTCTCAGACCGTCTGTCTCAGACCGCCTGTCTCAGAACGTCTGTGTCAGCCCGCCTGTCTCAGACCGTCTCTCTGAGACCGTATCTCTGAGACCGTCTGTCTCTGTCCGTCATCTTCGACCGTCTGTCTCGGAACGTCTGCCTCAGACCGTCTGTCTCAGACCGTCTGTCTCAGACCGTCTGTCCCAGACCGTCTGTCTCAGACCGACTGTCTCGGCTCGTCTGTCTCAGACCGTCTGTCTAAGACTGCCTGTCTTAGACCGCCTGTCGCAGGCCATCTGTTTCAGGCCGCCTGTCTCAGACCGCCTGTCTCAGACCGTCTGTCTCATCCCGCCTGTCTCAGACCGTCTGTCTGAGACCGTCTGTCTCAGACCATCTGCCTCAGACCGTCTGTCTCAGACCGTCTGTCTCAGACCCACTGTATCAGACCGCCTGTCACAGACCGCCTGTCTCTGACCGTCTGTCCCAGACCGTCTGTCTCAGACCGACTGTCTCAGACAGTCTGTGTCAGACCGTCTGTCTCAGGCCGCCTGTCTCAGACCGCCTGTCTCAGACCGTCTGTCTCAGACAGTCTGTCTCAGACAGTCTGTCTCAGACAGTCTGTCTCAGACAGTCTGTCTCAGACCCACTGTATCAGACCGCCTGTCACAGACCGCCTGTCTCAGACCGCCTGTCTCAGACCGTCTGTCTCATCCCGCCTGTCTCAGACCGTCTGTCTGAGACCGTCTGTCTCGGACCGTCTGTCTCAGACCGTCTGTCTCAGACCGCCTGTCTCAGACCGTCTGTCTCAGACCGTCTGTCTCAGACCGCCTGTCTCAGACCGTCTGTGTCAGACCGTCTGTTTCAGACCGTCTGTCTCGGACCGTCTGTCTCGGACGGCCTGTCTCGGACCGTCTGTCTCAGACAGTCTGTCTCAGACCGTCTGTCTCATCCCGCCTGTCTCAGGCCGACTGTCTGAGACCGTCTGTCTCAGACCATCTGCCCCAGACCGCCTGTCTCAGACCGTCTGTCTCATCCCGTCTGTCTCAGACCATCTGCCTCAGACCGTCTGTCTCAGACCGTCTGTCTCAGACCATCTGCCTCAGACCGTCTGTCTCAGACCGTCTGTCTCAGACCGTCTGTCTCAGACCGTCTGTCCCAGACCGTCTGTCTCAGACCGACTGTCTCGGCCCGTCTGTCTCAGACCGTCTGTCTAAGACCGCCTGTCTTAGACCGCATGTCGCGGGCCATCTGTCTCAGGCCGCCTGTCTCAGACCGCCTGTCTCAGACCGTCTGTCTCATCCGGCCTCTCTCAGACCGTCTGTCTCAAACCGTCTGTCTCAGACCGTCTGTCTCAGACCGCCTGTCTCAGACCGTCTGTGTCAGACCGTCTGTCTCAGACCCTCTGTCTCAGACCGTCTGTCTCAGACCGACTGTTTGAGACGGTCTGTCTCAGACCGCACTGTCTCAGACCGTCTGCCTCAGACCGCCTGTCTCAGTCCGTCTGTCTCAGACCATCTTTCTCAGCCTGTTGTCTCTGTCCGTCTGTCTGAGACCATCTGCGTCAGACCGTCTGTCTCTGTCCGTCTGTCTCAGACCGTCTGTCTCAGACCGTCTGTCTCTGTCCGTCTGCCTCAGAGCGTCTGGCTCAGACCGTCTGTCCCAGATCGTCGGTCTCAGCACGTCTGTCTCAGCCCGCCTGTGTCAGCCCGCCTGTCTCAGCCCGTCTGTCTGAGACCGTCTGTCTCAGACCGTCGGTCTCTGTCCGTCTCTCAGGCCGCCTGTCTCATTCCGTCTGTCTGAGACCGTCTGTTTCTGCCAGTCTGTCTCTGTCCGTCTGTCTCAGACCGTCTGTCTCATCCCGCCTGTCTCAGACCGTCTGTCTGAGACCGTCTGTCTCAGACCATCTGCCTCAGACCGTCTGTCTCAGACCGTCTGTCTCAGACCCTCTGTATCAGACCGCCTGTCACAGACCGCCTGTCTCTGACCGTCTGTCTCAGACCGTCTGTCTCAGGCCGTCTGTCTCAGACCGCCTGTCTCAGACCGCCTGTCTCAGACCGCCTGTCTCAGACCGTCTGTCTCAGACCGTCTGTCTCAGACCGTCTGTCTCAGACCGCCTGTCTCAGACCGTCTGTGTCAGACCGTCTGTCTCAGACGCTCTGTCTCAGACCGTCTGTCTCAGACCGACTGTCTGAGACGGTCTGTCTCAGACCGCACTGTCTCAGACCGTCTGTCTCAGACCGCCTGTCTCAGTCCGTCTGTCTCAGACCGTCTGTCTGAGACAGTCTGTCTCAGACCGACTGTCTCGGCCCGTCTGTCTGAGGCCGTCTGTGTCAGACCGTCTGTCTGAGACCGTCTGTCTCAGGCCGTCTGTCTCAGACCGTCTGTCTCAGACCGTCTGTCTCAGACCGTCTGTCTCAGACCGCCTGTCTCAGACCGTCTGTGTCAGACCGTCTGTCTCAGACCGTCTGTCTCAGACCGTCTGTCTCAGACCGTCTGTCTCGGACCGTCTGTCTCAGACAGTCTGTCTCCTACCGTCTGTCTCAGACCGTCTGTCTCAGACCGTCTGTCTCAGACCGTCTGTCTCAGACCGTCTGTCTCAGACCGTCTGTCTCAGACCGTCTGTCTCAGACCGTCTGTCTCAGACCGTCTGTCTCAGACCGTCTGTCTCAGACCGTCTGTCTCAGACCGTCTGTCTCAGACCGTCTGTCTCAGACCGTCTGTCTCAGACCGCCTGTCTCAGAACGTCTGTGTCAGCCCGCCTGTCTCAGACCGTCTCTCTGAGACCGTATCTCTGAGACCGTCTGTCTCTGTCCGTCATCTTCGAAAGTCTGTCTCGGAACGTCTGCCTCAGACCGTCTGTCTCAGACCGACTGTCTCAGACCGTCTGTCCCAGACCGTCCGCCTCAGACCGACTGTCTCGGCCCGTCTGTCTCATAACGTCTGTCTAAGACCGCCTGTCTCAGACCGCCTGTCGCAGGCCATCTGTCTCAGGCCGCCTGTCTCAGACCGCCTGTCTCAGACCGTCTGTCTCATCCCCCCTGTCTCAGACCGACTGTCTGAGACAGTCTGTGTCAGACCGTCGGTCTCAGGCCGTCTGTCTCAGACCGCCTGTCTCAGACCGCCTGGCTCAGTCCGCCTGTCTCAGACCGTCTGTCTCAGACCGTCTGTCTCAGACCGTCTGTCTCAGACCGCCTGTCTCAGACCGTCTGTGTCAGACCGTCTGTCTCAGACCCTCTGTCTCAGACCGTCTGTCTCAGACCGACTGTCTGAGACCGTCTGTCTCAGACCGCACTGTCACAGACCGTCTGTCTCAGACCGTCTGTCTCAGACCGCCTGTCTCAGTCCGTCTGTCTCAGACCGTCTGTGTCAGCCCACCTGTCTCAGACCGTCTGTGTCAGCCCGCCTGTCTCAGACCGTCTGTCTCGAACCGTCTGTATCGGAACGTCTGTCTGACACCGTCTCTCTCAGACCATCTGTCTCAGACCGTCTGTCTCTGTCAGTCAGTCTCAGACCGTCTGTCTCTGTCCGACTGTCTCATACCGTCTGTCTCATCCCGCCTGTCTCAGACAGTCGGTCTCTGTCCGCCTGCCTCTGTCCGTCTGTCTCAGACCGTCTGCTTCTGTCCGTCTGTCTCAGACCGTCGGTCCCAGGCCGTCTGCCTCTGTCCGTCTGTATCATACCGTCTGTCTCAGTCCGTCTGTCTCAGCCCGCCTGTCTCAGACCGTCTGTCTCTGTCCGTCTGTCTCAGACCATCTGTCTCTGTCCGTCTGCCTCAGACCGTCGGTCTCTGTCCGACTCTCTCAGTCCGCCTGTCTCAGTCCGTCTGTCTCAGACCATCTTTCTCAGACTGTTGTCTCTGTCCGTCTGTCTGAGACCGCCTGTCTCAGACCATCTGTCTCAGTCCGTCTGCCTCAGAGCGTCTGGCCCAGACCGTCTGTCCCAGATCGTCGGTCTCAGCACGTCTGTCTCAGCCCGCCTGTGTCAGCCCGCCTGTCTCAGCCCGTCTGTCTCTGTCCGTCTGTCTCAGACCATCTGTCTCTGTCCGTCTGCCTCAGACCGTCGGTCTCTGTCCGTCTCTCAGGCCGCCTGTCTCATTCCGTCTGTCTGAGACCGTCTGTTTCTGCTAGTCTGTCTCAGACCGTCTGTCTCAGACCGCCTGTCTCAGTCCGTCTGTCTCAGACCGTCTGTCTGAGACAGTCTGTCTCAGCCCGACTGTCTCGGCCCGTCTGTCTGAGACAGTCTGTGTCAGACCGTCTGTCTCAGGCCGTCTGTCTCAGACCGCCTGTCTCAGACCGCCTGTCTCAGACCGTCTGTCTCAGTCCATCTGTCTCAGACCGTCTGTCTCAGACCGACTGTCTCGGCCCGTCTGTCTGAGGCCGTCTGTTTCTGCCAGTCTGTCTCTGTCCGTCTGTCTCAGACCGTCTGTCTCAGACCGTCTGTCTCAGACCGTCTGTCTCAGACCGTCTGTCTCAGACCGTCTGTCTCAGACCGCCTGTCTCAGAACGTCTGTGTCAGCCCGCCTGTCTCAGACCGTCTCTCTGAGACCGTATCTCTGAGACCGTCTGTCTCTGTCCGTCATCTTCGAAAGTCTGTCTCGGAACGTCTGCCTCAGACCGTCTGTCTCAGACCGACTGTCTCAGACCGTCTGTCCCAGACCGTCCGCCTCAGACCGACTGTCTCGGCCCGTCTGTCTCATAACGTCTGTCTAAGACCGCCTGTCTCAGACCGCCTGTCGCAGGCCATCTGTCTCAGGCCGCCTGTCTCAGACCGCCTGTCTCAGACCGTCTGTCTCATCCCCCCTGTCTCAGACCGACTGTCTGAGACAGTCTGTGTCAGACCGTCGGTCTCAGGCCGTCTGTCTCAGACCGCCTGTCTCAGACCGCCTGGCTCAGTCCGCCTGTCTCAGACCGTCTGTCTCAGACCGTCTGTCTCAGACCGTCTGTCTCAGACCGCCTGTCTCAGACCGTCTGTGTCAGACCGTCTGTCTCAGACCCTCTGTCTCAGACCGTCTGTCTCAGACCGACTGTCTGAGACCGTCTGTCTCAGACCGCACTGTCACAGACCGTCTGTCTCAGACCGTCTGTCTCAGACCGCCTGTCTCAGTCCGTCTGTCTCAGACCGTCTGTGTCAGCCCACCTGTCTCAGACCGTCTGTGTCAGCCCGCCTGTCTCAGACCGTCTGTCTCGAACCGTCTGTATCGGAACGTCTGTCTGACACCGTCTCTCTCAGACCATCTGTCTCAGACCGTCTGTCTCTGTCAGTCAGTCTCAGACCGTCTGTCTCTGTCCGACTGTCTCATACCGTCTGTCTCATCCCGCCTGTCTCAGACAGTCGGTCTCTGTCCGCCTGCCTCTGTCCGTCTGTCTCAGACCGTCTGCTTCTGTCCGTCTGTCTCAGACCGTCGGTCCCAGGCCGTCTGCCTCTGTCCGTCTGTATCATACCGTCTGTCTCAGTCCGTCTGTCTCAGCCCGCCTGTCTCAGACCGTCTGTCTCTGTCCGTCTGTCTCAGACCATCTGTCTCTGTCCGTCTGCCTCAGACCGTCGGTCTCTGTCCGACTCTCTCAGTCCGCCTGTCTCAGTCCGTCTGTCTCAGACCATCTTTCTCAGACTGTTGTCTCTGTCCGTCTGTCTGAGACCGCCTGTCTCAGACCATCTGTCTCAGTCCGTCTGCCTCAGAGCGTCTGGCCCAGACCGTCTGTCCCAGATCGTCGGTCTCAGCACGTCTGTCTCAGCCCGCCTGTGTCAGCCCGCCTGTCTCAGCCCGTCTGTCTCTGTCCGTCTGTCTCAGACCATCTGTCTCTGTCCGTCTGCCTCAGACCGTCGGTCTCTGTCCGTCTCTCAGGCCGCCTGTCTCATTCCGTCTGTCTGAGACCGTCTGTTTCTGCTAGTCTGTCTCAGACCGTCTGTCTCAGACCGCCTGTCTCAGTCCGTCTGTCTCAGACCGTCTGTCTGAGACAGTCTGTCTCAGCCCGACTGTCTCGGCCCGTCTGTCTGAGACAGTCTGTGTCAGACCGTCTGTCTCAGGCCGTCTGTCTCAGACCGCCTGTCTCAGACCGCCTGTCTCAGACCGTCTGTCTCAGTCCATCTGTCTCAGACCGTCTGTCTCAGACCGACTGTCTCGGCCCGTCTGTCTGAGGCCGTCTGTTTCTGCCAGTCTGTCTCTGTCCGTCTGTCTTAGACCGTCTGTCTCATCCCGCCTGTCTCAGACCGTCTGTCTGAGACCGTCTGTCTCAGACCATCTGCCTCAGACCGCCTGTCTCAGACCGTCTGTCTCAGACCGTCTGTCTCAGACCGCCTGTCTCAGACCGTCTGTGTCAGACCGTCTGTCTCAGACCCTCTGTCTCAGACCGTCTGTCTCAGACCGACTGTCTGAGACGGTCTGTCTCAGACCGCACTGTCTCAGACCGACTGTCTCAGACCGCCTGTCTCAGTCCGTCTGTCACAGACCGTCTGCCTCAGACCGTCGGTCTCTGTCCGACTGTCCCAGTCCGCCTGTCTCAGTCCGTCTGTCTCAGACCATCTTTCTCAGCCTGTTGTCTCTGTCCGTCTGTCTTTGACCATCTGCGTCAGACCGTCTGTCTCTGTCCATCTGTCTCAGACCGTCTGTCTCTGTCCGTCTGCCTCAGAGCGTCTGGCTCAGACCGTCTGTCCCAGATCGTCGGTCTCAGCACGTCTGTCTCAGCCCGCCTGTGTCAGCCCGCCTGTCTCAGCCCGTCTGTCTGAGACCGTCTGTCTCAGACCGTCGGTCTCTGTCCGTCTCTCAGGCCGCCTGTCTCATTCCGTCTGTCTGAGACCGTCTGTTTCTGCCAGTCTGTCTCTGTCCGTCTGTCTCAGACCGTCTGTCTCATCCCGCCTGTCTCAGACCGTCTGTCTGAGACCGTCTGTCTCAGACCATCTGCCTCAGACCGTCTGTCTCAGACCGTCTGTCTCAGGCCGTCTGTCTCAGACCGCCTGTCTCAGACCGCCTGTCTCAGACCGCCTGTCTCAGACCGTCTGTCTCAGACCGTCTGTCTCAGACCGTCTGTCTCAGACCGCCTGTCTCAGACCGTCTGTGTCAGACCGTCTGTCTCAGACGCTCTGTCTCAGACCGTCTGTCTCAGACCGACTGTCTGAGACGGTCTGTCTCAGACCGCACTGTCTCAGACCGTCTGTCTCAGACCGCCTGTCTCAGTCCGTCTGTCTCAGACCGTCTGTCTGAGACAGTCTGTCTCAGACCGACTGTCTCGGCCCGTCTGTCTGAGGCCGTCTGTGTCAGACCGTCCGTCTGAGACCGTCTGTCTCAGGCCGTCTGTCTCAGACCGTCTGTCTCAGACCGCCTGTCTCAGACCGTCTGTGTCAGACCGTCTGTCTCAGACCGTCTGTCTCAGACCGTCTGTCTCAGGCCGTCTGTCTCAGACAGTCTGTCTCAGACCATCTGTCTCAGTCCGTCTGCCTCAGAGCGTCTGGCCCAGACCGTCTGTCCCAGATCGTCGGTCTCAGCACGTCTGTCTCAGCCCGCCTGTGTCAGCCCGCCTGTCTCAGCCCGTCTGTCTCTGTCCGTCTGTCTCAGACCATCTGTCTCTGTCCGTCTGCCTCAGACCGTCGGTCTCTGTCCGTCTCTCAGGCCGCCTGTCTCATTCCGTCTGTCTGAGACCGTCTGTTTCTGCTAGTCTGTCTCAGACCGTCTGTCTCAGACCGCCTGTCTCAGTCCGTCTGTCTCAGACCGTCTGTCTGAGACAGTCTGTCTCAGCCCGACTGTCTCGGCCCGTCTGTCTGAGACAGTCTGTGTCAGACCGTCTGTCTCAGGCCGTCTGTCTCAGACCGCCTGTCTCAGACCGCCTGTCTCAGACCGTCTGTCTCAGACCATCTGTCTCAGACCGTCTGTCTCAGACCGACTGTCTCGGCCCGTCTGTCTGAGGCCGTCTGTTTCTGCCAGTCTGTCTCTGTCCGTCTGTCTCAGACCGTCTGTCTCATCCCGCCTGTCTCAGACCGTCTGTCTGAGACCGTCTGTCTCAGACCATCTGCCTCAGACCGCCTGTCTCAGACCGTCTGTCTCAGACCGTCTGTCTCAGACCGCCTGTCTCAGACCGTCTGTGTCAGAACGTCTGTCTCAGACCCTCTGTCTCAGACCGTCTGTCTCAGACCGACTGTCTGAGACGGTCTGTCTCAGACCGCACTGTCTCAGACCGACTGTCTCAGACCGCCTGTCTCAGTCCGTCTGTCACAGACCGTCTGCCTCAGACCGTCGGTCTCTGTCCGACTGTCCCAGTCCGCCTGTCTCAGTCCGTCTGTCTCAGACCATCTTTCTCAGCCTGTTGTCTCTGTCCGTCTGTCTTTGACCATCTGCGTCAGACCGTCTGTCTCTGTCCGTCTGTCTCAGACCGTCTGTCTCTGTCCGTCTGCCTCAGAGCGTCTGGCTCAGACCGTCTGTCCCAGATCGTCGGTCTCAGCACGTCTGTCTCAGCCCGCCTGTGTCAGCCCGCCTGGCTCAGCCCGTCTGTCTGAGACCGTCTGTCTCAGACCGTCGGTCTCTGTCCGTCTCTCAGGCCGCCTGTCTCATTCCGTCTGTCTGAGACCGTCTGTTTCTGCCAGTCTGTATCTGTCCCTCTGTCTCAGACCGTCTGTCTCATCCCGCCTGTCTCAGACCGTCTGTCTGAGACCGTCTGTCTCAGACCATCTGCCTCAGACCGTCTGTCTCAGACCGTCTGTCTCAGACCCTCTGTATCAGACCGCCTGTCACAGACCGCCTGTCTCTGACCGTCTGTCTCAGACCGTCTGTCTCAGGCCGTCTGTCTCAGACCGCCTGTCTCAGACCGCCTGTCTCAGACCGCCTGTCTCAGACCGTCTGTCTCAGACCGTCTGTCTCAGACCGCCTGTCTCAGTCCGTCTGTCTCAGACCGTCTGTCTGAGACAGTCTGTCTCAGACCGACTGTCTCGGCCCGTTTGTCTGAGGCCGTCTGTGTCAGACCGTCTGTCTGAGACCGTCTGTCTCAGGCCGTCTGTCTCAGACCGTCTGTCTCAGACCGCCTGTCTCAGACCGTCTATGTCAGACCGTCTGTCTCAGACCGTCTGTCTCAGACCGTCTGTCTCAGACCGTCTGTCTCAGGCCGTCTGTCTCAGACAGTCTGTCTCAGACCATCTGTCTCAGTCCGTCTGCCTCAGAGCGTCTGGCCCAGACCGTCTGTCCCAGATCGTCGGTCTCAGCACGTCTGTCTCAGCCCGCCTGTGTCAGCCCGTCTGTCTCAGACCGTCTGTCTCAGACCGCCTGTCTCAGACCGTCTGTGTCAGACCGTCTGTCTCAGACCCTCTGTCTCAGACCGTCTGTCTCAGACCGACTGTCTGAGACGGTCTGTCTCAGACCGCACTGTGTCAGACCGTCTGTCTCAGACCGCCTGTTTCAGTCCGTCTGTCACAGACCGTCTGCCTCAGACCGTCGGTCTCTGTCCGACTGTCCCAGTCCGCCTGTCACAGTCCGTCTGTCTCAGACCATCTTTCTCAGCCTGTTGTCTCTGTCAGTCTGTCTGAGACCATCTGCGTCAGACCGTCTGTCTCTGTCCGTCTGTCTCAGACCGTCTGTCTCAGACCGACTGTCTGAGACGGTCTGTCTCAGACCGCACTGTCTCAGACCGTCTGTCTCAGACCGCCTGTCTCAGTCCGTCTGTCTCAGACCGTCTGTCTGAGACAGTCTGTCTCAGACCGACTGTCTCGGCCCGTCTGTCTGAGGCCGTCTGTGTCAGACCGTCTGTCTGAGACCGTCTGTCTCAGGCCGTCTGTCTCAGACCGTCTGTCTCAGACCGCCTGTCTCAGACCGTCTGTGTCAGACCGTCTGTCTCAGACCGTCTGTCTCAGACCGTCTGTCTCAGGCCGTCTGTCTCAGACAGTCTGTCTCAGACCATCTGTCTCAGTCCGTCTGCCTCAGAGCGTCTGGCCCAGACCGTCTGTCCCAGATCGTCGGTCTCAGCACGTCTGTCTCAGCCCGCCTGTGTCAGCCCGCCTGTCTCAGCCCGTCTGTCTCTGTCCGTCTGTCTCAGACCATCTGTCTCTGTCCGTCTGCCTCAGACCGTCGGTCTCTGTCCGTCTCTCAGGCCGCCTGTCTCATTCCGTCTGTCTGAGACCGTCTGTTTCTGCTAGTCTGTCTCAGACCGTCTGTCTCAGACCGCCTGTCTCAGTCCGTCTGTCTCAGACCGTCTGTCTGAGACAGTCTGTCTCAGCCCGACTGTCTCGGCCCGTCTGTCTGAGACAGTCTGTGTCAGACCGTCTGTCTCAGGCCGTCTGTCTTAGACCGCCTGTCTCAGACCGCCTGTCTCAGACCGTCTGTCTCAGACCATCTGTCTCAGACCGTCTGTCTCAGACCGACTGTCTCGGCCCGTCTGTCTGAGGCCGTCTGTTTCTGCCAGTCTGTCTCTGTCCGTCTGTCTCAGACCGTCTGTCTCATCCCGCCTGTCTCAGACCGTCTGTCTGAGACCGTCTGTCTCAGACCATCTGCCTCAGACCGCCTGTCTCAGACCGTCTGTCTCAGACCGTCTGTCTCAGACCGCCTGTCTCAGACCGTCTGTGTCAGACCGTCTGTCTCAGACCCTCTGTCTCAGACCGTCTGTCTCAGACCGACTGTCTGAGACGGTCTGTCTCAGACCGCACTGTCTCAGACCGACTGTCTCAGACCGCCTGTCTCAGTCCGTCTGTCACAGACCGTCTGCCTCAGACCGTCGGTCTCTGTCCGACTGTCCCAGTCCGCCTGTCTCAGTCCGTCTGTCTCAGACCATCTTTCTCAGCCTGTTGTCTCTGTCCGTCTGTCTTTGACCATCTGCGTCAGACCGTCTGTCTCTGTCCGTCTGTCTCAGACCGTCTGTCTCTGTCCGTCTGCCTCAGAGCGTCTGGCTCAGACCGTCTGTCCCAGATCGTCGGTCTCAGCACGTCTGTCTCAGCCCGCCTGTGTCAGCCCGCCTGGCTCAGCCCGTCTGTCTGAGACCGTCTGTCTCAGACCGTCGGTCTCTGTCCGTCTCTCAGGCCGCCTGTCTCATTCCGTCTGTCTGAGACCGTCTGTTTCTGCCAGTCTGTATCTGTCCGTCTGTCTCAGACCGTCTGTCTCATCCCGCCTGTCTCAGACCGTCTGTCTGAGACCGTCTGTCTCAGACCATCTGCCTCAGACCGTCTGTCTCAGACCGTCTGTCTCAGACCCTCTGTATCAGACCGCCTGTCACAGACCGCCTGTCTCTGACCGTCTGTCTCAGACCGTCTGTCTCAGGCCGTCTGTCTCAGACCGCCTGTCTCAGACCGCCTGTCTCAGACCGCCTGTCTCAGACCGTCTGTCTCAGACCGTCTGTCTCAGACCGCCTGTCTCAGTCCGTCTGTCTCAGACCGTCTGTCTGAGACAGTCTGTCTCAGACCGACTGTCTCGGCCCGTTTGTCTGAGGCCGTCTGTGTCAGACCGTCTGTCTGAGACCGTCTGTCTCAGGCCGTCTGTCTCAGACCGTCTGTCTCAGACCGCCTGTCTCAGACCGTCTATGTCAGACCGTCTGTCTCAGACCGTCTGTCTCAGACCGTCTGTCTCAGACCGTCTGTCTCAGGCCGTCTGTCTCAGACAGTCTGTCTCAGACCATCTGTCTCAGTCCGTCTGCCTCAGAGCGTCTGGCCCAGACCGTCTGTCCCAGATCGTCGGTCTCAGCACGTCTGTCTCAGCCCGCCTGTGTCAGCCCGTCTGTCTCAGACCGTCTGTCTCAGACCGCCTGTCTCAGACCGTCTGTGTCAGACCGTCTGTCTCAGACCCTCTGTCTCAGACCGTCTGTCTCAGACCGACTGTCTGAGACGGTCTGTCTCAGACCGCACTGTGTCAGACCGTCTGTCTCAGACCGCCTGTTTCAGTCCGTCTGTCACAGACCGTCTGCCTCAGACCGTCGGTCTCTGTCCGACTGTCCCAGTCCGCCTGTCACAGTCCGTCTGTCTCAGACCATCTTTCTCAGCCTGTTGTCTCTGTCAGTCTGTCTGAGACCATCTGCGTCAGACCGTCTGTCTCTGTCCGTCTGTCTCAGACCGTCTGTCCCAGATCGTCGGTCTCAGCACGTCTGTCTCAGCCCGCCTGTGTCAGCCCGCCTGTCTCAGCCCGTCTGTCTGAGACCGTCGGTCTCAGACCGTCGGTCTCTGTCCGTCTCTCAGGCCGCCTGTCTCATTCCGTCTGTCTGAGACCGTCTGTTTCTGCCAGTCTGTCTCTGTCCGTCTGTCTCAGACCGTCTGTCTCATCCCGCCTGTCTCAGACCGTCTGTCTGAGACCGTCTGTCTCAGACCATCTGCCTCAGACCGTCTGTCTCAGACCGTCTGTCTCAGACCCTCTGTATCAGACCGCCTGTCACAGACCGCCTGTCTCTGACCGTCTGTCTCAGACCGTCTGTCTCAGGCCGTCTGTCTCAGACCGCCTGTCCAAGACCGCCTGTCTCAGACCGCCTGTCTCAGACCGTCTGTCTCAGACCGTCTGTCTCAGACCGTCTGTCTCAGACCGCCTGTCTCAGACCGTCTGTGTCAGACCGTCTGTCTCAGACGCTCTGTCTCAGACCGTCTGTCTCAGACCGACTGTCTGAGACGGTCTGTCTCAGACCGCACTGTCTCAGACCGTCTGTCTCAGACCGCCTGTCTCAGTCCGTCTGTCTCAGACCGTCTGTCTGGGACAGTCTGTCTCAGACCGACTGTCTCGGCCCGTCTGTCTGAGGCCGTCTGTGTCAGACCGTCTGTCTGAGACCGTCTGTCTCAGGCCGTCTGTCTCAGATCGTCTGTCTCAGACCGCCTGTCTCAGACCGTCTGTGTCAGACCGTCTGTCTCAGACCGTCTGTCTCAGACCGTCTGTCTCAGGCCGTCTGTCTCAGACAGTCTGTCTCAGACCATCTGTCTCAGTCCGTCTGCCTCAGAGCGTCTGGCCCAGACCGTCTGTCCCAGATCGTCGGTCTCAGCACGTCTGTCTCAGCCCGCCTGTGTCAGCCCGCCTGTCTCAGCCCGTCTGTCTCTGTCCGTCTGTCTCAGACCATCTGTCTCTGTCCGTCTGCCTCAGACCGTCGGTCTCTGTCCGTCTCTCAGGCCGCCTGTCTCATTCCGTCTGTCTGAGACCGTCTGTTTCTGCTAGTCTGTCTCAGACCGTCTGTCTCTGTCCGTCTGTCACAGACCGCCTGTCTCTGACCGTCTGGCTCAGACCGACTGTCTGAGACAGTCTGTGTCAGACCGTCTGTCTCAGGCCGTCTGTCTCAGACCGCCTGTCTCAGACCGCCTGTCTCAGACCGTCTGTCTCAGACCATCTGTCTCAGACCGTCTGTCTCAGACCGACTGTCTCGGCCCGTCTGTCTGAGGCCGTCTGTTTCTGCCAGTCTGTCTCTGTCCGTCTGTCTCAGACCGTCTGTCTCATCCCGCCTGTCTCAGACCGTCTGTCTGAGACCGTCTGTCTCAGACCATCTGCCTCAGACCGTCTGTCTCAGACCGTCTGTCTCAGACCCTCTGTATCAGACCGCCTGTCACAGACCGCCTGTCTCAGACCGTCTGTCTCAGACCGTCTTTCTCAGACCGCCTGTCTCAGACCGTCTGTGTCAGACCGTCTGTCTCAGACCCTCTGTCTCAGACCGTCTGTCTCAGACCGACTGTCTGAGACGGTCTGTCTCAGACCGCACTGTCTCAGACCGTCTGTCTCAGACCGCCTGTCTCAGACCGTCTGTCTCAGACCCTCTGTATCAGACCGCCTGTCACAGACCGCCTGTCTCAGTCCGTCTGTCTCAGACCATCTTTCTCAGCCTGTTGTCTCTGTCCGTCTGTCTGAGACCATCTGCGTCAGACCGTCTGTCTCTGTCCGTCTGTCTCAGACCGTCTGTCTCTGTCCGTCTGCCTCAGAGCGTCTGGCTCAGACCGTCTGTCCCAGATCGTCGGTCTCAGCACGTCTGTCTCAGCCCGCCTGTGTCAGCCCGCCTGTCTCAGCCCGTCTGTCTGAGACCGTCTGTCTCAGACCGTCGGTCTCTGTCCTACTCTCAGGCCGCCTGTCTCATTCCGTCTGTCTGAGACCGTCTGTTTCTGCCAGTCTGTCTCTGTCCGTCTGTCTCAGACCGTCTGTCTCATCCCGCCTGTCTCAGACCGTCTGTCTGAGACCGTCTGTCTCAGACCATCTGCCTCAGACCGTCTGTCTCAGACCGTCTGTCTCAGACCCTCTGTATCAGACCGCCTGTCACAGACCGCCTGTCTCTGACCGTCTGTCTCAGACCGTCTGTCTCAGGCCGTCTGTCTCAGACCGCCTGTCTCAGACCGCCTGTCTCAGACCGCCTGTCTCAGACCGTCTGTCTCAGACCGTCTGTCTCAGACCGCCTGTCTCAGTCCGTCTGTCTCAGACCGTCTGTCTGAGACAGTCTGTCTCAGACCGACTGTCTCGGCCCGTTTGTCTGAGGCCGTCTGTGTCAGACCGTCTGTCTGAGACCGTCTGTCTCAGGCCGTCTGTCTCAGACCGTCTGTCTCAGACCGCCTGTCTCAGACCGTCTATGTCAGACCGTCTGTCTCAGACCGTCTGTCTCAGACCGTCTGTCTCAGACCGTCTGTCTCAGGCCGTCTGTCTCAGACAGTCTGTCTCAGACCATCTGTCTCAGTCCGTCTGCCTCAGAGCGTCTGGCCCAGACCGTCTGTCCCAGATCGTCGGTCTCAGCACGTCTGTCTCAGCCCGCCTGTGTCAGCCCGTCTGTCTCAGACCGTCTGTCTCAGACCGCCTGTCTCAGACCGTCTGTGTCAGACCGTCTGTCTCAGACCCTCTGTTTCAGACCGTCTGTCTCAGACCGACTGTCTGAGACGGTCTGTCTCAGACCGCACTGTGTCAGACCGTCTGTCTCAGACCGCCTGTTTCAGTCCGTCTGTCACAGACCGTCTGCCTCAGACCGTCGGTCTCTGTCCGACTGTCCCAGTCCGCCTGTCACAGTCCGTCTGTCTCAGACCATCTTTCTCAGCCTGTTGTCTCTGTCCGTCTGTCTGAGACCATCTGCGTCAGACCGTCTGTCTCTGTCCGTCTGTCTCAGACCGTCTGTCCCAGATCGTCGGTCTCAGCACGTCTGTCTCAGCCCGCCTGTGTCAGCCCGCCTGTCTCAGCCCGTCTGTCTGAGACCGTCGGTCTCGGACCGTCGGTCTCTGTCCGTCTCTCAGGCCGCCTGTCTCATTCCGTCTGTCTGAGACCGTCTGTTTCTGCCAGTCTGTCTCTGTCCGTCTGTCTCAGACCGTCTGTCTCAGACCGCCTGTCTCAGACCGTCTGTGTCAGACCGTCTGTCTCAGACCGCCTGTCTCAGTCCGTCTGTCTCAGACCGTCTGTCTGAGACAGTCTGTCTCAGACCGACTGTCTCGGCCCGTCTGTCTGAGGCCGTCTGTGTCAGACCGTCTGTCTGAGACCGTCTGTCTCAGGCCGTCTGTCTCAGACCGTCTGTCTCAGACCGCCTGTCTCAGACCGTCTGTGTCAGACCGTCTGTCTCAGACCGTCTGTCTCAGACCGTCTGTCTCAGGCCGTCTGTCTCAGACAGTCTGTCTCAGACCATCTGTCTCAGTCCGTCTGCCTCAGAGCGTCTGGCCCAGACCGTCTGTCCCAGATCGTCGGTCTCAGCACGTCTGTCTCAGCCCGCCTGTGTCAGCCCGCCTGTCTCAGCCCGTCTGTCTCTGTCCGTCTGCCTCAGACCATCTGTCTCTGTCCGTCTGCCTCAGACCGTCGGTCTCTGTCCGACTGTCCCAGTCCGCCTGTCTCAGTCCGTCTGTCTCAGACCATCTTTCTCAGCCTGTTGTCTCTGTCCGTCTGTCTGAGACCATCTGCGTCAGACCGTCTGTCTCTGTCCGTCTGTCTCAGACCGTCTGTCTCTGTCCGTCTGCCTCAGAGCGTCTGGCTCAGACCGTCTGTCCCAGATCGTCGGTCTCAGCACGTCTGTCTCAGCCCGCCTGTGTCAGCCCGCCTGTCTCAGCCCGTCTGTCTGAGACCGTCTGTCTCAGACCGTCGGTCTCTGTCCGTCTCTCAGGCCGCCTGTCTCATTCCGTCTGTCTGAGACCGTCTGTTTCTGCCAGTCTGTCTCTGTCCGTCTGTCTCAGACCGTCTGTCTCATCCCGCCTGTCTCAGACCGTCTGTCTGAGACCGTCTGTCTCAGACCATCTGCCTCAGACCGTCTGTCTCAGACCGTCTGTCTCAGACCCTCTGTATCAGACCGCCTGTCACAGACCGCCTGTCTCTGACCGTCTGTCTCAGACCGTCTGTCTCAGGCCGTCTGTCTCAGACCGCCTGTCTCAGACCGCCTGTCTCAGACCGCCTGTCTCAGACCGTCTGTCTCAGACCGTCTGTCTCAGACCGCCTGTCTCAGTCCGTCTGTCTCAGACCGACTGTCTCGGCCCGTTTGTCTGAGGCCGTCTGTGTCAGACCGTCTGTCTGAGACCGTCTGTCTCAGGCCGTCTGTCTCAGACCGTCTGTCTCAGACCACCTGTCTCAGACCGTCTATGTCAGACCGTCTGTCTCAGACCGTCTGTCTCAGACCGTCTGTCTCAGACCGTCTGTCTCAGGCCGTCTGTCTCAGACAGTCTGTCTCAGACCATCTGTCTCAGTCCGTCTGCCTCAGAGCGTCTGGCCCAGACCGTCTGTCCCAGATCGTCGGTCTCAGCACGTCTGTCTCAGCCCGCCTGTGTCAGCCCGTCTGTCTCAGACCGTCTGTCTCAGACCGCCTGTCTCAGACCGTCTGTGTCAGACCGTCTGTCTCAGACCCTCTGTCTCAGACCGTCTGTATCAGACCGACTGTCTGAGACGGTCTGTCTCAGACCGCACTGTGTCAGACCGTCTGTCTCAGACCGCCTGTTTCAGTCCGTCTGTCACAGACCGTCTGCCTCAGACCGTCGGTCTCTGTCCGACTGTCCCAGTCCGCCTGTCACAGTCCGTCTGTCTCAGACCATCTTTCTCAGCCTGTTGTCTCTGTCAGTCTGTCTGAGACCATCTGCGTCAGACCGTCTGTCTCTGTCCGTCTGTCTCAGACCGTCTGTCCCAGATCGTCGGTCTCAGCAGGTCTGTCTCAGCCCGCCTGTGTCAGCCCGCCTGTCTCAGCCCGTCTGTCTGAGACCGTCGGTCTCAGACCGTCGGTCTCTGTCCGTCTCTCAGGCCGCCTGTCTCATTCCGTCTGTCTGAGACCGTCTGTTTCTGCCAGTCTGTCTCTGTCCGTCTGTCTCAGACCGTCTGTCTCATCCCGCCTGTCTCAGACCGTCTGTCTGAGACCGTCTGTCTCAGACCATCTGCCTCAGACCGTCTGTCACAGACCGCCTGTCTCTGACCGTCTGTCTCAGACCGTCTGTCTCAGGCCGTCTGTCTCAGGCCGTCTGTCTCAGACCGCCTGTCCAAGACCGCCTGTCTCAGACCGCCTGTCTCAGACCGTCTGTCTCAGACCGTCTGTCTCAGACCGTCTGTCTCAGACCGCCTGTCTCAGACCGTCTGTGTCAGACCGTCTGTCTCAGACGCTCTGTCTCAGACCGTCTGTCTCAGACCGACTGTCTGAGACGGTCTGTCTCAGACCGCACTGTCTCAGACCGTCTGTCTCAGACCGCCTGTCTCAGTCCGTCTGTCTCAGACCGTCTGTCTGAGACAGTCTGTCTCAGACCGACTGTCTCGGCCCGTCTGTCTGAGGCCGTCTGTGTCAGACCGTCTGTCTGAGACCGTCTGTCTCAGGCCGTCTGTCTCAGACCGTCTGTCTCAGACCGCCTGTCTCAGACCGTCTGTGTCAGACCGTCTGTCTCAGACCGTCTGTCTCAGACCGTCTGTCTCAGACCGTCGGTCTCTGTCCGTCTCTCAGGCCGCCTGTCTCATTCCGTCTGTCTGAGACCGTCTGTTTCTGCCAGTCTGTCTCTGTCCGTCTGTCTCAGACCGTCTGTCTCATCCCGCCTGTCTCAGACCGTCTGTCTGAGACCGTCTGTCTCAGACCATCTGCCTCAGACCGTCTGTCTCAGACCGTCTGTCTCAGACCCTCTGTATCAGACCGCCTGTCACAGACCGCCTGTCTCTGACCGTCTGTCTCAGACCGTCTGTCTCAGGCCGTCTGTCTCAGACCGTCTGTCTCAGACCGCACTGTCTCAGACCGACTGTCTCAGACCGCCTGTCTCAGTCCGTCTGTCACAGACCGTCTGCCTCAGACCGTCGGTCTCTGTCCGACTGTCCCAGTCCGCCTGTCTCAGTCCGTCTGTCTCAGACCATCTTTCTCAGCCTGTTGTCTCTGTCCGTCTGTCTGAGACCATCTGCGTCAGACCGTCTGTCTCTGTCCGTCTGTCTCAGACCGTCTGTCTCTGTCCGTCTGCCTCAGAGCGTCTGGCTCAGACCGTCTGTCCCAGATCGTCGGTCTCAGCACGTCTGTCTCAGCCCGCCTGTGTCAGCCCGCCTGTCTCAGCCCGTCTGTCTGAGACCGTCTGTCTCAGACCGTCGGTCTCTGTCCGTCTCTCAGGCCGCCTGTCTCATTCCGTCTGTCTGAGACCGTCTGTTTCTGCCAGTCTGTCTCTGTCCGTCTGTCTCAGACCGTCTGTCTCATCCCGCCTGTCTCAGACCGTCTGTCTGAGACCGTCTGTCTCAGACCATCTGCCTCAGACCGTCTGTCTCAGACCGTCTGTCTCAGACCCTCTGTATCAGACCGCCTGTCACAGACCGCCTGTCTCTGACCGTCTGTCTCAGACCGTCTGTCTCAGGCCGTCTGTCTCAGACCGCCTGTCTCAGACCGCCTGTCTCAGACCGCCTGTCTCAGACCGTCTGTCTCAGACCGTCTGTCTCAGACCGCCTGTCTCAGTCCGTCTGTCTCAGACCGACTGTCTCGGCCCGTTTGTCTGAGGCCGTCTGTGTCAGACCGTCTGTCTGAGACCGTCTGTCTCAGGCCGTCTGTCTCAGACCGTCTGTCTCAGACCACCTGTCTCAGACCGTCTATGTCAGACCGTCTGTCTCAGACCGTCTGTCTCAGACCGTCTGTCTCAGACCGTCTGTCTCAGGCCGTCTGTCTCAGACAGTCTGTCTCAGACCATCTGTCTCAGTCCGTCTGCCTCAGAGCGTCTGGCCCAGACCGTCTGTCCCAGATCGTCGGTCTCAGCACGTCTGTCTCAGCCCGCCTGTGTCAGCCCGTCTGTCTCAGACCGTCTGTCTCAGACCGCCTGTCTCAGACCGTCTGTGTCAGACCGTCTGTCTCAGACCCTCTGTCTCAGACCGTCTGTCTCAGACCGACTGTCTGAGACGGTCTGTCTCAGACCGCACTGTGTCAGACCGTCTGTCTCAGACCGCCTGTTTAAGTCCGTCTGTCACAGACCGTCTGCCTCAGACCGTCGGTCTCTGTCCGACTGTCCCAGTCCGCCTGTCACAGTCCGTCTGTCTCAGACCATCTTTCTCAGCCTGTTGTCTCTGTCAGTCTGTCTGAGACCATCTGCGTCAGACCGTCTGTCTCTGTCCGTCTGTCTCAGACCGTCTGTCCCAGATCGTCGGTCTCAGCACGTCTGTCTCAGCCCGCCTGTGTCAGCCCGCCTGTCTCAGCCCGTCTGTCTGAGACCGTCGGTCTCAGACCGTCGGTCTCTGTCCGTCTCTCAGGCCGCCTGTCTCATTCCGTCTGTCTGAGACCGTCTGTTTCTGCCAGTCTGTCTCTGTCCGTCTGTCTCAGACCGTCGGTCTCATCCCGCCTGTCTCAGACCGTCTGTCTGAGACCGTCTGTCTCAGACCATCTGCCTCAGACCGTCTGTCTCAGACCGTCTGTCTCAGACCCTCTGTATCAGACCGCCTGTCACAGACCGCCGGTCTCTGACCGTCTGTCTCAGACCGTCTGTCTCAGGCCGTCTGTCTCAGGCCGTCTGTCTCAGACCGCCTGTCCAAGACCGCCTGTCTCAGACCGCCTGTCTCAGACCGTCTGTCTCAGACCGTCTGTCTCAGACCGTCTGTCTCAGACCGTCTGTGTCAGACCGTCTGTCTCAGACGCTCTGTCTCAGACCGTCTGTCTCAGACCGACTGTCTGAGACGGTCTGTCTCAGACCGCACTGTCTCAGACCGTCTGTCTCAGACCGCCTGTCTCAGTCCGTCTGTCTCAGACCGACTGTCTCGGCCCGTCTGTCTGAGGCCGTCTGTGTCAGACCGTCTGTCTGAGACCGTCTGTCTCAGGCCGTCTGTCTCAGACCGTCTGTCTCAGACCGCCTGTCTCAGACCGTCTGTGTCAGACCGTCTGTCTCAGACCGTCTGTCTCAGACCGTCTGTCTCAGGCCGTCTGTCTCAGACAGTCTGTCTCAGACCATCTGTCTCAGTCCGTCTGCCTCAGAGCGTCTGGCCCAGACCGTCTGTCCCAGATCGTCGGTCTCAGCACGTCTGTCTCAGCCCGCCTGTGTCAGCCCGCCTGTCTCAGCCCGTCTGTCTCTGTCGGTCTGTCTCAGACCATCTGTCTCTGTCCGTCTGCCTCAGACCGTCGGTCTCTGTCCGTCTCTCAGGCCGCCTGTCTCATTCCGTCTGTCTGAGACCGTCTGTTTCTGCTAGTCTGTCTCAGACCGTCTGTCTCTGTCCGTCTGTCTCAGACCGTCTGTCTCATCCCGCCTGTCTCAGACCGTCTGTCTGAGACCGTCTGTCTCAGACCATCTGCCTCAGACCGTCTGTCTCAGACCGTGTGTCTCAGACCCTCTGTATCAGACCGACTGTCACAGACCGCCTGTCTCTGACCGTCTGTCTCAGACCGTCTGTCTCAGGCCGTCTGTCTCAGACCGCCTGTCTCAGACCGCCTGTCTCAGACCGCCTGTCTCAGACCGTCTGTCTCAGACCGTCTGTCTCAGACCGTCTGTCTCAGACCGCCTGTCTCAGACCGTCTGTGTCAGACCGTCTGTCTCAGACGCTCTGTCTCAGACCGTCTGTCTCAGACCGACTGTCTGAGACGGTCTGTCTCAGACCGCACTGTCTCAGACCGTCTGTCTCAGACCGCCTGTCTCAGTCTGTCTGTCTCAGACCGTCTGTCTGAGACAGTCTGTCTCAGACCGACTGTCTCGGCCCGTCTGTCTGAGGCCGTCTGTGTCAGACCGTCTGTCTGAGACCGTCTGTTTCAGGCCGTCTGTCTCAGACCGTCTGTCTCAGACCGCCTGTCTCAGACCGTCTGTGTCAGACCGTCTGTCTCAGACCGTCTGTCTCAGACCGTCTGTCTCAGGCCGTCTGTCTCAGACAGTCTGTCTCAGACCATCTGTCTCAGTCCGTCTGCCTCAGAGCGTCTGGCCCAGACCGTCTGTCCCAGATCGTCGGTCTCAGCACGTCTGTCTCAGCCCGCCTGTGTCAGCCCGCCTGTCTCAGCCCGTCTGTCTCTGTCCGTCTGTCTCAGACCATCTGTCTCTGTCCGTCTGCCTCAGACCGTCGGTCTCTGTCCGTCTCTCGGGCCGCCTGTCTCATTCCGTCTGTCTGAGACCGTCTGTTTCTGCTAGTCTGTCTCAGACCGGCTGTCTCTGTCCGTCTGTCTCAGACCGTCTGCCTCATCCCGCCTGTCTCAGACCGTCTGTCTGAGACCGTCTGTCTCAGACCATCTGCCTCAGACCGTCTGTCTCAGACCGTCTGTCTCAGACCCTCTGTATCAGACCGACTGTCACAGACCGCCTGTCTCTGACCGTCTGGCTCAGACCGACTGTCTGAGACAGTCTGTGTCAGACCGTCTGTCTCAGGCCGTCTGTCTCAGACCGCCTGTCTCAGACCGCCTGTCTCAGACCGTCTGTCTCAGACCGTCTGTCTCAGACCCTCTGTATCAGACCGCCTGTCACAGACCGCCTGTCTCAGACCGTCTGTCTCAGACCGTCTGTCTCAGACCGCCTGTCTCAGACCGTCTGTGTCAGACCGTCTGTCTCAGACCCTCTGTCTCAGACCGTCTGTCTCAGACCGACTGTCTGAGACGGTCTGTCTCAGACCGCACTGTCTCAGACCGTCTGTCTCAGACCGCCTGTCTCAGTCCGTCTGTCCCAGATCGTCGGTCTCAGCACGTCTGTCTCAGCCCGCCTGTGTCAGCCCGCCTGTCTCAGCCCGTCTGTCTGAGACCGTCTGTCTCAGACCGTCGGTCTCTGTCCTACTCTCAGGCCGCCTGTCTCATTCCGTCTGTCTGAGACCGTCTGTTTCTGCCAGTCTGTCTCTGTCCGTCTGTCTCATCCCGCCTGTCTCAGACCGTCTGTCTGAGACCGTCTGTCTCAGACCATCTGCCTCAGACCGTCTGTCTCAGACCGTCTGTCTCAGACCCTCTGTATCAGACCGCTTGTCACAGACCGCCTGTCTCTGACCGTCTGTCTCAGACCGTCTGTCTCAGGCCGTCTGTCTCAGACCGCCTGTCTCAGACCGCCTGTCTCAGACCGCCTGTCTCAGACCGTCTGTCTCGGACCGTCTGTCTCAGACCGCCTGTCTCAGTCCGTCTGTCTCAGACCGTCTGTCTGAGACATTCTGTCTCAGACCGACTGTCTCGGCCCGTTTGTCTGAGGCCGTCTGTGTCAGACCGTCTGTCTGAGACCGTCTGTCTCAGGCCGTCTGTCTCAGACCGCCTGTCTCAGACCGTCTATGTCAGACCGTCTGTCTCAGACCGTCTGTCTCAGACCGTCTGTCTCAGACCGTCTGTCTCAGGCCGTCTGTCTCAGACAGTCTGTCTCAGACCATCTGTCTCAGTCCGTCTGCCTCAGAGCGTCTGGCCCAGACCGTCTGTCCCAGATCGTCGGTCTCAGCACGTCTGTCTCAGCCCGCCTGTGTCAGCCCGTCTGTCTCAGACCGTCTGTCTCAGACCGCCTGTCTCAGACCGTCTGTGTCAGACCGTCTGTCTCAGACCCTCTGTCTCCGACCGTCTGTCTCAGACCGACTGTCTGAGACGGTCTGTCTCAGACCGCACTGTGTCAGACCGTCTGTCTCAGACCGCCTGTTTCAGTCCGTCTGTCACAGACCGTCTGCCTCAGACCGTCGGTCTCTGTCCGACTGTCCCAGTCCGCCTGTCACAGTCCGTCTGTCTCAGACCATCTTTCTCAGCCTGTTGTCTCTGTCCGTCTGTCTGAGACCATCTGCGTCAGACCGTCTGTCTCTGTCCGTCTGTCTCAGACCGTCTGTCCCAGATCGTCGGTCTCAGCACGTCTGTCTCAGCCCGCCTGTGTCAGCCCGCCTGTCTCAGCCCGTCTGTCTGAGACCGTCGGTCTCTGTCCGTCTCTCAGGCCGCCTGTCTCATTCCGTCTGTCTGAGACCGTCTGTCTCAGACCATCTGCCTCAGACCGTCTGTCTCAGACCGTCTGTCTCAGACCCTCTGTATCAGACCGCCTGTCACAGACCGCCTGTCTCAGACCGTCTGTCTCAGACCGTCTGTCTCAGACCGTCTGTCTCAGACCGCCTGTCTCAGACCGTCTGTGTCAGACCGTCTGTCTCAGACCCTCTGTCTCAGACCGTCTGTCTCAGACCGACTGACTGAGACGGTCTGTCTCAGACCGCACTGTCTCAGACCGTCTGTCTCAGACCGCCTGTCTCAGTCCGTCTGTCACAGACCGTCTGCCTCAGACCGTCGGTCTCTGTCCGACTGTCCCAGTCCGCCTGTCTCAGTCCGTCTGTCTCAGACCATCTTTCTCAGCCTGTTGTCTCTGTCCGTCTGTCTGAGACCATCTGCGTCAGACCGTCTGTCTCTGTCCGTCTGTCTCAGACCGTCTGTCTCTGTCCGTCTGCCTCAGAGCGTCTGGCTCAGACCGTCTGTCCCAGATCGTCGGTCTCAGCACGTCTGTCTCAGCCCGCCTGTGTCAGCCCGCCTGTCTCAGCCCGTCTGTCTGAGACCGTCTGTCTCAGACCGTCGGTCTCTGTCCTACTCTCAGGCCGCCTGTCTCATTCCGTCTGTCTGAGACCGTCTGTTTCTGCCAGTCTGTCTCTGTCCGTCTGTCTCAGACAGTCTGTCTCATCCCGCCTGTCTCAGACCGTCTGTCTGAGACCGTCTGTCTCAGACCATCTGCCTCAGACCGTCTGTCTCAGACCGTCTGTCTCAGACCCTCTGTATCAGACCGCCTGTCACAGACCGCCTGTCTCTGACCGTCTGTCTCAGACCGTCTGTCTCAGGCCGTCTGTCTCAGACCGCCTGTCTCAGACCGCCTGTCTCAGACCGCCTGTCTCAGACCGTCTGTCTCGGACCGTCTGTCTCAGACCGCCTGTCTCAGTCCGTCTGTCTCAGACCGTCTGTCTGAGACAGTCTGTCTCAGACCGACTGTCTCGGCCCGTTTGTCTGAGGCCGTCTGTGTCAGACCGTCTGTCTGAGACCGTCTGTCTCAGGCCGTCTGTCTCAGACCGTCTGTCTCAGACCGCCTGTCTCAGACCGTCTATGTCAGACCGTCTGTCTCAGACCGTCTGTCTCAGACCGTCTGTCTCAGACCGTCTGTCTCAGGCCGTCTGTCTCAGACAGTCTGTCTCAGACCATCTGTCTCAGTCCGTCTGCCTCAGAGCGTCTGGCCCAGACCGTCTGTCCCAGATCGTCGGTCTCAGCACGTCTGTCTCAGCCCGCCTGTGTCAGCCCGTCTGTCTCAGACCGTATGTCTCAGACCGCCTGTCTCAGACCGTCTGTGTCAGACCGTCTGTCTCAGACCCTCTGTCTCAGACCGTCTGTCTCAGACCGACTGTCTGAGACGGTCTGTCTCAGACCGCACTGTGTCAGACCGTCTGTCTCAGACCGCCTGTTTCAGTCCGTCTGTCACAGACCGTCTGCCTCAGACCGTCGGTCTCTGTCCGACTGTCCCAGTCCGCCTGTCACAGTCCGTCTGTCTCAGACCATCTTTCTCAGCCTGTTGTCTCTGTCCGTCTGTCTGAGACCATCTGCGTCAGACCGTCTGTCTCTGTCCGTCTGTCTCAGACCGTCTGTCCCAGATCGTCGGTCTCAGCACGTCTGTCTCAGCCCGCCTGTGTCAGCCCGCCTGTCTCAGCCCGTCTGTCTGAGACCGTCGGTCTCAGACCGTCGGTCTCTGTCCGTCTCTCAGGCCGCCTGTCTCATTCCGTCTGTCTGAGACCGTCTGTTTCTGCCAGTCTGTCTCTGTCCGTCTGTCTCAGACCGTCTGTCTCATCCCGCCTGTCTCAGACCGTCTGTCTGAGACCGTCTGTCTCAGACCATCTGCCTCAGACCGTCTGTCTCAGACCGTCTGTCTCAGACCCTCTGTATCAGACCGCCTGTCACAGACCGCCTGTCTCTGACCGTCTGTATCAGACCGTCTGTCTCAGGCCGTCTGTCTCAGACCGCCTGTCTCAGACCGCCTGTCTCAGACCGCCTGTCTCAGACCGTCTGTCTCAGACCGTCTGTCTCAGACCGTCTGTCTCAGACCGCCTGTCTCAGACCGTCTGTGTCAGACCGTCTGTCTCAGACGCTCTGTCTCAGACCGTCTGTCTCAGACCGACTGTCTGAGACGGTCTGTCTCAGACCGCACTGTCTCAGACCGTCTGTCTCAGACCGCCTGTCTCAGTCCGTCTGTCTCAGACCGTCTGTCTGAGACAGTCTGTCTCAGACCGACTGTCTCGGCCCGTCTGTCTGAGGCCGTCTGTCTGAGGCCGTCTGTGTCAGACCGTCTGTCTCAGACCGTCTGTCTCAGACCGTCTGTCTCAGACCGCCTGTCTCAGACCGTCTGTGTCAGACCGTCTGTCTCAGACCGTCTGTCTCAGACCGTCTGTCTCAGGCCGTATGTCTCAGACAGTCTGTCTCAGACCATCTGTCTCAGTCCGTCTGCCTCAGAGCGTCTGGCCCAGACCGTCTGTCCCAGATCGTCGGTCTCAGCACGTCTGTCTCAGCCCGCCTGTGTCAGCCCGCCTGTCTCAGCCCGTCTGTCTCTGTCCGTCTGTCTCAGACCATCTGTCTCTGTCCGTCTGCCTCAGACCGTCGGTCTCTGTCCGTCTCTCAGGCCGCCTGTCTCATTCCGTCTGTCTGGGACCGTCTGTTTCTGCTAGTCTGTCTCAGACCGTCTGTCTCTGTCCGTCTGTCTCAGACCGTCTGTCTCATCCCGCCTGTCTCAGACCGTCTGTCTGAGACCGTCTGTCTCAGACCATCTGCCTCAGACCGTCTGTCTCAGACCGTCTGTCTCAGACCGCCTGTCTCAGAACGTCTGTGTCAGCCCGCCTGTCTCAGACCGTCTCTCTGAGACCGTATCTCTGAGACCGTCTGTCTCTGTCCGTCATCTTCGAAAGTCTGTCTCGGAACGTCTGCCTCAGACCGTCTGTCTCAGACCGTCTGTCTCAGACCGTCTGTCCCAGACCGTCTGCCTCAGACCGACTGTCTCGGCCCGTCTGTCTCATACCGTCTGTCTAAGACCGCCTGTCTTAGACCGTCTGTCTCAGACCGTCTGTCTCAGACCGTCTGTCTCAGACCGCCTGTCTCAGACCGTCTGTGTCAGACCGTCTGTCTCAGACCCTCTGTCTCAGACCGTCTGTCTCAGACCGACTGTCTGAGACCGTCTGTCTCAGACCGCATTGTCTCAGACCGTCTGTCTCAGACCGTCTGTCTCAGACCGCCTGTCTCAGTCCGTCTGTCTCAGACCGTCTGTCTGAGACAGTCTGTGTCAGACCGTCTGTCTCAGACCGTCTGTCTCAGACCGTCTGTCTCGGACCGTCTGTCTCAGACAGTCTGTCTCCTACCGTCTGTCTCAGACCGTCTGTCTCAGACCGTCTGTCTCAGACCGTCTGTCTCATCCCCCCTGTCACAGACCGACTGTCTGAGACAGTCTGTGTCAGACCGTCTGTCTCAGGCCGTCTGTCTCAGACCGCCTGTCTCAGACCGCCTGGCTCTGTCCGCCTGTCTCAGACCGTCTGTCTCAGACCGTCTGTCTCAGACCGTCTGTCTCAGACCGTCTGTCTCAGACCGCCTGTCTCAGACCGTCTGTGTCAGACCGTCTGTCTCAGACCCTCTGTCTCAGACCGTCTGTCTCAGGCCGTCTGTCTCAGACCGCCTGTCTCAGACCGCCTGGCTCTGTCCGCCTGTCTCAGACCGTCTGTCTCAGACCGTCTGTCTCAGACCGTCTGTCTCAGACCGTCTGTCTCAGACCGCCTGTCTCAGACCGTCTGTGTCAGACCGTCTGTCTCAGACCCTCTGTCTCAGACCGTCTGTCTCAGACCGACTGTCTGAGACCGTCTGTCTCAGACCGCACTGTCTCAGACCGTCTATCTCAGACCGTCTGTCTCAGACCGCCTGTCTCAGTCCGTCTGTCTCAGACCGTCTGTGTCAGCCCGCCTGTCTCAGACCGTCTGTGTCAGCCCGCCTGTCTCAGACCGTCTGTCTCGAACCGTCTGTATCGGAACATCTGTCTGACACCGTCTCTCTCAGACCATCTGTCTCAGACCGTCTGTCTCTGTCAGTCAGTCTCAGACCGTCTGTCTCTGTGCGACTGTCTCATACCGTCTGTCTCATCCCGCCTGTCTCAGACAGTCGGTCTCTGTCCGCCTGCCTCTGTCCGTCTGTTTCAGACCGTCTGCTTCTGTCCGTCTGTCTCAGACCGTCGGTCCCAGGCCGTCTGCCTCTGTCCGTCTGTATCATACCGTCTGTCTCAGTCCGTCTGTCTCAGCCCGCCTGTCTCAGACCGTCTGTCTCTGTCCGTCTGTCTCAGACCATCTGTCTCTGTCCGTCTGCCTCAGACCGTCGGTCTCTGTCCGACTCTCTCAGTCCGCCTGTCTCAGTCCGTCTGTCTCAGACCATCTTTCTCAGACTGTTGTCTCTGTCCGTCTGTCTGAGACCGCCTGTCTCAGACCGTCTGTGTCAGACCGTCTGTCTCAGACCGTCTGTCTCAGACCGTCTGTCTCAGGCCGTCTGTCTCAGACAGTCTGTCTCAGACCATCTGTCTCAGTCCGTCTGCCTCAGAGCGTCTGGCCCAGACCGTCTGTCCCAGATCGTCGGTCTCAGCACGTCTGTCTCAGCCCGCCTGTGTCAGCCCGCCTGTCTCAGCCCGTCTGTCTCTGTCCGTCTGTCTCAGACCGTCTGTCTCATCCCGCCTGTCTCAGACCGTCTGCCTGAGACCGTCTGTCTCAGACCATCTGCCTCAGACCGTCTGTCTCAGACCGTCTATCTCAGACCCTCTGTATCAGACCGACTGTCACAGACCGCCTGTCTCTGACCGTCTGGCTCAGACCGACTGTCTGAGACTGTCTGTGTCAGACCGTCTGTCTCAGGCCGTCTGTCTCAGACCGCCTGTCTCAGACCGCCTGTCTCAGACCGTCTGTCTCAGACCATCTGTCTCAGACCGTCTGTCTCAGACCGACTGTCTCGGCCCGTCTGTCTGAGGCCGTCTGTTTCAGACCGTCTGTCTGAGTCCGTCTGTCTCAGGCCGTCTGTCTTAGACAGTCTGTCTCAGACCGCCTGTCTCAGACCGCCTGTGTCAGACCGTCTGTCTCAGACCGTCTGTCTCAGACCGCCTGTCTCAGGCCGTCTGTCTCAGACCGTATCTCTGAGACCGTCTGTCTCTGTCCGTCATCTTCGAAAGTCTGTCTCGGAACGTCTGCCTCAGACCGTCTGTCTCAGACCGTCTGTCTCAGACCGTCTGTCCCAGACCGTCTGCCTCAGACCGACTGTCTCGGCCCGTCTGTCTCATACCGTCTGTCTAAGACCGCCTGTCTTAGACCGTCTGTCTCAGGCCGTCTGTCTCAGACCGCCTGTCTCAGACCGCCTGGCTCCGTCCGCCTGTCTCAGACCGTCTGTCTCAGACCGTCTGTCTCAGACCGTCTGTCTCAGACCGTCTGTCTCGGACCGTCTGTCTCGGACCGTCTGTCTCAGACAATCTGTCTCCTACCGTCTGTCTCAGACCGTCTGTCTCAGACCGTCTGTCTCAGACCGTCTGTCTCAGACCGTCTGTCTCAGACCGTCTGTCTCAGACCGTCTGTCTCAGACCGTCTGTCTCAGACCGTCTGTCTCAGACCGTCTGTCTCAGACCGTCTGTCTCAGACCGCCTGTCTCAGACCGTCTGTCTCAGACCGCCTGTCTCAGACCGTCTGTCTCGAACCGTCTGTATCGGAACGTCTGTCTGACACCGTCTCTCTCAGACCATCTGTCTCAGACCGTCTGTCTCTGTCAGTCAGTCTCAGACCGTCTGTCTCTGTCCGACTGTCTCATACCGTCTGTCTCATCCCGCCTGTCTCAGACAGTCGGTCTCTGTCCGCCTGCCTCTGTCCGTCTGTCTCAGACCGTCTGCTTCTGTCCGTCTGTCTCAGACCGTCGGTCCCAGGCCGTCTGCCTCTGTCCGTCTGTATCATACCGTCTGTCTCAGTCCGTCTGTCTCAACCCGCCTGTCTCAGACCGTCTGTCTCTGTCCGTCTGTCTCAGACCATCTGCATCTGTCCGGCTGCCTCAGACCGTCGGTCTCTGTCCGACTCTCTCAGTCCGCCTGTCTCAGTCCGTCTGTCTCAGACCATCTTTCTTAGACTGTTGTCTCTGTCCGTCTGTCTGAGACCATCTGCCTCAGACCGTCTGTCTCTGTCCGTCTGTCTCAGACCGTCTGTCTCAGACCGTCTGTCTCAGACCGTCTGTCTCAGACCGTCTGTCTCTGTCCGTCTGCCTCAGAGCGTCTGGCTCAGACCGTCTGTCCAGATCGTCGGTCTCAGCACGTCTGTCTCAGCCCGCCTGTGTCAGCCCGCCTGTCTCGGCCCGTCTGTCTGAGGCCGTCTGTGTCAGACCGTCTGTCTCAGGCCGTCTGTCTCAGACCGCCTGTCTCAGACCGTCTATCTCAGACCGTCTGTCTCAGACCGCCTGTCTCAGTCCGTCTGTCTCAGACCGTCTGTTTCAGCCCGCCTGTCTCAGACCGTCTGTGTCAGCCCGCCTGTCTCAGACCGTCTGTCTCGAACCGTCTGTATCGGAACGTCTGTCTGACACCGTCTCTCTCAGACCATCTGTCTCAGACCGTCTGTCTCTGTCAGTCAGTCTCAGACCGTCTGTCTCTGTCCGACTGTCTCATACCGTCTGTCTCATCCCGCCTGTCTCAGACAGTCGGTCTCTGTCCGCCTGCCTCTGTCCGTCTGTCTCAGACCGTCTGCTTCTGTCCGTCTGTCTCAGACCGTCGGTCCCAGGCCGTCTGCCTCTGTCCGTCTGTATCATACCGTCTGTCTCAGTCCGTCTGTCTCAGCCCGCCTGTCTCAGACCGTCTGTCTCTGTCCGTCTGTCTCAGACCATCTGTCTCTGTCCGTCTGCCTCAGACCGTCGGTCTCTGTCCGACTCTCTCAGTCCGCCTGTCTCAGTCCGTCTGTCTCAGACCATCTTTCTCAGACTGTTGTCTCTGTCCGTCTGTCTGAGACCGCCTGTCTCAGACCGTCTGTGTCAGACCGTCTGTCTCAGACCGTCTGTCTCAGACCGTCTGTCTCAGGCCGTCTGTCTCAGACAGTCTGTCTCAGACCATCTGTCTCAGTCCGTCTGCCTCAGAGCGTCTGGCCCAGACCGTCTGTCCCAGATCGTCGGTCTCAGCACGTCTGTCTCAGCCCGCCTGTGTCAGCCCGCCTGTCTCAGCCCGTCTGTCTCTGTCCGTCTGTCTCAGACCGTCTGTCTCATCCCGCCTGTCTCAGACCGTCTGCCTGAGACCGTCTGTCTCAGACCATCTGCCTCAGACCGTCTGTCTCAGACCGTCTATCTCAGACCCTCTGTATCAGACCGACTGTCACAGACCGCCTGTCTCTGACCATCTGGCTCAGACCGACTGTCTGAGACTGTCTGTGTCAGACCGTCTGTCTCAGGCCGTCTGTCTCAGACCGCCTGTCTCAGACCGCCTGTCTCAGACCGTCTGTCTCAGACCATCTGTCTCAGACCGTCTGTCTCAGACCGACTGTCTCGGCCCGTCTGTCTGAGGCCGTCTGTTTCAGACCGTCTGTCTGAGTCCGTCTGTCTCAGGCCGTCTGTCTTAGACAGTCTGTCTCAGACCGCCTGTCTCAGACCGCCTGTGTCAGACCGTCTGTCTCAGACCGTCTGTCTCAGACCGCCTGTCTCAGGCCGTCTGTCTCAGACCGTATCTCTGAGACCGTCTGTCTCTGTCCGTCATCTTCGAAAGTCTGTCTCGGAACGTCTGCCTCAGACCGTCTGTCTCAGACCGTCTGTCTCAGACCGTCTGTCCCAGACCGTCTGCCTCAGACCGACTGTCTCAGACCGCCTGTCTCAGACCGTCTGTCTCAGACCGTCTGTCTCAGACCGCCTGTCTCAGACCGTCTGTGTCAGACCGTCTGTCTCAGACCGTCTGTCTCGGACCGTCTGTCTCAGACAGTCTGTCTCCTACCGTCTGTCTCAGACCGTCTGTCTCAGACCGTCTGTCTCAGACCGTCTGTCTCAGACCGTCTGTCTCAGACCGTCTGTCTCAGACCGTCTGTCTCAGACCGTCTGTCTCAGACCGTCTGTCTCAGACCGTCTGTCTCAGACCGTCTGTCTCAGACCGTCTGTCTCAGACCGTCTGTCTCAGACCGTCTGTCTCAGACCGTCTGTCTCAGACCGTCTGTCTCAGACCGCCTGTCTCAGACCGTCTGTCTCAGACCGTCTGTCTCAGACCGTCTGTCTCAGACCGCCTGTCTCAGACCGTCTGTGTCAGACCGTCTCTCTCAGACCCTCTGTCTCAGACCGTCTGTCTCAGACCGTCTGTCTCAGACCGCCTGTCTCAGACCGTCTGTGTCAGCCCGCCTGTCTCAGACCGTCTGTGTCAGCCCGCCTGTCTCAGACCGTCTGTCTCGAACCGTCTGTATCGGAACGTCTGTCTGACACCGTCTCTCTCAGACCATCTGTCTCAGACCGTCTGTCTCTGTCAGTCAGTCTCAGACCGTCTGTCTCTGTCCGACTGTCTCATACCGTCTGTCTCATCCCGCCTGTCTCAGACAGTCGGTCTCTGTCCGCCTGCCTCTGTCCGTCTGTCTCAGACCGTCTGCTTCTGTCCGTCTGTCTCAGACCGTCTGTCTCAGACCGTCTGTCTCGGACCGTCTGTCTCGGACCGTCTGTCTCAGACCGTCTGTCTCAGACCGTCTGTCTCGGACCGTCTGTCTCAGACAGTCTGTCTCCTACCGTCTGTCTCAGACCGTCTGTCTCAGACCGTCTGTCTCAGACCGTCTGTCTCAGACCGTCTGTCTCAGACCGTCTGTCTCAGACCGTCTGTCTCAGACCGTCTGTCTCAGACCGTCTGTCTCAGACCGCCTGTCTCAGACCGTCTGTGTCAGACCGTCTCTCTCAGACCCTCTGTCTCAGACCGTCTGTCTCAGACCGACTGTCTGAGACCGTCTGTCTCAGACCGCACTGTCTCAGACCGTCTGTCTCAGACCGTCTGTCTCAGACCGCCCGTCTCAGTCCGTCTGTCTCAGACCGCCTGTCTCAGACCGTCTGTGTCAGACCGTCTGTCTCAGACCATCTGTCTCAGACCGTCTGTCTCAGACCGACTGTCTCGGCCCGTCTGTCTGAGGCCGTCTGTTTCAGACCGTCTGTCTGAGTCCGTCTGTCTCAGGCCGTCTGTCTTAGACAGTCTGTCTCAGACCGCCTGTCTCAGACCGCCTGTGTCAGACCGTCTGTCTCAGACCGTCTGTCTCAGACCGCCTGTCTCAGGCCGTCTGTCTCAGACCGTATCTCTGAGACCGTCTGTCTCTGTCCGTCATCTTCGAAAGTCTGTCTCGGAACGTCTGCCTCAGACCGTCTGTCTCAGACCGTCTGTGTCAGCCCGCCTGTCTCAGACCGTCTGTGTCAGCCCGCCTGTCTCAGACCGTCTGTCTCGAACCGTCTGTATCGGAACGTCTGTCTGACACCGTCTCTCTCAGACCATCTGTCTCAGACCGTCTGTCTCTGTCAGTCAGTCTCAGACCGTCTGTCTCTGTCCGACTGTCTCATACCGTCTGTCTCATCCCGCCTGTCTCAGACAGTCGGTCTCTGTCCGCCTGCCTCTGTCCGTCTGTCTCAGACCGTCTGCTTCTGTCCGTCTGTCTCAGACCGTCGGTCCCAGGCCGTCTGCCTCTGTCCGTCTGTATCATACCGTCTGTCTCAGTCCGTCTGTCTCAGCCCGCCTGTCTCAGACCGTCTGTCTCTGTCCGTCTGTCTCAGACCATCTGTCTCTGTCCGTCTGCCTCAGACCGTCGGTCTCTGTCCGACTCTCTCAGTCCGCCTGTCTCAGTCCGTCTGTCTCAGACCATCTTTCTCAGACTGTTGTCTCTGTCCGTCTGTCTGAGACCGCCTGTCTCAGACCGTCTGTGTCAGACCGTCTGTCTCAGACCGTCTGTCTCAGACCGTCTGTCTCAGGCCGTCTGTCTCAGACAGTCTGTCTCAGACCATCTGTCTCAGTCCGTCTGCCTCAGAGCGTCTGGCCCAGACCGTCTGTCCCAGATCGTCGGTCTCAGCACGTCTGTCTCAGCCCGCCTGTGTCAGCCCGCCTGTCTCAGCCCGTCTGTCTCTGTCCGTCTGTCTCAGACCGTCTGTCTCATCCCGCCTGTCTCAGACCGTCTGCCTGAGACCGTCTGTCTCAGACCATCTGCCTCAGACCGTCTGTCTCAGACCGTCTATCTCAGACCCTCTGTATCAGACCGACTGTCACAGACCGCCTGTCTCTGACCATCTGGCTCAGACCGACTGCCTGAGACTGTCTGTGTCAGACCGTCTGTCTCAGGCCGTCTGTCTCAGACCGCCTGTCTCAGACCGCCTGTCTCAGACCGTCTGTCTCAGACCATCTGTCTCAGACCGTCTGTCTCAGACCGACTGTCTCGGCCCGTCTGTCTGAGGCCGTCTGTTTCAGACCGTCTGTCTGAGTCCGTCTGTCTCAGGCCGTCTGTCTTAGACAGTCTGTCTCAGACCGCCTGTCTCAGACCGCCTGTGTCAGACCGTCTGTCTCAGACCGTCTGTCTCAGACCGCCTGTCTCAGGCCGTCTGTCTCAGACCGTATCTCTGAGACCGTCTGTCTCTGTCCGTCATCTTCGAAAGTCTGTCTCGGAACGTCTGCCTCAGACCGTCTGTCTCAGACCGTCTGTCTCAGACCGTCTGTCCCAGACCGTCTGCCTCAGACCGACTGTCTCAGACCGCCTGTCTCAGACCGTCTGTCTCAGACCGTCTGTCTCAGACCGCCTGTCTCAGACCGTCTGTGTCAGACCGTCTGTCTCAGACCGTCTGTCTCGGACCGTCTGTCTCAGACAGTCTGTCTCCTACCGTCTGTCTCAGACCGTCTGTCTCAGACCGTCTGTCTCAGACCGTCTGTCTCAGACCGTCTGTCTCAGACCGTCTGTCTCAGACCGTCTGTCTCAGACCGTCTGTCTCAGACCGTCTGTCTCAGACCGTCTGTCTCAGACCGTCTGTCTCAGACCGTCTGTCTCAGACCGTCTGTCTCAGACCGCCTGTCTCAGACCGTCTGTCTCAGACCGTCTGTCTCAGACCGTCTGTCTCAGACCGCCTGTCTCAGACCGTCTGTGTCAGACCGTCTCTCTCAGACCCTCTGTCTCAGACCGTCTGTCTCAGACCGTCTGTCTCAGACCGCCTGTCTCAGACCGTCTGTGTCAGCCCGCCTGTCTCAGACCGTCTGTGTCAGCCCGCCTGTCTCAGACCGTCTGTCTCGAACCGTCTGTATCGGAACGTCTGTCTGACACCGTCTCTCTCAGACCATCTGTCTCAGACCGTCTGTCTCTGTCAGTCAGTCTCAGACCGTCTGTCTCTGTCCGACTGTCTCATACCGTCTGTCTCATCCCGCCTGTCTCAGACAGTCGGTCTCTGTCCGCCTGCCTCTGTCCGTCTGTCTCAGACCGTCTGCTTCTGTCCGTCTGTCTCAGACCGTCTGTCTCAGACCGTCTGTCTCGGACCGTCTGTCTCGGACCGTCTGTCTCAGACCGTCTGTCTCAGACCGTCTGTCTCGGATCGTCTGTCTCAGACAGTCTGTCTCCTACCGTCTGTCTCAGACCGTCTGTCTCAGACCGTCTGTCTCAGACCGTCTGTCTCAGACCGTCTGTCTCAGACCGTCTGTCTCAGACCGTCTGTCTCAGACCGTCTGTCTCAGACCGTCTGTCTCAGACCGCCTGTCTCAGACCGTCTGTGTCAGACCGTCTCTCTCAGACCCTCTGTCTCAGACCGTCTGTCTCAGACCGACTGTCTGAGACCGTCTGTCTCAGACCGCACTGTCTCAGACCGTCTGTCTCAGACCGTCTGTCTCAGACCGCCCGTCTCAGTCCGTCTGTCTCAGACCGCCTGTCTCAGACCGTCTGTGTCAGACCGTCTCTCTCAGACCCTCTGTCTCAGACCGTCTGTCTCAGACCGTCTGTCTCAGACCGTCTGTCTCAGACCGTCTGTCTCTGTCCGTCTGCCTCAGAGCGTCTGGCTCAGACCGTCTGTCCAGATCGTCGGTCTCAGCACGTCTGTCTCAGCCCGCCTGTGTCAGCCCGCCTGTCTCGGCCCGTCTGTCTGAGGCCGTCTGTGTCAGACCGTCTGTCTCAGGCCGTCTGTCTCAGACCGCCTGTCTCAGACCGTCTATCTCAGACCGTCTGTCTCAGACCGCCTGTCTCAGTCCGTCTGTCTCAGACCGTCTGTGTCAGCCCGCCTGTCTCAGACCGTCTGTGTCAGCCCGCCTGTCTCAGACCGTCTGTCTCGAACCGTCTGTATCGGAACGTCTGTCTGACACCGTCTCTCTCAGACCATCTGTCTCAGACCGTCTGTCTCTGTCAGTCAGTCTCAGACCGTCTGTCTCTGTCCGACTGTCTCATACCGTCTGTCTCATCCCGCCTGTCTCAGACAGTCGGTCTCTGTCCGCCTGCCTCTGTCCGTCTGTCTCAGACCGTCTGCTTCTGTCCGTCTGTCTCAGACCGTCGGTCCCAGGCCGTCTGCCTCTGTCCGTCTGTATCATACCGTCTGTCTCAGTCCGTCTGTCTCAGCCCGCCTGTCTCAGACCGTCTGTCTCTGTCCGTCTGTCTCAGACCATCTGTCTCTGTCCGTCTGCCTCAGACCGTCGGTCTCTGTCCGACTCTCTCAGTCCGCCTGTCTCAGTCCGTCTGTCTCAGACCATCTTTCTCAGACTGTTGTCTCTGTCCGTCTGTCTGAGACCGCCTGTCTCAGACCGTCTGTGTCAGACCGTCTGTCTCAGACCGTCTGTCTCAGACCGTCTGTCTCAGGCCGTCTGTCTCAGACAGTCTGTCTCAGACCATCTGTCTCAGTCCGTCTGCCTCAGAGCGTCTGGCCCAGACCGTCTGTCCCAGATCGTCGGTCTCAGCACGTCTGTCTCAGCCCGCCTGTGTCAGCCCGCCTGTCTCAGCCCGTCTGTCTCTGTCCGTCTGTCTCAGACCGTCTGTCTCATCCCGCCTGTCTCAGACCGTCTGCCTGAGACCGTCTGTCTCAGACCATCTGCCTCAGACCGTCTGTCTCAGACCGTCTATCTCAGACCCTCTGTATCAGACCGACTGTCACAGACCGCCTGTCTCTGACCATCTGGCTCAGACCGACTGTCTGAGACTGTCTGTGTCAGACCGTCTGTCTCAGGCCGTCTGTCTCAGACCGCCTGTCTCAGACCGCCTGTCTCAGACCGTCTGTCTCAGACCATCTGTCTCAGACCGTCTGTCTCAGACCGACTGTCTCGGCCCGTCTGTCTGAGGCCGTCTGTTTCAGACCGTCTGTCTGAGTCCGTCTGTCTCAGGCCGTCTGTCTTAGACAGTCTGTCTCAGACCGCCTGTCTCAGACCGCCTGTGTCAGACCGTCTGTCTCAGACCGTCTGTCTCAGACCGCCTGTCTCAGGCCGTCTGTCTCAGACCGTATCTCTGAGACCGTCTGTCTCTGTCCGTCATCTTCGAAAGTCTGTCTCGGAACGTCTGCCTCAGACCGTCTGTCTCAGACCGTCTGTCTCAGACCGTCTGTCCCAGACCGTCTGCCTCAGACCGACTGTCTCAGACCGCCTGTCTCAGACCGTCTGTCTCAGACCGTCTGTCTCAGACCGCCTGTCTCAGACCGTCTGTGTCAGACCGTCTGTCTCAGACCGTCTGTCTCGGACCGTCTGTCTCAGACAGTCTGTCTCCTACCGTCTGTCTCAGACCGTCTGTCTCAGACCGTCTGTCTCAGACCGTCTGTCTCAGACCGTCTGTCTCAGACCGTCTGTCTCAGACCGTCTGTCTCAGACCGTCTGTGTCAGACCGTCTCTCTCAGACCCTCTGTCTCAGACCGTCTGTCTCAGACCGACTGTCTGAGACCGTCTGTCTCAGACCGCACTGTCTCAGACCGTCTGTCTCAGACCGTCTGTCTCAGACCGCCCGTCTCAGTCCGTCTGTCTCAGACCGTCTGTCTGAGACAGTCTGTTTCAGACCGTCTGTCTCAGACCGTCTGTCTCAGACCGTCTGTCTCAGACCGTCTGTCTCGGACCGTCTGTCTCAGACAGTCTGTCTCCTACCGTCTGTCTCAGACCGTCTGTCTCAGACCGTCTGTCTCAGACCGTCTGTCTCAGACCGTCTGTCTCAGACCGTCTGTCTCAGACCGTCTGTCTCAGACCGTCTGTCTCAGACCGTCTGTCTCAGACCGTCTGTCTCAGACCGTCTGTCTCAGACCGTCTGTCTCAGACCGTCTGTCTCAGACCGTCTGTCTCAGACCGTCTGTCTCAGACCGTCTGTCTCAGACCGTCTGTCTCAGACCGTCTGTCTCAGACCGTCTGTCTCAGACCGCCTGTCTCAGACCGTCTGTCTCAGACCGCCTGTCTCAGACCGCCTGTGTCAGCCCGCCTGTCTCAGGCCGTCTGTGTCAGCCCGCCTGTCTCAGACCGTCTGTCTCGAACCGTCTGTATCGGAACGTCTGTCTGACACCGTCTCTCTCAGACCATCTGTCTCAGACCGTCTGTCTCTGTCAGTCAGTCTCAGACCGTCTGTCTCTGTCCGACTGTCTCATACCGTCTGTCTCATCCCGCCTGTCTCAGACAGTCGGTCTCTGTCCGCCTGCCTCTGTCCGTCTGTCTCAGACCGTCTGCTTCTGTCCGTCTGTCTCAGACCGTCGGTCCCAGGCCGTCTGCCTCTGTCCGTCTGTATCATACCGTCTGTCTCAGTCCGTCTGTCTCAACCCGCCTGTCTCAGACCGTCTGTCTCTGTCCGTCTGTCTCAGACCATCTGTCTCTGTCCGTCTGCCTCAGACCGTCGGTCTCTGTCCGACTCTCTCAGTCCGCCTGTCTCAGTCCGTCTGTCTCAGACCATCTTTCTCAGACTGTTGTCTCTGTCCGTCTGTCTCAGACCGTCTGTCTCAGACCGTCTGTCTCAGACCGTCTGTCTCAGACCGTCTGTCTCAGACCGTCTGTCTCAGACCGTCTGTCTCAGACCGCCTGTCTCAGACCGTCTGTGTCAGACCGTCTCTCTCAGACCCTCTGTCTCAGACCGTCTGTCTCAGACCGACTGTCTGAGACCGTCTGTCTCAGACCGCACTGTCTCAGACCGTCTGTCTCAGACCGTCTGTCTCAGACCGCCCGTCTCAGTCCGTCTGTCTCAGACCGTCTGTCTGAGACAGTCTGTGTCAGACCGTCTGTCTCAGACCGTCTGTCTCAGACCGTCTGTCTCAGACCGTCTGTCTCGGACCGTCTGTCTCAGACAGTCTGTCTCCTACCGTCTGTCTCAGACCGTATCTCTGAGACCGTCTGTCTCTGTCCGTCATCTTCGAAAGTCTGTCTCGGAACGTCTGCCTCAGACCGTCTGTCTCAGACCGTCTGTGTCAGCCCGCCTGTCTCAGACCGTCTGTGTCAGCCCGCCTGTCTCAGACCGTCTGTCTCGAACCGTCTGTATCGGAACGTCTGTCTGACACCGTCTCTCTCAGACCATCTGTCTCAGACCGTCTGTCTCTGTCAGTCAGTCTCAGACCGTCTGTCTCTGTCCGACTGTCTCATACCGTCTGTCTCATCCCGCCTGTCTCAGACAGTCGGTCTCTGTCCGCCTGCCTCTGTCCGTCTGTCTCAGACCGTCTGCTTCTGTCCGTCTGTCTCAGACCGTCGGTCCCAGGCCGTCTGCCTCTGTCCGTCTGTATCATACCGTCTGTCTCAGTCCGTCTGTCTCAGCCCGCCTGTCTCAGACCGTCTGTCTCTGTCCGTCTGTCTCAGACCATCTGTCTCTGTCCGTCTGCCTCAGACCGTCGGTCTCTGTCCGACTCTCTCAGTCCGCCTGTCTCAGTCCGTCTGTCTCAGACCATCTTTCTCAGACTGTTGTCTCTGTCCGTCTGTCTGAGACCGCCTGTCTCAGACCGTCTGTGTCAGACCGTCTGTCTCAGACCGTCTGTCTCAGACCGTCTGTCTCAGGCCGTCTGTCTCAGACAGTCTGTCTCAGACCATCTGTCTCAGTCCGTCTGCCTCAGAGCGTCTGGCCCAGACCGTCTGTCCCAGATCGTCGGTCTCAGCACGTCTGTCTCAGCCCGCCTGTGTCAGCCCGCCTGTCTCAGCCCGTCTGTCTCTGTCCGTCTGTCTCAGACCGTCTGTCTCATCCCGCCTGTCTCAGACCGTCTGCCTGAGACCGTCTGTCTCAGACCATCTGCCTCAGACCGTCTGTCTCAGACCGTCTATCTCAGACCCTCTGTATCAGACCGACTGTCACAGACCGCCTGTCTCTGACCATCTGGCTCAGACCGACTGCCTGAGACTGTCTGTGTCAGACCGTCTGTCTCAGGCCGTCTGTCTCAGACCGCCTGTCTCAGACCGCCTGTCTCAGACCGTCTGTCTCAGACCATCTGTCTCAGACCGTCTGTCTCAGACCGACTGTCTCGGCCCGTCTGTCTGAGGCCGTCTGTTTCAGACCGTCTGTCTGAGTCCGTCTGTCTCAGGCCGTCTGTCTTAGACAGTCTGTCTCAGACCGCCTGTCTCAGACCGCCTGTGTCAGACCGTCTGTCTCAGACCGTCTGTCTCAGACCGCCTGTCTCAGGCCGTCTGTCTCAGACCGTATCTCTGAGACCGTCTGTCTCTGTCCGTCATCTTCGAAAGTCTGTCTCGGAACGTCTGCCTCAGACCGTCTGTCTCAGACCGTCTGTCTCAGACCGTCTGTCCCAGACCGTCTGCCTCAGACCGACTGTCTCAGACCGCCTGTCTCAGACCGTCTGTCTCAGACCGTCTGTCTCAGACCGCCTGTCTCAGACCGTCTGTGTCAGACCGTCTGTCTCAGACCGTCTGTCTCGGACCGTCTGTCTCAGACAGTCTGTCTCCTACCGTCTGTCTCAGACCGTCTGTCTCAGACCGTCTGTCTCAGACCGTCTGTCTCAGACCGTCTGTCTCAGACCGTCTGTCTCAGACCGTCTGTCTCAGACCGTCTGTCTCAGACCGTCTGTCTCAGACCGTCTGTCTCAGACCGTCTGTCTCAGACCGTCTGTCTCAGACCGTCTGTCTCAGACCGCCTGTCTCAGACCGTCTGTCTCAGACCGTCTGTCTCAGACCGTCTGTCTCAGACCGCCTGTCTCAGACCGTCTGTGTCAGACCGTCTCTCTCAGACCCTCTGTCTCAGACCGTCTGTCTCAGACCGTCTGTCTCAGACCGCCTGTCTCAGACCGTCTGTGTCAGCCCGCCTGTCTCAGACCGTCTGTGTCAGCCCGCCTGTCTCAGACCGTCTGTCTCGAACCGTCTGTATCGGAACGTCTGTCTGACACCGTCTCTCTCAGACCATCTGTCTCAGACCGTCTGTCTCTGTCAGTCAGTCTCAGACCGTCTGTCTCTGTCCGACTGTCTCATACCGTCTGTCTCATCCCGCCTGTCTCAGACAGTCGGTCTCTGTCCGCCTGCCTCTGTCCGTCTGTCTCAGACCGTCTGCTTCTGTCCGTCTGTCTCAGACCGTCTGTCTCAGACCGTCTGTCTCGGACCGTCTGTCTCGGACCGTCTGTCTCAGACCGTCTGTCTCAGACCGTCTGTCTCGGACCGTCTGTCTCAGACAGTCTGTCTCCTACCGTCTGTCTCAGACCGTCTGTCTCAGACCGTCTGTCTCAGACCGTCTGTCTCAGACCGTCTGTCTCAGACCGTCTGTCTCAGACCGTCTGTCTCAGACCGTCTGTCTCAGACCGTCTGTCTCAGACCGCCTGTCTCAGACCGTCTGTGTCAGACCGTCTCTCTCAGACCCTCTGTCTCAGACCGTCTGTCTCAGACCGACTGTCTGAGACCGTCTGTCTCAGACCGCACTGTCTCAGACCGTCTGTCTCAGACCGTCTGTCTCAGACCGCCCGTCTCAGTCCGTCTGTCTCAGACCGCCTGTCTCAGACCGTCTGTGTCAGACCGTCTCTCTCAGACCCTCTGTCTCAGACCGTCTGTCTCAGACCGTCTGTCTCAGACCGTCTGTCTCAGACCGTCTGTCTCTGTCCGTCTGCCTCAGAGCGTCTGGCTCAGACCGTCTGTCCAGATCGTCGGTCTCAGCACGTCTGTCTCAGCCCGCCTGTGTCAGCCCGCCTGTCTCGGCCCGTCTGTCTGAGGCCGTCTGTGTCAGACCGTCTGTCTCAGGCCGTCTGTCTCAGACCGCCTGTCTCAGACCGTCTATCTCAGACCGTCTGTCTCAGACCGCCTGTCTCAGTCCGTCTGTCTCAGACCGTCTGTGTCAGCCCGCCTGTCTCAGACCGTCTGTGTCAGCCCGCCTGTCTCAGACCGTCTGTCTCGAACCGTCTGTATCGGAACGTCTGTCTGACACCGTCTCTCTCAGACCATCTGTCTCAGACCGTCTGTCTCTGTCAGTCAGTCTCAGACCGTCTGTCTCTGTCCGACTGTCTCATACCGTCTGTCTCATCCCGCCTGTCTCAGACAGTCGGTCTCTGTCCGCCTGCCTCTGTCCGTCTGTCTCAGACCGTCTGCTTCTGTCCGTCTGTCTCAGACCGTCGGTCCCAGGCCGTCTGCCTCTGTCCGTCTGTATCATACCGTCTGTCTCAGTCCGTCTGTCTCAGCCCGCCTGTCTCAGACCGTCTGTCTCTGTCCGTCTGTCTCAGACCATCTGTCTCTGTCCGTCTGCCTCAGACCGTCGGTCTCTGTCCGACTCTCTCAGTCCGCCTGTCTCAGTCCGTCTGTCTCAGACCATCTTTCTCAGACTGTTGTCTCTGTCCGTCTGTCTGAGACCGCCTGTCTCAGACCGTCTGTGTCAGACCGTCTGTCTCAGACCGTCTGTCTCAGACCGTCTGTCTCAGGCCGTCTGTCTCAGACAGTCTGTCTCAGACCATCTGTCTCAGTCCGTCTGCCTCAGAGCGTCTGGCCCAGACCGTCTGTCCCAGATCGTCGGTCTCAGCACGTCTGTCTCAGCCCGCCTGTGTCAGCCCGCCTGTCTCAGCCCGTCTGTCTCTGTCCGTCTGTCTCAGACCGTCTGTCTCATCCCGCCTGTCTCAGACCGTCTGCCTGAGACCGTCTGTCTCAGACCATCTGCCTCAGACCGTCTGTCTCAGACCGTCTATCTCAGACCCTCTGTATCAGACCGACTGTCACAGACCGCCTGTCTCTGACCATCTGGCTCAGACCGACTGTCTGAGACTGTCTGTGTCAGACCGTCTGTCTCAGGCCGTCTGTCTCAGACCGCCTGTCTCAGACCGCCTGTCTCAGACCGTCTGTCTCAGACCATCTGTCTCAGACCGTCTGTCTCAGACCGACTGTCTCGGCCCGTCTGTCTGAGGCCGTCTGTTTCAGACCGTCTGTCTGAGTCCGTCTGTCTCAGGCCGTCTGTCTTAGACAGTCTGTCTCAGACCGCCTGTCTCAGACCGCCTGTGTCAGACCGTCTGTCTCAGACCGTCTGTCTCAGACCGCCTGTCTCAGGCCGTCTGTCTCAGACCGTATCTCTGAGACCGTCTGTCTCTGTCCGTCATCTTCGAAAGTCTGTCTCGGAACGTCTGCCTCAGACCGTCTGTCTCAGACCGCCTGTCTCAGACCGTCTGTGTCAGACCGTCTGTCTCAGACCGTCTGTCTCGGACCGTCTGTCTCAGACAGTCTGTCTCCTACCGTCTGTCTCAGACCGTCTGTCTCAGACCGTCTGTCTCAGACCGTCTGTCTCAGACCGTCTGTCTCAGACCGTCTGTCTCAGACCGTCTGTCTCAGACCGTCTGTCTCAGACCGTCTGTGTCAGACCGTCTCTCTCAGACCCTCTGTCTCAGACCGTCTGTCTCAGACCGACTGTCTGAGACCGTCTGTCTCAGACCGCACTGTCTCAGACCGTCTGTCTCAGACCGTCTGTCTCAGACCGCCCGTCTCAGTCCGTCTGTCTCAGACCGTCTGTCTGAGACAGTCTGTTTCAGACCGTCTGTCTCAGACCGTCTGTCTCAGACCGTCTGTCTCAGACCGTCTGTCTCGGACCGTCTGTCTCAGACAGTCTGTCTCCTACCGTCTGTCTCAGACCGTCTGTCTCAGACCGTCTGTCTCAGACCGTCTGTCTCAGACCGTCTGTCTCAGACCGTCTGTCTCAGACCGTCTGTCTCAGACCGTCTGTCTCAGACCGTCTGTCTCAGACCGTCTGTCTCAGACCGTCTGTCTCAGACCGTCTGTCTCAGACCGTCTGTCTCAGACCGTCTGTCTCAGACCGTCTGTCTCAGACCGTCTGTCTCAGACCGTCTGTCTCAGACCGTCTGTCTCAGACCGTCTGTCTCAGACCGCCTGTCTCAGACCGTCTGTCTCAGACCGCCTGTCTCAGACCGCCTGTGTCAGCCCGCCTGTCTCAGGCCGTCTGTGTCAGCCCGCCTGTCTCAGACCGTCTGTCTCGAACCGTCTGTATCGGAACGTCTGTCTGACACCGTCTCTCTCAGACCATCTGTCTCAGACCGTCTGTCTCTGTCAGTCAGTCTCAGACCGTCTGTCTCTGTCCGACTGTCTCATACCGTCTGTCTCATCCCGCCTGTCTCAGACAGTCGGTCTCTGTCCGCCTGCCTCTGTCCGTCTGTCTCAGACCGTCTGCTTCTGTCCGTCTGTCTCAGACCGTCGGTCCCAGGCCGTCTGCCTCTGTCCGTCTGTATCATACCGTCTGTCTCAGTCCGTCTGTCTCAACCCGCCTGTCTCAGACCGTCTGTCTCTGTCCGTCTGTCTCAGACCATCTGTCTCTGTCCGTCTGCCTCAGACCGTCGGTCTCTGTCCGACTCTCTCAGTCCGCCTGTCTCAGTCCGTCTGTCTCAGACCATCTTTCTCAGACTGTTGTCTCTGTCCGTCTGTCTCAGACCGTCTGTCTCAGACCGTCTGTCTCAGACCGTCTGTCTCAGACCGTCTGTCTCAGACCGTCTGTCTCAGACCGTCTGTCTCAGACCGCCTGTCTCAGACCGTCTGTGTCAGACCGTCTCTCTCAGACCCTCTGTCTCAGACCGTCTGTCTCAGACCGACTGTCTGAGACCGTCTGTCTCAGACCGCACTGTCTCAGACCGTCTGTCTCAGACCGTCTGTCTCAGACCGCCCGTCTCAGTCCGTCTGTCTCAGACCGTCTGTCTGAGACAGTCTGTGTCAGACCGTCTGTCTCAGACCGTCTGTCTCAGACCGTCTGTCTCAGACCGTCTGTCTCGGACCGTCTGTCTCAGACAGTCTGTCTCCTACCGTCTGTCTCAGACCGTCTGTCTCAGACCGTCTGTCTCAGACCGTCTGTCTCAGACCGTCTGTCTCAGACCGTGTGTCTCAGACCGTCTGTCTCAGACCGTCTGTCTCAGACCGTCTGTCTCAGACCGTCTGTCTCAGACCGTCTGTCTCAGACCGTCTGTCTCAGACCGTCTGTCTCAGACCGTCTGTCTCAGACCGCCTGTCTCAGACCGTCTGTCTCAGACCGCCTGTCTCAGACCGCCTGTGTCAGCCCGCCTGTCTCAGGCCGTCTGTGTCAGCCCGCCTGTCTCAGACCGTCTGTCTCGAACCGTCTGTATCGGAACGTCTGTCTGACACCGTCTCTCTCAGACCATCTGTCTCAGACCGTCTGTCTCTGTCAGTCAGTCTCAGACCGTCTGTCTCTGTCCGACTGTCTCATACCGTCTGTCTCATCCCGCCTGTCTCAGACAGTCGGTCTCTGTCCGCCTGCCTCTGTCCGTCTGTCTCAGACCGTCTGCTTCTGTCCGTCTGTCTCAGACCGTCGGTCCCAGGCCGTCTGCCTCTGTCCGTCTGTATCATACCGTCTGTCTCAGTCCGTCTGTCTCAACCCGCCTGTCTCAGACCGTCTGTCTCTGTCCGTCTGTCTCAGACCATCTGTCTCTGTCCGTCTGCCTCAGACCGTCGGTCTCTGTCCGACTCTCTCAGTCCGCCTGTCTCAGTCCGTCTGTCTCAGACCATCTTTCTCAGACTGTTGTCTCTGTCCGTCTGTCTGAGACCATCTGCCTCAGACCGTCTGTCTCTGTCCGTCTGTCTCAGACCGTCTGTCTCAGACCGTCTGTCTCAGACCGTCTGTCTCAGACCGTCTGTCTCAGACCGTCTGTCTCAGACCGTCTGTCTCTGTCCGTCTGCCTCAGAGCGTCTGGCTCAGACCGTCTGTCCAGATCGTCGGTCTCTGTCCGTCTCTCAGGCCGCCTGTCTCATTCCGTCTGTCTGAGACCGTCTGTTTCTGCTAGTCTGTCTCAGACCGTCTGTCTCTGTCCGTCTGTCTCAGACCGTCTGTCTCATCCCGCCTGTCTCAGACCGTCTGTCTGAGACCGTCTGTCTCAGACCATCTGCCTCAGACCGTCTGTCTCAGACCGTCTGTCTCAGACCCTCTGTATCAGACCGACTGTCACAGACCGCCTGTCTCTGACCGTCTGGCTCAGACCGACTGTCTGAGACAGTCTGTGTCAGACCGTCTGTCTCAGGCCGTCTGTCTCAGACCACCTGTCTCAGACCGCCTGTCTCAGACCGTCTGTCTCAGACCATCTGTCTCAGACCGTCTGTCTCAGACCGACTGTCTCGGCCCGTCTGTCTGAGGCCGTCTGTTTCAGACCGTCTGTCTGAGTCCGTCTGTCTCAGGCCGTCTGTCTTAGACAGTCTGTCTCAGACCGCCTGTCTCAGACAGCCTGTGTCAGACCGTCTGTCTCAGACCGTCTGTCTCAGACCGCCTGTCTCAGGCCGTCTGTCTCAGACCGTCTGTCCCAGACCGCCTGTCTCAGAACGTCTGTGTCAGCCCGCCTGTCTCAGACCGTCTCTCTGAGACCGTATCTCTGAGACCGTCTGTCTCTGTCCGTCATCTTCGAAAGTCTGTCTCGGAACGTCTGCCTCAGACCGTCTGTCTCAGACCGTCTGTCTCAGACCGTCTGTCCCAGACCGTCTGCCTCAGACCGACTGTCTCGGCCCGTCTGTCTCATACCGTCTGTCTCATACCGTCTGTCTAAGACCGCCTGTCTTAGACCGTCTGTCTCAGACCGTCTGTCTCAGACCGTCTGTCTCAGACCGCCTGTCTCAGACCGTCTGTGTCAGACCGTCTGTCTCAGACCCTCTGTCTCAGACCGTCTGTCTCAGACCGACTGTCTGAGACCGTCTGTCTCAGACCGCACTGTCTCAGACCGTCTGTCTCAGACCGTCTGTCTCAGACCGCCTGTCTCAGTCCGTCTGTCTCAGACCGTCTGTCTCAGACCGTCTGTCTCAGACCGTCTGTCTCAGACCGTCTGTCTCAGACCGTCTGTCTCAGACCGTCTGTCTCAGACCGCCTGTCTCAGACCGTCTGTCTCAGACCGCCTGTCTCAGACCGCCTGTGTCAGCCCGCCTGTCTCAGGCCGTCTGTGTCAGCCCGCCTGTCTCAGACCGTCTGTCTCGAACCGTCTGTATCGGAACGTCTGTCTGACACCGTCTCTCTCAGACCATCTGTCTCAGACCGTCTGTCTCTGTCAGTCAGTCTCAGACCGTCTGTCTCTGTCCGACTGTCTCATACCGTCTGTCTCATCCCGCCTGTCTCAGACAGTCGGTCTCTGTCCGCCTGCCTCTGTCCGTCTGTCTCAGACCGTCTGCTTCTGTCCGTCTGTCTCAGACCGTCGGTCCCAGGCCGTCTGCCTCTGTCCGTCTGTATCATACCGTCTGTCTCAGTCCGTCTGTCTCAACCCGCCTGTCTCAGACCGTCTGTCTCTGTCCGTCTGTCTCAGACCATCTGTCTCTGTCCGTCTGCCTCAGACCGTCGGTCTCTGTCCGACTCTCTCAGTCCGCCTGTCTCAGTCCGTCTGTCTCAGACCATCTTTCTCAGACTGTTGTCTCTGTCCGTCTGTCTGAGACCATCTGCCTCAGACCGTCTGTCTCTGTCCGTCTGTCTCAGACCGTCTGTCTCAGACCGTCTGTCTCAGACCGTCTGTCTCAGACCGTCTGTCTCAGACCGTCTGTCTCTGTCCGTCTGCCTCAGAGCGTCTGGCTCAGACCGTCTGTCCAGATCGTCGGTCTCTGTCCGTCTCTCAGGCCGCCTGTCTCATTCCGTCTGTCTGAGACCGTCTGTTTCTGCTAGTCTGTCTCAGACCGTCTGTCTCTGTCCGTCTGTCTCAGACCGTCTGTCTCATCCCGCCTGTCTCAGACCGTCTGTCTGAGACCGTCTGTCTCAGACCATCTGCCTCAGACCGTCTGTCTCAGACCGTCTGTCTCAGACCCTCTGTATCAGACCGACTGTCACAGACCGCCTGTCTCTGACCGTCTGGCTCAGACCGACTGTCTGAGACAGTCTGTGTCAGACCGTCTGTCTCAGGCCGTCTGTCTCAGACCACCTGTCTCAGACCGCCTGTCTCAGACCGTCTGTCTCAGACCATCTGTCTCAGACCGTCTGTCTCAGACCGACTGTCTCGGCCCGTCTGTCTGAGGCCGTCTGTTTCAGACCGTCTGTCTGAGTCCGTCTGTCTCAGGCCGTCTGTCTTAGACAGTCTGTCTCAGACCGCCTGTCTCAGACAGCCTGTGTCAGACCGTCTGTCTCAGACCGTCTGTCTCAGACCGCCTGTCTCAGGCCGTCTGTCTCAGACCGTCTGTCCCAGACCGCCTGTCTCAGAACGTCTGTGTCAGCCCGCCTGTCTCAGACCGTCTCTCTGAGACCGTATCTCTGAGACCGTCTGTCTCTGTCCGTCATCTTCGAAAGTCTGTCTCGGAACGTCTGCCTCAGACCGTCTGTCTCAGACCGTCTGTCTCAGACCGTCTGTCCCAGACCGTCTGCCTCAGACCGACTGTCTCGGCCCGTCTGTCTCATACCGTCTGTCTCATACCGTCTGTCTAAGACCGCCTGTCTTAGACCGTCTGTCTCAGACCGTCTGTCTCAGACCGTCTGTCTCAGACCGCCTGTCTCAGACCGTCTGTGTCAGACCGTCTGTCTCAGACCCTCTGTCTCAGACCGTCTGTCTCAGACCGACTGTCTGAGACCGTCTGTCTCAGACCGCACTGTCTCAGACCGTCTGTCTCAGACCGTCTGTCTCAGACCGCCTGTCTCAGTCCGTCTGTCTCAGACCGTCTGTCTCAGACCGTCTGTCTCAGACCGTCTGTCTCAGACCGTCTGTCTCAGACCGTCTGTCTCAGACCGTCTGTCTCAGACCGCCTGTCTCAGACCGTCTGTCTCAGACCGCCTGTCTCAGACCGCCTGTGTCAGCCCGCCTGTCTCAGGCCGTCTGTGTCAGCCCGCCTGTCTCAGACCGTCTGTCTCGAACCGTCTGTATCGGAACGTCTGTCTGACACCGTCTCTCTCAGACCATCTGTCTCAGACCGTCTGTCTCTGTCAGTCAGTCTCAGACCGTCTGTCTCTGTCCGACTGTCTCATACCGTCTGTCTCATCCCGCCTGTCTCAGACAGTCGGTCTCTGTCCGCCTGCCTCTGTCCGTCTGTCTCAGACCGTCTGCTTCTGTCCGTCTGTCTCAGACCGTCGGTCCCAGGCCGTCTGCCTCTGTCCGTCTGTATCATACCGTCTGTCTCAGTCCGTCTGTCTCAACCCGCCTGTCTCAGACCGTCTGTCTCTGTCCGTCTGTCTCAGACCATCTGTCTCTGTCCGTCTGCCTCAGACCGTCGGTCTCTGTCCGACTCTCTCAGTCCGCCTGTCTCAGTCCGTCTGTCTCAGACCATCTTTCTCAGACTGTTGTCTCTGTCCGTCTGTCTGAGACCATCTGCCTCAGACCGTCTGTCTCTGTCCGTCTGTCTCAGACCGTCTGTCTCAGACCGTCTGTCTCAGACCGTCTGTCTCAGACCGTCTGTCTCAGACCGTCTGTCTCTGTCCGTCTGCCTCAGAGCGTCTGGCTCAGACCGTCTGTCCAGATCGTCGGTCTCTGTCCGTCTCTCAGGCCGCCTGTCTCATTCCGTCTGTCTGAGACCGTCTGTTTCTGCTAGTCTGTCTCAGACCGTCTGTCTCTGTCCGTCTGTCTCAGACCGTCTGTCTCATCCCGCCTGTCTCAGACCGTCTGTCTGAGACCGTCTGTCTCAGACCATCTGCCTCAGACCGTCTGTCTCAGACCGTCTGTCTCAGACCCTCTGTATCAGACCGACTGTCACAGACCGCCTGTCTCTGACCGTCTGGCTCAGACCGACTGTCTGAGACAGTCTGTGTCAGACCGTCTGTCTCAGGCCGTCTGTCTCAGACCACCTGTCTCAGACCGCCTGTCTCAGACCGTCTGTCTCAGACCATCTGTCTCAGACCGTCTGTCTCAGACCGACTGTCTCGGCCCGTCTGTCTGAGGCCGTCTGTTTCAGACCGTCTGTCTGAGTCCGTCTGTCTCAGGCCGTCTGTCTTAGACAGTCTGTCTCAGACCGCCTGTCTCAGACAGCCTGTGTCAGACCGTCTGTCTCAGACCGTCTGTCTCAGACCGCCTGTCTCAGGCCGTCTGTCTCAGACCGTGTGTCCCAGACCGCCTGTCTCAGAACGTCTGTGTCAGCCCGCCTGTCTCAGACCGTCTCTCTGAGACCGTATCTCTGAGACCGTCTGTCTCTGTCCGTCATCTTCGAAAGTCTGTCTCGGAACGTCTGCCTCAGACCGTCTGTCTCAGACCGTCTGTCTCAGACCGTCTGTCCCAGACCGTCTGCCTCAGACCGACTGTCTCGGCCCGTCTGTCTCATACCGTCTGTCTCATACCGTCTGTCTAAGACCGCCTGTCTTAGACCGTCTGTCTCAGACCGTCTGTCTCAGACCGTCTGTCTCAGACCGCCTGTCTCAGACCGTCTGTGTCAGACCGTCTGTCTCAGACCCTCTGTCTCAGACCGTCTGTCTCAGACCGACTGTCTGAGACCGTCTGTCTCAGACCGCACTGTCTCAGACCGTCTGTCTCAGACCGTCTGTCTCAGACCGCCTGTCTCAGTCCGTCTGTCTCAGACCGTCTGTCTGAGACAGTCTGTGTCAGACCGTCTGTCTCAGACCGTCTGTCTCAGACCGTCTGTCTCAGACCGTCTGTCTCGGACCGTCTGTCTCAGACAGTCTGTCTCCTACCGTCTGTCTCAGACCGTCTGTCTCAGACCGTCTGTCTCAGACCGTCTGTCTCAGACCGTCTGTCTCAGACCGCCTGTCTCAGACCGTCTGTCTCATCCCCCCTGTCACAGACCGACTGTCTGAGACAGTCTGTGTCAGACCGTCTGTCTCAGGCCGTCTGTCTCAGACCGCCTGTCTCAGACCGCCTGGCTCTGTCCGCCTGTCTCAGACCGTCTGTCTCAGACCGTCTGTCTCAGACCGTCTGTCTCAGACCGCCTGTCACAGACCGTCTGTGTCAGACCGTCTGTCTCAGACCCTCTGTCTCAGACCGTCTGTCTCAGACCGACTGTCTGAGACCGTCTATCTCAGACCGCACTGTCTCAGACCGTCTATCTCAGACCGTCTGTCTCAGACCGCCTGTCTCAGTCCGTCTGTCTCAGACCGTCTGTGTCAGCCCGCCTGTCTCAGACCGTCTGTGTCAGCCCGCCTGTCTCAGACCGTCTGTCTCGAACCGTCTGTATCGGAACGTCTGTCTGACACCGTCTCTCTCAGACCATCTGTCTCAGACCGTCTGTCTCTGTCAGTCAGTCTCAGACCGTCTGTCTCTGTCCGACTGTCTCATACCGTCTGTCTCATCCCGCCTGTCTCAGACAGTCGGTCTCTGTCCGCCTGCCTCTGTCCGTCTGTCTCAGACCGTCTGCTTCTGTCCGTCTGTCTCAGACCGTCGGTCCCAGGCCGTCTGCCTCTGTCCGTCTGTATCATACCGTCTGTCTCAGTCCGTCTGTCTCAGCCCGCCTGTCTCAGACCGTCTGTCTCTGTCCGTCTGTCTCAGACCATCTGTCTCTGTCCGTCTGCCTCAGACCGTCGGTCTCTGTCCGACTCTCTCAGTCCGCCTGTCTCAGTCCGTCTGTCTCAGACCATCTTTCTCAGACTGTTGTCTCTGTCCGTCTGTCTGAGACCGCCTGTCTCAGACCGTCTGTGTCAGACCGTCTGTCTCAGACCGTCTGTCTCAGACCGTCTGTCTCAGACCGTCTGTCTCAGGCCGTCTGTCTCAGACAGTCTGTCTCAGACCATCTGTCTCAGTCCGTCTGCCTCAGAGCGTCTGGCCCAGACCGTCTGTCCCAGATCGTCGGTCTCAGCACGTCTGTCTCAGCCCGCCTGTGTCAGCCCGCCTGTCTCAGCCCGTCTGTCTCTGTCCGTCTGTCTCAGACCGTCTGTCTCATCCCGCCTGTCTCAGACCGTCTGCCTGAGACCGTCTGTCTCAGACCATCTGCCTCAGACCGTCTGTCTCAGACCGTCTATCTCAGACCCTCTGTATCAGACCGACTGTCACAGACCGCCTGTCTCTGACCGTCTGGCTCAGACCGACTGTCTGAGACTGTCTGTGTCAGACCGTCTGTCTCAGGCCGTCTGTCTCAGACCGCCTGTCTCAGACCGCCTGTCTCAGACCGTCTGTCTCAGACCATCTGTCTCAGACCGTCTGTCTCAGACCGACTGTCTCGGCCCGTCTGTCTGAGGCCGTCTGTTTCAGACCGTCTGTCTGAGTCCGTCTGTCTCAGGCCGTCTGTCTTAGACAGTCTGTCTCAGACCGCCTGTCTCAGACCGCCTGTGTCAGACCGTCTGTCTCAGACCGTCTGTCTCAGACCGCCTGTCTCAGGCCGTCTGTCTCAGACCGTATCTCTGAGACCGTCTGTCTCTGTCCGTCATCTTCGAAAGTCTGTCTCGGAACGTCTGCCTCAGACCGTCTGTCTCAGACCGTCTGTCTCAGACCGTCTGTCCCAGACCGTCTGCCTCAGACCGACTGTCTCGGCCCGTCTGTCTCATACCGTCTGTCTAAGACCGCCTGTCTTAGACCGTCTGTCTCAGGCCGTCTGTCTCAGACCGCCTGTCTCAGACCGCCTGGCTCCGTCCGCCTGTCTCAGACCGTCTGTCTCAGACCGTCTGTCTCAGACCGCCTGTCTCAGACCGTCTGTGTCAGACCGTCTGTCTCAGACCCTCTGTCTCAGACCGTCTGTCTCAGACCGACTGTCTGAGACCGTCTGTCTCAGACCGCACTGTCTCAGACCGTCTGTCTCAGACCGTCTGTCTCAGACCGCCTGTCTCAGTCCGTCTGTCTCAGACCGTCTGTCTGAGACAGTCTGTGTCAGACCGTCTGTCTCAGACCGTCTGTCTCAGACCGTCTGTCTCGGACCGTCTGTCTCGGACCGTCTGTCTCGGACCGTCTGTCTCAGACAGTCTGTCTCCTACCGTCTGTCTCAGACCGTCTGTCTCAGACCGTCTGTCTCAGACCGTCTGTCTCAGACCGTCTGTCTCAGACCGTCTGTCTCAGACCGCCTGTCTCAGACCGTCTGTCTCAGACCGCCTGTCTCAGACCGTCTGTGTCAGCCCGCCTGTCTCAGACCGTCTGTGTCAGCCCGCCTGTCTCAGACCGTCTGTCTCGAACCGTCTGTATCGGAACGTCTGTCTGACACCGTCTCTCTCAGACCATCTGTCTCAGACCGTCTGTCTCTGTCAGTCAGTCTCAGACCGTCTGTCTCTGTCCGACTGTCTCATACCGTCTGTCTCATCCCGCCTGTCTCAGACAGTCGGTCTCTGTCCGCCTGCCTCTGTCCGTCTGTCTCAGACCGTCTGCTTCTGTCCGTCTGTCTCAGACCGTCGGTCCCAGGCCGTCTGCCTCTGTCCGTCTGTATCATACCGTCTGTCTCAGTCCGTCTGTCTCAACCCGCCTGTCTCAGACCGTCTGTCTCTGTCCGTCTGTCTCAGACCATCTGTCTCTGTCCGGCTGCCTCAGACCGTCGGTCTCTGTCCGACTCTCTCAGTCCGCCTGTCTCAGTCCGTCTGTCTCAGACCATCTTTCTCAGACTGTTGTCTCTGTCCGTCTGTCTGAGACCATCTGCCTCAGACCGTCTGTCTCTGTCCGTCTGTCTCAGACCGTCTGTCTCAGACCGTCTGTCTCAGACCGTCTGTCTCAGACCGTCTGTCTCAGACCGTCTGTCTCAGACCGTCTGTCTCTGTCCGTCTGCCTCAGAGCGTCTGGCTCAGACCGTCTGTCCAGATCGTCGGTCTCAGCACGTCTGTCTCAGCCCGCCTGTGTCAGCCCGCCTGTCTCGGCCCGTCTGTCTGAGGCCGTCTGTGTCAGACCGTCTGTCTCAGGCCGTCTGTCTCAGACCGCCTGTCTCAGACCGTCTGGCTCCGTCCGCCTGTCTCAGACCGTCTGTCTCAGACCGTCTGTCTCAGACCGTCTGTCTCAGACCGTCTGTCTCAGACCGCCTGTCTCAGACCGTCTGTGTCAGACCGTCTCTCTCAGACCCTCTGTCTCAGACCGTCTGTCTCAGACCGACTGTCTGAGACCGTCTGTCTCAGACCGCACTGTCTCAGACCGTCTGTCTCAGACCGTCTGTCTCAGACCGCCCGTCTCAGTCCGTCTGTCTCAGACCGTCTGTCTGAGACAGTCTGTGTCAGACCGTCTGTCTCAGACCGTCTGTCTCAGACCGTCTGTCTCAGACCGTCTGTCTCAGACCGTCTGTCTCGGACCGTCTGTCTCAGACAGTCTGTCTCCTACCGTCTGTCTCAGACCGTCTGTCTCAGACCGTCTGTCTCAGACCGTCTGTCTCAGACCGTCTGTCTCAGACCGTCTGTCTCAGACCGTCTGTCTCAGACCGCCTGTCTCAGACCGTCTGTCTCAGACCGCCTGTCTCAGACCGTCTGTGTCAGCCCGCCTGTCTCAGACCGTCTGTGTCAGCCCGCCTGTCTCAGACCGTCTGTCTCGAACCGTCTGTATCGGAACGTCTGTCTGACACCGTCTCTCTCAGACCATCTGTCTCAGACCGTCTGTCTCTGTCAGTCAGTCTCAGACCGTCTGTCTCTGTCCGACTGTCTCATACCGTCTGTCTCATCCCGCCTGTCTCAGACAGTCGGTCTCTGTCCGCCTGCCTCTGTCCGTCTGTCTCAGACCGTCTGCTTCTGTCCGTCTGTCTCAGACCGTCGGTCCCAGGCCGTCTGCCTCTGTCCGTCTGTATCATACCGTCTGTCTCAGTCCGTCTGTCTCAACCCGCCTGTCTCAGACCGTCTGTCTCTGTCCGTCTGTCTCAGACCATCTGTCTCTGTCCGTCTGCCTCAGACCGTCGGTCTCTGTCCGACTCTCTCAGTCCGCCTGTCTCAGTCCGTCTGTCTCAGACCATCTTTCTCAGACTGTTGTCTCTGTCCGTCTGTCTGAGACCATCTGCCTCAGACCGTCTGTCTCTGTCCGTCTGTCTCAGACCGTCTGTCTCAGACCGTCTGTCTCAGACCGTCTGTCTCAGACCGTCTGTCTCAGACCGTCTGTCTCAGACCGTCTGTCTCTGTCCGTCTGCCTCAGAGCGTCTGGCTCAGACCGTCTGTCCAGATCGTCGGTCTCAGCACGTCTGTCTCAGCCCGCCTGTGTCAGCCCGCCTGTCTCGGCCCGTCTGTCTGAGGCCGTCTGTGTCAGACCGTCTGTCTGAGACCGTCTGTCTCAGGCCGTCTGTCTCAGACCGTCTGTCTCAGAGCGCCTGTCTCAGACCGCCTGTCTCAGTCCGTCTGTCTCAGACCGTCTGTCTGAGACAGTCTGTGTCAGACCGTCTGTCTCAGACCGTCTGTCTCAGACCGTCTGTCTTAGACCGTCTGTCTCAGACCGTCTGTCTCAGACCGTCTGTCTCGGACCGTCTGTCTCAGACAGTCTGTCTCCTACCGTCTGTCTCAGACCGTCTGTCTCAGACCGTCTGTCTCAGACCGTCTGTCTCAGACCGTCTGTCTCAGACCGCCTGTCTCAGACCGTCTGTCTCATCCCCCCTGTCACAGACCGACTGTCTGAGACAGTCTGTGTCAGACCGTCTGTCTCAGGCCGTCTGTCTCAGACCGCCTGTCTCAGACCGCCTGGCTCTGTCCGCCTGTCTCAGACCGTCTGTCTCAGACCGTCTGTCTCAGACCGTCTGTCTCAGACCGCCTGTCTCAGACCGTCTGTGTCAGACCGTCTGTCTCAGACCCTCTGTCTCAGACCGTCTGTCTCAGACCGACTGTCTGAGACCGTCTATCTCAGACCGCACTGTCTCAGACCGTCTATCTCAGACCGTCTGTCTCAGACCGCCTGTCTCAGTCCGTCTGTCTCAGACCCTCTGTGTCAGCCCGCCTGTCTCAGACCGTCTGTGTCAGCCCGCCTGTCTCAGACCGTCTGTCTCGAACCGTCTGTATCGGAACGTCTGTCTGACACCGTCTCTCTCAGACCATCTGTCTCAGACCGTCTGTCTCTGTCAGTCAGTCTCAGACCGTCTGTCTCTGTCCGACTGTCTCATACCGTCTGTCTCATCCCGCCTGTCTCAGACAGTCGGTCTCTGTCCGCCTGCCTCTGTCCGTCTGTCTCAGACCGTCTGCTTCTGTCCGTCTGTCTCAGACCGTCGGTCCCAGGCCGTCTGCCTCTGTCCGTCTGTATCATACCGTCTGTCTCAGTCCGTCTGTCTCAACCCGCCTGTCTCAGACCGTCTGTCTCTGTCCGTCTGTCTCAGACCATCTGTCTCTGTCCGGCTGCCTCAGACCGTCGGTCTCTGTCCGACTCTCTCAGTCCGCCTGTCTCAGTCCGTCTGTCTCAGACCATCTTTCTCAGACTGTTGTCTCTGTCCGTCTGTCTGAGACCATCTGCCTCAGACCGTCTGTCTCTGTCCGTCTGTCTCAGACCGTCTGTCTCAGACCGTCTGTCTCAGACCGTCTGTCTCAGACCGTCTGTCTCAGACCGTCTGTCTCAGACCGTCTGTCTCTGTCCGTCTGCCTCAGAGCGTCTGGCTCAGACCGTCTGTCCAGATCGTCGGTCTCAGCACGTCTGTCTCAGCCCGCCTGTGTCAGCCCGCCTGTCTCGGCCCGTCTGTCTGAGGCCGTCTGTGTCAGACCGTCTGTCTCAGGCCGTCTGTCTCAGACCGCCTGTCTCAGACCGTCTGGCTCCGTCCGCCTGTCTCAGACCGTCTGTCTCAGACCGTCTGTCTCAGACCGTCTGTCTCAGACCGTCTGTCTCAGACCGCCTGTCTCAGACCGTCTGTGTCAGACCGTCTCTCTCAGACCCTCTGTCTCAGACCGTCTGTCTCAGACCGACTGTCTGAGACCGTCTGTCTCAGACCGCACTGTCTCAGACCGTCTGTCTCAGACCGCCCGTCTCAGTCCGTCTGTCTCAGACCGTCTGTCTGAGACAGTCTGTGTCAGACCGTCTGTCTCAGACCGTCTGTCTCAGACCGTCTGTCTCAGACCGTCTGTCTCAGACCGTCTGTCTCGGACCGTCTGTCTCAGACAGTCTGTCTCCTACCGTCTGTCTCAGACCGTCTGTCTCAGACCGTCTGTCTCAGACCGTCTGTCTCAGACCGTCTGTCTCAGACCGTCTGTCTCAGACCGTCTGTCTCAGACCGTCTGTCTCAGACCGTCTGTCTCAGACCGCCTGTCTCAGACCGTCTGTCTCAGACCGCCTGTCTCAGACCGTCTGTGTCAGCCCGCCTGTCTCAGACCGTCTGTGTCAGCCCGCCTGTCTCAGACCGTCTGTCTCGAACCGTCTGTATCGGAACGTCTGTCTGACACCGTCTCTCTCAGACCATCTGTCTCAGACCGTCTGTCTCTGTCAGTCAGTCTCAGACCGTCTGTCTCTGTCCGACTGTCTCATACCGTCTGTCTCATCCCGCCTGTCTCAGACAGTCGGTCTCTGTCCGCCTGCCTCTGTCCGTCTGTCTCAGACCGTCTGCTTCTGTCCGTCTGTCTCAGACCGTCGGTCCCAGGCCGTCTGCCTCTGTCCGTCTGTATCATACCGTCTGTCTCAGTCCGTCTGTCTCAACCCGCCTGTCTCAGACCGTCTGTCTCTGTCCGTCTGTCTCAGACCATCTGTCTCTGTCCGGCTGCCTCAGACCGTCGGTCTCTGTCCGACTCTCTCAGTCCGCCTGTCTCAGTCCGTCTGTCTCAGACCATCTTTCTCAGACTGTTGTCTCCGTCCGCCTGTCTCAGACCGTCTGTCTCAGACCGTCTGTCTCAGACCGTCTGTCTCAGACCGTCTGTCTCAGACCGTCTGTCTCAGACCGCCTGTCTCAGACCGTCTGTGTCAGACCGCACTGTCTCAGACCGTCTGTCTCAGACCGTCTGTCTCAGACCGCCCGTCTCAGTCCGTCTGTCTCAGACCGTCTGTCTGAGACAGTCTGTGTCAGACCGTCTGTCTCAGACCGTCTGTCTCAGACCGTCTGTCTCAGACCGTCTGTCTCAGACCGTCTGTCTCGGACCGTCTGTCTCAGACAGTCTGTCTCCTACCGTCTGTCTCAGACCGTCTGTCTCAGACCGTCTGTCTCAGACCGTCTGTCTCAGACCGTCTGTCTCAGACCGTCTGTCTCAGACCGTCTGTCTCAGACCGTCTGTCTCAGACCGTCTGTCTCAGACCGTCTGTCTCAGACCGCCTGTCTCAGACCGTCTGTCTCAGACCGCCTGTCTCAGACCGTCTGTGTCAGCCCGCCTGTCTCAGACCGTCTGTGTCAGCCCGCCTGTCTCAGACCGTCTGTCTCGAACCGTCTGTATCGGAACGTCTGTCTGACACCGTCTCTCTCAGACCATCTGTCTCAGACCGTCTGTCTCTGTCAGTCAGTCTCAGACCGTCTGTCTCTGTCCGACTGTCTCATACCGTCTGTCTCATCCCGCCTGTCTCAGACAGTCGGTCTCTGTCCGCCTGCCTCTGTCCGTCTGTCTCAGACCGTCTGCTTCTGTCAGTCTGTCTCAGACCGTCGGTCCCAGGCCGTCTGCCTCTGTCCGTCTGTATCATACCGTCTGTCTCAGTCCGTCTGTCTCAACCCGCCTGTCTCAGACCGTCTGTCTCTGTCCGTCTGTCTCAGACCATCTGTCTCTGTCCGTCTGCCTCAGACCGTCGGTCTCTGTCCGACTCTCTCAGTCCGCCTGTCTCAGTCCGTCTGTCTCAGACCATCTTTCTCAGACTGTTGTCTCTGTCCGTCTGTCTGAGACCATCTGCCTCAGACCGTCTGTCTCTGTCCGTCTGTCTCAGACCGTCTGTCTCAGACCGTCTGTCTCAGACCGTCTGTCTCAGACCGTCTGTCTCTGTCCGTCTGCCTCAGAGCGTCTGGCTCAGACCGTCTGTGCAGATCGTCGGTCTCAGCACGTCTGTCTCAGCCCGCCTGTGTCAGCCCGCCTGTCTCGGCCCGTCTGTCTGAGGCCGTCTGTGTCAGACCGTCTGTCTGAGACCGTCTGTCTCAGGCCGTCTGTCTCAGACCGTCTGTCTCAGAGCGCCTGTCTCAGACCGTCTGTCTCAGACCGTCTGTCTCAGACCGTCTGTCTCAGACCGTCTGTCTCAGACCGTCTGTCTCAGACCGTCTGTCTCAGACCGTCTGTCTCAGACCGTCTGTCTCAGACCGTCTGTCTCAGACCATCTGTCTCAGACCGTCTGTCTCAGACCGTCTGTCTCAGACCGTCTGTCTCAGACCGTCTGTCTCAGACCGTCTGTCTCAGACCGTCTGTCTCAGACCATCTGTCTCAGACCGTCTGTCTCAGACCGTCTGTCTCTGTCCGCCTGCCTCTGTCCGTCTGTCTCAGACCGCCTGTCTCAGACCGTCTGTCTTTGTCCGTCTGTGTCAGACCATCTGTCTCTGTCCGTCTGCCTCAGACCGTCGGTCTCTGCCCGACTCTATCAGTCCGCCTGTCTCAGTCCGTCTGTCTCAGACCATCTGTCTCAGATCGTTGTCTCTGTCCGTCTGTCTGAGACCATCTGCCTCAGACCGTCTGTCTCAGACCGACTGTCTCGGCCCGTCTGTCTGAGGCCGTCTGTGTCAGACCGTCTGTCTGAGACCGTCTGTCTCAGGCCGTCTGTCTCAGACCGTCTGTCTCAGACCGTCTGTCTCAGACCGTCTGTCTCAGACCGTCTGTCTCAGACCGTCTGTCTGAGACCGTCTGTCTCAGACCGTCTGTCTCTGTCCGTCTGTCTCATACCGTCTGTCTCATCCCGCCTGTCTCAGACCGTCGGTCTCAGACGGTCGATCTCAGCCTGTCTGTCTCAGACCGTCTCTCTGAGGCCGTATCTCTGAGACCGTCTGTCTCTGTCCGTCTGTCTTAGACCGTCTGTCTCGGAACGTCTGCCTCAGACCGTCTGTCTCAGACCGTCGGTCTCACACCGTCTGTCTCAGACCGACTGTCTCGGCCCGTCTGTCTCAGACCGTCTGTCTAAGACCGCCTATCTTAGACCGCCTGTCGCAGGCCGTCTGTCTCAGGCTGCCTGTCACAGACCGCCTGTCTCAGACCGTCTGTCTCATCCCGCCTGTCTCAGACCGTCTGTCTGAGACCGTCTGTCTCAGACCATCTGCCTCAGACCGTCTGTCACCGGTCTGGGACAGGCGGGCTGACACAGACGGACAGAGACAACAGTCTGAGATAGACGGTCTGAGACAGGCGGGATGAGACCGACCGTCTGAGACAGGCGGTCAAAGACAGACGGTCTGAGACAGACGGACAGAGACAGGCGGGCTGAGACAGACGGTCTGAGGCAGACGGACTGAGACAGGCGGGCTCAGATCGACGGTCTGAGACAGGCGGTCAGAGACAGACGGTCTGAGACAGACGGACAGAGACAGGCGGGCTGAGACAGACGGGCTAAGGCGGACGAACTGAGACAGGCGGCCAGAGAGACGGTCAGAGACCGACGGTCTGAGACAGGCGGTCAGAGACAGACGGTCTGAGACAGACGGGCAGAGACAGGCGGGCTGAGACAGACGGACAGAGGCAGACGATCTGAGACAGATGGTCTGAGACAGACGACAGAGACAACGGTCTGAGACAGGCGGACTGAGACAGGCGGGCTGAGAGAGGCTGACAGAGACCGACGGTCTGAGGCAGACGGACAGAGACAGATGGTCTGCGACAGACGGTCTGAGACAGAAGGTCTGAGACAGAAGGTCTGAGACAGACGGTCTGAGACAGACGGTCTGAGACAGACGGTCTCAGACAGACGTTCCGAGACAGACGGGCTGAGACAGACGGTCTGAGACAGATGGTCTGAGACAGACGGACTGAGACAGGCGGACTGAAAGAGGCGGACAGAGACCGACGGTCTGAGGCAGACGGACAGAGACAGATGGTCTGCGACAGACGGTCTGAGACAGAAGGTCTGAGACAGAAGGTCTGAGACAGACGGTCTGAGACAGACGGTCTCAGACAGACGTTCCGAGACAGACGGGCTGAGACAGACGGTCTGAGAGAGACGGACAGTGACCGACGGTCTGACGCAGACGGACAGAGACAGATGGTCTGAGACAAACGGACAGAGACAGACGGTCTGAAACAGACGGACAGAGAAAGGCGGGCTGAGACAGACGGGCTAAGACGGACGGTCTGAGACAGGCGGTCTGAGACAGACGGACAGAGACAGACGGGCTGAGACAGACGGGCTGAGACCGACGATCTGAGACAGACGGTCAGAGACAGATGGTCTGCGACAGACGGTCTGAGACAGGCGGTCAGATACAGACGGTCTGAGACAGACGGACAGAGACAGGCGGACTGAGAGAGACGGACAGAGACCGACGTTCTGAAACAGACGGACAGAGACAGGCGGACTGAGACAGACGGGCTAAGACGGACGGTCTGAGACAGACGGACAGAGACAGGCGGGCTAAGACAGATGGTCTGAGACAGACGAACTGAGACAGGCGGCCAGAGAGACGGACAGAGACCGACGGTCTGAGACAGGCGGTCAGAGACAGACGGTCTGAGACAGATGGTCTGAGACAGACGGTCACAGACAGACGGTCTGAGACAGGCGCGCTGAGACCGACCGTCTGAGACCGACGGTCTGAGACAGGTGCGCTGAGACCGACCGTCTGAGACCGACGGTCTGAGACAGGCGGGATGAGACAGACGGGCAAAGGCCGACGGTCTGGTACAGATGGTCTGAGACAGACCGACAGAGACAGGCGGACTGAGAGAGACGGACAGAGACCGACGGTCTGAAACAGACGGACAGAGACAGGCGGACTGAGACAGACGGGCTAAGACGGACGGTCTGAGACAGACGGACAGAGACAGGCGGGCTGAGACAGATGGTCTGAGACAGACGAACTGCGACAGGCGGCCAGAGAGGCGGACAGAGACCGACGGTCTGAGACAGGCGGTCAGAGACAGACGGTCTGAGACAGATGGTCTGAGACAGACGGACTGAGACAGGCGGACTGAGAGAGACGGACAGAGACCGACGGTCTGACGCACACGGACAGAGACACATGGTCTGAGACAAACGGACAGAGATAGACGGTCTGAGACAGACGGACTGAGACAGACGGTCTGAGACAGACGGTCTGAGACAGACGGTCTGAGACAGACGGTCTGAGACAGACGGTCTGAGACAGACGGTCTGAGACAGACGGTCTGAGACAGACGGTCTGAGACAGACGGTCTGAGACAGACGGTCTGAGACAGACGGTCTGAGACAGACGGTCTGAGACAGACGGACAGAGACAGACGGGCTGAGACCGACGATCTGAGACAGACGGTCAGAGACAGACGATCTGAGGCAGACGGACAGGGACAGATGGTCTGAGACAGACGGACTGAGACAGGCGGGCTGAGAGAGGCGGACAGAGACCGACGATCTGAGGCAGACGGACAGAGACAGAAGGTGTGAGACAGACGGTCTGAGACAGTAGGTCTGAGACAGACGGTCTGAGACAGATGGTCTGAGACAGACGGACTGAGACAGGCGGACTGAGAGAGGGGGACCGAGACCGACAGTCTGAGGCAGACGGACAGAGACAGATGGTCTGCGACAGACGGTCTGAGACAGAAGGTCTGAGACAGACGGTCTGAGACAGACGGTCTCAGACAGACGTTCCGAGACAGACGGGCTGAGACAGACGGTCTGAGAGACACGGACAGTGACCGACGGTCTGACGCAGACGGACAGAGACAGATGGTCTGAGACAAACGGACAGAGACAGACGGACAGAGAAAGGCGCGCTGAGACAGACGGGCTAAGACGGACGGTCTGAGACAGACGGTCTGAGACAGACGGACAGAGACAGACGGGCTAAGACGGACGGTCTGAGACAGACGGTCTGAGACAGACGGACAGAGACAGACGGGCTGAGACAGACGGGCGGAGACCGACGATCTGAGACAGACGGTCAGAGACAGATAGTCTGAGACAGACGGTCTGAGACAGACGGTCTGAGACAGATGGTCTGAGACAGATGGTCTGAGAGAGACGGACAGAGACACCTGTCTGAGACAGATGGTCTGAGACAGACGGGCTGAGACAGACGGGCTGAGACAGACGGTCCGAGACAGGCGGGCTGAGACAGATGGTCTGAGACAGACGGTCCGAGACAGGCGGGCTGAGACAGATGGTCTGAGACGGACGGTCTGAGACAGACGGTCTGAGACAGACGTTCCGAGACAGACGGTCCGAGACAGGCGGGCAATGGGCGACGGTCTGGTACAGATGGTCTGAGACAGGTCGGCTGAGACAAACGGACAGAGACAGATGGTCTGAGACAGACGGATAGAGAAAGACGGTCTGAGACAGATGGTCTGAGAGAGACGGTCTCAGACGGACGGTCTGAGACAGACGGACTGAGACAGGCGGGCTGAGAGAGGCTGACAGAGACCGACGGTCTGAGGCAGACGGCCAGAGACAGATGGTCTGAGACAGACGGTCTGAGACAGACGGTCTGAGACAGACGGTCTGAGACAGACGGTCTGAGACAGACGTTCCGAGACAGACGGTCCGAGACAGGCGGGCTGAGACAGACGGGCTGAGATCGACGGATTGAGACAAACGGACAGAGACAGACGGTCTGAGACAGACGGACAGAGAAAGGCGGTCAGAGACCGACAGTCTGAGGCAGACGGACAGAGACAGATAGTCTGCGACAGACGGTCTGAGACAGAAGGTCTGAGACAGACGGTCTGAGACAGACGGTCTCAGACAGACGTTCCGAGACAGACGGTCCGAGACAGGCGGGCTGAGACAGACGGGCTGAGATCGACGGTCTGAGACAAACGGACAGAGACAGACGGTCTGAGACAGACGGACAGAGAAAGGCGGTCAGAGACCGACAGTCTGAGGCAGACGGACAGAGACAGATAGTCTGCGACAGACGGTCTGAGACAGAAGGTCTGAGACAGACGGTCTGAGACAGACGGTCTCAGACAGACGTTCCGAGACAGACGGGCTGAGACAGACGGTCTGAGAGAGACGGACAGTGACCGACGGTCTGACGCAGACGTACAGAGACAGGTGGTCTGAGACAAACGGACAGAGACAGACGGTCTGACACAGACGGACAGAGAAAGGCGGGCTGAGACAGACGGGCTAAGACAGACGGGCTGAAACAGACGGGCTGAGACCGACGATCTGAGACAGACGGTCAGAGACAGACCGTCTGAGGCAGACGGACAGAGACAGGCGGGCTGAGACAGATGGTCTGAGACAGACGAACTGAGACAGGCGGCCAGACAGACGGACAGAGACAGACGGTCTGAGACAGGCGGTCAGATACAGACGGTCTGAGACAGACGGACAGAGACAGGCGGTCAGAGACAGACGGTCTGAGGCAGACGGACAGAGACAGATGGTCTGAGATAGACGGACCGAGACAGACGGTCTGAGACAGATGGTCTGAGAGAGACGGTCTCAGACAGACGGTCTGAGACAGACGGACTGAGACAGGCGGCATGAGAGAGACGGACAGAGACAGACGGTCTGAGACAGACGGTCTGAGACAGGCGGTCTGAGACAGACGGTCTGAGACGGACGGACAGCGACAGGTGGTCTAAGATAGACGGACAGATACAGACGGTCTGAGACAGACGGTGTGAGACAGTCGGACAGAGACAGACGGGCTGAGACAGGAGGGCTGCGACAGATAGTCTGAGACAGGTCGGCTGAGATAAACGGACAGAGACAGATGGTCTGAGACAGACGGATCGAGAAAGACGGTCTGATACAGATGGTCTGAGAGAGACGGTCTCAGACGGACGGTCTGAGACAGACGGACTGAGACAGGCGGGCTGAGAGAGGCTGACAGAGACCGACGGTCTGAGGCAGACGGACAGAGACAGAAGGTCTGAGACAGATGGACAGAGACAGACGGTCTGAGACAGATGGTCTGAGACAGACGGTCTGAGACAGATGGGCTGAGACAAACGGGCTGAGACAGATAGTCTGAGACAGACGGTCTGAGACAGACGGCCTGAGACAGGCGCGCTGAGACCGACCTTCTGAGACCGACGGTCTGAGACAGGCGGGATGAGACAGATGGCCAAAGGCCGACGGTCTGGTACAGATGGTCTGAGACAGACGGACAGAGACAGGCGGACTGAGAGAGACGGACAGAGACCGACGGTCTGAAACAGACGGACAAAGACAGATGGTCTGAGACAGACGGACAGAGACAGACGGTCTGAGACAGATGGTCTGAGACAGACGGTCTGAGACAGACGGTCTGAGACAGACGGTCTGAGACAGACGTTCCGAGACAGACGGTCCGCGACAGGCGGGCTGAGACAGACGGTCTCAGACAGACGGACTGAGACAGGCGGACTGAGAGAGACGGACAGAGACCGACGGTCTGAGGCAGACGGACAGAGACAGAAGGTCTGAGACAGATGGACAGAGACAGACGGTCTGAGACAGATGGTCTGAGACAGACGGTCTGAGACAGATGGGCTGAGACAAACGGGCTGAGACAGATAGTCTGAGACAGACGGTCTGAGACAGACGGCCTGAGACAGGCGCGCTGAGACCGACCTTCTGAGACCGACGGTCTGAGACAGGCGGGATGAGACAGATGGCCAAAGGCCGACGGTCTGGTACAGATGGTCTGAGACAGACGGACAGAGACAGGCGGACTGAGAGAGACGGACAGAGACCGACGGTCTGAAACAGACGGACAAAGACAGATGGTCTGAGACAGACGGACAGAGACAGACGGTCTGAGACAGATGGTCAGAGACAGACGCTCTGAGACAGACGGTCTGAGACAGACGGTCTGAGACAGACGTTCCGAGACAGACGGTCCGAGACAGGCGGGCTGAGACAGACGGGCTGAGATCGACGGATTGAGACAAACGGACAGAGACAGACGGTCTGAGACAGACGGACAGAGAAAGGCGGTCAGAGACCGACAGTCTGAGGCAGACGGACAGAGACAGATAGTCTGCGACAGACGGTCTGAGACAGAAGGTCTGAGACAGACGGTCTGAGACAGACGCTCTCAGACAGACGTTCCGAGACAGACGGTCCGAGACAGGCGGGCTGAGACAGACGGGCTGAGATCGACGGTCTGAGACAAACGGACAGAGACAGACGGTCTGAGACAGACGGACAGAGAAAGGCGGTCAGAGAATGACAGTCTGAGGCAGACGGACAGAGACAGATAGTCTGCGACAGACGGTCTGAGACAGAAGGTCTGAGACAGACGGTCTGAGACAGACGGTCTCAGACAGACGTTCCGAGACAGACGGGCTGAGACAGACGGTCTGAGAGAGACGGACAGTGACCGACGGTCTGACGCAGACGTACAGAGACAGGTGGTCTGAGACAAACGGACAGAGACAGACGGTCTGACACAGACGGACAGAGAAAGGCGGGCTGAGACAGACGGGCTAAGACAGACGGGCTGAAACAGACGGGCTGAGACCGACGATCTGAGACAGACGGTCAGAGACAGACCGTCTGAGGCAGACGGACAGAGACAGGCGGGCTGAGACAGATGGTCTGAGACAGACGAACTGAGACAGGCGGCCAGACAGACGGACAGAGACAGACGGTCTGAGACAGGCGGTCAGATACAGACGGTCTGAGACAGACGGACAGAGACAGGCGGTCAGAGACAGACGGTCTGAGGCAGACGGACAGAGACAGATGGTCTGAGATAGACGGACCGAGACAGACGGTCTGAGACAGATGGTCTGAGAGAGACGGTCTCAGACAGACGGTCTGAGACAGACGGACTGAGACAGGCGGCATGAGAGAGACGGACAGAGACAGACGGTCTGAGACAGACGGTCTGAGACAGGCGGTCTGAGACAGACGGTCTGAGACGGACGGACAGCGACAGGTGGTCTAAGATAGAAGGACAGATACAGACGGTCTGAGACAGACGGTGTGAGACAGTCGGACAGAGACAGACGGGCTGAGACAGGAGGGCTGCGACAGATAGTCTGAGACAGGTCGGCTGAGATAAACGGACAGAGACAGATGGTCTGAGACAGACGGATCGAGAAAGACGGTCTGATACAGATGGTCTGAGAGAGACGGTCTCAGACGGACGGTCTGAGACAGACGGACTGAGACAGGCGGGCTGAGAGAGGCTGACAGAGACCGACGGTCTGAGGCAGACGGACAGAGACAGAAGGTCTGAGACAGATGGACAGAGACAGACGGTCTGAGACAGATGGTCTGAGACAGACGGTCTGAGACAGATGGGCTGAGACAAACGGGCTGAGACAGATAGTCTGAGACAGACGGTCTGAGACAGACGGCCTGAGACAGGCGCGCTGAGACCGACCTTCTGAGACCGACGGTCTGAGACAGGCGGGATGAGACAGATGGCCAAAGGCCGACGGTCTGGTACAGATGGTCTGAGACAGACGGACAGAGACAGGCGGACTGAGAGAGACGGACAGAGACCGACGGTCTGAAACAGACGGACAAAGACAGATAGTCTGAGACAGACGGACAGAGACAGACGGTCTGAGACAGATGGTCTGAGACAGACGGTCTGAGACAGACGGTCTGAGACAGACGGTCTGAGACAGACGTTCCGAGACAGACGGTCCGAGACAGGCGGGCTGAGACAGACGGTCTCAGACAGACGGACTGAGACAGGCGGACTGAGAGAGACGGACAGAGACCGACGGTCTGAGGCAGACGGACAGAGACAGAAGGTCTGAGACAGATGGACAGAGACAGACGGTCTGAGACAGAAGGTCTGAGATAGGCGGTCTGAGACAGATGGTCTGAGACAGACGGTCTGAGACAGGCGGACAGAGACAGGCGGGCTGAGACAGGCGGGCTGAGACCGACCGTCTGAGACCGACGGTCTGAGACAGGCGGGATAAGACAGACGGGCAAAGGCCGACGGTCTGAGACAGGCGGGATAAGACAGACGGGCAAAGTCCGACGGTCTGGTACAGATGGTCTGAGACAGGTGGGCTGAGAGAGACGGACCGAGACAGACGGTCTGAGACAGGCGGTCTGAGGCAGACGGACAGAGACAGATGGGCTGAGACAGACGGGCTGAGACAGACGGGCTGAGACCGACGATCTGAGACAGACGGTCAGAGACAGACCGTCTGAGGCAGACGGACAGAGACAGATGGTCTGAGACAGACGGACCGAGACAGACGGTCTGATGCAGACGGGCAGAGACAGATGGTCTGAGACAGACGGTCTGAGACAGAAGGTCTGAGATAGGCGGTCTGAGACAGATGGTCTGAGACAGACGGTCTGAGACAGGCGGACAGAGACAGGCGGGCTGAGACAGATGGTCTGAGACAGACGGACTGAGACAGGCGGGCTGAGACAGACGGTCCGAGACACGCGGGCTGAGACAGACGGGCTGAGACCGACGGTCTGATACAGGCGGTCAGAGACCGACGGTCTGATACAGACGGACAGAGACAGGCGTGCTGAGACAGGCGGGCTGAGACCGACCGTCTGAGACCGACGGTCTGAGACAGGCGGGATAAGACAGACGGGCAAAGGCCGACGGTCTGAGACAGGCGGGATAAGACAGACGGGCAAAGTCCGACGGTCTGGTACAGATGGTCTGAGACAGGTGGGCTGAGACCGACAGTCTGAGACGGGCCGTCAGATACAGACGGTCTGAGACAGACGGACAGAGACAGGCGGGCTGAGACCGACCGTCTGAGACAGTCGGTCTGTGACAGACGGAGTTAGACAGACGGTGTGGGGCCAGACTGAGACAGACGGACTCAGACAGGCGGGCTGAGACAGACGGACAGAGACAGACGGTCTGAGACAGGCGGTCAGATACAGACGGTCTGAGACAGACGGACAGAGACAGGCGGTCAGAGACAGACGGTCTGAGGCAGACGGACAGAGACAGATGGTCTGAGATAGACGGACCGAGACAGACGGTCTGAGACAGATGGTCTGAGAGAGACGGTCTCAGACAGACGGTCTGAGACAGACGGACTGAGACAGGCGGCATGAGAGAGACGGACAGAGACAGACGGTCTGAGACAGACGGTCTGAGACAGGCGGTCTGAGACAGACGGTCTGAGACGGACGGACAGCGACAGGTGGTCTAAGATAGACGGACAGATACAGACGGTCTGAGACAGACGGTGTGAGACAGTCGGACAGAGACAGACGGGCTGAGACAGGAGGGCTGCGACAGATAGTCTGAGACAGGTCGGCTGAGATAAACGGACAGAGACAGATGGTCTGAGACAGACGGATCGAGAAAGACGGTCTGATACAGATGGTCTGAGAGAGACGGTCTCAGACGGACGGTCTGAGACAGACGGACTGAGACAGGCGGGCTGAGAGAGGCTGACAGAGACCGACGGTCTGAGGCAGACGGACAGAGACAGAAGGTCTGAGACAGATGGACAGAGACAGACGGTCTGAGACAGGCGGTCAGATACAGACGGTCTGAGACAGACGGACAGAGACAGGCGGACTGAGAGAGACGGACAGAGACCGACGTTCTGAAACAGACGGACAGAGACAGGCGGACTGAGACAGACGGGCTAAGACGGACGGTCTGAGACAGACGGACAGAGACAGGCGGGCTAAGACAGATGGTCTGAGACAGACGAACTGAGACAGGCGGCCAGAGAGACGGACAGAGACCGACGGTCTGAGACAGGCGGTCAGAGACAGACGGTCTGAGACAGATGGTCTGAGACAGACGGTCACAGACAGACGGTCTGAGACAGGCGCGCTGAGACCGACCGTCTGAGACCGACGGTCTGAGACAGGTGCGCTGAGACCGACCGTCTGAGACCGACGGTCTGAGACAGGCGGGATGAGACAGACGGGCAAAGGCCGACGGTCTGGTACAGATGGTCTGAGACAGACCGACAGAGACAGGCGGACTGAGAGAGACGGACAGAGACCGACGGTCTGAAACAGACGGACAGAGACAGGCGGACTGAGACAGACGGGCTAAGACGGACGGTCTGAGACAGACGGACAGAGACAGGCGGGCTGAGACAGATGGTCTGAGACAGACGAACTGCGACAGGCGGCCAGAGAGGCGGACAGAGACCGACGGTCTGAGACAGGCGGTCAGAGACAGACGGTCTGAGACAGATGGTCTGAGACAGACGGACTGAGACAGGCGGACTGAGAGAGACGGACAGAGACCGACGGTCTGACGCACACGGACAGAGACACATGGTCTGAGACAAACGGACAGAGATAGACGGTCTGAGACAGACGGACTGAGACAGACGGTCTGAGACAGACGGTCTGAGACAGACGGTCTGAGACAGACGGTCTGAGACAGACGGTCTGAGACAGACGGTCTGAGACAGACGGTCTGAGACAGACGGTCTGAGACAGACGGTCTGAGACAGACGGTCTGAGACAGACGGTCTGAGACAGACGGTCTGAGACAGACGGACAGAGACAGACGGGCTGAGACCGACGATCTGAGACAGACGGTCAGAGACAGACGATCTGAGGCAGACGGACAGGGACAGATGGTCTGAGACAGACGGACTGAGACAGGCGGGCTGAGAGAGGCGGACAGAGACCGACGATCTGAGGCAGACGGACAGAGACAGAAGGTGTGAGACAGACGGTCTGAGACAGTAGGTCTGAGACAGACGGTCTGAGACAGATGGTCTGAGACAGACGGACTGAGACAGGCGGACTGAGAGAGGGGGACCGAGACCGACAGTCTGAGGCAGACGGACAGAGACAGATGGTCTGCGACAGACGGTCTGAGACAGAAGGTCTGAGACAGACGGTCTGAGACAGACGGTCTCAGACAGACGTTCCGAGACAGACGGGCTGAGACAGACGGTCTGAGAGACACGGACAGTGACCGACGGTCTGACGCAGACGGACAGAGACAGATGGTCTGAGACAAACGGACAGAGACAGACGGACAGAGAAAGGCGCGCTGAGACAGACGGGCTAAGACGGACGGTCTGAGACAGACGGTCTGAGACAGACGGACAGAGACAGACGGGCTAAGACGGACGGTCTGAGACAGACGGTCTGAGACAGACGGACAGAGACAGACGGGCTGAGACAGACGGGCGGAGACCGACGATCTGAGACAGACGGTCAGAGACAGATAGTCTGAGACAGACGGTCTGAGACAGACGGTCTGAGACAGATGGTCTGAGACAGATGGTCTGAGAGAGACGGACAGAGACACCTGTCTGAGACAGATGGTCTGAGACAGACGGGCTGAGACAGACGGGCTGAGACAGACGGTCCGAGACAGGCGGGCTGAGACAGATGGTCTGAGACAGACGGTCCGAGACAGGCGGGCTGAGACAGATGGTCTGAGACGGACGGTCTGAGACAGACGGTCTGAGACAGACGTTCCGAGACAGACGGTCCGAGACAGGCGGGCAATGGGCGACGGTCTGGTACAGATGGTCTGAGACAGGTCGGCTGAGACAAACGGACAGAGACAGATGGTCTGAGACAGACGGATAGAGAAAGACGGTCTGAGACAGATGGTCTGAGAGAGACGGTCTCAGACGGACGGTCTGAGACAGACGGACTGAGACAGGCGGGCTGAGAGAGGCTGACAGAGACCGACGGTCTGAGGCAGACGGCCAGAGACAGATGGTCTGAGACAGACGGTCTGAGACAGACGGTCTGAGACAGACGGTCTGAGACAGACGTTCCGAGACAGACGGTCCGAGACAGGCGGGCTGAGACAGACGGGCTGAGATCGACGGATTGAGACAAACGGACAGAGACAGACGGTCTGAGACAGACGGACAGAGAAAGGCGGTCAGAGACCGACAGTCTGAGGCAGACGGACAGAGACAGATAGTCTGCGACAGACGGTCTGAGACAGAAGGTCTGAGACAGACGGTCTGAGACAGACGGTCTCAGACAGACGTTCCGAGACAGACGGTCCGAGACAGGCGGGCTGAGACAGACGGGCTGAGATCGACGGTCTGAGACAAACGGACAGAGACAGACGGTCTGAGACAGACGGACAGAGAAAGGCGGTCAGAGACCGACAGTCTGAGGCAGACGGACAGAGACAGATAGTCTGCGACAGACGGTCTGAGACAGAAGGTCTGAGACAGACGGTCTGAGACAGACGGTCTCAGACAGACGTTCCGAGACAGACGGGCTGAGACAGACGGTCTGAGAGAGACGGACAGTGACCGACGGTCTGACGCAGACGTACAGAGACAGGTGGTCTGAGACAAACGGACAGAGACAGACGGTCTGACACAGACGGACAGAGAAAGGCGGGCTGAGACAGACGGGCTAAGACAGACGGGCTGAAACAGACGGGCTGAGACCGACGATCTGAGACAGACGGTCAGAGACAGACCGTCTGAGGCAGACGGACAGAGACAGGCGGGCTGAGACAGATGGTCTGAGACAGACGAACTGAGACAGGCGGCCAGACAGACGGACAGAGACAGACGGTCTGAGACAGGCGGTCAGATACAGACGGTCTGAGACAGACGGACAGAGACAGGCGGTCAGAGACAGACGGTCTGAGGCAGACGGACAGAGACAGATGGTCTGAGATAGACGGACCGAGACAGACGGTCTGAGACAGATGGTCTGAGAGAGACGGTCTCAGACAGACGGTCTGAGACAGACGGACTGAGACAGGCGGCATGAGAGAGACGGACAGAGACAGACGGTCTGAGACAGACGGTCTGAGACAGGCGGTCTGAGACAGACGGTCTGAGACGGACGGACAGCGACAGGTGGTCTAAGATAGACGGACAGATACAGACGGTCTGAGACAGACGGTGTGAGACAGTCGGACAGAGACAGACGGGCTGAGACAGGAGGGCTGCGACAGATAGTCTGAGACAGGTCGGCTGAGATAAACGGACAGAGACAGATGGTCTGAGACAGACGGATCGAGAAAGACGGTCTGATACAGATGGTCTGAGAGAGACGGTCTCAGACGGACGGTCTGAGACAGACGGACTGAGACAGGCGGGCTGAGAGAGGCTGACAGAGACCGACGGTCTGAGGCAGACGGACAGAGACAGAAGGTCTGAGACAGATGGACAGAGACAGACGGTCTGAGACAGATGGTCTGAGACAGACGGTCTGAGACAGATGGGCTGAGACAAACGGGCTGAGACAGATAGTCTGAGACAGACGGTCTGAGACAGACGGCCTGAGACAGGCGCGCTGAGACCGACCTTCTGAGACCGACGGTCTGAGACAGGCGGGATGAGACAGATGGCCAAAGGCCGACGGTCTGGTACAGATGGTCTGAGACAGACGGACAGAGACAGGCGGACTGAGAGAGACGGACAGAGACCGACGGTCTGAAACAGACGGACAAAGACAGATGGTCTGAGACAGACGGACAGAGACAGACGGTCTGAGACAGATGGTCTGAGACAGACGGTCTGAGACAGACGGTCTGAGACAGACGGTCTGAGACAGACGTTCCGAGACAGACGGTCCGCGACAGGCGGGCTGAGACAGACGGTCTCAGACAGACGGACTGAGACAGGCGGACTGAGAGAGACGGACAGAGACCGACGGTCTGAGGCAGACGGACAGAGACAGAAGGTCTGAGACAGATGGACAGAGACAGACGGTCTGAGACAGATGGTCTGAGACAGACGGTCTGAGACAGATGGGCTGAGACAAACGGGCTGAGACAGATAGTCTGAGACAGACGGTCTGAGACAGACGGCCTGAGACAGGCGCGCTGAGACCGACCTTCTGAGACCGACGGTCTGAGACAGGCGGGATGAGACAGATGGCCAAAGGCCGACGGTCTGGTACAGATGGTCTGAGACAGACGGACAGAGACAGGCGGACTGAGAGAGACGGACAGAGACCGACGGTCTGAAACAGACGGACAAAGACAGATGGTCTGAGACAGACGGACAGAGACAGACGGTCTGAGACAGATGGTCAGAGACAGACGCTCTGAGACAGACGGTCTGAGACAGACGGTCTGAGACAGACGTTCCGAGACAGACGGTCCGAGACAGGCGGGCTGAGACAGACGGGCTGAGATCGACGGATTGAGACAAACGGACAGAGACAGACGGTCTGAGACAGACGGACAGAGAAAGGCGGTCAGAGACCGACAGTCTGAGGCAGACGGACAGAGACAGATAGTCTGCGACAGACGGTCTGAGACAGAAGGTCTGAGACAGACGGTCTGAGACAGACGGTCTCAGACAGACGTTCCGAGACAGACGGTCCGAGACAGGCGGGCTGAGACAGACGGGCTGAGATCGACGGTCTGAGACAAACGGACAGAGACAGACGGTCTGAGACAGACGGACAGAGAAAGGCGGTCAGAGAATGACAGTCTGAGGCAGACGGACAGAGACAGATAGTCTGCGACAGACGGTCTGAGACAGAAGGTCTGAGACAGACGGTCTGAGACAGACGGTCTCAGACAGACGTTCCGAGACAGACGGGCTGAGACAGACGGTCTGAGAGAGACGGACAGTGACCGACGGTCTGACGCAGACGTACAGAGACAGGTGGTCTGAGACAAACGGACAGAGACAGACGGTCTGACACAGACGGACAGAGAAAGGCGGGCTGAGACAGACGGGCTAAGACAGACGGGCTGAAACAGACGGGCTGAGACCGACGATCTGAGACAGACGGTCAGAGACAGACCGTCTGAGGCAGACGGACAGAGACAGGCGGGCTGAGACAGATGGTCTGAGACAGACGAACTGAGACAGGCGGCCAGACAGACGGACAGAGACAGACGGTCTGAGACAGGCGGTCAGATACAGACGGTCTGAGACAGACGGACAGAGACAGGCGGTCAGAGACAGACGGTCTGAGGCAGACGGACAGAGACAGATGGTCTGAGATAGACGGACCGAGACAGACGGTCTGAGACAGATGGTCTGAGAGAGACGGTCTCAGACAGACGGTCTGAGACAGACGGACTGAGACAGGCGGCATGAGAGAGACGGACAGAGACAGACGGTCTGAGACAGACGGTCTGAGACAGGCGGTCTGAGACAGACGGTCTGAGACGGACGGACAGCGACAGGTGGTCTAAGATAGAAGGACAGATACAGACGGTCTGAGACAGACGGTGTGAGACAGTCGGACAGAGACAGACGGGCTGAGACAGGAGGGCTGCGACAGATAGTCTGAGACAGGTCGGCTGAGATAAACGGACAGAGACAGATGGTCTGAGACAGACGGATCGAGAAAGACGGTCTGATACAGATGGTCTGAGAGAGACGGTCTCAGACGGACGGTCTGAGACAGACGGACTGAGACAGGCGGGCTGAGAGAGGCTGACAGAGACCGACGGTCTGAGGCAGACGGACAGAGACAGAAGGTCTGAGACAGATGGACAGAGACAGACGGTCTGAGACAGATGGTCTGAGACAGACGGTCTGAGACAGATGGGCTGAGACAAACGGGCTGAGACAGATAGTCTGAGACAGACGGTCTGAGACAGACGGCCTGAGACAGGCGCGCTGAGACCGACCTTCTGAGACCGACGGTCTGAGACAGGCGGGATGAGACAGATGGCCAAAGGCCGACGGTCTGGTACAGATGGTCTGAGACAGACGGACAGAGACAGGCGGACTGAGAGAGACGGACAGAGACCGACGGTCTGAAACAGACGGACAAAGACAGATAGTCTGAGACAGACGGACAGAGACAGACGGTCTGAGACAGATGGTCTGAGACAGACGGTCTGAGACAGACGGTCTGAGACAGACGGTCTGAGACAGACGTTCCGAGACAGACGGTCCGAGACAGGCGGGCTGAGACAGACGGTCTCAGACAGACGGACTGAGACAGGCGGACTGAGAGAGACGGACAGAGACCGACGGTCTGAGGCAGACGGACAGAGACAGAAGGTCTGAGACAGATGGACAGAGACAGACGGTCTGAGACAGAAGGTCTGAGATAGGCGGTCTGAGACAGATGGTCTGAGACAGACGGTCTGAGACAGGCGGACAGAGACAGGCGGGCTGAGACAGGCGGGCTGAGACCGACCGTCTGAGACCGACGGTCTGAGACAGGCGGGATAAGACAGACGGGCAAAGGCCGACGGTCTGAGACAGGCGGGATAAGACAGACGGGCAAAGTCCGACGGTCTGGTACAGATGGTCTGAGACAGGTGGGCTGAGAGAGACGGACCGAGACAGACGGTCTGAGACAGGCGGTCTGAGGCAGACGGACAGAGACAGATGGGCTGAGACAGACGGGCTGAGACAGACGGGCTGAGACCGACGATCTGAGACAGACGGTCAGAGACAGACCGTCTGAGGCAGACGGACAGAGACAGATGGTCTGAGACAGACGGACCGAGACAGACGGTCTGATGCAGACGGGCAGAGACAGATGGTCTGAGACAGACGGTCTGAGACAGAAGGTCTGAGATAGGCGGTCTGAGACAGATGGTCTGAGACAGACGGTCTGAGACAGGCGGACAGAGACAGGCGGGCTGAGACAGATGGTCTGAGACAGACGGACTGAGACAGGCGGGCTGAGACAGACGGTCCGAGACACGCGGGCTGAGACAGACGGGCTGAGACCGACGGTCTGATACAGGCGGTCAGAGACCGACGGTCTGATACAGACGGACAGAGACAGGCGTGCTGAGACAGGCGGGCTGAGACCGACCGTCTGAGACCGACGGTCTGAGACAGGCGGGATAAGACAGACGGGCAAAGGCCGACGGTCTGAGACAGGCGGGATAAGACAGACGGGCAAAGTCCGACGGTCTGGTACAGATGGTCTGAGACAGGTGGGCTGAGACCGACAGTCTGAGACGGGCCGTCAGATACAGACGGTCTGAGACAGACGGACAGAGACAGGCGGGCTGAGACCGACCGTCTGAGACAGTCGGTCTGTGACAGACGGAGTTAGACAGACGGTGTGGGGCCAGACTGAGACAGACGGACTCAGACAGGCGGGCTGAGACAGACGGACAGAGAAAGGCGGGCTGAGACAGACGGGCTAAGACGGACGGTCTGAGACAGACGGTCCGAGACAGACGGACAGAGGCAGGCGGGCTGAGACAGATGGTCTGAGACAGACGAACTGAGCCAGGCGGCCAGAGAGACGGACAGAGACCGACGGTCTGAGACAGGCGGTCAGAGACAGACGGTCTGAGGCAGACAGACAGATACAGATGGTCTGAGACAGACGGACCGAGACAGACGGTCTGAGGCAGATGGTCTGAGAGAGACGGTCTCAGACAGACGGTCTGAGACAGACGGACTGAGACAGGCGGGCTGAGACAGACGGTCCGAGACACGCGGGCTGAGACAGACGGGCTGAGACCGACGGTCTGATACAGGCGGTCAGAGACAGACGGTCTGATACAGACGGACAGAGACAGGCGGGCTGAGACAGACGGGCTAAGACGGACGGTCTGAGACAGACGGTCCGAGACAGGCGGGCTGAGACAAGCGGGCTGAGACAGGCTGGATAAGACAGACGGGCAAAGGCCGACGGTCTGGTACAGATGGTCTGACACAGGTGGGCTGAGACAAACGGACAGAGACAACGGTCTGACATAGGTGGGCTGAGACCGACGGTCTGAGACGGGCGGTCAGATACAGACTGTCTGAGACAGACGGACAGAGACAGGCGGGCTGAGACCGACCGTCTGAGACAGTCGGTCTGTGACAGACGGAGTTAGACAGACGGTATGGGGCCAGACTGAGACAGACGGACTCAGACAGGTGGGCTGAGACAGACGGGCTAAGACGGTCGGTCTGAGACAGACGGACAGAGGCAGGCGGGCTGAGACAGATGGTCTGAGACAAACGGACAGAGAGCGACGGTCTGACGCACACAGACAGAGACAGATGGTCTGAGACAAACGGACAGAGACAGACGGTCTGAGACAGACGGTCTGAGACAGATGGTCTGAGACAGACGGACTGAGACAGGCGGACTGAAAGAGACGGACAGAGACCGACGGTCTGACGCACACGGACAGAGACAGATGGTCTGAGACAAACGGACAGAGACCGACGGTCTGAGGCAGACGGACAGAGACAGATGGTCTGCGACAGGCGGTCTGAGACAGAAGGTCTGAGACAGACGGTCTGAGACAGACGGTCTCAGACAGACGTTCCGAGACAGACGGTCCGAGACAGGCGGGCTGAGACAGACGAGCTGAGATCGACGGTCTGAGACAGGCGGTCAGAGACAGACGATCTGAGGCAGACGGACAGAGACAGATGGTCTGAGACAGACGGACAGAGACAGACGGTCTGAGACAAACGGGCAGAGACAGACGGTCTGAGACAGACGGACAGAGAAAGGCGGGCTCAGACAGACGGTCTGAGACAGACGGACTGAGACAGGCGGGCTGATAGAGGCGGACAGAGACCGACGGTCTGAGGCAGACGGACAGAGACAGATGGTCTGAGACAGACGGTCCGAGACAGGCGGGCTGAGACAGGCGGCATGAGAGACACGGACAGAGACAGACGGTCTGAGACAGACGGTCTGACACAGGCGGTCTGAGACAGACGGTCTGAGACGGACGGACAGAGATAGATGGTCTAAGATAGACGGACAGATACAGACGGTCTGAGACAGACGGTGTGAGACAGTCGGACAGAGACAGACGGGCTGAGACAGACGGGCTGAGACAGATAGTCTGAGACAGACGGTCTGAGACAGATGGTCTGAGACAGATGGTCTGAGAGAGACGGTCTCAGACGGACGGTCTGAGACAGACGGACTGCGACAGGCGGGCTGAGAGAGGCTGACAGAGACCGGCGGTCTGAGGCAGACGGCCAGAGACAGATGGTCTGAGACAGACGGACAGAGAAAGGCGGGCTGAGACAGACGGGCTAAGACAGACCGGCTGGTACAGACGGGCTGAGACCGACGATCTGAGACAGACGGTCGGAGACAGACCGTCTGAGGCAGACGGACAGAGACAGGCGGGCTGAGACAGATGGTCTGAGACAGACGAACTGAGACAGGCGGCCAGACAGACGGACAGAGACCGACGGTCTGAGACAGGCGGTCAGATACAGACGGTCTCAGACAGACGGACTGAGACAGGCGGACTGAGAGAGACGGACAGAGACCGACGGTCTGAGGCAGACGGACAGAGACAGATGGTCTGAGACAGATGGACAGAGACAGACGGTCTGAGACAGATGGTCTGAGACAGACGGTCTGAGACAGACGGGTTGAGACAGACGGGCTGAGACAGATAGTCTGAGACAGACGGTCTGAGACAGACGGACAGAGACAGACGGTCTGAGACAAACGGGCAGAGGCAGACGGTCTGAGACAGACGAACAGAGAAAGGCGGGCTCAGACAGACGGTCTGAGACAGACGGACTGAGACAGGCGGGCTGATAGAGGCGGACAGAGACCGACGGTCTGAGGCAGACGGACAGAGACAGATGGTCTGAGACAGACGGTCCGAGACAGGCGGGCTGAGACAGGCGGCATGAGAGAGACGGACAGAGACAGACGGTCTGAGACAGACGGTCTGACACAGGCGGTCTGAGACAGACGGTCTGAGACGGACGGACAGAGATAGATGGTCTAAGATAGACGGACAGATACAGACGGTCTGAGACAGACGGTGTGAGACAGTCGGACAGAGACAGACGGGCTGAGACAGACGGGCTGAGACAGATAGTCTGAGACAGACGGTCTGAGACAGATGGTCTGAGACAGATGGTCTGAGAGAGACGGTCTCAGACGGACGGTCTGAGACAGACGGACTGCGACAGGCGGGCTGAGAGAGGCTGACAGAGACCGGCGGTCTGAGGCAGACGGCCAGAGACAGATGGTCTGAGACAGACGGACAGAGAAAGGCGGGCTGAGACAGACGGGCTAAGACGGACGGTCTGAGAGAGACGGTCTGAGACAGACGGTCTGAGACAGACGGATAGAGACAGGCGGGCTGAGACAGATGGTCTGAGACAGACGAACTGAGACAGGCGCCCAGAGAGACGGACAGAGACCGACGGTCTGAGACAGGCGGTCAGATACAGACGGTCTGAGACAGACGGACAGAGACAGGCGGGCTGAGACAGACGGACAGAGGCAGACGATCTGAGACCGATGGTCTGAGACAGACGGGCAGAGATCGACGGTCTGAGACAGGCGGGCTGAGACAGACGGGCTGAGATCGACGGTCTGAGACAGGCGGTCTCAGACAGACGTTCCGAGACAGACGAACTGAGACAGGCGGCCAGAGAGACGGACAGAGACCGACGGTCTGACGCAGACGGACAGAGACAGATGGTCTGAGACAAACGGGCAGAGACAGACGGTCTGAGACAGACGGACAGAGAAAGGCGGGCTCAGACAGACGGTCTGAGACAGACGGACTGAGACAGGCGGGCTGAGAGAGGCGGACAGAGACCGACGGTCGGAGGCAGACGGAGAGAGACAGTAGGTCTGAGACAGACGGTCTGAGACAGATGGTCTGAGACAGACGGGCTGAGACAGGCGGGCTGAGAGAGGCGGACAGAGACCGACGGTCTGAGGCAGACGGGCAGAGACATATGGTCTGAGTCAGACGGTCTGAGACAGAAGGTCTGAGACAGACGGTCTGAGACAGACGGTCTGAGACAGACGGTCTGAGACAGACGGTCTCTGACAGACGGTCTGAGACAGAGGGTCTGAGACAGACGGACAGAGACAGACGGGCTGAGAGAGGCGGACAGAGACCGACGGTCTGAGGCAGACGGGCAGAGACAGATGGTCTGAGACAGACGGTCTGAGACAGACGGTCTGAGACAGACGGGCTAAGACAGACGGGCTGGTACAGACGGGCTGAGACCGACGATCTGAGACAGACGGTCGGAGACAGACCGTCTGAGGCAGACGGACAGAGACAGGCGGGCTGAGACAGATGGTCTGAGACAGACGAACTGAGACAGGCGGCCAGACAGACGGACAGAGACCGACGGTCTGAGACAGGCGGTCAGATACAGACGGTCTCAGACAGACGGACTGAGAGAGACGGACAGAGACCGACGGTCTGAGGCAGACGGACAGAGACAGATGGTCTGAGACAGATGGACAGAGACAGACGGTCTGAGACAGATGGTCTGAGACAGACGGTCTGAGACAGACGGGTTGAGACAGACGGGCTGAGACAGATAGTCTGAGACAGACGGTCTGAGACAGACGGCCTTAGACAGGCGCGCTGAGACCGACCTTCTGAGACCGACGGTCTGAGACAGGCGGGATGAGACAGACGGTCAAAGGCCGACGGTCTGGTACAGATGGTCTGAGACAGACGGACAGAGACAGGCGGACTGAGAGAGACGGACAGAGACCGACGGTCTGAAACAGACGGACAAAGACAGATGGTCTGAGACAGACGGACAGAGACAGGCGGTCTGAGACAGATGGTCAGAGACAGACGGTCTGAGACAGACGGGGTGAGACAGACGGGCTGAGACAGATAGTCTGAGACAGACGGTCTGAGACAGACGGACAGAGAAAGGCGGGCTGAGACAGACGGTCTGAGACAGGCGGTCTGAGGCAGACGGACAGAGACAGATGGGCTGAGACAGACGGGCTGAGACAGACGGGCTGAAACCGACGATCTGAGACAGACGGTCAGAGACAGACCGTCTGAGGCAGACGGACAGAGACAGATGGTCTGAGACAGACGGACCGACACAGACGGTCTGAGGCAGACGGGCAGAGACAGATGGTCTGAGACAGACGGTCACAGACAGACGGTCTGAGACAGGACCGCTGAGACCGACCGTCTGAGACCGACGGTCTGAGACAGGCGCGCTGAGGTCGACCGTCTGAGCCCGACGGTCTGAGACAGGCGGGATGAGGCAGACGGGCAAAGGCCGACTGTCTGGTACAGATGGTCTGAGACAGACGGACAGAGACAGGCGGACTGAGCAACGGACAGAGACCGACGGTCTGAGACGGGCGGTCAGATACAGACGGTCTGAGACAGACGGACAGAGACAGGCGGGCTGAGACAGACGGGCTAAGACGGACGGTCTGAGACAGACGGTCTGAGACAGACGGATAGAGACAGGCGGGCTGAGACAGATGGTCTGAGACAGACGAACTGAGACAGGCGCCCAGAGAGACGGACAGAGACCGACGGTCTGAGACAGGCGGTCAGATACAGACGGTCTGAGACAGACGGACAGAGACAGGCGGGCTGAGACAGACGCACAGAGGCAGACAATCTGAGACAGATGGTCTGAGACAGACGGACAGAGACAACTATCTGAGGCAGATGGTCTGAGACAGACGGGCTGAGACAGACGGGCTGAGACAGACGGTCTCAGACAGACGTTCCGAGACAGACGGTCCGAGACAGGCGGGCTGAGACAGACGAGCTGAGATCGACGGTCTGAGACAGGCGGTCAGATACAGACGGTCTGAGACAGACGGACAGAGACAGGCGGGCTGAGACAGACGGACAGAGGCAGACGATCTGAGACCGATGGTCTGAGACAGACGGGCAGAGATCGACGGTCTGAGACAGGCGGGCTGAGACAGACGGGCTGAGATCGACGGTCTGAGACAGGCGGTCTCAGACAGACGTTCCGAGACAGACGAACTGAGACAGGCGGCCAGAGAGACGGACAGAGACCGACGGTCTGACGCAGACGGACAGAGACAGATGGTCTGAGACAAACGGGCAGAGACAGACGGTCTGAGACAGACGGACAGAGAAAGGCGGGCTCAGACAGACGGTCTGAGACAGACGGACTGAGACAGGCGGGCTGAGAGAGGCGGACAGAGACCGACGGTCGGAGGCAGACGGAGAGAGACAGTAGGTCTGAGACAGACGGTCTGAGACAGATGGTCTGAGACAGACGGGCTGAGACAGGCGGGCTGAGAGAGGCGGACAGAGACCGACGGTCTGAGGCAGACGGGCAGAGACATATGGTCTGAGTCAGACGGTCAGAGACAGAAGGTCTGAGACAGACGGTCTGAGACAGACGGTCTGAGACAGACGGTCTGAGACAGACGGTCTCTGACAGACGGTCTGAGACAGAGGGTCTGAGACAGACGGACAGAGACAGACGGGCTGAGAGAGGCGGACAGAGACCGACGGTCTGAGGCAGACGGGCAGAGACAGATGGTCTGAGACAGACGGTCTGAGACAGACGGTCTGAGACAGACGGGCTAAGACAGACGGGCTGGTACAGACGGGCTGAGACCGACGATCTGAGACAGACGGTCGGAGACAGACCGTCTGAGGCAGACGGACAGAGACAGGCGGGCTGAGACAGATGGTCTGAGACAGACGAACTGAGACAGGCGGCCAGACAGACGGACAGAGACCGACGGTCTGAGACAGGCGGTCAGATACAGACGGTCTCAGACAGACGGACTGAGAGAGACGGACAGAGACCGACGGTCTGAGGCAGACGGACAGAGACAGATGGTCTGAGACAGATGGACAGAGACAGACGGTCTGAGACAGATGGTCTGAGACAGACGGTCTGAGACAGACGGGTTGAGACAGACGGGCTGAGACAGATAGTCTGAGACAGACGGTCTGAGACAGACGGCCTTAGACAGGCGCGCTGAGACCGACCTTCTGAGACCGACGGTCTGAGACAGGCGGGATGAGACAGACGGTCAAAGGCCGACGGTCTGGTACAGATGGTCTGAGACAGACGGACAGAGACAGGCGGACTGAGAGAGACGGACAGAGACCGACGGTCTGAAACAGACGGACAAAGACAGATGGTCTGAGACAGACGGACAGAGACAGGCGGTCTGAGACAGATGGTCAGAGACAGACGGTCTGAGACAGACGGGGTGAGACAGACGGGCTGAGACAGATAGTCTGAGACAGACGGTCTGAGACAGACGGACAGAGAAAGGCGGGCTGAGACAGACGGTCTGAGACAGGCGGTCTGAGGCAGACGGACAGAGACAGATGGGCTGAGACAGACGGGCTGAGACAGACGGGCTGAAACCGACGATCTGAGACAGACGGTCAGAGACAGACCGTCTGAGGCAGACGGACAGAGACAGATGGTCTGAGACAGACGGACCGACACAGACGGTCTGAGGCAGACGGGCAGAGACAGATGGTCTGAGACAGACGGTCACAGACAGACGGTCTGAGACAGGACCGCTGAGACCGACCGTCTGAGACCGACGGTCTGAGACAGGCGCGCTGAGGTCGACCGTCTGAGCCCGACGGTCTGTGACAGGCGGGATGAGGCAGACGGGCAAAGGCCGACTGTCTGGTACAGATGGTCTGAGACAGACGCACAGAGGCAGACAATCTGAGACAGATGGTCTGAGACAGACGGACAGAGACAACTATCTGAGGCAGATGGTCTGAGACAGACGATCTGAGGCAGACGGACAGAGACAGATGGTCTGAGACAGACGGACAGAGACAGACGGTCTGAGACAAACGGGCAGAGACAGACGGTCTGAGACAGACGGACAGAGAAAGGCGGGCTCAGACAGACGGTCTGAGACAGACGGACTGAGACAGGCGGGCTGATAGAGGCGGACAGAGACCGACGGTCTGAGGCAGACGGACAGAGACAGATGGTCTGAGACAGACGGTCCGAGACAGGCGGGCTGAGACAGGCGGCATGAGAGAGACGGACAGAGACAGACGGTCTGAGACAGACGGTCTGACACAGGCGGTCTGAGACAGACGGTCTGAGACGGACGGACAGAGATAGATGGTCTAAGATAGACGGACAGATACAGACGGTCTGAGACAGACGGTGTGAGACAGTCGGACAGAGACAGACGGGCTGAGACAGACGGGCTGAGACAGATAGTCTGAGACAGACGGTCTGAGACAGATGGTCTGAGACAGATGGTCTGAGAGAGACGGTCTCAGACGGACGGTCTGAGACAGACGGACTGCGACAGGCGGGCTGAGAGAGGCTGACAGAGACCGGCGGTCTGAGGCAGACGGCCAGAGACAGATGGTCTGAGACAGACGGACAGAGAAAGGCGGGCTGAGACAGACGGGCTAAGACGGACGGTCTGAGAGAGACGGTCTGAGACAGGCGGTCTGAGGCAGACGGATAGAGACAGGCGGGCTGAGACAGATGGTCTGAGACAGACGAACTGAGACAGGCGCCCAGAGAGACGGACATAGACCGACGGTCTGAGACAGGCGGTCAGATACAGACGGTCTGAGACAGACGGACAGAGACAGGCGGGCTGAGACAGACGGACAGAGGCAGACGATCTGAGACCGATGGTCTGAGACAGACGGGCAGAGATCGACGGTCTGAGACAGGCGGGCTGAGACAGACGGGCTGAGATCGACGGTCTGAGACAGGCGGTCTCAGACAGACGTTCCGAGACAGACGAACTGAGACAGGCGGCCAGAGAGACGGACAGAGACCGACGGTCTGACGCAGACGGACAGAGACAGATGGTCTGAGACAAACGGGCAGAGACAGACGGTCTGAGACAGACGGACAGAGAAAGGCGGGCTCAGACAGACGGTCTGAGACAGACGGACTGAGACAGGCGGGCTGAGAGAGGCGGACAGAGACCGACGGTCGGAGGCAGACGGAGAGAGACAGTAGGTCTGAGACAGACGGTCTGAGACAGATGGTCTGAGACAGACGGGCTGAGACAGGCGGGCTGAGAGAGGCGGACAGAGACCGACGGTCTGAGGCAGACGGGCAGAGACATATGGTCTGAGTCAGACGGTCTGAGACAGAAGGTCTGAGACAGACGGTCTGAGACAGACGGTCTGAGACAGACGGTCTGAGACAGACGGTCTCTGACAGACGGTCTGAGACAGAGGGTCTGAGACAGACGGACAGAGACAGACGGGCTGAGAGAGGCGGACAGAGACCGACGGTCTGAGGCAGACGGGCAGAGACAGATGGTCTGAGACAGGCGGTCAGATACAGACGGTCTGAGACAGACGGACAGAGACAGGCGGGCTGAGACAGACGCACAGAGGCAGACGATCTGAGACAGATGGTCTGAGACAGACGGACAGAGACAACTATCTGAGGCAGATGGTCTGAGACAGACGGGCTGAGACAGACGGGCTGAGATCGACGGTCTGAGACAGGCGGGCTGAGACAGACGGGCTGAGATCGACGGTCTGAGACAGGCGGTCAGAGACAGACGGTCTGAGACAGACGGACAGAGACAGACGGGCTGAGACAGGCGGGCTGAGAGAGGCGGCCAGAGAACGACGGTCTGAGGCAGACGGACAGAGACAAAAGGTCTGAGACAGACGGTCTGAGACAGACGGTCTGAGACAGACGGTCTGAGACAGACGGTCTGAGACAGACGGTCTGAGACAGACGGTCTGAGACAGACGGTCTGAGACAGACGGCATGAGAGAGACGGACAGAGACAGACGGTCTGAGACAGACGGTCTGACACAGGCGGTCTGAGACAGACGGTCTGAGACGGACGGACAGAGATAGATGGTCTAAGATAGACGGACAGATACAGACGGTCTGAGACAGACGGTGTGAGACAGTCGGACAGAGACAGACGGGCTGAGACAGACGGGCTGAGACAGATAGTCTGAGACAGACGGTCTGAGACAGATGGTCTGAGACAGATGGTCTGAGAGAGACGGTCTCAGACGGACGGTCTGAGACAGACGGACTGCGACAGGCGGGCTGAGAGAGGCTGACAGAGACCGGCGGTCTGAGGCAGACGGCCAGAGACAGATGGTCTGAGACAGACGGACAGAGAAAGGCGGGCTGAGACAGACGGGCTAAGACGGACGGTCTGAGAGAGACGGTCTGAGACAGACGGTCTGAGACAGACGGATAGAGACAGGCGGGCTGAGACAGATGGTCTGAGACAGACGAACTGAGACAGGCGCCCAGAGAGACGGACAGAGACCGACGGTCTGAGACAGGCGGTCAGATACAGACGGTCTGAGACAGACGGACAGAGACAGGCGGGCTGAGACAGACGGACAGAGGCAGACGATCTGAGACCGATGGTCTGAGACAGACGGGCAGAGATCGACGGTCTGAGACAGGCGGGCTGAGACAGACGGGCTGAGATCGACGGTCTGAGACAGGCGGTCTCAGACAGACATTCCGAGACAGACGAACTGAGACAGGCGGGCTGAGAGAGGCGGACAGAGACCGACGGTCTGACGCAGACGGACAGAGACAGATGGTCTGAGACAGACGGTCTGAGACAGGACCGCTGAGACCGACCGTCTGAGACCGACGGTCTGAGACAGGCGCGCTGAGATCGACCGTCTGAGCCCGACGGTCTGCGACAGGCGGGATGAGGCAGACGGGCAAAGGCCGACTGTCTGGTACAGATGGTCTGAGACAGACGGACAGAGACAGGCGGACTGAGCGACGGACAGAGACCGACGGTCTGAGACAGGCGGTCAGATACAGACGGTCTGAGACAGACGGTCTGAGACAGACGGATAGAGACAGGCGGGCTGAGACAGATGGTCTGAGACAGACGAACTGAGACAGGCGCCCAGAGAGACGGACAGATACCGACGGTCTGAGACAGGCGGTCAGATACAGACGGTCTGAGACAGACGGACAGAGACAGGCGGGCTGAGACAGACGGACAGAGACAACTGTCTGAGGCAGATGGTCTGAGACAGACGGGCTGAGACAGACGGGCTGAGATCGACGGTCTGAGACAGAAGGGCTGAGACAGACGGGCTGAGATCGACGGTCTGAGACAGGCGGTCAGAGACAGACGGTCTGAGACAGACGGACAGAGACAGGCGGGTTGAGACAGACGGGCTGAGACAGGCGGGCTGAGAGAGGCGGACAGAGACCGACGGTCTGAGGCAGACGGACAGACACAGAAGGTCTGAGACAGACGGTCTGAGACAGACGGTCTGAGACAGACGGTCTGAGACAGACGGTCTGAGACAGACGGTCTGAGACAGACGGTCTGAGACAGACGGTCTCAGACAGACGTTCCGAGACAGACGAACTGAGACAGGCGGCCAGAGAGACGGACAGAGACCGACGGTCTGAGGCAGACGGGCAGAGACATATGGACTGAGTCAGACGGTCTGAGACAGAAGGTCTGAGACAGACGGTCTGAGACAGACGGTCTGAGACAGACGGTCTGAGACAGACGGTCTCTGACAGACGGTCTGAGACAGAGGGTCTGAGACAGACGGACAGAGACAGACGGGCTGAGAGAGGCGGACAGAGACCGACGGTCTGAGGCAGACGGGCAGAGACAGATGGTCTGAGACAGGCGGTCAGATACAGACGGTCTGAGACAGACGGACAGAGACAGGCGGGCTGAGACAGACGCACAGAGGCAGACGATCTGAGACAGATGGTCTGAGACAGACGGACAGAGACAACTATCTGAGGCAGATGGTCTGAGACAGACGGGCTGAGACAGACGGGCTGAGATCGACGGTCTGAGACAGGCGGGCTGAGACAGACGGGCTGAGATCGACGGTCTAAGACAGGCGGTCAGAGACAGACGGTCTGAGACAGACGGACAGAGACAGACGGGCTGAGACAGGCGGGCTGAGAGAGGCGGCCAGAGAACGACGGTCTGAGGCAGACGGACAGAGACAAAAGGTCTGAGACAGACGGTCTGAGACAGACGGTCTGAGACAGACGGTCTGAGACAGACGGTCTGAGACAGACGGTCTGAGACAGACGGTCTGAGACAGACGGTCTGAGACAGACGGTCTGAGACAGACGGTCTGAGACAGACGGTCTGAGACAGACGGTCTGAGACAGACGGTCTGAGACAGACGGTCTGAGACAGACGGCATGAGAGAGACGGACAGAGACAGACGGTCTGAGACAGACGGTCTGACACAGGCGGTCGGAGACAGACGGTCTGAGACGGACGGACAGAGATAGATGGTCTAAGATAGACGGACAGTGACCGACGGTCTGACGCAGACGGACAGAGACAGATGGTCTGAGACAAACGGACAGGGACAGACGGACAGAGAAAGGCGGGCTGAGACAGACGGGCTAAGACGGACGGTCTGAGACAGAGGGTCTGAGACAGACGAACAGAGACAGACGGGCTGAGACAGACGCACTGAGACCGACGATATGAGACAGACGGTCAGAGACAGACCGTCTGAGGCAGACGGACAGAGACAGACGGTCTGAGACAGATGGTCTGAGAGAGACGGTCTCAGGCAGACGGTCTGAGACAGACGGACTGAGACAGGCGGGCTGAGAGAGGCGGACAGAGACCGACGGTCTGAGGCAGATGGGCAGAGAAAGGCGGTCAGATACAGACGGTCTGAGGCAGACGGACAGAGACAGACGGTCTGAGACAGATGGTCTGAGAGAGACGGTCTCAGGCAGACGGTCTGAGACAGACGGACTGAGACAGGCGGGCTGAGAGAGGCGGACAGAGACCGACGGTCTGAGGCAGATGGGCAGAGAAAGGCGGGCTGAGACAGACGGGCTAAGACGGACGGTCTGAGACAGAGGGTCTGAGACAGACGGACAGAGACAGACGGGCTGAGAGAGGCGGACAGAGACCGACGGTCTGAGGCAGACGGGCAGAGACAGATGGTCTGAGACAGGCGGTCAGATACACACGGTCTGAGACAGACGGACAGAGACAGGCGGGCTGAGACAGGCGGACAGAGGCAGACGATCTGAGACAGATGGGCTGAGACAGACGGATAGAGACAACTGTCTGAGGCAGACGGTCTGAGACAGACGGTCTGAGGCAGACGGGCTGAGATCGACGGTCTGAGACAGGCGGTCTGAGATAGACGGTCTGAGACAGATGCTCTGAGACAGACGGACTGAGACAGGCGGACTGAGAGAGGCGGACAGAGACCGACGGTCTGAGGCAGACGGACAGAGACATATGGTCTGCGACAGACGGACAGAGACAGATGGTCTGAGACAGACGGACCGAGACAGACGGGCTGAGACAGACGGGCTGAGTCCGACGATATGAGACAGACGGTCAGAGACAGATGGTCTGCGACAGACGGACAGAGACAGATGGTCTGAGACAGACGGACCGAGACAGACGGTCTGAGACAGATGGTCTGAGACAGACGGGCTGAGACAGATGGGCTGAGATCGACGGTCTGAGACAGGCGGTCTGAGATAGACGGTCTGAGACAGATGGTCTGAGACAGACGGACAGAGACAGGCGGACTGAGAGACTGACAGAGACCGACGGTCTGAGACAGGCGGTCGGATGCAGACGGTCTGAGACAGACGGACAGAGACAGGCGGGCTGAGACAGACGGGCTGAGACAGACGGGCTGAGATCGACGGTCTGAGACAGGCGGTCTGAGATAGACGGTCTGAGACAGATGGTCTGAGACAGACGGACTGAGACAGGCGGACTGAGAGAGGCGGACAGAGACCGACGGTCTGAGGCAGACGGGCAGAGACAGACGGTCTGAGACAGATGGTCTGAGACAGACGGTCTGAGACAGACGGTCCGAAACAGACGGACAGAGACAGATGGTCTGAGACAGACGGACCGAGACAGACGGGCTGAGACAGACGGGCTGAGTCCGACGATATGAGACAGACGGTCAGAGACAGATGGTCTGCGACAGACGGACAGAGACAGATGGTCTGAGACAGACGGTCTGAGACAGACGGTGTGAGACAGTCGGACAGAGACAGACGGGCTGAGACAGACGGGCTGAGACAGATAGTCTGAGACAGACGGTCTGAGACAGATGGTCTGAGACAGATGGTCTGAGAGAGACGGTCTCAGACGGACGGTCTGAGACAGACGGACTGCGACAGGCGGGCTGAGAGAGGCTGACAGAGACCGGCGGTCTGAGGCAGACGGCCAGAGACAGATGGTCTGAGACAGACGGACAGAGAAAGGCGGGCTGAGACAGACGGGCTAAGACGGACGGTCTGAGAGAGACGGTCTGAGACAGACGGTCTGAGACAGACGGATAGAGACAGGCGGGCTGAGACAGATGGTCTGAGACAGACGAACTGAGACAGGCGCCCAGAGAGACGGACAGAGACCGACGGTCTGAGACAGGCGGTCAGATACAGACGGTCTGAGACAGACGGACAGAGACAGGCGGGCTGAGACAGACGGACAGAGGCAGACGATCTGAGACCGATGGTCTGAGACAGACGCGCAGAGATCGACGGTCTGAGACAGGCGGGCTGAGACAGACGGGCTGAGATCGACGGTCTGAGACAGGCGGTCTCAGACAGACGTTCCGAGACAGACGAACTGAGACAGGCGGGCTGAGAGAGGCGGACAGAGACCGACGGTCTGACGCAGACGGACAGAGACAGATGGTCTGAGACAGACGGTCTGAGACAGGACCGCTGAGACCGACCGTCTGAGACCGACGGTCTGAGACAGGCGCGCTGAGATCGACCGTCTGAGCCCGACGGTCTGCGACAGGCGGGCTGAGAGAGGCGGACAGAGACCGACGGTCTGAGGCAGATGGGCAGAGAAAGGCGGGCTGAGACAGACGGGCTAAGACGGACGGTCTGAGACAGAGGGTCTGAGACAGACGGACAGAGACAGACGGGCTGAGAGAGGCGGACAGAGACCGACGGTCTGAGGCAGACGGGCAGAGACAGATGGTCTGAGACAGGCGGTCAGATACAGACGGTCTGAGACAGACGGACAGAGACAGGCGGGCTGAGACAGACGGACAGAGGCAGACGATCTGAGACAGATGGGCTGAGACTGACGGATAGAGACAACTGTCTGAGGCAGACGGTCTGAGACAGACGGTCTGAGGCAGACGGGCTGAGATCGACGGTCTGAGACAGGCGGTCTGAGATAGACGGTCTGAGACAGATGGTCTGAGACAGACGGACTGAGACAGGCGGACTGAGAGAGGCGGACAGAGACCGACGGTCTGAGGCAGACGGACAGAGACATATGGTCTGCGACAGACGGACAGAGACAGATGGTCTGAGACAGACGGACCGAGACAGACGGGCTGAGACAGACGGGCTGAGTCCGACGATATGAGACAGACGGTCAGAGACAGATGGTCTGCGACAGACGGACAGAGACAGATGGTCTGAGACAGACGGACCGAGACAGACGGTCTGAGACAGATGGTCTGAGACAGACGGGCTGAGACAGATGGGCTGAGATCGACGGTCTGAGACAGGCGGTCTGAGATAGACGGTCTGAGACAGATGGTCTGAGACAGACGGACAGAGACAGGCGGACTGAGAGACTGACAGAGACCGACGGTCTGAGACAGGCGGTCGGATACAGACGGTCTGAGACAGACGGACAGAGACAGGCGGGCTGAGACAGACGGGCTAAGACGGACGATCTGAGATCGACGGTCTGAGACATACGGGCTGAGAGAGGCGGACAGAGACCGACGGTCTGAGGCAGACGGGCAGAGACAGATGGTCTAAGACAGACGGACAGAGACAGACGGTCTGAGACAGATGGTCTGAGACAGACGGTCTGAGACAGACGGTCCGAAACAGACGGACAGAGACAGATGGTCTGAGACAGACGGACCGAGACAGACGGGCTGAGACAGACGGGCTGAGTCCGACGATATGAGACAGACGGTCAGAGACAGATGGTCTGCGACAGACGGACAGAGACAGATGGTCTGAGACAGACGGTCTGAGACAGACGGTGTGAGACAGTCGGACAGAGACAGACGGGCTGAGACAGACGGGCTGAGACAGATAGTCTGAGACAGACGGTCTGAGACAGATGGTCTGAGACAGATGGTCTGAGAGAGACGGTCTCAGACGGACGGTCTGAGACAGACGGACTGCGACAGGCGGGCTGAGAGAGGCTGACAGAGACCGGCGGTCTGAGGCAGACGGCCAGAGACAGATGGTCTGAGACAGACGGACAGAGAAAGGCGGGCTGAGACAGACGGGCTAAGACGGACGGTCTGAGAGAGACGGTCTGAGACAGACGGTCTGAGACAGACGGATAGAGACAGGCGGGCTGAGACAGATGGTCTGAGACAGACGAACTGATACAGGCGCCCAGAGAGACGGACAGAGACCGACGGTCTGAGACAGGCGGTCAGATACAGACGGTCTGAGACAGACGGACAGAGACAGGCGGGCTGAGACAGACGGACAGAGGCAGACGATCTGAGACCGATGGTCTGAGACAGACGGGCAGAGATCGACGGTCTGAGACAGGCGGGCTGAGACAGACGGGCTGAGATCGACGGTCTGAGACAGGCGGTCTCAGATAGACGTTCCGAGACAGACGAACTGAGACAGGCGGGCTGAGAGAGGCGGACAGAGACCGACGGTCTGACGCAGACGGACAGAGACAGATGGTCTGAGACAGACGGTCTGAGACAGGACCGCTGAGACCGACCGTCTGAGACCGACGGTCTGAGACAGGCGCGCTGAGATCGACCGTCTGAGCCCGACGGTCTGCGACAGGCGGGATGAGGCAGACGGGCAAAGGCCGACTGTCTGGTACAGATGGTCTGAGACAGACGGACAGAGACAGGCGGACTGAGCGACGGACAGAGACCGACGGTCTGAGACAGGCGGTCAGATACAGACGGTCTGAGACAGACGGACAGAGACAGGCGGGCTGAGACAGACGGGCTAAGACGGACGGTCTGAGAGAGACGGTCTGAGACAGACGGTCTGAGACAGACGGTCTGAGACAGACGGTCTGAGACAGACGGATAGAGACAGGCGGGCTGAGACAGATGGTCTGAGACAGACGAACTGAGACAGGCGCCCAGAGAGACGGACAGATACCGACGGTCTGAGACAGGCGGTCAGATACAGACGGTCTGAGACAGACGGACAGAGACAGGCGGGCTGAGACAGACGGACAGGGACAACTGTCTGAGGCAGATGGTCTGAGACAGACGGGCTGAGACAGACGGGCTGAGATCGACGGTCTGAGACAGGCGGGCTGAGACAGACGGGCTGAGATCGACGGTCTGAGACAGGCGGTCAGAGACAGACGGTCTGAGACAGACGGACAGAGACAGGCGGGTTGAGACAGACGGGCTGAGACAGGCGGGCTGAGAGAGGCGGACAGAGACCGACGGTCTGAGGCAGACGGACAGACACAGAAGGTCTGAGACAGACGGTCTGAGACAGACGGTCTGAGACAGACGGTCTGAGACAGACGGTCTGAGACAGACGGTCTGAGACAGACGGTCTGAGACAGACGGTCTGAGACAGACGGTCTGAGACAGACGGTCTGAGACAGACGGTCTGAGACAGACGGTCTGAGACAGACGGTCTGAGACAGACGGTCTGAGTCAGACGGTCTGAGACAGACGGTCTGAGACAGACGGTCTGAGACAGACGGTCTGAGACAGACGGTCTCTGACAGACGGTCTGAGACAGAGGGTCTGAGACAGACGGTCTCTGACAGACGGCCTGAGACAGAGGGTCTGAGACAGACGGACAGAGACAGACGGGCTGAGAGAGGCGGACAGAGACCGACGGTCTGAGGCAGACGGGCAGAGACAGATGGTCTGAGACAGGCGGTCTGAGACAGACGGTCTCTGACAGACGGTCTGAGACAGAGGGTCTGAGACAGACGGACAGAGAAAGGCGGGCTCAGACAGACGGTCTGAGACAGACGGACTGAGACAGGCGGGCTGAGAGAGGCGGACAGAGACCGACGGTCTGAGGCAGACGGAGAGAGACAGTAGGTCTGAGACAGACGGTCTGAGACAGATGGTCTGAGACAGACGGGCTGAGACAGGCGGGCTGAGAGAGGCGGACAGAGACCGACGGTCTGAGGCAGACGGGCAGAGACAGATGGTCTGAGACAGACGGTCTGAGACAGAAGGTCTGAGACAGACGGTCTGAGACAGGCGGGCTGAGAGAGGCGGACAGAGACCGACGGTCTAAGGCAGACGGGCAGAGACAGATGGTCTGAGACAGACGGTCTGAGACAGAAGGTCTGAGACAGACGGTCTGAGACAGACGGCCAGAGAGACGGACAGAGACCGACGGTCTGACGCAGACGGACAGAGACAGATGGTCTGAGACAAACGGGCAGAGACAGACGGTCTGAGACAGACGGACAGAGAAAGGCGGGCTCAGACAGACGGTCTGAGACAGACGGACTGAGACAGGCGGGCTGAGAGAGGCGGACAGAGACCGACGGTCTGAGGCAGACGGAGAGAGACAGTAGGTCTGAGACAGACGGTCTGAGACAGATGGTCTGAGACAGACGGGCTGAGACAGGCGGGCTGAGAGAGGCGGACAGAGACCGACGGTCTGAGGCAGACGGGCAGAGACAGATGGTCTGAGACAGACGGTCTGAGACAGAAGGTCTGAGACAGACGGTCTGAGACAGACGGTCTGAGACAGACGGTCTGAGACAGACGGTCTCTGACAGACGGTCTGAGACAGACGGTCTGAGACAGACGGTCTGAGACAGACGGTCTCTGACAGACGGTCTGAGACAGAGGGTCTGAGACAGACGGTCTCTGACAGACGGCCTGAGACAGAGGGTCTGAGACAGACGGACAGAGACAGACGGGCTGAGAGAGGCGGACAGAGACCGACGGTCTGAGGCAGACGGGCAGAGACAGATGGTCTGAGACAGGCGGTCAGATACAGACGGTCTGAGACAGACGGATAGAGACAGGCGGGCTGAGACAGACGGGCAGAGGCAGACGATCTGAGACAGATGGTCTGAGACAGACGGACAGAGACAACTGTCTGAGGCAGATGGTCTGAGACAGACGGGCTGAGACAGACGGGCTGAGATCGACGGTCTGAGACAGGCGGTCTGAGATAGACGGTCTGAGACAGATGGTCTGAGACAGACGGACTGAGACAGGCGGACTGAGAGAGGCGGACAGAGACCGACGGTCTGAGGCAGACGGACGGAGACAGATGGTCTGCGACAGACGGTCTTAGACAGAAGGTCTGAGACAGACGGTCTGAGACAGACGGTCTGAGACAGACGGTCTGAGACAGACGGTCTGAGACAGACGGTCTGACACAGACGGTCTGAGACAGACGGTCTGAGACAGACGGTCTGAGACAGACGGTCTCAGACAGACGTTCCGAGACAGACGAACTGAGACAGGCGGCCAGAGAGACGGACAGAGACCGACGGTCTGACGCAGACGGACAGAGACAGATGGTCTGAGACAAACGGGCAGAGACAGACGGTCTGAGACAGACGGACAGAGAAAGGCGGGCTCAGACAGACGGTCTGAGACAGACGGACTGAGACAGGCGGGCTGAGAGAGGCGGACAGAGACCGACGGTCTGAGGCAGACGGAGAGAGACAGTAGGTCTGAGACAGACGGTCTGAGACAGATGGTCTGAGACAGACGGGCTGAGACAGGCGGGCTGACAGAGGCGGACAGAGACCGACGGTCTGAGGCAGACGGGCAGAGACAGATGGTCTGAGACAGACGGTCTGAGACAGAAGGTCTGAGACAGACGGTCTGAGACAGACGGTCTGAGACAGACGGTCTGAGACAGACGGTCTCTGACAGACGGTCTGAGACAGACGGTCTGAGACAGACGGTCTGAGACAGACGGTCTCTGACAGACGGTCTGAGACAGAGGGTCTGAGACAGACGGTCTCTGACAGACGGCCTGAGACAGAGGGTCGGAGACAGACGGACAGAGACAGACGGGCTGAGAGAGGCGGACAGAGACCGACGGTCTGAGGCAGACGGGCAGAGACAGATGGTCTGAGACAGGCGGTCAGATACAGACGGTCTGAGACAGACGGATAGAGACAGGCGGGCTGAGACAGACGGGCAGAGGCAGACGATCTGAGACAGATGGTCTGAGACAGACGGACAGAGACAACTGTCTGAGGCAGATGGTCTGAGACAGACGGGCTGAGACAGACGGGCTGAGATCGACGGTCTGAGACAGGCGGTCTGAGATAGACGGTCTGAGACAGATGGTCTGAGACAGACGGACTGAGACAGGCGGACTGAGAGAGGCGGACAGAGACCGACGGTCTGAGGCAGACGGACGGAGACAGATGGTCTGCGACAGACGGTCTGAGACAGAAGGTCTGAGGCAGACGGTCTGAGACAGACGGTCTGAGACAGACGGTCTCAGACAGACGTTCCGAGACAGACGGGCTGAGACAGACGGTCTGAGAGAGACGGACAGTGACCGACGGTCTGACGCAGACGGACAGAGACAGATGGTCTGAGACAAACGGACAGGGACAGACGGACAGAGAAAGGCGGGCTGAGACAGACGGGCTAAGACGGACGGTCTGAGACAGAGGGTCTGAGACAGACGAACAGAGACAGACGGGCTGAGACAGACGCACTGAGACCGACGATATGAGACAGACGGTCAGAGACAGACCGTCTGAGGCAGACGGACAGAGACAGATGGTCTGAGACAGACGGACCGAGACAGACGGGCTGAGACAGACGGGCTGAGTCCGACGATATGAGACAGACGGTCAGAGACAGATGGTCTGCGACAGACGGACAGAGACAGATGGTCTGAGACAGACGGACCGAGACAGACGGTTTGAGACAGATGGTCTGAGACAGACGGGCTGAGACAGATGGGCTGAGATCGACGGTCTGAGACAGGCGGTCTGAGATAGACGGTCTGAGACAGATGGTCTGAGACAGACGGACAGAGACAGGCGGACTGAGAGACTGACAGAGACCGACGGTCTGAGACAGGCGGTCGGATACAGACGGTCTGAGACAGACGGACAGAGACAGGCGGGCTGAGACAGACGGGCTAAGACGGACGATCTGAGATCGACGGTCTGAGACATACGGGCTGAGAGAGGCGGACAGAGACCGACGGTCTGAGGCAGACGGGCAGAGACAGATGGTCTAAGACAGACGGACAGAGACAGACGGTCTGAGACAGATGGTCTGAGACAGACGGTCTGAGACAGACGGTCCGAAACAGACGGACAGAGACAGGCGGGCTGAGAGAGACGGGCTAAGACGGACGGTCTGAGACAGAGGGTCTGAGACAGACGGACAGAGACAGACGGGCTGAGACAGACGGACAGAGACCGACGGTCTGAGGCAGATGGGCAGAGAAAGGCGGGCTGAGACAGACGGGCTAAGACGGACGGTCTGAGACAGAGGGTCTGAGACAGACGGACAGAGACAGACGGGCTGAGAGAGGCGGACAGAGACCGACGGTCTGAGGCAGACGGGCAGAGACAGATGGTCTGAGACAGACGGACCGAGACAGACGGGCTGAGACAGACGGACGGCGACAGACGGGCTGAGACAGACGGACAGAGACAGATGGTCTGAGACAGACGGACAGAGACAGATGGTCTGAGACAGACGGACCGAGACAGACGGGCTGAGACAGACGGGCTGAGTCCGACGATATGAGACAGACGGTCAGAGACAGATGGTCTGCGACAGACGGACAGAGACAGATGGTCTGAGACAGACGGACCGAGACAGACGGTCTGAGACAGATGGTCTGAGACAGACGGGCTGAGACAGATGGGCTGAGATCGACGGTCTGAGACAGGCGGTCTGAGATAGACGGTCTGAGACAGATGGTCTGAGACAGACGGACAGAGACAGGCGGACTGAGAGACTGACAGAGACCGACGGTCTGAGACAGGCGGTCGGATACAGACGGTCTGAGACAGACGGACAGAGACAGGCGGGCTGAGACAGACGGGCTAAGACGGACGATCTGAGATCGACGGTCTGAGACATACGGGCTGAGAGAGGCGGACAGAGACCGACGGTCTGAGGCAGACGGGCAGAGACAGATGGTCTAAGACAGACGGACAGAGACAGACGGTCTGAGACAGATGGTCTGAGACAGACGGTCTGAGACAGACGGTCCGAAACAGACGGACAGAGACAGGCGGGCTGAGAGAGACGGGCTAAGACGGACGGTCTGAGACAGAGGGTCTGAGACAGACGGACAGAGACAGACGGGCTGAGACAGACGGACAGAGACCGACGGTCTGAGGCAGATGGGCAGAGAAAGGCGGGCTGAGACAGACGGGCTAAGACGGACGGTCTGAGACAGAGGGTCTGAGACAGACGGACAGAGACAGACGGGCTGAGAGAGGCGGACAGAGACCGACGGTCTGAGGCAGACGGGCAGAGACAGATGGTCTGAGACAGACGGACCGAGACAGACGGGCTGAGACAGACGGACGGCGACAGACGGGCTGAGACAGACGGACAGAGACAGATGGTCTGAGACAGACGGACAGAGACAGATGGTCTAAGACAGACGGACAGAGACAGACGGTCTGAGACAGATGGTCTGAGACAGACGGTCTGAGACAGACGGTCCGAAACAGACGGACAGAGACAGGCGGGCTGAGAGAGACGGACAGAGACCGACGGTCTGACGCAGACGGACAGAGACAGATGGTCTGAGACAGGCGGTCAGAGACAGACGGTCTGAGACAGACGGTCCGAAACAGACGGTCTGTGACAGACGGTCTGTGACAGACGGTCTGAGACAGACGGTCTGAGACAGACGGTCAGAGACAGATGGTCTGAGACACACGGACAGACACAGACGGTCTGAGACAGATGGTCTGAGACAGACGGTCTCAGACAGACGGTCTGAGATACACGGACTTAGACAGGCGGACTGAGAGAGACGGACGGAGACCGACGGTCTGACGCAGACGGACAGAGCCAGATGGTCTGCGACAGACGGACAGAGACAGATGGTCTGAGACAGACGGACCGAGACAGACGGGCTGAGACAGACGGGCTGAGTCCGACGATATGAGACAGACGGTCAGAGACAGATGGTCTGCGACAGACGGACAGAGACAGATGGTATGAGACAGACGGACCGAGACAGACGGTCTGAGACAGATGGTCTGAGACAGACGGGCTGAGACAGACGGGCTGAGATCGACGGTCTGAGACAGGCGGTCTGAGATAGACGGTCTGAGACAGATGGTCTGAGACAGACGGACAGAGACAGGCGGACTGAGAGACTGACAGAGACCGACGGTCTGAGACAGGCGGTCGGATACAGACGGTCTGAGACAGACGGACAGAGACAGGCGGGCTGAGACAGACGGGCTAAGACGGACGATCTGAGATCGACGGTCTGAGACATACGGGCTGAGAGAGGCGGACAGAGACCGACGGTCTGAGGCAGACGGGCAGAGACAGATGGTCTGAGACAGACGGACCGAGACAGACGGGCTGAGGCAGACGGACGGCGACAGACGGGCTGAGACAGACGGACAGAGACAGATGGTCTGAGACAGACGGACAGAGACAGATGGTCTAAGACAGACGGACAGAGACAGACGGTCTGAGACAGATGGTCTGAGACAGACGGTCTGAGACAGACGGTCCGAAACAGACGGACAGAGACAGGCGGGCTGAGAGAGACGGACAGAGACCGACGGTCTGACGCAGACGGACAGAGACAGATGGTCTGAGACAGGCGGTCAGAGACAGACGGTCTGAGACAGACGGTCCGAAACAGACGGTCTGTGACAGACGGTCTGTGACAGACGGTCTGAGACAGACGGTCTGTGACAGACGGTCTGAGACAGACGGTCTGAGACAGACGGTCTGAGACAGACGGTCAGAGACAGATGGTCTGAGACACACGGACAGACACAGACGGTCTGAGACAGATGGTCTGAGACAGACGGTCTCAGACAGATGGTCTGAGACAGACGGACTGAGACAGGCGGACTGAGAGAGGCGGACAGAGACCGACGGTCTGAGGCAGACGGACAGAGACAGATGGTCTGCGACAGACGGACAGAGACAGATGGTCTGAGACAGACGGACCGAGACAGACGGGCTGAGACAGACGGGCTGAGTCCGACGATATGAGACAGACGGTCAGAGACAGATGGTCTGCGACAGACGGACAGAGGCAGATGGTCTGAGACAGACGGACCGAGACAGACGGTCTGAGACAGATGGTCTGAGACAGACGGGCTGAGACAGACGGGCTGAGATCGACGGTCTGAGACAGGCGGTCTGAGATAGACGGTCTGAGACAGATGGTCTGAGACAGACGGACAGAGACAGGCGGACTGAGAGACTGACAGAGACCGACGGTCTGAGACAGGCGGTCGGATACAGACGGTCTGAGACAGACGGACAGAGACAGTCGGGCTGAGACAGACGGGCTAAGACGGACGATCTGAGATCCACGGTCTGAGACATACGGGCTGAGAGAGGCGGACAGAGACCGACGGTCTGAGGCAGACGGGCAGAGGCAGATGGTCTGAGACAGGCGGTCAGATACAGACGGTCTGAGACAGACGGACAGAGACAGGCGGGCTGAGACAGACGGACAGAGACCGACGGTCTGAGGCAGATGGGCAGAGAAAGGCGGGCTGAGACAGACGGGCTAAGACGGACGGTCTGAGACAGACGGACAGAGACAGATGGTCTGAGACAGACGGACAGAGACAGATGGTCTAAGACAGACGGACAGAGACAGACGGTCTGAGACAGATGGTCTGAGACAGACGGTCTGAGACAGACGGTCCGAAACAGACGGACAGAGACAGGCGGGCTGAGAGAGACGGACAGAGACCGACGGTCTGACGCAGACGGACAGAGACAGATGGTCTGAGACAGGCGGTCAGAGACAGACGGTCTGAGACAGACGGTCCGAAACAGACGGTCTGTGACAGACGGTCTGTGACAGACGGTCTGAGACAGACGGTCTGAGACAGACGGTCAGAGACAGATGGTCTGAGACACACGGACAGACACAGACGGTCTGAGACAGATGGTCTGAGACAGACGATCTCAGACAGACGGTCTGAGATACACGGACTGAGACAGGCGGACTGAGAGAGACGGACGGAGACCGACGGTCTGACGCAGAGGGACAGAGCCAGATGGTCGGAGACAAACGGACAGAGACAGACGGTCTGAGACAGACGGTCTGAGACAGACGGTCTGAGACAGACGGTCTGAGACAGACGGTCTGAGGCAGACGGGCTGAGATCGACGGTCTGAGACAGGCGGTCTGAGATAGACGGTCTGAGACAGATGGTCTGAGACAGACGGACTGAGACAGGCGGACTGAGAGAGGCGGACAGAGACCGACGGTCTGAGGCAGACGGACAGAGACAGATGGTCTGCGACAGACGGACAGAGACAGATGGTCTGAGACAGACGGACCGAGACAGACGGGCTGAGACAGACGGGCTGAGTCCGACGATATGAGACAGACGGTCAGAGACAGATGGTCTGCGACAGACGGACAGAGGCAGATGGTCTGAGACAGACGGACCGAGACAGACGGTCTGAGACAGACGGACCGAGACAGTCGGGCTGAGACAGACGGGCTGAGTCCGACGATATGAGACAGATGGTCTGCGACAGACGGACAGAGACAGATGGTCTGAGACAGACGGACCGAGACAGACGGTCTGAGACAGATGGTCTGAGACAGACGGGCTGAGACAGACGGGCTGAGATCGACGGTCTGAGACAGGCGGTCTGAGATAGACGGTCTGAGACAGATGTTCTGAGACAGACGGACAGAGACAGGCGGACTGAGAGACTGACAGAGACCGACGGTCTGAGACAGGCGGTCGGATACAGACGGTCTGAGACAGACGGACAGAGACAGTCGGGCTGAGACAGACGGGCTAAGACGGACGATCTGAGATCGACGGTCTGAGACATACGGGCTGAGAGAGGCGGACAGAGACCGACGGTCTGAGGCAGACGGGCAGAGACAGATGGTCTGAGACAGGCGGTCAGATACAGACGGTCTGAGACAGCCGGACAGAGACAGGCGGGCTGAGACAGACGGACAGAGACCGACGGTCTGAGGCAGATGGGCAGAGAAAGGCGGGCTGAGACAGACGGGCTAAGACGGACGGTCTGAGACAGAGGGTCTGAGACAGACGAACAGAGACAGACGGGCTGAGAGAGGCGGACAGAGACCGACGGTCTGAGGCAGACGGGCAGAGACAGATGGTCTGAGACAGGCGGTCAGATACAGACGGTCTGAGACAGACGGACAGAGACAGGCGGGCTGAGACAGACGGACAGAGGCAGACGATCTGAGACAGATGGGCTGAGACAGACGGACAGAGACAACTGTCTGAGGCAGATGGTCTGAGACAGACGGGCTGAGACAGACGGGCTGAGATCGACGGTCTGAGACAGGCGGTCTGAGATAGACGGTCTGAGACAGATGGTCTGAGACAGACGGACTGAGACAGGCGGACTGAGAGAGGCGGACAGAGACCGACGGTCTGAGGCAGACGGACAGAGACAGATGGTCTGCGACAGACGGACAGAGACAGATGGTCTGAGACAGACGGACCGAGACAGACGGTCTGAGACAGATGGTCTGAGACAGACGGACCGAGACAGACGGTCTGAGACAGGCGGTCTGAGATAGACGGTCTGAGACAGACGGGCTGAGATCGACGGTCTGAGACAGCCGGTCTGAGATAGACGGTCAGAGACAGATGGTCTGAGACACACGGACAGACACAGACGGTCTGAGACAGACGGACCGAGACAGACGGTCTGAGACAGGCGGTCTGAGATAGACGGTCTGAGACAGACGGTCTGAGACAGACGGTCTGAGACAGACGGTCTGAGACAGACGGTCTGAGACAGACGGTCTGAGACAGACGGTCTGAGACAGACGGTCCGAAACAGACGGACAGAGACAGGCGGGCTGACAGAGACGGACAGAGACCGACGGTCTGACGCAGACGGACAGAGACAGATGGTCTGAGACAGGCGGTCAGAGACAGACGGTCTGTGACAGACGGTCTGAGACAGACGGTCTGAGAGAGACGGACAGTGACCGACGGTCTGACGCAGACGGACAGAGACAGATGGTCTGAGACAAACGGACAGAGACAGACGGTCTGAGACAGTCGGACAGAGAAAGGCGGGCTGAGAGAGACGGACAGTGACCGACGGTCTGACGCAGACGGACAGAGACAGATGGTCTGAGACAGGCGGTCAGAGACAGACGGTCTGAGACAGACGGTCCGAAACAGACGGTCTGTGACAGACGGTCTGTGACAGACGGTCTGAGACAGACGGTCTGAGACAAACGGACAGACACAGACGGTCTGAGACATATGGTCTGAGACAGACGGTCTCAGACAGACGGTCTGAGATACACGGACTGAGACAGGCGGACTGAGAGAGACGGACGGAGACCGACGGTCTGACGCAGACGGACAGAGCCAGATGGTCGGAGACAAAGGGACAGAGACAGACGGTCTGAGACAGACGGTCTGAGACAGACGGTCTGAGACAGACGGTCTGAGACAGACGGTCTGAGACAGACGGTCTGAGACAGACGGTCTGAGACAGACGGTCTGAGACAGACGGTCTGGGACAGACGGTCTGAGACAGATGGTCTGAGACACACGGACTGAGACAGGCGGACTGAGAGAGACGGACGGAGACCGACGGTCTGACGCAGACGGACAGAGCCAGATGGTCGGAGACAAACGGACAGAGACAGACGGTCTGAGACAGACGGTCTGAGACAGACGGTCTGAGACAGACGGTCTGAGACAGACGGTCTGAGACAGACGGTCTGAGACAGACGGTCTGAGACAGACGGTCTGAGACAGACGGTCTGAGACAGACGGTCTGTGACAGACGGTCTGTGACAGACGGTCTGAGACAGACGGTCAGAGACAGACGATCTGAGGCAGACGGACAGAGATAGATGGTCTGAGACAGACGGCCAGAGACAGACGGTCTGAGACAGACGGTCCGAAACAGACGGACAGAGACAGGCGGGCTGAGAGAGACGGACAGAGACCGACGGTCTGACGCAGACGGACAGAGACAGATGGTCTGAGACAGGCGGTCAGAGACAGACGGTCTGAGACAGACGGTCCAAAACAGACGGTCTGTGACAGACGGTCTGTGACAGACGGTCTGTGACAGACGGTCTGTGACAGACGGTCTGCGACAGACGGTCTGAGACAGATGGTCTGAGACAGACGGACAGAGACAGATGGTCTAAGACAGACGGACAGAGACAGACGGTCTGAGACAGATGGTCTGAGACAGACGGTCTGAGACAGACGGTCCGAAACAGACGGACAGAGACAGGCGGGCTGAGAGAGACGGACAGAGACCGACGGTCTGACGCAGACGGACAGAGACAGATGGTCTGAGACAGGCGGTCAGAGACAGACGGTCTGAGACAGGCGGTCCGAAACAGACGGTCTGTGACAGACGGTCTGTGACAGACGGTCTGAGACAGACGGTCTGAGACAGACGGTCCGAGACAGATGGTCTGAGACACACGGACAGACATAGACGGTCTGAGACAGATGGTCTGAGACAGACGGTCTCAGACAGACGGTCTGAGATACACGGACTGAGACAGGCGGACTGAGAGAGACGGACGGAGACCGACGGTCTGACGCAGAGGGACAGAGCCAGATGGTCGGAGACAAACGGACAGAGACAGACGGTCTGAGACAGACGGTCTGAGACAGACGGTCTGAGACAGACGGTCTGAGACAGACGGTCTGAGACAGACGGTCTGAGGCAGACGGGCTGAGATCGACGGTCTGAGACAGGCGGTCTGAGATAGACGGTCTGAGACAGATTGTCTGAGACAGACGGACTGAGACAGGCGGACTGAGAGAGGCGGACAGAGACCGACGGTCTGAGGCAGACGGACAGAGACAGATGGTCTGCGACAGACGGACAGAGACAGATGGTCTGAGACAGACGGACCGAGACAGTCGGGCTGAGACAGACGGGCTGAGTCCGACGATATGAGACAGACGGTCAGAGACAGATGGTCTGCGACAGACGGACAGAGACACATGGTCTGAGACAGACGGACCGAGACAGACGGTCTGAGACAGATGGTCTGAGACAGACGGGCTGAGACAGACGGGCTGAGATCGACGGTCTGAGACAGGCGGTCTGAGATAGACGGTCTGAGACAGATGTTCTGAGACAGACGGACAGAGACAGGCGGACTGAGAGGCTGACAGAGACCGACGGTCTGAGACAGGCGGTCGGATACAGACGGTCTGAGACAGACGGACAGAGACAGTCGGGCTGAGACAGACGGGCTAAGACGGACGATCTGAGATCGACGGTCTGAGACATACGGGCTGAGAGAGGCGGACAGAGACCGACGGTCTGAGGCAGACGGGCAGAGACAGATGGTCTGAGACAGGCGGTCAGATACAGACGGTCTGAGACAGACGGACAGAGACAGGCGGGCTGAGACAGACGGACAGAGACCGACGGTCTGAGGCAGATGGGCAGAGAAAGGCGGGCTGAGACAGACGGGCTAAGACGGACGGTCTGAGACAGAGGGTCTGAGACAGACGAACAGAGACAGACGGGCTGAGAGAGGCGGACAGAGACCGACGGTCTGAGGCAGACGGGCAGAGACAGATGGTCTGAGACAGGCGGTCAGATACAGACGGTCTGAGACAGACGGACAGAGACAGGCGGGCTGAGACAGACGGACAGAGGCAGACGATCTGAGACAGATGGGCTGAGACAGACGGACAGAGACAACTGTCTGAGGCAGATGGTCTGAGACAGACGGGCTGAGACAGACGGGCTGAGATCGACGGTCTGAGACAGGCGGTCTGAGATAGACGGTCTGAGACAGATGGTCTGAGACAGACGGACTGAGACAGGCGGACTGAGAGAGGCGGACAGAGACCGACGGTCTGAGGCAGACGGACAGAGACAGATGGTCTGCGACAGACGGACAGAGACAGATGGTCTGAGACAGACGGACCGAGACAGACGGTCTGAGACAGATGGTCTGAGACAGACGGACCGAGACAGACGGTCTGAGACAGGCGGTCTGAGATAGACGGTCTGAGACAGACGGGCTGAGATCGACGGTCTGAGACAGCCGGTCTGAGATAGACGGTCAGAGACAGATGGTCTGAGACACACGGACAGACACAGACGGTCTGAGACAGACGGACCGAGACAGACGGTCTGAGACAGGCGGTCTGAGATAGACGGTCTGAGACAGACGGTCTGAGACAGACGGTCTGAGACAGACGGTCTGAGACAGACGGTCTGAGACAGACGGTCTGAGACAGACGGTCTGTGACAGACGGTCAGAGACAGATGGTCTGAGACACACGGACAGACGCAGACGGTCTGAGACAGATGGTCTGAGACAGACGGACAGAGACAGATGGTCTGAGACAGACGGACAGAGACAGATGGTCTAAGACAGACGGACAGAGACAGACGGTCTGAGACAGATGGTCTGAGACAGACGGTCTGAGACAGACGGTCCGAAACAGACGGACAGAGACAGGCGGGCTGAGAGAGACGGACAGAGACCGACGGTCTGACGCAGACGGACAGAGACAGATGGTCTGAGACAGGCGGTCATAGACAGACGGTCTGAGACAGACGGTCCAAAACAGACGGTCTGTGACAGACGGTCTGCGACAGACGGTCTGAGACAGATGGTCTGAGACAGACGGACAGAGACAGATGGTCTAAGACAGACGGACAGAGACAGACGGTCTGAGACAGATGGTCTGAGACAGACGGTCTGAGACAGACGGTCCGAAACAGACGGACAGAGACAGGCGGGCTGAGAGAGACGGACAGAGACCGACGGTCTGACGCAGACGGACAGAGACAGATGGTCTGAGACAGGCGGTCAGAGACAGACGGTCTGAGACAGGCGGTCCGAAACAGACGGTCTGTGACAGACGGTCTGTGACAGACGGTCTGAGACAGACGGTCTGAGACAGACGGTCCGAGACAGATGGTCTGAGACACACGGACAGACATAGACGGTCTGAGACAGATGGTCTGAGACAGACGGTCTCAGACAGACGGTCTGAGATACACGGACTGAGACAGGCGGACTGAGAGAGACGGACGGAGACCGACGGTCTGACGCAGAGGGACAGAGCCAGATGGTCGGAGACAAACGGACAGAGACAGACGGTCTGAGACAGACGGTCTGAGACAGACGGTCTGAGACAGACGGTCTGAGACAGACGGTCTGAGACAGACGGTCTGAGGCAGACGGGCTGAGATCGACGGTCTGAGACAGGCGGTCTGAGATAGACGGTCTGAGACAGATTGTCTGAGACAGACGGACTGAGACAGGCGGACTGAGAGAGGCGGACAGAGACCGACGGTCTGAGGCAGACGGACAGAGACAGATGGTCTGCGACAGACGGACAGAGACAGATGGTCTGAGACAGACGGACCGAGACAGTCGGGCTGAGACAGACGGGCTGAGTCCGACGATATGAGACAGACGGTCAGAGACAGATGGTCTGCGACAGACGGACAGAGACAGATGGTCTGAGACAGACGGACCGAGACAGACGGTCTGAGACAGATGGTCTGAGACAGACGGGCTGAGACAGACGGGCTGAGATCGACGGTCTGAGACAGGCGGTCTGAGATAGACGGTCTGAGACAGATGTTCTGAGACAGACGGACAGAGACAGGCGGACTGAGAGACTGACAGAGACCGACGGTCTGAGACAGGCGGTCGGATACAGACGGTCTGAGACAGACGGACAGAGACAGTCGGGCTGAGACAGACGGGCTAAGACGGACGATCTGAGATCGACGGTCTGAGACATACGGGCTGAGAGAGGCGGACAGAGACCGACGGTCTGAGCAGACGGGCAGAGACAGATGGTCTGAGACAGGCGGTCAGATACAGACGGTCTGAGACAGACGGACAGAGACAGGCGGGCTGAGACAGACGGACAGAGACCGACGGTCTGAGGCAGATGGGCAGAGAAAGGCGGGCTGAGACAGACGGGCTAAGACGGACGGTCTGAGACAGAGGGTCTGAGACAGACGAACAGAGACAGACGGGCTGAGAGAGGCGGACAGAGACCGACGGTCTGAGGCAGACGGGCAGAGACAGATGGTCTGAGATAGGCGGTCAGATACAGACGGTCTGAGACAGACGGACAGAGACAGGCGGGCTGAGACAGACGGACAGAGGCAGACGATCTGAGACAGATGGGCTGAGACAGACGGACAGAGACAACTGTCTGAGGCAGATGGTCTGAGACAGACGGGCTGAGACAGACGGGCTGAGATCGACGGTCTGAGACAGGCGGTCTGAGATAGACGGTCTGAGACAGATGGTCTGAGACAGACGGACTGAGACAGGCGGACTGAGAGAGGCGGACAGAGACCGACGGTCTGAGGCAGACGGACAGAGACAGATGGTCTGCGACAGACGGACAGAGACAGATGGTCTGAGACAGACGGACCGAGACAGACGGTCTGAGATAGATGGTCTGAGACAGACGGACCGAGACAGACGGTCTGAGACAGGCGGTCTGAGATAGACGGTCTGAGACAGACGGGCTGAGATCGACGGTCTGAGACAGCCGGTCTGAGATAGACGGTCAGAGACAGATGGTCTGAGACACACGGACAGACACAGACGGTCTGAGACAGACGGACCGAGACAGACGGTCTGAGACAGGCGGTCTGAGATAGACGGTCTGAGACAGACGGTCTGAGACAGACGGTCTGAGACAGACGGTCTGAGACAGACGGTCTGAGACAGACGGTCTGAGACAGACGGTCTGTGACAGACGGTCAGAGACAGATGGTCTGAGACACACGGACAGACGCAGACGGTCTGAGACAGATGGTCTGAGACAGATGGACAGAGACAGATGGTCTGAGACAGACGGACAGAGACAGATGGTCTAAGACAGACGGACAGAGACAGACGGTCTGCGACAGATGGTCTGAGACAGACGGTCTGAGACAGACGGTCTGAGACAGACGGTCCGAAACAGACGGACAGAGACAGGCGGGCTGAGAGAGACGGACAGAGACCGACGGTCTGACGCAGACGGACAGAGACAGATGGTCTGAGACAGGCGGTCAGAGACAGACGGTCTGTGACAGACGGTCTGAGACAGACGGTCTGAGAGAGACGGACAGTGACCGACGGTCTGACGCAGACGGACAGAGACAGATGGTCTAAGACAGACGGACAGAGACAGACGGTCTGAGACAGATGGTCTGAGACAGACGGTCTGAGACAGACGGTCTGAGACAGACGGTCCAAAACAGACGGTCTGTGACAGACGGTCTGTGACAGACGGTCTGCGACAGACGGTCTGAGACAGATGGTCTGAGACAGACGGACAGAGACAGATGGTCTAAGACAGACGGACAGAGACAGACGGTCTGAGACAGATGGTCTGAGACAGACGGTCTGAGACAGACGGTCCGAAACAGACGGACAGAGACAGGCGGGCTGAGAGAGACGGACAGAGACCGACGGTCTGACGCAGACGGACAGAGACAGATGGTCTGAGACAGGCGGTCAGAGACAGACGGTCTGAGACAGGCGGTCCGAAACAGACGGTCTGTGACAGACGGTCTGTGACAGACGGTCTGAGACAGACGGTCTGAGACAGACGGTCCGAGACAGATGGTCTGAGACACACGGACAGACATAGACGGTCTGAGACAGATGGTCTGAGACAGACGGTCTCAGACAGACGGTCTGAGATACACGGACTGAGACAGGCGGACTGAGAGAGACGGACGGAGACCGACGGTCTGACGCAGAGGGACAGAGCCAGATGGTCGGAGACAAACGGACAGAGACAGACGGTCTGAGACAGACGGTCTGAGACAGACGGTCTGAGACAGACGGTCTGAGACAGACGGTCTGAGACAGACGGTCTGAGGCAGACGGGCTGAGATCGACGGTCTGAGACAGGCGGTCTGAGATAGACGGTCTGAGACAGATTGTCTGAGACAGACGGACTGAGACAGGCGGACTGAGAGAGGCGGACAGAGACCGACGGTCTGAGGCAGACGGACAGAGACAGATGGTCTGCGACAGACGGACAGAGACAGATGGTCTGAGACAGACGGACCGAGACAGTCGGGCTGAGACAGACGGGCTGAGTCCGACGATATGAGACAGACGGTCAGAGACAGATGGTCTGCGACAGACGGACAGAGACAGATGGTCTGAGACAGACGGACCGAGACAGACGGTCTGAGACAGATGGTCTGAGACAGACGGGCTGAGACAGACGGGCTGAGATCGACGGTCTGAGACAGGCGGTCTGAGATAGACGGTCTGAGACAGATGTTCTGAGACAGACGGACAGAGACAGGCGGACTGAGAGACTGACAGAGACCGACGGTCTGAGACAGGCGGTCGGATACAGACGGTCTGAGACAGACGGACAGAGACAGTCGGGCTGAGACAGACGGGCTAAGACGGACGATCTGAGATCGACGGTCTGAGACATACGGGCTGAGAGAGGCGGACAGAGACCGACGGTCTGAGGCAGACGGGCAGAGACAGATGGTCTGAGACAGGCGGTCAGATACAGACGGTCTGAGACAGACGGACAGAGACAGGCGGGCTGAGACAGACGGACAGAGACCGACGGTCTGAGGCAGATGGGCAGAGAAAGGCGGGCTGAGACAGACGGGCTAAGACGGACGGTCTGAGACAGAGGGTCTGAGACAGACGAACAGAGACAGACGGGCTGAGAGAGGCGGACAGAGACCGACGGTCTGAGGCAGACGGGCAGAGACAGATGGTCTGAGATAGGCGGTCAGATACAGACGGTCTGAGACAGACGGACAGAGACAGGCGGGCTGAGACAGACGGACAGAGGCAGACGATCTGAGACAGATGGGCTGAGACAGACGGACAGAGACAACTGTCTGAGGCAGATGGTCTGAGACAGACGGGCTGAGACAGACGGGCTGAGATCGACGGTCTGAGACAGGCGGTCTGAGATAGACGGTCTGAGACAGATGGTCTGAGACAGACGGACTGAGACAGGCGGACTGAGAGAGGCGGACAGAGACCGACGGTCTGAGGCAGACGGACAGAGACAGATGTTCTGCGACAGACGGACAGAGACAGATGGTCTGAGACAGACGGACCGAGACAGACGGTCTGAGACAGATGGTCTGAGACAGACGGACCGAGACAGACGGTCTGAGACAGGCGGTCTGAGATAGACGGTCTGAGACAGACGGGCTGAGATCGACGGTCTGAGACAGCCGGTCTGAGATAGACGGTCAGAGACAGATGGTCTGAGACACACGGACAGACACAGACGGTCTGAGACAGACGGACCGAGACAGACGGTCTGAGACAGGCGGTCTGAGATAGACGGTCTGAGACAGACGGTCTGAGACAGACGGTCTGAGACAGACGGTCTGAGACAGACGGTCTGAGACAGACGGTCTGAGACAGACGGTCTGTGACAGACGGTCAGAGACAGATGGTCTGAGACACACGGACAGACGCAGACGGTCTGAGACAGATGGTCTGAGACAGACGGACAGAGACAGATGGTCTGAGACAGACGGACAGAGACAGATGGTCTAAGACAGACGGACAGAGACAGACGGTCTGAGACAGATGGTCTGAGACAGACGGTCTGAGACAGACGGTCTGAGACAGACGGTCCGAAACAGACGGACAGAGACAGGCGGGCTGAGAGAGACGGACAGAGACCGACGGTCTGACGCAGACGGACAGAGACAGATGGTCTGAGACAGGCGGTCAGAGACAGACGGTCTGTGACAGACGGTCTGAGACAGACGGTCTGAGAGAGACGGACAGTGACCGACGGTCTGACGCAGACGGACAGAGACAGATGGTCTGAGACAAACGGACAGAGACAGACGGTCTGAGACAGTCGGACAGAGAAAGGCGGGCTGAGAGAGACGGACAGTGACCGACGGTCTGACGCAGACGGACAGAGACAGATGGTCTGAGACAGGCGGTCAGAGACAGACGGTCTGAGACAGACGGTCCGAAACAGACGGTCTGTGACAGACGGTCTGTGACAGACGGTCTGAGACAGACGGTCTGAGACAGACGGTCAGAGACAGATGGTCTGAGACAAACGGACAGACACAGACGGTCTGAGACAGATGGTCTGAGACAGACGGTCTCAGACAGACGGTCTGAGATACACGGACTGAGACAGGCGGACTGAGAGAGACGGACGGAGACCGACGGTCTGACGCAGACGGACAGAGCCAGATGGTCGGAGACAAAGGGACAGAGACAGACGGTCTGAGACAGACGGTCTGAGACAGACGGTCTGAGACAGACGGCCAGAGACAGACGGTCTGAGACAGACGGTCAGAGACAGACGATCTGAGGCAGACGGACAGAGACAGGCGGACTGAGACAGACGGTCTGAGACAGACGGTCTGAGACAGACGGTCTGAGACAGACGGCCAGAGACAAACGATCTGAGGCAGACGGACAGAGATAGATGGTCTGAGACAGACGGCCAGAGACAGACGGTCTGAGACAGACGGTCTGAGGCAGAAGGACAGAGACCGACGGTCTGAGACAGACGGTCTGAGACAGACGGTCTGTGACAGACGGTCTGAGACAGACGGTCCGAGACAGACGGACAGAGACAGGCGGACTGAGAGAGACGGACAGAGACCGACGGTCTGACGCAGACGGACAGAGACAGATGGTCTGAGAGGAGCGGACACAGACAGACGGTCTGAGACAGACGGTCTGAGACAGACGGACAGAGACATACGGGCTAAGAAAGACAGGCTGTGACCGACGATCTGAGACCGACGGTCAGAGACAGGCGGTCAGAGACAGACGGTCTGAGACAGACGGTCCGAAACAGACGGACAGAGACAGGCGGGCTGAGAGAGACGGACAGAGACCGACGGTCTGACGCAGACGGACAGAGACAGATGGTCTGAGACAGGCGGTCAGAGACAGACGGTCTGAGACAGACGGTCCAAAACAGACGGTCTGTGACAGACGGTCTGTGACAGACGGTCTGCGACAGACGGACGGAGACAGGCGGGCTGAGAGAGACGGACAGAGACCGACGGTCTGACGCAGACGGACAGAGACAGATGGTCTGAGACAGGCGGTCAGAGACAGACGGTCTGACACAGACGGTCCGAAACAGACGGACAGAGACAGGCGGGCTGAGAGAGACGGACAGAGACCGACGGTCTGACGCAGACGGACAGAGACAGATGGTCTGAGACACGCGGACAGACACAGACGGTCTGAGACAGATGGTCTGAGACAGACGGTCTCAGACAGACGGTCTGAGACAGATCGACTGAGACAGGCGGACTGAGAGAGACGGTCTGAGACAGACGGTCTGAGACAGACGGTCAGAGACAGATGGTCTGAGACACACGGACAGACACAGACGGTCTGAGACAGACGGTCTGAGACAGACGGTCTGAGACAGACGGACTGAGACAGGCGGACCGAGACAGGCGGACTGAGAGAGACGGGCGGAGATCGACGGTCTGAGACAGGCGGTCAGAGACAGACGGTCTGAGGCAGACGGACTGAGACAGACGGTCTGAGACAGATGGTCTGAGACAGGCGGACTGAGACGGGCGGACTGAGAGAGACGGACAGAGACCGACGGTCTGAGGCAGACGGACAGAGACAGATGGTCTAAGATAGACGGACAGAGACAGACGGTCTGAGAAAGGACGGTCTGAGACAGTCGGACAGAGACAGACGGGCTGAGACAGACGGGCTGAGACAGATAGTCTGAGACAGACGGTCTGAGGCAGATGGTCTGAGACAGACGGTCTCAGACAGACGGTCTGAGACAGACGGACTGAGACAGGCGGACTGAGAGAGACGGACAGAGACGAACGGTCTGAGGCAGACGGACAGAGACAGAAGTACTGAGACAGACGGACAGACACAGACGGTCTGATACAGAAGGTCTGAGACAGATGGTCTGAGACAGACGGACAGAGACAGGCGGGCTGAGACAGATGGTCTGAGACAGGCGGACTGAGACAGGCGGTCTGAGAGCGACGGACAGAGACCATCGGTCTGTGACAGACGGTCTGAGACAGACGGTCTGTGACAGACGGTCTGTGACAGACGGTGTGTGACAGACGGTCTGTGACAGACGGCCTGAGACAGACGGTCTGAGACACACGGTCTCAGACAGACGGTCTGAGACAGGCGCGCTGAGACCGACCGTCTGAGACCGACGGTCTGAGACAGGCGGGATGAGACAGACCGTCTGAGGCAGACGGACAGAGACAGATGGTCTAAGACAGACGGTCTGAGACAGACGGGCTAAGACGGACGGTCTGAGACAGAGGGTCTGAGACAGACGGGCTGAGATCGACGGTCTGAGACAGGCGGTCCGAGACAGACCGACAGAGACAGGCGGGCTGAGAGAGACGGACAGAGACCGACGGTCTGACGCAAACGGACAGAGACAGATGGTCTGAGACAGATGGTCTGAGACAGACGGACAGAGGCAACGGTCTGAGACAGATGGTCTGAGACAGACGGACTGAGACGGGCGGACTGAGAGAGACGGACAGAGACCGACGGTCTGAGGCAGACGGACGGAGACAGATGGTCTAACATAGACGGACAGAGACGGACGGTCTGAGACAGACGGTCTGAGACAGTCGGACAGAGACAGACGGGCTGAGACAGACGGGCTGAGACAGATAGTCTGAGACAGACGGTCTGAGGCAGATGGTCTGAGACAGACGGTCTGAGACAGACGGACAGAGACAGGCGGGCTGAGACAGATGGTCTGAGACAGGCGGACTGAGACAGGCGGTCTGAGAGCGACGGACAGAGACCAACGGTCTGAGGCAGACGTTCTGTGACAGACAGTTTGAGACAGACGGTCTGAGACAGACGGTCAGAGACAAGCGGACTGAGAGAGACGGTCTGAGACAGATGGTCTGAGACACACGTACTGAGACAGGCGGACTGAGAGAGACGGACAGAGACCGACGGTCTGAGGCAGACGGACGGAGACAGATGGTCTAACATAGACGGACAGAGACGGACGGTCTGAGACAGACGGTCTGAGACAGTCGGACAGAGACAGACGGGCTGAGACAGACGGGCTGAGACAGATAGTCTGAGACAGACGGTCTGAGGCAGATGGTCTGAGACAGACGGTCTGAGACAGACGGACAGAGACAGGCGGGCTGAGACAGATGGTCTGAGACAGGCGGACTGAGACAGGCGGTCTGAGAGCGACGGACAGAGACCAACGGCCTGAGACAGACGGTCTGAGACACACGGTCTCAGACAGACGGTCTGAGCCAGGCGCGCTGAGGCCGACCGTCTGAGACCGACGGTCTGAGACAGGCGGGATGAGACAGACGGTCTGAGACAGACGGTCGGAGACAGACGGCCTGAGACAGACGGACAGAGACAGACGGGCTAAGAACGACGGGCTGTGAACGACGATCTGAAACAGGCGGTTAGAGACAGACGGTCTGAGACAGACGGTCAGAGACAGGCGGACTGAGAGAGACGGTCTGAGACAGATGGTCTGAGACACACGTACTGAGACAGGCGGACTGAGAGAGACGGACAGAGACCGACGGTCTGACGCAGACGGACAGAGACAGATGGTCTGAGACAGACGGTCTGAGACAGACGGACAGAGACATACGGGCTAAGAAAGACGGGCTGTGACCGACGATCTGAAACCGACGGTCAGAGACAGGCGGTCAGAGACAGACGGTCTGAGACAGACGGTCTGAGACAGACGGTCCGAGACAGGCGGGCTGAGACAGATGGTCTGAGACAGACGGACTGAGACAGGCGGGCTGACACAGGCGGGCTGATCAGGCGGGCTGAGACCGACGATCTGAGACAGTCGGTCTGGTACAGATGGTCTGAGACAGGTGGGCCGAGACAAACGGACAGAGACAGGCGGGCTGAGACAGATGGTCTGAGACAGACGGTGTGGGGCCAGACTGAGACAGACGGACTCAGACCGGCGGGCTGAGACAGACGGTCAGAGACAGGCGGGCTGAGACAGTTGGTCTGAGACAGACGAACTGAGACAGGCGGCCAGATAGACGCACAGAGTCAGGCGGTCTGAGGCAGATGGTCTGAGACAGACGGTCTCAGACAGACGGTCTGTGACAGACGGTCTGAGACAGACGGTCTGAGACAGACGGTCTGAGACAGACGGGCTAAGACGGACGGTCTGAGACAGAGGGTCTGAGACAGACGGTCTGAGACAGACGGGCTGAGATCGACGGTCTGAGACAGGCGGTCCGAGACAGACGGACAGAGACAGGCGGGCTGAGAGAGACGGACAGACACCGACGGTCTGACGCAGACGGACAGAGACAGATGGTCTGAGACAGATGGTCTGAGACAGACGGACAGAGACAACGGTCTGAGACAGATGGTCTGAGACAGACGGACTGAGACGGGCGGACTGAGAGAGACGGACAGAGACCGACGGTCTGAGGCAGACGGACAGAGACAGATGGTCTAAGACAGACGGTCTGAGACAGTCGGACAGAGACAGACGGGCTGAGACAGACGGGCTGAGACAGATAGTCTGAGACAGACGGTCTGAGGCAGAGGGTCTGAGACAGACGGTCTCAGACAGACGGTCTGAGACAGACGGACTGAGACAGGCGGACTGAGAGAGACGGACAGAGACCGACGGTCTGAGGCAGACGGTCAGAGACAGAAGTTCTGAGACAGACGGACAGACACAGACGGTCTGATACAGAAGGTCTGAGACAGATGGTCTGAGACAGACGGTCTGAGACAGACGGACAGAGACAGGCGGGCTGAGACAGATGGTCTGAGACAGGCGGACTGAGACAGGCGGTCTGAGAGCGACGGACAGAGACCAACGGTCTGAGGCAGACGTTCTGTGACAGACAGTTTGAGACAGACGGTCTGAGACAGACGGTCTGAGACAGACGGTCAGAGACAGACGGCCTGAGACAGACGGACAGAGACAGACGGGCTAAGAAAGACGGGCAGAGACAGACGGTCTGAGACAGACGGTCAGAGACAGGCGGACTGCGAGAGACGGTCTCAGACAGATGGTCTGAGACACACGTACTGAGACAGGCGGACTGAGAGAGACGGACAGAGACCGACGGTCTGAGGCAGACGGACAGAGACAGAAGTTCTGAGACAGACGGTCTGCGACAGACGGTCAGAGACAGACGGCCTGAGACAGGCGGACAGAGACAGACGGGCTAAGAAAGACGGGCAGAGACAGACGGTCTGAGACAGACGGACAGAGACAGACGGGCTAAGAAAGACGGGCTGTGAACGACGATCTGAGACAGGCGGTCAGAGACAGACGGACAGAGACAGGCGGGCTGAGAGAGACGGACAGAGACCGACGGTCTGACGCAGACGGACAGAGACAGATGGTCTGAGACAGGCGGTCAGAGACAGACGGTCTGAGACAGACGGTCCGAAACAGAGGGTCTGAGACAGACGGTCTGAGACAGACGGTCTGTGACAGACGGTCTGTGACAGACGGTCTGAGACAGACGGTCTGAGACAGACGGTCTGAGACAGACGGTCTGAGACAGACGGTCTGAGACAGACGGTCTGAGACAGACGGTCTGTGACAGGCGGTCTGAGAGCGACGGACAGAGACCAACGGTCTGAGGCCGACGTTCTGTGACAGACAGTTTGAGACAGACGGTCTGAGACAGACGGTCTGAGACACACGGTCAGAGACAGACGGCCTGAGACAGACGGACAGAGACAGACGGGCTAAGAAAGACGGGCTGTGAACGACGATCTGAGACAGGCGGTCAGAGACAGACCGTCTGAGGCAGACGGACAGAGACAGATGGTCTAAGACAGACGGACAGAGACAGACGGTCTGGGACAGACGGTCAGAGACAGGCGGACTGAGAGAGACGGTCTGAGACAGATGGTCTGAGACACACGTACTGAGACAGGCGGACTGAGAGAGACGGACGGAGACCGACGGTCTGACGCAGACGGACAGAGCCAGATGGTCTGAGACAAACGGACAGAGACAGACGGTCTGAGACAGACGGACAGAGACAGACGGTCTGAGACAGACGGTCTGAGACAGACGGTCTGTGACAGACGGTCTGAGACAGACGGTCTGAGGCAGACGGACAGAGACAGACGGTCTGAGGCAGACGGACAGAGACAGAAGTTCTGAGACAGACGGACAGACACAGACGGTCTGATACAGAAGGTCTGAGACAGATGGTCTGAGACAGACGGTCTGAGACAGACGGACAGAGACAGGCGGGCTGAGACAGTTGGTCTGAGACAGGCGGACTGAGACAGGCGGTCTGAGAGCGACGGACAGAGACCAACGGTCTGAGGCAGACGTTCTGTGACAGACAGTTTGAGACAGACGGTCTGAGTCAGACGGTCTGAGACAGACGGTCAGAGACAGACGGCCTGAGACAGACGGACAGAGACAGACGGGCTAAGAAAGACGGGCAGAGACAGACGGTCTGAGACAGACGGTCAGAGACAGGCGGACTGCGAGAGACGGTCTGAGACAGATGGTCTGAGACACACGTACTGAGACAGGCGGACTGAGAGAGACGGACAGAGACCGACGGTCTGAGGCAGACGGACAGAGACAGAAGTTCTGAGACAGACGGTCTGAGACAGACGGTCAGAGACAGACGGCCTGAGACAGGCGGACAGAGACAGACGGGCTAAGAAAGACGGGCAGAGACAGACGGTCTGAGACAGACGGACAGAGACAGACGGGCTAAGAAAGACGGGCTGTGAACGACGATCTGAGACAGGCGGTCAGAGACAGACGGTCTGAGACAGACGGTCCGAAACAGAGGGTCTGAGACAGACGGTCTGAGACAGACGGTCTGTGACAGACGGTCTGTGACAGACGGTCTGAGACAGACGGTCTGAGACAGACGGTCTGAGACAGATGGTCTGAGACAGACGGTCTGAGACAGACGGTCTGTGACAGGCGGTCTGAGAGCGACGGACAGAGACCAACGGTCTGAGGCCGACGTTCTGTGACAGACAGTTTGAGACAGACGGTCTGAGACAGACGGTCTGAGACACACGGTCAGAGACAGACGGCCTGAGACAGACGGACAGAGACAGACGGGCTAAGAAAGACGGGCTGTGAACGACGATCTGAGACAGGCGGTCAGAGACAGACCGTCTGAGGCAGACGGACAGAGACAGATGGTCTAAGACAGACGGACAGAGACAGACGGTCTGGGACAGACGGTCAGAGACAGGCGGACTGAGAGAGACGGTCTGAGACAGATGGTCTGAGACACACGTACTGAGACAGGCGGACTGAGAGAGACGGACGGAGACCGACGGTCTGACGCAGACGGACAGAGCCAGATGGTCTGAGACAAACGGTCTGTGACAGACGGTCTGAGACAGACGGTCTGAGGCAGACGGACAGAGACAGACGGTCTGAGACAGATGGTCTGAGACAGACGGACAGAGACAGACGGTCTGAGACAGACGGTCTGAGACAGACGGTCTGTGACAGACGGTCTGAGACAGACGGTCTGAGGCAGACGGACAGAGACAGACGGTCTGAGACAGATGGTCTGAGACAGACGGACAGAGACAACGGTCTGAGACAGATGGTCTGAGACAGACGGGCTGAGATCGACGGTCTGAGACAGGCGGTCCGAGACAGACGGACAGAGACAGGCGGGCTGAGAGAGACGGACAGAGACCGACGGTCTGACGCAGACGGACAGAGACAGATGGTCTGAGACAGGCGGTCAGAGACAGACGGTCTGAGACAGACGGACTGAGACAGGCGGACTGAGAGAGACGGACAGAGACCGACGGTCTGAGACAGACGGTCTGAGACTGTCGGACAGAGACAGACGGGCTGAGACAGACGGGCTGAGACAGATAGTCTGAGACAGACGGTCTGAGGCAGATGGTCTGAGACAGACGGTCTCAGACAGACGGTCTGAGACAGACGGACTGAGACAGGAAGACTGAGAGAGACGGACAGAGACCGACGGTCTGAGGCAGACGGACAGAGACAGAAGTTCTGAGACGGACGGACAGACACAGACGGTCTGATACAGAAGGTCTGAGACAGACGGTCTGGGATAGACGGTCTGAGACAGACGGTCTGAGACAGACGGTCTGAGGCAGACGGTCTGATACAGAAGGTCTGAGACAGACGGTCTGAGATAGACGGTCTGAGACAGACGGTCTGAGACAGACGGTCTGAGACAGACGGTCTGAGACAGACGGTCTGAGACAGACGGTCTGAGACAGTCGGACCGAGACAGACGGACTGAGACAGGCGGACTGAGACAGGCGGACTGAGAGAGACGGACAGAGACCGACGGTCTGAGGCAGACGGACAGAGACAGATGGTCTGAGACACACGGACAGACACAGACGGTCTGAGACAGATGGTCTGAGACAGACGGACATAGGCAGACGGTCTGAAACAGATGGTCTGAGACAGACGGACAGAGACAACGGTCTGACACAGATGGTCTGAGACAGACGGTCTCAGACAGACGGACAGAGACAGACAGGCTGAGACAGATGGTCTGAGACAGACGGTCTCAGACAGACGGTCTGAGACAGACGGTCTGAGACAGGCGGGCTGAGACACACGGACAGACACAGACGGTCTGATACAGAAGGTCTGAGACAGACGGTCTGAGACAGACGCTCTGAGACAGACGGTCTGAGACGGACGGTCTGAGACAGACGGTCTGAGACAGACGGTCTGAGACAGACGGTCTGAGACAGTCGGACCGAGACAGACGGACAGAAACAGGCGGGCTGAGACAGATGGTCTGAGACGGACGGACTGAGACAGGCGGGCTGATACAGGCGGGCTGAGACAGACGGGCTGAGACCGACGATCTGAGACAAACACAGACAGACGGTCTGAGGCAGACGGACAGAGACAGATGGTCTGAGACAGACGGACACAGACAGACGGTCTGAGACAGATGGTCTGAGACAGACGGTCTGAGACAGACGGACAGAGACAGGCGGGCTGAAACAGATGGTCTGAGACAGACGGACTGAGACAGGCGGTCTGACACAGATGATCTGAGACAGACCGTATCAGACAGACGGACAGAGACAGACGGGCTGAGACAGACGGACAGAGACAGATGGTCTGAGACAGACGGACTGCGAGAGACGGTCTCAGACAGATGGTCTGAGACACACGTACTGAGACAGGCGGACTGAGAGAGACGGACAGAGACCGACGGTCTGAGGCAGACGGACAGAGACAGAAGTTCTGAGACAGACGGTCTGCGACAGACGGTCAGAGACAGACGGCCTGAGACAGGCGGACAGAGACAGACGGGCTAAGAAAGACGGGCAGAGACAGACGGTCTGAGACAGACGGACAGAGACAGACGGGCTAAGAAAGACGGGCTGTGAACGACGATCTGAGACAGGCGGTCAGAGACAGACGGACAGAGACAGGCGGGCTGAGAGAGACGGACAGAGACCGACGGTCTGACGCAGACGGACAGAGACAGATGGTCTGAGACAGGCGGTCAGAGACAGACGGTCTGAGACAGACGGTCCGAAACAGAGGGTCTGAGACAGACGGTCTGAGACAGACGGTCTGTGACAGACGGTCTGTGACAGACGGTCTGAGACAGACGGTCTGAGACAGACGGTCTGAGACAGACGGTCTGAGACAGACGGTCTGAGACAGACGGTCTGTGACAGGCGGTCTGAGAGCGACGGACAGAGACCAACGGTCTGAGGCCGACGTTCTGTGACAGACAGTTTGAGACAGACGGTCTGAGACAGACGGTCTGAGACACACGGTCAGAGACAGACGGCCTGAGACAGACGGACAGAGACAGACGGGCTAAGAAAGACGGGCTGTGAACGACGATCTGAGACAGGCGGTCAGAGACAGACCGTCTGAGGCAGACGGACAGAGACAGATGGTCTAAGACAGACGGACAGAGACAGACGGTCTGGGACAGACGGTCAGAGACAGGCGGACTGAGAGAGACGGTCTGAGACAGATGGTCTGAGACACACGTACTGAGACAGGCGGACTGAGAGAGACGGACGGAGACCGACGGTCTGACGCAGACGGACAGAGCCAGATGGTCTGAGACAAACGGACAGAGACAGACGGTCTGAGACAGACGGACAGAGACAGACGGTCTGAGACAGACGGTCTGAGACAGACGGTCTGTGACAGACGGTCTGAGACAGACGGTCTGAGGCAGACGGACAGAGACAGACGGTCTGAGGCAGACGGACAGAGACAGAAGTTCTGAGACAGACGGACAGACACAGACGGTCTGATACAGAAGGTCTGAGACAGATGGTCTGAGACAGACGGTCTGAGACAGACGGACAGAGACAGGCGGGCTGAGACAGTTGGTCTGAGACAGGCGGACTGAGACAGGCGGTCTGAGAGCGACGGACAGAGACCAACGGTCTGAGGCAGACGTTCTGTGACAGACAGTTTGAGACAGACGGTCTGAGTCAGACGGTCTGAGACAGACGGTCAGAGACAGACGGCCTGAGACAGACGGACAGAGACAGACGGGCTAAGAAAGACGGGCAGAGACAGACGGTCTGAGACAGACGGTCTGAGACAGACGGTCAGAGACAGGCGGACTGCGAGAGACGGTCTGAGACAGATGGTCTGAGACACACGTACTGAGACAGGCGGACTGAGAGAGACGGACAGAGACCGACGGTCTGAGGCAGACGGACAGAGACAGAAGTTCTGAGACAGACGGTCTGAGACAGACGGTCAGAGACAGACGGCCTGAGACAGGCGGACAGAGACAGACGGGCTAAGAAAGACGGGCAGAGACAGACGGTCTGAGACAGACGGACAGAGACAGACGGGCTAAGAAAGACGGGCTGTGAACGACGATCTGAGACAGGCGGTCAGAGACAGACGGTCTGAGACAGACGGTCCGAAACAGAGGGTCTGAGACAGACGGTCTGAGACAGACGGTCTGTGACAGACGGTCTGTGACAGACGGTCTGAGACAGACGGTCTGAGACAGACGGTCTGAGACAGATGGTCTGAGACAGACGGTCTGAGACAGACGGTCTGTGACAGGCGGTCTGAGAGCGACGGACAGAGACCAACGGTCTGAGGCCGACGTTCTGTGACAGACAGTTTGAGACAGACGGTCTGAGACAGACGGTCTGAGACACACGGTCAGAGACAGACGGCCTGAGACAGACGGACAGAGACAGACGGGCTAAGAAAGACGGGCTGTGAACGACGATCTGAGACAGGCGGTCAGAGACAGACCGTCTGAGGCAGACGGACAGAGACAGATGGTCTAAGACAGACGGACAGAGACAGACGGTCTGGGACAGACGGTCAGAGACAGGCGGACTGAGAGAGACGGTCTGAGACAGATGGTCTGAGACACACGTACTGAGACAGGCGGACTGAGAGAGACGGACGGAGACCGACGGTCTGACGCAGACGGACAGAGCCAGATGGTCTGAGACAAACGGTCTGTGACAGACGGTCTGAGACAGACGGTCTGAGGCAGACGGACAGAGACAGACGGTCTGAGACAGATGGTCTGAGACAGACGGACAGAGACAGACGGTCTGAGACAGACGGTCTGAGACAGACGGTCTGTGACAGACGGTCTGAGACAGACGGTCTGAGGCAGACGGACAGAGACAGACGGTCTGAGACAGATGGTCTGAGACAGACGGACAGAGACAACGGTCTGAGACAGATGGTCTGAGACAGACGGGCTGAGATCGACGGTCTGAGACAGGCGGTCCGAGACAGACGGACAGAGACAGGCGGGCTGAGAGAGACGGACAGAGACCGACGGTCTGACGCAGACGGACAGAGACAGATGGTCTGAGACAGGCGGTCAGAGACAGACGGTCTGAGACAGACGGACTGAGACAGGCGGACTGAGAGAGACGGACAGAGACCGACGGTCTGAGACAGACGGTCTGAGACTGTCGGACAGAGACAGACGGGCTGAGACAGACGGGCTGAGACAGATAGTCTGAGACAGACGGTCTGAGGCAGATGGTCTGAGACAGACGGTCTCAGACAGACGGTCTGAGACAGACGGACTGAGACAGGAAGACTGAGAGAGACGGACAGAGACCGACGGTCTGAGGCAGACGGACAGAGACAGAAGTTCTGAGACGGACGGACAGACACAGACGGTCTGATACAGAAGGTCTGAGACAGACGGTCTGGGATAGACGGTCTGAGACAGACGGTCTGAGACAGACGGTCTGAGGCAGACGGTCTGATACAGAAGGTCTGAGACAGACGGTCTGAGATAGACGGTCTGAGACAGACGGTCTGAGACAGACGGTCTGAGACAGACGGTCTGAGACAGACGGTCTGAGACAGACGGTCTGAGACAGTCGGACCGAGACAGACGGACTGAGACAGGCGGACTGAGACAGGCGGACTGAGAGAGACGGACAGAGACCGACGGTCTGAGGCAGACGGACAGAGACAGATGGTCTGAGACACACGGACAGACACAGACGGTCTGAGACAGATGGTCTGAGACAGACGGACATAGGCAGACGGTCTGAAACAGATGGTCTGAGACAGACGGACAGAGACAACGGTCTGACACAGATGGTCTGAGACAGACGGTCTCAGACAGACGGACAGAGACAGACAGGCTGAGACAGATGGTCTGAGACAGACGGTCTCAGACAGACGGTCTGAGACAGACGGTCTGAGACAGGCGGGCTGAGACACACGGACAGACACAGACGGTCTGATACAGAAGGTCTGAGACAGACGGTCTGAGACAGACGCTCTGAGACAGACGGTCTGAGACGGACGGTCTGAGACAGACGGTCTGAGACAGACGGTCTGAGACAGACGGTCTGAGACAGACGGTCTGAGACAGACGGTCTGAGACAGACGGTCTGAGACAGACGGTCTGAGACAGTCGGACCGAGACAGACGGACAGAAACAGGCGGGCTGAGACAGATGGTCTGAGACGGACGGACTGAGACAGGCGGGCTGATACAGGCGGGCTGAGACAGACGGGCTGAGACCGACGATCTGAGACAAACACAGACAGACGGTCTGAGGCAGACGGACAGAGACAGATGGTCTGAGACAGACGGACACAGACAGACGGTCTGAGACAGATGGTCTGAGACAGACGGTCTGAGACAGACGGACAGAGACAGGCGGGCTGAAACAGATGGTCTGAGACAGACGGACTGAGACAGGCGGTCTGACACAGATGATCTGAGACAGACCGTATCAGACAGACGGACAGAGACAGACGGGCTGAGACAGACGGACAGAGACAGATGGTCTGAGACAGACGGACAGAGACAACGGTCTGACACAGATGATCTGAGACAGACCGTATCAGACAGACGGACAGAGACAGACGGGCTGAGACAGACGGGCTGAGACTGACGATCTGAGACAGACGGTCAGAGACAAACTGTCTGAGGCAGACGGACAGAGACAGATGGTCTGACACAGACGGACAGAGACAGACAGTCTGAGACAGACAGTCTGAGACAGACGGTCTGAGACAGACGGTCTCAGACAGACGGTCTGAGACAGACGGACTGAGACAGGCGGACTGAGACAGACGGACAGAGACAGGCGGACAGAGACCGACGGTATGAGGCAGACGGAGAGATACAGATGGTCTGAGACACACGGACAGACACAGACGGTCTGAGACAGATGGTCTGAGACAGACGGTCTCAGACAGACGGTTTGAGACAGACGGACTGAGACAGGCGGACTGAGAGAGACGGACTGAGACAGACGGACAGAGACAGACGGGCTAAGAAAGACGGGCTGTGAACGACGATCTGAGACAGGCGGTCAGAGACAGACCGTCTGAGGCAGACGGACAGAGACAGATGGTCTAAGACAGACGGACAGAGACAGACGGTCTGGGACAGACGGTCTGAGACAGGCGGTCTGAGACAGGCGGGCTGAGACACACGGACAGACACAGACGGTCTGATACAGAAGGTCTGAGACAGACGGTCTGAGACAGACGCTCTGAGACAGACGGTCTGAGACGGACGGTCTGAGACAGACGGTCTGAGACAGACGGTCTGAGACAGACGGTCTGAGACAGACGGTCTGAGACAGACGGTCTGAGACAGACGGTCTGAGACAGACGGTCTGAGACAGTCGGACCGAGACAGACGGACAGAAACAGGCGGGCTGAGACAGATGGTCTGAGACGGACGGACTGAGACAGGCGGGCTGATACAGGCGGGCTGAGACAGACGGGCTGAGACCGACGATCTGAGACAAACACAGACAGACGGTCTGAGGCAGACGGACAGAGACAGATGGTCTGAGACAGACGGACACAGACAGACGGTCTGAGACAGATGGTCTGAGACAGACGGTCTGAGACAGACGGACAGAGACAGGCGGGCTGAAACAGATGGTCTGAGACAGACGGACTGAGACAGGCGGTCTGACACAGATGATCTGAGACAGACCGTATCAGACAGACGGACAGAGACAGACGGGCTGAGACAGACGGACAGAGACAGATGGTCTGAGACAGACGGACAGAGACAACGGTCTGACACAGATGATCTGAGACAGACCGTATCAGACAGACGGACAGAGACAGACGGGCTGAGACAGACGGGCTGAGACTGACGATCTGAGACAGACGGTCAGAGACAAACTGTCTGAGGCAGACGGACAGAGACAGATGGTCTGACACAGACGGACAGAGACAGACAGTCTGAGACAGACAGTCTGAGACAGACGGTCTGAGACAGACGGTCTCAGACAGACGGTCTGAGACAGACGGACTGAGACAGGCGGACTGAGACAGACGGACAGAGACAGGCGGACAGAGACCGACGGTATGAGGCAGACGGAGAGATACAGATGGTCTGAGACACACGGACAGACACAGACGGTCTGAGACAGATGGTCTGAGACAGACGGTCTCAGACAGACGGTTTGAGACAGACGGACTGAGACAGGCGGACTGAGAGAGACGGACTGAGACAGACGGTCTGAGACAGACGATCTGAGACAGACGGTCTGAGACAGACGGTCTGAGACAGACGGTCTCAGACAGACGGACTGAGACAGGCGGACAGAGACAGGCGGGCTGAGAGAGACGGGCGGAGATCGACGGTCTGAGACAGGCGGTCAGAGACAGACGGTCTGAGACAGACGGTCTGAGACAGACGGTCTGTGACAGACGGTCTGAGACAGGCGGTCTGAGACAGACGGACTGAGACAGACGGTCTGTGACAGACGGACAGAGACCGACGGTCTGAGACAGACGATCTGAGACAGACGGTCTGAGCCAGACGGTCTGAGACAGACGGACAGAGACAGATGGTCTGAGACAGACGGACAGAGACAGACAGTCTGAGACAGATGGTCTGAGACAGACGGTCTCAGACAGACGGTCTGAGACAGACGGACTGAGACAGGCGGGCTGAGAGAGACGGGCGGAGATCGACGGTCTGAGACAGGCGGTCAGAGACAGACAGTCTGAGACAGATGGTCTGAGACAGACGGTCTCAGACAGACGGTCTGATACAGACGGACTGAGACAGGCGGACTGTGACAGACGGACAGAGACCGACGGTCTGAGGCAGGCGAACAGAGACAGAAGGTCGGAGAAAGACGGTCAGAGACACACGGTCTGAGTTAGACGGACAGAGACAGACAGTCTGAGACAGACGGACACAGACAGACAGTCTGAGGCAGACGGTCTGAGACAGACAGTTTGAGACAGACGGTCTGAGACAGACGGTCTGAGACACACGGTCAGAGACAGACGGCCTGAGACAGACGGACAGAGACAGACGGGCTAAGAAAGACGGGCTGTGAACGACGATCTGAGACAGGCGGTCAGAGACAGACCGTCTGAGGCAGACGGACAGAGACAGATGGTCTAAGACAGACGGACAGAGACAGACGGTCTGGGACAGACGGTCAGAGACAGGCGGACTGAGAGAGACGGTCTGAGACAGATGGTCTGAGACACACGTACTGAGACAGGCGGACTGAGAGAGACGGACGGAGACCGACGGTCTGACGCAGACGGACAGAGCCAGATGGTCTGAGACAAACGGACAGAGACAGACGGTCTGAGACAGACGGACAGAGACAGACGGTCTGAGACAGACGGTCTGAGACAGACGGTCTGTGACAGACGGTCTGAGACAGACGGTCTGAGGCAGACGGACAGAGACAACGGTCTGAGACAGATGGTCTGAGACAGACGGGCTGAGATCGACGGTCTGAGACAGGCGGTCCGAGACAGACGGACAGAGACAGGCGGGCTGAGAGAGACGGACAGAGACCGACGGTCTGACGCAGACGGACAGAGACAGATGGTCTGAGACAGGCGGTCAGAGACAGACGGTCTGAGACAGACGGACTGAGACAGGCGGACTGAGAGAGACGGACAGAGACCGACGGTCTGAGACAGACGGTCTGAGACTGTCGGACAGAGACAGACGGGCTGAGACAGACGGGCTGAGACTGACGATCTGAGACAGACGGTCAGAGACAAACTGTCTGAGGCAGACGGACAGAGACAGATGGTCTGAGACAGACGGACAGAGACAGACAGTCTGAGACAGACGGTCTGAGACAGACGGTCTCAGACAGGCGGACAGAGACCGACGGTCTGAGGCAGACGGACAGAGACAGATGGTCTGAGACAGACGGACAGAGACAACGGTCTGACACAGATGATCTGAGACAGACGGTATCAGACAGACGGACAGAGACAGACGGGCTGAGACAGACGGGCTGAGACTGACGATCTGAGACAGACGGTCAGAGACAAACTGTCTGAGGCAGACGGACAGAGACAGATGGTCTGAGACAGACGGACAGAGACAGACAGTCTGAGACAGACGGTCTGAGACAGACGGTCTCAGACAGACGGTCTGAGACAGACGGACTGGGACAGGCGGACTGAGACAGACGGACAGAGACAGGCGGACAGAGACCGACGGTATGAGGCAGACGGAGAGATACAGATGGTCTGAGACACACGGACAGACACAGACGGTCTGAGACAGATGGTCTGAGACAGACGGTCTCAGACAGACGGTTTGAGACAGACGGACTGAGACAGGCGGACTGAGAGAGACGGACTGAGACAGACGGTCTGAGACAGACGATCTGAGACAGACGGTCTGAGACAGACGGTCTGAGACAGACGGTCTCAGACAGACGGACTGAGACAGGCGGACAGAGACAGGCGGGCTGAGAGAGACGGGCGGAGATCGACGGTCTGAGACAGGCGGTCTGAGACAGACGGACTGAGACAGACGGTCTGTGACAGACGGAAAGAGACCGACGGTCTGAGACAGACGATCTGAGACAGACGGTCTGAGACAGACGGTCTGAGACAGACGGACAGAGACAGATGGTCTGAGACAGACGGACAGAGACAGACAGTCTGAGACAGATGGTCTGAGACAGACGGTCTCAGACAGACGGTCTGAGACAGACGGACTGAGACAGGCGGGCTGAGAGAGACGGGCGGAGATCGACGGTCTGAGACAGGCGGTCAGAGACAGACAGTCTGAGACAGATGGTCTGAGACAGACGGTCTCAGACAGACGGTCTGAGACAGACGGACTGAGACAGGCGGACTGTGACAGACGGACAGAGACCGACGGTCTGAGGCAGGCGAACAGAGACAGAAGGTCGGAGAAAGACGGTCAGAGACACACGGTCTGAGTTAGACGGACAGAGACAGACAGTCTGAGACAGACGGACACAGACAGACAGTCTGAGGCAGACGGTCTGAGACAGACAGTTTGAGACAGACGGTCTGAGACAGACGGTCTGAGACACACGGTCAGAGACAGACGGCCTGAGACAGACGGACAGAGACAGACGGGCTAAGAAAGACGGGCTGTGAACGACGATCTGAGACAGGCGGTCAGAGACAGACCGTCTGAGGCAGACGGACAGAGACAGATGGTCTAAGACAGACGGACAGAGACAGACGGTCTGGGACAGACGGTCAGAGACAGGCGGACTGAGAGAGACGGTCTGAGACAGATGGTCTGAGACACACGTACTGAGACAGGCGGACTGAGAGAGACGGACGGAGACCGACGGTCTGACGCAGACGGACAGAGCCAGATGGTCTGAGACAAACGGACAGAGACAGACGGTCTGAGACAGACGGACAGAGACAGACGGTCTGAGACAGACGGTCTGAGACAGACGGTCTGTGACAGACGGTCTGAGACAGACGGTCTGAGGCAGACGGACAGAGACAGACGGTCTGAGACAGATGGTCTGAGACAGACGGACAGAGACAACGGTCTGAGACAGATGGTCTGAGACAGACGGGCTGAGATCGACGGTCTGAGACAGGCGGTCCGAGACAGACGGACAGAGACAGGCGGGCTGAGAGAGACGGACAGAGACCGACGGTCTGACGCAGACGGACAGAGACCGACGGTCTGAGACAGACGGTCTGAGACTGTCGGACAGAGACAGACGGGCTGAGACAGACGGGCTGAGACAGATAGTCTGAGACAGACGGTCTGAGGCAGATGGTCTGAGACAGACGGTCTCAGACAGACGGTCTGAGACAGACGGACTGAGACAGGAAGACTGAGAGAGACGGACAGAGACCGACGGTCTGAGGCAGACGGACAGAGACAGAAGTTCTGAGACGGACGGACAGACACAGACGCTCTGATACAGAAGGTCTGAGGCAGACGGTCTGGGATAGACGGTCTGAGACAGACGGTCTGAGACAGACGGTCTGAGGCAGACGGTCTGATACAGAAGGTCTGAGACAGACGGTCTGAGATAGACGGTCTGAGACAGACGGTCTGAGACAGACGGTCTGAGACAGACGGTCTGAGACAGACGGTCTGAGACAGACGGTCTGAGACAGACGGTCTGAGACAGTCGGACCGAGACAGACGGACAGAAACAGGCGGGCTGAGACAGATGGTCTGAGACGGACGGACTGAGACAGGCGGGCTGATACAGGCGGGCTGAGACAGACGGGCTGAGACCGACGATCTGAGACAAACACAGACAGACGGTCTGAGGCAGACGGACAGAGACAGATGGTCTGAGACAGACGGACACAGACAGACGGTCTGAGACAGATGGTCTGAGACAGACGGTCTGAGACAGACGGACAGAGACAGGCGGGCTGAAACAGATGGTCTGAGACAGACGGACTGAGACAGGCGGTCTGAGAGCGACGGACAGAGACCAACGGTCTGAGACAGACGGTCTGTGACACACAGTCTGAGACAGACGGTCTGAGGCAGACGGTCTGAGACAGACAGTCAGAGACAGACGGTCTGAGGCAGGCGGACAGAGACCGACGGTCTGAGGCAGACGGACAGAGACAGATGGTCTGAGACAGACGGACAGAGACAACGGTCTGACACAGATGATCTGAGACAGACGGTATCAGACAGACGGACAGAGACAGACGGGCTGAGACAGACGGGCTGAGACTGACGATCTGAGACAGACGGTCAGAGACAAACTGTCTGAGGCAGACGGACAGAGACAGATGGTCTGAGACAGACGGACAGAGACAGACAGTCTGAGACAGACGGTCTGAGACAGACGGTCTCAGACAGGCGGACAGAGACCGACGGTCTGAGGCAGACGGACAGAGACAGATGGTCTGAGACAGACGGACAGAGACAACGGTCTGACACAGATGATCTGAGACAGACGGTATCAGACAGACGGACAGAGACAGACGGGCTGAGACAGACGGGCTGAGACTGACGATCTGAGACAGACGTTCAGAGACAAACTGTCTGAGGCAGACGGACAGAGACAGATGGTCTGAGACAGACGGACAGAGACAGACGGTCTGAGACAGACGGTCTGAGACAGACGGTCTGAGACAGACGGTCTGAGACAGACAGTCAGAGACAGACGGTCTGAGGCAGGCGGACAGAGACAGACGGGCAGAGACAGGCGGACAGAGACCGACGGTATGAGGCAGACGGAGAGATACAGATGGTCTGAGACACACGGACAGACACAGACGGTCTGAGACAGATGGTCTGAGACAGACGGTCTCAGACAGACGGTTTGAGACAGACGGACTGAGACAGGCGGACTGAGAGAGACGGACTGAGACAGACGGTCTGAGACAGACGATCTGAGACAGACGGTCTGAGACAGACGGTCTGAGACAGACGGTCTCAGACAGACGGACTGAGACAGGCGGACAGAGACAGGCGGGCTGAGAGAGACGGGCGGAGATCGACGGTCTGAGACAGGCGGTCAGAGACAGACGGTCTGAGACAGACGGTCTGAGACAGACGGTCTGTGACAGACGGTCTGAGACAGGCGGTCTGAGACAGACGGACTGAGACAGACGGTCTGTGACAGACGGACAGAGACCGACGGTCTGAGACAGACGATCTGAGACAGACGGTCTGAGACAGACGGTCTGAGACAGACGGACAGAGACAGATGGTCTGAGACAGACGGACAGAGACAGACAGTCTGAGACAGATGGTCTGAGACAGACGGTCTGAGACAGACGGTCTGAGACAGACGGTCTGAGACAGACGGTCTGAGACAGACGGTCTGAGACAGTCGGACCGAGACAGACGGACTGAGACAGTCGGACCGAGACAGACGGACAGAAACAGGCGGGCTGAGACAGATGGTCTGAGACGGACGGTCTCAGACAGACGGTCTGAGACAGTCGGACCGAGACAGACGGACTGAGACAGGCGGACTGAGACAGGCGGACTGAGAGAGACGGACAGAGACCGACGGTCTGAGACAGACGATCTGAGACAGGCGGACTGAGAGAGACGGACAGAGACCGACGGTCTGAGACAGACGGTCTGAGACTGTCGGACAGAGACAGACGGGCTGAGACAGACGGGCTGAGACAGATAGTCTGAGACAGACGGTCTGAGGCAGATGGTCTGAGACAGACGGTCTCAGACAGACGGTCTGAGACAGACGGACTGAGACAGGAAGACTGAGAGAGACGGACAGAGACCGACGGTCTGAGGCAGACGGACAGAGACAGAAGTTCTGAGACGGACGGACAGACACAGACGCTCTGATACAGAAGGTCTGAGACAGACGGTCTGGGATAGACGGTCTGAGACAGACGGTCTGAGGCAGACGGTCTGACACAGAAGGTCTGAGACAGACGGTCTGAGATAGACGGTCTGAGACAGACGGTCTGAGACAGACGGTCTGAGACAGACGGTCTGAGACAGACGGTCTGAGACAGACGGTCTGAGACAGACGGTCTGAGACAGTCGGACCGAGACAGACGGACTGAGACAGGCGGACTGAGACAGGCGGACTGAGAGAGACGGACAGAGACCGACGGTCTGAGGCAGACGGACAGAGACAGATGGTCTGAGACACACGGACAGACACAGACGGTCTGAGACAGATGGTCTGAGACAGACGGACATAGGCAGACGGTCTGAAATAGATGGTCTGAGACAGACGGACAGAGACAACGGTCTGACACAGATGGTCTGAGACAGACGGTCTCAGACAGACGGACAGAGACAGACAGGCTGAGACAGATGGTCTGAGACAGACGGTCTCAGACAGACGGTCTGAGACAGACGGTCTCAGACAGACGGTCTGAGACAGACGGTCTGAGACAGGCGGGCTGAGACACACGGACAGACACAGACGGTCTGATACAGAAGGTCTGAGACAGACGGTCTGAGACAGACGGTCTGAGACAGACGGTCTGAGACAGACGGTCTGAGACAGTCGGACCGAGACAGACGGACAGAAACAGGCGGGCTGAGACAGATGGTCTGAGACGGACGGACTGAGACAGGCGGGCTGATACAGGCGGGCTGAGACAGACGGGCTGAGACCGACGATCTGAGACAAACACAGACAGACGGTCTGAGGCAGACGGACAGAGACAGATGGTCTGAGACAGACGGACACAGACAGACGGTCTGAGACAGATGGTCTGAGACAGACGGTCTGAGACAGACGGACAGAGACAGGCGGGCTGAAACAGATGGTCTGAGACAGACGGACTGAGACAGGCGGTCTGAGAGCGACGGACAGAGACCAACGGTCTGAGACAGACGGTCTGTGACACACAGTCTGAGACAGACGGTCTGAGGCAGACGGTCTGAGACAGACAGTCAGAGACAGACGGTCTGAGGCAGACGGACAGAGACCGACGGTCTGAGACAGACGATCTGAGACAGGCGGACTGAGAGAGACGGACAGAGACCGACGGTCTGAGACAGACGGTCTGAGACTGTCGGACAGAGACAGACGGGCTGAGACAGACGGGCTGAGACAGATAGTCTGAGACAGACGGTCTGAGGCAGATGGTCTGAGACAGACGGTCTCAGACAGACGGTCTGAGACAGACGGACTGAGACAGGAAGACTGAGAGAGACGGACAGAGACCGACGGTCTGAGGCAGACGGACAGAGACAGAAGTTCTGAGACGGACGGACAGACACAGACGCTCTGATACAGAAGGTCTGAGACAGACGGTCTGGGATAGACGGTCTGAGACAGACGGTCTGAGGCAGACGGTCTGACACAGAAGGTCTGAGACAGACGGTCTGAGATAGACGGTCTGAGACAGACGGTCTGAGACAGACGGTCTGAGACAGACGGTCTGAGACAGACGGTCTGAGACAGACGGTCTGAGACAGACGGTCTGAGACAGTCGGACCGAGACAGACGGACTGAGACAGGCGGACTGAGACAGGCGGACTGAGAGAGACGGACAGAGACCGACGGTCTGAGGCAGACGGACAGAGACAGATGGTCTGAGACACACGGACAGACACAGACGGTCTGAGACAGATGGTCTGAGACAGACGGACATAGGCAGACGGTCTGAAATAGATGGTCTGAGACAGACGGACAGAGACAACGGTCTGACACAGATGGTCTGAGACAGACGGTCTCAGACAGACGGACAGAGACAGACAGGCTGAGACAGATGGTCTGAGACAGACGGTCTCAGACAGACGGTCTGAGACAGACGGTCTCAGACAGACGGTCTGAGACAGACGGTCTGAGACAGGCGGGCTGAGACACACGGACAGACACAGACGGTCTGATACAGAAGGTCTGAGACAGACGGTCTGAGACAGACGGTCTGAGACAGACGGTCTGAGACAGACGGTCTGAGACAGTCGGACCGAGACAGACGGACAGAAACAGGCGGGCTGAGACAGATGGTCTGAGACGGACGGACTGAGACAGGCGGGCTGATACAGGCGGGCTGAGACAGACGGGCTGAGACCGACGATCTGAGACAAACACAGACAGACGGTCTGAGGCAGACGGACAGAGACAGATGGTCTGAGACAGACGGACACAGACAGACGGTCTGAGACAGATGGTCTGAGACAGACGGTCTGAGACAGACGGACAGAGACAGGCGGGCTGAAACAGATGGTCTGAGACAGACGGACTGAGACAGGCGGTCTGAGAGCGACGGACAGAGACCAACGGTCTGAGACAGACGGTCTGTGACACACAGTCTGAGACAGACGGTCTGAGGCAGACGGTCTGAGACAGACAGTCAGAGACAGACGGTCTGAGGCAGGCGGACAGAGACCGACGGTCTGAGGCAGACGGACAGAGACAGATGGTCTGAGACAGACGGACAGAGACAACGGTCTGACACAGATGATCTGAGACAGACGGTATCAGACAGACGGACAGAGACAGACGGGCTGAGACAGACGGGCTGAGACTGACGATCTGAGGCAGACGGTCAGAGACAAACTGTCTGAGGCAGACGGACAGAGACAGATGGTCTGAGACAGACGGACAGAGACAGACAGTCTGAGACAGACGGTCTCAGACAGGCGGACAGAGACCGACGGTCTGAGGCAGACGGACAGAGACAGATGGTCTGAGACAGACGGACAGAGACAACGGTCTGACACAGATGATCTGAGACAGACGGTATCAGACAGACGGACAGAGACAGACGGGCTGAGACAGACGGGCTGAGACTGACGATCTGAGACAGACGGTCAGAGACAAACTGTCTGAGGCAGACGGACAGAGACAGATGGTCTGAGACAGACGGACAGAGACAGACGGTCTGAGACAGACGGTCTGAGACAGACGGTCTGAGACAGACAGTCAGAGACAGACGGTCTGAGGCAGGCGGACAGAGACCGACGGTCTGAGGCAGACGGACAGAGACAGATGGTCTGAGACAGACGGACAGAGACAACGGTCTGACACAGATGATCTGAGACAGACGGTATCAGACAGACGGACAGAGACAGACGGGCTGAGACAGACGGGCTGAGACTGACGATCTGAGACAGACGGTCAGAGACAAACTGTCTGAGGCAGACGGACAGAGACAGATGGTCTAAGACAGACGGACAGAGACAGACGGTCTGAGACAGATGGTCTGAGACAGACGGTCAGAGACAGACGGTCTGAGGCAGACGGTCTGAGACAGAGGGTCTGAGGCAGACGGTCTGAGACAGACGGACTGAGACAGGCGGACAGAGACAGCCGGGCTGAGAGAGACGGGCGGAGATCGACGGTCTGAGACAGGCGGTCATAGACAGACGGGCTGAGACCGACGATCTGAGACAGACGGTCACAGACAGACGGTCTGAGGCAGACGGACAGAGACAGATGGTCTGAGACAGACGGACACAGACAGACGGTCTGAGACAGATGGTCTGAGACAGACGGTCTGAGACAGACGGACAGAGACAGGCGGACTGAGACAGATGGTCTGAGACAGACGGACTGAGACAGGCGGTCTGAGAGCGACGGACAGAGACCAACGGTCTGAGACAGACGGACTGTGACAGACAGTCTGAGACAGACGGTCTAAGGCAGACGGTCTGAGGCAGACGGACATAGGCAGACGGTCTGAAACAGATGGTCTGAGACAGACGGACAGAGACAACGGTCTGACACAGATGATCTGAGACAGACGGTCTCAGACAGATGGACAGAGACAGGCGGACTGAGAGAGACGGACAGAGACAGATGGTCTGAGACAGACGGACATAGGCAGACAGTCTGAAACAGATGGTCTGAGACAGACGGACAGGGACAACGGTCTGACACAGATGGTCTGAGACAGGCGGACTGAGAGAAACGGACGGAGTCCGACGGTCTGACGCAGACGGACAGAGACCGACGGTCTGAGAGAGACGGACAGAGACCGCCGGTCTGAGAGGGACGGACAGAGACAGAAGGCCTGAGACAGACGGTCTGAGACAGTAGGTCTGAGACAGACTGTCTGAGACCGATGGTCTGAGACAGAAGGTCTGAGACAGACGGTCTGAGACAGACGGTCTCAGACAGACGGTCTGAGACAGACGGTCTGAGACAGACGGTCTGAGACAGGCGGGCTGAGACCGACGATCTGAGACAGACGGTCTGAGACAGACGGTCTGAAGCAGACGGACAGAGTCAACGGTCTGAGACAGATGGTCTGAGACAGACGGACTGAGACAGGCGGACTGACAGAGACGGACAGAGACCGACGGTCTGAGGCAGACGGACAGAGACAACGGTCTGAGACAGATGGTCTGAGACAGACGGACTGAGACAGGCGGTCCGAAACAGACGGTCTGAGACAGACGGTCTGAGACGGACGGTCTGAGACAGACGGTCTGAGACAGTCGGACCGAGACAGACGGACAGAAACAGGCGGGCTGAGACAGATGGTCTCAGACAGACGGGCTAAGACGGACGGTCTGAGACAGATGGTCTGAGACAGGCGGTCAGAGACAGACGGTCTGAGACAGACGGTCCGAAACAGACGGTCTGAGACAGACGGTCTGGGACAGACGGTCTGTGACAGACGGTCTGTGACAGACGGTCTGAGACAGACGGTCTGAGACAGACGGTCTGAGACAGACGGTCAGAGACAGATGGTCTGAGACACACGGACAGACACAGACGGTCTGAGACAGATGGTCTGAGACAGACGGTCTCAGACAGACGGTCTGAGACAGACGGACTGAGACAGGCGGACTGAGAGAGACGGTCTGAGACAGATGGTCTGAGACACACGGACTGAGACAGGCGGACTGAGAGAGACGGACGGAGACCGACGGTCTGACGCAGACGGACAGAGCCAGATGGTCTGAGACAAACGGACAGAGACAGACGGTCTGAGACAGACGGTCTGAGACAGACGGTCTGAGACAGACGGTCTGAGACAGACGGACTGAGACAGGCGGACTGAGAGAGACGGTCTGAGAGAGACGGTCTGAGACAGACGGTCTGAGGCAGACGGACAGACACAGACGGTCTGAGACAGACGGTCTGAGACAGTCGGACCGAGACAGACGGACAGAAACAGGCGGGCTGAGACAGATGGTCTGAGACAGACGGACTGAGACAGGCGGGCTGATACAGGCGGGCTGAGACAGACAGGCTGAGACCGACGATCTGAGACAGACGGTCACAGACAGACGGTCTGAGGCAGACGGACAGAGACAGATGGTCTGAGACACACGGACACAGACAGACGGTCTGAGACAGATGGTCTGAGACAGACGGTCTGAGACAGACGGACAGAGACAGGCGGGCTGAGACAGATGGTCTGAGACAGACGGCCTGAGACAGGCGGTCTGAGAGCGACGGACAGAGACCAACGGTCTGAGACAGACGGTCTGTGACAGACAGTCTGAGACAGACGGTCTGAGGCAGACGGTCTGAGACAGACGGTCTGAGACAGACGGACTGAGACAGGCGGACTGAGAGAGACGGTCTGAGACAGACGGTCTGAGACAGACGGACTGAGACAGGCGGACAGAGACAGGCGGGCTGAGAGAGACGGGCGGAGATCGACGGTCTGAAACAGGCGGTCAGAGACAGACGGTCTGAGGCAGACGGACAGAGACAGACGGTCTGAGACAGATGGTCTGAGACAGACGGACTGAGACAGGCGGACTGAGAGAGACGGACAGAGACAGATGGTCTGAGACAGACGGAAATAGGCAGACAGTCTGAAACAGATGGTCTGAGACAGACGGACAGGGACAACGGTCTGACACAGATGGTCTGAGACAGGCGGACTGAGAGAAACGGACGGAGACCGACGGTCTGACGCAGACGGGCTGAGACCGACGATCTGAGACAGACGGTCAGAGACAAACTGTCTGAGGCAGACGGACAGAGACAGATGGTCTGAGACAGACGGACAGAGACAGACAGTCTGAGACAGATGGTCTGAGACAGACGGTCTCAGACAGACGGTCTGAGACAGACGGACTGAGACAGGCGGACTGAGACAGACGGTCAGAGACAGGCGGACAGAGACCGACGGTATGAGGCAGACGGAGAGAGACAGATGGTCTGAGACACACGGACAGACACAGACGGTCTGAGACAGATGGTCTGAGACAGACGATCTGAGACAGATGGTCTGAGACAGACGGACTGAGACAGGCGGTCTGAGAGCGACGGACAGAGACCATCGGTCTGAGACAGACGGTCTGAGACAGACGGTCTGTGACAGACGGTCTGTGACAGACGGTCTGTGACAGACGGTCTGTGACAGACGGTCTGTGACAGACGGTCTGAGACAGACGGTCTGAGACAGACGGTCTGAGACAGACGGTCTGAGACAGACGGTCTGAGACAGACGGTCTGAGACAGACGGTCCGAAACAGACGGTCTGAGACACACGGACAGACACAGACGGTCTGAGACAGATGGTCTGAGACAGACGGTCTCAGATAGACGGTCTGAGACAGGCGGACTGAGAGAGACGGTCTGAGACAGATGGTCTGAGACACACGGACAGAGACAGGCGGACTGAGAGAGACGGACAGATACCGACGGTCCGACGCAGACGGACAGAGACAGATGGTCTGAGACAAACGGACACAGACAGACGGTCTGAGACAGACGGTCTGAGACAGACGGTCTGAGACAGTCGGACCGAGACAGACGGACAGAAACAGGCGGGCTGAGACAGATGGTCTGAGACAGACGGACTGAGACAGGCGGGCTGATACAGGCGGGCTGAGACAGACAGGCTGAGACTGACGATCTGAGACAGACGGTCACAGACAGACGGTCTGAGGCAGACGGACAGAGACAGATGGTCTGAGACCCACGGACACAGACAGACGGTCTGAGACAGATGGTCTGAGACAGACGGTCTGAGACAGACGGACAGAGACAGGCGGGCTGAGACAGATGGTCTGAGACAGACGGCCTGAGACAGGCGGTATGAGAGCGACGGACAGAGACCAACGGTCTGAGACAGACGGTCTGTGACAGACAGTCTGAGACAGACGGTCTGAGGCAGACGGTCTGAGACAGACGGTCAGAGACAGACGGTCTGAGGCAGGCGGATAGAGACCGACGGTCTGAGGCAGACGGACAGAGACAGACGGTCTGAGACACACGGACCGACACAGACGGTCTGAGACAGACGGTCTCAGACAGACGGTCTGAGACAGACGGGCTGAGACAGGCGGACTGAGACAGACGGTCTGAGACAGACGGTCTGAGACAGACGATCTGAGACAGACGGTCTGAGACAGACGGTCCGAAACAGACGGTCTGAGACCCACGGACAGACACAGACGGTCTGAGACAGATGGTCTGAGACAGACGGTCTCAGATAGACGGTCTGAGACAGGCGGACTGAGAGAGACGGTCTGAGACAGATGGTCTGAGACACACGGACAGAGACAGGCGGACTGAGAGAGACGGACAGATACCGACGGTCCGACGCAGACGGACAGAGACAGATGGTCTGAGACAAACGGACACAGACAGACGGTCTGAGACAGACGGACAGAGACAGACGGGCTAAGAAAGGCGGGCTGTGAACGACGATCTGAGACAGCCGGTCAGAGACAGACCGTCTGAGGCAGACGGACAGAGACAGATGGTCTAAGACAGACGGACAGAGACAGACGGTCTGAGACAGATGGTCTGAGACAGACGGTCAGAGACAGACGGTCTGAGGCAGACGGTCTGAGACAGAGGGTCTGAGGCAGACGGTCTGAGACAGACGGACTGAGACAGGCGGACAGAGACAGCCGGGCTGAGAGAGACGGGCGGAGATCGACGGTCTGAGACAGGCGGTCATAGACAGACGGGCTGAGACCGACGATCTGAGACAGACGGTCACAGACAGACGGTCTGAGGCAGACGGACAGAGACAGATGGTCTGAGACAGACGGACACAGACAGACGGTCTGAGACAGATGGTCTGAGACAGACGGTCTGAGACAGACGGACAGAGACAGGCGGACTGAGACAGATGGTCTGAGACAGACGGACTGAGACAGGCGGTCTGAGAGCGACGGACAGAGACCAACGGTCTGAGACAGACGGACTGTGACAGACAGTCTGAGACAGACGGTCTAAGGCAGACGGTCTGAGACAGACGGTCAGAGACAGACGGTCTGAGGCAGGCGGACAGAGACCGACGGTCTGAGGCAGACGGACATAGGCAGACGGTCTGAAACAGATGGTCTGAGACAGACGGACAGAGACAACGGTCTGACACAGATGATCTGAGACAGACGGTCTCAGACAGATGGACAGAGACAGGCGGACTGAGATAGACGGACAGAGACAGATGGTCTGAGACAGACGGACATAGGCAGACAGTCTGAAACAGATGGTCTGAGACAGACGGACAGGGACAACGGTCTGACACAGATGGTCTGAGACAAGCGGACTGAGAGAAACGGACGGAGTCCGACGGTCTGACGCAGACGGACAGAGACCGACGGTCTGAGAGAGACGGACAGAGACCGCCGGTCTGAGAGGGACGGACAGAGACAGAAGGCCTGAGACAGACGGTCTGAGACAGTAGGTCTGAGACAGACTGTCTGAGACCGATGGTCTGAGACAGAAGGTCTGAGACAGACGGTCTGAGACAGACGGTCTCAGACAGACGGTCTGAGACAGACGGTCTGAGACAGACGGTCTGAGACAGATGGTCTGAGACAGGCGGTCAGAGACAGACGGTCTGAGACAGACGGTCCGAAACAGACGGTCTGAGACAGACGGTCTGGGACAGACGGTCTGTGACAGACGGTCTGTGACAGACGGTCTGAGACAGACGGTCTGAGACAGACGGTCTGAGACAGACGGTCAGAGACAGATGGTCTGAGACACACGGACAGACACAGACGGTCTGAGACAGATGGTCTGAGACAGACGGTCTCAGACAGACGGTCTGAGACAGACGGACTGAGACAGGCGGACTGAGAGAGACGGTCTGAGACAGATGGTCTGAGACACACGGACTGAGACAGGCGGACTGAGAGAGACGGACGGAGACCGACGGTCTGACGCAGACGGACAGAGCCAGATGGTCTGAGACAAACGGACAGAGACAGACGGTCTGAGACAGACGGTCTGAGACAGACGGTCTCAGACAGACGGTCTGAGACAGACGGACTGAGACAGGCGGACTGAGAGAGACGGTCTGAGACAGATGGTCTGAGACACACGGACTGAGACAGGCGGACTGAGAGAGACGGACGGAGACCGACGGTCTGACGCAGACGGACAGAGCCAGATGGTCTGAGACAAACGGACAGAGACAGACGGTCTGAGACAGACGGTCTGAGACAGACGGTCTGAGACAGACGGTCTGAGACAGACGGACTGAGACAGGCGGACTGAGAGAGACGGTCTGAGAGAGACGGTCTGAGACAGACGGTCTGAGGCAGACGGACAGACACAGACGGTCTGAGACAGACGGTCTGAGACAGACGGACCGAGACAGACGGACAGAAACAGGCGGGCTGAGACAGATGGTCTGAGACAGACGGACTGAGACAGGCGGGCTGATACAGGCGGGCTGAGACAGACAGGCTGAGACCGACGATCTGAGACAGACGGTCACAGACAGACGGTCTGAGGCAGACGGACAGAGACAGATGGTCTGAGACACACGGACACAGACAGACGGTCTGAGACAGATGGTCTGAGACAGACGGTCTGAGACAGACGGACAGAGACAGGCGGGCTGAGACAGATGGTCTGAGACAGACGGCCTGAGACAGGCGGTCTGAGAGCGACGGACAGAGACCAACGGTCTGAGACAGACGGTCTGTGACAGACAGTCTGAGACAGACGGTCTGAGGCAGACGGTCTGAGACAGACGGTCTGAGACAGACGGACTGAGACAGGCGGACTGAGAGAGACGGTCTGAGAGAGACGGTCTGAGACAGACGGTCTGAGGCAGACGGACAGACACAGACGGTCTGAGACAGACGGTCTGAGACAGTCGGACCGAGACAGACGGACAGAAACAGGCGGGCTGAGACAGATGGTCTGAGACAGACGGACTGAGACAGGCGGGCTGATACAGGCGGGCTGAGACAGACAGGCTGAGACTGACGATCTGAGACAGACGGTCACAGACAGACGGTCTGAGGCAGACGGACAGAGACAGATGGTCTGAGACCCACGGACACAGACAGACGGTCTGAGACAGATGGTCTGAGACAGACGGTCTGAGACAGACGGACAGAGACAGGCGGGCTGAGACAGATGGTCTGAGACAGACGGCCTGAGACAGGCGGTATGAGAGCGACGGACAGAGACCAACGGTCTGAGACAGACGGTCTGTGACAGACAGTCTGAGACAGACGGTCTGAGGCAGACGGTCTGAGACAGACGGTCAGAGACAGACGGTCTGAGGCAGGCGGATAGAGACCGACGGTCTGAGGCAGACGGACAGAGACAGACGGTCTGAGACACACGGACCGACACAGACGGTCTGAGACAGACGGTCTCAGACAGACGGTCTGAGACAGACGGGCTGAGACAGGCGGACTGAGACAGACGGTCTGAGACAGACGGTCTGAGACAGACGATCTGAGACAGACGGTCTGAGACAGACGGTCCGAAACAGACGGTCTGAGACCCACGGACAGACACAGACGGTCTGAGACAGATGGTCTGAGATAGACGGTCTCAGATAGACGGTCTGAGACAGGCGGACTGAGAGAGACGGTCTGAGACAGATGGTCTGAGACACACGGACAGAGACAGGCGGACTGAGAGAGACGGACAGATACCGACGGTCCGACGCAGACGGACAGAGACAGATGGTCTGAGACAAACGGACACAGACAGACGGTCTGAGACAGACGGACAGAGACAGACGGGCTAAGAAAGGCGGGCTGTGAACGACGATCTGCGACAGCCGGTCAGAGACAGACCGTCTGAGGCAGACGGACAGAGACAGATGGTCTAAGACAGACGGACAGAGACAGACGGTCTGAGACAGATGGTCTGAGACAGACGGTCAGAGACAGACGGTCTGAGGCAGACGGTCTGAGACAGAGGGTCTGAGGCAGACGGTCTGAGACAGACGGACTGAGACAGGCGGACAGAGACAGCCGGGCTGAGAGAGACGGGCGGAGATCGACGGTCTGAGACAGGCGGTCATAGACAGACGGGCTGAGACCGATGATATGAGACAGACGGTCACAGACAGACGGTCTGAGGCAGACGGACAGAGACAGATGGTCTGAGACAGACGGACACAGACAGACGGTCTGAGACAGATGGTCTGAGACAGACGGACAGAGACAGGCGGACTGAGACAGATGGTCTGAGACAGACGGACTGAGACAGGCGGTCTGAGAGCGACGGACAGAGACCAACGGTCTGAGACAGACGGACTGTGACAGACAGTCTGAGACAGACGGTCTAAGGCAGACGGTCTGAGACAGACGGTCAGAGACAGACGGTCTGAGGCAGGCGGACAGAGACCGACGGTCTGAGGCAGACGGACATAGGCAGACGGTCTGAAACAGATGGTCTGAGACAGACGGACAGAGACAACGGTCTGACACAGATGATCTGAGACAGACGGTCTCAGACAGATGGACAGAGACAGGCGGACTGAGATAGACGGACAGAGACAGATGGTCTGAGACAGACGGACATAGGCAGACAGTCTGAAACAGATGGTCTGAGACAGACGGACAGGGACAACGGTCTGACACAGATGGTCTGAGACAAGCGGACTGAGAGAAACGGACGGAGTCCGACGGTCTGACGCAGACGGACAGAGACCGACGGTCTGAGAGAGACGGACAGAGACCGCCGGTCTGAGAGGGACGGACAGAGACAGAAGGCCTGAGACAGACGGTCTGAGACAGTAGGTCTGAGACAGACTGTCTGAGACCGATGGTCTGAGACAGAAGGTCTGAGACAGACGGTCTGAGACAGACGGTCTCAGACAGACGGTCTGAGACAGACGGTCTGAGACAGACGGTCTGAGACAGATGGTCTGAGACAGGCGGTCAGAGACAGACGGTCTGAGACAGACGGTCCGAAACAGACGGTCTGAGACAGACGGTCTGGGACAGACGGTCTGTGACAGACGGTCTGTGACAGACGGTCTGAGACAGACGGTCTGAGACAGACGGTCTGAGACAGACGGTCAGAGACAGATGGTCTGAGACACACGGACAGACACAGACGGTCTGAGACAGATGGTCTGAGACAGACGGTCTCAGACAGACGGTCTGAGACAGACGGACTGAGACAGGCGGACTGAGAGAGACGGTCTGAGACAGATGGTCTGAGACACACGGACTGAGACAGGCGGACTGAGAGAGACGGACGGAGACCGACGGTCTGACGCAGACGGACAGAGCCAGATGGTCTGAGACAAACGGACAGAGACAGACGGTCTGAGACAGACGGTCTGAGACAGACGGTCTGAGACAGACGGTCTGAGACAGACGGACTGAGACAGGCGGACTGAGAGAGACGGTCTGAGAGAGACGGTCTGAGACAGACGGTCTGAGGCAGACGGACAGACACAGACGGTCTGAGACAGACGGTCTGAGACAGTCGGACCGAGACAGACGGACAGAAACAGGCGGGCTGAGACAGATGGTCTGAGACAGACGGACTGAGACAGGCGGGCTGATACAGGCGGGCTGAGACAGACAGGCTGAGACCGACGATCTGAGACAGACGGTCACAGACAGACGGTCTGAGGCAGACGGACAGAGACAGATGGTCTGAGACACACGGACACAGACAGACGGTCTGAGACAGATGGTCTGAGACAGACGGTCTGAGACAGACGGACAGAGACAGGCGGGCTGAGACAGATGGTCTGAGACAGACGGCCTGAGACAGGCGGTCTGAGAGCGACGGACAGAGACCAACGGTCTGAGACAGACGGTCTGTGACAGACAGTCTGAGACAGACGGTCTGAGGCAGACGGTCTGAGACAGACGGTCTGAGACAGACGGACTGAGACAGGCGGACTGAGAGAGACGGTCTGAGAGAGACGGTCTGAGACAGACGGTCTGAGGCAGACGGACAGACACAGACGGTCTGAGACAGACGGTCTGAGACAGTCGGACCGAGACAGACGGACAGAAACAGGCGGGCTGAGACAGATGGTCTGAGACAGACGGACTGAGACAGGCGGGCTGATACAGGCGGGCTGAGACAGACAGGCTGAGACCGACGATCTGAGACAGACGGTCACAGACAGACGGTCTGAGGCAGACGGACAGAGACAGATGGTCTGAGACCCACGGACACAGACAGACGGTCTGAGACAGATGGTCTGAGACAGACGGTCTGAGACAGACGGACAGAGACAGGCGGGCTGAGACAGATGGTCTGAGACAGACGGCCTGAGACAGGCGGTATGAGAGCGACGGACAGAGACCAACGGACTGAGACAGACGGTCTGTGACAGACAGTCTGAGACAGACGGTCTGAGGCAGACGGTCTGAGACAGACGGTCAGAGACAGACGGTCTGAGGCAGGCGGATAGAGACCGACGGTCTGAGGCAGACGGACAGAGACAGACGGTCTGAGACAGACGGTCTGAGACAGACGGTCTGAGACAGACGGTCTGAGACAGGCGTTCTGAGACAGACGGTCCGAGACAGACGGTGCGAGACAGACGGTCCGAGACAGACGGTCCGAGACAGACGGTCTGAGACAGACGGTCCGAGACAGACGGTCTGAGGCAGACGGTCTGAGACAGCCGGTCTGAGACAGACGGTCTGAGACAGACGGTCTGAGACAGACGGTCTGAGACAGGCGGTCTGAGACAGACGGTCCGAGACGGACAGTCGGAGACAGACGGACAGACACAGACGGTCTGAGACAGATGGTCTGAGACAGACGGACTGAGGCGGGCGGACAGAGACCGACGGTATGAGGCAGACGGAGAGAGACAGATGGTCTGAGACACACGGACAGACACAGACGGTCTGAGACAGATGGTCTGAGACAGACGGACTGAGGCGGGCGGACTGAGAGAGACGGACAGAGACCGACGGACTGAGGCAGACGGACAGAGACAGATGGTCTAAGATAGACGGACAGAGACAGACGGTCTGAGACAGACGGTCTGAGACAGTCGGACCGAGACAGACGGTCTGAGACAGACGGTCTGAGTCAGACGGTCTGAGACAGACGGTTAGAGACGGGCGGACTGAGAGAGACGGTCTGAGACAGATGGTCTGAGACACACGTACTGAGACAGGTGGACTGAGAGAGACGGACGGAGACCGACGGTCTGACGCAGACGGACAGAGCCAGATGGTCTGAGACAAACGGACAGAGACAGACGGACAGAGACAGACGGGCTAAGAAAGACGGGCTGTGAACGACGATCTGAGACAGGCGGTCAGAGACAGACCGTCTGAGGCAGACGGACAGAGACAGATGGTCTAAGACAGACGGACAGAGACAGACGGTCTGAGACAGATGGTCTGAGACAGACGGTCTGAGACAGACGATCTGTGACAGACGGTCTGAGACAGACGGTCTGAGACAGACGGTCTGAGACAGACGGTCAGAGACAGGCGGACTGAGAGAGACGGTCTGAGACACACGTACTGAGACAGGCGGACTGAGAGAGACGGACGGAGACCGACGGTCTGACGCAGACGGACAGAGCCAGATGGTCTGAGACAAACGGACAGAGACAGACGGTCTGAGACAGAGGATCTGAGACATACGGACTGGGACAGACGGTCTGATGCCGACGGGCTGAGATAGACCGTATGAAACAGACGGTCTGAGACAGACGGTCTGAAACAGACGGTCTGAGACAGACCTTCTGAGACAGACGGTCGGCGACAGCTGGTCTGAGACAGACGGTCTGAGACCGACGGGACGAGATAGACGGTCTGGGACAGACGGTCTGAGGCAGACGGCCTGAGACAGACGGTCTGAGACAGACGGGACGAGACAGACGGGACGAGATAGACGGTCTGGGACAGACGGTCTGAGGCAGACGGACCGAGACAGACGGTCTGAGACCGACGGCCTGAGACAGACGGTCTGAGACCGACGGGACGTGATTGACGTTCTGAGACAGTCGGTCTGAGACCGACGGGACGAGATAGACGTTCTGAGACAGACGGTCTGAGACAGACGGTGTGAGACAGACGGTCTGAGACCGACGGAATGAAACAGACGGCCTGAGACAGACGGTCTAAGACAGACGGTCTGAGACAGACGGTGTGAGACAGACGGTATGAAACAGACGGTCTGAGACAAACGGTCTGAGGCAGCTGGTCTGAGACAGACGGTCTGAGACCGGCGGGACGAGATAGACGTTCTGAGACAGACGGTCTGAGACGGACGGGACGAGATAGACGGTCTGGGACAGACGGTCTGAGGCAGACGGCCTGAGACAGACGGTCTGAGGCAGATGGTATGAAACAGACGGTCTGAGACAGACGGTCTGAGGCAGACGGCCTGAGACAGACGGTCCGCGACAGCTGGTCTGAGACAGACGGTCTGAGACCGACGGGACGAGATAGACGGTCTGGGACAGACGGTCTGAGGCAGACGGCCTGAGACAGACGGTCTGAGACAGACGGGACGAGACAGACGGGACGAGATAGACGGTCTGGGACAGACGGTCTGAGGCAGACGGACTGAGACAGACGGTCTGAGACCGACGGCCTGAGACAGACGGTCTGAGACCGACGGGACGTAATACACGTTCTGAGACAGACGGTCTGAGACCGACGGGACGAGATAGACGTTCGGAGACAGACGGTCTGAGACGGACGGGACGAGATAGACGGTCTGGGACAGACGGTCTGAGGCAGACGGTCTGAGACAGACGGTATGAAGCAGGCGGCCTGAGACAGACGGTCTGAGACAGCCGGTCTGAGACAGACGGTCTGTGCCAGACGTTCTGAGACAGACGGTCTGAGACAGACGGTCTGAGACGGAAGTTCTGAGACAGAAGGTCTGAGACGGAAGTTCTGAGACAGACGGGACGAGATAGACGCTCTGAGACGGACGGTCAGAAGCAGACGGTCTGAGGCAGTCGGTCTGAGACAGACGGTCTGAGACAGCTGGTCTGAGACAGACGGTCTGAGACCGACGGGACGAGATAGACGTTCTGAGACAGACGGTCCGAGACAGACGGTCCGAGACAGACGGTCCGAGACAGACGGTCTGAGACAGACGGTGTGAGAAAGACGGTCTGAGACAGACGGTCTGAGACAGATGGTCTGAGACAGACGGTCTAAGACAGACGGTCTGAGACAGGCGGTGTGAGACAGACGGTATGAAACAGACGGTCTGAGACAGACGGTCTGAGGCAGACGGCCTGAGACAGACGGTCTGAGACAGACGGTGAGAGACAGACGGTATGAAACAGACGGTCTGAGACAGACGGTCTGAGGCAGACGGTCTGAGACAGACGGTCTGAGAGAGACGGACTGAGATAGACGGTCTGAGACAGACGGTCTGAGACAGCTGGTCTGAGACAGACGGTCTGAGACGGACGGGACGAGATAGACGGTATGAAGCAGACGGCCTGAGACAGACGGTCTGAGACAGGCGGTCCGAGACAGACGGTCCGAGACAGACAGTCGGATACAGACGGTCCGAGACAGACGGTCCGAGACCGACGGTCCGAGACAGACGGTCCGAGACAGACGGTCCGAGACAGACGGTCCGAGACAGACGGTCCGAGACAGACGGTCCGAAACAGATGGTCTGAGACAGACGGTCTGAGCCAGGCGGTCTGAGAGCGACGGACAGAGACCAACGGTCTGAGACAGACGGACTGTGACAGACAGTCTGAGACAGACGGTCTAAGGCAGACGGTCTGAGACAGACGGTCAGAGACAGACGGTCTGAGGCAGGCGGACAGAGACAGGCGGACTGAGGCAGACGGACAGAGACAGATGGTCTGAGACAGACGGACACAGACAGACGGTCTGAGACAGATGGTCTGAGACAGACGGTCTGAGACAGACGGACAGAGACAGGCGGACTGAGACAGATGGTCTGAGACAGGCGGACTGAGACAGATGGTCTGGGACAGACGGTCTGAGGCAGACGGCCTGAGACAGACGGTCTGAGGCAGATGGTATGAAACAGACGGTCTGAGACAGACGGTCTGAGGCAGACGGCCTGAGACAGACGGTCCGCGACAGCTGGTCTGAGACAGACGGTCTGAGACCGACGGGACGAGATAGACGGTCTGGGACAGACGGTCTGAGGCAGACGGCCTGAGACAGACGGTCTGAGACAGACGGGACGAGACAGACGGGACGAGATAGACGGTCTGGGACAGACGGTCTGAGGCAGACGGACTGAGACAGACGGTCTGAGACCGACGGCCTGAGACAGACGGTCTGAGACCGACGGGACGTAATACACGTTCTGAGACAGACGGTCTGAGACCGACGGGACGAGATAGACGTTCGGAGACAGACGGTCTGAGACGGACGGGACGAGATAGACGGTCTGGGACAGACGGTCTGAGGCAGACGGTCTGAGACAGACGGTATGAAGCAGGCGGCCTGAGACAGACGGTCTGAGACAGCCGGTCTGAGACAGACGGTCTGTGCCAGACGTTCTGAGACAGACGGTCTGAGACAGACGGTCTGAGACGGAAGTTCTGAGACAGAAGGTCTGAGACGGAAGTTCTGAGACAGACGGGACGAGATAGACGCTCTGAGACGGACGGTCAGAAGCAGACGGTCTGAGGCAGTCGGTCTGAGACAGACGGTCTGAGACAGCTGGTCTGAGACAGACGGTCTGAGACCGACGGGACGAGATAGACGTTCTGAGACAGACGGTCCGAGACAGACGGTCCGAGACAGACGGTCCGAGACAGACGGTCTGAGACAGACGGTGTGAGAAAGACGGTCTGAGACAGACGGTCTGAGACAGATGGTCTGAGACAGACGGTCTAAGACAGACGGTCTGAGACAGGCGGTGTGAGACAGACGGTATGAAACAGACGGTCTGAGACAGACGGTCTGAGGCAGACGGCCTGAGACAGACGGTCTGAGACAGACGGTGAGAGACAGACGGTATGAAACAGACGGTCTGAGACAGACGGTCTGAGGCAGACGGTCTGAGACAGACGGTCTGAGAGAGACGGACTGAGATAGACGGTCTGAGACAGACGGTCTGAGACAGCTGGTCTGAGACAGACGGTCTGAGACGGACGGGACGAGATAGACGGTATGAAGCAGACGGCCTGAGACAGACGGTCTGAGACAGGCGGTCCGAGACAGACGGTCCGAGACAGACAGTCGGATACAGACGGTCCGAGACAGACGGTCCGAGACCGACGGTCCGAGACAGACGGTCCGAGACAGACGGTCCGAGACAGACGGTCCGAGACAGACGGTCCGAGACAGACGGTCCGAAACAGATGGTCTGAGACAGACGGTCTGAGCCAGGCGGTCTGAGAGCGACGGACAGAGACCAACGGTCTGAGACAGACGGACTGTGACAGACAGTCTGAGACAGACGGTCTAAGGCAGACGGTCTGAGACAGACGGTCAGAGACAGACGGTCTGAGGCAGGCGGACAGAGACAGGCGGACTGAGGCAGACGGACAGAGACAGATGGTCTGAGACAGACGGACACAGACAGACGGTCTGAGACAGATGGTCTGAGACAGACGGTCTGAGACAGACGGACAGAGACAGGCGGACTGAGACAGATGGTCTGAGACAGACGGACTGAGACAGGCGGTCTGAGAGCGACGGACAGAGACCAACGGTCTGAGACAGACGGACTGTGACAGACAGTCTGAGACAGACGGTCTAAGGCAGACGGTCTGAGACAGACGGTCAGAGACAGACGGTCTGAGGCAGGCGGACAGAGACCGACGGTCTGAGGCAGACGGACATAGGCAGACGGTCTGAAACAGATGGTCTGAGACAGACGGACAGAGACAACGGTCTGACACAGATGATCTGAGACAGACGGTCTCAGACAGATGGACAGAGACAGACGGGCTGAGACAGACGGGCTGAGACCGACGATCTGAGACAGACGGTCAGAGACAAACTGTCTGAGGCAGACGGACAGCGACAGATGGTCTGAGACAGACGGACAGAGACAGACAGTCTGAGACAGATGGTCTGAGACAGACGGTCTCAGACAGACGGTCTGAGATAGACGGACAGAGACAGGCGGACTGAGACAGACGGACCGAGACAGGCGGACAGAGACCGACGGTATGAGGCAGACGGAGAGAGACAGATGGTCTGAGACACACGGACAGACACAGACGGTCTGAGACAGATGGTCTCAGACAGACGGTCTGAGACAGACGGACTGAGACAGGCGGACTGAGAGAGACGGTCTGAGACAGACGGTCTGAGACAGACGGTCTGAGACAGACGGTCTGAGATAGACGGTCTGAGACAGACGGTCTGAGACAGACGGTCTGAGACAGACGGACTGAGACAGGCGGACAGAGACAGGCGGGCTGAGAGAGACGGGCGGAGATCGACGGTCTGAAACAGGCGGTCAGAGACAGACGGTCTGAGGCAGACGGACAGAGACAGACGGTCTGAGACAGATGGTCTGAGACAGACGGACTGAGACAGGCGGACTGAGAGAGACGGACAGAGACAGATGGTCTGAGACAGACGGACATAGGCAGACAGTCTGAAACAGATGGTCTGAGACAGACGGACAGGGACAACGGTCTGACACAGATGGTCTGAGACAGGCGGACTGAGAGAAACGGACGGAGACCGACGGTCTGACGCAGACGGACAGAGACCGACGGTCTGAGAGAGACGGACAGAGACCGCCGGTCTGAGAGGGACGGACAGAGACAGAAGGCCTGAGACAGACGGTCTGAGACAGTAGGTCTGAGACAGACTGTCTGAGACCGATGGTCTGAGACAGAAGGTCTGAGACAGACGGTCTGAGACAGACGGTCTCAGACAGACGGTCTGAGACAGACGGTCTGAGACAGGCGGGCTGAGACCGACGATCTGAGACAGACGGTCTGAGACAGACGGTCTGAAGCAGACGGACAGAGTCGACGGTCTGAGACAGATGGTCTGAGACAGACGGACTGAGACAGGCGGACTGACAGAGACGGACAGAGACCGACGGTCTGAGGCAGACGGACAGAGACAACGGTCTGAGACAGATGGTCTGAGACAGACGGACTGAGACAGGCGGTCCGAAACAGACGGTCTGAGACAGACGGTCTGAGACGGACGGTCTGAGACAGACGGTCTGAGACAGTCGGACCGAGACAGACGGACAGAAACAGGCGGGCTGAGACAGATGGTCTCAGACAGACGGGCTAAGACGGACGGTCTGAGACAGATGGTCTGAGACAGGCGGTCAGAGACAGACGGTCTGAGACAGACGGTCCGAAACAGACGGTCTGAGACAGACGGTCTGGGACAGACGGTCTGGGACAGACGGTCTGTGACAGACGGTCTGTGACAGACGGTCTGAGACAGACGGTCTGAGACAGACGGTCTGAGACAGACGGTCAGAGACAGATGGTCTGAGACACACGGACAGACACAGACGGTCTGAGACAGATGGTCTGAGACAGACAGTCTCAGACAGACGGTCTGAGACAGACGGACTGAGACAGGCGGACTGAGAGAGACGGTCTGAGACAGATGGTCTGAGACACACGGACTGAGACAGGCGGACTGAGAGAGACGGACGGAGACCGACGGTCTGACGCAGACGGACAGAGCCAGATGGTCTGAGACAAACGGACAGAGACAGACGGTCTGGGACAGACGGTCTGAGACAGACGGTCTGAGACAGACGGTCTGAGACGGACGGACTGAGACAGGCGGACTGAGAGAGACGGTCTGAGAGAGACGGTCTGAGACAGACGGTCTGAGGCAGACGGACAGACACAGACGGTCTGAGACAGACGGTCTGAGACAGTCGGACCGAGACAGGCGGACAGAAACAGGCGGGCTGAGACAGATGGTCTGAGACAGACGGACTGAGACAGGCGGGCTGTTACAGGCGGGCTGAGACAGACAGGCTGAGACCGACGATCTGAGACAGACGGTCACAGACAGACGGTCTGAGACAGATGGTCTGAGACAGACGGTCTGAGACAGACGGACAGAGACAGGCGGGCTGAGACAGATGGTCTTTGACAGACGGCCTGAGACAGGCGGTCTGAGAGCGACGGACAGAGACCAACGGTCTGAGACAGACGGTCTGTGACAGACAGTCTGAGACAGACGGTCTGAGGCAGACGGTCTGAGACAGACGGTCTGAGACAGACGGACTGAGACAGGCGGACTGAGACAGACGGTCTGAGACGGAAGTTCTGAGACAGAAGGTCTGAGACGGAAGTTCTGAGACAGACGGGACGAGATAGACGCTCTGAGACGGACGGTCAGAAGCAGACGGTCTGAGGCAGTCGGTCTGAGACAGACGGTCTGAGACAGCTGGTCTGAGACAGACGGTCTGAGACCGACGGGACGAGATAGACGTTCTGAGACAGACGGTCCGAGACAGACGGTCCGAGACAGACGGTCCGAGACAGACGGTCTGAGACAGACGGTGTGAGAAAGACGGTCTGAGACAGACGGTCTGAGACAGATGGTCTGAGACAGACGGTCTAAGACAGACGGTCTGAGACAGGCGGTGTGAGACAGACGGTATGAAACAGACGGTCTGAGACAGACGGTCTGAGGCAGACGGCCTGAGACAGACGGTCTGAGACAGACGGTGAGAGACAGACGGTATGAAACAGACGGTCTGAGACAGACGGTCTGAGGCAGACGGTCTGAGACAGACGGTCTGAGAGAGACGGACTGAGATAGACGGTCTGAGACAGACGGTCTGAGACAGCTGGTCTGAGACAGACGGTCTGAGACGGACGGGACGAGATAGACGGTATGAAGCAGACGGCCTGAGACAGACGGTCTGAGACAGGCGGTCCGAGACAGACGGTCCGAGACAGACAGTCGGAGACAGACGGTCCGAGACAGACGGTCCGAGACCGACGGTCCGAGACAGACGGTCCGAGACAGACGGTCCGAGACAGACGGTCCGAGACAGACGGTCCGAGACAGACGGTCCGAAACAGATGGTCTGAGACAGACGGTCTGAGCCAGGCGGTCTGAGAGCGACGGACAGAGACCAACGGTCTGAGACAGACGGACTGTGACAGACAGTCTGAGACAGACGGTCTAAGGCAGACGGTCTGAGACAGACGGTCAGAGACAGACGGTCTGAGGCAGGCGGACAGAGACAGGCGGACTGAGGCAGACGGACAGAGACAGATGGTCTGAGACAGACGGACACAGACAGACGGTCTGAGACAGATGGTCTGAGACAGACGGTCTGAGACAGACGGACAGAGACAGGCGGACTGAGACAGATGGTCTGAGACAGACGGACTGAGACAGGCGGTCTGAGAGCGACGGACAGAGACCAACGGTCTGAGACAGACGGACTGTGACAGACAGTCTGAGACAGACGGTCTAAGGCAGACGGTCTGAGACAGACGGTCAGAGACAGACGGTCTGAGGCAGGCGGACAGAGACCGACGGTCTGAGGCAGACGGACATAGGCAGACGGTCTGAAACAGATGGTCTGAGACAGACGGACAGAGACAACGGTCTGACACAGATGATCTGAGACAGACGGTCTCAGACAGATGGACAGAGACAGACGGGCTGAGACAGACGGGCTGAGACCGACGATCTGAGACAGACGGTCAGAGACAAACTGTCTGAGGCAGACGGACAGCGACAGATGGTCTGAGACAGACGGACAGAGACAGACAGTCTGAGACAGATGGTCTGAGACAGACGGTCTCAGACAGACGGTCTGAGATAGACGGACAGAGACAGGCGGACTGAGACAGACGGACCGAGACAGGCGGACAGAGACCGACGGTATGAGGCAGACGGAGAGAGACAGATGGTCTGAGACACACGGACAGACACAGACGGTCTGAGACAGATGGTCTCAGACAGACGGTCTGAGACAGACGGACTGAGACAGGCGGACTGAGAGAGACGGTCTGAGACAGACGGTCTGAGACAGACGGTCTGAGACAGACGGTCTGAGATAGACGGTCTGAGACAGACGGTCTGAGACAGACGGTCTGAGACAGACGGACTGAGACAGGCGGACAGAGACAGGCGGGCTGAGAGAGACGGGCGGAGATCGACGGTCTGAAACAGGCGGTCAGAGACAGACGGTCTGAGGCAGACGGACAGAGACAGACGGTCTGAGACAGATGGTCTGAGACAGACGGACTGAGACAGGCGGACTGAGAGAGACGGACAGAGACAGATGGTCTGAGACAGACGGACATAGGCAGACAGTCTGAAACAGATGGTCTGAGACAGACGGACAGGGACAACGGTCTGACACAGATGGTCTGAGACAGGCGGACTGAGAGAAACGGACGGAGACCGACGGTCTGACGCAGACGGACAGAGACCGACGGTCTGAGAGAGACGGACAGAGACCGCCGGTCTGAGAGGGACGGACAGAGACAGAAGGCCTGAGACAGACGGTCTGAGACAGTAGGTCTGAGACAGACTGTCTGAGACCGATGGTCTGAGACAGAAGGTCTGAGACAGACGGTCTGAGACAGACGGTCTCAGACAGACGGTCTGAGACAGACGGTCTGAGACAGGCGGGCTGAGACCGACGATCTGAGACAGACGGTCTGAGACAGACGGTCTGAAGCAGACGGACAGAGTCGACGGTCTGAGACAGATGGTCTGAGACAGACGGACTGAGACAGGCGGACTGACAGAGACGGACAGAGACCGACGGTCTGAGGCAGACGGACAGAGACAACGGTCTGAGACAGATGGTCTGAGACAGACGGACTGAGACAGGCGGTCCGAAACAGACGGTCTGAGACAGACGGTCTGAGACGGACGGTCTGAGACAGACGGTCTGAGACAGTCGGACCGAGACAGACGGACAGAAACAGGCGGGCTGAGACAGATGGTCTCAGACAGACGGGCTAAGACGGACGGTCTGAGACAGATGGTCTGAGACAGGCGGTCAGAGACAGACGGTCTGAGACAGACGGTCCGAAACAGACGGTCTGAGACAGACGGTCTGGGACAGACGGTCTGGGACAGACGGTCTGTGACAGACGGTCTGTGACAGACGGTCTGAGACAGACGGTCTGAGACAGACGGTCTGAGACAGACGGTCAGAGACAGATGGTCTGAGACACACGGACAGACACAGACGGTCTGAGACAGATGGTCTGAGACAGACAGTCTCAGACAGACGGTCTGAGACAGACGGACTGAGACAGGCGGACTGAGAGAGACGGTCTGAGACAGATGGTCTGAGACACACGGACTGAGACAGGCGGACTGAGAGAGACGGACGGAGACCGACGGTCTGACGCAGACGGACAGAGCCAGATGGTCTGAGACAAACGGACAGAGACAGACGGTCTGGGACAGACGGTCTGAGACAGACGGTCTGAGACAGACGGTCTGAGACGGACGGACTGAGACAGGCGGACTGAGAGAGACGGTCTGAGAGAGACGGTCTGAGACAGACGGTCTGAGGCAGACGGACAGACACAGACGGTCTGAGACAGACGGTCTGAGACAGTCGGACCGAGACAGGCGGACAGAAACAGGCGGGCTGAGACAGATGGTCTGAGACAGACGGACTGAGACAGGCGGGCTGTTACAGGCGGGCTGAGACAGACAGGCTGAGACCGACGATCTGAGACAGACGGTCACAGACAGACGGTCTGAGACAGATGGTCTGAGACAGACGGTCTGAGACAGACGGACAGAGACAGGCGGGCTGAGACAGATGGTCTTTGACAGACGGCCTGAGACAGGCGGTCTGAGAGCGACGGACAGAGACCAACGGTCTGAGACAGACGGTCTGTGACAGACAGTCTGAGACAGACGGTCTGAGGCAGACGGTCTGAGACAGACGGTCTGAGACAGACGGACTGAGACAGGCGGACTGAGAGAGACGGTCTGAGAGAGACGGTCTGAGACAGACGGTCTGAGGCAGACGGACAGACACAGACGGTCTGAGACAGACGGTCTGAGACAGTCGGACCGAGACAGACGGACAGAAACAGGCGGGCTGAGACAGATGGTCTGAGACAGACGGACTGAGACAGGCGGGCTGATACAGGCGGGCTGAGACAGACAGGCTGAGACCGACGATCTGAGACAGACGGTCACAGACAGACGGTCTGAGGCAGACGGACAGAGACAGATGGTCTGAGACACACGGACACAGACAGACGGTCTGAGACAGATGGTCTGAGACAGACGGTCTGAGACAGACGGACAGAGACAGGCGGGCTGAGACAGACGGTCTGAAGCAGACGGACAGAGTCGACGGTCTGAGACAGATGGTCTGAGACAGACGGACTGAGACAGGCGGACTGACAGAGACGGACAGAGACCGACGGTCTGAGGCAGACGGACAGAGACAACGGTCTGAGACAGATGGTCTGAGACAGACGGACTGAGACAGGCGGTCCGAAACAGACGGTCTGAGACAGACGGTCTGAGACGGACGGTCTGAGACAGACGGTCTGAGACAGTCGGACCGAGACAGACGGACAGAAACAGGCGGGCTGAGACAGATGGTCTCAGACAGACGGGCTAAGACGGACGGTCTGAGACAGATGGTCTGAGACAGGCGGTCAGAGACAGACGGTCTGAGACAGACGGTCCGAAACAGACGGTCTGAGACAGACGGTCTGGGACAGACGGTCTGGGACAGACGGTCTGTGACAGACGGTCTGTGACAGACGGTCTGAGACAGACGGTCTGAGACAGACGGTCTGAGACAGACGGTCAGAGACAGATGGTCTGAGACACACGGACAGACACAGACGGTCTGAGACAGATGGTCTGAGACAGACAGTCTCAGACAGACGGTCTGAGACAGACGGACTGAGACAGGCGGACTGAGAGAGACGGTCTGAGACAGATGGTCTGAGACACACGGACTGAGACAGGCGGACTGAGAGAGACGGACGGAGACCGACGGTCTGACGCAGACGGACAGAGCCAGATGGTCTGAGACAAACGGACAGAGACAGACGGTCTGGGACAGACGGTCTGAGACAGACGGTCTGAGACAGACGGTCTGAGACGGACGGACTGAGACAGGCGGACCGAGAGAGACGGTCTGAGAGAGACGGTCTGAGACAGACGGTCTGAGGCAGACGGACAGACACAGACGGTCTGAGACAGACGGTCTGAGACAGTCGGACCGAGACAGGCGGACAGAAACAGGCGGGCTGAGACAGATGGTCTGAGACGGACGGGACGAGATAGACGGTATGAAGCAGACGGCCTGAGACAGACGGTCTGAGACAGGCGGTCCGAGACAGACGGTCCGAGACAGACAGTCGGAGACAGACGGTCCGAGACAGACGGTCTGAGACAGACGGTCTGAGACAGGTGGTCTGAGACAGACGGTCTGAGACAGAGGATCTGAGACAGACGGTCTGAGACAGACGGTCTGAGACATACGGTCTGAGACAGACGGTCTGAGACATACGGTCTGAGACAGACGGTGTGAGACAGACGGCCTGAGACAGACGGTCTGAGACGGAAGTTCTGAGACGGACGGTCTGAGGCAGACGGTCTGAGACCGACGGTCTGAGACAGCTGGTCTGAGACAGACGGTCTGAGACAGACGGTCTGAGACAGGCGGTCTGAGACAGACGGTCTCAGAAAGACGGTCTGAGACAGACGGTCTGAGACAGACGGTCTGAGACAGACGGTCTGAGACAGCTGGTCTGAGACAGACGGTCTGAGACCGACGGTGTGAGACAGACGTTCTGAGACAGACGGTCTGAGACCGACGGTCTGAGACAGACGTTCTGAGACAGACGGTCTGAGACAGACGGTCTGAGACAGACGGTCTGAGACAGACGTTCTGAGACAGACAGTCTGAGACAGACGGTCTGAGACAGACGGTCTGAGACAGACGGTCTGAGACAAACGGTCTGAGACAGACGGTCTGAGACAGACGGTCTAAGACGGACGGTCTGAGACAGACGGTCTGAGACAGACGGTCTGAGACAGACGGTCTGAGACAGACGGTGTGAGACAGACGGCCTGAGACAGACTGTCTGAGACGGACGGTCCGAGACAGACGGTCCGAGACAGACGGTCGGAGACAGACGGTCCGAGACAGACGGTCTGAGACAGACGGTCCGAGATAGACCGTCCGAGACAGACGGTCCGAGACAGACGGTCTGAGACAGCTGGTCTGAGACAGACGGTCTGAGACCGACGGTATGAAACAGACGGCCTGAGACAGTCGGTCCGAGACAGACGGTCCGAGACAGACGGTCCGAGACAGACGGTCCGAGACAGACGGTCCGAGGCAGACAGTCTGAGACAGACGGTGTGAGACAGACGGTCTGAGACAGACGGTCTGAGACAGACGGTCTGAGACAGACGGTCTGAGACAGCTGGTCTGAGACCGACGGGACGAGATAGACGTTCTGAGACAGACGGTCTGAGACAGACGGTCTGAGACAGACGGTCTGAGACAGACGGTCCGAGACAGACGATCCGAGACAGACGGTCTGAGACAGACGGACAGAGACAGACGGTCGAAGACAGACGGTCTGAGACAGACGGTGTGAGACAGACGGTATGAAACAGACGGTCTGAGACAGACGGTCTGAGACAGCTGGTCTGAGACAGACGGTCTGAGACAGACGGTCTGAGACAGACGGTCTGAGACAGCTGGTCTGAGACAGACGGTCTGAGACCGACGGGACGAGACAGACGGTCCGAGACAGACGGTCTGAGACAGACGGACAGAGACAGACGCTCGAAGACAGACGGTCTGAGACAGACGGTGTGAGACAGACGGTATGAAACAGACGGTCTGAGACAGACGGTCTGAGACAGCTGGTCTGAGACAGACGGTCTGAGACCGACGGGACGAGATAGACGTTCTGAGACATACGGGACGACACAGACGGGACGAGATAGACGGTCTGGGACAGACGGCCTGAGGCAGACGGACTGAGACAGACGGTCTGAGACAGACGGTCTGAGACAGCTGGTCTGAGACAGACGGTCTGAGACGGACGGGACGAGATAGACGGTATGAAGCAGACGGCCTGAGACAGACGGTCTGAGACAGACGGTCTGAGACAGATGGTCTGAGACAGACGGTCTAAGACAGACGGTCTGAGACAGACGGTCTGAGACAGACGGTCTGAGACAGACGGTGTGAGACAGACGGTCTGAGACAGACGGTCTGAGACAGACGGTCGAAGACAGACGGTCTGAGACAGACGGTGTGACACAGACGGTATGAAACAGACGGTCTGAGACAGACGGTCTGAGACAGCTGGTCTGAGACAGACGGTCTGAGACAGACGGTCTGAGACAGCTGGTCTGAGACAGACGGTCTGAGACCGACGGGACGAGATAGACGTTCTGAGACAGACGGTCCGAGACAGACGGTCCGAGACAGACGGTCCGAGACAGACGGTCTGAGACAGACGGTGTGAGACAGACGGTCTGAGACAGACGGTCTGAGACAGATGGTCTGAGACAGACGGTCTAAAACAGACGGTCTGAGACAGGCGGTTTGAGACAGACGGTATGAAACAGACGGTCAGAGACAGACGGTCTGAGGCAGACGGCCTGAGGCAGACGGCCTGAGACAGACGGTCTGAGACAGACGGTCTGAGACAGACGGTCTGAGACCGACAGTCTGAGACAGACGTTCTGAGACAGACGGTCTGAGACAGACGGTCTGAGACAGACGGTCTGAGACAGACGGTCTGAGACAGACGGTCTGAGACAGCTGGTCTGAGACAGCTGGTCTGAGACAGACGGTCTGAGACCGACGGTCTGAGACCGACGGTCTGAGACAGACGTTCTGAGACAGACGGTCTGAGACAGACGGTCTGAGACAGACGGTCTGAGACAGACTGTCTGAGACAGACGGTCTGAGACAGACGTTCTGAGACAGACGGTCTGAGACAGACGGTCTGAGACAGACGGTGTGAGACAGACGGCCTGAGACAGACGGTCTGAGACGGAAGTTCTGAGACAGACGGTCTGAGACAGACGGTCTGAGACAGACGTTCTGAGACAGACGGTCTGAGACAGACGGTCTGAGACAGACGGTCTGAGACAGCTGGTCTGAGACAGACGGTCTGAGACCGACGGGACGAGATAGACGTTCTGAGACATACGGGACGACACAGACGGGACGAGATAGACGGTCTGGGACAGACGGCCTGAGGCAGACGGCCTGAGACAGACGGTCTGAGACAGACGGTCTGAGACAGACGGTCCGAGACAGACGATCCGAGACAGACGGTCTGAGACAGACGGACAGAGACAGACGGTCGAAGACAGACGGTCTGAGACAGACGGTGTGAGACAGACGGTATGAAACAGACGGTCTGAGACAGACGGTCTGAGACAGCTGGTCTGAGACAGTCGGTCTGAGACCGACGGGACGAGATAGACGTTCTGAGACATACGGGACGACACAGACGGGACGAGATAGACGGTCTGGGACAGACGGCCTGAGGCAGACGGACTGAGACAGACGGTCTGAGACAGACGGTCTGAGACAGCTGGTCTGAGACAGACGGTCTGAGACGGACGGGACGAGATAGACGGTCTGAGACAGACGGTCTGAGACAGACGGTCTGAGACAGACGGTCTGGGACAGACGGTCTGAGACAGACGGTCTGAGACAGACGGTCTGAGACAGACGGTCTGAGACACCTGGTCTGAGACAGACGGTCTGAGACCGACGGGACGAGATAGACGTTCTGAGACATACGGGACGACACAGACGGGACGAGATAGACGGTCTGGGACAGACGGCCTGAGGCAGACGACCTGAGACAGACGGTCTGAGACAGACGGTCTGAGACAGACGTTCTGAGACAGACGGTCTGAGACAGACGGTCTGAGACAGACGGTCTGAGACAGCTGGTCTGAGACAGACGGTCTGAGACCGACGGGACGAGATAGACGTTCTGAGACATACGGGACGACACAGACGGGACGAGATAGACGGTCTGGGACAGACGGCCTGAGGCAGACGGCCTGAGACAGACGGTCCGAGACAGACGGTCTGAGACAGACGGTCCGAGACAGACGATCCGAGACAGACGGTCTGAGACAGACGGACAGAGACAGACGGTCGAAGACAGACGGTCTGAGACAGACGGTGTGAGACAGACGGTATGAAACAGACGGTCTGAGACAGACGGTCTGAGACAGCTGGTCTGAGACAGTCGGTCTGAGACCGACGGGACGAGATAGACGTTCTGAGACATACGGGACGACACAGACGGGACGAGATAGACGGTCTGGGACAGACGGCCTGAGGCAGACGGACTGAGACAGACGGTCTGAGACGGACGGGACGAGATAGACGGTCTGAGACAGACGGTCTGAGACAGACGGTCTGAGACAGACGGTCTGGGACAGACGGTCTGAGACAGACGGTCTGAGACAGACGGTCTGAGACAGACGGTCTGAGACACCTGGTCTGAGACAGACGGTCTGAGACCGACGGGACGAGATAGACGTTCTGAGACATACGGGACGACACAGACGGGACGAGATAGACGGTCTGGGACAGACGGCCTGAGGCAGACGACCTGAGACAGACGGTCTGAGACAGACGGTCTGAGACAGACGTTCTGAGACAGACGGTCTGAGACAGACGGTCTGAGACAGACGGTCTGAGACAGCTGGTCTGAGACAGACGGTCTGAGACCGACGGGACGAGATAGACGTTCTGAGACATACGGGACGACACAGACGGGACGAGATAGACGGTCTGGGACAGACGGCCTGAGGCAGACGGCCTGAGACAGACGGTCTGAGACAGACGGTCTGAGACAGACGGTCCGAGACAGACGGTCCGAGACAGACGGTCCGTGACAGACGGTCCGAGACAGACGGTCTGAGACAGACGGACAGAGACAGACGGTCGAAGACAGACGGTCTGAGACAGACGGTGTGAGACAGACGGTATGAAACAGACGGTCTGAGACAGACGGTCTGAGACAGCTGGTCTGAGACAGACGGTCTGAGACCGACGGGACGAGATAGACGTTCTGAGATATACGGGACGACACAGACGGGACGAGATAGACGGTCTGGGACAGACGGCCTGAGGCAGACGGACTGAGACAGACGGTCTGAGGCAGACGGTCTGAGACAGCTGGTCTGAGACAGACGGTCTGAGACGGACGGGACGAGATAGACGTTCTGAGACATACGGGACGACACAGACGGGACGAGATAGACGGTCTGGGACAGACGGCCTGAGGCAGACGGCCTGAGACAGACGGTCCGAGACAGACGGTCTGAGACAGACGGTCCGAGACAGACGATCCGATACAGACGGTCTGAGACAGACGGACAGAGACAGACGGTCGAAGACAGACGGTCTGAGACAGACGGTGTGAGACAGACGGTATGAAACAGACGGTCTGAGACAGACGGTCTGAGACAGCTGGTCTGAGACAGTCGGTCTGAGACCGACGGGACGAGATAGACGTTCTGAGACATACGGGACGACACAGACGGGACGAGATAGACGGTCTGGGACAGACGGCCTGAGGCAGACGGACTGAGACAGACGGTCTGAGACGGACGGTCTGAGACAGCTGGTCTGAGACAGACGGTCTGAGACGGACGGGACGAGATAGACGGTCTGAGACAGACGGTCTGAGACAGACGGTCTGAGACAGACGGTCTGAGACAGACGGTCTGAGACAGACGGTCTGAGACAGCTGGTCTGAGACAGACGGTCTGAGACCGATGGGACGAGATAGACGTTCTGAGACATACGGGACGACACAGACGGGACGAGATAGACGGTCTGGGACAGACGGCCTGAGGCAGACGGCCTGAGACAGACGGTCTGAGACAGACGGTCTGAGACAGACGGTCCGAGACAGACGGTCCGAGACAGACGGTCCGTGACAGACGGTCCGAGACAGACGGTCTGAGACAGACGGACAGAGACAGACGGTCGAAGACAGACGGTCTGAGACAGACGGTGTGAGACAGACGGTATGAAACAGACGGTCTGAGACAGACGGTCTGAGACAGCTGGTCTGAGACAGACGGTCTGAGACCGACGGGACGAGATAGACGTTCTGAGACATACGGGACGACACAGACGGGACGAGATAGACGGTCTGGGACAGACGGCCTGAGGCAGACGGACTGAGACAGACGGTCTGAGGCAGACGGTCTGAGACAGCTGGTCTGAGACAGACGGTCTGAGACAGACGGTCTGAGACCGACGGTCTGAGACAGACGTTCTGAGACACACGGTCTGAGACAGACGGTCTGAGACAGACGGTCTGAGACAGACGTTCTGAGACAGACGGTCTGAGACAGACGGTCTGAGACAGACGGTCTGAGACAGACGGTCTGAGACAAACGGTCTGAGACAGACGGTCTGAGACAGACGGTCTAAGACGGACGGTCTGAGACAGACGGTCTGAGACAGACGGTCTGAGACAGACGGTCTGAGACAGACGGTCTGAGACAGACGGTGTGAGACAGACGGCCTGAGACAGACTGTCTGAGACGGAAGTTCTGAGACAGACGGGACGAGATAGACGGTCTGAGACGGACGGTCTGAGGCAGACGGTCTGAGACAGCTGGTCTGAGACAGACGGTCTGAGACCGACGGGACGAGATAGACGGTCTGAGACAGACGGTCTGAGACAGACGGTCTGAGACAGACGGTCTGAGACAGCTGGTCTGAGACAGACGGTCTGAGACCGACGGTATGAAACAGACGGCCTGAGACAGTCGGTCCGAGACAGACGGTCCGAGACAGACGGTCCGAGACTGACGGTCCGAGACAGACGGTCCGAGACAGACGGTCCGAGACAGACGGTCCGAGACAGACGGTCGGAGACAGACGGTCCGAGACAGACGGTCTGAGACAGACGGTCCGAGATAGACCGTCCGAGACAGACGGTCCGAGACAGACGGTCTGAGACAGCTGGTCTGAGACAGACGGTCTGAGACCGACGGTATGAAACAGACGGCCTGAGACAGTCGGTCCGAGACAGACGGTCCGAGACAGACGGTCCGAGACAGACGGTCCGAGACAGACGGTCCGAGGCAGACAGTCTGAGACAGACGGTGTGAGACAGACGGTCTGAGACAGACGGTCTGAGACAGACGGTCTGAGACAGCTGGTCTGAGACCGACGGGACGAGATAGACGTTCTGAGACAGACGGTCTGAGACAGACGGTCTGAGACAGACGGTCTGAGACAGACGGTCTGAGACAGACGGTCTGAGACAGACGGTCGGAGACAGACGGTATGAAACAGACGGTCTGAGACAGACGGTGTGAGACAGACGGTCTGAGACAGACGTTCTGAGACAGACGGTCTGAGACAGACGGTCTGAGACAGCTGGTCTGAGACAGACGGTCTGAGACAGACGGTCTGAGACAGACGGTCTGAGACAGCTGGTCTGAGACAGACGGTCTGAGACCGACGGGACGAGACAGACGGTCCGAGACAGACGGTCTGAGACAGACGGACAGAGACAGACGCTCGAAGACAGACGGTCTGAGACAGACGGTGTGAGACAGACGGTATGAAACAGACGGTCTGAGACAGACGGTCTGAGACAGCTGGTCTGAGACAGACGGTCTGAGACCGACGGGACGAGATAGACGTTCTGAGACATACGGGACGACACAGACGGGACGAGATAGACGGTCTGGGACAGACGGCCTGAGGCAGACGGACTGAGACAGACGGCCTGAGACAGACGGTCTGAGACAGCTGGTCTGAGACAGACGGTCTGAGACGGACGGGACGAGATAGACGGTATGAAGCAGACGGCCTGAGACAGACGGTCTGAGACAGACGGTCTGAGACAGATGGTCTGAGACAGACGGTCTAAGACAGACGGTCTGAGACAGACGGTCTGAGACAGACGGTCTGAGACAGACGGTGTGAGACAGTCGGTCCGAGACAGACGGTCCGAGACAGACGGTCCGAGACTGACGGTCCGAGACAGACGGTCCGAGACAGACGGTCCGAGACAGACGGTCCGAGACAGACGGTCGGAGACAGACGGTCCGAGACAGACGGTCTGAGACAGACGGTCCGAGATAGACCGTCCGAGACAGACGGTCCGAGACAGACGGTCTGAGACAGCTGGTCTGAGACAGACGGTCTGAGACCGACGGTGTGAGACAGACGTTCTGAGACAGACGGTCTGAGACCGACGGTCTGAGACAGACGTTCTGAGACAGACGGTCTGAGACAGACGGTCTGAGACAGACGGTCTGAGACAGACGTTCTGAGACAGACGGTCTGAGACAGACGGTCTGAGACAGACGGTCTGAGACAGACGGTCTGAGACAAACGGTCTGAGACAGACGGTCTGAGACAGACGGTCTAAGACGGACGGTCTGAGACAGACGGTCTGAGACAGACGGTCTGAGACAGACGGTCTGAGACAGACGGTCTGAGACAGACGGTCTGAGACAGACGGTGTGAGACAGACGGCCTGAGACAGACTGTCTGAGACGGAAGTTCTGAGACAGACGGGACGAGATAGACGGTCTGAGACGGACGGTCTGAGGCAGACGGTCTGAGACAGCTGGTCTGAGACAGACGGTCTGAGACCGACGGGACGAGATAGACGGTCTGAGACAGACGGTCTGAGACAGACGGTCTGAGACAGCTGGTCTGAGACAGACGGTCTGAGACCGACGGTATGAAACAGACGGCCTGAGACAGTCGGTCCGAGACAGACGGTCCGAGACAGACGGTCCGAGACTGACGGTCCGAGACAGACGGTCCGAGACAAACGGTCCGAGACAGACGGTCCGAGACAGACGGTCGGAGACAGACGGTCCGAGACAGACGGTCTGAGACAGACGGTCCGAGATAGACCGTCCGAGACAGACGGTCCGAGACAGACGGTCTGAGACAGCTGGTCTGAGACAGACGGTCTGAGACCGACGGTATGAAACAGACGGCCTGAGACAGTCGGTCCGAGACAGACGGTCCGAGACAGACGGTCCGAGACAGACGGTCCGAGACAGACGGTCCGAGGCAGACAGTCTGAGACAGACGGTGTGAGACAGACGGTCTGAGACAGACGGTCTGAGACAGACGGTCTGAGACAGCTGGTCTGAGACCGACGGGACGAGATAGACGTTCTGAGACAGACGGTCTGAGACAGACGGTCTGAGACAGACGGTCGGAGACAGACGGTATGAAACAGACGGTCTGAGACAGACGGTGTGAGACAGACGGTCTGAGACAGACGTTCTGAGACAGACGGTCTGAGACAGACGGTCTGAGACAGACGGTCTGAGACAGACGGTCCGAGACAGACGATCCGAGACAGACGGTCTGAGACAGACGGACAGAGACAGACGGTCGAAGACAGACGGTCTGAGACAGACGGTGTGAGACAGACGGTGTGAGACAGTCGGTCCGAGACAGACGGTCCGAGACAGACGGTCCGAGACTGACGGTCCGAGACAGACGGTCCGAGACAGACGGTCCGAGACAGACGGTCCGAGACAGACGGTCGGAGACAGACGGTCCGAGACAGACGGTCTGAGACAGACGGTCCGAGATAGACCGTCCGAGACAGACGGTCCGAGACAGACGGTCTGAGACAGCTGGTCTGAGACAGACGGTCTGAGACCGACGGTGTGAGACAGACGTTCTGAGACAGACGGTCTGAGACCGACGGTCTGAGACCGACGGTCTGAGACAGACGTTCTGAGACAGACGGTCTGAGACAGACGGTCTGAGACAGACGGTCTGAGACAGACGTTCTGAGACAGACGGTCTGAGACAGACGGTCTGAGACAGACGGTCTGAGACAGACGGTCTGAGACAAACGGTCTGAGACAGACGGTCTGGGACAGACGGTCTAAGACGGACGGTCTGAGACAGACGGTCTGAGACAGACGGTCTGAGACAGACGGTCTGAGACAGCTGGTCTGAGACCGACGGGACGAGATAGACGTTCTGAGACAGACGGTCTGAGACAGACGGTCTGAGACAGACGGTCGGAGACAGACGGTATGAAACAGACGGTCTGAGACAGACGGTGTGAGACAGACGGTCTGAGACAGACGTTCTGAGACAGACAGTCTGAGACAGACGGTCTGAGACAGACGGTCTGAGACAGACGGTCCGAGACAGACGATCCGAGACAGACGGTCTGAGACAGACGGACAGAGACAGACGGTCGAAGACAGACGGTCTGAGACAGACGGTGTGAGACAGACGGTATGAAACAGACGGTCTGAGACAGACGGTCTGAGACAGCTGGTCTGAGACAGACGGTCTGAGACAGACGGTCTGAGACAGACGGTCTGAGACAGCTGGTCTGAGACAGACGGTCTGAGACCGACGGGACGAGACAGACGGTCCGAGACAGACGGTCTGAGACAGACGGACAGAGACAGACGCTCGAAGACAGACGGTCTGAGACAGACGGTGTGAGACAGACGGTATGAAACAGACGGTCTGAGACAGACGGTCTGAGACAGCTGGTCTGAGACAGACGGTCTGAGACCGACGGGACAAGATAGACGTTCTGAGACATACGGGACGACACAGACGGGACGAGATAGACGGTCTGGGACAGACGGCCTGAGGCAGACGGACTGAGACAGACGGTCTGAGACAGACGGTCTGAGACAGCTGGTCTGAGACAGACGGTCTGAGACGGACGGGACGAGATAGACGGTATGAAGCAGACGGCCTGAGACAGACGGTCTGAGACAGACGGTCTGAGACAGATGGTCTGAGACAGACGGTCTAAGACAGACGGTCTGAGACAGACGGTCTGAGACAGACGGTCTGAGACAGACGGTGTGAGACAGACGGTCTGAGACAGACGGTCTGAGACAGACGGTCGAAGACAGACGGTCTGAGACAGACGGTGTGACACAGACGGTATGAAACAGACGGTCTGAGACAGACGGTCTGAGACAGCTGGTCTGAGACAGACGGTCTGAGACAGACGGTCTGAGACAGCTGGTCTGAGACAGACGGTCTGAGACCGACGGGACGAGATAGACGTTCTGAGACAGACGGTCCGAGACAGACGGTCCGAGACAGACGGTCCGAGACAGACGGTCTGAGACAGACGGTGTGAGACAGACGGTCTGAGACAGACGGTCTGAGACAGACGGTCTGAGACAGCTGGTCTGAGACCGACGGGACGAGATAGACGTTCTGAGACAGACGGTCTGAGACAGACGGTCTGAGACAGACGGTCTGAGACAGACGGTCGGAGACAGACGGTATGAAACAGACGGTCTGAGACAGACGGTGTGAGACAGACGGTCTGAGACAGACGTTCTGAGACAGACGGTCTGAGACAGACGGTCTGAGACAGACGGTCTGAGACAGACGGTCCGAGACAGACGATCCGAGACAGACGGTCTGAGACAGACGGACAGAGACAGACGGTCGAAGACAGACGGTCTGAGACAGACGGTGTGAGACAGACGGTGTGAGACAGTCGGTCCGAGACAGACGGTCCGAGACAGACGGTCCGAGACTGACGGTCCGAGACAGACGGTCCGAGACAGACGGTCCGAGACAGACGGTCCGAGACAGACGGTCGGAGACAGACGGTCCGAGACAGACGGTCTGAGACAGACGGTCCGAGATAGACCGTCCGAGACAGACGGTCCGAGACAGACGGTCTGAGACAGCTGGTCTGAGACAGACGGTCTGAGACCGACGGTGTGAGACAGACGTTCTGAGACAGACGGTCTGAGACCGACGGTCTGAGACAGACGTTCTGAGACAGACGGTCTGAGACAGACGGTCTGAGACAGACGGTCTGAGACAGACGTTCTGAGACAGACGGTCTGAGACAGACGGTCTGAGACAGACGGTCTGAGACAGACGGTCTGAGACAAACGGTCTGAGACAGACGGTCTGAGACAGACGGTCTAAGACGGACGGTCTGAGACAGACGGTCTGAGACAGACGGTCTGAGACAGACGGTCTGAGACAGCTGGTCTGAGACCGACGGGACGAGATAGACGTTCTGAGACAGACGGTCTGAGACAGACGGTCTGAGACAGACGGTCTGAGACAGACGGTCGGAGACAGACGGTATGAAACAGACGGTCTGAGACAGACGGTGTGAGACAGACGGTCTGAGACAGACGTTCTGAGACAGACGGTCTGAGACAGACGGTCTGAGACAGACGGTCTGAGACAGACGGTCCGAGACAGACGATCCGAGACAGACGGTCTGAGACAGACGGACAGAGACAGACGGTCGAAGACAGACGGTCTGAGACAGACGGTGTGAGACAGACGGTATGAAACAGACGGTCTGAGACAGACGGTCTGAGACAGCTGGTCTGAGACAGACGGTCTGAGACAGACGGTCTGAGACAGACGGTCTGAGACAGCTGGTCTGAGACAGACGGTCTGAGACCGACGGGACGAGACAGACGGTCCGAGACAGACGGTCTGAGACAGACGGACAGAGACAGACGCTCGAAGACAGACGGTCTGAGACAGACGGTGTGAGACAGACGGTATGAAACAGACGGTCTGAGACAGACGGTCTGAGACAGCTGGTCTGAGACAGACGGTCTGAGACCGACGGGACAAGATAGACGTTCTGAGACATACGGGACGACACAGACGGGACGAGATAGACGGTCTGGGACAGACGGCCTGAGGCAGACGGACTGAGACAGACGGTCTGAGACAGACGGTCTGAGACAGCTGGTCTGAGACAGACGGTCTGAGACGGACGGGACGAGATAGACGGAATGAAGCAGACGGCCTGAGACAGACGGTCTGAGACAGACGGTCTGAGACAGATGGTCTGAGACAGACGGTCTAAGACAGACGGTCTGAGACAGACGGTCTGAGACAGACGGTCTGAGACAGACGGTGTGAGACAGACGGTCTGAGACAGACGGTCTGAGACAGACGGTCGAAGACAGACGGTCTGAGACAGACGGTGTGACACAGACGGTATGAAACAGACGGTCTGAGACAGACGGTCTGAGACAGCTGGTCTGAGACAGACGGTCTGAGACAGACGGTCTGAGACAGCTGGTCTGAGACAGACGGTCTGAGACCGACGGGACGAGATAGACGTTCTGAGACAGACGGTCCGAGACAGACGGTCCGAGACAGACGGTCCGAGACAGACGGTCTGAGACAGACGGTGTGAGACAGACGGTCTGAGACAGACGGTCTGAGACAGATGGTCTGAGACAGACGGTCTAAAACAGACGGTCTGAGACAGGCGGTTTGAGACAGACGGTATGAAACAGACGGTCAGAGACAGACGGTCTGAGGCAGACGGCCTGAGGCAGACGGCCTGAGACAGACGGTCTGAGACAGACGGTCTGAGACAGACGGTCTGAGACCGACAGTCTGAGACAGACGTTCTGAGACAGACGGTCTGAGACAGACGGTCTGAGACAGACGGTCTGAGACAGACGGTCTGAGACAGCTGGTCTGAGACAGCTGGTCTGAGACAGACGGTCTGAGACCGACGGTCTGAGACCGACGGTCTGAGACAGACGTTCTGAGACAGACGGTCTGAGACAGACGGTCTGAGACAGACGGTCTGAGACAGACTGTCTGAGACAGACGGTCTGAGACAGACGTTCTGAGACAGACGGTCTGAGACAGACGGTCTGAGACAGACGGTGTGAGACAGACGGCCTGAGACAGACGGTCTGAGACGGAAGTTCTGAGACAGACGGTCTGAGACAGACGGTCTGAGACAGACGTTCTGAGACAGACGGTCTGAGACAGACGGTCTGAGACAGACGGTCTGAGACAGCTGGTCTGAGACAGACGGTCTGAGACCGACGGGACGAGATAGACGTTCTGAGACATACGGGACGACACAGACGGGACGAGATAGACGGTCTGGGACAGACGGCCTGAGGCAGACGGCCTGAGACAGACGGTCTGAGACAGACGGTCTGAGACAGACGGTCCGAGACAGACGGTCTGAGACAGACGGTGTGAGACAGACGGTATGAAACAGACGGTCTGAGACAGACGGTCTGAGACAGCTGGTCTGAGACAGTCGGTCTGAGACCGACGGGACGAGATAGACGTTCTGAGACATACGGGACGACACAGACGGGACGAGATAGACGGTCTGGGACAGACGGCCTGAGGCAGACGGACTGAGACAGACGGTCTGAGACAGACGGTCTGAGACAGCTGGTCTGAGACAGACGGTCTGAGACGGACGGGACGAGATAGACGGTCTGAGACAGACGGTCTGAGACAGACGGTCTGAGACAGACGGTCTGGGACAGACGGTCTGAGACAGACGGTCTGAGACAGACGGTCTGAGACAGACGGTCTGAGACAGACGGTCTGAGACAGACGGTCTGAGACAGACGGTCTGAGACACCTGGTCTGAGACAGACGGTCTGAGACCGACGGGACGAGATAGACGTTCTGAGACATACGGGACGACACAGACGGGACGAGATAGACGGTCTGGGACAGACGGCCTGAGGCAGACGACCTGAGACAGACGGTCTGAGACAGACGGTCTGAGACAGACGTTCTGAGACAGACGGTCTGAGACAGACGGTCTGAGACAGACGGTCTGAGACAGCTGGTCTGAGACAGACGGTCTGAGACCGACGGGACGAGATAGACGTTCTGAGACATACGGGACGACACAGACGGGACGAGATAGACGGTCTGGGACAGACGGCCTGAGGCAGACGGCCTGAGACAGACGGTCCGAGACAGACGGTCTGAGACAGACGGTCCGAGACAGACGATCCGAGACAGACGGTCTGAGACAGACGGACAGAGACAGACGGTCGAAGACAGACGGTCTGAGACAGACGGTGTGAGACAGACGGTATGAAACAGACGGTCTGAGACAGACGGTCTGAGACAGCTGGTCTGAGACAGTCGGTCTGAGACCGACGGGACGAGATAGACGTTCTGAGACATACGGGACGACACAGACGGGACGAGATAGACGGTCTGGGACAGACGGCCTGAGGCAGACGGACTGAGACAGACGGTCTGAGGCAGACGGTCTGAGACAGCTGGTCTGAGACAGACGGTCTGAGACGGACGGGACGAGATAGACGGTCTGAGACAGACGGTCTGAGACAGACGGTCTGAGACAGACGGTCTGAGACAGACGGTCTGAGACAGACGGTCTGAGACAGCCGGTCTGAGACAGACGGTCTGAGACCGATGGGACGAGATAGACGTTCTGAGACATACGGGACGACACAGACGGGACGAGATAGACGGTCTGGGACAGACGGCCTGAGGCAGACGGCCTGAGACAGACGGTCTGAGACAGACGGTCTGAGACAGACGGTCCGAGACAGACGGTCCGAGACAGACGGTCCGTGACAGACGGTCCGAGACAGACGGTCTGAGACAGACGGACAGAGACAGACGGTCGAAGACAGACGGTCTGAGACAGACGGTGTGAGACAGACGGTATGAAACAGACGGTCTGAGACAGACGGTCTGAGACAGCTGGTCTGAGACAGACGGTCTGAGACCGACGGGACGAGATAGACGTTCTGAGACATACGGGACGACACAGACGGGACGAGATAGACGGTCTGGGACAGACGGCCTGAGGCAGACGGACTGAGACAGACGGTCTGAGACAGACGGTCTGAGACAGCTCGTCTGAGACAGACGGTCTGAGACGGACGGGACGAGATAGACGGTATGAAGCAGACGGCCTGAGACAGACGGTCTGAGACAGACGGTCTGAGACAGCTGGTGTGAGACAGACGGTCTGAGACCGACGGGACGAGATAGACGTTCTGAGACAGACGGTCCGAGACAGACGGTCCGAGACAGACGGTCCGAGACAGACGGTCCGAGACAGACGGTGTGAGACAGACGGTCTGAGACAGACGGTCTGAGACAGATGGTCTGAGACAGACGGTCTAAGACAGACGGTCTGAGACAGGCGGTTTGAGACAGACGGTATGAAACAGACGGTCTGAGACAGACGGTCTGAGGCAGACGGCCTGAGGCAGACGGCCTGAGACAGACGGTCTGAGACAGACGGTCTGAGACAGACGGTCTGAGACAGACGGTCTGAGACAGACGGTCTAAGACAGACGGTCTGAGACAGACGGTCTGAGACAGACGGTGTGAGACAGACGGCCTGAGACAGACGGTCTGAGACGGAAGTTCTGAGACAGACGGGACGAGATAGACGGTCCGAGACAGACGGTATGAGACAGACGGTGTGAGTCAGACGGTCTGAGACAGACGGTCTGAGACAGACGGTCTGAGACAGACGGTCTGAGACAGACGGTCTGAGACAGACGGTCGGAGACAGACGGTATGAAACAGACGGTCTGAGCCAGACGGTGTGAGACAGACGGTCTGAGACAGACGTTCTGAGACAGACGGTCTGAGACAGACGGTCTGAGACAGACGGTCTGAGACAGACGGTCCGAGACAGACGATCCGAGACAGACGGTCTGAGACAGACGGTCCGAGACAGACGGTCGAAGACAGACGGTCCGAGACAGACGATCCGAGACAGACGGTCTGAGACAGACGGACAGAGACAGACGGTCGAAGACAGACGGTCTGAGACAGACGGTGTGAGACAGACGGTATGAAACAGACGGTCTGAGACAGACGGTCTGAGACAGCTGGTCTGAGACAGTCGGTCTGAGACCGACGGGACGAGATAGACGTTCTGAGACATACGGGACGACACAGACGGGACGAGATAGACGGTCTGGGACAGACGGCCTGAGGCAGACGGACTGAGACAGACGGTCTGAGGCAGACGGTCTGAGACAGCTGGTCTGAGACAGACGGTCTGAGACGGACGGGACGAGATAGACGGTCTGAGACAGACGGTCTGAGACAGACGGTCTGAGACAGACGGTCTGAGACAGACGGTCTGAGACAGACGGTCTGAGACAGCTGGTCTGAGACAGACGGTCTGAGACCGATGGGACGAGATAGACGTTCTGAGACATACGGGACGACACAGACGGGACGAGATAGACGGTCTGGGACAGACGGCCTGAGGCAGACGGCCTGAGACAGACGGTCTGAGACAGACGGTCTGAGACAGACGGTCCGAGACAGACGGTCCGAGACAGACGGTCCGTGACAGACGGTCCGAGACAGACGGTCTGAGACAGACGGACAGAGACAGACGGTCGAAGACAGACGGTCTGAGACAGACGGTGTGAGACAGACGGTATGAAACAGACGGTCTGAGACAGACGGTCTGAGACAGCTGGTCTGAGACAGACGGTCTGAGACCGACGGGACGAGATAGACGTTCTGAGACATACGGGACGACACAGACGGGACGAGATAGACGGTCTGGGACAGACGGCCTGAGGCAGACGGACTGAGACAGACGGTCTGAGACAGACGGTCTGAGACAGCTGGTCTGAGACAGACGGTCTGAGACGGACGGGACGAGATAGACGGTATGAAGCAGACGGCCTGAGACAGACGGTCTGAGACAGACGGTCTGAGACAGACGGTCTGAGACAGACGGTCTGAGACAGCTGGTGTGAGACAGACGGTCTGAGACCGACGGGACGAGATAGACGTTCTGAGACAGACGGTCCGAGACAGACGGTCCGAGACAGACGGTCCGAGACAGACGGTCTGAGACAGACGGTGTGAGACAGACGGTCTGAGACAGACGGTCTGAGACAGATGGTCTGAGACAGACGGTCTAAGACAGACGGTCTGAGACAGGCGGTTTGAGACAGACGGTATGAAACAGACGGTCTGAGACAGACGGTCTGAGGCAGACGGCCTGAGGCAGACGGCCTGAGACAGACGGTCTGAGACAGACGGTCTGAGACAGACGGTCTGAGACAGACGGTCTGAGACAGACGGTCTAAGACAGACGGTCTGAGACAGACGGTCTGAGACAGACGGTGTGAGACAGACGGCCTGAGACAGACGGTCTGAGACGGAAGTTCTGAGACAGACGGGACGAGATAGACGGTCCGAGACAGACGGTATGAGACAGACGGTGTGAGTCAGACGGTCTGAGACAGACGGTCTGAGACAGCTGGTGTGAGACAGACGGTCTGAGACCGACGGGACGAGATAGACGTTCTGAGACAGACGGTCCGAGACAGACGGTCCGAGACAGACGGTCCGAGACAGACGGTCTGAGACAGACGGTGTGAGACAGACGGTCTGAGACAGACGGTCTGAGACAGATGGTCTGAGACAGACGGTCTAAGACAGACGGTCTGAGACAGGCGGTTTGAGACAGACGGTATGAAACAGACGGTCTGAGACAGACGGTCTGAGGCAGACGGCCTGAGGCAGACGGCCTGAGACAGACGGTCTGAGACAGACGGTCTGAGACAGACGGTCTGAGACAGACGGTCTGAGACAGACGGTCTAAGACAGACGGTCTGAGACAGACGGTCTGAGACAGACGGTGTGAGACAGACGGCCTGAGACAGATGGTCTGAGACGGAAGTTCTGAGACAGACGGGACGAGATAGACGGTCCGAGACAGACGGTATGAGACAGACGGTGTGAGTCAGACGGTCTGAGACAGACGGTCTGAGACAGACGGTCTGAGACAGACGGTCTGAGACAGACGGTCTGAGACAGACGGTCGGAGACAGACGGTATGAAACAGACGGTCTGAGCCAGACGGTGTGAGACAGACGGTCTGAGACAGACGTTCTGAGACAGACGGTCTGAGACAGACGGTCTGAGACAGACGGTCTGAGACAGACGGTCCGAGACAGACGATCCGAGACAGACGGTCTGAGACAGACGGACAGAGACAGACGGTCGAAGACAGACGGTCTGAGACAGACGGTGTGAGACAGACGGTATGAAACAGACGGTCTGAGACAGACGGTCTGAGACAGCTGGTCTGAGACAGACGGTCTGAGACCGACGGGACGAGATAGACGTTCTGAGACATACGGGACGACACAGACGGGACGAGATAGACGGTCTGGGACAGACGGCCTGAGGCAGACGGACTGAGACAGACGGTCTGAGACAGACGGTCTGAGACAGCTGGTCTGAGACAGACGGTCTGAGACGGACGGGACGAGATAGACGGTATGAAGCAGACGGCCTGAGACAGACGGTCTGAGACAGACGGTCTGAGACAGATGGTCTGAGACAGACGGTCTAAGACAGACGGTCTGAGACAGACGGTCTGAGACAGACGGTCTGAGACAGACGGTGTGAGACAGACGGTCTGAGACAGACGGTCTGAGACAGACGGTCGAAGACAGGCGGTTTGAGACAGACGGTATGAAACAGACGGTCTGAGACAGACGGTCTGAGGCAGACGGCCTGAGGCAGACGGCCTGAGACAGACGGTCTGAGACAGACGGTCTGAGACAGACGGTCTGAGACAGACGGTCTGAGACAGACGGTCTGAGACAGACGGTCTGAGACAGACGGTCTAAGACAGACGGTCTGAGACAGACGGTCTGAGACAGACGGTGTGAGACAGACGGCCTGAGACAGACGGTCTGAGACGGAAGTTCTGAGACAGACGGGACGAGATAGACGGTCCGAGACAGACGGTCTGAGGCAGACGGCCTGAGGCAGACGGCCTGAGACAGACTGTCTGAGACAGACGGTCTGAGACAGACGGTCTGAGACCGACAGTCTGAGACAGACGTTCTGAGACAGACGGTCTGAGACAGACGGTCTGAGACAGACGGTCTGAGACCGACGGTCTGAGACAGACGTTCTGAGACAGACGGTCTGAGACAGACGGTCTGAGACAGACGGTCTGAGACAGACTGTCTGAGACAGACGGTCTGAGACAGACGTTCTGAGACAGACGGTCTGAGACAGACGGTCTGAGACAGACGGTGTGAGACAGACGGCCTGAGACAGACGGTCTGAGACGGAAGTTCTGAGACAGACGGTCTGAGACAGACGGTCTGAGACAGACGTTCTGAGACATACGGTCTGAGACAGACGGTCTGAGACAGACGGTCTGAGACAGCTGGTCTGAGACAGACGGTCTGAGACCGACGGGACGAGATAGACGTTCTGAGACATACGGGACGACACAGACGGGACGAGATAGACGGTCTGGGACAGACGGCCTGAGGCAGACGGCCTGAGACAGACGGTCTGAGACAGACGGTCTGAGACAGACGGTCCGAGACAGACGATCCGAGACAGACGGTCTGAGACAGACGGACAGAGACAGACGGTCGAAGACAGACGGTCTGAGACAGACGGTGTGAGACAGACGGTATGAAACAGACGGTCTGAGACAGACGGTCTGAGACAGCTGGTCTGAGACCGACGGGACGAGATAGACGTTCTGAGACATACGGGACGACACAGACGGGACGAGATAGACGGTCTGGGACAGACGGCCTGAGGCAGACGGACTGAGACAGACGGTCTGAGACAGACGGTCTGAGACAGCTGGTCTGAGACAGACGGTCTGAGACGGACGGGACGAGATAGACGGTCTGAGACAGACGGTCTGGGACAGACGGCCTGAGGCAGACGACCTGAGACAGACGGTCTGAGACAGACGGTCTGAGACAGACGGTCTGAGACAGACGGTCTGAGACAGACGGTCTGAGACAGCTGGTCTGAGACAGACGGTCTGAGACCGACGGGACGAGATAGACGTTCTGAGACATACGGGACGACACAGACGGGACGAGATAGACGGTCTGGGACAGACGGCCTGAGGCAGACGGCCTGAGACAGACGGTCTGAGACAGACGGTCTGAGACAGACGGTCCGAGACAGACGATCCGAGACAGACGGTCTGAGACAGACGGACAGAGACAGACGGTCGAAGACAGACGGTCTGAGACAGACGGTGTGAGACAGACGGTATGAAACAGACGGTCTGAGACAGACGGTCTGAGACAGCTGGTCTGAGACAGTCGGTCTGAGACCGACGGGACGAGATAGACGTTCTGAGACATACGGGACGACACAGACGGGACGAGATAGACGGTCTGGGACAGACGGCCTGAGGCAGACGGCCTGAGACAGACGGTCTGAGACAGACGGTCTGAGACAGACGGTCCGAGACAGACGGTCCGAGACAGACGGTCCGTGACAGACGGTCCGAGACAGACGGTCTGAGACAGACGGACAGAGACAGACGGACGAAGACAGACGGTCTGAGACAGACGGTGTGAGACAGACGGTATGAAACAGACGGTCTGAGACAGACGGTCTGAGACAGCTGGTCTGAGACAGACGGTCTGAGACCGACGGGACGAGATAGACGTTCTGAGACATACGGGACGACACAGACGGGACGAGATAGACGGTCTGGGACAGACGGCCTGAGGCAGACGGACTGAGACAGACGGTCTGAGACAGACGGTCTGAGACAGCTGGTCTGAGACAGACGGTCTGAGACGGACGGGACGAGATAGACGGTATGAAGCAGACGGCCTGAGACAGACGGTCTGAGACAGACGGTCTGAGACAGACGGTCTGAGACAGACGGTCTGAGACAGCTGGTGTGAGACAGACGGTCTGAGACCGACGGGACGAGATAGACGTTCTGAGACAGACGGTCCGAGACAGACGGTCCGAGACAGACGGTCCGAGACAGACGGTCTGAGACAGACGGTGTGAGACAGACGGTCTGAGACAGACGGTCTGAGACAGATGGTCTGAGACAGACGGTCTAAGACAGACGGTCTGAGACAGGCGGTTTGAGACAGACGGTATGAAACAGACGGTCTGAGACAGACGGTCTGAGGCAGACGGCCTGAGGCAGACGGCCTGAGACAGACGGTCTGAGACAGACGGTCTGAGACAGACGGTCTGAGACAGACGGTCTGAGACAGACGGTCTGAGACAGACGGTCTGAGACAGACGGTCTGAGACAGACGGTCTAAGACAGACGGTCTGAGACAGACGGTCTGAGACAGACGGTGTGAGACACACGGCCTGAGACAGACGGTCTGAGACGGAAGTTCTGAGACAGACGGGACGAGATAGACGGTCCGAGACAGACGGTCCGAGACAGACGGTATGAGACAGACGGTCTGAGACAGATGGTCTGAGACAGACGGTCTAAGACAGACGGTCTGAGACAGGCGGTTTGAGACAGACGGTATGAAACAGACGGTCTGAGACAGACGGTCTGAGGCAGACGGCCTGAGGCAGACGGCCTGAGACAGACGGTCTGAGACAGACGGTCTGAGACAGACGGTCTGAGACAGACGGTCTGAGACAGACGGTCTAAGACAGACGGTCTGAGACAGACGGTCTGAGACAGACGGTGTGAGACAGACGGCCTGAGACAGACGGTCTGAGACGGAAGTTCTGAGACAGACGGGACGAGATAGACGGTCCGAGACAGACGGTATGAGACAGACGGTGTGAGTCAGACGGTCTGAGACAGACGGTCTGAGACAGCTGGTGTGAGACAGACGGTCTGAGACCGACGGGACGAGATAGACGTTCTGAGACAGACGGTCCGAGACAGACGGTCCGAGACAGACGGTCCGAGACAGACGGTCTGAGACAGACGGTGTGAGACAGACGGTCTGAGACAGACGGTCTGAGACAGATGGTCTGAGACAGACGGTCTAAGACAGACGGTCTGAGACAGGCGGTTTGAGACAGACGGTATGAAACAGACGGTCTGAGACAGACGGTCTGAGGCAGACGGCCTGAGGCAGACGGCCTGAGACAGACGGTCTGAGACAGACGGTCTGAGACAGACGGTCTGAGACAGACGGTCTGAGACAGACGGTCTAAGACAGACGGTCTGAGACAGACGGTCTGAGACAGACGGTGTGAGACAGACGGCCTGAGACAGACGGTCTGAGACGGAAGTTCTGAGACAGACGGGACGAGATAGACGGTCCGAGACAGACGGTATGAGACAGACGGTGTGAGTCAGACGGTCTGAGACAGACGGTCTGAGACAGACGGTCTGAGACAGACGGTCTGAGACAGACGGTCTGAGACAGACGGTCGGAGACAGACGGTATGAAACAGACGGTCTGAGCCAGACGGTGTGAGACAGACGGTCTGAGACAGACGTTCTGAGACAGACGGTCTGAGACAGACGGTCTGAGACAGACGGTCTGAGACAGACGGTCCGAGACAGACGATCCGAGACAGACGGTCTGAGACAGACGGACAGAGACAGACGGTCGAAGACAGACGGTCTGAGACAGACGGTGTGAGACAGACGGTATGAAACAGACGGTCTGAGACAGACGGTCTGAGACAGCTGGTCTGAGACAGACGGTCTGAGACCGACGGGACGAGATAGACGTTCTGAGACATACGGGACGACACAGACGGGACGAGATAGACGGTCTGGGACAGACGGCCTGAGGCAGACGGACTGAGACAGACGGTCTGAGACAGACGGTCTGAGACAGCTGGTCTGAGACAGACGGTCTGAGACGGACGGGACGAGATAGACGGTATGAAGCAGACGGCCTGAGACAGACGGTCTGAGACAGACGGTCTGAGACAGATGGTCTGAGACAGACGGTCTAAGACAGACGGTCTGAGACAGACGGTCTGAGACAGACGGTCTGAGACAGACGGTGTGAGACAGACGGTCTGAGACAGACGGTCTGAGACAGACGGTCGAAGACAGGCGGTTTGAGACAGACGGTATGAAACAGACGGTCTGAGACAGACGGTCTGAGGCAGACGGCCTGAGGCAGACGGCCTGAGACAGACGGTCTGAGACAGACGGTCTGAGACAGACGGTCTGAGACAGACGGTCTGAGACAGACGGTCTGAGACAGACGGTCTGAGACAGACGGTCTGAGACAGACGGTCTAAGACAGACGGTCTGAGACAGACGGTCTGAGACAGACGGTGTGAGACAGACGGCCTGAGACAGACGGTCTGAGACGGAAGTTCTGAGACAGACGGGACGAGATAGACGGTCCGAGACAGACGGTCTGAGGCAGACGGCCTGAGGCAGACGGCCTGAGACAGACTGTCTGAGACAGACGGTCTGAGACAGACGGTCTGAGACCGACAGTCTGAGACAGACGTTCTGAGACAGACGGTCTGAGACAGACGGTCTGAGACAGACGGTCTGAGACCGACGGTCTGAGACAGACGTTCTGAGACAGACGGTCTGAGACAGACGGTCTGAGACAGACGGTCTGAGACAGACTGTCTGAGACAGACGGTCTGAGACAGACGTTCTGAGACAGACGGTCTGAGACAGACGGTCTGAGACAGACGGTGTGAGACAGACGGCCTGAGACAGACGGTCTGAGACGGAAGTTCTGAGACAGACGGTCTGAGACAGACGGTCTGAGACAGACGTTCTGAGACAGACGGTCTGAGACAGACGGTCTGAGACAGACGGTCTGAGACAGCTGGTCTGAGACAGACGGTCTGAGACCGACGGGACGAGATAGACGTTCTGAGACATACGGGACGACACAGACGGGACGAGATAGACGGTCTGGGACAGACGGCCTGAGGCAGACGGCCTGAGACAGACGGTCTGAGACAGACGGTCTGAGACAGACGGTCCGAGACAGACGATCCGAGACAGACGGTCTGAGACAGACGGACAGAGACAGACGGTCGAAGACAGACGGTCTGAGACAGACGGTGTGAGACAGACGGTATGAAACAGACGGTCTGAGACAGACGGTCTGAGACAGCTGGTCTGAGACCGACGGGACGAGATAGACGTTCTGAGACATACGGGACGACACAGACGGGACGAGATAGACGGTCTGGGACAGACGGCCTGAGGCAGACGGACTGAGACAGACGGTCTGAGACAGACGGTCTGAGACAGCTGGTCTGAGACAGACGGTCTGAGACGGACGGGACGAGATAGACGGTCTGAGACAGACGGTCTGAGACAGACGGTCTGAGACAGACGGTCTGGGACAGACGGTCTGAGACAGACGGTCTGAGACAGACGGTCTGAGACAGACGGTCTGAGACAGACGGTCTGAGACACCTGGTCTGAGACAGACGGTCTGAGACCGACGGGACGAGATAGACGTTCTGAGACATACGGGACGACACAGACGGGACGAGATAGACGGTCTGGGACAGACGGCCTGAGGCAGACGACCTGAGACAGACGGTCTGAGACAGACGGTCTGAGACAGACGGTCTGAGACAGACGGTCTGAGACAGACGGTCTGAGACAGCTGGTCTGAGACAGACGGTCTGAGACCGACGGGACGAGATAGACGTTCTGAGACATACGGGACGACACAGACGGGACGAGATAGACGGTCTGGGACAGACGGCCTGAGGCAGACGGCCTGAGACAGACGGTCTGAGACAGACGGTCTGAGACAGACGGTCCGAGACAGACGATCCGAGACAGACGGTCTGAGACAGACGGACAGAGACAGACGGTCGAAGACAGACGGTCTGAGACAGACGGTGTGAGACAGACGGTATGAAACAGACGGTCTGAGACAGACGGTCTGAGACAGCTGGTCTGAGACAGTCGGTCTGAGACCGACGGGACGAGATAGACGTTCTGAGACATACGGGACGACACAGACGGGACGAGATAGACGGTCTGGGACAGACGGCCTGAGGCAGACGGCCTGAGACAGACGGTCTGAGACAGACGGTCTGAGACAGACGGTCCGAGACAGACGGTCCGAGACAGACGGTCCGTGACAGACGGTCCGAGACAGACGGTCTGAGACAGACGGACAGAGACAGACGGACGAAGACAGACGGTCTGAGACAGACGGTGTGAGACAGACGGTATGAAACAGACGGTCTGAGACAGACGGTCTGAGACAGCTGGTCTGAGACAGACGGTCTGAGACCGACGGGACGAGATAGACGTTCTGAGACATACGGGACGACACAGACGGGACGAGATAGACGGTCTGGGACAGACGGCCTGAGGCAGACGGACTGAGACAGACGGTCTGAGACAGACGGTCTGAGACAGCTGGTCTGAGACAGACGGTCTGAGACGGACGGGACGAGATAGACGGTATGAAGCAGACGGCCTGAGACAGACGGTCTGAGACAGACGGTCTGAGACAGACGGTCTGAGACAGACGGTCTGAGACAGCTGGTGTGAGACAGACGGTCTGAGACCGACGGGACGAGATAGACGTTCTGAGACAGACGGTCCGAGACAGACGGTCCGAGACAGACGGTCCGAGACAGACGGTCTGAGACAGACGGTGTGAGACAGACGGTCTGAGACAGACGGTCTGAGACAGATGGTCTGAGACAGACGGTCTAAGACAGACGGTCTGAGACAGGCGGTTTGAGACAGACGGTATGAAACAGACGGTCTGAGACAGACGGTCTGAGGCAGACGGCCTGAGGCAGACGGCCTGAGACAGACGGTCTGAGACAGACGGTCTGAGACAGACGGTCTGAGACAGACGGTCTGAGACAGACGGTCTGAGACAGACGGTCTGAGACAGACGGTCTGAGACAGACGGTCTAAGACAGACGGTCTGAGACAGACGGTCTGAGACAGACGGTGTGAGACACACGGCCTGAGACAGACGGTCTGAGACGGAAGTTCTGAGACAGACGGGACGAGATAGACGGTCCGAGACAGACGGTCCGAGACAGACGGTATGAGACAGACGGTGTGAGTCAGACGGTCTGAGACAGACGGTCTGAGACAGACGGTCTGAGACAGACGGTCTGAGACAGACGGTCGGAGACAGACGGTATGAAACAGACGGTCTGAGACAGACGGTGTGAGACAGACGGTCTGAGACAGACGTTCTGAGACAGACGGTCTGAGACAGACGGTCTGAGACAGACGGTCTGAGACAGACGGTCCGAGACAGACGATCCGAGACAGACGGTCTGAGACAGACGGACAGAGACAGACGGTCGAAGACAGACGGTCTGAGACAGACGGTGTGAGACAGACGGTATGAAACAGACGGTCTGAGACAGACGGTCTGAGACAGCTGGTCTGAGACAGACGGTCTGAGACAGACGGTCTGAGACAGACGGTCTGAGACAGCTGGTCTGAGACAGACGGTCTGAGACCGACGGGACGAGACAGACGGTCCGAGACAGACGGTCTGAGACAGACGGACAGAGACAGACGCTCGAAGACAGACGGTCTGAGACAGACGGTGTGAGACAGACGGTATGAAACAGACGGTCTGAGACAGACGGTCTGAGACAGCTGGTCTGAGACAGACGGTCTGAGACCGACGGGACGAGATAGACGTTCTGAGACATACGGGACGACACAGACGGGACGAGATAGACGGTCTGGGACAGACGGCCTGAGGCAGACGGACTGAGACAGACGGTCTGAGACAGACGGTCTGAGACAGCTGGTCTGAGACAGACGGTCTGAGACGGACGGGACGAGATAGACGGTATGAAGCAGACGGCCTGAGACAGACGGTCTGAGACAGACGGTCTGAGACAGATGGTCTGAGACAGACGGTCTAAGACAGACGGTCTGAGACAGACGGTCTGAGACAGACGGTGTGAGACAGACGGTCTGAGACAGACGGTCTGAGACAGACGGTCGAAGACAGACGGTCTGAGACAGACGGTGTGACACAGACGGTATGAAACAGACGGTCTGAGACAGACGGTCTGAGACAGCTGGTCTGAGACAGACGGTCTGAGACAGACGGTCTGAGACAGCTGGTCTGAGACAGACGGTCTGAGACCGACGGGACGAGATAGACGTTCTGAGACAGACGGTCCGAGACAGACGGTCCGAGACAGACGGTCTGAGACAGACGGTGTGAGACAGACGGTCTGAGACAGACGGTCTGAGACAGATGGTCTGAGACAGACGGTCTGAGACCGACAGTCAGAGACAGACGGTCTGAGGCAGACGGCCTGAGGCAGGCGGCCTGAGACAGACGGTCTGAGACAGACGGTCTGAGACAGACGGTCTGAGACCGACAGTCTGAGACAGACGTTCTGAGACAGACGGTCTGAGACAGACGGTCTGAGACAGACGGTCTGAGACCGACGGTCTGAGACAGACGTTCTGAGACAGACGGTCTGAGACAGACGGTCTGAGACAGACGGTCTGAGACAGACTGTCTGAGACAGACGGTCTGAGACAGACGTTCTGAGACAGACGGTCTGAGACAGACGGTCTGAGACAGACGGTGTGAGACAGACGGCCTGAGACAGACGGTCTGAGACGGAAGTTCTGAGACAGACGGTCTGAGACAGACGGTCTGAGACAGACGTTCTGAGACAGACGGTCTGAGACAGACGGTCTGAGACAGACGGTCTGAGACAGCTGGTCTGAGACAGACGGTCTGAGACCGACGGGACGAGATAGACGTTCTGAGACATACGGGACGACACAGACGGGACGAGATAGACGGTCTGGGACAGACGGCCTGAGGCAGACGGCCTGAGACAGACGGTCTGAGACAGACGGTCTGAGACAGACGGTCCGAGACAGACGATCCGAGACAGACGGTCTGAGACAGACGGACAGAGACAGACGGTCGAAGACAGACGGTCTGAGACAGACGGTGTGAGACAGACGGTATGAAACAGACGGTCTGAGACAGACGGTCTGAGACAGCTGGTCTGAGACAGTCGGTCTGAGACCGACGGGACGAGATAGACGTTCTGAGACATACGGGACGACACAGACGGGACGAGATAGACGGTCTGGGACAGACGGCCTGAGGCAGACGGACTGAGACAGACGGTCTGAGACAGACGGTCTGAGACAGCTGGTCTGAGACAGACGGTCTGAGACGGACGGGACGAGATAGACGGTCTGAGACAGACGGTCTGAGACAGACGGTCTGAGACAGACGGTCTGGGACAGACGGTCTGAGACAGACGGTCTGAGACAGACGGTCTGAGACAGACGGTCTGAGACAGACGGTCTGAGACACCTGGTCTGAGACAGACGGTCTGAGACCGACGGGACGAGATAGACGTTCTGAGACATACGGGACGACACAGACGGGACGAGATAGACGGTCTGGGACAGACGGCCTGAGGCAGACGACCTGAGACAGACGGTCTGAGACAGACGGTCTGAGACAGACGGTCTGAGACAGACGGTCTGAGACAGCTGGTCTGAGACAGACGGTCTGAGACCGACGGGACGAGATAGACGTTCTGAGACATACGGGACGACACAGACGGGACGAGATAGACGGTCTGGGACAGACGGCCTGAGGCAGACGGCCTGAGACAGACGGTCTGAGACAGACGGTCCGAGACAGACGATCCGAGACAGACGGTCTGAGACAGACGGACAGAGACAGACGGTCGAAGACAGACGGTCTGAGACAGACGGTGTGAGACAGACGGTATGAAACAGACGGTCTGAGACAGACGGTCTGAGACAGCTGGTCTGAGACAGTCGGTCTGAGACCGACGGGACGAGATAGACGTTCTGAGACATACGGGACGACACAGACGGGACGAGATAGACGGTCTGGGACAGACGGCCTGAGGCAGACGGACTGAGACAGACGGTCTGAGGCAGACGGTCTGAGACAGCTGGTCTGAGACAGACGGTCTGAGACGGACGGGACGAGATAGACGGTCTGAGACAGACGGTCTGAGACAGACGGTCTGAGACAGACGGTCTGAGACAGACGGTCTGAGACAGACGGTCTGAGACAGACGGTCTGAGACAGCTGGTCTGAGACAGACGGTCTGAGACCGACGGTCCGAGACAGACGGTCCGAGACAGACGGTCTGAGGCAGACGGCCTGAGGCAGACGGCCTGAGACAGACGGTCTGAGACAGACGGTCTGAGACAGACGGTCTGAGACCGACAGTCTGAGACAGACGTTCTGAGACAGACGGTCTGAGACAGACGGTCTGAGACAGACGGTCTGAGACCGACGGTCTGAGACAGACGGTCTGAGACAGACGGTGTGAGACAGACGGTATGAAACAGACGGTCTGAGACAGACGGTCTGAGACAGCTGGTCTGAGACAGACGGTCTGAGACCGACGGGACGAGATAGACGTTCTGAGACATACGGGACGACACAGACGGGACGAGATAGACGGTCTGGGACAGACGGCCTGAGGCAGACGGACTGAGACAGACGGTCTGAGACACACGGTCTGAGACAGCTGGTCTGAGACAGACGGTCTGAGACGGACGGGACGAGATAGACGGTATGAAGCAGACGGCCTGAGACAGACGGTCTGAGACAGACGGTCTGAGACAGACGGTCTGAGACAGACGGTCTGAGACAGCTGGTCTGAGACAGACGGTTTGAGACAGGCGGTCTGAGACAGACGGTCTGAGACAGATGGTCCGAGACAGACGGTCTAAGACAGACGGTCTGAGTCAGGCGGTTTGAGACAGACGGTATGAAACAGACGGTCTGAGACAGACGGTCTGAGGCAGACGGCCTGAGGCAGACGGTCTGAGACAGACGGTCTGAGACAGACGGTCTGAGACAGACGGTCTAAGACAGACGGTCTGAGACAGACGGTGTGAGACAGACGGCCTGAGACAGACGGTCTGAGACGGAAGTTCTGAGACAGACGGGACGAGATAGACGGTCCGAGACAGACGGTCCGAGACAGACGGTATGAGACAGACGGGACGAGATAGACGTTCTGAGACATACGGGACGACACAGACGGGACGAGATAGACGGTCTGGGACAGACGGCCTGAGACAGACGGTCTGAGACAGACGGTCTGAGACAGACGGTCCGAGACAGACGGTCCGAGACAGACGGTCCGTGACAGACGGTCCGAGACAGACGGTCTGAGACAGACGGACAGAGACAGACGGACGAAGACAGACGGTCTGAGACAGACGGTGTGAGACAGACGGTATGAAACAGACGGTCTGAGACAGACGGTCTGAGACAGCTGGTCTGAGACAGACGGTCTGAGACCGACGGGACGAGATAGACGTTCTGAGACATACGGGACGACACAGACGGGACGAGATAGACGGTCTGGGACAGACGGCCTGAGGCAGACGGACTGAGACAGACGGTCTGAGACAGACGGTCTGAGACAGCTGGTCTGAGACAGACGGTCTGAGACGGACGGGACGAGATAGACGGTATGAAGCAGACGGCCTGAGACAGACGGTCTGAGACAGACGGTCTGAGACAGACGGTCTGAGACAGCTGGTGTGAGACAGACGGTCTGAGACCGACGGGACGAGATAGACGTTCTGAGACAGACGGTCCGAGACAGACGGTCCGAGACAGACGGTCCGAGACAGACGGTCTGAGACAGACGGTGTGAGACAGACGGTCTGAGACAGACGGTCTGAGACAGATGGTCTGAGACAGACGGTCTAAGACAGACGGTCTGAGACAGGCGGTTTGAGACAGACGGTATGAAACAGACGGTCTGAGACAGACGGTCTGAGGCAGACGGCCTGAGGCAGACGGCCTGAGACAGACGGTCTGAGACAGACGGTCTGAGACAGACGGTCTGAGACAGACGGTCTGAGACAGACGGTCTGAGACAGACGGTCTGAGACAGACGGTCTAAGACAGACGGTCTGAGACAGACGGTCTGAGACAGACGGTGTGAGACAGACGGCCTGAGACAGACGGTCTGAGACGGAAGTTCTGAGACAGACGGGACGAGATAGACGGTCCGAGACAGACGGTCCGAGACAGACGGTATGAGACAGACGGTGTGAGTCAGACGGTCTGAGACAGACGGTCTGAGACAGACGGTCTGAGACAGACGGTCTGAGACAGACGGTCTGAGACAGACGGTCGGAGACAGACGGTATGAAACAGACGGTCTGAGACAGACGGTGTGAGACAGACGGTCTGAGACAGACGTTCTGAGACAGACGGTCTGAGACAGACGGTCTGAGACAGACGGTCTGAGACAGACGGTCCGAGACAGACGATCCGAGACAGACGGTCTGAGACAGACGGACAGAGACAGACGGTCGAAGACAGACGGTCTGAGACAGACGGTGTGAGACAGACGGTATGAAACAGACGGTCTGAGACAGACGGTCTGAGACAGCTGGTCTGAGACAGACGGTCTGAGACAGACGGTCTGAGACAGACGGTCTGAGACAGCTGGTCTGAGACAGACGGTCTGAGACCGACGGGACGAGACAGACGGTCCGAGACAGACGGTCTGAGACAGACGGACAGAGACAGACGCTCGAAGACAGACGGTCTGAGACAGACGGTGTGAGACAGACGGTATGAAACAGACGGTCTGAGACAGACGGTCTGAGACAGCTGGTCTGAGACAGACGGTCTGAGACCGACGGGACGAGATAGACGTTCTGAGACATACGGGACGACACAGACGGGACGAGATAGACGGTCTGGGACAGACGGCCTGAGGCAGACGGACTGAGACAGACGGTCTGAGACAGACGGTCTGAGACAGCTGGTCTGAGACAGACGGTCTGAGACGGACGGGACGAGATAGACGGTATGAAGCAGACGGCCTGAGACAGACGGTCTGAGACAGACGGTCTGAGACAGATGGTCTGAGACAGACGGTCTAAGACAGACGGTCTGAGACAGACGGTCTGAGACAGACGGTGTGAGACAGACGGTCTGAGACAGACGGTCTGAGACAGACGGTCGAAGACAGACGGTCTGAGACAGACGGTGTGACACAGACGGTATGAAACAGACGGTCTGAGACAGACGGTCTGAGACAGCTGGTCTGAGACAGACGGTCTGAGACAGACGGTCTGAGACAGCTGGTCTGAGACAGACGGTCTGAGACCGACGGGACGAGATAGACGTTCTGAGACAGACGGTCCGAGACAGACGGTCCGAGACAGACGGTCCGAGACAGACGGTCTGAGACAGACGGTGTGAGACAGACGGTCTGAGACAGACGGTCTGAGACAGATGGTCTGAGACAGACGGTCTGAGACCGACAGTCAGAGACAGACGGTCTGAGGCAGACGGCCTGAGGCAGACGGCCTGAGACAGACGGTCTGAGACAGACGGTCTGAGACCGACAGTCTGAGACAGACGTTCTGAGACAGACGGTCTGAGACAGACGGTCTGAGACAGACGGTCTGAGACCGACGGTCTGAGACAGACGTTCTGAGACAGACGGTCTGAGACAGACGGTCTGAGACAGACGGTCTGAGACAGACTGTCTGAGACAGACGGTCTGAGACAGACGTTCTGAGACAGACGGTCTGAGACAGACGGTCTGAGACAGACGGTGTGAGATAGACGGCCTGAGACAGACGGTCTGAGACGGAAGTTCTGAGACAGACGGTCTGAGACAGACGGTCTGAGACAGACGTTCTGAGACAGACGGTCTGAGACAGACGGTCTGAGACAGACGGTCTGAGACAGCTGGTCTGAGACAGACGGTCTGAGACCGACGGGACGAGATAGACGTTCTGAGACATACGGGACGACACAGACGGGACGAGATAGACGGTCTGGGACAGACGGCCTGAGGCAGACGGCCTGAGACAGACGGTCTGAGACAGACGGTCTGAGACAGACGGTCCGAGACAGACGATCCGAGACAGACGGTCTGAGACAGACGGACAGAGACAGACGGTCGAAGACAGACGGTCTGAGACAGACGGTGTGAGACAGACGGTATGAAACAGACGGTCTGAGACAGACGGTCTGAGACAGCTGGTCTGAGACAGTCGGTCTGAGACCGACGGGACGAGATAGACGTTCTGAGACATACGGGACGACACAGACGGGACGAGATAGACGGTCTGGGACAGACGGCCTGAGGCAGACGGACTGAGACAGACGGTCTGAGACAGACGGTCTGAGACAGCTGGTCTGAGACAGACGGTCTGAGACGGACGGGACGAGATAGACGGTCTGAGACAGACGGTCTGAGACAGACGGTCTGAGACAGACGGTCTGGGACAGACGGTCTGAGACAGACGGTCTGAGACAGACGGTCTGAGACAGACGGTCTGAGACAGACGGTCTGAGACAGACGGTCTGAGACACCTGGTCTGAGACAGACGGTCTGAGACCGACGGGACGAGATAGACGTTCTGAGACATACGGGACGACACAGACGGGACGAGATAGACGGTCTGGGACAGACGGCCTGAGGCAGACGACCTGAGACAGACGGTCTGAGACAGACGGTCTGAGACAGACGGTCTGAGACAGACGGTCTGAGACAGACGGTCTGAGACAGCTGGTCTGAGACAGACGGTCTGAGACCGACGGGACGAGATAGACGTTCTGAGACATACGGGACGACACAGACGGGACGAGATAGACGGTCTGGGACAGACGGCCTGAGGCAGACGGCCTGAGGCAGACGGTCTGAGACAGACGGTCCGAGACAGACGATCCGAGACAGACGGTCTGAGACAGACGGACAGATACAGACGGTCGAAGACAGACGGTCTGAGACAGACGGTGTGAGACAGACGGTATGAAACAGACGGTCTGAGACAGACGGTCTGAGACAGCTGGTCTGAGACAGTCGGTCTGAGACCGACGGGACGAGATAGACGTTCTGAGACATACGGGACGACACAGACGGGACGAGATAGACGGTCTGGGACAGACGGCCTGAGGCAGACGGACTGAGACAGACGGTCTGAGGCAGACGGTCTGAGACAGCTGGTCTGAGACAGACGGTCTGAGACGGACGGGACGAGATAGACGGTCTGAGACAGACGGTCTGAGACAGACGGTCTGAGACAGACGGTCTGAGACAGACGGTCTGAGACAGACGGTCTGAGACAGCTGGTCTGAGACAGACGGTCTGAGACCGACGGTCCGAGACAGACGGTCCGAGACAGACGGTCTGAGGCAGACGGCCTGAGACAGACGGTCTGAGACAGACGGTCTGAGACAGACGGTCTGAGACCGACAGTCTGAGACAGACGTTCTGAGACAGACGGTCTGAGACAGACGGTCTGAGACAGACGGTCTGAGACCGACGGTCTGAGACAGACGGTCTGAGACAGACGGTGTGAGACAGACGGTATGAAACAGACGGTCTGAGACAGACGGTCTGAGACAGCTGGTCTGAGACAGACGGTCTGAGACCGACGGGACGAGATAGACGTTCTGAGACATACGGGACGACACAGACGGGACGAGATAGACGGTCTGGGACAGACGGCCTGAGGCAGACGGACTGAGACAGACGGTCTGAGACAGACGGTCTGAGACAGCTGGTCTGAGACAGACGGTCTGAGACGGACGGGACGAGATAGACGGTATGAAGCAGACGGCCTGAGACAGACGGTCTGAGACAGACGGTCTGAGACAGACGGTCTGAGACAGACGGTCTGAGACAGCTGGTCTGAGACAGGCGGTCTGAGACAGACGGTCTGAGACAGATGGTCTGAGACAGACGGTCTAAGACAGACGGTCTGAGTCAGGCGGTTTGAGACAGACGGTATGAAACAGACGGTCTGAGACAGACGGTCTGAGGCAGACGGCCTGAGGCAGACGGTCTGAGACAGACGGTGTGAGACAGACGGTCCGAGACAGACGGTCTGAGGCAGACGGCCTGAGACAGACGGTCTGAGACAGACGGTCTGAGACAGACGGTCTGAGACAGACGGTGTGAGACAGACGGTATGAAACAGACGGTCCGAGACAGACGGTCCGAGACAGACGGTCCGAGACAGACGGTCCGAGACAGACGGTCCGAGACAGACGGTCTGAGACAGACGGACAGAGACAGACGGTCGAAGACAGACGGTCTGAGACAGACGGTGTGAGACAGACGGTATGAAACAGACGGTCTGAGACAGACGGTCTGAGACAGCTGGTCTGAGACAGCTGGTCTGAGACAGTCGGTCTGAGACCGACGGGACGAGATAGACGTTCTGAGACATACGGGACGACACAGACGGGACGAGATAGACGGTCTGGGACAGACGGCCTGAGGCAGACGGACTGAGACAGACGGTCTGAGGCAGACGGTCTGAGACAGCTGGTCTGAGACAGACGGTCTGAGACGGACGGGACGAGATAGACGGTCTGAGACAGACGGTCTGAGACAGACGGTCTGAGACAGACGGTCTGAGACAGCTGGTCTGAGACAGACGGTCTGAGACCGACGGTCCGAGACAGACGGTCCGAGACAGACGGTCTGAGGCAGACGGCCTGAGACAGACGGTCTGAGACAGACGGTCTGAGACAGACGGTCTGAGACCGACAGTCTGAGACAGACGTTCTGAGACAGACGGTCTGAGACAGACGGTCTGAGACAGACGGTCTGAGACCGACGGTCTGAGACAGACGGTCTGAGACAGACGGTGTGAGACAGACGGTATGAAACAGACGGTCTGAGACAGACGGTCTGAGACAGCTGGTCTGAGACAGACGGTCTGAGACCGACGGGACGAGATAGACGTTCTGAGACATACGGGACGACACAGACGGGACGAGATAGACGGTCTGGGACAGACGGCCTGAGGCAGACGGACTGAGACAGACGGTCTGAGACAGACGGTCTGAGACAGCTGGTCTGAGACAGACGGTCTGAGACGGACGGGACGAGATAGACGGTATGAAGCAGACGGCCTGAGACAGACGGTCTGAGACAGACGGTCTGAGACAGACGGTCTGAGACAGACGGTCTGAGACAGCTGGTCTGAGACAGGCGGTCTGAGACAGACGGTCTGAGACAGATGGTCTGAGACAGACGGTCTAAGACAGACGGTCTGAGTCAGGCGGTTTGAGACAGACGGTATGAAACAGACGGTCTGAGACAGACGGTCTGAGGCAGACGGCCTGAGGCAGACGGTCTGAGACAGACGGTGTGAGACAGACGGTCCGAGACAGACGGTCTGAGGCAGACGGCCTGAGACAGACGGTCTGAGACAGACGGTCTGAGACAGACGGTCTGAGACAGACGGTGTGAGACAGACGGTATGAAACAGACGGTCCGAGACAGACGGTCCGAGACAGACGGTCCGAGACAGACGGTCCGAGACAGACGGTCTGAGACAGACGGACAGAGACAGACGGTCGAAGACAGACGGTCTGAGACAGACGGTGTGAGACAGACGGTATGAAACAGACGGTCTGAGACGGACGGTCTGAGACAGCTGGTCTGAGACAGACGGTCTGAGACCGACGGGACGCGATAGACGTTCTGAGACATACGGGACGACACAGACGGGACGAGATAGACGGTCTGGGACAGACGGCCTGAGGCACACGGACTGAGACAGGCGGTCTGAGACAGACGGTCTGAGAGAGCTGGTCTGAGACAGACGGTCTGAGACGGACGGGACCAGATAGACGGTATGAAGCAGACGGCCTGAGACAGACGGTCTGAGACAGTCGGTCTGAGACAGACGGTCTGAGACAGACGGTCTGAGACAGACGTTCTGAGACAGACGGTCTGAGACAGACGATCTGAGACAGCTGGTCTGAGGCAGACGGCCTGAGACAGACGGTGTGAGACAGACGGCCTGAGACAGACGGTCTGAGACGGAAGTTCTGAGACAGACGGGACGAGATAGACGGTCCGCGACAGACGGTCCGAGACAGACGGTATGAGACAGACGGTGTGAGTCAGACGGTCTGAGACAGACGGTCCGAGACAGACGGTCCGAGACAGACGGTCCGAGACAGACGGTCCGAGACAGACGGTCCGAGACAGACGGTCTGAGACAGACGGACAGAGACAGACGGTCGAAGACAGACGGTCTGAGACAGACGGTGTGAGACAGACGGTATGAAACAGACGGTCTGAGACGGACGGTCTGAGACAGCTGGTCTGAGACAGACGGTCTGAGACCGACGGGACGCGATAGACGTTCTGAGACATACGGGACGACACAGACGGGACGAGATAGACGGTCTGGGACAGACGGCCTGAGGCAGACGGACTGAGACAGGCGGTCTGAGACAGACGGTCTGAGAGAGCTGGTCTGAGACAGACGGTCTGAGACGGACGGGACGAGATAGACGGTATGAAGCAGACGGCCTGAGACAGACGGTCTGAGACCGACGGTCTGAGACAGACGTTCTGAGACAGACGGTCTGAGACAGACGGTCTGAGACAGACGGTCTGAGACAGACGTTCTGAGACAGACGGTCTGAGACAGACGGTCTGAGACAGACGGTCTGAGACAGACGGTCTGAGACAGACGGTCTGAGACAGACGGTCTGAGACAGACGGTCTGAGACAGACGGTCTGAGACAGACGGTCTGAGACAGACGGTCGGAGACAGACGGTATGAAACAGACGGTCTGAGACAGACGGTCTGAGGAAGACGGCCTGAGACAGACGGTCTGAGACAGACGGTGTGAGACAGACGGCCTGAGACAGACGGTCTGAGACGGAAGTTCTGAGACGGACGGTCTGAGGCAGACGGTCTGAGACCGACGGTCTGAGACAGCTGGTCTGATACAGACGGTCTGAGACAGACGGTCTGAGACAGACGGTCTTAGACAGACGGTCTGAGACCGACGGGACGAGATAGACGGTCTGAGACAGACGATATGAAGCAGACGGCCTGAGACAGACGGTCTCAGACAGACGGTCTGAGACCGACGGGACGAGATAGACGGTCTGAGACAGACGATATGAAGCAGACGGTCTGAGATAGACGCTCTGAGACGGACGGTCAGAAGCAGACGGTATGAAACAGACGGCCTGAGACAGTCGGTCCGAGACAGGCGGTCCGAGACCGACGGTCCGAGACAGACGGTCCGAGACAGACGGTCTGAGGCAGACGGTATGAGACAGACGGTGTGAGACAGACGGCCTGAGACAGACGGTCTGAGACAGACGGTCCGAGACAGACGGTCCGAGACAGACGGTCCGAGACAGACGGTCCGAGATAGACGGTCCGAGACAGACGGTCTGAGACAGACGGTCTGAGACAGACGGACAGAGACAGACGGTCGAAGACAGACGGTCTGAGACAGACGGTGTGAGACAGACGGTATGAAACAGACGGTCTGAGACAGACGGTCTGAGACAGCTGGTCTGAGACAGACGGTCTGAGACCGACGGGACGCGATAGACGTTCTGAGACATACGGGACGACACAGACGGGACGAGATAGACGGTCTGGGACAGACGGCCTGACGCAGACGGACTGAGACAGACGGTCTGAGACAGACGGTCTGAGACAGCTGGTCTGAGACAGACGGTCTGAGACGGACGGGACGAGATAGACGGTATGAAGCAGACGGTCCGGGACAGACGGTGCGAGACAGACGGTCCGAGACAGACGGTCTGAGACAGACGGTGTGAGACAGGCGGTCTGAGACAGACGGTCTGAGACAGATGGTCTGAGACAGACGGTCTAAGACAGACGGTCTGAGTCAGGCGGTTTGAGACAGACGGTATGAAACAGACGGTCTGAGACAGACGGTCTGAGGCAGACGGCCTGAGGCAGACGGCCTGAGACAGACGGTCTGAGACAGACGGTCTGAGACAGACGGTCTGAGACAGACGGTCTAAGACAGACGGTCTGAGACAGACGGTGTGAGACAGACGGCCTGAGACAGACGGTCTGAGACGGAAGTTCTGAGACAGACGGGACGAGATAGACGGTCCGAGACAGACGGTCCGAGACAGACGGTATGAGACAGACGGTGTGAGTCAGACGGTCTGAGACAGACGGTCCGAGACAGACGGTCCGAGACAGACGGTCCGAGACAGACGGTCCGAGACAGACGGTCCGAGACAGACGGTCTGAGACAGACGGACAGAGACAGACGGTCGAAGACAGACGGTCTGAGACAGACGGTGTGAGACAGACGGTCTGAGACCGACGGGACGAGATAGACGTTCTGAGACATACGGGACGACACAGACGGGACGAGATAGACGGGACGAGATAGACGGTCTGGGACAGACGGCCTGAGGCAGACGGCCTGAGACAGACGGTCTGAGACAGACGGTCCGAGACAGACGGTCCGAGACAGACGGTCCGAGACAGACGGTCCGAGATAGACGGTCCGAGACAGACGGTCTGAGACAGACGGTCTGAGACAGACGGACAGAGACAGACGGTCGAAGACAGACGGTCTGAGACAGACGGTGTGAGACAGACGGTATGAAACAGACGGTCTGAGACAGACGGTCTGAGACAGCTGGTCTGAGACAGACGGTCTGAGACCGACGGGACGCGATAGACGTTCTGAGACATACGGGACGACACAGACGGGACGAGATAGACGGTCTGGGACAGACGGCCTGAGGCAGACGGACTGAGACAGACGGTCTGAGACAGACGGTCTGAGACAGACGGTCTGAGACAGCTGGTCTGAGACAGACGGTTTGAGACGGACGGGACGAGATAGACGGTATGAAGCAGACGGTCCGGGACAGACGGTGCGAGACAGACGGTCCGAGACAGACGGTCTGAGACAGACGGTGTGAGACAGGCGGTCTGAGACAGACGGTCTGAGACAGATGGTCTGAGACAGACGGTCTAAGACAGACGGTCTGAGTCAGGCGGTTTGAGACAGACGGTATGAAACAGACGGTCTGAGACAGACGGTCTGAGGCAGACGGCCTGAGGCAGACGGCCTGAGACAGACGGTCTGAGACAGACGGTCTGAGACAGACGGTCTAAGACAGACGGTCTGAGACAGACGGTGTGAGACAGACGGCCTGAGACAGACGGTCTGAGACGGAAGTTCTGAGACAGACGGGACGAGATAGACGGTCCGAGACAGACGGTCCGAGACAGACGGTATGAGACAGACGGTGTGAGTCAGACGGTCTGAGACAGACGGTCCGAGACAGACGGTCCGAGACAGACGGTCCGAGACAGACGGTCCGAGACAGACGGTCCGAGACAGACGGTCTGAGACAGACGGACAGAGACAGACGGTCGAAGACAGACGGTCTGAGACAGACGGTGTGAGACAGACGGTATGAAACAGACGGTCTGAGACGGACGGTCTGAGACAGCTGGTCTGAGACAGACGGTCTGAGACCGACGGGACGCGATAGACGTTCTGAGACATACGGGACGACACAGACGGGACGAGATAGACGGTCTGGGACAGACGGCCTGAGGCACACGGACTGAGACAGGCGGTCTGAGACAGACGGTCTGAGAGAGCTGGTCTGAGACAGACGGTCTGAGACGGACGGGACGAGATAGACGGTATGAAGCAGACGGCCTGAGACAGACGGTCTGAGACAGTCGGTCTGAGACAGACGGTCTGAGACAGACGGTCTGAGACAGACGTTCTGAGACAGACGGTCTGAGACAGACGATCTGAGACAGCTGGTCTGAGGCAGACGGCCTGAGACAGACGGTGTGAGACAGACGGCCTGAGACAGACGGTCTGAGACGGAAGTTCTGAGACAGACGGGACGAGATAGACGGTCCGCGACAGACGGTCCGAGACAGACGGTATGAGACAGACGGTGTGAGTCAGACGGTCTGAGACAGACGGTCCGAGACAGACGGTCCGAGACAGACGGTCCGAGACAGACGGTCCGAGACAGACGGTCCGAGACAGACGGTCTGAGACAGACGGACAGAGACAGACGGTCGAAGACAGACGGTCTGAGACAGACGGTGTGAGACAGACGGTATGAAACAGACGGTCTGAGACGGACGGTCTGAGACAGCTGGTCTGAGACAGACGGTCTGAGACCGACGGGACGCGATAGACGTTCTGAGACATACGGGACGACACAGACGGGACGAGATAGACGGTCTGGGACAGACGTTCTGAGACAGACGGTCTGAGACAGACGGTCTGAGACAGACGGTCTGAGACAGACGGTCTGAGACAGACGGTCTGAGACAGACGGTCTGAGACAGACGGTCTGAGACAGACGGTCTGAGACAGACGGTCGGAGACAGACGGTATGAAACAGACGGTCTGAGACAGACGGTCTGAGGAAGACGGCCTGAGACAGACGGTCTGAGACAGACGGTGTGAGACAGACGGCCTGAGACAGACGGTCTGAGACGGAAGTTCTGAGACGGACGGTCTGAGGCAGACGGTCTGAGACCGACGGTCTGAGACAGCTGGTCTGATACAGACGGTCTGAGACAGACGGTCTGAGACAGACGGTCTGAGACAGACGGTCTCAGACAGACGGTCTGAGACCGACGGGACGAGATAGACGGTCTGAGACAGACGATATGAAGCAGACGGCCTGAGACAGACGGTCTCAGACAGACGGTCTGAGACCGACGGGACGAGATAGACGGTCTGAGACAGACGATATGAAGCAGACGGTCTGAGATAGACGCTCTGAGACGGACGGTCAGAAGCAGACGGTATGAAACAGACGGCCTGAGACAGTCGGTCCGAGACAGGCGGTCCGAGACCGACGGTCCGAGACAGACGGTCCGAGACAGACGGTCTGAGGCAGACGGTATGAGACAGACGGTGTGAGACAGACGGCCTGAGACAGACGGTCTGAGACGGAAGTTCTGAGACAGACGGGACGAGATAGACGGTCCGCGACAGACGGTTCGAGACAGACGGTATGAGACAGACGGTGTGAGACAGACGGCCTGAGACAGACGGTCTGAGACGGAAGTTCTGAGACAGACGGGACGAGACAGACGGTCCGAGACAGACGGTCTGAGGCAGACGGTATGAAACAGACGGTCTGACACAGACGGTCTGAGACACATGGTCTGAGACAGGACGGTCTCAGACAGACGGTCTGAGGCAGGCGGTGTGTGACAGACGGTATGAAACAGACGGTCTGAGACAGACGGTCTGAGACAGACGGACTGAGACAGTCGGTCTGAGACAGACGGTCTGAGACAGACGGTCTGAGACAGACGTTCTGAGACAGACGGTCTGAGACAGACGATCTGAGACAGCTGGTCTGAGGCAGACGGCCTGAGACAGACGGTGTGAGACAGACGGCCTGAGACAGACGGTCTGAGACGGAAGTTCTGAGACAGACGGGACGAGATAGATGGTCCGCGACAGACGGTCCGAGACAGACGGTATGAGACAGACGGTGTGAGTCAGACGGTCTGAGACAGACGGTCTGAGACAGACGGTCCGAGACAGACGGTCCGAGACAGACGGTCCGAGACAGACGGTCCGAGACAGACGGTCCGAGACAGACGGTCCGAGACAGACGGACAGAGACAGACGGTCGAAGACAGACGGTCTGAGACAGACGGTGTGAGACAGACGGTATGAAACAGACGGTCTGAGACAGACGGTCTGAGACAGCTGGTCTGAAACAGACGGTCTGAGACAGACGGTCTGAGACAGACGGTCTGAGACAGTCGGTCTGAGACAGACGGTCTGAGACAGACGGTCTGAGACAGACGATCTGAGACAGACGGTCTGAGACCGACGGGACGCGATAGACGTTCTGAGACATACGGGACGACACAGACGGGACGAGATAGACGGTCTGGGACAGACGGCCTGAGGCAGACGGACTGAGACAGGCGGTCTGAGACAGACGGTCTGAGAGAGCTGGTCTGAGACAGACGGTCTGAGACGGACGGGACGAGATAGACGGTATGAAGCAGACGGCCTGAGACAGACGGTCTGAGACCGACGGTCTGAGACAGACGTTCTGAGACAGACGGTCTGAGACAGACGGTCTGAGACAGACGGTCTGAGACAGACGTTCTGAGACAGACGGGCTGAGACAGACGGTCTGAGACAGACGGTCTGAGACAGACGGTCTGAGACAGACGGTCTGAGACAGACGGTCTGAGACAGACGGTCTGAGACAGACGGTCTGAGACAGACGGTCTGAGACAGACGGTCGGAGACAGACGGTATGAAACAGACGGTCTGAGACAGACGGTCTGAGGAAGACGGCCTGAGACAGACGGTCTGAGACAGACGGTGTGAGACAGACGGCCTGAGACAGACGGTCTGAGACGGAAGTTCTGAGACGGACGGTCTGAGGCAGACGGTCTGAGACCGACGGTCTGAGACAGCTGGTCTGATACAGACGGTCTGAGACAGACGGTCTGAGACAGACGGTCTGAGACAGACGGTCTGAGACAGACGGTCTCAGACAGACGGTCTGAGACCGACGGGACGAGATAGACGGTCTGAGACAGACGATATGAAGCAGACGGCCTGAGACAGACGGTCTCAGACAGACGGTCTGAGACCGACGGGACGAGATAGACGGTCTGAGACAGACGATATGAAGCAGACGGTCTGAGATAGACGCTCTGAGACGGACGGTCAGAAGCAGACGGTATGAAACAGACGGCCTGAGACAGTCGGTCCGAGACAGACGGTCCGAGACCGACGGTCCGAGACAGACGGTCCGAGACAGACGGTCTGAGGCAGACGGTATGAGACAGACGGTGTGAGACAGACGGCCTGAGACAGACGGTCTGAGACGGAAGTTCTGAGACAGACGGGACGAGATAGACGGTCCGCGACAGACGGTCCGAGACAGACGGTATGAGACAGACGGTGTGAGACAGACGGCCTGAGACAGACGGTCTGAGACGGAAGTTCTGAGACAGACGGGACGAGACATACGGTCCGAGACAGACGGTCTGAGGCAGACGGTATGAAACAGACGGTCTGAGACAGACGGTCTGAGACACATGGTCTGAGACAGACGGTCTCAGACAGACGGTCAGAGTCAGGCGGTGTGTGACAGACGGTATGAAACAGACGGTCTGAGACAGACGGTCTGAGACAGACGGACTGAGACAGTCGGTCTGAGACAGACGGTCTGAGACAGACGGTCTGAGACAGACGTTCTGAGACAGACGGTCTGAGACAGACGATCTGAGACAGCTGGTCTGAGGCAGACGGCCTGAGACAGACGGTGTGAGACAGACGGCCTGAGACAGACGGTCTGAGACGGAAGTTCTGAGACAGACGGGACGAGATAGACGGTCCGCGACAGACGGTCCGAGACAGACGGTATGAGACAGACGGTGTGAGTCAGACGGTCTGAGACAGACGGTCTGAGACAGACGGTCCGAGACAGACGGTCCGAGACAGACGGTCCGAGACAGACGGTCCGAGACAGACGGTCTGAGACAGACGGACAGAGACAGACGGTCGAAGACAGACGGTCTGAGACAGACGGTGTGAGACAGACGGTATGAAACAGACGGTCTGAGACAGACGGTCTGAGACAGCTGGTCTGAAACAGACGGTCTGAGACAGACGGTCTGAGACAGACGGTCTGAGACAGTCGGTCTGAGACAGACGGTCTGAGACAGACGGTCTGAGACAGACGGTCTGAGACAGACGGTCTAAGACAGACGGTCTGAGACAGACGGTTTGAGACAGACGGTCTGAGACAGACGTTCTGAGACAGACGGTCTGAGACAGACGGTCTGAGACAGACGTTCTGAGACAGACTTTCTGAGACAGACGGTCTGAGACAGACGGTCTGAGACAGCTGGTCTGAGACAGACGGTCTGAGACCGACGGGACGAGATACACGTTCTGAGACATACGGGACGACACAGACGGGACGAGATAGACGGTCGAAGACAGACGGTCTGAGACAGACGGTGTGAGACAGACGGTATGAAACAGACGGTCTGAGACAGACGGTCTGAGACAGCTGGTCTGAAACAGACGGTCTGAGACAGACGGTCTGAGACAGACGGTCTGAGACAGTCGGTCTGAGACAGACGGTCTGAGACAGACGGTCTGAGACAGACGGTCTGAGACAGACGGTCTAAGACAGACGGTCTGAGACAGACGGTCTGAGACAGACGGTCTGAGACAGACGTTCTGAGACAGACGGTCTGAGACAGACGGTCTGAGACAGACGGTCTGAGACAGACGTTCTGAGACAGACTTTCTGAGACAGACGGTCTGAGACAGACGGTCTGAGACAGCTGGTCTGAGACAGACGGTCTGAGACCGACGGGACGAGATACACGTTCTGAGACATACGGGACGACACAGACGGGACGAGATAGACGGTCTGGGACAGACGGCCTGAGGCAGACGACCTGAGACAGACGGTCTGAGACAGACGGTCCGAGACAGACGGTCCGAGACAGACGATCCGAGACAGACGGTCCGAGACAGACGGTCCGAGATAGACGGTCCGAGACAGGCGGTCTGAGACAGACGGTCTGAGACAGACGGACAGAGACAGACGGTCGAAGACAGACGGTCTGAGACAGACGGTGTGAGACAGACGGTATGAAACAGACGGTCTGAGACAGACGGTCTGAGACAGCTGGTCTGAGACAGACGGTCTGAGACCGACGGGACGCGATAGACGTTCTGAGACATACGGGACGACACAGACGGGACGATATAGACGGTCTGGGACAGACGGCCTGAGGCAGACGGACTGAGACAGACGGTCTGAGACAGACGGTCTGAGACAGCTGGTCTGAGACAGACGGTCTGAGACGGACGGGACGAGATAGACGGTATGAAGCAGACGGTCCGGGACAGACGGTGCGAGACAGACGGTCCGAGACAGACGGTCTGAGACAGACGGTGTGAGACAGGCGGTCTGAGACAGACGGTCTGAGACAGATGGTCTGAGACAGACGGTCTAAGACAGACGGTCTGAGTCAGGCGGTTTGAGACAGACGGTATGAAACAGACGGTCTGAGACAGACGGTCTGAGGCAGACGGCCTGAGGCAGACGGCCTGAGACAGACGGTCTGAGACAGACGGTATGAGACAGACGGTCTGAGACAGACGGTCTGAGACAGACGGTCTAAGACAGACGGTCTGAGACAGACGGTGTGAGACAGACGGCCTGAGACAGGCGGTCTGAGACGGAAGTTCTGAGACAGACGGGACGAGATAGACGGTCCGAGACAGACGGTCCGAGACAGACGGTATGAGACAGACGGTGTGAGTCAGACGGTCTGAGACAGACGGTCCGAGACAGACGGTCCGAGACAGACGGTCCGAGACAGACGGTCCGAGACAGACGGTCCGAGACAGACGGTCCGAGACAGACGGTCTGAGACAGACGGACAGAGACAGACGGTCGAAGACAGACGGTCTGAGACAGACGGTGTGAGACAGACGGTATGAAACAGACGGTCTGAGACAGACGGTCTGAGACAGCTGGTCTGAGACAGACGGTCTGAGACCGACGGGACGCGATAGACGTTCTGAGACATACGGGACGACACAGACGGGACGAGATAGACGGTCTGGGACAGACGGCCTGAGGCAGACGGACTGAGACAGGCGGTCTGAGACAGACGGTCTGAGAGAGCTGGTCTGAGACAGACGGTCTGAGACGGACGGGACGAGATAGACGGTATGAAGCAGACGGCCTGAGACAGACGGTCTGAGACCGACGGTCTGAGACAGACGTTCTGAGACAGACGGTCTGAGACAGACGGTCTGAGACAGACGGTCTGAGACAGACGTTCTGAGACAGACGGTCTGAGACAGACGTTCTGAGACAGACGGTCTGAGACAGACGGTCTGAGACAGACGGTCTGAGACAGACGGTATGAAACAGACGGTCTGAGACAGACGGTGTGAGACAGACGATCTGAGACAGACGGTCTGAGACAGCTGGTCTGAGACAGCTGGTCTGAGACAGACGGTCTGAGACCGACGGTCTGAGACAGACGTTCTGAGACAGACGGTCTGAGACAGACGGTCTGAGACAGACGGTCTGAGACATACGGTCTGAGACAGACGGTCTGAGACAGTCGGTCTGAGACAGACGGTCTGAGACAGACGGTCTGAGACAGACGGTCTGAGACAGACGATCTGAGACAGCTGGTCTGAGGCAGACGGCCTGAGACAGACGGTCTGAGACAGACAGTCTGAGACAGACGGTCTGAGACAGAAGGTCTGAGACAGACGGTCTGAGACAGACGGTCTGAGACAGACGGTCTGAGACAGACGGTATGAAACAGACGGTCTGAGACAGACGGTGTGAGACAGACGATCTGAGACAGACGGTCTGAGACAGCTGGTCTGAGACAGCTGGTCTGAGACAGACGGTCTGAGACCGTCGGTCTGAGACAGACGTTCTGAGACAGACGGTCTGAGACAGACGGTCTGAGACAGACGGTCTGAGACCGACGGGACGAGATAGACGTTCTGAGACATACGGGACGACACAGACGGGACGAGATAGACGGGACGAGATAGACGGTCTGGGACAGACGGCCTGAGGCAGACGGCCTGAGACAGACGGTCTGAGACAGACGGTCCGAGACAGACGGTCCGAGACAGACGGTCCGAGACAGACGGTCCGAGATAGACGGTCCGAGACAGACGGTCTGAGACAGACGGTCTGAGACAGATGGACAGAGACAGACGGTCGAAGACAGACGGTCTGAGACAGACGGTGTGAGACAGACGGTATGAAACAGACGGTCTGAGACAGACGGTCTGAGACAGCTGGTCTGAGACAGACGGTCTGAGACCGACGGGACGCGATAGACGTTCTGAGACATACGGGACGACACAGACGGGACGAGATAGACGGTCTGGGACAGACGGCCTGAGGCAGACGGACTGAGACAGACGGTCTGAGACAGACGGTCTGAGACAGACGGTCGGAGACAGACGGTATGAAACAGACGGTCTGAGACAGACGGTCTGAGGAAGACGGCCTGAGACAGACGGTCTGAGACAGACGGTGTGAGACAGACGGCCTGAGACAGACGGTCTGAGACGGAAGTTCTGAGACGGACGGTCTGAGGCAGACGGTCTGAGACCGACGGTCTGAGACAGCTGGTCTGATACAGACGGTCTGAGACAGACGGTCTGAGACAGACGGTCTGAGACAGACGGTCTCAGACAGACGGTCTGAGACCGACGGGACGAGATGGACGGTCTGAGACAGACGATATGAAGCAGACGGCCTGAGACAGACGGTCTCAGACAGACGGTCTGAGACCGACGGGACGAGATAGACGGTCTGAGACAGACGATATGAAGCAGACGGTCTGAGATAGACGCTCTGAGACGGACGGTCAGAAGCAGACGGTATGAAACAGACGGCCTGAGACAGTCGGTCCGAGACAGACGGTCCGAGACCGACGGTCCGAGACAGACGGTCCGAGACAGACGGTCTGAGGCAGACGGTATGAGACAGACGGTGTGAGACAGACGGCCTGAGACAGACGGTATGAGACGGAAGTTCTGAGACAGACGGGACGAGATAGACGGTCCGCGACAGACGGTCCGAGACAGACGGTATGAGACAGACGGTGTGAGACAGACGGCCTGAGACAGACGGTCTGAGACGGAAGTTCTGAGACAGACGGGACGAGACAGACGGTCCGAGACAGACGGTCTGAGGCAGACGGTATGAAACAGACGGTCTGAGACAGACGGTCTGAGACACATGGTCTGAGACAGACGGTCTCAGACAGACGGTCTGAGGCAGGCGGTGTGTGACAGACGGTATGAAACAGACGGTCTGAGACAGACGGTCTGAGACAGACGGACTGAGACAGTCGGTCTGAGACAGACGGTCTGAGACAGACGGTCTGAGACAGACGTTCTGAGACAGACGGTCTGAGACAGACGATCTGAGACAGCTGGTCTGAGGCAGACGGCCTGAGACAGACGGTGTGAGACAGACGGCCTGAGACAGACGGTCTGAGACGGAAGTTCTGAGACAGACGGGACGAGATAGACGGTCCGCGACAGACGGTCCGAGACAGACGGTATGAGACAGACGGTGTGAGTCAGACGGTCTGAGACAGACGGTCTGAGACAGACGGTCCGAGACAGACGGTCCGAGACAGACGGTCCGAGACAGACGGTCCGAGACAGACGGTCTGAGACAGACGGACAGAGACAGACGGTCGAAGACAGACGGTCTGAGACAGACGGTGTGAGACAGACGGTATGAAACAGACGGTCTGAGACAGACGGTCTGAGACAGCTGGTCTGAAACAGACGGTCTGAGACAGACGGTCTGAGACAGACGGTCTGAGACAGTCGGTCTGAGACAGACGGTCTGAGACAGACGGTCTGAGACAGACGGTCTGAGACAGACGGTCTGAGACAGACGGTCTGAGACCGACGGGACGCGATAGACGTTCTGAGACATACGGGACGACACAGACGGGACGAGATAGACGGTCTGGGACAGACGGTCTGAGGCAGACGGTATGAGACAGACGGTGTGAGACAGACGGCCTGAGACAGACGGTATGAGACGGAAGTTCTGAGACAGACGGGACGAGATAGACGGTCCGCGACAGACGGTCCGAGACAGACGGTATGAGACAGACGGTGTGAGACAGACGGCCTGAGACAGACGGTCTGAGACGGAAGTTCTGAGACAGACGGGACGAGACAGACGGTCCGAGACAGACGGTCTGAGGCAGACGGTATGAAACAGACGGTCTGAGACAGACGGTCTGAGACACATAGTCTGAGACAGACGGTCTCAGACAGACGGTCTGAGGCAGGCGGTGTGTGACAGACGGTATGAAACAGACGGTCTGAGACAGACGGTCTGAGACAGACGGACTGAGACAGTCGGTCTGAGACAGACGGTCTGAGACAGACGGTCTGAGACAGACGTTCTGAGACAGACGGTCTGAGACAGACGATCTGAGACAGCTGGTCTGAGGCAGACGGCCTGAGACAGACGGTGTGAGACAGACGGCCTGAGACAGACGGTCTGAGACGGAAGTTCTGAGACAGACGGGACGAGATAGACGGTCCGCGACAGACGGTCCGAGACAGACGGTATGAGACAGACGGTGTGAGTCAGACGGTCTGAGACAGACGGTCTGAGACAGACGGTCCGAGACAGACGGTCCGAGACAGACGGTCCGAGACAGACGGTCCGAGACAGACGGTCTGAGACAGACGGACAGAGACAGACGGTCGAAGACAGACGGTCTGAGACAGACGGTGTGAGACAGACGGTATGAAACAGACGGTCTGAGACAGACGGTCTGAGACAGCTGGTCTGAAACAGACGGTCTGAGACAGACGGTCTGAGACAGACGGTCTGAGACAGTCGGTCTGAGACAGACGGTCTGAGACAGACGGTCTGAGACAGACGGTCTGAGACAGACGGTCTGAGACAGACGGTCTGAGACCGACGGGACGCGATAGACGTTCTGAGACATACGGGACGACACAGACGGGACGAGATAGACGGTCTGGGACAGACGGCCTGAGGCAGACGGACTGAGACAGGCGGTCTGAGACAGACGGTCTGAGAGAGCTGGTCTGAGACAGACGGTCTGAGACGGACGGGACGAGATAGACGGTATGAAGCAGACGGCCTGAGACAGACGGTCTGAGACCGACGGTCTGAGACAGACGTTCTGAGACAGACGGTCTGAGACAGACGGTCTGAGACAGACGGTCTGAGACAGACGTTCTGAGACAGACGGTCTGACACAGACGGTCTGAGACAGACGGTCTGAGACAGACGGTCTGAGACAGACGGTCTGAGACAGACGGTCTGAGACAGACGGTCTGAGACAGACGGTCGGAGACAGACGGTCGGAGACAGACGGTCTGAGACAGACGGTCTGAGGAAGACGGCCTGAGACAGACGGTCTGAGACAGACGGTGTGAGACAGACGGCCTGAGACAGACGGTCTGAGACGGAAGTTCTGAGACGGACGGTCTGAGGCAGACGGTCTGAGACCGACGGTCTGAGACAGCTGGTCTGATACAGACGGTCTGAGACAGACGGTCTGAGACAGACGGTCTAAAACAGACGGTCTCAGACAGACGGTCTGAGACCGACGGGACGAGATAGACGGTCTGAGACAGACGATATGAAGCAGACGGCCTGAGACAGACGGTCTCAGACAGACGGTCTGAGACCGACGGGACGAGATAGACGGTCTGAGACAGACGATATGAAGCAGACGGTCTGAGATAGACGCTCTGAGACGGACGGTCAGAAGCAGACGGTATGAAACAGAAGGCCTGAGACAGTCGGTCCGAGACAGACGGTCCGAGACCGACGGTCCGAGACAGACGGTCCGAGACAGACGGTCTGAGGCAGACGGTATGAGACAGACGGTGTGAGACAGACGGCCTGAGACAGACGGTCTGAGACGGAAGTTCTGAGACAGACGGGACGAGATAGACGGTCCGCGACAGACGGTCCGAGACAGACGGTATGAGACAGACGGTGTGAGACAGACGGCCTGAGACAGACGGTCTGAGACGGAAGTTCTGAGACAGACGGGACGAGACAGACGGTCCGAGACAGACGGTCTGAGGCAGACGGTATGAAACAGACGGTCTGAGACAGACGGTCTGAGACACATGGTCTGAGACAGACGGTCTCAGACAGACGGTCTGAGGCAGGCGGTGTGTGACAGACGGTATGAAACAGACGGTCTGAGACAGACGGTCTGAGACAGACGGACTGAGACAGTCGGTCTGAGACAGACGGTCTGAGACAGACGGTCTGAGACAGACGTTCTGAGACAGACGGTCTGAGACAGACGATCTGAGACAGCTGGTCTGAGGCAGACGGCCTGAGACAGACGGTGTGAGACAGACGGCCTGAGACAGACGGTCTGAGACGGAAGTTCTGAGACAGACGGGACGAGATAGACGGTCCGCGACAGACGGTCCGAGACAGACGGTATGCGACAGACGGTGTGAGTCAGACGGTCTGAGACAGACGGTCTGAGACAGACGGTCCGAGACAGACGGACCGAGACAGACGGTCCGAGACAGACGGTCTGAGACAGACGGTCTGAGACAGACGGTCTGAGACAGACGTTCTGAGACAGACTTTCTGAGACAGACGGTCTGAGACAGACGGTCTGAGACAGCTGGTCTGAGACAGACGGTCTGAGACCGACGGGACGAGATACACGTTCTGAGACATACGGGACGACACAGACGGGACGAGATAGACGGTCTGGGACAGACGGCCTGAGGCAGACGACCTGAGACAGACGGTCTGAGACAGACGGTCCGAGACAGACGGTCCGAGACAGACGGTCCGAGACAGACGGTCCGAGACAGACGGTCCGAGACAGACGGTCTGAGACAGACGGACAGAGACAGACGGTCGAAGACAGACGGTCTGAGACAGACGGTGTGAGACAGACGGTCTGAGACCGACGGGACGAGATAGACGTTCTGAGACATACGGGACGACACAGACGGGACGAGATAGACGGTCTGGGACAGACGGCCTGAGGCAGACGGACTGAGACAGACGGTCTGAGACAGACGGTCTGAGACAGCTGGTCTGAGACAGACGGTCTGAGACGGACGGGACGAGATAGACGGTATGAAGCAGACGGCCTGAGACAGACGGTCTGAGACAGACGGTCTGAGACAGACGGTCTGAGACAGACGGTCTGCGACAGCTGGTCTGAGACAGACGGTCTGAGACCGACGGGACGAGATAGACGTTCTGAGACAGACGGTCTGAGACAGACGGACAGAGACAGACGGTCGAAGACAGACGGTCTGAGACAGACGGTGTGAGACAGACGGTCTGAGACAGACGGTCTGAGACAGATGGTCTGAGACAGACGGTCTAAGACAGACGGTCTGAGACAGGCGGTTTGAGACAGACGGTACGAAACAGACGGTCTGAGACAGACGGTCTGAGACAGACGGTCTGAGACAGACGGTCTGAGACAGACGGTCTGAGACAGACGATCTGAGACAGCTGTTCTGAGACAGACGGTCTGAGACAGACGGCCTGAGACAGACGGTCTGTGACAGACGTTCTGAGACAGACGGTCTGAGACAGACGGTCTGAGACAGCTGGTCTGAGACAGACGGTCTGCGACCGACGGGACGAGATAGACGTTCTGAGACATACGGGACGACACAGACGGGACGAGATAGATGGTCTGGGTCAGACGGCCTGAGGCAGACGGCCTGAGACAGACGGTCTGAGACAGACGGTCTGAGACAGACGGTCTGAGACAGGCGGTCTGAGACAGACGGTCTGAGACCGACGGGACGAGATAGACGTTCTGAGACATACGGGACGACACAGACGGGACGAGATAGATGGTCTGGGTCAGACGGCCTGAGGCAGACGGCCTGAGACAGACGGTCTGGGACAGACGGCCTGAGGCAGACGGTCTGAGACAGACGGCCTGAGACAGACGGTCTGAGACAGACCGTCCGAGACAGACGGTCCGAGCCAGACGGTCTGAGGCAGACGGTATGAAACAGACGGTCTGAGACAGACGGTCTGAGACAGACGGTCTGAGACAGACGGTCTGTGACAGACGGTCTGACGCAGACGGACTCCGACAGACGGTCTGAGACAGACGGTCCGAGACAGACGGTCCGAGACAGACGGTCCGAGACAGACGGTCCGAGACAGACGGTCCGAGACAGACGGTCCGAGACAGACGGTCTGAGACAGCTGGTCTGAGACAGACGGTCTGAGACCGACGGGACAATATAGACGGTCTGAGACAGACGGACTGAGACAGGCGGTCTGAGACAGACGGTTTGAGACAGACGGTCTGAGACAGACGGTCTGCGACAGCTGGTCTGAGACAGACGGTCTGAGACCGACGGGACGAGATAGACGTTCTGAGACAGACGGTCCGGGACAGACGGTGCGAGACAGACGGTCTGAGACAGACGGTCTGAGACAGACGGTCTGAGACAGACGGTCTAAGACAGACGGTCTGAGACAGACGGTGTGAGACAGACGGTATGAAACAGACGGTCTGAGACAGACGGTCTGAGACAGCTGGTCTGAGACCGACGGGACGAGATAGACGTTCTGAGACAGACGGTCCGGGGCAGACGGTGCGAGACAGACGGTCTGAGACAGACGGTCTGAGACAGACGGTCTGAGACGGACGGTCTGAGACAGACGGTCTGAGACAGACGGTCTGAGACAGACGGTCTAAGACAGATGGTCTGAGACAGACGGTGTGAGACAGACGGTATGAAACAGACGGTCTGAGACAGACGGTCTGAGACAGCTGGTCTGAGACCGACGGGACGAGATAGACGTTCTGAGACAGACGGTCTGAGTCAGACGGGACGAGATAGACGGTCTGAGGCGGACGGTCTGAGGCAGACGGTCTGAGACAGACGGTCTGAGACAGCTGGTCTGAGACAGACGGTCTGAGACAGACGGGACGAGATAGACGGTCTGAGGCAGGCGGTCTGAGACAGCTGGTCTGAGACAGACGGTCTGAGACCGACGGGACAATATAGACGGTCTGAGACAGACGGACTGAGACAGGCGGTCTGAGACAGACGGTTTGAGACAGACGGTCTGAGACAGACGGACTGAGACAGACGGTCCGCGACAGACGGTCTGAGGCAGACGGTATGAAACAGACGGTCTGAGACAGACGGTCTGAGACAGCTGGTCTGAGACAGACGGTCTGAGACCGACGGGACGAGATAGACGTTCTGAGACAGACGGTCCGAGACAGACGGTCCGAGACAGACGGTCCGAGACAGACGGTCCGAGACAGACGGTCCGAGACAGACGGTCCGAGACAGACGGTCCGAGACAGACGGTCTAAGGCAGACGGTATGAAACAGACGGTCTGAGACAGACGGTGTGAGACAGACGGTCTGAGACAGACGGTCTGAGACAGACGGTCTGAGACAGACGGTCTAAGACAGACGGTCTGAGACAGGCGGTCTGAGACAGCTGGTCTGAGACCGACGGGACGAGATAGACGTTCTGAGACAGACGGTCTGAGACAGACGGGACGAGATAGACGTTCTGAGACAGACGGTCTGAGACAGACGTTCTGAGACAGACGGTCTGAGACAGACGGCCTGAGACAGACGGTCTGAGACAGACCGTCCGAGACAGACGGTCCGAGCCAGACGGTCTGAGGCAGACGGTATGAAACAGACGGTCTGAGACAGACGGTCTGAGACAGACGGTCTGAGACAGACGGTCTGTGACAGACGGTCTGACGCAGACGGACTCCGACAGACGGTCTGAGACAGACGGTCCGAGACAGACGGTCCGAGACAGACGGTCCGAGACAGACGGTCCGAGACAGACGGTCCGAGACAGACGGTCTGAGACAGCTGGTCTGAGACAGACGGTCTGAGACCGACGGGACAATATAGACGGTCTGAGACAGACGGACTGAGACAGGCGGTCTGAGACAGACGGTTTGAGACAGACGGTCTGAGACAGACGGTCTGCGACAGCTGGTCTGAGACAGACGGTCTGAGACCGACGGGACGAGATAGACGTTCTGAGACAGACGGTCCGGGACAGACGGTGCGAGACAGACGGTCTGAGACAGACGGTCTGAGACAGACGGTCTGAGACAGACGGTCTAAGACAGACGGTCTGAGACAGACGGTGTGAGACAGACGGTATGAAACAGACGGTCTGAGACAGACGGTCTGAGACAGCTGGTCTGAGACCGACGGGACGAGATAGACGTTCTGAGACAGACGGTCCGGGACAGACGGTGCGAGACAGACGGTCTGAGACAGACGGTCTGAGACAGACGGTCTGAGACGGACGGTCTGAGACAGACGGTCTGAGACAGACGGTCTGAGACAGACGGTCTAAGACAGACGGTCTGAGACAGACGGTGTGAGACAGACGGTATGAAACAGACGGTCTGAGACAGACGGTCTGAGACAGCTGGTCTGAGACCGACGGGACGAGATAGACGTTCTGAGACAGACGGTCTGAGTCAGACGGGACGAGATAGACGGTCTGAGGCGGACGGTCTGAGGCAGACGGTCTGAGACAGACGGTCTGAGACAGCTGGTCTGAGACAGACGGTCTGAGACAGACGGGACGAGATAGACGGTCTGAGGCAGGCGGTCTGAGACAGCTGGTCTGAGACAGACGGTCTGAGACCGACGGGACAATATAGACGGTCTGAGACAGACGGACTGAGACAGGCGGTCTGAGACAGACGGTTTGAGACAGACGGTCTGAGACAGACGGACTGAGACAGACGGTCCGCGACAGACGGTCTGAGGCAGACGGTATGAAACAGACGGTCTGAGACAGACGGTCTGAGACAGCTGGTCTGAGACAGACGGTCTGAGACCGACGGGACGAGATAGACGTTCTGAGACAGACGGTCCGAGACAGACGGTCCGAGACAGACGGTCCGAGACAGACGGTCCGAGACAGACGGTCCGAGACAGACGGTCCGAGACAGACGGTCCGAGACAGACGGTCCGAGACAGACGGTCTAAGACAGACGGTCTGAGACAGGCGGTCTGAGACAGCTGGTCTGAGACCGACGGGACGAGATAGACGTTCTGAGACAGACGGTCTGAGACAGACGGGACGAGATAGACGGTCTGAGACGGACGGTCTGAGGCAGACGGTCTGAGACAGACGGTCTGAGACAGCTGGTCTGAGACAGACGGTCTGAGACCGACGGGACGAGATAGACGTTCTGAGACAGACGGTCCGAGACAGACGGTCCGAGACAGACGGTCCGAGACAGACGGTCTGAGACAGACGGTCCGAGACAGACGGTCTGAGGCAGACGGTATGAAACAGACGGTCTGAGACAGACGGTGTGAGACAGACGGTCTGAGACAGACGGTCTGAGACAGGCGGTGTGAGACAGACGGTATGAAACAGACGGTATGGAACAGACGGTCTGAGACAGGCGGTGTGAGACAGACGGTATGAAACAGACGGTATGGAACAGACGGTCAGAGACAGACGGTCTGAGGCAGACGGCCTGAGACAGACGGTCTCAGACAGACGGTCTGAGACCGACGGTCTGAGACAGACGGTCTGAGACAGACGGTCTGAGACAGACGGTCTGAGACAGACGGTCTGAGGCAGACGGACTGTGACAGACGGTCTGAGACAGACGGTCTGAGACAGACGGTCTGTGACAGACGGTCTGACGCAGACGGACTGAGACAGACGGTCTGAGACAGACGGGACGAGATAGACGGTCTGAGACAGACGGACTGAGACAGACGGTCTGAGACAGACGGTCTGAGACTGACGGTCTGAGACCAACGGGACGAGATAGACGTTCTGAGACAGACGGACTGAGACAGACGGTCTGAGACAGACGGTCTGAGACAGACGGTCTGAGACAGACGGACTGAGACAGACGGTCTGAGACAGACGGTCTGAGACAGACGGTCTGAGACAGACGGTCTGAGACAGACGGCCTGAGACAGACGGTCTGAGACAGACGGTCTGAGGCAGACGGACTGAGACAGACGGTCTGAGACAGACGGTCTGAGACAGACGGTCTGAGACAGACGGTCTGAGATAGACGGTCTGTGACAGACGGTCTGACGCAGACGGACTGAGACAGACGGTAGGAGACAGACGGTCTGAGACAGACGGTCTGAGACAGACGGTCTGAGACCGACGGTCCGAGACAGACGGTCTGAGACAGACGGTCTGTGACAGACGGTCTGAGGCAGACGGACTGAGACAGACGGTCTGAGACAGACGGTCTGAGACAGACCGTCCGAGACAGACGGTCTGAGGCAGACGGTATGAAACAGACGGTCTGAGACAGACGGTCTGAGACAGACGGTCTGTGACAGACGGTCTGACGCAGACGGACTGAGACAGACTGTCCGAGACAGCTGGTCTGAGACACACGGTCTGAGACCGACGGGACGAGATAGACGTTCTGAGACAGACGGTCTGAGACAGACGGGACGAGATAGACGGTCTGAGACGGACGGTCTGAGGCAGACGGTCTGAGACAGACGGTCTGAGACAGCTGGTCTGAGACAGACGGTCTGAGACCAACGGGACGAGATAGACGTTCTGAGACAGACGGTCCGAGACAGACGGTCCGAGACAGACGGTCTGAGACAGACGGTCCGAGACAGACGGTCTGAGGCAGACGGTATGAAACAGACGGTCTGAGACAGACGGACTGAGACAGACGGTCCGAGACCGACGGTCCGAGACAGACGGTCCGACACAGACGGTCCGAGACAGACGGTCTGAGACAGACGGACTGAGACAGACGGTCTGAGACAGACGGTCTGAGATAGACGGTCTGAGACGGACGGTCTGAGACAGACGGTCTGAGACAGGCGGTCTGAGACAGACGGTCTAAGACAGACGGTCTGAGACAGACGGTGTGAGACAGACGGTATGAAACAGACGGTCTGAGACAGACGGTCTGAGACAGCTGGTCTGAGACCGACGGGACGAGATAGACGTTCTGAGACAGACGGTCTGAGACAGACGGGACGAGACAGACGGTCTGAGACCAACGGGACGAGATAGACGTTCTGAGACAGACGGTCCGAGACAGACGGTCCGAGACAGACGGTCTGAGACAGACGGTCCGAGACAGCTGGTCTGAGACACACGGTCTGAGACCGACGGGACGAGATAGACGGTCTGAGGCGGACGGTCTGAGGCAGACGGTCTGAGACAGCTGGTCTGAGACAGACGGTCTGAGACAGACGGGACGAGATAGACGGTCTGAGGCGGACGGTCTGAGGCAGGCGGTCTGAGACAGACGGTCTGAGACCGACGGGACGATATAGACGGTCTGAGACAGACGGACTGAGACAGGCGGTCTGAGACAGACGGTTTGAGACAGACGGTCTGAGACAGACGGGACGAGATAGACGTTCTGAGACAGACGGTCCGAGACAGACGGTCCGAGACAGACGGTCCGAGACAGACGGTCCGAGATAGACGATCCGAGACAGACGGTCCGAGACAGACGGTCTAAGGCAGACGGTATGAAACAGAATGTCTGAGACAGACGGTGTGAGACAGACGGTCTGAGACAGACGGTCTGAGACAGACGGGACGAGATAGACGGTCTGAGACGGACGGTCTGAGGCAGACGGTCTGAGACAGACGGTCTGAGACAGCTGGTCTGAGACAGACGGTCTGAGACCGACGGGACGAGATAGACGTTCTGAGACAGACGGTCCGAGACAGACGGTCCGAGACAGACGGTCCGAGACAGACGGTCTGAGACAGACGGTCCGAGACAGACGGTCTGAGGCAGACGGTATGAAACAGACGGTCTGAGACGGACGGTGTGAGACAGACGGTCTGAGACAGACGGTCTGAGACAGACGGTCTGAGACAGACGGTCTGAGACAGACGGTCTGAGACAGACGGTCTGAGACGGACGGTGTGAGACAGACGGTCTGAGACAGACGGTCTGAGACAGACGGTCTGAGACAGACGGTCTGAGACAGCTGGTCTGAGACAGACGGTCTGAGACCGACGGGACGAGATAGACGGTCTGAGACAGACGGTCTGAGACAGACGGTCTGAGACAGACGGTCTGAGACCGACGGGACGAGATAGACGTTCTGAGACAGACGGTCCGAGACAGACGGTCCGAGACAGACGGTCCGAGACAGACGGTCTGAGACAGACGGTCCGAGACAGACGGTCTGAGGCAGACGGTATGAAACAGACGGTCTGAGACGGACGGTGTGAGACAGACGGTCTGAGACAGACGGTCCGAGACAGACGGTCCGAGACAGACGGTCCGAGACAGACGGTCCGAGACAGACGGTCCGAGACAGACGGTCCGAGACAGACGGTCTAAGGCAGACGGTATGAAACAGACGGTCTGAGACAGACGGTGTGAGACAGACGGTCTGAGACAGACGGTCTGAGACAGACGGTCTGAGACAGACGGTCTAAGACAGACGGTCTGAGACAGGCGGTCTGAGACAGCTGGTCTGAGACCGACGGGACGAGATAGACGTTCTGAGACAGACGGTCTGAGACAGACGGGACGAGATAGACGGTCTGAGACGGACGGTCTGAGGCAGACGGTCTGAGACAGACGGTCTGAGACAGCTGGTCTGAGACAGACGGTCTGAGACCGACGGGACGAGATAGACGTTCTGAGACAGACGGTCCGAGACAGACGGTCCGAGACAGACGGTCCGAGACAGACGGTCTGAGACAGACGGTCCGAGACAGACGGTCTGAGGCAGACGGTATGAAACAGACGGTCTGAGACAGACGGTGTGAGACAGACGGTCTGAGACAGACGGTCTGAGACAGGCGGTGTGAGACAGACGGTATGAAACAGACGGTATGGAACAGACGGTCTGAGACAGGCGGTGTGAGACAGACGGTATGAAACAGACGGTATGGAACAGACGGTCAGAGACAGACGGTCTGAGGCAGACGGCCTGAGACAGACGGTCTCAGACAGACGGTCTGAGACCGACGGTCTGAGACAGACGGTCTGAGACAGACGGTCTGAGACAGACGGTCTGAGACAGACGGTCTGAGACAGACGGTCTGAGACAGACGGTCTGAGGCAGACGGACTGTGACAGACGGTCTGAGACAGACGGTCTGAGACAGACGGTCTGAGACAGACGGTCTGTGACAGACGGTCTGACGCAGACGGACTGAGACAGACGGTCTGAGACAGACGGGACGAGATAGACGGTCTGAGACAGACGGACTGAGACAGACGGTCTGAGACAGACGGTCTGAGACTGACGGTCTGAGACCAACGGGACGAGATAGACGTTCTGAGACAGACGGACTGAGACAGACGGTCTGAGACAGACGGTCTGAGACAGACGGTCTGAGACAGACGGACTGAGACAGACGGTCTGAGACAGACGGTCTGAGACAGACGGTCTGAGACAGACGGCCTGAGACAGACGGTCTGAGACAGGCGGTCTGAGGCAGACGGACTGAGACAGACGGTCTGAGACAGACGGTCTGAGACAGACGGACTGAGACAGACGGTCTGAGACAGACGGTCTGAGACAGACGGACTGAGACAGACGGTCTGAGACAGACGGTCTGAGACTGACGGTCTGAGACCAACGGGACGAGATAGACGTTCTGAGACAGACGGACTGAGACAGACGGTCTGAGACAGACGGTCTGAGACAGACGGTCTGAGACAGACGGACTGAGACAGACGGTCTGAGACAGACGGTCTGAGACAGACGGTCTGAGACAGACGGCCTGAGACAGACGGTCTGAGACAGACGGTCTGAGGCAGACGGACTGAGACAGACGGTCTGAGACAGACGGTCTGAGACAGACGGTCTGAGACAGACGGTCTGAGATAGACGGTCTGTGACAGACGGTCTGACGCAGACGGACTGAGACAGACGGTAGGAGACAGACGGTCTGAGACAGACGGTCTGAGACAGACGGTCTGAGACCGACGGTCCGAGACAGACGGTCTGAGACAGACGGTCTGTGACAGACGGTCTGAGGCAGACGGACTGAGACAGACGGTCTGAGACAGACGGTCTGAGACAGACCGTCCGAGACAGACGGTCCGAGACAGACGGTCTGAGGCAGACGGTATGAAACAGACGGTCTGAGACAGACGGTCTGAGACAGACGGTCTGTGACAGACGGTCTGACGCAGACGGACTGAGACAGACTGTCCGAGACAGCTGGTCTGAGACACGCGGTCTGAGACCGACGGGACGAGATAGACGTTCTGAGACAGACGGTCTGAGACAGACGGGACGAGATAGACGGTCTGAGACGGACGGTCTGAGGCAGACGGTCTGAGACAGACGGTCTGAGACAGCTGGTCTGAGACAGACGGTCTGAGACCAACGGGACGAGATAGACGTTCTGAGACAGACGGTCCGAGACAGACGGTCCGAGACAGACGGTCTGAGACAGACGGTCCGAGACAGACGGTCTGAGGCAGACGGTATGAAACAGACGGTCTGAGACAGACGGACTGAGACAGACGGTCCGAGACCGACGGTCCGAGACAGACGGTCCGACACAGACGTTCCGAGACAGACGGTCTGAGACAGACGGACTGAGACAGACGGTCTGAGACAGACGGTCTGAGATAGACGGTCTGAGACGGACGGTCTGAGACAGACGGTCTGAGACAGACGGTCTAAGACAGACGGTCTGAGACAGACGGTGTGAGACAGACGGTATGAAACAGACGGTCTGAGACAGACGGTCTGAGACAGCTGGTCTGAGACCGACGGGACGAGATAGACGTTCTGAGACAGACGGTCTGAGACAGACGGGACGAGATAGACGGTCTGAGGCGGACGGTCTGAGGCAGACGGTCTGAGACAGCTGGTCTGAGACAGACGGTCTGAGACAGACGGGACGAGATAGACGGTCTGAGGCGGACGGTCTGAGGCAGGCGGTCTGAGACAGACGGTCTGAGACAGCTGGTCTGAGACAGACGGTCTGAGACCGACGGGACGATATAGACGGTCTGAGACAGACGGACTGAGACAGGCGGTCTGAGACAGACGGTTTGAGACAGACGGTCTGAGACAGACGGTCCGAGACAGACGGTCCGAGACAGACGGTCCGAGACAGACGATCCGAGACAGACGGTCCGAGACAGACGGTCTAAGGCAGACGGTATGAAACAGAATGTCTGAGACAGACGGTGTGAGACAGACGGTCTGAGACAGACGGTCTGAGACAGACGGGACGAGATAGACGGTCGGAGACGGACGGTCTGAGGCAGACGGTCTGAGACAGCTGGTCTGAGACAGACGGTCTGAGACCGACGGGACGAGATAGACGTTCTGAGACAGACGGTCCGAGACAGACGGTCCGAGACAGACGGTCCGAGACAGAGGGTCCGAGACAGACGATCCGAGACAGACGGTCCGAGACAGACGGTCTAAGGCAGACGGTATGAAACAGACGGTCTGAGACAGACGGTGTGAGACAGACGGTCTGAGACAGACGGTCTGAGACAGACGGTCTGAGACAGACGGTCTGAGACAGACGGTCTAAGACAGACGGTCTGAGACAGGCGGTCTGAGACAGCTGGTCTGAGACCGACGGGACGAGATAGACGTTCTGAGACAGACGGTCTGAGACAGACGGGACGAGATAGACGGTCTGAGACGGACGGTCTGAGGCAGACGGTCTGAGCCAGACGGTCTGAGACAGCTGGTCTGAGACAGACGGTCTGAGACCGACGGGACGAGATAGACGTTCTGAGACAGACGGTCCGAGACAGAAGGTACGAGACAGACGGTCCGAGACAGACGGTCCGAGACAGACGGTCTGAGGCAGACGGTATGAAACAGACGGTCCGAGACAGACGGTGTGAGACAGACGGTCTGAGACAGACGGTCTGAGACAGACGGTCTGAGACAGACGGTCTGAGACAGCTGGTCTGAGACCGACGGGACGAGATAGACGTTCTGAGACAGACGGTCTGAGACAGACGGGACGAAATAGACGGTCTGAGGCGGACGGTCTGAGGCAGACGGTCTGAGACAGACGGTCTAAGACAGACGGTCTGAGACAGACGGTGTGAGACAGACGGTATGAAACAGACGGTCTGAGACAGACGGTCTGAGACAGCTGGTCTGAGACCGACGGGACGAGATAGACGTTCTGAGACAGACGGTCTGAGACAGACGGGACGAGATAGACGGTCTGAGGCGGACGGTCTGAGGCAGACGGTCTGAGACAGACGGTCTGAGACAGCTGGTCTGAGACAGACGGTCTGAGACCGACGGGACGATATAGACGGTCTGAGACAGACGGACTGAGACAGACGGTCTGAGACAGACGGTCTGAGACAGACGGTCTGAGACAGACGGTCTAAGACAGACGGTCTGAGACAGACGGTGTGAGACAGACGGTCTGAGACAGACGGTCTGAGACAGCTGGTCTGAGACAGACGGTCTGAGACCGACGGGACGAGATAGACTTTCTGAGACAGACGGTCCGAGACAGACGGTCCGATACAGACGGTCCGAGACAGTCGGTCCGAGACAGACGGTCCGAGACAGACGGTCTAAGGCAGACGGTATGAAACAGACGGTCTGAGACAGACGGTGTGAGACAGACGGTCTGAGACAGACGGTCTGAGACAGACGGTCTAAGACAGACGGTCTGAGACAGGCGGTCTGAGACAGCTGGTCTGAGACCGACGGGACGAGATAGACGTTCTGAGACAGACGGTCTGAGACCGACGGTCCGAGACAGACGGTCTGAGACAGACGGTCTGTGACAGACGGTCTGAGGCAGACGGACTGAGACAGACGGTCTGAGACAGACGGTCTGAGACAGACCGTCCGAGACAGACGGTCCGAGACAGACGGTCTGAGACAGACGGTCTAAGACAGACGGTCTGAGACAGACGGTCTGAGGCAGACGGTATGAAACAGATGGTCTGAGACAGACGGTCTGAGACCGACGGGACGAGATAGACGTTCTGAGACAGACGGTCCGAGACAGACGGTCCGAGACAGACGGTCCGAGACAGACGGTCCGAGACAGACGGTCCGAGACAGACGGTCCGAGACAGACGGTCCGAGACAGACGGTCCGAGACAGACGGTCTAAGGCAGACGGTATGAAACAGACGGTCTGAGACAGACGGTGTGAGACAGACGGTCTGAGACAGACGGTCTGAGACAGACGGTCTGAGACAGACGGTCTAAGACAGACGGTCTGAGACAGGCGGTCTGAGACAGCTGGTCTGAGACCGACGGGACGAGATAGACGTTCTGAGACAGACGGTCTGAGACAGACGGGACGAGATAGACGGTCTGAGACGGACGGTCTGAGGCAGACGGTCTGAGACAGACGGTCTGAGACAGCTGGTCTGAGACAGACGGTCTGAGACCGACGGGAGGAGATAGACGTTCTGAGACAGACGGTCCGAGACAGACGGTCCGAGACAGACGGTCCGAGACAGACGGTCTGAGACAGACGGTCCGAGACAGACGGTCTGAGGCAGACGGTATGAAACAGACGGTCTGAGACAGACGGTGTGAGACAGGCGGTCTGAGACAGACGGTCTGAGACAGACGGTCTGAGACAAACGGTCTGAGACAGACGGTCTGAGACAGACGGTCTAAGACAGACGGTCTGAGACAGGCGGTGTGAGACAGACGGTATGAAACAGACGGTATGGAACAGACGGTCAGAGACAGACGGTCTGAGGCAGACGGCCTGAGACAGACGGTCTGAGACAGACGGTCTCAGACAGACGGACTGAGACAGACGGTCCGAGACAGACGGTCTGAGGCAGACGGTATGAAACAGACGGTCTGAGACAGACGGTCTGAGACAGCTGGTCTGAGACAGACGGTCTGAGACCGACGGGACGAGATAGACGTTCTGAGACAGACGGTCCGAGACAGACGGTACGAGACAGACGGTCCGAGACAGACGGTCTAAGGCAGACGGTATGAAACAGACGGTCTGAGACAGACGGTCTGAGACAGACGGTCTGAGACGGACGGTCTGAGACAGACGGTCTGAGACAGACGGACTGAGACAGACGGTCTGAGACAGACGGTCTGAGACAGACGGTGTGAGACAGACGGTATGAAACAGACGGTCTGAGACAGACGGTCTGAGACAGCTGGTCTGAGACCGACGGGACGAGATAGACGTTCTGAGACAGACGGTCTGAGACAGACGGGACGAGATAGACGGTCTGAGGCGGACGGTCTGAGGCAGACGGTCTGAGACAGCTGGTCTGAGACAGACGGTCTGAGACAGACGGGACGAGATAGACGGTCTGAGGCGGACGGTCTGAGGCAGGCGGTCTGAGACAGACGGTCTGAGACAGCTGGTCTGAGACAGACGGTCTGAGACCGACGGGACGATATAGACGGTCTGAGACAGACGGACTGAGACAGACGGTCTGAGACAGACGGTTTGAGACAGACGGTCTGAGACAGACGGGACGAGATAGACGTTCTGAGACAGACGGTCCGAGACAGACGGTCCGAGACAGGCGGTCCGAGACAGACGGTCCGAGACAGACGATCCGAGACAGACGGTCCGAGACAGACGGTCTAAGGCAGACGGTATGAAACAGACGGTCTGAGACAGACGGTGTGAGACAGACGGTCTGAGACAGACGGTCTGAGACAGACGGTCTGAGACAGACGGTCTAAGACAGACGGTCTGAGACAGACGGTCTGAGACAGGCGGTCTGAGACAGCTGGTCTGAGACCGACGGGACGAGATAGACGTTCTGAGACAGACGGTCTGAGACAGACGGGACGAGATAGACGGTCTGAGGCGGACGGTCTGAGGCAGACGGTCTGAGACAGCTGGTCTGAGACAGTCGGTCTGAGACAGACGGGACGAGATAGACGGTCTGAGGCGGACGGTCTGAGGCAGGCGGTCTGAGACAGACGGTCTGAGACAGCTGGTCTGAGACAGACGGTCTGAGACCGACGGGACGATATAGACGGTCTGAGACAGACGGACTGAGACAGGCGGTCTGAGACAGACGGTTTGAGACAGACGGTCTGAGACAGACGGGACGAGATAGACGTTCTGAGACAGACGGTCCGAGACAGACGGTCCGAGACAGACGGTCCGAGACAGACGGTCCGAGACAGACGATCCGAGACAGACGGTCCGAGACAGACGGTCTAAGGCAGACGGTATGAAACAGAATGTCTGAGACAGACGGTGTGAGACAGACGGTCTGAGACAGACGGTCTGAGACAGACGGGACGAGATAGACGGTCTGAGACGGACGGTCTGAGGCAGACGGTCTGAGACAGACGGTCTGAGACAGCTGGTCTGAGACAGACGGTCTGAGACCGACGGGACGAGATAGACGTTCTGAGACAGACGGTCCGAGACAGACGGTCCGAGACAGACGGTCCGAGACAGACGGTCTGAGACAGACGGTCCGAGACAGACGGTCTGAGGCAGACGGTATGAAACAGACGGTCTGAGACGGACGGTGTGAGACAGACGGTCTGAGACAGACGGTCTGAGACAGACGGTCTGAGACAGACGGTCTGAGACAGCTGGTCTGAGACAGACGGTCTGAGACCGACGGGACGAGATAGACGTTCTGAGACAGACGGTCCGAGACAGACGGTGTGAGACAGACGGTCTGAGACAGACGGTCTGAGACAGCTGGTCTGAGACAGACGGTCTGAGACCGACGGGACGAGATAGACTTTCTGAGACAGACGGTCCGAGACAGACGGTCCGAGACAGAGGGTCCGAGACAGACGGTCTGAGGCAGACGGTATGAAACAGACGGTCTGAGACAGACGGTCCGCGACAGACGGTCTGAGGCAGACGGTATGAAACAGACGGTCTGAGACAGACGGTCTGAGACAGCTGGTCTGAGACAGACGGTCTGAGACCGACGGGACGAGATAGACGTTCTGAGACAGACGGTCCGAGACAGAAGGTCCGAGACAGACGGTCCGAGACAGACGGTCCGAGACAGACGGTCTGAGGCAGACGGTATGAAACAGACGGTCTGAGACAGACGGTCTGAGACAGACGGTCTGAGACAGACGGTCTGAGACAGCTGGTCTGAGACAGACGGTCTGAGACCGACGGGACGAGATAGACGTTCTGAGACAGACGGTCCGAGACAGACGGTGTGAGACAGACGGTCTGAGACAGCTGGTCTGAGACAGACGGTCTGAGACCGACGGGACGAGATAGACGTTCTGAGACAGACGGTCCGAGACAGACGGTGTGAGACAGACGGTCTGAGACAGACGGTCTGAGACAGCTGGTCTGAGACAGACGGTCTGAGACCGACGGGACGAGATAGACTTTCTGAGACAGACGGTCTGAGACAGACGGGACGAGATAGACGGTCTGAGGCGGACGGTCTGAGGCAGGCGGTCTGAGACAGACGGTGTGAGACAGACGGTCCGAGACAGACGGTCCGAGACAGACGGTCCGAGACAGACGGTCTGAGACAGACGGTCCGAGACAGACGGTCTGAGGCAGACGGTATGAAACAGACGGTCTGAGACAGACGGTCCGCGACAGACGGTCTGAGGCAGACGGTATGAAACAGACGGTCTGAGACAGACGGTCTGAGACAGCTGGTCTGAGACAGACGGTCTGAGACCGACGGGACGAGATAGACGTTCTGAGACAGACGGTCCGAGACAGACGGTCCGAGACAGACGGTCCGAGACAGAGGGTCCGAGACAGACGATCCGAGACAGACGGTCCGAGACAGACGGTCTAAGGCAGACGGTATGAAACAGACGGTCTGAGACAGACGGTGTGAGACAGACGGTCTGAGACAGACGGTCTGAGACAGACGGTCTGAGACAGACGGTCTAAGACAGACGGTCTGAGACAGGCGGTCTGAGACAGCTGGTCTGAGACCGACGGGACGAGATAGACGTTCTGAGACAGACGGGACGAGATAGACGGTCTGAGACGGACGGTCTGAGGCAGACGGTCTGAGCCAGACGGTCTGAGACAGCTGGTCTGAGACAGACGGTCTGAGACCGACGGGACGAGATAGACGTTCTGAGACAGACGGTCCGAGACAGAAGGTCCGAGACAGACGGTCCGAGACAGACGGTCCGAGACAGACGGTCTGAGGCAGACGGTATGAAACAGACGGTCCGAGACAGACGGTGTGAGACAGACGGTCTGAGACAGACGGTCTGAGACAGACGGTCTGAGACAGACGGTCTGAGACAGCTGGTCTGAGACCGACGGGACGAGATAGACGTTCTGAGACAGACGGTCTGAGACAGACGGGACGAAATAGACGGTCTGAGGCGGACGGTCTGAGGCAGACGGTCTGAGACAGACGGTCTAAGACAGACGGTCTGAGACAGACGGTGTGAGACAGACGGTATGAAACAGACGGTCTGAGACAGACGGTCTGAGACAGCTGGTCTGAGACCGACGGGACGAGATAGACGTTCTGAGACAGACGGTCTGAGACAGACGGGACGAGATAGACGGTCTGAGGCGGACGGTCTGAGGCAGACGGTCTGAGACAGACGGTCTGAGACAGCTGGTCTGAGACAGACGGTCTGAGACCGACGGGACGATATAGACGGTCTGAGACAGACGGACTGAGACAGACGGTCTGAGACAGACGGTCTGAGACAGACCGTCTGAGACAGACGGTCTGAGACAGACGGTGTGAGACAGACGGTCTGAGACAGACGGTCTGAGACAGCTGGTCTGAGACAGACGGTCTGAGACCGACGGGACGAGATAGACTTTCTGAGACAGACGGTCCGAGACAGACGGTCCGATACAGACGGTCCGAGACAGACGGTCCGAGACAGACGGTCCGAGACAGACGGTCTAAGGCAGACGGTATGAAACAGACGGTCTGAGACAGACGGTGTGAGACAGACGGTCTGAGACAGACGGTCTGAGACAGACGGTCTAAGACAGACGGTCTGAGACAGGCGGTCTGAGACAGCTGGTCTGAGACCGACGGGACGAGATAGACGTTCTGAGACAGACGGTCTGAGACCGACGGTCCGAGACAGACGGTCTGAGACAGACGGTCTGTGACAGACGGTCTGAGGCAGACGGACTGAGACAGACGGTCTGAGACAGACGGTCTGAGACAGACCGTCCGAGACAGACGGTCCGAGACAGACGGTCTGAGACAGACGGTCTAAGACAGACGGTCTGAGACAGACGGTCTGAGGCAGACGGTATGAAACAGACGGTCTGAGACAGACGGTCTGAGACCGACGGGACGAGATAGACGTTCTGAGACAGACGGTCCGAGACAGACGGTCCGAGACAGACGGTCCGAGACAGACGGTCCGAGACAGACGGTCCGAGACAGACGGTCCGAGACAGACGGTCCGAGACAGACGGTCCGAGACAGACGGTCTAAGGCAGACGGTATGAAACAGACGGTCTGAGACAGACGGTGTGAGACAGACGGTCTGAGACAGACGGTCTGAGACAGACGGTCTGAGACAGACGGTCTAAGACAGACGGTCTGAGACAGGCGGTCTGAGACAGCTGGTCTGAGACCGACGGGACGAGATAGACGTTCTGAGACAGACGGTCTGAGACAGACGGGACGAGATAGACGGTCTGAGACGGACGGTCTGAGGCAGACGGTCTGAGACAGACGGTCTGAGACAGCTGGTCTGAGACAGACGGTCTGAGACCGACGGGACGAGATAGACGTTCTGAGACAGACGGTCCGAGACAGACGGTCCGAGACAGACGGTCCGAGACAGACGGTCTGAGACAGACGGTCCGAGACAGACGGTCTGAGGCAGACGGTATGAAACAGACGGTCTGAGACAGACGGTGTGAGACAGGCGGTCTGAGACAGACGGTCTGAGACAGACGGTCTGAGACAAACGGTCTGAGACAGACGGTCTGAGACAGACGGTCTAAGACAGACGGTCTGAGACAGGCGGTGTGAGACAGACGGTATGAAACAGACGGTATGGAACAGACGGTCAGAGACAGACGGTCTGAGGCAGACGGCCTGAGACAGACGGTCTGAGACAGACGGTCTCAGACAGACGGACTGAGACAGACGGTCCGAGACAGACGGTCTGAGGCAGACGGTATGAAACAGACGGTCTGAGACAGACGGTCTGAGACAGCTGGTCTGAGACAGACGGTCTGAGACCGACGGGACGAGATAGACGTTCTGAGACAGACGGTCCGAGACAGACGGTCCGAGACAGACGGTCCGAGACAGACGGTCCGAGACAGACGGTCTAAGGCAGACGGTATGAAACAGACGGTCTGAGACAGACGGTCTGAGACAGACGGTCTGAGACGGACGGTCTGAGACAGACGGTCTGAGACAGACGGACTGAGACAGACGGTCTGAGACAGACGGTCTGAGACAGACGGTGTGAGACAGACGGTATGAAACAGACGGTCTGAGACAGACGGTCTGAGACAGCTGGTCTGAGACCGACGGGACGAGATAGACGTTCTGAGACAGACGGTCTGAGACAGACGGGACGAGATAGACGGTCTGAGGCGGACGGTCTGAGGCAGGCGGTCTGAGACAGACGGTCTGAGACAGCTGGTCTGAGACAGACGGTCTGAGACCGACGGGACGATATAGACGGTCTGAGACAGACGGACTGAGACAGGCGGTCTGAGACAGACGGTTTGAGACAGACGGTCTGAGACAGACGGGACGAGATAGACGTTCTGAGACAGACGGTCCGAGACAGACGGTCCGAGACAGACGGTCCGAGACAGACGGTCCGAGACAGACGATCCGAGACAGACGGTCCGAGACAGACGGTCTAAGGCAGACGGTATGAAACAGAATGTCTGAGACAGACGGTGTGAGACAGACGGTCTGAGACAGACGGTCTGAGACAGACGGGACGAGATAGACGGTCTGAGACGGACGGTCTGAGGCAGACGGTCTGAGACAGACGGTCTGAGACAGACGGTCTGAGACAGACCGTCTGAGACAGACGGTCTAAGACAGACGGTCTGAGACAGACGGTGTGAGACAGACGGTCTGAGACAGACGGTCTGAGACAGCTGGTCTGAGACAGACGGTCTGAGACCGACGGGACGAGATAGACTTTCTGAGACAGACGGTCCGAGACAGACGGTCCGATACAGACGGTCCGAGACAGACGGTCCGAGACAGACGGTCCGAGACAGACGGTCCGAGACAGACGGTCTAAGGCAGACGGTATGAAACAGACGGTCTGAGACAGACGGTGTGAGACAGACGGTCTGAGACAGACGGTCTGAGACAGACGGTCTAAGACAGACGGTCTGAGACAGGCGGTCTGAGACAGCTGGTCTGAGACCGACGGGACGAGATAGACGTTCTGAGACAGACGGTCTGAGACCGACGGTCCGAGACAGACGGTCTGAGACAGACGGTCTGTGACAGACGGTCTGAGGCAGACGGACTGAGACAGACGGTCTGAGACAGACGGTCTGAGACAGACCGTCCGAGACAGACGGTCCGAGACAGACGGTCTGAGACAGACGGTCTAAGACAGACGGTCTGAGACAGACGGTCTGAGGCAGACGGTATGAAACAGACGGTCTGAGACAGACGGTCTGAGACCGACGGGACGAGATAGACGTTCTGAGACAGACGGTCCGAGACAGACGGTCCGAGACAGACGGTCCGAGACAGACGGTCCGAGACAGACGGTCCGAGACAGACGGTCCGAGACAGACGGTCCGAGACAGACGGTCTGAGGCAGACGGTATGAAACAGACGGTCTGAGACAGACGGTGTGAGACAGGCGGTCTGAGACAGACGGTCTGAGACAGACGGTCTGAGACAAACGGTCTGAGACAGACGGTCTGAGACAGACGGTCTAAGACAGACGGTCTGAGACAGGCGGTGTGAGACAGACGGTATGAAACAGACGGTATGGAACAGACGGTCAGAGACAGACGGTCTGAGGCAGACGGCCTGAGACAGACGGTCTGAGACAGACGGTCTCAGACAGACGGACTGAGACAGACGGTCCGAGACAGACGGTCTGAGGCAGACGGTATGAAACAGACGGTCTGAGACAGACGGTCTGAGACAGCTGGTCTGAGACAGACGGTCTGAGACCGACGGGACGAGATAGACGTTCTGAGACAGACGGTCCGAGACAGACGGTCCGAGACAGACGGTCCGAGACAGACGGTCCGAGACAGACGGTCTAAGGCAGACGGTATGAAACAGACGGTCTGAGACAGACGGTCTGAGACAGACGGTCTGAGACGGACGGTCTGAGACAGACGGTCTGAGACAGACGGACTGAGACAGACGGTCTGAGACAGACGGTCTGAGACAGACGGTGTGAGACAGACGGTATGAAACAGACGGTCTGAGACAGACGGTCTGAGACAGCTGGTCTGAGACCGACGGGACGAGATAGACGTTCTGAGACAGACGGTCTGAGACAGACGGGACGAGATAGACGGTCTGAGGCGGACGGTCTGAGGCAGGCGGTCTGAGACAGACGGTCTGAGACAGCTGGTCTGAGACAGACGGTCTGAGACCGACGGGACGATATAGACGGTCTGAGACAGACGGACTGAGACAGGCGGTCTGAGACAGACGGTTTGAGACAGACGGTCTGAGACAGACGGGACGAGATAGACGTTCTGAGACAGACGGTCCGAGACAGACGGTCCGAGACAGACGGTCCGAGACAGACGGTCCGAGACAGACGATCCGAGACAGACGGTCCGAGACAGACGGTCTAAGGCCGACGGTATGAAACAGAATGTCTGAGACAGACGGTGTGAGACAGACGGTCTGAGACAGACGGTCTGAGACAGACGGTCTGAGACAGACGGGACGAGATAGACGGTCTGAGACGGACGGTCTGAGGCAGACGGTCTGAGACAGACGGTCTGAGACAGCTGGTCTGAGACAGACGGTCTGAGACCGACGGGACGAGATAGACGTTCTGAGACAGACGGTCCGAGACAGACGGTCCGAGACAGACGGTCCGAGACAGACGGTCCGAGACAGACGGTCTGAGGCAGACGGTATGAAACAGACGGTCTGAGACGGACGGTGTGAGACAGACGGTCTGAGACAGACGGTCTGAGACAGACGGTCTGAGACAGACGGTCTGAGACAGACGGTCTGAGACAGCTGGTCTGAGACAGACGGTCTGAGACCGACGGGACGAGATAGACGTTCTGAGACAGACGGTCCGAGACAGACGGTCCGAGACAGACGGTCCGAGACAGACGGTCTGAGACAGACGGTCCGAGACAGACGGTCTGAGGCAGACGGTATGAAACAGACGGTCTGAGACAGACGGTCCGCGACAGACGGTCTGAGGCAGACGGTATGAAACAGACGGTCTGAGACAGACGGTCTGAGACAGCTGGTCTGAGACAGACGGTCTGAGACCGACGGGACGAGATAGACGTTCTGAGACAGACGGTCCGAGACAGACGGTCCGAGACAGACGGTCCGAGACAGAGGGTCCGAGACAGACGATCCGAGACAGACGGTCCGAGACAGACGGTCTAAGGCAGACGGTATGAAACAGACGGTCTGAGACAGACGGTGTGAGACAGACGGTCTGAGACAGACGGTCTGAGACAGACGGTCTGAGACAGACGGTCTAAGACAGACGGTCTGAGACAGGCGGTCTGAGACAGCTGGTCTGAGACCGACGGGACGAGATAGACGTTCTGAGACAGACGGTCTGAGACAGACGGGACGAGATAGACGGTCTGAGACGGACGGTCTGAGGCAGACGGTCTGAGCCAGACGGTCTGAGACAGCTGGTCTGAGACAGACGGTCTGAGACCGACGGGACGAGATAGACGTTCTGAGACAGACGGTCCGAGACAGAAGGTCCGAGACAGACGGTCCGAGACAGACGGTCCGAGACAGACGGTCTGAGGCAGACGGTATGAAACAGACGGTCCGAGACAGACGGTGTGAGACAGACGGTCTGAGACAGACGGTCTGAGACAGACGGTCTGAGACAGACGGTCTGAGACAGACGGTCTGAGACAGCTGGTCTGAGACCGACGGGACGAGATAGACGTTCTGAGACAGACGGTCTGAGACAGACGGGACGAAATAGACGGTCTGAGGCGGACGGTCTGAGGCAGACGGTCTGAGACAGACGGTCTAAGACAGACGGTCTGAGACAGACGGTGTGAGACAGACGGTATGAAACAGACGGTCTGAGACAGACGGTCTGAGACAGCTGGTCTGAGACCGACGGGACGAGATAGACGTTCTGAGACAGACGGTCTGAGACAGACGGGACGAGATAGACGGTCTGAGGCGGACGGTCTGAGGCAGACGGTCTGAGACAGACGGTCTGAGACAGCTGGTCTGAGACAGACGGTCTGAGACCGACGGGACGATATAGACGGTCTGAGACAGACGGACTGAGACAGACGGTCTGAGACAGACGGTCTGAGACAGACCGTCTGAGACAGACGGTCTAAGACAGACGGTCTGAGACAGACGGTGTGAGACAGACGGTCTGAGACAGACGGTCTGAGACAGCTGGTCTGAGACAGACGGTCTGAGACCGACGGGACGAGATAGACTTTCTGAGACAGACGGTCCGAGACAGACGGTCCGATACAGACGGTCCGAGACAGACGGTCCGAGACAGACGGTCCGAGACAGACGGTCTAAGGCAGACGGTATGAAACAGACGGTCTGAGACAGACGGTGTGAGACAGACGGTCTGAGACAGACGGTCTGAGACAGACGGTCTAAGACAGACGGTCTGAGACAGCTGGTCTGAGACAGACGGTCTGAGACCGACGGGACGAGATAGACGTTCTGAGACAGACGGTCCGAGACAGACGGTCCGAGACAGACGGTCCGAGACAGAGGGTCCGAGACAGACGATCCGAGACAGACGGTCCGAGACAGACGGTCTAAGGCAGACGGTATGAAACAGACGGTCTGAGACAGACGGTGTGAGACAGACGGTCTGAGACAGACGGTCTGAGACAGACGGTCTGAGACAGACGGTCTAAGACAGACGGTCTGAGACAGGCGGTCTGAGACAGCTGGTCTGAGACCGACGGGACGAGATAGACGTTCTGAGACAGACGGTCTGAGACAGACGGGACGAGATAGACGGTCTGAGACGGACGGTCTGAGGCAGACGGTCTGAGCCAGACGGTCTGAGACAGCTGGTCTGAGACAGACGGTCTGAGACCGACGGGACGAGATAGACGTTCTGAGACAGACGGTCCGAGACAGAAGGTCCGAGACAGACGGTCCGAGACAGACGGTCCGAGACAGACGGTCTGAGGCAGACGGTATGAAACAGACGGTCCGAGACAGACGGTGTGAGACAGACGGTCTGAGACAGACGGTCTGAGACAGACGGTCTGAGACAGACGGTCTGAGACAGACGGTCTGAGACAGCTGGTCTGAGACCGACGGGACGAGATAGACGTTCTGAGACAGACGGTCTGAGACAGACGGGACGAAATAGACGGTCTGAGGCGGACGGTCTGAGGCAGACGGTCTGAGACAGACGGTCTAAGACAGACGGTCTGAGACAGACGGTGTGAGACAGACGGTATGAAACAGACGGTCTGAGACAGACGGTCTGAGACAGCTGGTCTGAGACCGACGGGACGAGATAGACGTTCTGAGACAGACGGTCTGAGACAGACGGGACGAGATAGACGGTCTGAGGCGGACGGTCTGAGGCAGACGGTCTGAGACAGACGGTCTGAGACAGCTGGTCTGAGACAGACGGTCTGAGACCGACGGGACGATATAGACGGTCTGAGACAGACGGACTGAGACAGACGGTCTGAGACAGACGGTCTGAGACAGACCGTCTGAGACAGACGGTCTAAGACAGACGGTCTGAGACAGACGGTGTGAGACAGACGGTCTGAGACAGACGGTCTGAGACAGCTGGTCTGAGACAGACGGTCTGAGACCGACGGGACGAGATAGACTTTCTGAGACAGACGGTCCGAGACAGACGGTCCGATACAGACGGTCCGAGACAGACGGTCCGAGACAGACGGTCCGAGACAGACGGTCTAAGGCAGACGGTATGAAACAGACGGTCTGAGACAGACGGTGTGAGACAGACGGTCTGAGACAGACGGTCTGAGACAGACGGTCTAAGACAGACGGTCTGAGACAGGCGGTCTGAGACAGCTGGTCTGAGACCGACGGGACGAGATAGACGTTCTGAGACAGACGGTCTGAGACCGACGGTCCGAGACAGACGGTCTGAGACAGACGGTCTGTGACAGACGGTCTGAGGCAGACGGACTGAGACAGACGGTCTGAGACAGACGGTCTGAGACAGACCGTCCGAGACAGACGGTCCCAGACAGACGGTCTGAGACAGACGGTCTAAGACAGACGGTCTGAGACAGACGGTCTGAGGCAGACGGTATGAAACAGACGGTCTGAGACAGACGGTCTGAGACCGACGGGACGAGATAGACGTTCTGAGACAGACGGTCCGAGACAGACGGTCCGAGACAGACGGTCCGAGACAGACGGTCCGAGACAGACGGTCCGAGACAGACGGTCCGAGACAGACGGTCCGAGACAGACGGTCTAAGGCAGACGGTATGAAACAGACGGTCTGAGACAGACGGTGTGAGACAGACGGTCTGAGACAGACGGTCTGAGACAGACGGTCTGAGACAGACGGTCTAAGACAGACGGTCTGAGACAGGCGGTCTGAGACAGCTGGTCTGAGACCGACGGGACGAGATAGACGTTCTGAGACAGACGGTCTGAGACAGACGGGACGAGATAGACGGTCTGAGACGGACGGTCTGAGGCAGACGGTCTGAGACAGACGGTCTAAGACAGACGGTCTGAGACAGGCGGTGTGAGACAGACGGTATGAAACAGACGGTATGGAACAGACGGTCAGAGACAGACGGTCTGAGGCAGACGGCCTGAGACAGACGGTCTGAGACAGACGGTCTCAGACAGACGGACTGAGACAGACGGTCCGAGACAGACGGTCTGAGGCAGACGGTATGAAACAGACGGTCTGAGACAGACGGTCTGAGACAGCTGGTCTGAGACAGACGGTCTGAGACCGACGGGACGAGATAGACGTTCTGAGACAGACGGTCCGAGACAGACGGTCCGAGACAGACGGTCCGAGACAGACGGTCCGAGACAGACGGTCTAAGGCAGACGGTATGAAACAGACGGTCTGAGACAGACGGTCTGAGACAGACGGTCTGAGACGGACGGTCTGAGACAGACGGTCTGAGACAGACGGACTGAGACAGACGGTCTGAGACAGACGGTCTGAGACAGACGGTGTGAGACAGACGGTATGAAACAGACGGTCTGAGACAGACGGTCTGAGACAGCTGGTCTGAGACCGACGGGACGAGATAGACGTTCTGAGACAGACGGTCTGAGACAGACGGGACGAGATAGACGGTCTGAGGCGGACGGTCTGAGGCAGACGGTCTGAGACAGCTGGTCTGAGACAGACGGTCTGAGACAGACGGGACGAGATAGACGGTCTGAGGCGGACGGTCTGAGGCAGGCGGTCTGAGGCGGACGGTCTGAGGCAGACGGTCTGAGACAGACGGTCTAAGACAGACGGTCTGAGACAGACGGTGTGAGACAGACGGTATGAAACAGACGGTCTGAGACAGACGGTCTGAGACAGCTGGTCTGAGACCGACGGGACGAGATAGACGTTCTGAGACAGACGGTCTGAGACAGACGGGACGAGATAGACGGTCTGAGGCGGACGGTCTGAGGCAGACGGTCTGAGACAGACGGTCTGAGACAGCTGGTCTGAGACAGACGGTCTGAGACCGACGGGACGATATAGACGGTCTGAGACAGACGGACTGAGACAGACGGTCTGAGACAGACGGTCTGAGACAGCTGGTCTGAGACCGACGGGACGAGATAGACGTTCTGAGACAGACGGTCTGAGACAGACGGGACGAAATAGACGGTCTGAGGCGGACGGTCTGAGGCAGACGGTCTGAGACAGACGGTCTAAGACAGACGGTCTGAGACAGACGGTGTGAGACAGACGGTATGAAACAGACGGTCTGAGACAGACGGTCTGAGACAGCTGGTCTGAGACCGACGGGACGAGATAGACGTTCTGAGACAGACGGTCTGAGACAGACGGGACGAGATAGACGGTCTGAGGCGGACGGTCTGAGGCAGACGGTCTGAGACAGACGGTCTGAGACAGCTGGTCTGAGACAGACGGTCTGAGACCGACGGGACGATATAGACGGTCTGAGACAGACGGACTGAGACAGACGGTCTGAGACAGACGGTCTGAGACAGACCGTCTGAGACAGACGGTCTAAGACAGACGGTCTGAGACAGACGGTGTGAGACAGACGGTCTGAGACAGACGGTCTGAGACAGCTGGTCTGAGACAGACGGTCTGAGACCGACGGGACGAGATAGACTTTCTGAGACAGACGGTCCGAGACAGACGGTCCGATACAGACGGTCCGAGACAGACGGTCCGAGACAGACGGTCCGAGACAGACGGTCTAAGGCAGACGGTATGAAACAGACGGTCTGAGACAGACGGTGTGAGACAGACGGTCTGAGACAGACGGTCTGAGACAGACGGTCTAAGACAGACGGTCTGAGACAGGCGGTCTGAGACAGCTGGTCTGAGACCGACGGGACGAGATAGACGTTCTGAGACAGACGGTCTGAGACCGACGGTCCGAGACAGACGGTCTGAGACAGACGGTCTGTGACAGACGGTCTGAGGCAGACGGACTGAGACAGACGGTCTGAGACAGACGGTCTGAGACAGACCGTCCGAGACAGACGGTCCCAGACAGACGGTCTGAGACAGACGGTCTAAGACAGACGGTCTGAGACAGACGGTCTGAGGCAGACGGTATGAAACAGACGGTCTGAGACAGACGGTCTGAGACCGACGGGACGAGATAGACGTTCTGAGACAGACGGTCCGAGACAGACGGTCCGAGACAGACGGTCCGAGACAGACGGTCCGAGACAGACGGTCCGAGACAGACGGTCCGAGACAGACGGTCCGAGACAGACGGTCTAAGGCAGACGGTATGAAACAGACGGTCTGAGACAGACGGTGTGAGACAGACGGTCTGAGACAGACGGTCTGAGACAGACGGTCTGAGACAGACGGTCTAAGACAGACGGTCTGAGACAGGCGGTCTGAGACAGCTGGTCTGAGACCGACGGGACGAGATAGACGTTCTGAGACAGACGGTCTGAGACAGACGGGACGAGATAGACGGTCTGAGACGGACGGTCTGAGGCAGACGGTCTGAGACAGACGGTCTAAGACAGACGGTCTGAGACAGGCGGTGTGAGACAGACGGTATGAAACAGACGGTATGGAACAGACGGTCAGAGACAGACGGTCTGAGGCAGACGGCCTGAGACAGACGGTCTGAGACAGACGGTCTCAGACAGACGGACTGAGACAGACGGTCCGAGACAGACGGTCTGAGGCAGACGGTATGAAACAGACGGTCTGAGACAGACGGTCTGAGACAGCTGGTCTGAGACAGACGGTCTGAGACCGACGGGACGAGATAGACGTTCTGAGACAGACGGTCCGAGACAGACGGTCCGAGACAGACGGTCCGAGACAGACGGTCCGAGACAGACGGTCTAAGGCAGACGGTATGAAACAGACGGTCTGAGACAGACGGTCTGAGACAGACGGTCTGAGACGGACGGTCTGAGACAGACGGTCTGAGACAGACGGACTGAGACAGACGGTCTGAGACAGACGGTCTGAGACAGACGGTGTGAGACAGACGGTATGAAACAGACGGTCTGAGACAGACGGTCTGAGACAGCTGGTCTGAGACCGACGGGACGAGATAGACGTTCTGAGACAGACGGTCTGAGACAGACGGGACGAGATAGACGGTCTGAGGCGGACGGTCTGAGGCAGACGGTCTGAGACAGCTGGTCTGAGACAGACGGTCTGAGACAGACGGGACGAGATAGACGGTCTGAGGCGGACGGTCTGAGGCAGGCGGTCTGAGACAGACGGTCTGAGACAGCTGGTCTGAGACAGACGGTCTGAGACCGACGGGACGATATAGACGGTCTGAGACAGACGGACTGAGACAGACGGTCTGAGACAGACGGTTTGAGACAGACGGTCTGAGACAGACGGGACGAGATAGACGTTCTGAGACAGACGGTCCGAGACAGACGGTCCGAGACAGACGGTCCGAGACAGACGGTCCGAGACAGACGATCCGAGACAGACGGTCCGAGACAGACGGTCTAAGGCAGACGGTATGAAACAGACGGTCTGAGACAGACGGTGTGAGACAGACGGTCTGAGACAGACGGACTGAGACAGACGGTCTGAGACAGACGGTTTGAGACAGACGGTCTGAGACAGACGGGACGAGATAGACGTTCTGAGACAGACGGTCCGAGACAGACGGTCCGAGACAGACGGTCCGAGACAGACGGTCCGAGACAGACGATCCGAGACAGACGGTCCGAGACAGACGGTCTAAGGCAGACGGTATGAAACAGACGGTCTGAGACAGACGGTGTGAGACAGACGGTCTGAGACAGACGGTCTGAGACAGACGGTCTGAGACAGACGGTCTAAGACAGACGGTCTGAGACAGGCGGTCTGAGACAGCTGGTCTGAGACCGACGGGACGAGATAGACGTTCTGAGACAGACGGTCTGAGACAGACGGGACGAGATAGACGGTCTGAGACGGACGGTCTGAGGCAGACGGTCTGAGACAGACGGTCTGAGACAGCTGGTCTGAGACAGACGGTCTGAGACCGACGGGACGAGATAGACGTTCTGAGACAGACGGTCCGAGACAGAAGGTCCGAGACAGACGGTCCGAGACAGACGGTCCGAGACAGACGGTCTGAGGCAGACGGTATGAAACAGACGGTCCGAGACAGACGGTGTGAGACAGACGGTCTGAGACAGACGGTCTGAGACAGACGGTCTGAGACAGCTGGTCTGAGACCGACGGGACGAGATAGACGTTCTGAGACAGACGGTCTGAGACAGACGGGACGAGATAGACGGTCTGAGGCGGACGGTCTGAGGCAGACGGTCTGAGACAGACGGTCTAAGACAGACGGTCTGAGACAGACGGTGTGAGACAGACGGTATGAAACAGACGGTCTGAGACAGACGGTCTGAGACAGCTGGTCTGAGACCGACGGGACGAGATAGACGTTCTGAGACAGACGGTCTGAGACAGACGGGACGAGATAGACGGTCTGAGGCGGACGGTCTGAGGCAGACGGTCTGAGACAGACGGTCTGAGACAGCTGGTCTGAGACAGACGGTCTGAGACCGACGGGACGATATAGACGGTCTGAGACAGACGGACTGAGACAGACGTTCTGAGACAGACGGTCTGAGACAGACGGTCTGAGACAGACGGTCTAAGACAGACGGTCTGAGACAGACGGTGTGAGACAGACGGTCTGAGACAGACGGTCTGAGACAGCTGGTCTGAGACAGACGGTCTGAGACCGACGGGACGAGATAGACTTTCTGAGACAGACGGTCCGAGACAGACGGTCCGATACAGACGGTCCGAGACAGACGGTCCGAGACAGACAGTCCGAGACAGACGGTCTAAGGCAGACGGTATGAAACAGACGGTCTGAGACAGACGGTGTGAGACAGACGGTCTGAGACAGACGGTCTGAGACAGACGGTCTAAGACAGACGGTCTGAGACAGGCGGTCTGAGACAGCTGGTCTGAGACAGCTGGTCTGAGACCGACGGGACGAGATAGACGTTCTGAGACAGACGGTCTGAGACAGACGGGACGAGATAGACGGTCTGAGACGGACGGTCTGAGGCAGACGGTCTGAGACAGACGGTCTGAGACAGCTGGTCTGAGACAGACGGTCTGAGACCGACGGGACGAGATAGACGTTCTGAGACAGACGGTCCGAGACAGAAGGTCCGAGACAGACGGTCCGAGACAGACGGTCCGAGACAGACGGTCTGAGGCAGACGGTATGAAACAGACGGTCCGAGACAGACGGTGTGAGACAGACGGTCTGAGACAGACGGTCTGAGACAGACGGTCTGAGACAGCTGGTCTGAGACCGACGGGACGAGATAGACGTTCTGAGACAGACGGTCTGAGACAGACGGGACGAGATAGACGGTCTGAGGCGGACGGTCTGAGGCAGACGGTCTGAGACAGACGGTCTAAGACAGACGGTCTGAGACAGACGGTGTGAGACAGACGGTATGAAACAGACGGTCTGAGACAGCTGGTCCGAGACAGACGGTCTGAGACCGACGGGACGATATAGACGGTCTGAGACAGACGGACTGAGACAGACGGTCTGAGACAGACGGTCTGAGACAGACGGTCTGAGACAGACGGTCTAAGACAGACGGTCTGAGACAGACGGTGTGAGACAGACGGTCTGAGACAGACGGTCTGAGACAGCTGGTCTGAGACAGACGGTCTGAGACCGACGGGACGAGATAGACTTTCTGAGACAGACGGTCCGAGACAGACGGTCCGATACAGACGGTCCGAGACAGACGGTCCGAGACAGACAGTCCGAGACAGACGGTCTAAGGCAGACGGTATGAAACAGACGGTCCGAGACAGACGGTGTGAGACAGACGGTCTGAGACAGACGGTCTGAGACAGACGGTCCGAGACAGACGGTCTGAGGCAGACGGTATGAAACAGACGGTCTGAGACAGACGGTGTGAGACAGACGGTCTGAGACAGACGGTCTGAGACAGACGGTCTGAGACAGACGGTCTGAGACAGCTGGTCTGAGACAGACGGTCTGAGACCGACGGGACGAGATAGACGTTCTGAGACAGACGGTCCGAGACAGACGGTCCGAGACAGACGGTCCGAGACAGACGGTCTGAGACAGACGGTCCGACACAGACGGTCTGAGGCAGACGGTATGAAACAGACGGTCTGAGACAGACGGTCCGCGACAGACGGTCTGAGGCAGACGGTATGAAACAGACGGTCTGAGACAGACGGTCTGAGACAGCTGGTCTGAGACAGACGGTCTGAGACCGACGGGACGAGATAGACGTTCTGAGACAGACGGTCCGAGACAGACGGTCCGAGACAGACGGTCCGAGACAGACGATCCGAGACAGACGATCCGAGACAGACGGTCCGAGACAGACGGTCTAAGGCAGACGGTATGAAACAGACGGTCTGAGACAGACGGTGTGAGACAGACGGTCTGAGACAGACGGTCTGAGACAGACGGTCTGAGACAGACGGTCTAAGACAGACGGTCTGAGACAGGCGGTCTGAGACAGCTGGTCTGAGACAGACGGTCTGAGACAGACGGGACGAGATAGACGGTCTGAGACGGACGGTCTGAGGCAGACGGTCTGAGACAGACGGTCTGAGACAGCTGGTCTGAGACAGACGGTCTGAGACCGACGGGACGAGATAGACGTTCTGAGACAGTCGGTCCGAGACAGAAGGTCCGAGACAGACGGTCCGAGACAGACGGTCCGAGACAGACGGTCTGAAGCAGACGGTATGAAACAGACGGTCCGAGACAGACGGTGTGAGACAGACGGTCTGAGACAGACGGTCTGAGACAGACGGTCTGAGACAGACGGTCTGAGACAGACGGTCTGAGACAGCTGGTCTGAGACCGACGGGACGAGATAGACGTTCTGAGACAGACGGTCTGAGACAGACGGGACGAGATAGACGGTCTGAGGCGGACGGTCTGAGGCAGACGGTCTGAGACAGACGGTCTAAGACAGACGGTCTGAGACAGACGGTGTGAGACAGACGGTATGAAACAGACGGTCCGAGACAGACGATCCGAGACAGACGATCCGAGACAGACGGTCCGAGACAGACGGTCTAAGGCAGACGGTATGAAACAGACGGTCTGAGACAGACGGTGTGAGACAGACGGTCTGAGACAGACGGTCTGAGACAGACGGTCTGAGACAGACGGTCTAAGACAGACGGTCTGAGACAGGCGGTCTGAGACAGCTGGTCTGAGACAGACGGTCTGAGACAGACGGGACGAGATAGACGGTCTGAGACGGACGGTCTGAGGCAGACGGTCTGAGACAGACGGTCTGAGACAGCTGGTCTGAGACAGACGGTCTGAGACCGACGGGACGAGATAGACGTTCTGAGACAGTCGGTCCGAGACAGAAGGTCCGAGACAGACGGTCCGAGACAGACGGTCCGAGACAGACGGTCTGAGGCAGACGGTATGAAACAGACGGTCCGAGACAGACGGTGTGAGACAGACTGTCTGAGACAGACGGTCTGAGACAGACGGTCTGAGACAGACGGTCTGAGACAGCTGGTCTGAGACCGACGGGACGAGATAGACGTTCTGAGACAGACGGTCTGAGACAGACGGGACGAGATAGACGGTCTGAGGCGGACGGTCTGAGGCAGACGGTCTGAGACAGACGGTCTAAGACAGACGGTCTGAGACAGACGGTCTGAGACAGACGGTCTGTGACAGACGGTCTGACGCAGACGGACTGAGACAGACTGTCCGAGACAGCTGGTCTGAGACACACGGTCTGAGACCGACGGGACGAGATAGACGTTCTGAGACAGACGGGACGAGATAGACGGTCTGAGGCGGACGGTCTGAGGCAGACGGTCTGAGACAGACGGTCTGAGACAGCTGGTCTGAGACAGACGGTCTGAGACCGACGGGACGATATAGACGGTCTGAGACAGACGGACTGAGGCAGACGGTATGAAACAGACGGTCTGAGACAGACGGTCTGAGACAGCTGGTCTGAGACAGACGGTCTGAGACCGACGCGACGAGATAGACGTTCTGAGACAGACGGTCTAAGACAGACGGTCCGAGACAGACGGTCTAAGGCAGACGGTATGAAACAGACGGTCTGAAACAGACGGTCTGAGACAGACGGTCTGAGACAGACGGTCTGAGACAGACGGTCTGTGACAGACGGTCTGACGCAGACGGACTGAGACAGACGGTCTGAGACAGCTGGTCTGAGACACACGGTCTGAGACCGACGGGACGAGATAGACGTTCTGAGACAGACGGTCCGAGACAGACGGTCCGAGACAGACGGTCTGAGACAGACGGTCCGAGACAGACGGTCTGAGGCAGACGGTATGAAACAGACGGTCTGAGACAGACGGTGTGAGACAGACGGTCTGAGACAGACGGTCTGAGACAGACGGTCTGAGACAAACGGTCTGAGACAGACGGTATGGAACAGACGGTCAGAGACAGACGGTCTGAGGCAGACGGCCTGAGACAGACGGTCTCAGACAGACGGTCTGAGACCGACGGGACGAGATAGACGGTCTGAGACAGACAGTATGAAGCAGACGGTCCGAGACAGACAGTCGGAGACAGACGGTTCGAGACAGACGGTCCAAAACAGACGGTCCGACACAGACGGTCCGAGTCAGACGGTCTGAGACAGACGGACTGAGACAGACGGTCTGAGACAGACGGTCTGAGACAGACGGTCTGAGACGGACGGTCTGAGACAGACGGTCTGAGACAGACGGTCTGAGACAGACGGTGTGAGACAGACGGTATGAAACAGACGGTCTGAGACAGACGGGACGAGATAGACGGTCTGAGGCGGACGGTCTGAGGCAGACGGTCTGAGACAGACGGTCTAAGACAGACGGTCTGAGACAGACGGTCTGAGACAGACGGTCTGTGACAGACGGTCTGACGCAGACGGACTGAGACAGACTGTCCGAGACAGCTGGTCTGAGACACACGGTCTGAGACCGACGGGACGAGATAGACGTTCTGAGACAGACGGGACGAGATAGACGGTCTGAGGCGGACGGTCTGAGGCAGACGGTCTGAGACAGACGGTCTGAGACAGCTGGTCTGAGACAGACGGTCTGAGACCGACGGGACGATATAGACGGTCTGAGACAGACGGACTGAGGCAGACGGTATGAAACAGACGGTCTGAGACAGACGGTCTGAGACAGCTGGTCTGAGACAGACGGTCTGAGACCGACGCGACGAGATAGACGTTCTGAGACAGACGGTCTAAGACAGACGGTCCGAGACAGACGGTCTAAGGCAGACGGTATGAAACAGACGGTCTGAAACAGACGGTCTGAGACAGACGGTCTGAGACAGACGGTCTGAGACAGACGGTCTGTGACAGACGGTCTGACGCAGACGGACTGAGACAGACGGTCTGAGACAGCTGGTCTGAGACACACGGTCTGAGACCGACGGGACGAGATAGACGTTCTGAGACAGACGGTCCGAGACAGACGGTCCGAGACAGACGGTCTGAGACAGACGGTCCGAGACAGACGGTCTGAGGCAGACGGTATGAAACAGACGGTCTGAGACAGACGGTGTGAGACAGACGGTCTGAGACAGACGGTCTGAGACAGACGGTCTGAGACAAACGGTCTGAGACAGACGGTATGGAACAGACGGTCAGAGACAGACGGTCTGAGGCAGACGGCCTGAGACAGACGGTCTCAGACAGACGGTCTGAGACCGACGGGACGAGATAGACGGTCTGAGACAGACAGTATGAAGCAGACGGTCCGAGACAGACAGTCGGAGACAGACGGTTCGAGACAGACGGTCCAAAACAGACGGTCCGACACAGACGGTCCGAGTCAGACGGTCTGAGACAGACGGACTGAGACAGACGGTCTGAGACAGACGGTCTGAGACAGACGGTCTGAGACGGACGGTCTGAGACAGACGGTCTGAGACAGACGGTCTGAGACAGACGGTGTGAGACAGACGGTATGAAACAGACGGTCTGAGACAGACGGTCTGAGACAGCTGGTCTGAGACCGACGGGACGAGATAGACGTTCTGAGACAGACGGTCTGAGTCAGACGGGACGAGATAGACGATCTGAGGCGGACGGTCTGAGGCAGACGGTCTGAGACAGACGGTCTGAGACAGCTGGTCTGAGACAGACGGTCTGAGACAGACGGGACGAGATAGACGGTCTGAGGCGGACGGTATGAAACAGACGTTCTGAGACAGACGGTCTGAGACAGACGGGACGAGATAGACGGTCTGAGGCGGACGGTCTGAGGCAGACGGTCTGAGACAGCTGGTCTGAGACAGACGGTCTGAGACAGACGGAACGAGATAGACGGTCTGAGGCGGACGGTCTGAGGCAGGCGGTCTGAGACAGACGGTCTGAGACAGCTGGTCTGAGACAGACGGTCTGAGACCGACGGGACGATATAGACGGTCTGAGACAGACGGACTGAGACAGGCGGTCTGAGACAGACGGTTTGAGACAGACGGTCTGAGACAGACGGACTGAGACAGACGGTCCGCGACAGACGGTCTGAGGCAGACGGTATGAAACAGACGGTCTGAGACAGACGGTCTGAGACAGCTGGTCTGAGACAGACGGTCTGAGACCGACGGGACGAGATAGACGTTCTGAGACAGACGGTCCGAGACAGACGGTCCGAGACAGACGGTCCGAGACAGACGGTCCGAGACAGACGATCCGAGACAGACGGTCCGAGACAGACGGTCTAAGGCAGACTGTATGAAACAGACGGTCTGAGACAGACGGTGTGAGACAGACGGTCTGAGACAGACGGTCTGAGACAGACGGTCTGAGACAGACGGTCTAAGACAGACGGTCTGAGACAGGCGGTCTGAGACAGCTGGTCTGAGACCGACGGGACGAGATAGACGTTCTGAGACAGACGGTCTGAGACAGACCGGACGAGATAGACGGTCTGAGACGGACGGTCTGAGGCAGACGGTCTGAGACAGACGGTCTGAGACAGCTGGTCTGAGACAGACGGTCTGAGACAGACGGTCTGAGACGGACGGTCTGAGACAGACGGTCTGAGACAGACGGTCTGAGACAGACGGTCTAAGACAGACGGTCTGAGACAGACGGTGTGAGACAGACGGTATGAAACAGACGGTCTGAGACGGACGGTCTGAGACAGGCGGTCTGAGACAGACGGTCTGAGACAGACGGGACGAGATAGACGTTCTGAGACAGACGGTCTGAGACCGACGGTCCGAGACAGACGGTCTGAGACAGACGGTCTGTGACAGACGGTCTGAGGCAGACGGACTGAGACAGACGGTCTGAGACAGACGGTCTGAGACAGACCGTCCGAGACAGACGGTCCGAGACAGACGGTCTGAGGCAGACGGTATGAAACAGACGGTCTGAGACAGACGGTCTGAGACAAACGGTCTGTGACAGACGGTCTGACGCAGACGGACTGAGACAGACTGTCCGAGACAGCTGGTCTGAGACACACGGTCTGAGACCGACGGGACGAGATAGACGTTCTGAGACAGACGGTCTGAGACAGACGGTCTGAGACAGACGGGACGAGATAGACGGTCTGAGACGGACGGTCTGAGGCAGACGGTCTGAGACAGACGGTCTGAGACAGCTGGTCTGAGACAGACGGTCTGAGACCAACGGGACGAGATAGACGTTCTGAGACAGACGGTCCGAGACAGACGGTCCGAGACAGACGGTCCGAGACAGACGGTCTGAGACAGACGTTCCGAGACAGACGGTCTGAGACAGACGGACTGAGACAGACGGTCTGAGACAGACGGTCTGAGACAGACGGTCTGAGACGGACGGTCTGAGACAGACGGTCTGAGACGGACGGTCTGAGACAGCTGGTCTGAGACAGACGGTCTGAGACCGACGGGACGAGACCGACGGGACGAGATAGACGGTCTGAGACAGACAGTATGAAGCAGACGGTCCGAGACAGACAGTCGGAGACAGACGGTCCGAGACAGACGGTCCGAGACCGACGGTCCGAGACAGACGATCCGACACAGACGGTCCGAGACAGACGGTCCGAGACAGACGGACTGAGACAGACGGTCTGAGACAGACGGTCTGAGAAAGACGGTCTGAGACGGACGGTCTGAGACAGACGGTCTGAGACAGACGGTCTGAGACAGACGGTCTGAGACAGACGGTCTGAGACAGACGGTATAAGACAGACGGACTGAGACAGACGGTGTGAGACAGACGGTATGAAACAGACGGTCTGAGACAGACGGTCTGAGACAGCTGGTCTGAGACCGACGGGACGAGATAGACGTTCTGAGACAGACGGTCTGAGACAGACGGGACGAGATAGACGGTCTGAGGCGGACGGTCTGAGGCAGACGGTCTGAGACAGACGGTCTGAGACAGCTGGTCTGAGACAGACGGTCTGAGACAGACGGGACGAGATAGACGGTCTGAGGCGGACGGTATGAAACAGACGTTCTGAGACAGACGGTCTGAGACAGACGGGACGAGATAGACGGTCTGAGGCGGACGGTCTGAGGCAGACGGTCTGAGACAGCTGGTCTGAGACAGACGGTCTGAGACAGACGGAACGAGATAGACGGTCTGAGGCGGACGGTCTGAGGCAGGCGGTCTGAGACAGACGGTCTGAGACAGCTGGTCTGAGACAGACGGTCTGAGACCGACGGGACGATATAGACGGTCTGAGACAGACGGACTGAGACAGGCGGTCTGAGACAGACGGTTTGAGACAGACGGTCTGAGACAGACGGACTGAGACAGACGGTCCGCGACAGACGGTCTGAGGCAGACGGTATGAAACAGACGGTCTGAGACAGACGGTCTGAGACAGCTGGTCTGAGACAGACGGTCTGAGACCGACGGGACGAGATAGACGTTCTGAGACAGACGGTCCGAGACAGACGGTCCGAGACAGACGGTCCGAGACAGACGGTCCGAGACAGACGATCCGAGACAGACGGTCCGAGACAGACGGTCTAAGGCAGACTGTATGAAACAGACGGTCTGAGACAGACGGTGTGAGACAGACGGTCTGAGACAGACGGTCTGAGACAGACGGTCTGAGACAGACGGTCTAAGACAGACGGTCTGAGACAGGCGGTCTGAGACAGCTGGTCTGAGACCGACGGGACGAGATAGACGTTCTGAGACAGACGGTCTGAGACAGACCGGACGAGATAGACGGTCTGAGACGGACGGTCTGAGGCAGACGGTCTGAGACAGACGGTCTGAGACAGCTGGTCTGAGACAGACGGTCTGAGACAGACGGTCTGAGACGGACGGTCTGAGACAGACGGTCTGAGACAGACGGTCTGAGACAGACGGTCTAAGACAGACGGTCTGAGACAGACGGTGTGAGACAGACGGTATGAAACAGACGGTCTGAGACGGACGGTCTGAGACAGGCGGTCTGAGACAGACGGTCTGAGACAGACGGGACGAGATAGACGTTCTGAGACAGACGGTCTGAGACCGACGGTCCGAGACAGACGGTCTGAGACAGACGGTCTGTGACAGACGGTCTGAGGCAGACGGACTGAGACAGACGGTCTGAGACAGACGGTCTGAGACAGACCGTCCGAGACAGACGGTCCGAGACAGACGGTCTGAGGCAGACGGTATGAAACAGACGGTCTGAGACAGACGGTCTGAGACAAACGGTCTGTGACAGACGGTCTGACGCAGACGGACTGAGACAGACTGTCCGAGACAGCTGGTCTGAGACACACGGTCTGAGACCGACGGGACGAGATAGACGTTCTGAGACAGACGGTCTGAGACAGACGGTCTGAGACAGACGGGACGAGATAGACGGTCTGAGACGGACGGTCTGAGGCAGACGGTCTGAGACAGACGGTCTGAGACAGCTGGTCTGAGACAGACGGTCTGAGACCAACGGGACGAGATAGACGTTCTGAGACAGACGGTCCGAGACAGACGGTCCGAGACAGACGGTCCGAGACAGACGGTCTGAGACAGACGTTCCGAGACAGACGGTCTGAGACAGACGGACTGAGACAGACGGTCTGAGACAGACGGTCTGAGACAGACGGTCTGAGACGGACGGTCTGAGACAGACGGTCTGAGACGGACGGTCTGAGACAGCTGGTCTGAGACAGACGGTCTGAGACCGACGGGACGAGACCGACGGGACGAGATAGACGGTCTGAGACAGACAGTATGAAGCAGACGGTCCGAGACAGACAGTCGGAGACAGACGGTCCGAGACAGACGGTCCGAGACCGACGGTCCGAGACAGACGATCCGACACAGACGGTCCGAGACAGACGGTCCGAGACAGACGGACTGAGACAGACGGTCTGAGACAGACGGTCTGAGAAAGACGGTCTGAGACGGACGGTCTGAGACAGACGGTCTGAGACAGACGGTCTGAGACAGACGGTCTGAGACAGACGGTCTGAGACAGACGGTATAAGACAGACGGACTGAGACAGACGGTGTGAGACAGACGGTATGAAACAGACGGTCTGAGACAGACGGTCTGAGACAGCTGGTCTGAGACCGACGGGACGAGATAGACGTTCTGAGACAGACGGTCTGAGACAGACGGGACGAGATAGACGGTCTGAGGCGGACGGTCTGAGGCAGACGGTCTGAGACAGACGGTCTGAGACAGCTGGTCTGAGACAGACGGTCTGAGACCGACGGGACGATATAGACGGTCTAAGACAGACGGACTGAGACAGACGGTCTGAGACAGACGGTCTGAGACAGAAGGTCTGAGACAGACGGTCTGAGACAGACGGTCTAAGACAGACGGTCTGAGACAGACGGTGTGAGACAGACGGTCTGAGACAGACTGTCTGAGACAGCTGGTCTGAGACAGACGGTCTGAGACCGACGGGACGAGATAGACGTTCTGAGACAGACGGTCCGAGACAGACGGTCCGAGACAGACGGTCGGAGACAGACGGTCCGAGACAGACGGTCCGAGACAGACGGTCTAAGGCAGACGGTATGAAACAGACGGTCTGAGACAGACGGTGTGAGACAGACGGTCTGAGACAGACGGTCTGAGACAGACGGTCTGAGACAGACGGTCTGAGACAGACGGGACGAGATAGACGGTCTGAGGCGGACGGTCTGAGGCAGACGGTCTGAGACAGACGGTCTGAGACAGCTGGTCTGAGACAGACGGTCTGAGACCGACGGGACGATATAGACGGTCTGAGACAGACGGACTGAGACAGACGGTCTGAGACAGACGGCCTGAGACAGACGGTCTGAGACAGACGGTCTGAGGCAGACGGACTGAGACAGACGGTCTGAGACAGACGGTCTGAGACAGACGGTCTGAGATACACGGTCTGTGACAGACGGTCTGACGCAGACGGACTGAGACAGACGGTCTGAGACAGACGGTCTGAGACAGACGGTCTGAGACCGACGGTCCGAGACAGACGGTCTGAGACAGACGGTCTGTGACAGACGGTCTGAGGCAGACGGTATGAAACAGACGGTCTGAGACAGACGGTGTGAGACAGACGGTCTGAGACAGACGGTCTGAGACAGACGGTCTGAGACAAACGGTCTGAGACAGACGGTATGGAACAGACGGTCAGAGACAGACGGTCTGAGGCAGACGGCCTGAGACAGACGGTCTCAGACAGACGGTCTGAGACCGACGGGACGAGATAGACGGTCTGAGACAGACAGTATGAAGCAGACGGTCCGAGACAGACAGTCGGAGACAGACGGTTCGAGACAGACGGTCCAAAACAGACGGTCCGACACAGACGGTCCGAGTCAGACGGTCTGAGACAGACGGACTGAGACAGACTGTCCGAGACAGCTGGTCTGAGACACACGGTCTGAGACCGACGGGACGAGATAGACGTTCTGATACAGACGGTCCGAGACAGACGGTCCGAGACAGACGGTCTGAGACAGACAGTCCGAGACAGACGGTCTGAGGCAGACGGTATGAAACAGACGGTCTGAGACAGACGGTGTGAAACAGACGGTCTGAGACAGACGGTCTGAGACAGACGGTCTGAGACAATCGGTCTGAGACAGACGGTCAGAGACAGACGGTCTGAGGCAGACGGTCTGAGGCAAACGGTATGAAACAGACGGTCTGAGACAGACGGTGTGAGGCAGAGTGTCTGAGACAGACGGTCTGAGACAGACGGTCTGAGACGAACGGTCTGAGACGGACGGTCTGAGACAGACGGTCTGAGACAGACGGTCTAAGACAGACGGTCTGAGACAGGCGGTCTGAGACAGGCGGTCTGAGACAGACGGTCTGAGACAGACGGGACGAGATAGACGGTCTGAGGCGGACGGTCTGAGGCAGACGGTCTGAGACAGACGGTCTGAGACAGCTGGTCTGAGACAGACGGTCTGAGACCGACGGGACGATATAGACGGTCTGAGACAGACGGACTGAGACAGACGGTGTGAGACAGACGGTCTGAGACAGACGGTATGAAACAGACGGACTGAGACAGACGGTCTGAGACAGACGGTCTGAGACAGACGGTCTGAGACAGACGGCCCGAGACAGACGGTCCGAGACAGACGGTCCGAGACAGACGGTCTGAGACAGACGGTATGAAACAGACGGACTGAGACAGACGGTCTGAGACAGACGGTCCGAGACAGACGGTCTGAGGCAGACGGTATGAAACAGACGGTCTGAGACAGACGGTGTGAGACAGACGGTCTGAGACAGACGGTCTGAGACAGACGGTCTGAGACAAACGGTCTGAGACAGACGGTATGGAACAGACGGTCAGAGACAGACGGTCTGAGGCAGACGGCCTGAGACAGACGGTCTCAGACAGACGGTCTGAGACCGACGGGACGAGATAGACGGTCTGAGACAGACAGTATGAAGCAGACGGTCCGAGACAGACAGTCGGAGACAGACGGTTCGAGACAGACGGTCCAAAACAGACGGTCCGACACAGACGGTCCGAGTCAGACGGTCTGAGACAGACGGACTGAGACAGACGGTCTGAGACAGACGGTCTGAGACAGACGGTCTGAGACGGACGGTCTGAGACAGACGGTCTGAGACAGACGGTCTGAGACAGACGGTCTAAGACAGACGGTTTGAGACAGACGGTGTGAGACAGACGGTATGAAACAGACGGTCTGAGACAGACGGTCTGAGACAGCTGGTCTGAGACCGACGGGACGAGATAGACGTTCTGAGACAGACGGTCTGAGTCAGACGGGACGAGATAGACGGTCTGAGGCGGACGGTATGAAACAGACGTTCTGAGACAGACGGTCTGAGACAGACGGGACGAGATAGACGGTCTGAGGCGGACGGTCTGAGGCAGACGGTCTGAGACAGCTGGTCTGAGACAGACGGTCTGAGACAGACGGAACGAGATAGACGGTCTGAGGCGGACGGTCTGAGGCAGGCGGTCTGAGACAGACGGTCTGAGACAGCTGGTCTGAGACAGACGGTCTGAGACCGACGGGACGATATAGACGGTCTGAGACAGACGGACTGAGACAGGCGGTCTGAGACAGACGGTTTGAGACAGACGGTCTGAGACAGACGGACTGAGACAGACGGTCCGCGACAGACGGTCTGAGGCAGACGGTATGAAACAGACGGTCTGAGACAGACGGTCTGAGACAGCTGGTCTGAGACAGACGGTCTGAGACCGACGGGACGAGATAGACGTTCTGAGACAGACGGTCCGAGACAGACGGTCCGAGACAGACGGTCCGAGACAGACGGTCCGAGACAGACGATCCGAGACAGACGGTCCGAGACAGACGGTCTAAGGCAGACTGTATGAAACAGACGGTCTGAGACAGACGGTGTGAGACAGACGGTCTGAGACAGACGGTCTGAGACAGACGGTCTGAGACAGACGGTCTAAGACAGACGGTCTGAGACAGGCGGTCTGAGACAGCTGGTCTGAGACCGACGGGACGAGATAGACGTTCTGAGACAGACGGGACGACACAGACGGGACGAGATAGACGGTCTGGGACAGACGCCCTGAGGCAGACGGCCTGAGACAGACGGTCTGAGACAGACGATCTGAGACCGACGGGACGAGACAGAGGATCTGAGACATACGGACTGAGACAGCTGGTCTGAGACAGACGGTCTGATACAGACGGTCCGAGACCGACGTTCCGAGACAGACGGTCCGAGACAGACGGTCTGAGAGAGACGGTCTGAGACAGACGGGACGAGATAGACGTTCTGAGACATACGGGACGACACAGACGGGACGAGATAGACGGTCTGGGACAGACGGTCTGAGACAGACGGACAGAGACAGACGGTCTAAGACAGACGGTCTGAGACAGACGGTGTGAGACAGACGGTATGAAACAGACGGTCTGAGACAGACGGTCTGAGACAGACGGTCTGAGACAGCTCGTCTGAGACAGACGGTCTGAGACCGACGGGACGAGATAGACGTTCTGAGACATACGGGACGACACAGACGGGACGAGATAGACGGTCTGGGACAGACGCCCTGAGGCAGACGGCCTGAGACAGACGGTCTGAGACAGACGGTCTGAGGCAGACGGTCTGAGACAGACGGTCTCAGACAGACGGTCTGAGACCGACGGGACGAGATACACGGTCTGAGACAGACGGTATGAAGCAGAAGGGCGAGACAGACAGTCGGAGACAGACGGTCCGAGAAAGACGGTCCGAGACTGACGGTCCGAGACAGACGGTCTGAGACAGACGGTATGAAACAGACGGTCTGAGACAGACGGTCTGAGATAGCTGGTCTGAGACAGACGGTCTGAGACCGACGGGACGAGATAGACGGTATGAAGCAGACGGCCTGAGACAGACGGTCTGAGACAGACGGTCTGTGACAGACGTTCTGAGACAGACGGTATGAAACAGACGGTCTGAGACAGACGGTCTGAGACAGCTGGTCTGGGACAGACGGTCTGAGACCGACGGGACGAGATAGACGGTCTGAGACAGACGGTATGAAGCAGACGGACTGAGACAGACGGTCTGAGACAGGCGGTCTGAGACAGACGGTCCGAGACAGACAGTCGGAGACAGACGGTACGAGACAGACGGTCCGAGACCGACGTTCCGAGACAGACGGTCCGAGACACACGGTCCGAGACAGACGGTCTGAGACAGACGGTCTGAGACCGACGGGACGAGATAGACGGTATGAAGCAGACGGCCTGAGACAGACGGTCTGAGACAGGCGGTCTGAGACATATGGACTGAGACAGACGGTCTGATGCCGACGGGCTGAGATAGACCGTATGAAACAGACGGTCTGAGACAGACGGTCTGAGACAGGCGGTCCGAGACAGACGGTCTGAGACAGACGGTCTGAGACCGACGGGACGATATAGACGGTCTGAGACAGACGGTATGAAGCAGACGGCCTGAGACAGACGGTCTGAGACAGGCGGTCTGAGACATACGGACTGAGACAGACGGTCTGATGCCGACGGGCTGAGATAGACCGTATGAAACAGACGGTCTGAGACAGACGGTTAGAGACAGACGGTCTGAGACAGACGGTCTGAGACAGACGGACAGAGACACACGGTCTAAGACAGACTGTCTGAGACAGACGGTGTGAGACAGACGGTATGAAACAGACGGTCTGAGACAGACGATCTGAGACAGACGGTCTGAGACAGACGGTCTGAGACCGACGGGACGAGACAGAGGATCTGAGACATACGGACTGAGACAGCTGGTCTGAGACAGACGGTCTGATACAGACGGTCCGAGACCGACGTTCCGAGACAGACGGTCCGAGACAGACGGTCCGAGACACACGGCCCGAGACAGAGGATCTGAGACATACGGACCGAGACAGACGGTCTGATGCCGACGGGCTGAGATAGACCGTATGAAACAGACGGTCTGAGACAGACGGTTAGAGACAGACGGTCTGAGACAGACGGTCTGAGAGAGACGGTCTGAGACAGACGGGACGAGATAGACGTTCTGAGACATACGGGACGACACAGACGGGACGAGATAGACGGTCTGGGACAGACGGTCTGAGACAGACGGACAGAGACAGACGGTCTAAGACAGACGGTCTGAGACAGACGGTGTGAGACAGACGGTATGAAACAGACGGTCTGAGACAGACGGTCTGAGACAGACGGTCTGAGACAGCTCGTCTGAGACAGACGGTCTGAGACCGACGGGACGAGATAGACGTTCTGAGACATACGGGACGACACAGACGGGACGAGATAGACGGTCTGGGACAGACGCCCTGAGGCAGACGGCCTGAGACAGACGGTCTGAGACAGACGGTCTGAGGCAGACGGTCTGAGACAGACGGTCTCAGACAGACGGTCTGAGACCGACGGGACGAGATACACGGTCTGAGACAGACGGTATGAAGCAGAAGGGCGAGACAGACAGTCGGAGACAGACGGTCCGAGACAGACGGTCCGAGACTGACGGTCCGAGACAGACGGTCTGAGACAGACGGTATGAAACAGACGGTCTGAGACAGACGGTCTGAGATAGCTGGTCTGAGACAGACGGTCTGAGACCGACGGGACGAGATAGACGGTATGAAGCAGACGGCCTGAGACAGACGGTCTGAGACAGACGGTCTGTGACAGACGTTCTGAGACAGACGGTATGAAACAGACGGTCTGAGACAGACGGTCTGAGACAGCTGGTCTGGGACAGACGGTCTGAGACCGACGGGACGAGATAGACGGTCTGAGACAGACGGTATGAAGCAGACGGACTGAGACAGACGGTCTGAGACAGGCGGTCTGAGACAGACGGTCCGAGACAGACAGTCGGAGACAGACGGTACGAGACAGACGGTCCGAGACCGACGTTCCGAGACAGACGGTCCGAGACACACGGTCCGAGACAGACGGTCTGAGACAGACGGTCTGAGACCGACGGGACGAGATAGACGGTATGAAGCAGACGGCCTGAGACAGACGGTCTGAGACAGGCGGTCTGAGACATATGGACTGAGACAGACGGTCTGATGCCGACGGGCTGAGATAGACCGTATGAAACAGACGGTCTGAGACAGACGGTCTGAGACAGGCGGTCCGAGACAGACGGTCTGAGACAGACGGTCTGAGACCGACGGGACGATATAGACGGTCTGAGACAGACGGTATGAAGCAGACGGCCTGAGACAGACGGTCTGAGACAGGCGGTCTGAGACATACGGACTGAGACAGACGGTCTGATGCCGACGGGCTGAGATAGACCGTATGAAACAGACGGTCTGAGACAGACGGTTAGAGACAGACGGTCTGAGACAGACGGTCTGAGACAGACGGACAGAGACACACGGTCTAAGACAGACTGTCTGAGACAGACGGTGTGAGACAGACGGTATGAAACAGACGGTCTGAGACAGACGATCTGAGACAGACGATCTGAGACAGACGGTCTGAGACCGACGGGACGAGATAGACGTTCTGAGACATACGGGACGACGCAGACGTGACGAGATAGACAGTCTGGGGAAGACGGTCTGAAGCAGACGGCCTGAGACAGACGGTCTGAGACAGACGGTCTGAGGCAGACGGTCTGAGACAGACGGTCTCAGACAGACGGTCTGAGACCGACGGGACGAGATACACGGTCTGAGACAGACGGTATGAAGCAGACGGTCCGAGACAGACAGTCGGAGACAGACGGTCCGAGACAGACGGTCCGAGACTGACGGTCCGAGACAGACGGTCTGAGACAGACGGTCTGAGACGGACGGTCTGAGGCAGACGGTATGAAGCAGACGGCCTGAGACAGACGGTCTGAGACAGGCGGTCTGAGACAGACGGTCCGAGACAGACAGTCGGAGACAGACGGTCCGAGACAGACGGTCCGAGACCGACGGTCCGAGACAGACGGTCCGAGACAGACGGTCCGAGACAGACGGTCCGAGACCGACGGTCCGAGACAGACGGTCCGAGACAGACGGTCCGAGACACACGGCCCGAGACAGAGGATCTGAGACATACGGACTGAGACAGACGGTCTGATGCCGACGGGCTGAGATAGACCGTATGAAACAGACGGTCTGAGACAGACGGTTAGAGACAGACGGTCTGAGACAGACGGTCTGAGAGAGACGGTCTGAGACAGACGGTCTGAGACAGACGGACAGAGACAGACGGTCTAAGACAGACGGTCTGAGACAGACGGTGTGAGACAGACGGTATGAAACAGACGGTCTGAGACAGACGGTCTGAGACAGCTGGTCTGAGACAGACGGTCTGAGACCGACGGGACGAGATAGACGTTCTGAGACATACGGGACGACACAGACGGGACGAGATAGACGGTCTGGGACAGACGCCCTCAGGAAGAAGGCCTGAGACAGACGGTCTGAGTCAGACGGTCTGAGGCAGACGGTCTGAGACAGACGGTCTGAGACAGACGGACTGAGACAGACCGTCTGAGACGGACGGTCTGAGACAGACGGCCTGAGACAGACGGTCTGAGACAGACGGTCTGAGACAGACGGTCTCAGACAGACGGTCTGAGACCGACGGGACGAGATACACGGTCTGAGACAGACGGTATGAAGCAGACGGTCCGAGACAGACAGTCGGAGACAGACGGTCCGAGACAGACGGTCCGAGACTGACGGTCCGAGACAGACGGTCCGAGACAGACGGTCCGAGACAGACGGTCCGAGACAGACGGTCTGAGACAGACGGTCAGAGACAGACGGTCTAAGACAGACGGTCTGAGACAGACGGTGTGAGACAGACGATATGAAACAGACGGTCTGAGACAGACGGTCTGAGACAGCTGGTCTGAGACAGACGGTCTGAGACCGACGGGACGAGATAGACGTTCTGAGACATACGGGACGACACAGAGGGGACGAGATAGACGGTCTGGGTCAGACGCCCTGAGGCAGACGGCCTGAGACAGACGGTCTGAGACAGACGGTCTGAGACAGACGGTCTGAGAGAGACGGTCTGAGACAGACGGTCTGAGACAGACGGACTGAGACAGACGGTCTGAGACAGACGGTCTGAGACAGACGGCCTGAGACAGACGGTCTGAGACAGACGGTCTGAGACAGACGGTCTGAGACAGACGGTCTCAGACAGACGGTCTGAGACCGACGGGACGAGATAGACGGTCTGAGACAGACGGTATGAAGCAGACGGTCCGAGACAGACAGTCGGAGACAGACGGTCCGAGACAGACGGTCCGAGACAGACGGTCCGCGACAGACGGTCCGAGACAGAACGGTCCGAGACAGAGGATCTGAGACAGACGGTCTGAGACAGACGGTCTGAGACAGACGGTCTGTGACAGACGGTCTGAGGCAGACGGTCTGAGACGGAAGTTCTGAGACAGACGGGACGAGATAGACGGTCTGAGACGGTCGGTCTGAGGCAGACGGTTTGAGACAGACGGTGTCAGACAGCTGGTCTGATACAGACGATCTGAGACCGACGGGACGAGATAGACGGTATGAAGCAGACGGCCTGAGACAGACGGTCTGAGACAGGCGGACTGAGACAGACGGTCCGAGACAGACAGTCGGAGACAGACGGTCCGAGACAGACGGTACGAGACCGACGGTCCGAGACAGACGGTCCGAGACAGACGGTCCGAGACAGACGGTCCGAGACACACGGCCCGAGACAGACGATCTGAGACATACGGACTGAGACAGACGGTCTGATGCCGACGGGCTGAGATAGACCGTATGAAACAGACGGTCTGAGACAGACGGTTAGAGACAGACGGTCTGAGACAGACGGTCTGAGACAGACGGACAGAGACAGACGGTCTAAGACAGACGGTCTGAGACAGACGGTGTGAGACAGACGGTATGAAACAGACGGTCTGAGACAGACGGTCTGAGACAGCTGGTCTGAGACAGACGGTCTGAGGCAGACGGTCTGAGACGGAAGTTCTGAGACAGACGGGACGAGATAGACGGTCTGAGACGGACGGTCTGAGGCAGACGGTCTGAGACAGACGGTCTGAGACAGCTGGTCTGAGATAGACGGTATGAACCAGACGGCCTGAGACAGACGGTCTGAGACAGGCGGTCTGAGACAGACGGTCCGAAACAGACAGTCGGAGACAGACGGTCCGAGACAGACGGTCCGAGACCGACGGTCCGAGACAGACGGTCCGAGACAGACGGTCCGAGACACACGGCCCGAGACAGAGGATCTGAGACATACGGACTGAGACAGACGGGACGAGATAGACGTTCTGAGACATACGGGACGACACAGACGGGACGAGATAGACGTTTGGGACAGACACCCTGAGGCAGACGGCCTGAGACAGACGGTCTGAGACAGACGGTCTGAGGCAGACGGTCTGAGACAGACGGACTGAGACAGACCGTCTGAGACGGACGGTCTGAGACAGACGGCCTGAGACAGACGGTCTGAGACAGACGGTCTGAGACAGACGGTCTCAGACAGACGGTCTGAGACCGAAGGGACGAGATACACGGTCTGAGACAGACGGTATGAAGCAGACGGTCCGAGACAGACAGTCGGAGACAGACGGTCCGAGACAGACGGTCCGAGACTGACGGTCCGAGACAGACGGTCCGAGACAGACGGTCCGAGACAGACGGTCTGAGACAGACGGTCTGAGACAGACGGTCAGAGACAGACTGTCTAAGACAGACGGTCTGAGACAGACGGTGTGAGACAGACGGTATGAAACAGACGGTCTGAGACAGACGGTCTGAGACAGCTGGTCTGAGACAGACGGTCTGAGACCGACGGGACGAGATAGACGTTCTGAGACATACGGGACGACACGGAGCGGACGAGATAGACGGTCTGGGACAGACGCCCTGAGGCAGACGGCCTGAGACAGACGGTCTGAGACAGACGGTGTGAGACAGACGGTCTGAGACAGACGGTCTGAGGCAGACGGTCTGAGACGGAAGTTCTGAGACAGACGGGACGAGATAGACAGTCGGAGACAGACGGTATGAGACAGACGGACAGAGACAGACGGTCTAAGACAGACGGTCTGAGACCGAAGGGACGAGATACACGGTCTGAGACAGACGGTATGAAGCAGACGGTCCGAGACAGACAGTCGGAGACAGACGGTCCGAGACAGACGGTCCGAGACTGACGGTCCGAGACAGACGGTCCGAGACAGACGGTCCGAGACAGACGGTCTGAGACAGACGGTCTGAGACAGACGGTCAGAGACAGACTGTCTAAGACAGACGGTCTGAGACAGACGGTGTGAGACAGACGGTATGAAACAGACGGTCTGAGACAGACGGTCTGAGACAGCTGGTCTGAGACAGACGGTCTGAGACCGACGGGACGAGATAGACGTTCTGAGACATACGGGACGACACAGAGCGGACGAGATAGACGGTCTGGGACAGACGCCCTGAGGCAGACGGCCTGAGACAGACGGTCTGAGACAGACGGTCTGAGACAGACGGTCTGAGACAGACGGTCTGAGACAGACGGTCTGAGACAGACGGTCTGAGACAGACGGTCTGAGACAGACGGTCTGAGGCAGACGGTCTGAGACGGAAGTTCTGAGACAGACGGGACGAGATAGACGGTCTGAGACGGACGGTCTGAGGCAGACGGTCTGAGACAGACGGTCTCAGACAGCTGGTCTGAGACAGACGATCTGAGACCGACGGGACGAGATAGACGGTATGAAGCAGACGGCCTGAGACAGACGGTCTGAGACAGGCGGACTGAGACAGACGGTCCGAGACAGACAGTCGGAGACAGACGGTATGAGACAGACGGACAGAGACAGACGGTCTAAGACAGACGGTCTGAGACAGACGGTGTGAGACAGACGGTATGAAACAGACGGTCTCAGACAGACGGTCTGAGACAGCTGGTCTGAGACAGACGGTCTGAGACCGACGGGACGAGATAGACGTTCTGTGACATACGGGACGACACAGACGGCACGAGATAGACGGTCTGGGACAGACGGTCTGAGGCAGACGGCCTGAGACAGACGGTCTGAGACAGACGGTCTGAGACAGACGGTCTGAGACAGACGGTCTGAGACAGACGGTCTGAGACAGACGGTCTGAGACAGACGGACTGAGACAGACGGTCTGAGACAGACGGTCTGAGACAGACGGTCCGAGACAGACGGTCTGAGACAGACGGTCTGAGACAGACGGTCTGAGACAGACGGTCAGAGACAGACTGTCTAAGACAGACGGTCTGAGACAGACGGTGTGTGACAGACGGTATGAAACAGACGGTCTGAGACAGACGGTCTGAGACAGCTGTTCTGAGACAGACGGTCTGAGACCGACGGGACGAGATAGACGTTCTGAGACATACGGGACGACACAGAGCGGACGAGATAGACGGTCTGGGACAGACGCCCTGAGGCAGACGGCCTGAGACAGACGGTCTGAGACAGACGGTCTGAGACAGACGGTCTGAGACAGACGGTCTGAGACAGACGGTCTGAGACAGACGGTCTGAGACAGACGGTCTGAGGCAGACGGTCTGAGACGGAAGTTCTGAGACAGACGGGACGAGATAGACGGTCTGAGACGGACGGTCTGAGGCAGACGGTCTGAGACAGACGGTCTCAGACGGCTGGTCTGAGACAGACGATCTGAGACCGACGGGACGAGATAGACGGTATGAAGCAGACGGCCTGAGACAGACGGTCTGAGACAGGCGGACTGAGACAGACGGTCCGAGACAGACAGTCGGAGACAGACGGTATGAGACAGACGGACAGAGACAGACGGTCTAAGACAGACGGTCTGAGACAGACGGTGTGAGACAGACGGTATGAAACAGACGGTCTCAGACAGACGGTCTGAGACAGCTGGTCTGAGACAGACGGTCTGAGACCGACGGGACGAGATAGACGTTCTGTGACATACGGGACGACACAGACGGCACGAGATAGACGGTCTGGGACAGACGGTCTGAGGCAGACGGCCTGAGACAGACGGTCTGAGACAGACGGTCTGAGACAGACGGTCTGAGACAGACGGTCTGAGACAGACGGACTGAGACAGACGGTCTGAGACAGACGGTCTGAGACAGACGGCCTGAGACAGACGGTCTGAGACAGACAGTCGGAGACAGACGGTCTGAGACAGACGGTCTCAGACAGACGTTCTGAGACAGACGGTCTGAGACAGACGGGACGAGATAGACGGTCTGAGATAGACGGTCAGAGGCAGACGGCCTGAGACAGACGGTCTGAGACAGACGGTCAGAGGCAGACGGCTTGAGACAGACGGTCTGAGACAGACGGGACGAGATAGACGGTCTGAGACGGACGGTCTGAGACAGCTGGTCTGAGACAGACGATCGGAGACCGACGGGACGAGATAGACGGTATGAAGCAGACGGCCTGAGACAGACGGTCTGAGACAGGCGGTCTGAGACATACGGTCTGAGACAGACGGTCTGAGACAGACGGTCTGAGACAGACGGTCTGAGACCGACGGGACGAGATAGACGGTATGAAGCAGACGGCCTGAGACAGACGGTCTGAGACAGGCGGTCTGAGACAGACGGTCTGAGACAGACGGTCTGAGACAGACGGTCTGAGGCAGACGGTCTGTGACAGACGGTCTGAGGCAGACGGTCTGAGACGGAAGTTCTCAGACAGACGGTCTGAAACAGACGGTCTGAGACAGACGGTCTGTGACAGACGGTCTGAGGCAGACGGTCTGAGACGGAAGTTCTGAGACAGACGGGACGAGATAGACGGTCTGAGACGGACGGTCTGAGGCAGACGGTGTGAGACAGACGGTCTGAGACAGCTGGTCTGAGATAGACGGTATGAAGCAGACGGCCTGAGACAGACGGTCGGAGACAGGCGGTCTGAGACAGACGGTCCGAGACAGACAGTTGGAGACAGACGGTCCGAGACAGACGGTCCGAGGCCGACGGTCCGAGTCAGACGGTCCGAGACAGACGGTCCGAGACACACGGCCCGAGACAGAGGATCTGAGACATACGGACTGAGACAGACGGTCTGATGCCGACGGGCTGAGATAGACCGTATGAAACAGACGGCCTGAGACAGACGGTCTGAGACAGACGGTCTGAGACAGACGGTCTGAGACAGACGGTCTGAGAGAAACGGTCTGAGACAGACGGTCTGAGACAGACGGTCGAGACAGAGGATCTGAGACAGACGGTCGGAGACAGACGGTCTGAGACATACGGTCTGAGACAGACGGTCTGAGACAGACGGTCTGAGACAGACGGTCTGAGACAGACGGTCTGAGACCGACGGGACGAGATAGACGGTCGAGACAGAGGATCTGAGACAGACGGTCTGAGACAGACGGTCTGAGACATACGGTCTGAGACAGACGGTCTGAGACAGACGGTCTGAGACAGACGGTCTGAGACAGACGGTCTGAGACAGACGGTCTGAGACAGACGGTCTGAGACAGACGGTCTGAGACAGACGGTGTGAGACGGACAGTCTGAAACAGACGGTCTGAGACAGACGGTCTGAGGCAGACGGCCTGAGACAGACGGCCTGAAACAGACTGCCTGAGACAGACGGTCTGAGACAGACGGTCTCAGACAGACGGTCTCAGACAGACGTTCTGAGACAGACGGGACGAGATAGACGGTCTGAGACAGACGGTCAGAGGCAGACGGCCTGAGACAGACGGTCTGAGACAGGCGGTCAGAGGCCGACGGCCTGAGACAGACGGTCTGAGACAGACGGGACGAGATAGACGGTCTGAGACGGACGGTCTGAGACAGCTGGTCTGAGACAGACGATCGGAGACCGACGGGACGAGATAGACGGTATGAAGCAGACGGCCTGAGACAGACGGTCTGAGACAGGCGGTCTGAGACAGACGGTCCGAGACAGGCGGTCCGAGACAGACGGTCCGAGACAGACCGTCGAGACAGAGGATCTGAGACAGACGGTCGGAGACAGACGGTCTGAGACATACGGTCTGAGACAGACGGTCTGAGACAGACGGTCTGAGACAGACGGTCTGAGACAGACGGTCTGAGGCAGACGGTCTGTGACAGACGGTCTGAGGCAGACGGTCTGAGACGGAAGTTCTCAGACAGACGGTCTGAAACAGACGGTCTGAGACAGACGGTCTCAGACAGACGGTCTGAGACCGAAGGGACGAGATACACGGTCTGAGACAGACGGTATGAAGCAGACGGTCCGAGACAGACAGTCGGAGACAGACGGTCCGAGACAGACGGTCCGAGACTGACGGTCCGAGACAGACGGTCCGAGACAGACGGTCCGAGACAGACGGTCCGAGACAGACGGTCTGAGACAGACGGTCTGAGACAGACGGTCAGAGACAGACTGTCTAAGACAGACGGTCTGAGACAGACGGTGTGAGACAGACGGTATGAAACAGACGGTCTGAGACAGACGGTCTGAGACAGCTGGTCTGAGACAGACGGTCTGAGACCGACGGGACGAGATAGACGTTCTGAGACATACGGGACGACACAGAGCGGACGAGATAGACGGTCTGGGACAGACGCCCTGAGGCAGACGGCCTGAGACAGACGGTCTGAGACAGACGGTCTGAGACAGACGGTCTGAGACAGACGGTCTGAGACAGACGGTCTGAGACAGACGGTCTGAGACAGACGGTCTGAGACAGACGGTCTGAGACAGACGGTCTGAGGCAGACGGTCTGAGACGGAAGTTCTGAGACAGACGGGACGAGATAGACGGTCTGAGACGGACGGTCTGAGGCAGACGGTCTGAGACAGACGGTCTCAGACAGCTGGTCTGAGACAGACGATCTGAGACCGACGGGACGAGATAGACGGTATGAAGCAGACGGCCTGAGACAGACGGTCTGAGACAGGCGGACTGAGACAGACGGTCCGAGACAGACAGTCGGAGACAGACGGTATGAGACAGACGGACAGAGACAGACGGTCTAAGACAGACGGTCTGAGACAGACGGTGTGAGACAGACGGTATGAAACAGACGGTCTCAGACAGACGGTCTGAGACAGCTGGTCTGAGACAGACGGTCTGAGACCGACGGGACGAGATAGACGTTCTGTGACATACGGGACGACACAGACGGCACGAGATAGACGGTCTGAGACAGACAGTCTGAGACAGACGGTCTGAGACAGACGGTCTCAGACAGACGTTCTGAGACAGACGGTCTGAGACAGACGGGACGAGATAGACGGTCTGAGACAGACGGTCAGAGGCAGACGGCCTGAGACAGACGGTCTGAGACAGACGGTCAGAGGCAGACGGCCTGAGACAGACGGTCTGAGACAGACGGGACGAGATAGACGGTCTGAGACGGACGGTCTGAGACAGCTGGTCTGAGACAGACGATCGGAGACCGACGGGACGAGATAGACGGTATGAAGCAGACGGCCTGAGACAGACGGTCTGAGACAGGCGGTCTGAGACATACGGTCTGAGACAGACGGTCTGAGACAGACGGTCTGAGACAGACGGTCTGAGACCGACGGGACGAGATAGACGGTATGAAGCAGACGGCCTGAGACAGACGGTCTGAGACAGGCGGTCTGAGACAGACGGTCTGAGACAGACGGTCTGAGACAGACGGTCTGAGACAGACGGTCTGAGGCAGACGGTCTGTGACAGACGGTCTGAGGCAGACGGTCTGAGACGGAAGTTCTCAGACAGACGGTCTGAAACAGACGGTCTGAGACAGACGGTCTGTGACAGACGGTCTGAGGCAGACGGTCTGAGACGGAAGTTCTGAGACAGACGGGACGAGATAGACGGTCTGAGACGGACGGTCTGAGGCAGACGGTCTGAGACAGACGGTCTGAGACAGCTGGTCTGAGATAGACGGTATGAAGCAGACGGCCTGAGACAGACGGTCGGAGACAGGCGGTCTGAGACAGACGGTCCGAGACAGACAGTTGGAGACAGACGGTCCGAGACAGACGGTCCGAGGCCGACGGTCCGAGACAGACGGTCCGAGACAGACGGTCCGAGACACACGGCCCGAGACAGAGGATCTGAGACATACGGACTGAGACAGACGGTCTGATGCCGACGGGCTGAGATAGACCGTATGAAACAGACGGCCTGAGACAGACGGTCTGAGACAGACGGTCTGAGACAGACGGTCTGAGACAGACGGTCTGAGACAGACGGTCTGAGACAGACGGTCTGAGACCGACGGGACGAGATAGACGGTCGAGACAGAGGATCTGAGACAGACGGTCTGAGACAGACGGTCTGAGACATACGGTCTGAGACAGACGGTGTGAGACGGACAGTCTGAAACAGACGGTCTGAGACAGACGGTCTGAAACAGACGGTCTGAGACAGACGGTCTGAGGCAGACGGCCTGAGACAGACGGCCTGAAACAGACGGCCTGAGACAGACGGTCTGAGACAGACGGTCTCAGACAGACGGTCTCAGACAGACGTTCTGAGACAGACGGTCTGAGACAGACGGGACGAGATAGACGGTCTGAGACAGACGGTCAGAGGCAGACGGCCTGAGACAGACGGTCTGAGACAGGCGGTCAGAGGCCGACGGCCTGAGACAGACGGTCTGAGACAGACGGGACGAGATAGACGGTCTGAGACGGACGGTCTGAGACAGCTGGTCTGAGACAGACGATCGGAGACCGACGGGACGAGATAGACGGTATGAAGCAGACGGCCTGAGACAGACGGTCTGAGACAGGCGGTCTGAGACAGACGGTCCGAGACAGGCGGTCCGAGACAGACGGTCCGAGACAGACCGTCGAGACAGAGGATCTGAGACAGACGGTCGGAGACAGACGGTCTGAGACATACGGTCTGAGACAGACGGTCTGAGACAGACGGTCTGAGACAGACGGTCTGAGACAGACGGTCTGAGACAGACGGTCTGAGACAGACGGTCTGAGACAGACGGTCTGAGACCGACGGGACGAGATAGACGGTATGAAGCAGACGGCCTGAGACAGACGGTCTGAGACAGACGGTCTGAGACAGACGGTCTGAGACAGACGGTCTGAGGCAGACGGTCTGTGACAGACGGTCTGAGGCAGACGGTCTGAGACGGAAGTTCTCAGACAGACGGTCTGAAACAGACGGTCTGAGACAGACGGTCTCAGACAGACGGTCTGAGACCGAAGGGACGAGATACACGGTCTGAGACAGACGGTATGAAGCAGACGGTCCGAGACAGACAGTCGGAGACAGACGGTCCGAGACAGACGGTCCGAGACTGACGGTCCGAGACAGACGGTCCGAGACAGACGGTCCGAGACAGACGGTGTGAGACAGACGGTATGAAACAGACGGTCTGAGACAGACGGTCTGAGACAGCTGGTCTGAGACAGACGGTCTGAGACCGACGGGACGAGATAGACGTTCTGAGACATACGGGACGACACAGAGCGGACGAGATAGACGGTCTGGGACAGACGCCCTGAGGCAGACGGCCTGAGACAGACGGTCTGAGACAGACGGTCTGAGACAGACGGTCTGAGACAGACGGTCTGAGACAGACGGTCTGAGACAGACGGTCTGAGACAGACGGTCTGAGACAGACGGTCTGAGGCAGACGGTCTGAGACGGAAGTTCTGAGACAGACGGGACGAGATAGACGGTCTGAGACGGACGGTCTGAGGCAGACGGTCTGAGACAGACGGTCTCAGACAGCTGGTCTGAGACAGACGATCTGAGACCGACGGGACGAGATAGACGGTATGAAGCAGACGGCCTGAGACAGACGGTCTGAGACAGGCGGACTGAGACAGACGGTCCGAGACAGACAGTCGGAGACAGACGGTATGAGACAGGCGGACAGAGACAGACGGTCTAAGACAGACGGTCTGAGACAGACGGTGTGAGACAGACGGTATGAAACAGACGGTCTCAGACAGACGGTCTGAGACAGCTGGTCTGAGACAGACGGTCTGAGACCGACGGGACGAGATAGACGTTCTGTGACATACGGGACGACACAGACGGCACGAGATAGACGGTCTGGGACAGACGGTCTGAGGCAGACGGCCTGAGACAGACGGTCTGAGACAGACGGTCTGAGACAGACGGTCTGAGACAGACGGTCTGAGACAGACGGACTGAGACAGACGGTCTGAGACAGACGGCCTGAGACAGACGGTCTGAGACAGACGGTCTGAGACAGACGGTCTGAGACAGACGGTCTCAGACAGACGTTCTGAGACAGACGGTCTGAGACAGACGGGACGAGATAGACGGTCTGAGACAGACGGTCAGAGGCAGACGGCCTGAGACAGACGGTCTGAGACAGACGGTCAGAGGCAGACGGCCTGAGACAGACGGTCTGAGACAGACGGGACGAGATAGACGGTCTGAGACGGACGGTCTGAGACAGCTGGTCTGAGACAGACGATCGGAGACCGACGGGACGAGATAGACGGTATGAAGCAGACGGCCTGAGACAGACGGTCTGAGACAGGCGGTCTGAGACATACGGTCTGAGACAGACGGTCTGAGACAGACGGTCTGAGACCGACGGGACGAGATAGACGGTATGAAGCAGACGGCCTGAGACAGACGGTCTGAGACAGGCGGTCTGAGACAGACGGTCTGAGACAGATGGTCTGAGACAGACGGTCTGAGATAGACGGTATGAAGCAGACGGCCTGAGACAGACGGTCGGAGACAGGCGGTCTGAGACAGACGGTCCGAGACAGACAGTTGGAGACAGACGGTCCGAGACAGACGGTCCGAGACCGACGGTCCGCGACAGACGGTCCGAGACAGACGGTCCGAGACACACGGCCCGAGACAGAGGATCTGAGACATACGGACTGAGACAGACGGTCTGATGCCGACGGGCTGAGATAGACCGTATGAAACAGACGGCCTGAGACAGACGGTCTGAGACAGACGGTCTGAGACAGACGGTCTGAGACAGACGGTCTGAGAGAGACGGTCTGAGACAGACGGTCTGAGACAGACGGTCGAGACAGAGGATCTGAGACAGACGGTCGGAGACAGACGGTCTGAGACATACGGTCTGAGACAGACGGTCTGAGACAGACGGTCTGAGACAGACGGTCTGAGACAGACGGTCTGAGACAGACGGTCGGAGACAGACGGTCTGAGACATACGGTCTGAGACAGACGGTCTGAGACAGACGGGACGAGATAGACGGTCGAGACAGAGGATCTGAGACAGACGGTCTGAGACAGACGGTCTGAGACATACGGTCTGAGACAGACGGTCTGAGACAGACGGTCTGAGACAGACGGTCTGAGACAGACGGTCTGAGACAGACGGTCTGAGACAGACGGTCTGAGACAGACGGTCTGAGACAGACGGTGTGAGACGGACAGTCTGAAACAGACGGTCTGCGACAGACGGTCTGAGGAAGACGGCCTGAGACAGACGGCCTGAAACAGACGGCCTGAGACAGACGGTCTGAGACAGACGGTCTCAGACAGACGGTCTCAGACAGACGTTCTGAGACAGACGGTCTGAGACAGACGGGACGAGATAGACGGTCTGAGACAGACGGTCAGAGGCAGACGGTCTGAGACAGACGGTCAGAGGCCGACGGCCTGAGACAGACGGTCTGAGACAGACGGGACGAGATAGACGGTCTGAGACGGACGGTCTGAGACAGCTGGTCTGAGACAGACGATCGGAGACCGACGGGACGAGATAGACGGTATGAAGCAGACGGCCTGAGACAGACGGTCTGAGACAGGCGGTCTGAGACAGACGGTCCGAGACAGGCGGTCCGAGACAGACGGTCCGAGACAGACCGTCGAGACAGAGGATCTGAGACAGACGGTCGGAGACAGACGGTCTGAGACATACGGTCTGAGACAGACGGTCTGAGACAGACGGTCTGAGACAGACGGTCTGAGACAGACGGTCTGAGACAGACGGTCTGAGACAGACGGTCTGAGACCGACGGGACGAGATAGACGGTATGAAGCAGACGGCCTGAGACAGACGGTCTGAGACAGACGGTCTGAGACAGACGGTCTGAGACAGACGGTCTGAGGCAGACTGTCTGTGACAGACGGTCTGAGGCAGACGGTCTGAGACGGAAGTTCTCAGACAGACGGTCTGAAACAGACGGTCTGAGACAGACGGTCTGTGACAGACGGTCTGAGGCAGACGGTCTGAGACGGAAGTTCTGAGACAGACGGGACGAGATAGACGGTCTGAGACGGACGGTCTGAGGCAGACGGTCTGAGACAGACGGTCTGAGACAGCTGGTCTGAGATAGACGGTATGAAGCAGACGGCCTGAGACAGACGGTCGGCGACAGGCGGTCTGAGACAGACGGTCCGAGACAGACAGTCGGAGACAGACGGTCCGAGACAGACGGTCCGAGACCGACGGTCCGAGACAGACGGTCCGAGACAGACGGTCCGAGACACACGGCCCGAGACAGAGGATCTGAGACATACGGACTGAGACAGACGGTCTGATGCCGACGGGCTGAGATAGACCGTATGAAACAGACGGTCTGAGACAGACGGTCTGAGACAGACGGTCTGAGACAGACGGTCTGAGACAGACGGTCTGAGACAGACGGTCTGAGACCGACGGGACGAGATAGACGGTCGAGACAGAGGATCTGAGACAGACGGTCTGAGACAGACGGTCTGAGACATACGGTCTGAGACAGACGGTCTGAGACAGACGGTCTGAGACAGACGGTCTGAGACAGACGGTCTGAGACAGACGGTCTGAGACAGACGGTCTGAGACCGACGGGACGAGATAGACGGTATGAAGCAGACGGCCTGAGACAGACGGTCTGAGACAGACGGTCTGAGACAGACGGTCTGAGACAGACGGTCTGAGGCAGACGGTCTGTGACAGACGGTCTGAGGCAGACGGTCTGAGACGGAAGTTCTCAGACAGACGGTCTGAAACAGACGGTCTGAGACAGACGGTCTGTGACAGACGGTCTGAGGCAGACGGTCTGAGACGGAAGTTCTGAGACAGACGGGACGAGATAGACGGTCTGAGACGGACGGTCTGAGGCAGACGGTCTGAGACAGACGGTCTGAGACAGCTGGTCTGAGATAGACGGTATGAAGCAGACGGTCTGTGACAGACGGTCTGAGGCAGACGGTCTGAGACGGAAGTTCTCAGACAGACGGTCTGAAACAGACGGTCTGAGACAGACGGTCTGTGACAGACGGTCTGAGGCAGACGGTCTGAGACGGAAGTTCTGAGACAGACGGGACGAGATAGACGGTCTGAGACGGACGGTCTGAGGCAGACGGTCTGAGACAGACGGTCTGAGACAGCTGGTCTGAGATAGACGGTATGAAGCAGACGGCCTGAGACAGACGGTCGGAGACAGGCGGTCTGAGACAGACGGTCCGAGACAGACAGTCGGAGACAGACGGTCCGAGACAGACGGTCCGAGACCGACGGTCCGAGACAGACGGTCCGAGACAGACGGTCCGAGACACACGGCCCGAGACAGAGGATCTGAGACATACGGACTGAGACAGACGGTCTGATGCCGACGGGCTGAGATAGACCGTATGAAACAGACGGCCTGAGACAGACGGTCTGAGACAGACGGTCTGAGACAGACGGTCTGAGACAGACGGTCTGAGAGAGACGGTCTGAGACAGACGGTCTGAGACAGACGGTCGAGACAGAGGATCTGAGACAGACGGTCGGAGACAGACGGTCTGAGACATACGGTCTGAGACAGACGGTCTGAGACAGACGGGACGAGATAGACGGTCGAGACAGAGGATCTGAGACAGACGGTCTGAGACAGACGGTCTGAGACATACGGTCTGAGACAGACGGTCTGAGACAGACGGTCTGAGACAGACGGTCTGAGACAGACGGTCTGAGACAGACGGTCTGAGACAGACGGTCTGAGACAGACGGTGTGAGACGGACAGTCTGAAACAGACGGTCTGCGACAGACGGTCTGAGGAAGACGGCCTGAGACAGACGGCCTGAAACAGACGGCCTGAGACAGACGGTCTGAGACCGACGGGACGAGATAGACGGTATGAAGCAGACGGCCTGAGACAGACGGTCTGAGACAGACGGGACGAGATAGACGGTCTGAGACAGACGGTCAGAGGCAGACGGTCTGAGACAGACGGTCAGAGGCCGACGGCCTGAGACAGACGGTCTGAGACAGACGGGACGAGATAGACGGTCTGAGACGGACGGTCTGAGACAGCTGGTCTGAGACAGACGATCGGAGACCGACGGGACGAGATAGACGGTATGAAGCAGACGGCCTGAGACAGACGGTCTGAGACAGGCGGTCTGAGACAGACGGTCCGAGACAGGCGGTCCGAGACAGACGGTCCGAGACAGACCGTCGAGACAGAGGATCTGAGACAGACGGTCGGAGACAGACGGTCTGAGACATACGGTCTGAGACAGACGGTCTGAGACAGACGGTCTGAGACAGACGGTCTGAGACAGACGGTCTGAGACAGACGGTCTGAGACAGACGGTCTGAGACCGACGGGACGAGATAGACGGTATGAAGCAGACGGCCTGAGACAGACGGTCTGAGACAGACGGTCTGAGACAGACGGTCTGAGACAGACGGTCTGAGGCAGACGGTCTGTGACAGACGGTCTGAGGCAGACGGTCTGAGACGGAAGTTCTCAGACAGACGGTCTGAAACAGACGGTCTGAGACAGACGGTCTGTGACAGACGGTCTGAGGCAGACGGTCTGAGACGGAAGTTCTGAGACAGACGGGACGAGATAGACGGTCTGAGACGGACGGTCTGAGGCAGACGGTCTGAGACAGACGGTCTGAGACAGCTGGTCTGAGATAGACGGTATGAAGCAGACGGCCTGAGACAGACGGTCGGCGACAGGCGGTCTGAGACAGACGGTCCGAGACAGACAGTCGGAGACAGACGGTCCGAGACAGACGGTCCGAGACCGACGGTCCGAGACAGACGGTCCGAGACAGACGGTCCGAGACACACGGCCCGAGACAGAGGATCTGAGACATACGGACTGAGACAGACGGTCTGATGCCGACGGGCTGAGATAGACCGTATGAAACAGACGGTCTGAGACAGACGGTCTGAGACAGACGGTCTGAGACAGACGGTCTGAGACAGACGGTCTGAGACAGACGGTCTGAGACCGACGGGACGAGATAGACGGTCGAGACAGAGGATCTGAGACAGACGGTCTGAGACAGACGGTCTGAGACATACGGTCTGAGACAGACGGTCTGAGACAGACGGTCTGAGACAGACGGTCTGAGACAGACGGTCTGAGACAGACGGTCTGAGACAGACGGTGTGAGACAGACGGTGTGAGACGGACAGTCTGAAACAGACGGTCTGAGACAGACGGTCTGAGGCAGACGGCCTGAGACAGACGGCCTGAAACAGACGGCCTGAGACAGACGGTCTGAGACAGACGGGACGAGATAGACGGTCTGAGACAGCTGGTCTGAGACAGACGATCGGAGACCGACGGGACGAGATAGACGGTATGAAGCAGACGGCCTGAGACAGACGGTCTGAGACAGGCGGTCTGAGACAGACGGTCCGAGACAGGCGGTCCGAGACAGACGGTCCGAGACAGACCGTCGAGACAGAGGATCTGAGACAGACGGTCGGAGACAGACGGTCGGAGACAGACGGTCTGAGACATACGGTCTGAGACAGACGGTCTGAGACAGACGGTCTGAGACAGACGGTCTGAGACAGACGGTCTGAGACCGACGGGACGAGATAGACGGTATGAAGCAGACGGCCTGAGACAGACGGTCTGAGACAGACGGTCTGAGACAGACGGTCTGAGACAGACGGTCTGAGGCAGACGGTCTGTGACAGACGGTCTGAGGCAGACGGTCTGAGACGGAAGTTCTCAGACAGACGGTCTGAAACAGACGGTCTGAGACAGACGGTCTGTGACAGACGGTCTGAGGCAGACGGTCTGAGACGGAAGTTCTGAGACAGACGGGACGAGATAGACGGTCTGAGACGGACGGTCTGAGGCAGACGGTCTGAGACAGACGGTCTGAGACAGCTGGTCTGAGATAGACGGTATGAAGCAGACGGCCTGAGACAGACGGTCGGAGACAGGCGGTCTGAGACAGACGGTCCGAGACAGACAGTCGGAGACAGACGGTCCGAGACAGACGGTCCGAGACCGACGGTCCGAGACAGACGGTCCGAGACAGACGGTCCTAGACACACGGCCCGAGACAGAGGATCTGAGACATACGGACTGAGACAGACGGTCTGATGCCGACGGGCTGAGATAGACCGTATGAAACAGACGGTCTGAGACAGACGGTTAGAGACAGACGGTCTAAGACAGACGGTCTGAGACAGACGGTGTGAGACAGACGGTATGAAACAGACGGTCTGAGACAGACGGTCTGAGACAGCTGGTCTGAGACAGACGGTCTGAGACCGACGGGACGAGATAGACGTTCTGAGACATACGGGACGACACAGACGGGACGAGATAGACGGTCTGGGACAGACGCCCTGAGGAAGAAGGCCTGAGACAGACGGTCTGAGTCAGACGGTCTGAGGCAGACGGTCTGAGACAGACGGTCTGAGACAGACGGACTGAGACAGACCGTCTGAGACGGACGGTCTGAGACAGACGGCCTGAGACAGACGGTCTGAGACAGACGGTCTCAGACAGACGGTCTCAGACAGACGGTCTGAGACCGACGGTATGAAGCAGACGGTCCGAGACAGACAGTCGGAGACAGACGGTCCGAGACAGACGGTCCGAGACTGACGGTCCGAGACAGACGGTCCGAGACAGACGGTCCGAGACAGACGGTCCGAGACAGACGGTCCGAGACAGACGGTCTGAGACAGACGGTCAGAGACAGACGGTCTAAGACAGACGGTCTGAGACAGACGGTGTGAGACAGACGATATGAAACAGACGGTCTGAGACAGACGGTCTGAGACAGCTGGTCTGAGACAGACGGTCTGAGACAGACGGTCTGAGACAGACGGTCTGAGACAGACGGTCTGAGACAGACGGACTGAGACAGACGGTCTGAGACAGACGGTCTGAGACAGACGGCCTGAGACAGACGGTCTGAGACAGACGGTCTGAGACAGACGGTCTCAGACAGACGGTCTGAGACCGACGGGACGAGATAGACGGTCTGAGACAGACGGTATGAAGCAGACGGTCTGAGACCGACGGGACGAGATAGACGGTATGAAGCAGACGGCCTGAGACAGACGGTCTCAGACAGACGGTCTGAGACCGACGGGACGAGATACACGGTCTGAGACAGACGGTATGAAGCAGACGGTCCGAGACAGACAGTCGGAGACAGACGGTCCGAGACAGACGGTCCGAGACTGACGGTCCGAGACAGACGGTCCGAGACAGACGGTCCGAGACAGACGGTCTGAGACAGACGGTCTGAGACAGACGGTCAGAGACAGACGGTCTAAGACAGACGGTCCGAGACAGACGGTCTGAGACAGACGGTGTGAGACAGACGATATGAAACAGACGGTCTGAAACAGACGGTCTGAGACAGCTGGTCTGAGACAGACGGTCTGAGACAGACGGACTGAGACAGACGGTCTGAGACAGACGGTCTGTGACAGACGGTCTGAGTCAGACGGTCTGAGACGGAAGTTCTGAGACAGACGGGACGAGATAGACGGTCTGAGACGGTCGGTCTGAGACAGACGGTCTGAGACAGACGGTCTGAGACAGACGGACTGAGACAGACGGTCTGAGACAGACGGTCTGAGACAGACGGCCTGAGGCAGACGGTCTGAGACAGACGGTATGAAGCAGACGGTCCGAGACAGACAGTCCGAGACAGACGGTCCGAGACAGACGGTCCGAGACAGACGGTCCGAGACAGAGGATCTGAGACAGACGGTCTGAGACAGACGGTCTGAGACAGACGGTCTGTGACAGACGGTCTGAGGCAGACGGTCTGAGACGGAAGTTCTGAGACAGACGGGACGAGATAGACGGTCTGAGACGGTCGGTCTGAGGCAGACGGTCTGAGACAGACGGTGTCAGACAGCTGGTCTGAGACAGACGATCTGAGACCGACGGGACGAGATAGACGGTATGAAGCAGACGGCCTGAGACAGACGGTCTGAGACAGGCGGACTGAGACAGACGGTCCGAGACAGACAGTCGGAGACAGACGGTCCGAGACAGACGGTACGAGACCGACGGTCCGAGACAGACGGTCCGAGACAGACGGTCCGAGACACACGGCCCGAGACAGACGATCTGAGACATACGGACTGAGACAGACGGTCTGATGCCGACGGGCTGAGATAGACCGTATGAAACAGACGGTCTGAGACAGACGGTTAGAGACAGACGGTCTGAGACAGACGGTCTGAGACAGACGGACAGAGACAGACGGTCTGAGACAGACGGTCTGAGACAGACCGTCTCAGACAGACGGTTTGAGACCGAAGGGACGACATACACGGTCTGAGACAGACGGTATGAAGCAGACGGTCCGAGACAGACAGTCGGAGACAGACGGTCCGAGACAGACGGTCCGAGACTGACGGTCCGAGACAGACGGTCCGAGACAGACGGTCCGAGACAGACGGTCCGAGACAGACGGTCTGAGACAGACGGTCTGAGACAGACGGTCAGAGACAGACGGTCTAAGACAGACGGTCTGAGACAGACGGTGTGAGACAGACGATATGAAACAGACGGTCTGAGACAGACGGACTGAGACAGACGGTCTGAGACAGACGGTCTGAGACAGGCGGTCTGAGACAGACGGTCCGAGACAGGCGGTCCGAGACAGACGGTCCGAGACAGACCGTCGAGACAGAGGATCTGAGACAGACGGTCGGAGACAGAAGGTCGGAGACAGACGGTCTGAGACATACGGTCTGAGACAGACGGTCTGAGACAGACGGTCTGAGACAGACGGTCTGAGACAGACGGTCTGAGACAGACGGTCTGAGACCGACGGGACGAGATAGACGGTATGAAGCAGACGGCCTGAGACAGACGGTCTGAGACAGACGGTCTGAGACAGACGGTCTGAGACAGACGGTCTGAGGCAGACGGTCTGTGACAGACGGTCTGTGACAGACGGTCTGAGGCAGACGGTCTGAGACGGAAGTTCTCAGACAGACGGTCTGAAACAGACGGTCTGAGACAGACGGTCTGTGACAGACGGTCTGAGGCAGACGGTCTGAGACGGAAGTTCTGAGACAGACGGGACGAGATAGACGGTCTGAGACGGACGGTCTGAGGCAGACGGTCTGAGACAGACGGTCTGAGACAGCTGGTCTGAGATAGACGGTATGAAGCAGACGGCCTGAGACAGACGGTCGGAGACAGGCGGTCTGAGACAGACGGTCCGAGACAGACAGTCGGAGACAGACGGTCCGAGACAGACGGTCCGAGACCGACGGTCCGAGACAGACGGTCCGAGACCGACGGTCCGAGACAGACGGTCCGAGACAGACGGTCCGAGACACACGGCCCGAGACAGACGATCTGAGACATACGGACTGAGACAGACGGTCTGATGCCGACGGGCTGAGATAGACCGTATGAAACAGACGGTCTGAGACAGACGGTTAGAGACAGACGGTCTGAGACAGACGGTCTGAGACAGACGGACAGAGACAGACGGTCTGAGACAGACGGTCTGAGACAGACCGTCTCAGACAGACGGTTTGAGACCGAAGGGACGACATACACGGTCTGAGACAGACGGTATGAAGCAGACGGTCCGAGACAGACAGTCGGAGACAGACGGTCCGAGACAGACGGTCCGAGACTGACGGTCCGAGACAGACGGTCCGAGACAGACGGTCCGAGACAGACGGTCCGAGACAGACGGTCTGAGACAGACGGTCTGAGACAGACGGTCAGAGACAGACGGTCTAAGACAGACGGTCTGAGACAGACGGTGTGAGACAGACGATATGAAACAGACGGTCTGAGACAGACGGACTGAGACAGACGGTCTGAGACAGACGGTCTGAGACAGGCGGTCTGAGACAGACGGTCCGAGACAGGCGGTCCGAGACAGACGGTCCGAGACAGACCGTCGAGACAGAGGATCTGAGACAGACGGTCGGAGACAGACGGTCGGAGACAGACGGTCTGAGACATACGGTCTGAGACAGACGGTCTGAGACAGACGGTCTGAGACAGACGGTCTGAGACAGACGGTCTGAGACAGACGGTCTGAGACCGACGGTATGAAGCAGACGGCCTGAGACAGACGGTCTGAGACAGACGGTCTGAGACAGACGGTCTGAGACAGACGGTCTGAGACAGACGGTCTGAGGCAGACGGTCTGTGACAGACGGTCTGTGACAGACGGTCTGAGGCAGACGGTCTGAGACGGAAGTTCTCAGACAGACGGTCTGAAACAGACGGTCTGAGACAGACGGTCTGTGACAGACGGTCTGAGGCAGACGGTCTGAGACGGAAGTTCTGAGACAGACGGGACGAGATAGACGGTCTGAGACGGACGGTCTGAGGCAGACGGTCTGAGACAGACGGTCTGAGACAGCTGGTCTGAGATAGACGGTATGAAGCAGACGGCCTGAGACAGACGGTCGGAGACAGGCGGTCTGAGACAGACGGTCCGAGACAGACAGTCGGAGACAGACGGTGCGAGACAGACGGTCCGAGACCGACGGTCCGAGACAGACGGTCCGAGACAGACGGTCCTAGACACACGGCCCGAGACAGAGGATCTGAGACATACGGACTGAGACAGACGGTCTGATGCCGACGGGCTGAGATAGACCGTATGAAACAGACGGTCTGAGACAGACGGTTAGAGACAGACGGTCTAAGACAGACGGTCTGAGACAGACGGTGTGAGACAGACGGTATGAAACAGACGGTCTGAGACAGACGGTCTGAGACAGCTGGTCTGAGACAGACGGTCTGAGACCGACGGGACGAGATAGACGTTCTGAGACATACGGGACGACACAGACGGGACGAGATAGACGGTCTGGGACAGACGCCCTGAGGAAGAAGGCCTGAGACAGACGGTCTGAGTCAGACGGTCGGAGGCAGACGGTCTGAGACAGACGGTCTGAGACAGACGGACTGAGACAGACCGTCTGAGACGGACGGTCTGAGACAGACGGCCTGAGACAGACGGTCTGAGACAGACGGTCTCAGACAGACGGTCTCAGACAGACGGTCTGAGACCGACGGTATGAAGCAGACGGTCCGAGACAGACAGTCGGAGACAGACGGTCCGAGACAGACGGTCCGAGACTGACGGTCCGAGACAGACGGTCCGAGACAGACGGTCCGAGACAGACGGTCCGAGACAGACGGTCCGAGACAGACGGTCTGAGACAGACGGTCAGAGACAGACGGTCTAAGACAGACGGTCTGAGACAGACGGTGTGAGACAGACGATATGAAACAGACGGTCTGAGACAGACGGTCTGAGACAGCTGGTCTGAGACAGACGGTCTGAGACAGACGGTCTGAGACAGACGGTCTGAGACAGACGGACTGAGACAGACGGTCTGAGACAGACGGTCTGAGACAGACGGCCTGAGACAGACGGTCTGAGACAGACGGTCTGAGACAGACGGTCTCAGACAGACGGTCTGAGACCGACGGGACGAGATAGACGGTCTGAGACAGACGGTATGAAGCAGACGGTCTGAGACCGACGGGACGAGATAGACGGTATGAAGCAGACGGCCTGAGACAGACGGTCTCAGACAGACGGTCTGAGACCGACGGGACGAGATACACGGTCTGAGACAGACGGTATGAAGCAGACGGTCCGAGACAGACAGTCGGAGACAGACGGTCCGAGACAGACGGTCCGAGACTGACGGTCCGAGACAGACGGTCCGAGACAGACGGTCTGAGACAGACGGTCTGAGACAGACGGTCTGAGACAGACGGTCAGAGACAGACGGTCTAAGACAGACGGTCCGAGACAGACGGTCTGAGACAGACGGTGTGAGACAGACGATATGAAACAGACGGTCTGAGACAGACGGTCTGAGACAGCTGGTCTGAGACAGACGGTCTGAGACAGACGGACTGAGACAGACGGTCTGAGACAGACGGTCTGTGACAGACGGTCTGAGGCAGACGGTCTGAGACGGAAGTTCTGAGACAGACGGGACGAGATAGACGGTCTGAGACGGTCGGTCTGAGACAGACGGTCTGAGACAGACGGTCTGAGACAGACGGACTGAGACAGACGGTCTGAGACAGACGGTCTGAGACAGACGGCCTGAGACAGACGGTCTGAGACAGACGGTCTGAGACAGACGGTCTCAGACAGACGGTCTGAGACCGACGGGACGAGATAGACGGTCTGAGACAGACGGTATGAAGCAGACGGTCCGAGACAGACAGTCGGAGACAGACGGTCCGAGACAGACGGTCCGAGACAGACTGTCCGAGACAGACGGTCCGCGACAGACGGTCCGAGACAGACGGTCCGAGACAGAGGATCTGAGACAGACGGTCTGAGACAGACGGTCTGAGACAGACGGTCTGTGACAGACGGTCTGAGGCAGACGGTCTGAGACGGAAGTTCTGAGACAGACGGGACGAGATAGACGGTCTGAGACGGTCGGTCTGAGGCAGACGGTCTGAGACAGACGGTGTCAGACAGCTGGTCTGAGACAGACGATCTGAGACCGACGGGACGAGATAGACGGTATGAAGCAGACGGCCTGAGACAGACGGTCTGAGACAGGCGGACTGAGACAGACGGTCCGAGACAGACAGTCGGAGACAGACGGTCCGAGACAGACGGTACGAGACCGACGGTCCGAGACAGACGGTCCGAGACAGACGGTCCGAGACACACGGCCCGAGACAGACGATCTGAGACATACGGACTGAGACAGACGGTCTGATGCCGACGGGCTGAGATAGACCGTATGAAACAGACGGTCTGAGACAGACGGTTAGAGACAGACGGTCTGAGACAGACGGTCTGAGACAGACGGACAGAGACAGACGGTCTGAGACAGACGGTCTGAGACAGACCGTCTCAGACAGACGGTTTGAGACCGAAGGGACGACATACACGGTCTGAGACAGACGGTATGAAGCAGACGGTCCGAGACAGACAGTCGGAGACAGACGGTCCGAGACAGACGGTCCGAGACTGACGGTCCGAGACAGACGGTCTAAGACAGACGGTCTGAGACAGACGGTGTGAGACAGACGATATGAAACAGACGGTCTGAGACAGACGGACTGAGACAGACGGTCTGAGACAGACGGTCTGAGACAGACGGCCTGAGACAGACGGTCTGAGACAGACGGTCTCAGACAGACGGTCTGAGACCGACGGGACGAGATAGACGGTCTGAGACAGACGGTATGAAGCAGACGGTCCGAGACAGACAGTCGGAGACAGACGGTCCGAGACAGACGGTCCGAGACCGACGGTCCGAGACAGACAGTCCGAGACAGACGGTCCGAGACAGACGGTCCGAGACAGACGGTCCGCGACAGACGGTCCGAGACAGACGGTCCGAGACAGAGGATCTGAGACAGACGGTCTGAGACAGACGGTCTGAGACAGACGGTCTGTGACAGACGGTCTGAGGCAGACGGTCTGAGACAGACGGTATGAAACAGACGGTCTGAGACAGACGGTCTGAGACAGACGGTCTGAGACAGCTGGTCTGAGACAGACGGTCTGAGACCGACGGGACGAGATAGACGTTCTGAGACAGACGGTCCGAGACAGACGGTCCGAGACAGACGGTCCGAGACAGACGGTCCGAGGCAGACGGTATGAAACAGACGTCTGAGGCAGACGGTGTGAGACAGACGGTCTGAGACAGACGGTCCGAGACAGACAGTCGGAGACAGACGGTCCGAGACAGACGGTCCGCGACAGACGGTCCGAGACAGACGGTCCGAGACAGAGGATCTGAGACAGACGGTCTGAGACAGACGGTCTGTGACAGACGGTCTGAGGCAGACGGTCTGTGACAGACGGTCTGAGGCAGACGGTCTGAGACGGAAGTTCTCAGACAGACGGTCTGAAACAGACGGTCTGAGACAGACGGTCTGTGACAGACGGTCTGAGGCAGACGGTCTGAGACGGAAGTTCTGAGACAGACGGGACGAGATAGACGGTCTGAGACGGACGGTCTGAGGCAGACGGTCTGAGACAGACGGTCTGAGACAGCTGGTCTGAGATAGACGGTATGAAGCAGACGGCCTGAGACAGACGGTCGGAGACAGGCGGTCTGAGACAGACGGTCCGAGACAGACAGTCGGAGACATGCGGTCCGAGACAGACGGTCCGAGACCGACGGTCCGAGACAGACGGTCCGAGACAGACGGTCCGAGACACACGGCCCGAGACAGAGGATCTGAGACATACGGACTGAGACAGACGGTCTGATGCCGACGGGCTGAGATAGACCGTATGAAACAGACGGTCTGAGACAGACGGTTAGAGACAGACGGTCTGAGACAGACGGTCTGACAGAGACGGTCTGAGACAGACGGTCTGAGACAGACGGTCTGAGACAGACGGTCTGAGACAGCTGGTCTGAGACAGACGGTCTGAGTCCGACGGGACGAGATAGACGTTCTGAGACATACGGGACGACACAGACGGGACGAGATAGACGGTCTGGGACAGACGCCCTGAGGAAGAAGGCCTGAGACAGACGGTCTGAGTCAGACGGTCTGAGGCAGACGGTCTGAGACAGACGGTCTGAGACAGACGGACTGAGACAGACCGTCTGAGACGGACGGTCTGAGACAGACGGCCTGAGACAGACGGTCTGAGACAGACGGTCTGAGACAGACGGTCTGAGACAGACGGTCTCAGACAGACGGTCTGAGACCGACGGGACGAGATACACGGTCTGAGACAGACGGTATGAAGCAGACGGTCCGAGACAGACAGTCGGAGACAGACGGTCCGAGACAGACGGTCCGAGACTGACGGTCCGAGACAGACGGTCCGAGACAGACGGTCCGAGACAGACGGTCTGAGACAGACGGTCTGAGACAGACGGTCAGAGACAGACGGTCTAAGACAGACGGTCTGAGACAGACGGTGTGAGACAGACGATATGAAACAGACGGTCTGAGACAGACGGTCTGAGACAGCTGGTCTGAGACAGACGGTCTGAGACAGACGGTCTGAGACAGACGGACTGAGACAGACGGTCTGAGACAGACGGTCCGAGACAGACGGTCCGAGACCGACGGTCCGAGACAGACGGTCCGAGACAGACGGTCCGAGACACACGGCCCGAGACAGAGGATCTGAGACATACGGACTGAGACAGACGGGACGAGATAGACGTTCTGAGACATACGGGACGACACAGACGGGACGAGATAGACGTCTGGGACAGACACCCTGAGGCAGACGGCCTGAGACAGACGGTCTGAGACAGACGGTCTGAGGCAGACGGTCTGAGACAGACGGTCTGAGACAGACGGACTGAGACAGACCGTCTGAGACGGACGGTCTGAGACAGACGGCCTGAGACAGACGGTCTGTGACAGACGGTCTGTGACAGACGGTCTCAGACAGACGGTCTGAGACCGAAGGCACGAGATACACGGTCTGAGACAGACGGTATGAAGCAGACGGTCCGAGACAGACAGTCGGAGACAGACGGTCCGAGACAGACGGTCCGAGACAGACGGTCCGAGACAGACGGTCCGAGACAGACGGTCCGAGACAGACGGTCCGAGACAGACGGTCCGAGACAGACGGTCCGAGACAGACGGTCAGAGACAGACGGTCTAAGACAGACGGTCTGAGACAGACGGTGTGAGACAGACGGTATGAAACAGACGGTCTGAGACAGACGGTCTGAGACAGCTGGTCTGAGACAGACGGTCTGAGACCGACGGGACGAGATAGACGTTCTGAGACATACGGGACGACACAGACGGGACGAGATAGACGGTCTGGGACAGACGCCCTGAGGAAGAAGGCCTGAGACAGACGGTCTGAGTCAGACGGTCTGAGGCAGACGGTCTGAGACAGACGGTCTGAGACAGACGGACTGAGACAGACCGTCTGAGACGGACGGTCTGAGACAGACGGCCTGAGACAGACGGTCTGAGACAGACGGTCTCAGACAGACGGTCTCAGACAGACGGTCTGAGACCGACGGTATGAAGCAGACGGTCCGAGACAGACAGTCGGAGACAGACGGTCCGAGACAGACGGTCCGAGACTGACGGTCCGAGACAGACGGTCCGAGACAGACGGTCCGAGACAGACGGTCCGAGACAGACGGTCCGAGACAGACGGTCTGAGACAGACGGTCAGAGACAGACGGTCTAAGACAGACGGTCTGAGACAGACGGTGTGAGACAGACGATATGAAACAGACGGTCTGAGACAGACGGTCTGAGACAGCTGGTCTGAGACAGACGGTCTGAGACAGACGGTCTGAGACAGACGGTCTGAGACAGACGGTCTGAGACAGACGGACTGAGACAGACGGTCTGAGACAGACGGTCTGAGACAGACGGCCTGAGACAGACGGTCTGAGACAGACGGTCTGAGACAGACGGTCTCAGACAGACGGTCTGAGACCGACGGGACGAGATAGACGGTCTGAGACAGACGGTATGAAGCAGACGGTCTGAGACCGACGGGACGAGATAGACGGTATGAAGCAGACGGCCTGAGACAGACGGTCTCAGACAGACGGTCTGAGACCGACGGGACGAGATACACGGTCTGAGACAGACGGTATGAAGCAGACGGTCCGAGACAGACAGTCGGAGACAGACGGTCCGAGACAGACGGTCCGAGACTGACGGTCCGAGACAGACGGTCCGAGACAGACGGTCCGAGACAGACGGTCTGAGACAGACGGTCTGAGACAGACGGTCAGAGACAGACGGTCTAAGACAGACGGTCCGAGACAGACGGTCTGAGACAGACGGTGTGAGACAGACGATATGAAACAGACGGTCTGAAACAGACGGTCTGAGACAGCTGGTCTGAGACAGACGGTCTGAGACAGACGGACTGAGACAGACGGTCTGAGACAGACGGTCTGTGACAGACGGTCTGAGTCAGACGGTCTGAGACGGAAGTTCTGAGACAGACGGGACGAGATAGACGGTCTGAGACGGTCGGTCTGAGACAGACGGTCTGAGACAGACGGTCTGAGACAGACGGACTGAGACAGACGGTCTGAGACAGACGGTCTGAGACAGACGGCCTGAGGCAGACGGTCTGAGACAGACGGTATGAAGCAGACGGTCCGAGACAGACAGTCCGAGACAGACGGTCCGAGACAGACGGTCCGAGACAGACGGTCCGAGACAGAGGATCTGAGACAGACGGTCTGAGACAGACGGTCTGAGACAGACGGTCTGTGACAGACGGTCTGAGGCAGACGGTCTGAGACGGAAGTTCTGAGACAGACGGGACGAGATAGACGGTCTGAGACGGTCGGTCTGAGGCAGACGGTCTGAGACAGACGGTGTCAGACAGCTGGTCTGAGACAGACGATCTGAGACCGACGGGACGAGATAGACGGTATGAAGCAGACGGCCTGAGACAGACGGTCTGAGACAGGCGGACTGAGACAGACGGTCCGAGACAGACAGTCGGAGACAGACGGTCCGAGACAGACGGTACGAGACCGACGGTCCGAGACAGACGGTCCGAGACAGACGGTCCGAGACACACGGCCCGAGACAGACGATCTGAGACATACGGACTGAGACAGACGGTCTGATGCCGACGGGCTGAGATAGACCGTATGAAACAGACGGTCTGAGACAGACGGTTAGAGACAGACGGTCTGAGACAGACGGTCTGAGACAGACGGACAGAGACAGACGGTCTGAGACAGACGGTCTGAGACAGACCGTCTCAGACAGACGGTTTGAGACCGAAGGGACGACATACACGGTCTGAGACAGACGGTATGAAGCAGACGGTCCGAGACAGACAGTCGGAGACAGACGGTCCGAGACAGACGGTCCGAGACTGACGGTCCGAGACAGACGGTCCGAGACAGACGGTCCGAGACAGACGGTCCGAGACAGACGGTCTGAGACAGACGGTCTGAGACAGACGGTCAGAGACAGACGGTCTAAGACAGACGGTCTGAGACAGACGGTGTGAGACAGACGATATGAAACAGACGGTCTGAGACAGACGGACTGAGACAGACGGTCTGAGACAGACGGTCTGAGACAGGCGGTCTGAGACAGACGGTCCGAGACAGGCGGTCCGAGACAGACGGTCCGAGACAGACCGTCGAGACAGAGGATCTGAGACAGACGGTCGGAGACAGAAGGTCGGAGACAGACGGTCTGAGACATACGGTCTGAGACAGACGGTCTGAGACAGACGGTCTGAGACAGACGGTCTGAGACAGACGGTCTGAGACAGACGGTCTGAGACCGACGGGACGAGATAGACGGTATGAAGCAGACGGCCTGAGACAGACGGTCTGAGACAGACGGTCTGAGACAGACGGTCTGAGACAGACGGTCTGAGGCAGACGGTCTGTGACAGACGGTCTGTGACAGACGGTCTGAGGCAGACGGTCTGAGACGGAAGTTCTCAGACAGACGGTCTGAAACAGACGGTCTGAGACAGACGGTCTGTGACAGACGGTCTGAGGCAGACGGTCTGAGACGGAAGTTCTGAGACAGACGGGACGAGATAGACGGTCTGAGACGGACGGTCTGAGGCAGACGGTCTGAGACAGACGGTCTGAGACAGCTGGTCTGAGATAGACGGTATGAAGCAGACGGCCTGAGACAGACGGTCGGAGACAGGCGGTCTGAGACAGACGGTCCGAGACAGACAGTCGGAGACAGACGGTCCGAGACAGACGGTCCGAGACCGACGGTCCGAGACAGACGGTCCGAGACCGACGGTCCGAGACAGACGGTCCGAGACAGACGGTCCGAGACACACGGCCCGAGACAGACGATCTGAGACATACGGACTGAGACAGACGGTCTGATGCCGACGGGCTGAGATAGACCGTATGAAACAGACGGTCTGAGACAGACGGTTAGAGACAGACGGTCTGAGACAGACGGTCTGAGACAGACGGACAGAGACAGACGGTCTGAGACAGACGGTCTGAGACAGACCGTCTCAGACAGACGGTTTGAGACCGAAGGGACGACATACACGGTCTGAGACAGACGGTATGAAGCAGACGGTCCGAGACAGACAGTCGGAGACAGACGGTCCGAGACAGACGGTCCGAGACTGACGGTCCGAGACAGACGGTCCGAGACAGACGGTCCGAGACAGACGGTCCGAGACAGACGGTCTGAGACAGACGGTCTGAGACAGACGGTCAGAGACAGACGGTCTAAGACAGACGGTCTGAGACAGACGGTGTGAGACAGACGATATGAAACAGACGGTCTGAGACAGACGGACTGAGACAGACGGTCTGAGACAGACGGTCTGAGACAGGCGGTCTGAGACAGACGGTCCGAGACAGGCGGTCCGAGACAGACGGTCCGAGACAGACCGTCGAGACAGAGGATCTGAGACAGACGGTCGGAGACAGACGGTCGGAGACAGACGGTCTGAGACATACGGTCTGAGACAGACGGTCTGAGACAGACGGTCTGAGACAGACGGTCTGAGACAGACGGTCTGAGACAGACGGTCTGAGACCGACGGTATGAAGCAGACGGCCTGAGACAGACGGTCTGAGACAGACGGTCTGAGACAGACGGTCTGAGACAGACGGTCTGAGACAGACGGTCTGAGGCAGACGGTCTGTGACAGACGGTCTGTGACAGACGGTCTGAGGCAGACGGTCTGAGACGGAAGTTCTCAGACAGACGGTCTGAAACAGACGGTCTGAGACAGACGGTCTGTGACAGACGGTCTGAGGCAGACGGTCTGAGACGGAAGTTCTGAGACAGACGGGACGAGATAGACGGTCTGAGACGGACGGTCTGAGGCAGACGGTCTGAGACAGACGGTCTGAGACAGCTGGTCTGAGATAGACGGTATGAAGCAGACGGCCTGAGACAGACGGTCGGAGACAGGCGGTCTGAGACAGACGGTCCGAGACAGACAGTCGGAGACAGACGGTGCGAGACAGACGGTCCGAGACCGACGGTCCGAGACAGACGGTCCGAGACAGACGGTCCTAGACACACGGCCCGAGACAGAGGATCTGAGACATACGGACTGAGACAGACGGTCTGATGCCGACGGGCTGAGATAGACCGTATGAAACAGACGGTCTGAGACAGACGGTTAGAGACAGACGGTCTAAGACAGACGGTCTGAGACAGACGGTGTGAGACAGACGGTATGAAACAGACGGTCTGAGACAGACGGTCTGAGACAGCTGGTCTGAGACAGACGGTCTGAGACCGACGGGACGAGATAGACGTTCTGAGACATACGGGACGACACAGACGGGACGAGATAGACGGTCTGGGACAGACGCCCTGAGGAAGAAGGCCTGAGACAGACGGTCTGAGTCAGACGGTCGGAGGCAGACGGTCTGAGACAGACGGTCTGAGACAGACGGACTGAGACAGACCGTCTGAGACGGACGGTCTGAGACAGACGGCCTGAGACAGACGGTCTGAGACAGACGGTCTCAGACAGACGGTCTCAGACAGACGGTCTGAGACCGACGGTATGAAGCAGACGGTCCGAGACAGACAGTCGGAGACAGACGGTCCGAGACAGACGGTCCGAGACTGACGGTCCGAGACAGACGGTCCGAGACAGACGGTCCGAGACAGACGGTCCGAGACAGACGGTCCGAGACAGACGGTCTGAGACAGACGGTCAGAGACAGACGGTCTAAGACAGACGGTCTGAGACAGACGGTGTGAGACAGACGATATGAAACAGACGGTCTGAGACAGACGGTCTGAGACAGCTGGTCTGAGACAGACGGTCTGAGACAGACGGTCTGAGACAGACGGTCTGAGACAGACGGACTGAGACAGACGGTCTGAGACAGACGGTCTGAGACAGACGGCCTGAGACAGACGGTCTGAGACAGACGGTCTGAGACAGACGGTCTCAGACAGACGGTCTGAGACCGACGGGACGAGATAGACGGTCTGAGACAGACGGTATGAAGCAGACGGTCTGAGACCGACGGGACGAGATAGACGGTATGAAGCAGACGGCCTGAGACAGACGGTCTCAGACAGACGGTCTGAGACCGACGGGACGAGATACACGGTCTGAGACAGACGGTATGAAGCAGACGGTCCGAGACAGACAGTCGGAGACAGACGGTCCGAGACAGACGGTCCGAGACTGACGGTCCGAGACAGACGGTCCGAGACAGACGGTCTGAGACAGACGGTCTGAGACAGACGGTCTGAGACAGACGGTCAGAGACAGACGGTCTAAGACAGACGGTCCGAGACAGACGGTCTGAGACAGACGGTGTGAGACAGACGATATGAAACAGACGGTCTGAGACAGACGGTCTGAGACAGCTGGTCTGAGACAGACGGTCTGAGACAGACGGACTGAGACAGACGGTCTGAGACAGACGGTCTGTGACAGACGGTCTGAGGCAGACGGTCTGAGACGGAAGTTCTGAGACAGACGGGACGAGATAGACGGTCTGAGACGGTCGGTCTGAGACAGACGGTCTGAGACAGACGGTCTGAGACAGACGGACTGAGACAGACGGTCTGAGACAGACGGTCTGAGACAGACGGCCTGAGACAGACGGTCTGAGACAGACGGTCTGAGACAGACGGTCTCAGACAGACGGTCTGAGACCGACGGGACGAGATAGACGGTCTGAGACAGACGGTATGAAGCAGACGGTCCGAGACAGACAGTCGGAGACAGACGGTCCGAGACAGACGGTCCGAGACAGACTGTCCGAGACAGACGGTCCGCGACAGACGGTCCGAGACAGACGGTCCGAGACAGAGGATCTGAGACAGACGGTCTGAGACAGACGGTCTGAGACAGACGGTCTGTGACAGACGGTCTGAGGCAGACGGTCTGAGACGGAAGTTCTGAGACAGACGGGACGAGATAGACGGTCTGAGACGGTCGGTCTGAGGCAGACGGTCTGAGACAGACGGTGTCAGACAGCTGGTCTGAGACAGACGATCTGAGACCGACGGGACGAGATAGACGGTATGAAGCAGACGGCCTGAGACAGACGGTCTGAGACAGGCGGACTGAGACAGACGGTCCGAGACAGACAGTCGGAGACAGACGGTCCGAGACAGACGGTACGAGACCGACGGTCCGAGACAGACGGTCCGAGACAGACGGTCCGAGACACACGGCCCGAGACAGACGATCTGAGACATACGGACTGAGACAGACGGTCTGATGCCGACGGGCTGAGATAGACCGTATGAAACAGACGGTCTGAGACAGACGGTTAGAGACAGACGGTCTGAGACAGACGGTCTGAGACAGACGGACAGAGACAGACGGTCTGAGACAGACGGTCTGAGACAGACCGTCTCAGACAGACGGTTTGAGACCGAAGGGACGACATACACGGTCTGAGACAGACGGTATGAAGCAGACGGTCCGAGACAGACAGTCGGAGACAGACGGTCCGAGACAGACGGTCCGAGACTGACGGTCCGAGACAGACGGTCTAAGACAGACGGTCTGAGACAGACGGTGTGAGACAGACGATATGAAACAGACGGTCTGAGACAGACGGACTGAGACAGACGGTCTGAGACAGACGGTCTGAGACAGACGGCCTGAGACAGACGGTCTGAGACAGACGGTCTCAGACAGACGGTCTGAGACCGACGGGACGAGATAGACGGTCTGAGACAGACGGTATGAAGCAGACGGTCCGAGACAGACAGTCGGAGACAGACGGTCCGAGACAGACGGTCCGAGACCGACGGTCCGAGACAGACAGTCCGAGACAGACGGTCCGAGACAGACGGTCCGAGACAGACGGTCCGCGACAGACGGTCCGAGACAGACGGTCCGAGACAGAGGATCTGAGACAGACGGTCTGAGACAGACGGTCTGAGACAGACGGTCTGTGACAGACGGTCTGAGGCAGACGGTCTGAGACAGACGGTATGAAACAGACGGTCTGAGACAGACGGTCTGAGACAGACGGTCTGAGACAGCTGGTCTGAGACAGACGGTCTGAGACCGACGGGACGAGATAGACGTTCTGAGACAGACGGTCCGAGACAGACGGTCCGAGACAGACGGTCCGAGACAGACGGTCCGAGGCAGACGGTATGAAACAGACGTCTGAGGCAGACGGTGTGAGACAGACGGTCTGAGACAGACGGTCCGAGACAGACAGTCGGAGACAGACGGTCCGAGACAGACGGTCCGCGACAGACGGTCCGAGACAGACGGTCCGAGACAGAGGATCTGAGACAGACGGTCTGAGACAGACGGTCTGTGACAGACGGTCTGAGGCAGACGGTCTGTGACAGACGGTCTGAGGCAGACGGTCTGAGACGGAAGTTCTCAGACAGACGGTCTGAAACAGACGGTCTGAGACAGACGGTCTGTGACAGACGGTCTGAGGCAGACGGTCTGAGACGGAAGTTCTGAGACAGACGGGACGAGATAGACGGTCTGAGACGGACGGTCTGAGGCAGACGGTCTGAGACAGACGGTCTGAGACAGCTGGTCTGAGATAGACGGTATGAAGCAGACGGCCTGAGACAGACGGTCGGAGACAGGCGGTCTGAGACAGACGGTCCGAGACAGACAGTCGGAGACATGCGGTCCGAGACAGACGGTCCGAGACCGACGGTCCGAGACAGACGGTCCGAGACAGACGGTCCGAGACACACGGCCCGAGACAGAGGATCTGAGACATACGGACTGAGACAGACGGTCTGATGCCGACGGGCTGAGATAGACCGTATGAAACAGACGGTCTGAGACAGACGGTTAGAGACAGACGGTCTGAGACAGACGGTCTGACAGAGACGGTCTGAGACAGACGGTCTGAGACAGACGGTCTGAGACAGACGGTCTGAGACAGCTGGTCTGAGACAGACGGTCTGAGTCCGACGGGACGAGATAGACGTTCTGAGACATACGGGACGACACAGACGGGACGAGATAGACGGTCTGGGACAGACGCCCTGAGGAAGAAGGCCTGAGACAGACGGTCTGAGTCAGACGGTCTGAGGCAGACGGTCTGAGACAGACGGTCTGAGACAGACGGACTGAGACAGACCGTCTGAGACGGACGGTCTGAGACAGACGGCCTGAGACAGACGGTCTGAGACAGACGGTCTGAGACAGACGGTCTGAGACAGACGGTCTCAGACAGACGGTCTGAGACCGACGGGACGAGATACACGGTCTGAGACAGACGGTATGAAGCAGACGGTCCGAGACAGACAGTCGGAGACAGACGGTCCGAGACAGACGGTCCGAGACTGACGGTCCGAGACAGACGGTCCGAGACAGACGGTCCGAGACAGACGGTCTGAGACAGACGGTCTGAGACAGACGGTCAGAGACAGACGGTCTAAGACAGACGGTCTGAGACAGACGGTGTGAGACAGACGATATGAAACAGACGGTCTGAGACAGACGGTCTGAGACAGCTGGTCTGAGACAGACGGTCTGAGACAGACGGTCTGAGACAGACGGACTGAGACAGACGGTCTGAGACAGACGGTCCGAGACAGACGGTCCGAGACCGACGGTCCGAGACAGACGGTCCGAGACAGACGGTCCGAGACACACGGCCCGAGACAGAGGATCTGAGACATACGGACTGAGACAGACGGGACGAGATAGACGTTCTGAGACATACGGGACGACACAGACGGGACGAGATAGACGTCTGGGACAGACACCCTGAGGCAGACGGCCTGAGACAGACGGTCTGAGACAGACGGTCTGAGGCAGACGGTCTGAGACAGACGGTCTGAGACAGACGGACTGAGACAGACCGTCTGAGACGGACGGTCTGAGACAGACGGCCTGAGACAGACGGTCTGTGACAGACGGTCTGTGACAGACGGTCTCAGACAGACGGTCTGAGACCGAAGGCACGAGATACACGGTCTGAGACAGACGGTATGAAGCAGACGGTCCGAGACAGACAGTCGGAGACAGACGGTCCGAGACAGACGGTCCGAGACAGACGGTCCGAGACAGACGGTCCGAGACAGACGGTCCGAGACAGACGGTCCGAGACAGACGGTCCGAGACAGACGGTCCGAGACAGACGGTCAGAGACAGACGGTCTAAGACAGACGGTCTGAGACAGACGGTGTGAGACAGACGGTATGAAACAGACGGTCTGAGACAGACGGTCTGAGACAGCTGGTCTGAGACAGACGGTCTGAGACCGACGGGACGAGATAGACGTTCTGAGACATACGGGACGACACAGAGGGGACGAGATAGACGGTCTGGGACAGACGCCCTGAGGCAGACGGCCTGAGACAGACGGTCTGAGACAGACGGTCTGAGACAGACGGTCTGAGACAGACGGTCTGAGACAGACGGCCTGAGACAGACGGTCTGAGACAGACGGCCTGAGACAGACGGTCTGAGACAGACGGTCTGAGACAGACGGTCTGAGGCAGACGGTCTGAGACGGAAGTTCTGAGACAGACGGGACGAGATAGACGGTCTGAGACGGACGGTCTGAGGCAGACGGTCTGAGACAGACGGTCTCAGACAGCTGGTCTGAGACAGACGATCTGAGACCGACGGGACGAGATAGACGGTATGAAGCAGACGGCCTGAGACAGACGGTCTGAGACAGGCGGACTGAGACAGACGGTCCGAGACAGACAGTCTGAGACAGACGGTCCGAGACAGACGGTACGAGACCGACGGTCCGAGACAGACGGTCCGAGACAGACGGTCCGAGACACACGGCCCGAGACAGACGATCTGAGACATACGGACTGAGACAGATGGTCTGATGCCGACGGGCTGAGATAGACCGTATGAAACAGACGGTCTGAGACAGACGGTTAGAGACAGACGGTCTGAGACAGACGGTCTGAGACAGACGGACAGAGACAGACGGTCTAAGACAGACGGTCTGAGACAGACGGTGTGAGACAGACGGTATGAAACAGACGGTCTCAGACAGACGGTCTGAGACAGCTGGTCTGAGACAGACGGTCTGAGACCGACGGGACGAGATAGACGTTCTGTGACATACGGGACGACACAGACGGCACGAGATAGACGGTCTGGGACAGACGGTCTGAGGCAGACGGCCTGAGACAGACGGTCTGAGACAGACGGTCTGAGACAGACGGTCTGAGACAGACGGTCTGAGACAGACGGACTGAGACAGACGGTCTGAGACAGACGGTCTGAGACAGACGGCCTGAGACAGACGGTCTGAGACAGACGTTCTGAGACAGACGGTCTCAGACAGACGGTCTGAGACCGACGGGACGTGATAGACGGTCTGAGACAGACGGTATGAAGAAGACGGTCCGAGACAGACAGTCGGAGACAGACGGTCCGAGACAAACGGTCCGAGACCGACGGTCCGAGACCGACGGTCCGAGACAGACGGTCCGAGACAGACGGTCCGAGACAGACGGTCCGAGACAGCCGGTCCGAGACAGGCGGTCCGAGACAGACGGTCCGAGACAGACGGTCGAGACAGAGGATCTGAGACAGACGGTCTGAGACAGCTGGTCTGAGACAGACGGTCTGAGACCGACGGGACGAGATAGACGGTATGAAGCAGACGGCCTGAGACAGACGGTCTGAGACAGCCGGTCTGAGACAGACGGTCCGAGACAGACAGTCGGAGACAGACGGTCCGAGACAGACGGTCCGAGACCGACGGTCCGAGACAGACGGTCGGAGACAGACGGTCTGAGACAAGCGGTCCGAGACAGACGGTCCGAGACAGACGGTCGAGACATACGGTCTGAGACAGACGGTCTGAGACAGACGGTCTGAGACAGACGGTCTGAGACAGACGGTCTGAGACAGACGGTCTGAGACATACGGTCCGAGACAGACGGTCTGAGACAAGCGGTCCGAGACAGACGGTCCGAGACAGACGGTCGAGACAGAGGATCTGAGACAGACGGTCTGAGACAGACGGTCTGAGACATACGGTCTGAGACAGACGGTCTGAGACAGACGGTCTGAGACAGACGGTCTGAGACAGACGGTCTGAGACAGACGGTCTGAGGCAGACGGTCTGAGACGGAAGTTCTGAGACAGACGGGACGAGATAGACGGTCTGAGACGGACGGTCTGTGGCAGACGGTCTGAGACAGACGGTCTGAGACAGACGGACAGAGACAGACGGTCTAAGACAGACGGTCTGAGACAGACGGTGTGAGACAGACGGTATGAAACAGACGGTCTGAGACAGACGGTCTGAGACAGCTGGTCTGAGACAGACGGTCTGTGACAGACGATCTGAGGCAGACGGTCTGAGACGGAAGTTCTGTGACAGAAGGGACGAGATAGACGGTCTGAGACGGACGGTCTGAGGCAGACGGTCTGAGACAGCTGGTCTGAGACAGACGGTCTGTGACAGACGTTGTGAGACAGACGGTCTGAGGCAGACGGTCTGAGACGGAAGTTCTGAGACAGACGGGACGAGATAGACGGTCTGAGACAGACGGTCTGATGCAGACGGCCTGAGACAGACGGTTAGAGACAGACGGTCTGAGACAGACGGTCTGAGACAGACGGTCAGAGACAGACGGTCTTAGACAGACGGTCTGAGACAGACGGTGTGAGACAGACGGTATGAAACAGACGGTCTGAGACAGACGGTCTGAGACAGCTGGTCTGGGACAGACGGTCTGAGACCGACGGGACGAGATAGACGCTCTGAGACAGACGGGACGAGATAGACGGTCTGGGACAGACGGCCTGAGACAGACGGTCTGAGACAGACGGTCTCAGACAGACGGTCTGAGACAGACGGTCTGAGACAGACGGTCTGAGACAGACGGTCTGAGACAGACGGCCTGAGACAGACGGTCTGAGACAGACGGTCAGAGACAGACGGTCTGAGACAGACGGTGTGAGACAGACGGTATGAAACAGACGGTCTGAGACAGACGGTCTGAGACAGACGGTCTGAGACAGACGGTGTGAGACAGACGGTATGAAACAGACGGTCTGAGACAGACGGTCTGAAACAGACGGTCTGAGACAGACGGACTGAGACAGACGGTCTGAGACAGACGGTCTGAGACAGACGGCCTGAGACAGACGGTCTGAGACAGACGGTCAGAGACAGACGGTCTGAGACAGACGGTGTGAGACAGACGGTATGAAACAGACGGTCTGAGACAGACGGTCTGAGACAGCTGGTCTGAGACAGACGGTCTGAGACCGACGGGACGAGATAGACGCTCTGAGACAGACGGGACGAGATAGACGGTCTGGGACAGACGGTCTGACGCAGACGGCCTGAGACAGACGGTCTGAGACAGACGGTCTGAGACAGACGGTCTCAGACAGACGATCTGAGACAGACGGCCTGAGACAGACGGTCTGAGACAGGCGGACTGAGACAGACGGTCCGAGACAGACAGTCGGAGACAGACGGTCCGAGACAGACGGTACGAGACCGACGGTCCGAGACAGACGGTCCGAGACAGACGGTCCGAGACACACGGCCCGAGACAGACGATCTGAGACATACGGACTGAGACAGATGGTCTGATGCCGACGGGCTGAGATAGACCGTATGAAACAGACGGTCTGAGACAGACGGTTAGAGACAGACGGTCTGAGACAGACGGTCTGAGACAGACGGACAGAGACAGACGGTCTAAGACAGACGGTCTGAGACAGACGGTGTGAGACAGACGGTATGAAACAGACGGTCTCAGACAGACGGTCTGAGACCGACGGGACGAGATAGACGTTCTGTGACATACGGGACGACACAGACGGCACGAGATAGACGGTCTGGGACAGACGGTCTGAGGCAGACGGCCTGAGACAGACGGTCTGAGACAGACGGTGTGAGACAGACGGTCTGAGACAGACGGTCGGAGACAGACGGACTGAGACAGACGGTCTGAGACAGACGGTCTGAGACAGACGGCCTGAGACAGACGGTCTGAGACAGACGTTCTGAGACAGACGGTCTCAGACAGACGGTCTGAGACCGACGGGACGAGATAGACGGTCTGAGACAGACGGTATGAAGAAGACGGTTCGAGACAGACAGTCGGAGACAGACGGTCCGAGACAAACGGTCCGAGACCGACGGTCCGAGACCGACGGTCCGAGACAGACGGTCCGAGACAGACGGTCCGAGACAGACGGTCCGAGACAGCCGGTCCGAGACAGGCGGTCCGAGACAGACGGTCCGAGACAGACGGTCGAGACAGAGGATCTGAGACAGACGGTCTGAGACAGCTGGTCTGAGACAGACGGTCTGAGACCGACGGGACGAGATAGACGGTATGAAGCAGACGGCCTGAGACAGACGGTCTGAGACAGCCGGTCTGAGACAGACGGTCCGAGACAGACAGTCGGAGACAGACGGTCCGAGACAGACGGTCCGAGACCGACGGTCCGAGACAGACGGTCCGAGATAGACGGTCTGAGACAAGCGGTCCGAGACAGACGGTCCGAGACAGACGGTCGAGACATACGGTCTGAGACAGACGGTCTGAGACAGACGGTCTGAGACAGACGGTCTGAGACATACGGTCCGAGACAGACGGTCTGAGACAAGCGGTCCGAGACAGACGGTCCGAGACAGACGGTCGAGACAGAGGATCTGAGACAGACGGTCTGAGACAGACGGTCTGAGACATACGGTCTGAGACAGACGGTCTGAGACAGACGGTCTGAGACAGACGGTCTGAGACAGACGGTCTGAGACAGACGGTCTGAGACAGACGGTCTGAGGCAGACGGTCTGAGACGGAAGTTCTGAGACAGACGGGACGAGATAGACGGTCTGAGACGGACGGTCTGAGGCAGACGGTCTGAGACAGACGGTCTGAGACAGACGGACAGAGACAGACGGTCTAAGACAGACGGTCTGAGACAGACGGTGTGAGACAGACGGTATGAAACAGACGGTCTGAGACAGACGGTCTGAGACAGCTGGTCTGAGACAGACGGTCTGTGACAGACGGTCTGAGACAGACGGTCTGAGACATACGGTCCGAGACAGACGGTCTGAGACAAGCGGTCCGAGACAGACGGTCCGAGACAGACGGTCGAGACAGAGGATCTGAGACAGACGGTCTGAGACAGACGGTCTGAGACATACGGTCTGAGACAGACGGTCTGAGACAGACGGTCTGAGACAGACGGTCTGAGACAGACGGTCTGAGACAGACGGTCTGAGGCAGACGGTCTGAGACGGAAGTTCTGAGACAGACGGGACGAGATAGACGGTCTGAGACGGACGGTCTGAGGCAGACGGTCTGAGACAGACGGTCTGAGACAGACGGACAGAGACAGACGGTCTAAGACAGACGATCTGAGGCAGACGGTCTGAGACGGAAGTTCTGAGACAGAAGGGACGAGATAGACGGTCTGAGACGGACGGTCTGAGGCAGACGGTCTGAGACAGCTGGTCTGAGACAGACGGTCTGTGACAGACGTTGTGAGACAGACGGTCTGAGGCAGACGGTCTGAGACGGAAGTTCTGAGACAGACGGGACGAGATAGACGGTCTGAGACAGACGGTCTGATGCAGACGGCCTGAGACAGACGGTTAGAGACAGACGGTCTGAGACAGACGGTCTGAGACAGACGGTCAGAGACAGACGGTCTTAGACAGACGGTCTGAGACAGACGGTGTGAGACAGACGGTATGAAACAGACGGTCTGAGACAGACGGTCTGAGACAGCTGGTCTGGGACAGACGGTCTGAGACCGACGGGACGAGATAGACGCTCTGAGACAGACGGGACGAGATAGCCGGTCTGGGACAGACGGCCTGAGACAGACGGTCTGAGACAGACGGTCTCAGACAGACGGTCTGAGACAGACGGTCTGAGACAGACGGTCTGAGACAGACGGTCTGAGACAGACGGCCTGAGACAGACGGTCTGAGACAGACGGTCAGAGACAGACGGTCTGAGACGGAAGTTCTGAGACAGACGGGACGAGATAGACGGTCTGAGACGGACGGTCTGAGGCAGACGGTCTGAGACAGACGGTCTGAGACAGACGGACAGAGACAGACGGTCTAAGACAGACGGTCTGAGACAGACGGTGTGAGACAGACGGTATGAAACAGACGGTCTGAGACAGACGGTCTGAGACAGCTGGTCTGAGACAGACGGTCTGTGACAGACGGTCTGAGACAGACGGTCTGAGACATACGGTCCGAGACAGACGGTCTGAGACAAGCGGTCCGAGACAGACGGTCCGAGACAGACGGTCGAGACAGAGGATCTGAGACAGACGGTCTGAGACAGACGGTCTGAGACATACGGTCTGAGACAGACGGTCTGAGACAGACGGTCTGAGACAGACGGTCTGAGACAGACGGTCTGAGACAGACGGTCTGAGGCAGACGGTCTGAGACGGAAGTTCTGAGACAGACGGGACGAGATAGACGGTCTGAGGCAGACGGTCTGAGACAGACGGTCTGAGACAGACGGACAGAGACAGACGGTCTAAGACAGACGATCTGAGGCAGACGGTCTGAGACGGAAGTTCTGAGACAGAAGGGACGAGATAGACGGTCTGAGACGGACGGTCTGAGGCAGACGGTCTGAGACAGCTGGTCTGAGACAGACGGTCTGTGACAGACGTTGTGAGACAGACGGTCTGAGGCAGACGGTCTGAGACGGAAGTTCTGAGACAGACGGGACGAGATAGACGGTCTGAGACAGACGGTCTGATGCAGACGGCCTGAGACAGACGGTTAGAGACAGACGGTCTGAGACAGACGGTCTGAGACAGACGGTCAGAGACAGACGGTCTTAGACAGACGGTCTGAGACAGACGGTGTGAGACAGACGGTATGAAACAGACGGTCTGAGACAGACGGTCTGAGACAGCTGGTCTGGGACAGACGGTCTGAGACCGACGGGACGAGATAGACGCTCTGAGACAGACGGGACGAGATAGCCGGTCTGGGACAGACGGCCTGAGACAGACGGTCTGAGACAGACGGTCTCAGACAGACGGTCTGAGACAGACGGTCTGAGACAGACGGTCTGAGACAGACGGTCTGAGACAGACGGCCTGAGACAGACGGTCTGAGACAGACGGTCAGAGACAGACGGTCTGAGACAGACGGTGTGAGACAGACGGTATGAAACAGACGGTCTGAGACAGACGGTCTGAGACAGACGGTCTGAGACAGACGGTGTGAGACAGACTGTATGAAATAGACGGTCTGAGACAGACGGTCTGAGACAGACGGTCTGAGACAGACGGACTGAGACAGACGGTCTGAGACAGACGGTCTGAGACAGACGGCCTGAGACAGACGGTCTGAGACAGACGGTCAGAGACAGACGGTCTGAGACAGACGGTGTGAGACAGACGGTATGAAACAGACGGTCTGAGACAGACGGTCTGAGACAGCTGGTCTGAGACAGACGGTCTGAGACCGACGGGACGAGATAGACGCTCTGAGACAGACGGGACGAGATAGACGGTCTGGGACAGACGGTCTGACGCAGACGGCCTGAGACAGACGGTCTGAGACAGACGGTCTGAGACAGACGGTCTCAGACAGACGGTCTCAGACAGACGATCTGAGACAGACGGCCTGAGACAGACGGTCTGAGACAGGCGGACTGAGACAGACGGTCCGAGACAGACAGTCGGAGACAGACGGTCCGAGACAGACGGTACGAGACCGACGGTCCGAGACAGACGGTCCGAGACAGACGGTCCGAGACACACGGCCCGAGACAGACGATCTGAGACATACGGACTGAGACAGATGGTTTGATGCCGACGGGCTGAGATAGACCGTATGAAACAGACGGTCTGAGACAGACGGTTAGAGACAGACGGTCTGAGACAGACGGTCTGAGACAGACGGACAGAGACAGACGGTCTAAGACAGACGGTCTGAGACAGACGGTGTGAGACAGACGGTATGAAACAGACGGTCTCAGACAGACGGTCTGAGACCGACGGGACGAGATAGACGTTCTGTGACATACGGGACGACACAGACGGCACGAGATAGACGGTCTGGGACAGACGGTCTGAGGCAGACGGCCTGAGACAGACGGTCTGAGACAGACGGTGTGAGACAGACGGTCTGAGACAGACGGTCGGAGACAGACGGACTGAGACAGACGGTCTGAGACAGACGGTCTGAGACAGACGGCCTGAGACAGACGGTCTGAGACAGACGTTCTGAGACAGACGGTCTCAGACAGACGGTCTGAGACCGACGGGACGAGATAGACGGTCTGAGACAGACGGTATGAAGAAGACGGTCCGAGACAGACAGTCGGAGACAGACGGTCCGAGACAAACGGTCCGAGACCGACGGTCCGAGACAGACGGTCCGAGACAGACGGTCCGAGACAGACGGTCCGAGACAGCCGGTCCGAGACAGGCGGTCCGAGACAGACGGTCCGAGACAGACGGTCGAGACAGAGGATCTGAGACAGACGGTCTGAGACAGCTGGTCTGAGACAGACGGTCTGAGACCGACGGGACGAGATAGACGGTATGAAGCAGACGGCCTGAGACAGACGGTCTGAGACAGCCGGTCTGAGACAGACGGTCCGAGACAGACAGTCGGAGACAGACGGTCCGAGACAGACGGTCCGAGACCGACGGTCCGAGACAGACGGTCCGAGACAGACGGTCTGAGACAAGCGGTCCGAGACAGACGGTCCGAGACAGACGGTCGAGACATACGGTCTGAGACAGACGGTCTGAGACAGACGGTCTGAGACAGACGGTCTGAGACAGACGGTCTGAGACATACGGTCCGAGACAGACGGTCTGAGACAAGCGGTCCGAGACAGACGGTCCGAGACAGACGGTCGAGACAGAGGATCTGAGACAGACGGTCTGAGACAGACGGTCTGAGACATACGGTCTGAGACAGACGGTCTGAGACAGACGGTCTGAGACAGACGGTCTGAGACAGACGGTCTGAGACAGACGGTCTGCGACAGACGGTCTGAGGCAGACGGTCTGAGACGGAAGTTCTGAGACAGACGGGACGAGATAGACGGTCTGAGACGGACGGTCTGAGGCAGACGGTCTGAGACAGACGGTCTGAGACAGACGGACAGAGACAGACGGTCTAAGACAGACGGTCTGAGACAGACGGTGTGAGACAGACGGTATGAAACAGACGGTCTGAGACAGACGGTCTGAGACAGCTGGTCTGAGACAGACGGTCTGAAATCGACGGGACGAGATAGACGCTCTGAGACAGACGGGACGAGATAGACGGTCTGGGACAGACGGTCTGACGCAGACGGCCTGAGACAGACGGTCTGAGACAGCTGGTCTGAGACAGACGGTCTGAGACCGACGGGACGAGACGGACAGTATGAAACAGACGGTCTGAGACAGACGGTCTGAGGCAGACGGCCTGAGACAGACGGCCTGAGACAGACGGCCTGAGACAGATGGTCTGAGACAGACGGTCTCAGACAGACGGTCTCAGACAGACGTTCTGAGACAGACGGTCTGAGACAGACGGGACGAGATAGACGGTCTGAGACAGACGGTCAGAGGCAGACGGCCTGAGACAGACGGTCTGAGACAGACGGTCAGAGGCAGACGGCCTGAGAAAGACGGTCTGAGACAGACGGTCTGAGACAGACGGGACGAGATAGACGGTCTGAGACGGACGGTCTGAGACAGCTGGTCTGAGACAGACGATCGGAGACCGACGGGACGAGATAGACGGTATGAAGCAGACGGCCTGAGACAGACGATCTGAGACAGGCGGTCTGAGACAGACGGTCCGAGACAGACAGTCGGAGACAGACGGTCTGAGACGGACGGTCTGAGACAGACGGTCTCAGACAGACGGTCCGAGACAGACGGTGCGAGACAGACGGTCCGAGACAGGCGGTCCGAGACAGACGGTCTGAGACAGACGGTCTGAGACATACGGTCTGAGACAGACGGTCTGAGACAGACGGTCTGAGACAGACGGTCTGAGACAGACGGTCTGTGACAGACGGTCTGAGGCAGACGGTCTGAGACGGAAGTTCTGAGACAGACGGTCCGAGATAGACGGTCTGAGACGGACGGTCTGAGGCAGACGGTCTGAGACAGACGGTCTGAGACAGACGGTCTGAGACCGACGGGACGAGACCGACGGTACGAGACAGACGGTCCGAGACAGACGGTCTGTGACAGACGGTCTGAAACAGACGGTCTGAGACAGACCTTCTGAGACAGACGGTCTGAGACAGACGGTCTGAGACAGACGGACTGAGACAGACGGTCTGAGACAGACGGTCTGAGACAGACTGCCTGAGACAGACGGTCTGAGACAGACGGTCTGAGACATACGGTATGAGACAGACGGTCTGAGACAGACGGTCTGAGACAGACGGTCTGTGACAGACGGTCTGAGGCAGACGGTCTGAGACGGAAGTTCTGAGACAGACGGGACGAGATAGACGGTCTGAGACGGACGGTCTGAGGCAGACGGTCTGAGACAGACGGTCTGAGACAGTCGGTCTGTGACAGACGGTCTGAGGCAGACGGTCTGAGACGGAAGTTCTGAGACAGACGGTCCGAGACAGACGGTCGAGACAGATGATCTGAGGCAGACGGTCTGAGACGGACGGTCTGAGACAGACGGACAGAGACAGACGGTCTAAGACAGACGGTCTGAGACAGACGGTGTGAGACAGACGGTATGAAACAGACGGTCTGAGACAGACGGTCTGAGACAGCTGGTCTGAGACAGACGGTCTGAGACAGACGGTCTGTGACGGACGATCTGAGGCAGACGGTCTGAGACGGAAGTTCTGAGACAGAAGGGACGAGATAGACGGTCTGAGACGGACGGTCTGAGGCAGACGGTCTGAGACAGCTGGTCTGAGACAGACGGTCTGAGACCGACGGGACGAGATAGACGTTATGGGACATACGGGACGACACAGACGGCACGAGATGGACGGTCTGAGACAGACGGTCTGTGACAGACGTTGTGAGACAGACGGTCTGAGGCAGACGGTCTGAGACGGAAGTTCTGAGACAGACGGGACGAGATAGACGGTCTGAGACAGACGGTCTGATGCAGACGGCCTGAGACAGACGGTTAGAGACAGACGGTCTGAGACAGGCGGTCTGAGACAGACGGTCAGAGACAGACGGTCTTAGACAGACGGTCTGAGACAGACGGTGTGAGACAGACGGTATGAAACAGACGGTCTGAGACAGACGGTCTGAGACAGCTGGTCTGGGACAGACGGTCTGAGACCGACGGGACGAGATAGACGCTCTGAGACAGACGGGACGAGATAGACGGTCTGGGACAGACGGCCTGAGACAGACGGTCTGAGACAGACGGTCTCAGACAGACGGTCTGAGACAGACGGTCTGAGACAGACGGTCTGAGACAGACGGTCTGAGACAGACGGACTGAGACAGACGGTCTGAGACAGACGGTCTGAGACAGACGGCCTGAGACAGACGGTCTGAGACAGACGGTCTGAGACAGACGGTCTGAGACAGACGGTCTGAAACAGACGGTCTGAGACAGACGGACTGAGACAGACGGTCTGAGACAGACGGTCTGAGACAGACGGTCTGAGACAGACGGCCTGAGACAGACGGTCTGAGACAGACGGTCTGAGACAGACGGTCTCAGACAGACGGTCTGAGACAGACGGTCTGAGACAGACGGTCTGTGACAGACGGTCTGAGGCAGACGGTCTGAGACGGAAGTTCTGAGACAGACGGTCCGAGATAGACGGTCTGAGACGGACGGTCTGAGGCAGACGGTCTGAGACAGACGGTCTGAGACAGACGGTCTGAGACCGACGGGACGAGACCGACGGTACGAGACAGACGGTCCGAGACAGACGGTCTGTGACAGACGGTCTGAAACAGACGGTCTGAGACAGACCTTCTGAGACAGACGGTCTGAGACAGACGGTCTGAGACAGACGGACTGAGACAGACGGTCTGAGACAGACGGTCTGAGACAGACGGCCTGAGACAGACGGTCTGAGACAGACGTTCTGAGACATACGGTATGAGACAGACGGTCTGAGACAGACGGTCTGAGACAGACGGTCTGAGACAGACGGTCTGTGACAGACGGTCTGAGGCAGACGGTCTGAGACGGAAGTTCTGAGACAGACGGGACGAGATAGACGGTCTGAGACGGACGGTCTGAGGCAGACGGTCTGAGACAGACGGTCTGAGACAGTCGGTCTGTGACAGACGGTCTGAGGCAGACGGTCTGAGACGGAAGTTCTGAGACAGACGGTCCGAGACAGACGGTCGAGACAGATGATCTGAGGCAGACGGTCTGAGACGGACGGTCTGAGACAGACGGACAGAGACAGACGGTCTAAGACAGACGGTCTGAGACAGACGGTGTGAGACAGACGGTATGAAACAGACGGTCTGAGACAGACGGTCTGAGACAGCTGGTCTGAGACAGACGGTCTGAGACAGACGGTCTGTGACGGACGATCTGAGGCAGACGGTCTGAGACGGAAGTTCTGAGACAGAAGGGACGAGATAGACGGTCTGAGACGGACGGTCTGAGGCAGACGGTCTGAGACAGCTGGTCTGAGACAGACGGTCTGAGACCGACGGGACGAGATAGACGTTATGGGACATACGGGACGACACAGACGGCACGAGATGGACGGTCTGAGACAGACGGTCTGTGACAGACGTTGTGAGACAGACGGTCTGAGGCAGACGGTCTGAGACGGAAGTTCTGAGACAGACGGGACGAGATAGACGGTCTGAGACAGACGGTCTGATGCAGACGGCCTGAGACAGACGGTTAGAGACAGACGGTCTGAGACAGGCGGTCTGAGACAGACGGTCAGAGACAGACGGTCTTAGACAGACGGTCTGAGACAGACGGTGTGAGACAGACGGTATGAAACAGACGGTCTGAGACAGACGGTCTGAGACAGCTGGTCTGGGACAGACGGTCTGAGACCGACGGGACGAGATAGACGCTCTGAGACAGACGGGACGAGATAGACGGTCTGGGACAGACGGCCTGAGACAGACGGTCTGAGACAGACGTTCTGAGACATACGGTATGAGACAGACGGTCTGAGACAGACGGTCTGAGACAGACGGTCTGAGACAGACGGTCTGTGACAGACGGTCTGAGGCAGACGGTCTGAGACGGAAGTTCTGAGACAGACGGGACGAGATAGACGGTCTGAGACGGACGGTCTGAGGCAGACGGTCTGAGACAGACGGTCTGAGACAGTCGGTCTGTGACAGACGGTCTGAGGCAGACGGTCTGAGACGGAAGTTCTGAGACAGACGGTCCGAGACAGACGGTCGAGACAGATGATCTGAGGCAGACGGTCTGAGACGGACGGTCTGAGACAGACGGACAGAGACAGACGGTCTAAGACAGACGGTCTGAGACAGACGGTGTGAGACAGACGGTATGAAACAGACGGTCTGAGACAGACGGTCTGAGACAGCTGGTCTGAGACAGACGGTCTGAGACAGACGGTCTGTGACGGACGATCTGAGGCAGACGGTCTGAGACGGAAGTTCTGAGACAGAAGGGACGAGATAGACGGTCTGAGACGGACGGTCTGAGGCAGACGGTCTGAGACAGCTGGTCTGAGACAGACGGTCTGAGACCGACGGGACGAGATAGACGTTATGGGACATACGGGACGACACAGACGGCACGAGATGGACGGTCTGAGACAGACGGTCTGTGACAGACGTTGTGAGACAGACGGTCTGAGGCAGACGGTCTGAGACGGAAGTTCTGAGACAGACGGGACGAGATAGACGGTCTGAGACAGACGGTCTGATGCAGACGGCCTGAGACAGACGGTTAGAGACAGACGGTCTGAGACAGGCGGTCTGAGACAGACGGTCAGAGACAGACGGTCTTAGACAGACGGTCTGAGACAGACGGTGTGAGACAGACGGTATGAAACAGACGGTCTGAGACAGACGGTCTGAGACAGCTGGTCTGGGACAGACGGTCTGAGACCGACGGGACGAGATAGACGCTCTGAGACAGACGGGACGAGATAGACGGTCTGGGACAGACGGCCTGAGACAGACGGTCTGAGACAGACGGTCTCAGACAGACGGTCTAAGACAGACGGTCTGAGACAGACGGTCTGAGACAGACGGTCTGAGACAGACGGACTGAGACAGACGGTCTGAGACAGACGGTCTGAGACAGACGGCCTGAGACAGACGGTCTGAGACAGACGGTCTGAGACAGACGGTCTGAGACAGACGGTCTGAAACAGACGGTCTGAGACAGACGGACTGAGACAGACGGTTTGAGACAGACGGTCTGAGACAGACGGTCTGAGACAGACGGCCTGAGACAGACGGTCTGAGACAGACGGTCTGAGATAGACGGTCTGAGACAGACGGTGTGAAGAAGACGGTCCGAGACAGACAGTCGGAGACAGACGGTCCGAGACAGACGGTCCGAGACAGACGGTCCGAGACAGGCGGTCCGAGACAGACGGTCTGAGACAGACGGTCTGAGACATACGGTCTGAGACAGACGGTCTGAGACAGACGGTCTGAGACAGACGGTCTGAGACAGACGGTCTGTGACAGACGGTCTGAGGCAGACGGTCTGAGACGGAAGTTCTGAGACTGACGGTCCGAGATAGACGGTCTGAGACGGACGGTCTGAGGCAGACGGTCTGAGACAGACGGTCTGAGACAGCTGGTCTGAGACAGACGGTCTGAGACCGACGGGACGAGACGGACAGTATGAAACAGACGGTCTGAGACAGACGGTCTGAGGCAGACGGCCTGAGACAGACGGCCTGAGACAGACGGCCTGAGACAGACGGTCTGAGACAGACGGTCTCAGACAGACGGTCTCAGACAGACGTTCTGAGACAGACGGTCTGAGACAGACGGGACGAGATAGACGGTCTGAGACAGACGGTCAGAGGCAGACGGCCTGAGACAGACGGTCTGAGACAGACGGTCAGAGGCAGACGGCCTGAGACAGACGGTCTGAGACAGACGGTCTGAGACAGACGGGACGAGATAGACGGTCTGAGACGGACGGTCTGAGACAGCTGGTCTGAGACAGACGATCGGAGACCGACGGGACGAGATAGACGGTATGAAGCAGACGGCCTGAGACAGACGGTCTGAGACAGGCGGTCTGAGACAGACGGTCCGAGACAGACAGTCGGAGACAGACGGTCTGAGACGGACGGTCTGAGACAGACGGTCTCAGACAGACGGTCCGAGACAGACGGTGCGAGACAGACGGTCCGAGACAGGCGGTCCGAGACAGACGGTCTGAGACAGACGGTCTGAGACATACGGTCTGAGACAGACGGTCTGAGACAGACGGTCTGAGACAGACGGTCTGAGACAGACGGTCAGAGGCAGACGGCCTGAGACAGACGGTCTGAGACAGACGGTCTGAGACAGACGGGACGAGATAGACGGTCTGAGACGGACGGTCTGAGACAGCTGGTCTGAGACAGACGATCGGAGACCGACGGGACGAGATAGACGGTATGAAGCAGACGGCCTGAGACAGACGGTCTGAGACAGGCGGTCTGAGACAGACGGTCCGAGACAGACAGTCGGAGACAGACGGTCTGAGACGGACGGTCTGAGACAGACGGTCTCAGACAGACGGTCCGAGACAGACGGTGCGAGACAGACGGTCCGAGACAGGCGGTCCGAGACAGACGGTCTGAGACAGACGGTCTGAGACATACGGTCTGAGACAGACGGTCTGAGACAGACGGTCTGAGACAGACGGTCTGAGACAGACGGTCTGAGACAGACGGTCTGTGACAGACGGTCTGAGGCAGACGGTCTGAGACGGAAGTTCTGAGACAGACGGTCCGAGATAGACGGTCTGAGACGGACGGTCTGAGGCAGACGGTCTGAGACAGACGGTCTGAGACAGACGGTCTGAGACCGACGGGACGAGACCGACGGTACGAGACAGACGGTCCGAGACAGACGGTCTGTGACAGACGGTCTGAAACAGACGGTCTGAGACAGACCTTCTGAGACAGACGGTCTGAGACAGACGGTCTGAGACAGACGGACTGAGACAGACGGTCTGAGACAGACGGTCTGAGACAGACGGCCTGAGACAGACGGTCTGAGACAGACGGTCTGAGACATACGGTATGAGACAGACGGTCTGAGACAGACGGTCTGAGACAGACGGTCTGAGACAGACGGTCTGTGACAGACGGTCTGAGGCAGACGGTCTGAGACGGAAGTTCTGAGACAGACGGGACGAGATAGACGGTCTGAGACGGACGGTCTGAGGCAGACGGTCTGAGACAGACGGTCTGAGACAGTCGGTCTGTGACAGACGGTCTGAGGCAGACGGTCTGAGACGGAAGTTCTGAGACAGACGGTCCGAGACAGACGGTCGAGACAGATGATCTGAGGCAGACGGTCTGAGACGGACGGTCTGAGACAGACGGTCTAAGACAGACGGTCTGAGACAGACGGTGTGAGACAGACGGTATGAAACAGACGGTCTGAGACAGACGGTCTGAGACAGCTGGTCTGAGACAGACGGTCTGAGACAGACGGTCTGTGACGGACGATCTGAGGCAGACGGTCTGAGACGGAAGTTCTGAGACAGAAGGGACGAGATAGACGGTCTGAGACGGACGGTCTGAGGCAGACGGTCTGAGACAGCTGGTCTGAGACAGACGGTCTGAGACCGACGGGACGAGATAGACGTTATGGGACATACGGGACGACACAGACGGCACGAGATGGACGGTCTGAGACAGACGGTCTGTGACAGACGTTGTGAGACAGACGGTCTGAGGCAGACGGTCTGAGACGGAAGTTCTGAGACAGACGGGACGAGATAGACGGTCTGAGACAGACGGTCTGATGCAGACGGCCTGAGACAGACGGTTAGAGACAGACGGTCTGAGACAGGCGGTCTGAGACAGACGGTCAGAGACAGACGGTCTTAGACAGACGGTCTGAGACAGACGGTGTGAGACAGACGGTATGAAACAGACGGTCTGAGACAGACGGTCTGAGACAGCTGGTCTGGGACAGACGGTCTGAGACCGACGGGACGAGATAGACGCTCTGAGACAGACGGGACGAGATAGACGGTCTGGGACAGACGGCCTGAGACAGACGGTCTGAGACAGACGGTCTCAGACAGACGGTCTGAGACAGACGGTCTGAGACAGACGGTCTGAGACAGACGGTCTGAGACAGACGGACTGAGACAGACGGTCTGAGACAGACGGTCTGAGACAGACGGCCTGAGACAGACGGTCTGAGACAGACGGTCTGAGACAGACGGTCTCAGTCAGACGGTCTGAGACAGACGGTCTGAGACAGACGGTCTGAAACAGACGGTCTGAGACAGACGGACTGAGACAGACGGTCTGAGACAGACGGTCTGAGACAGACGGTCTGAGACAGACGGCCTGAGACAGACGGTCTGAGACAGACGGTCTGAGACAGACGGTCTCAGACAGACGGTCTGAGACAGACGGTCTGAGACAGACGGTCTGAGATAGACGGTCTGAGACAGACGGTGTGAAGAAGACGGTCCGAGACAGACAGTCGGAGACAGACGGTCCGAGACAGACGGTCCGAGACAGACGGTCCGAGACAGGCGGTCCGAGACAGACGGTCTGAGACAGACGGTCTGAGACATACGGTCTGAGACAGACGGTCTGAGACAGACGGTCTGAGACAGACGGTCTGAGACAGACGGTCTGTGACAGACGGTCTGAGGCAGACGGTCTGAGACGGAAGTTCTGAGACTGACGGTCCGAGATAGACGGTCTGAGACGGACGGTCTGAGGCAGACGGTCTGAGACAGACGGTCTGAGACAGCTGGTCTGAGACAGACGGTCTGAGACCGACGGGACGAGACGGACAGTATGAAACAGACGGTCTGAGACAGACGGTCTGAGGCAGACGGCCTGAGACAGACGGCCTGAGACAGACGGCCTGAGACAGACGGTCTGAGACAGACGGTCTCAGACAGACGGTCTGAGACAGACGGTCTCAGACAGACGGTCTCAGACAGACGTTCTGAGACAGACGGTCTGAGACAGACGGGACGAGATAGACGGTCTGAGACAGACGGTCAGAGGCAGACGGCCTGAGACAGACGGTCTGAGACAGACGGTCAGAGGCAGACGGCCTGAGACAGACGGTCTGAGACAGACGGTCTGAGACAGACGGGACGAGATAGACGGTCTGAGACGGACGGTCTGAGACAGCTGGTCTGAGACAGACGATCGGAGACCGACGGGACGAGATAGACGGTATGAAGCAGACGGCCTGAGACAGACGGTCTGAGACAGGCGGTCTGAGACAGACGGTCCGAGACAGACAGTCGGAGACAGACGGTCTGAGACGGACGGTCTGAGACAGACGGTCTCAGACAGACGGTCCGAGACAGACGGTGCGAGACAGACGGTCCGAGACAGGCGGTCCGAGTCAGACGGTCTGAGACAGACGGTCTGAGACATACGGTCTGAGACAGACGGTCTGAGACAGACGGTCTGAGACAGACGGTCTGAGACAGACGGTCTGAGACAGACGGTCTGTGACAGACGGTCTGAGGCAGACGGTCTGAGACGGAAGTTCTGAGACAGACGGTCCGAGATAGACGGTCTGAGACGGACGGTCTGAGGCAGACGGTCTGAGACAGACGGTCTGAGACAGACGGTCTGAGACCGACGGGACGAGACCGACGGTACGAGACAGACGGTCCGAGACAGACGGTCTGTGACAGACGGTCTGAAACAGACGGTCTGAGACAGACCTTCTGAGACAGACGGTCTGAGACAGACGGTCTGAGACAGACGGACTGAGACAGACGGTCTGAGACAGACGGTCTGAGACAGACGGCCTGAGACAGACGGTCTGAGACAGACGGTCTGAGACATACGGTATGAGACAGACGGTCTGAGACAGACGGTCTGAGACAGACGGTCTGAGACAGACGGTCTGTGACAGACGGTCTGAGGCAGACGGTCTGAGACGGAAGTTCTGAGACAGACGGGACGAGATAGACGGTCTGAGACGGACGGTCTGAGGCAGACGGTCTGAAACAGACGGTCTGAGACAGACGGTCTGAGGCAGACGGCCTGAGACAGACGGCCTGAGACAGACGGCCTGAGACAGACGGTCTGAGACAGACGGTCTCAGACAGACGGTCTGAGACAGACGGTCTGAGACAGACGGTCTGAGACAGACGGTCTGTGACAGACGGTCTGAGGCAGACGGTCTGAGACGGAAGTTCTGAGACAGACGGTCCGAGATAGACGGTCTGAGACGGACGGTCTGAGGCAGACGGTCTGAGACAGACGGTCTGAGACAGACGGTCTGAGACCGACGGGACGAGACCGACGGTACGAGACAGACGGTCCGAGACAGACGGTCTGTGACAGACGGTCTGAAACAGACGGTCTGAGACAGACCTTCTGAGACAGACGGTCTGAGACAGACGGTCTGAGACAGACGGACTGAGACAGACGGTCTGAGACAGACGGTCTGAGACAGACGGCCTGAGACAGACGGTCTGAGACAGACGGTCTGAGACATACGGTATGAGACAGACGGTCTGAGACAGACGGTCTGAGACAGACGGTCTGAGACAGACGGTCTGTGACAGACGGTCTGAGGCAGACGGTCTGAGACGGAAGTTCTGAGACAGACGGGACGAGATAGACGGTCTGAGACGGACGGTCTGAGGCAGACGGTCTGAGACAGACGGTCTGAGACAGTCGGTCTGTGACAGACGGTCTGAGGCAGACGGTCTGAGACGGAAGTTCTGAGACAGACGGGACGAGATAGACGGTCTGAGACGGACGGTCTGAGGCAGACGGTCTGACACAGACGGTCTGAGACCGCTGGTCTGAGACAGACGGTCTGAGACCGACGGGACGAGATAGACGTTCTGAGACATCCGGGACGACACAGACGGCACGAGATAGACGGTCTGAGACCGTCTGTCTGAGACCGACGGGACGAGATAGACGGTCTGAGACAGACGGTATGAAGACGACGGTCCGAGACAGACAGTCGGAGACAGACGGTCCGAGACAAACGGTCCGAGACCGACGGTCCGAGACAGACGGTCCGAGACAGACGGTCCGAGACAGACGGTCCGAGACAGGCGGTCCGAGACAGACGGTCCGAGACAGACGGTCGAGACAGATGATCTGAGACAGACGGTCTGAGACAGCTGGTCTGAGACAGACGGTCTGAGACCGACGGGACGAGACGGACAGTATGAAACAGACGGTCTGAGACAGACGGTCTGAGGCAGACGGCCTGAGACAGACGGCCTGAGACAGACGGCCTGAGACAGACGGTCTGAGACAGACGGTCTCAGACAGACGGTCTCAGACAGACGTTCTGAGACAGACGGTCTGAGACAGACGGGACGAGATAGACGGTCTGAGACAGACGGTCAGAGGCAGACGGCCTGAGACAGACGGTCTGAGACAGACGGTCAGAGGCAGACGGCCTGAGACAGACGGTCTGAGACAGACGGTCTGAGACAGACGGGACGAGATAGACGGTCTGAGACGGACGGTCTGAGACAGCTGGTCTGAGACAGACGATCGGAGACCGACGGGACGAGATAGACGGTATGAAGCAGACGGCCTGAGACAGACGGTCTGAGACAGGCGGTCTGAGACAGACGGTCCGAGACAGACAGTCGGAGACAGACGGTCTGAGACGGACGGTCTGAGACAGACGGTCTCAGACAGACGGTCCGAGACAGACGGTGCGAGACAGACGGTCCGAGACAGGCGGTCCGAGACAGACGGTCTGAGACAGACGGTCTGAGACATACGGTCTGCGACAGACGGTCTGAGACAGACGGTCTGAGACAGACGGTCTGAGACAGACGGTCTGAGACAGACGGTCTGTGACAGACGGTCTGAGGCAGACGGTCTGAGACGGAAGTTCTGAGACAGACGGGACGAGATAGACGGTCTGAGACGGACGGTCTGAGGCAGACGGTCTGAGACAGACGGTCTGAGACAGACGGTCTGAGACAGACGGACTGAGACAGACGGTCTGAGACAGACGGACTGAGACAGACGGTCTGAGACAGACGGTCTGAGACAGACGGCCTGAGACAGACGGTCTGAGACAGACGGTCTGAGACAGACGGCCTGAGACAGACGGTCTGAGACAGACGGTCTGAGACAGACGGTCTGAGACAGACGGTCTGAGACAGACGGTCTGAGACAGACGGTCTGAGACAGACGGTCTCAGACAGACGGTCTCAGACAGACGTTCTGAGACAGACGGTCTGAGACAGACGGGACGAGATAGACGGTCTGAGACAGACGGTCAGAGGCAGACGGCCTGAGACAGACGGTCTGAGACAGACGGTCAGAGGCAGACGGCCTGAGACAGACGGTCTGAGACAGACGGGACGAGATAGACGGTCTGAGACGGACGGTCTGAGACAGCTGGTCTGAGACAGACGATCGGAGACCGACGGGACGAGATAGACGGTATGAAGCAGACGGCCTGAGACAGACGGTCTGAGACAGGCGGTCTGAGACAGGCGGTCCGAGACAGACAGTCGGAGACAGACGGTCTGAGACGGACGGTCTGAGACAGACGGTCTCAGACAGACGGTCCGAGACAGACGGTCTGAAACAGACGGTCTGAGACAGACGGACTGAGACAGACGGTCTGAGACAGACGGTCTGAGACAGACGGCCTGAGACAGACGGTCTGAGACAGACGGTCTGAGACAGACGGTCTCAGACAGACGGTCTGAGACAGACGGTCTGAGACAGACGGTCTGAGATAGACGGTCTGAGACAGACGGTGTGAAGAAGACGGTCCGAGACAGACAGTCGGAGACAGACGGTCCGAGACAGACGGTCCGAGACAGACGGTCCGAGACAGGCGGTCCGAGACAGACGGTCTGAGACAGACGGTCTGAGACATACGGTCTGAGACAGACGGTCTGAGACAGACGGTCTGAGACAGACGGTCTGAGACAGACGGTCTGTGACAGACGGTCTGAGGCAGACGGTCTGAGACGGAAGTTCTGAGACTGACGGTCCGAGATAGACGGTCTGAGACGGACGGTCTGAGGCAGACGGTCTGAGACAGACGGTCTGAGACAGCTGGTCTGAGACAGACGGTCTCAGACAGACGGTCTCAGACAGACGTTCTGAGACAGACGGTCTGAGACAGACGGGACGAGATAGACGGTCTGAGACAGACGGTCAGAGGCAGACGGCCTGAGACAGACGGTCTGAGACAGACGGTCAGAGGCAGACGGCCTGAGACAGACGGTCTGAGACAGACGGGACGAGATAGACGGTCTGAGACGGACGGTCTGAGACAGCTGGTCTGAGACAGACGATCGGAGACCGACGGGACGAGATAGACGGTATGAAGCAGACGGCCTGAGACAGACGGTCTGAGACAGGCGGTCTGAGACAGACGGTCCGAGACAGACAGTCGGAGACAGACGGTCTGAGACGGACGGTCTGAGACAGACGGTCTCAGACAGACGGTCCGAGACAGACGGTGCGAGACAGACGGTCCGAGACAGGCGGTCCGAGACAGACGGTCTGAGACAGACGGTCTGAGACATACGGTCTGAGACAGACGGTCTGAGACAGACGGTCTGAGACAGACGGTCTGAGACAGACGGTCTGAGACAGACGGTCTGTGACAGACGGTCTGAGGCAGACGGTCTGAGACGGAAGTTCTGAGACAGACGGTCCGAGATAGACGGTCTGAGACGGACGGTCTGAGGCAGACGGTCTGAGACAGACGGTCTGAGACAGACGGTCTGAGACCGACGGGACGAGACCGACGGTACGAGACAGACGGTCCGAGACAGACGGTCTGTGACAGACGGTCTGAAACAGACGGTCTGAGACAGACCTTCTGAGACAGACGGTCTGAGACAGACGGTCTGAGACAGACGGACTGAGACAGACGGTCTGAGACAGACGGTCTGAGACAGACGGCCTGAGACAGACGGTCTGAGACAGACGGTCTGAGACATACGGTATGAGACAGACGGTCTGAGACAGACGGTCTGAGACAGACGGTCTGAGACAGACGGTCTGTGACAGACGGTCTGAGGCAGACGGTCTGAGACGGAAGTTCTGAGACAGACGGGACGAGATAGACGGTCTGAGACGGACGGTCTGAGGCAGACGGTCTGAGACAGACGGTCTGAGACAGTCGGTCTGTGACAGACGGTCTGAGGCAGACGGTCTGAGACGGAAGTTCTGAGACAGACGGGACGAGATAGACGGTCTGAGACGGACGGTCTGAGGCAGACGGTCTGAGACAGACGGTCTGAGACCGCTGGTCTGAGACAGACGGTCTGAGACCGACGGGACGAGATAGACGTTCGGAGACATCCGGGACGACACAGACGGCACGAGATAGACGGTCTGAGACCGTCTGTCTGAGACCGACGGGACGAGATAGACGGTCTGAGACAGACGGTATGAAGACGACGGTCCGAGACAGACAGTCGGAGACAGACGGTCCGAGACAAACGGTCCGAGACCGACGGTCCGAGACAGATGGTCCGAGACAGACGGTCCGAGACAGACGGTCCGAGACAGGCGGTCCGAGACAGACGGTCCGAGACAGACGGTCGAGACAGATGATCTGAGACAGACGGTCTGAGACAGACGGTCTGAGACAGACGGTCTGTGACAGACGGTCTGAGGCAGACGGTCTGAGACGGAAGTTCTGAGACAGACGGGACGAGATAGACGGTCTGAGACGGACGGTCTGAGGCAGACGGTCTGAGACAGACGGTCTGAGACAGACGGTCTGAGACAGACGGACTGAGACAGACGGTCTGAGACAGACGGACTGAGACAGACGGTCTGAGACAGACGGTCTGAGACAGACGGCCTGAGACAGACGGTCTGAGACAGACGGTCTGAGACAGACGGCCTGAGACAGACGGTCTGAGACAGACGGTCTGAGACAGACGGTCTGAGACAGACGGTCTGAGACAGACGGTCTCAGACAGACGGTCTCAGACAGACGTTCTGAGACAGACGGTCTGAGACAGACGGGACGAGATAGACGGTCTGAGACAGACGGTCAGAGGCAGACGGCCTGAGACAGACGGTCTGAGACAGACGGTCAGAGGCAGACGGCCTGAGACAGACGGTCTGAGACAGACGGGACGAGATAGACGGTCTGAGACGGACGGTCTGAGACAGCTGGTCTGAGACAGACGATCGGAGACCGACGGGACGAGATAGACGGTATGAAGCAGACGGCCTGAGACAGACGGTCTGAGACAGGCGGTCTGAGACAGACGGTCCGAGACAGACAGTCGGAGACAGACGGTCTGAGACGGACGGTCTGAGACAGACGGTCTCAGACAGACGGTCCGAGACAGACGGTCCGAGACAGACGGTCCGAGACAGGCGGTCCGAGACAGACGGTCTGAGACAGACGGTCTGAGACATACGGTCTGAGACAGACGGTCTGAGACAGACGGTCTGAGACAGACGGTCTGTGACAGACGGTCTGAGGCAGACGGTCTGAGACGGAAGTTCTGAGACAGACGGTCCGAGATAGACGGTCTGAGACGGACGGTCTGAGGCAGACGGTCTGAGACAGACGGTCTGAGACAGCTGGTCTGAGACAGACGGTCTGAGACCGACGGGACGAGATAGACGTTCTGAGACATCCGGGACGACACAGACGGCACGAGATAGACGGTCTGAGACCGACGGGACGAGATAGACGGTCTGAGACAGACGGTATGAAGACGACGGTCCGAGACAGACAGTCGGAGACAGACGGTCCGAGACAAACGGTCCGAGACCGACGGTCCGAGACAGACGGTCCGAGACAGACGGTCCGAGACAGACGGTCCGAGACAGGCGGTCCGAGACAGACGGTCCGAGACAGACGGTCGAGACAGATGATCTGAGACAGACGGTCTGAGACAGACGGTCTGAGACAGACGGTCTGTGACAGACGGTCTGAGGCAGACGGTCTGAGACGGAAGTTCTGAGACAGACGGGACGAGATAGACGGTCTGAGACGGACGGTCTGAGGCAGACGGTCTGAGACAGACGGTCTGAGACAGACAGTCGGAGACAGACGGTCCGAGACAGACGGTCCGAGACCGACGGTCCGAGACAGACGGTCCGAGACAGACGGTCCGAGACACACGGCCCGAGACAGAGGATCTGAGACATACGGACTGAGACAGACGGTCTGATGCCGACGGGCTGAGATAGACCGTATGAAACAGACGGTCTGAGACAGACGGTTAGAGGCAGACGGTCTGAGACAGACGGTCTGAGACAGACGGTCTGAGACAGACGGACTGAGACATACGGTCTGAGACAGACGGTCTGAGACAGACGGCCTGAGACAGACGGTCTGAGACAGACGGTCTGAGACAGACGGCCTGAGACAGACGGTCTGAGACAGACGGTCTGAGACAGACGGTCTGAGACAGACGGTCTGAGACAGACGGTCTCAGACAGACGTTCTGAGACAGACGGTCTGAGACAGACGGGACGAGATAGACGGTCTGAGACAGACGGTCAGAGGCAGACGGCCTGAGACAGACGGTCTGAGACAGACGGTCAGAGGCAGACGGCCTGAGACAGACGGTCTGAGACAGACGGGACGAGATAGACGGTCTGAGACGGACGGTCTGAGACAGCTGGTCTGAGACAGACGATCGGAGACCGACGGGACGAGATAGACGGTATGAAGCAGACGGTCCGAGACAGACGGTGCGAGACAGACGGTCCGACACAGGCGGTCCGAGACAGACGGTCTGAGACAGACGGTCTGAGACATACGGTCTGAGACAGACGGTCTGAGACAGACGGTCTGAGACAGACGGTCTGAGACAGACGGTCTGAGACAGACGGTCTGAGACAGACGGTCTGTGACAGACGGTCTGAGGCAGACGGTCTGAGACGGAAGTTCTGAGACAGACGGTCCGAGATAGACGGTCTGAGACGGACGGTCTGAGGCAGACGGTCTGAGACAGACGGTCTGAGACAGACGGTCTGAGACCGACGGGACGAGACCGACGGTACGAGACAGACGGTCCGAGACAGACGGTCTGTGACAGACGGTCTGAAACAGACGGTCTGAGACAGACCTTCTGAGACAGACGGTCTGAGACAGACGGTCTGAGACAGACGGACTGAGACAGACGGTCTGAGACAGACGGTCTGAGACAGACGGTCTGAGACAGACGGTCTGAGACAGACGGTCTGTGACAGACGGTCTGAGGCAGACGGTCTGAGACAGACGGTGTGAAGAAGACGGTCCGAGACAGACAGTCGGAGACAGACGGTCCGAGACAGACGGTCCGAGACAGACGGTCCGAGACAGGCGGTCCGAGACAGACGGTCTGAGACAGACGGTCTGAGACATACGGTCTGAGACAGACGGTCTGAGACAGACGGTCTGAGACAGACGGTCTGAGACAGACGGTCTGTGACAGACGGTCTGAGGCAGACGGTCTGAGACGGAAGTTCTGAGACTGACGGTCCGAGATAGACGGTCTGAGACGGACGGTCTGAGGCAGACGGTCTGAGACAGACGGTCTGAGACAGCTGGTCTGAGACAGACGGTCTCAGACAGACGGTCTCAGACAGACGTTCTGAGACAGACGGTCTGAGACAGACGGGACGAGATAGACGGTCTGAGACAGACGGTCAGAGGCAGACGGCCTGAGACAGACGGTCTGAGACAGACGGTCAGAGGCAGACGGCCTGAGACAGACGGTCTGAGACAGACGGGACGAGATAGACGGTCTGAGACGGACGGTCTGAGACAGCTGGTCTGAGACAGACGATCGGAGACCGACGGGACGAGATAGACGGTATGAAGCAGACGGCCTGAGACAGACGGTCTGAGACAGGCGGTCTGAGACAGACGGTCCGAGACAGACAGTCGGAGACAGACGGTCTGAGACGGACGGTCTGAGACAGACGGTCTCAGACAGACGGTCCGAGACAGACGGTGCGAGACAGACGGTCCGAGACAGGCGGTCCGAGACAGACGGTCTGAGACAGACGGTCTGAGACATACGGTCTGAGACAGACGGTCTGAGACAGACGGTCTGAGACAGACGGTCTGAGACAGACGGTCTGAGACAGACGGTCTGTGACAGACGGTCTGAGGCAGACGGTCTGAGACGGAAGTTCTGAGACAGACGGTCCGAGATAGACGGTCTGAGACGGACGGTCTGAGGCAGACGGTCTGAGACAGACGGTCTGAGACAGACGGTCTGAGACCGACGGGACGAGACCGACGGTACGAGACAGACGGTCCGAGACAGACGGTCTGTGACAGACGGTCTGAAACAGACGGTCTGAGACAGACCTTCTGAGACAGACGGTCTGAGACAGACGGTCTGAGACAGACGGACTGAGACAGACGGTCTGAGACAGACGGTCTGAGACAGACGGCCTGAGACAGACGGTCTGAGACAGACGGTCTGAGACATACGGTATGAGACAGACGGTCTGAGACAGACGGTCTGAGACAGACGGTCTGAGACAGACGGTCTGTGACAGACGGTCTGAGGCAGACGGTCTGAGACGGAAGTTCTGAGACAGACGGGACGAGATAGACGGTCTGAGACGGACGGTCTGAGGCAGACGGTCTGAGACAGACGGTCTGAGACAGTCGGTCTGTGACAGACGGTCTGAGGCAGACGGTCTGAGACGGAAGTTCTGAGACAGACGGGACGAGATAGACGGTCTGAGACGGACGGTCTGAGGCAGACGGTCTGAGACAGACGGTCTGAGACCGCTGGTCTGAGACAGACGGTCTGAGACCGACGGGACGAGATAGACGTTCGGAGACATCCGGGACGACACAGACGGCACGAGATAGACGGTCTGAGACCGTCTGTCTGAGACCGACGGGACGAGATAGACGGTCTGAGACAGACGGTATGAAGACGACGGTCCGAGACAGACAGTCGGAGACAGACGGTCCGAGACAAACGGTCCGAGACCGACGGTCCGAGACAGATGGTCCGAGACAGACGGTCCGAGACAGACGGTCCGAGACAGGCGGTCCGAGACAGACGGTCCGAGACAGACGGTCGAGACAGATGATCTGAGACAGACGGTCTGAGACAGACGGTCTGAGACAGACGGTCTGTGACAGACGGTCTGAGGCAGACGGTCTGAGACGGAAGTTCTGAGACAGACGGGACGAGATAGACGGTCTGAGACGGACGGTCTGAGGCAGACGGTCTGAGACAGACGGTCTGAGACAGACGGTCTGAGACAGACGGACTGAGACAGACGGTCTGAGACAGACGGACTGAGACAGACGGTCTGAGACAGACGGTCTGAGACAGACGGCCTGAGACAGACGGTCTGAGACAGACGGTCTGAGACAGACGGCCTGAGACAGACGGTCTGAGACAGACGGTCTGAGACAGACGGTCTGAGACAGACGGTCTGAGACAGACGGTCTCAGACAGACGGTCTCAGACAGACGTTCTGAGACAGACGGTCTGAGACAGACGGGACGAGATAGACGGTCTGAGACAGACGGTCAGAGGCAGACGGCCTGAGACAGACGGTCTGAGACAGACGGTCAGAGGCAGACGGCCTGAGACAGACGGTCTGAGACAGACGGGACGAGATAGACGGTCTGAGACGGACGGTCTGAGACAGCTGGTCTGAGACAGACGATCGGAGACCGACGGGACGAGATAGACGGTATGAAGCAGACGGCCTGAGACAGACGGTCTGAGACAGGCGGTCTGAGACAGACGGTCCGAGACAGACAGTCGGAGACAGACGGTCTGAGACGGACGGTCTGAGACAGACGGTCTCAGACAGACGGTCCGAGACAGACGGTCCGAGACAGACGGTCCGAGACAGGCGGTCCGAGACAGACGGTCTGAGACAGACGGTCTGAGACATACGGTCTGAGACAGACGGTCTGAGACAGACGGTCTGAGACAGACGGTCTGTGACAGACGGTCTGAGGCAGACGGTCTGAGACGGAAGTTCTGAGACAGACGGTCCGAGATAGACGGTCTGAGACGGACGGTCTGAGGCAGACGGTCTGAGACAGACGGTCTGAGACAGCTGGTCTGAGACAGACGGTCTGAGACCGACGGGACGAGATAGACGTTCTGAGACATCCGGGACGACACAGACGGCACGAGATAGACGGTCTGAGACCGACGGGACGAGATAGACGGTCTGAGACAGACGGTATGAAGACGACGGTCCGAGACAGACAGTCGGAGACAGACGGTCCGAGACAAACGGTCCGAGACCGACGGTCCGAGACAGACGGTCCGAGACAGACGGTCCGAGACAGACGGTCCGAGACAGGCGGTCCGAGACAGACGGTCCGAGACAGACGGTCGAGACAGATGATCTGAGACAGACGGTCTGAGACAGACGGTCTGAGACAGACGGTCTGTGACAGACGGTCTGAGGCAGACGGTCTGAGACGGAAGTTCTGAGACAGACGGGACGAGATAGACGGTCTGAGACGGACGGTCTGAGGCAGACGGTCTGAGACAGACGGTCTGAGACAGACAGTCGGAGACAGACGGTCCGAGACAGACGGTCCGAGACCGACGGTCCGAGACAGACGGTCCGAGACAGACGGTCCGAGACACACGGCCCGAGACAGAGGATCTGAGACATACGGACTGAGACAGACGGTCTGATGCCGACGGGCTGAGATAGACCGTATGAAACAGACGGTCTGAGACAGACGGTTAGAGGCAGACGGTCTGAGACAGACGGTCTGAGACAGACGGTCTGAGACAGACGGACTGAGACATACGGTCTGAGACAGACGGTCTGAGACAGACGGCCTGAGACAGACGGTCTGAGACAGACGGTCTGAGACAGACGGCCTGAGACAGACGGTCTGAGACAGACGGTCTGAGACAGACGGTCTGAGACAGACGGTCTGAGACAGACGGTCTCAGACAGACGTTCTGAGACAGACGGTCTGAGACAGACGGGACGAGATAGACGGTCTGAGACAGACGGTCAGAGGCAGACGGCCTGAGACAGACGGTCTGAGACAGACGGTCAGAGGCAGACGGCCTGAGACAGACGGTCTGAGACAGACGGGACGAGATAGACGGTCTGAGACGGACGGTCTGAGACAGCTGGTCTGAGACAGACGATCGGAGACCGACGGGACGAGATAGACGGTATGAAGCAGACGGTCCGAGACAGACGGTGCGAGACAGACGGTCCGACACAGGCGGTCCGAGACAGACGGTCTGAGACAGACGGTCTGAGACATACGGTCTGAGACAGACGGTCTGAGACAGACGGTCTGAGACAGACGGTCTGAGACAGACGGTCTGAGACAGACGGTCTGAGACAGACGGTCTGTGACAGACGGTCTGAGGCAGACGGTCTGAGACGGAAGTTCTGAGACAGACGGTCCGAGATAGACGGTCTGAGACGGACGGTCTGAGGCAGACGGTCTGAGACAGACGGTCTGAGACAGACGGTCTGAGACCGACGGGACGAGACCGACGGTACGAGACAGACGGTCCGAGACAGACGGTCTGTGACAGACGGTCTGAAACAGACGGTCTGAGACAGACCTTCTGAGACAGACGGTCTGAGACAGACGGTCTGAGACAGACGGACTGAGACAGACGGTCTGAGACAGACGGTCTGAGACAGACGGTCTGAGACAGACGGTCTGAGACAGACGGTCTGTGACAGACGGTCTGAGGCAGACGGTCTGAGACAGACGGACTGAGACAGACGGTCTGAGACAGACGGACTGAGACAGACGGTCTGAGACAGACGGTCTGAGACAGACGGCATGAGACAGACGGTCTGAGACAGACGGTCTGAGACCGACGGGACGAGATAGACGTTCTGTGACATACGGGACGACACAGACGGCACGAGATAGACGGTCTGGGACAGACGGTCTGAGGCAGACGGCCTGAGACAGACGGTCTGAGACAGACAGTCTGAGACAGACGGTCTGAGACAGACGGTCTGAGACAGACGGACTGAGACAGACGGTCTGAGACAGACGGTCTGAGACAGACGGCCTGAGACAGACGGTCTGAGACAGACGTTCTGAGACAGACGGTCTCAGACAGACGGTCTGAGACCGACGGGACGAGATAGACGGTCTGAGACAGACGGTATGAAGAAGACGGTCCGAGACAGACAGTCGGAGACAGACGGTCCGAGACAAACGGTCCGAGACAGACGGTCCGAGACAGACGGTCCGAGACAGACGGTCCGAGGCAGACGGTCCGAGACAGGCGGTCCGAGACAGACGGTCCGAGACAGACGGTCGAGACAGAGGATCTGAGACAGACGATCTGAGACAGACGGTCTGAGACATACGGTCTGAGACAGACGGTCTGAGACAGACGGACTGAGACAGACGGTCTGTGACAGACGGTCTGAGGCAGACGGTCTGAGACGGAAGTTCTGAGACAGACGGGACGAGATAGACGGTCTGAGACGGACGGTCTGAGGCAGACGGTCTGAGACGGACGGTCTGAGACAGACGGACAGAGACAGACGGTCTAAGACAGACGGTCTGAGACAGACGGTGTGAGACAGACGGTATGAAACAGACGGTCTGAGACAGACGGTCTGAGACAGCTGGTCTGAGACAGACGGTCTGAGACAGACGGTCTGTGACAGACGATCTGAGGCAGACGGTCTGAGACGGAAGTTCTGAGACAGAAGGGACGAGATAGACGGTCTGAGACGGACGGTCTGAGGCAGACGGTCTGAGACAGCTGGTCTGAGACAGACGGTCTGAGACCGACGGGACGAGATAGACGTTATGGGACATACGGGACGACACAGACGGCACTAGATGGACGGTCTGAGACAGACGGTCTGTGACAGACGTTGTGAGACAGACGGTCTGAGGCAGACGGTCTGAGACGGAAGTTCTGAGACAGACGGGACGAGATAGACGGTCTGAGACAGACGGTCTGATGCAGACGGCCTGAGACAGACGGTTAGAGACAGACGGTCTGAGACAGGCGGTCTGAGACAGACGGTCAGAGACAGACGGTCTTAGACAGACGGTCTGAGACAGACGGTGTGAGACAGACGGTATGAAACAGACGGTCTGAGACAGACGGTCTGAGACAGCTGGTCTGGGACAGACGGTCTGAGACCGACGGGACGAGATAGACGCTCTGAGACAGACGGGACGAGATAGACGGTCTGGGACAGACGGCCTGAGACAGACGGTCTGAGACAGACGGTCTCAGACAGACGGTCTGAGACAGACGGTCTGAGACAGACGGTCTGAGACAGACGGTCTGAGACAGACGGTCTGAGACAGACGGACTGAGACAGACGGTCTGAGACAGACGGTCTGAGACAGACGGCCTGAGACAGACGGTCTGTCTCAGACGGTCTGAGACAGACGGTCTCAGACAGACGGTCTGAGACAGACGGTCTGAGACAGACGGTCTGAAACAGACGGTCTGAGACAGACGGACTGAGACAGACGGTCTGAGACAGACGGTCTGAGACAGACGGTCTGAGACAGACGGCCTGAGACAGACGGTCTGAGACAGACGGTCTGAGACAGACGGTCTCAGACAGACGGTCTGAGACAGACGGTCTGAGACAGACGGTCTGAGATAGACGGTCTGAGACAGACGGTGTGAAGAAGACGGTCCGAGACAGACAGTCGGAGACAGACGGTCTGAGGCAGACGGCCTGAGACAGACGGCCTGAGACAGACGGCCTGAGACAGACGGTCTGAGACAGACGGTCTCAGACAGACGGTCTCAGACAGACGGTCTGAGACAGACGGTCTGAGACAGACGGGACGAGATAGACGGTCTGAGACAGACGGTCAGAGGCAGACGGCCTGAGACAGACGGTCTGAGACAGACGGTCAGAGGCAGACGGCCTGAGACAGACGGTCTGAGACAGACGGGACGAGATAGACGGTCTGAGACAGACGGTCTGTGACAGACGGTCTGAGGCAGACGGTCTGAGACGGAAGTTCTGAGACAGACGGGACGAGATAGACGGTCTGAGACGGACGGTCTGAGGCAGACGGTCTGAGACAGACGGTCTGAGACAGTCGGTCTGTGACAGACGGTCTGAGGCAGACGGTCTGAGACGGAAGTTCTGAGACAGACGGGACGAGATAGACGGTCTGAGACGGACGGTCTGAGGCAGACGGTCTGAGACAGACGGTCTGAGACAGACGGTCTGAGACAGACGGTCTGTGACAGACGGTCTGAGGCAGACGGTCTGAGACGGAAGTTCTGAGACAGACGGGACGAGATAGACGGTCTGAGACGGACGGTCTGAGGCAGACGGTCTGAGACAGACGGTCTGAGACAGACGGTCTGAGACAGACGGACTGAGACAGACGGTCTGAGACAGACGGACTGAGACAGACGGTCCGAGACAGACGGTCTGAGACAGACGGCCTGAGACAGACGGTCTGAGACAGACGGCCTGAGACAGACGGTCTGAGACAGACGGCCTGAGACAGACGGTCTGAGACAGACGGTCTGAGACATACGGTATGAGACAGACGGTCTGAGACAGACGGTCTGAGACAGACGGTCTGAGACAGACGGTCTGAGACAGACGGTCTGTGACAGACGGTCTGAGGCAGACGGTCTGAGACGGAAGTTCTGAGACTGACGGTCCGAGATAGACGGTCTGAGACGGACGGTCTGAGGCAGACGGTCTGAGACAGACGGTCTGAGACAGCTGGTCTGAGACAGACGGTCTGAGACCGACGGGACGAGACGGACAGTATGAAACAGACGGTCTGAGACAGACGGTCTGAGGCAGACGGTCTGAGACGGAAGTTCTGAGACAGACGGCCTGAGACAGACGGTCTGAGACAGACGGTCTGAGGCAGACGGTCTGAGACAGACGGTCTGAGACAGCTGGTCTGAGACAGACGGTCTGAGACCGACGGGACGAGACGGACAGTATGAAACAGACGGTCTGAGACAGACGGTCTGAGGCAGACGGCCTGAGACAGACGGCCTGAGACAGACGGCCTGAGACAGACGGTCTGAGACAGACGGTCTGAGACAGACGGTCTCAGACAGACGGTCTCAGACAGACGTTCTGAGACAGACGGTCTGAGACAGACGGGACGAGATAGACGGTCTGAGACAGACGGTCAGAGGCAGACGGCCTGAGACAGACGGTCTGAGACAGACGGTCAGAGGCAGACGGCCTGAGACAGACGGTCTGAGACAGACGGGACGAGATAGACGGTCTGAGACAGACGGTCTGTGACAGACGGTCTGAGGCAGACGGTCTGAGACGGAAGTTCTGAGACAGACGGGACGAGATAGACGGTCTGAGACGGACGGTCTGAGGCAGACGGTCTGAGACAGACGGTCTGAGACAGTCGGTCTGTGACAGACGGTCTGAGGCAGACGGTCTGAGACGGAAGTTCTGAGACAGACGGGACGAGATAGACGGTCTGAGACGGACGGTCTGAGGCAGACGGTCTGAGACAGACGGTCTGAGACCGCTGGTCTGAGACAGACGGTCTGAGACCGACGGGACGAGATAGACGGTCTGAGACAGACGGTATGAAGACGACGGTCCGAGACAGACAGTCGGAGACAGACGGTCCGAGACAAACGGTCCGAGACCGACGGTCCGAGACAGACGGTCCGAGACAGACGGTCCGAGACAGACGGTCCGAGACAGACGGTCCGAGACAGGCGGTCCGAGACAGACGGTCCGAGACAGACGGTCGAGACAGATGATCTGAGACAGACGGTCTGAGACAGACGGTCTGAGACAGACGGTCTGTGACAGACGGTCTGAGGCAGACGGTCTGAGACGGAAGTTCTGAGACAGACGGGACGAGATAGACGGTCTGAGACGGACGGTCTGAGGCAGACGGTCTGAGACAGACGGTCTGAGACAGACGGTCTGAGACAGACGGACTGAGACAGACGGTCTGAGACAGACGGACTGAGACAGACGGTCTGAGACAGACGGTCTGAGACAGACGGCCTGAGACAGACGGTCTGAGACAGACGGTCTGAGACAGACGGTCTGAGACAGACGGCCTGAGACAGACGGTCTGAGACAGACGGTCTGAGACATACGGTATGAGACAGACGGTCTGAGACAGACGGTCTGAGACAGACGGTCTGAGACAGACGGTCTGAGACAGACGGTCTGTGACAGACGGTCTGAGGCAGACGGTCTGAGACGGAAGTTCTGAGACAGACGGGACGAGATAGACGGTCTGAGACGGACGGTCTGAGGCAGACGGTCTGAGACAGACGGTCTGAGACAGACGGTCTGAGACAGACGGACTGAGACAGACGGTCTGAGACAGACGGACTGAGACAGACGGTCTGAGACAGACGGTCTGAGACAGACGGCCTGAGACAGACGGTCTGAGACAGACGGCCTGAGACAGACGGTCTGAGACAGACGGCCTGAGACAGACGGTCTGAGACAGACGGTCTGAGACATACGGTATGAGACAGACGGTCTGAGACAGACGGTCTGAGACAGACGGTCTGAGACAGACGGTCTGAGACAGACGGTCTGTGACAGACGGTCTGAGGCAGACGGTCTGAGACGGAAGTTCTGAGACTGACGGTCCGAGATAGACGGTCTGAGACGGACGGTCTGAGGCAGACGGTCTGAGACAGACGGTCTGAGACAGCTGGTCTGAGACAGACGGTCTGAGACCGACGGGACGAGACGGACAGTATGAAACAGACGGTCTGAGACAGACGGTCTGAGGCAGACGGTCTGAGACGGAAGTTCTGAGACAGACGGCCTGAGACAGACGGTCTGAGACAGACGGTCTGAGGCAGACGGTCTGAGACAGACGGTCTGAGACAGCTGGTCTGAGACAGACGGTCTGAGACCGACGGGACGAGACGGACAGTATGAAACAGACGGTCTGAGACAGACGGTCTGAGGCAGACGGCCTGAGACAGACGGCCTGAGACAGACGGCCTGAGACAGACGGTCTGAGACAGACGGTCTGAGACAGACGGTCTCAGACAGACGGTCTCAGACAGACGTTCTGAGACAGACGGTCTGAGACAGACGGGACGAGATAGACGGTCTGAGACAGACGGTCAGAGGCAGACGGCCTGAGACAGACGGTCTGAGACAGACGGTCAGAGGCAGACGGCCTGAGACAGACGGTCTGAGACAGACGGGACGAGATAGACGGTCTGAGACAGACGGTCTGTGACAGACGGTCTGAGGCAGACGGTCTGAGACGGAAGTTCTGAGACAGACGGGACGAGATAGACGGTCTGAGACGGACGGTCTGAGGCAGACGGTCTGAGACAGACGGTCTGAGACAGTCGGTCTGTGACAGACGGTCTGAGGCAGACGGTCTGAGACGGAAGTTCTGAGACAGACGGGACGAGATAGACGGTCTGAGACGGACGGTCTGAGGCAGACGGTCTGAGACAGACGGTCTGAGACCGCTGGTCTGAGACAGACGGTCTGAGACCGACGGGACGAGATAGACGGTCTGAGACAGACGGTATGAAGACGACGGTCCGAGACAGACAGTCGGAGACAGACGGTCCGAGACAAACGGTCCGAGACCGACGGTCCGAGACAGACGGTCCGAGACAGACGGTCCGAGACAGACGGTCCGAGACAGACGGTCCGAGACAGGCGGTCCGAGACAGACGGTCCGAGACAGACGGTCGAGACAGATGATCTGAGACAGACGGTCTGAGACAGACGGTCTGAGACAGACGGTCTGTGACAGACGGTCTGAGGCAGACGGTCTGAGACGGAAGTTCTGAGACAGACGGGACGAGATAGACGGTCTGAGACGGACGGTCTGAGGCAGACGGTCTGAGACAGACGGTCTGAGACAGACGGTCTGAGACAGACGGACTGAGACAGACGGTCTGAGACAGACGGACTGAGACAGACGGTCTGAGACAGACGGTCTGAGACAGACGGCCTGAGACAGACGGTCTGAGACAGACGGTCTGAGACAGACGGTCTGAGACAGACGGCCTGAGACAGACGGTCTGAGACAGACGGTCTGAGACATACGGTATGAGACAGACGGTCTGAGACAGACGGTCTGAGACAGACGGTCTGAGACAGACGGTCTGAGACAGACGGTCTGAGACAGACGGTCTGTGACAGACGGTCTGAGGCAGACGGTCTGAGACGGAAGTTCTGAGACTGACGGTCCGAGATAGACGGTCTGAGACGGACGGTCTGAGGCAGACGGTCTGAGACAGACGGTCTGAGACAGCTGGTCTGAGACAGACGGTCTGAGACCGACGGGACGAGACGGACAGTATGAAACAGACGGTCTGAGACAGACGGTCTGAGGCAGACGGCCTGAGACAGACGGCCTGAGACAGACGGCCTGAGACAGACGGTCTGAGACAGACGGTCTCAGACAGACGGTCTCAGACAGACGGTCTGAGACAGACGGTCTGTGACAGACGGTCTGAGGCAGACGGTCTGAGACGGAAGTTCTGAGACTGACGGTCCGAGATAGACGGTCTGAGACGGACGGTCTGAGGCAGACGGTCTGAGACAGACGGCCTGAGACAGACGGTCTGAGACAGACGGTCTGAGACAGACGGCCTGAGACAGACGGTCTGAGACAGACGGTCTGAGACAGACGGTCTGAGACAGACGGTCTGAGACAGACGGTCTCAGACAGACGGTCTGAGACAGACGGTCTGTGACAGACGGTCTGAGGCAGACGGTCTGAGACGGAAGTTCTGAGACAGACGGTCCGAGATAGACGGTCTGAGACGGACGGTCTGAGGCAGACGGTCTGAGACAGACGGTCTGAGACAGACGGTCTGAGACCGACGGGACGAGACCGACGGTACGAGACAGACGGTCCGAGACAGACGGTCTGTGACAGACGGTCTGAAACAGACGGTCTGAGACAGACCTTCTGAGACAGACGGTCTGAGACAGACGGTCTGAGACAGACGGACTGAGACAGACGGTCTGAGACAGACGGTCTGAGACAGACGGCCTGAGACAGACGGTCTGAGACAGACGGTCTGAGACATACGGTATGAGACAGACGGTCTGAGACAGACGGTCTGAGACAGACGGTCTGAGACAGACGGTCTGAGACAGACGGTCTGAGACAGACGGTCGAGACAGATGATCTGAGACAGACGGTCTGAGACAGATGATCTGAGACAGACGGTCTGAGACAGACGGTCTGAGACAGACGGTCTGTGACAGACGGTCTGAGGCAGACGGTCTGAGACGGAAGTTCTGAGACAGACGGGACGAGATAGACGGTCTGGGACGGACGGTCTGAGGCAGACGGTCTGAGACAGACGGTCTGAGACAGACGGTCTGAGACAGACGGACTGAGACAGACGGTCTGAGACAGACGGACTGAGACAGACGGTCTGAGACAGACGGTCTGAGACAGACGGCCTGAGACAGACGGTCTGAGACAGACGGTCTGAGACAGACGGCCTGAGACAGACGGTCTGAGACAGACGGTCTGAGACAGACGGTCTGAGACAGACGGTCTGAGACAGACGGGACGAGATAGACGGTCTGAGACAGACGGTCAGAGGCAGACGGCCTGAGACAGACGGTCTGAGACAGATGGTCAGAGGCAGACGGCCTGAGACAGACGGTCTGAGACAGACGGGACGAGATAGACGGTCTGAGACAGACGGTCTGTGACAGACGGTCTGAGGCAGACGGTCTGAGACGGAAGTTCTGAGACAGACGGGACGAGATAGACGGTCTGAGACGGACGGTCTGAGGCAGACGGTCTGAGACAGACGGTCTGAGACAGTCGGTCTGTGACAGACGGTCTGAGGCAGACGGTCTGAGACGGAAGTTCTGAGACAGACGGGACGAGATAGACGGTCTGAGACGGACGGTCTGAGGCAGACGGTCTGAGACAGACGGTCTGAGACCGCTGGTCTGAGACAGACGGTCTGAGACCGACGGGACGAGATAGACGGTCTGAGACAGACGGTATGAAGACGACGGTCCGAGACAGACAGTCGGAGACAGACGGTCCGAGACAGACGGTCCGAGACCGACGGTCCGAGACAGACGGTCCGAGACAGACGGTCCGAGACAGACGGTCCGAGACAGGCGGTCCGAGACAGACGGTCCGAGACAGACGGTCGAGACAGATGATCTGAGACAGACGGTCTGAGACAGACGGTCTGAGACAGACGGTCTGTGACAGACGGTCTGAGGCAGACGGTCTGAGACGGAAGTTCTGAGACAGACGGGACGAGATAGACGGTCTGAGACGGACGGTCTGAGGCAGACGGTCTGAGACAGACGGTCTGAGACAGACGGTCTGAGACAGACGGACTGAGACAGACGGTCTGAGACAGACGGACTGAGACAGACGGTCTGAGACAGACGGTCTGAGACAGACGGCCTGAGACAGACGGTCTGAGACAGACGGTCTGAGACAGACGGTCTGAGACAGACGGCCTGAGACAGACGGTCTGAGACAGACGGTCTGAGACATACGGTATGAGACAGACGGTCTGAGACAGACGGTCTGAGACAGACGGTCTGAGACAGACGGTCTGAGACAGACGGTCTGTGACAGACGGTCTGAGGCAGACGGTCTGAGACGGAAGTTCTGAGACTGACGGTCCGAGATAGACGGTCTGAGACGGACGGTCTGAGGCAGACGGTCTGAGACAGACGGTCTGAGACAGCTGGTCTGAGACAGACGGTCTGAGACCGACGGGACGAGACGGACAGTATGAAACAGACGGTCTGAGACAGACGGTCTGAGGCAGACGGCCTGAGACAGACGGCCTGAGACAGACGGTATGAAGACGACGGTCCGAGACAGACAGTCGGAGACAGACGGTCCGAGACAGACGGTCCGAGACCGACGGTCCGAGACAGACGGTCCGAGACAGACGGTCCGAGACAGACGGTCCGAGACAGGCGGTCCGAGACAGACGGTCCGAGACAGACGGTCGAGACAGATGATCTGAGACAGACGGTCTGAGACAGACGGTCTGAGACAGACGGTCTGTGACAGACGGTCTGAGGCAGACGGTCTGAGACGGAAGTTCTGAGACAGACGGGACGAGATAGACGGTCTGAGACGGACGGTCTGAGGCAGACGGTCTGAGACAGACGGTCTGAGACAGACGGTCTGAGACAGACGGTCTGAGACAGACGGCCTGAGACAGACGGTCTGAGACAGACGGTCTGAGACATACGGTATGAGACAGACGGTCTGAGACAGACGGTCTGAGACAGACGGTCTGAGACAGACGGTCTGAGACAGACGGTCGAGACAGATGATCTGAGACAGACGGTCTGAGACAGATGATCTGAGACAGACGGTCTGAGACAGACGGTCTGAGACAGACGGTCTGTGACAGACGGTCTGAGGCAGACGGTCTGAGACGGAAGTTCTGAGACAGACGGGACGAGATAGACGGTCTGAGACGGACGGTCTGAGGCAGACGGTCTGAGACAGACGGTCTGAGACAGACGGTCTGAGACAGACGGACTGAGACAGACGGTCTGAGACAGACGGACTGAGACAGACGGTCTGAGACAGACGGTCTGAGACAGACGGCCTGAGACAGACGGTCTGAGACAGACGGTCTGAGACAGACGGCCTGAGACAGACGGTCTGAGACAGACGGTCTGAGACAGACGGTCTGAGACAGACGGTCTGAGACAGACGGGACGAGATAGACGGTCTGAGACAGACGGTCAGAGGCAGACGGCCTGAGACAGACGGTCTGAGACAGATGGTCAGAGGCAGACGGCCTGAGACAGACGGTCTGAGACAGACGGGACGAGATAGACGGTCTGAGACAGACGGTCTGTGACAGACGGTCTGAGGCAGACGGTCTGAGACGGAAGTTCTGAGACAGACGGGACGAGATAGACGGTCTGAGACGGACGGTCTGAGGCAGACGGTCTGAGACAGACGGTCTGAGACAGTCGGTCTGTGACAGACGGTCTGAGGCAGACGGTCTGAGACGGAAGTTCTGAGACAGACGGGACGAGATAGACGGTCTGAGACGGACGGTCTGAGGCAGACGGTCTGAGACAGACGGTCTGAGACCGCTGGTCTGAGACAGACGGTCTGAGACCGACGGGACGAGATAGACGGTCTGAGACAGACGGTATGAAGACGACGGTCCGAGACAGACAGTCGGAGACAGACGGTCCGAGACAGACGGTCCGAGACCGACGGTCCGAGACAGACGGTCCGAGACAGACGGTCCGAGACAGACGGTCCGAGACATTCGGTCCGAGACAGACGGTCCGAGACAGACGGTCGAGACAGATGATCTGAGACAGACGGTCTGAGACAGACGGTCTGAGACAGACGGTCTGTGACAGACGGTCTGAGGCAGACGGTCTGAGACGGAAGTTCTGAGACAGACGGGACGAGATAGACGGTCTGAGACGGACGGTCTGAGGCAGACGGTCTGAGACAGACGGTCTGAGACAGACGGTCTGAGACAGACGGACTGAGACAGACGGTCTGAGACAGACGGACTGAGACAGACGGTCTGAGACAGACGGTCTGAGACAGACGGCCTGAGACAGACGGTCTGAGACAGACGGTCTGAGACAGACGGTCTGAGACAGACGGCCTGAGACAGACGGTCTGAGACAGACGGTCTGAGACATACGGTATGAGACAGACGGTCTGAGACAGACGGTCTGAGACAGACGGTCTGAGACAGACGGTCTGAGACAGACGGTCTGTGACAGACGGTCTGAGGCAGACGGTCTGAGACGGAAGTTCTGAGACTGACGGTCCGAGATAGACGGTCTGAGACGGACGGTCTGAGGCAGACGGTCTGAGACAGACGGTCTGAGACAGCTGGTCTGAGACAGACGGTCTGAGACCGACGGGACGAGACGGACAGTATGAAACAGACGGTCTGAGACAGACGGTCTGAGGCAGACGGCCTGAGACAGACGGCCTGAGACAGACGGTATGAAGACGACGGTCCGAGACAGACAGTCGGAGACAGACGGTCCGAGACAGACGGTCCGAGACCGACGGTCCGAGACAGACGGTCCGAGACAGACGGTCCGAGACAGACGGTCCGAGACAGGCGGTCCGAGACAGACGGTCCGAGACAGACGGTCGAGACAGATGATCTGAGACAGACGGTCTGAGACAGACGGTCTGAGACAGACGGTCTGTGACAGACGGTCTGAGGCAGACGGTCTGAGACGGAAGTTCTGAGACAGACGGGACGAGATAGACGGTCTGAGACGGACGGTCTGAGGCAGACGGTCTGAGACAGACGGTCTGAGACAGACGGTCTGAGACAGACGGACTGAGACAGACGGTCTGAGACAGACGGACTGAGACAGACGGTCTGAGACAGACGGTCTGAGACAGACGGCCTGAGACAGACGGTCTGAGACAGACGGTCTGAGACAGACGGTCTGAGACAGACGGCCTGAGACAGACGGTCTGAGACAGACGGTCTGAGACATACGGTATGAGACAGACGGTCTGAGACAGACGGTCTGAGACAGACGGTCTGAGACAGACGGTCTGAGACAGACGGTCTGTGACAGACGGTCTGAGGCAGACGGTCTGAGACGGAAGTTCTGAGACTGACGGTCCGAGATAGACGGTCTGAGACGGACGGTCTGAGGCAGACGGTCTGAGACAGACGGTCTGAGACAGCTGGTCTGAGACAGACGGTCTGAGACCGACGGGACGAGACGGACAGTATGAAACAGACGGTCTGAGACAGACGGTCTGAGGCAGACGGCCTGAGACAGACGGCCTGAGACAGACGGCCTGAGACAGACGGTCTGAGACAGACGGTCTCAGACAGACGGTCTCAGACAGACGGTCTGAGACAGACGGTCTGAGACAGACGGTCTGAGACAGACGGTCTGAGACAGACGGACTGAGACAGACGGTCTGAGACAGACGGACTGAGACAGACGGTCTGAGACAGACGGTCTGAGACAGACGGCCTGAGACAGACGGTCTGAGACAGACGGCCTGAGACAGACGGTCTGAGACAGACGGTCTGAGACAGACGGTCTGAGACAGACGGTCTCAGACAGACGGTCTGAGACAGACGGTCTGTGACAGACGGTCTGAGGCAGACGGTCTGAGACGGAAGTTCTGAGACAGACGGTCCGAGATAGACGGTCTGAGACGGACGGTCTGAGGCAGACGGTCTGAGACAGACGGTCTGAGACAGACGGTCTGAGACCGACGGGACGAGACCGACGGTACGAGACAGACGGTCCGAGACAGACGGTCTGTGACAGACGGTCTGAAACAGACGGTCTGAGACAGACCTTCTGAGACAGACGGTCTGAGACAGACGGTCTGAGACAGACGGACTGAGACAGACGGTCTGAGACAGACGGTCTGAGACAGACGGCCTGAGACAGACGGTCTGAGACAGACGGTCTGAGACATACGGTATGAGACAGACGGTCTGAGACAGACGGTCTGAGACAGACGGTCTGAGACAGACGGTCTGTGACAGACGGTCTGAGGCAGACGGTCTGAGACGGAAGTTCTGAGACAGACGGGACGAGATAGACGGTCTGAGACAGACGGTCTGAGACAGACGGTCTGAGACAGACGGTCTGAGACAGACGGTCTGAGACAGACGGTCTGTGACAGACGGTCTGAGGCAGACGGTCTGAGACGGAAGTTCTGAGACAGACGGTCCGAGATAGACGGTCTGAGACGGACGGTCTGAGGCAGACGGTCTGAGACAGACGGTCTGAGACAGACGGTCTGAGACCGACGGGACGAGACCGACGGTACGAGACAGACGGTCCGAGACAGACGGTCTGTGACAGACGGTCTGAAACAGACGGTCTGAGACAGACCTTCTGAGACAGACGGTCTGAGACAGACGGTCTGAGACAGACGGACTGAGACAGACGGTCTGAGGCAGACGGTCTGAGACGGAAGTTCTGAGACAGACGGGACGAGATAGACGGTCTGAGACGGACGGTCTGAGGCAGACGGTCTGAGACAGACGGTCTGAGACAGTCGGTCTGTGACAGACGGTCTGAGGCAGACGGTCTGAGACGGAAGTTCTGAGACAGACGGGACGAGATAGACGGTCTGAGACGGACGGTCTGAGGCAGACGGTCTGAGACAGACGGTCTGAGACCGCTGGTCTGAGACAGACGGTCTGAGACCGACGGGACGAGACCGACGGTACGAGACAGACGGTCCGAGACAGACGGTCTGTGACAGACGGTCTGAAACAGACGGTCTGAGACAGACCTTCTGAGACAGACGGTCTGAGACAGACGGTCTGAGACAGACGGACTGAGACAGACGGTCTGAGACAGACGGTCTGAGACAGACGGCCTGAGACAGACGGTCTGAGACAGACGGTCTGAGACATACGGTATGAGACAGACGGTCTGAGACAGACGGTCTGAGACAGACGGTCTGAGACAGACGGTCTGTGACAGACGGTCTGAGGCAGACGGTCTGAGACGGAAGTTCTGAGACAGACGGGACGAGATAGACGGTCTGAGACAGACGGTCTGAGACAGACGGTCTGAGACAGACGGTCTGAGACAGACGGTCTGAGACAGACGGTCTGTGACAGACGGTCTGAGGCAGACGGTCTGAGACGGAAGTTCTGAGACAGACGGTCCGAGATAGACGGTCTGAGACGGACGGTCTGAGGCAGACGGTCTGAGACAGACGGTCTGAGACAGACGGTCTGAGACCGACGGGACGAGACCGACGGTACGAGACAGACGGTCCGAGACAGACGGTCTGTGACAGACGGTCTGAAACAGACGGTCTGAGACAGACCTTCTGAGACAGACGGTCTGAGACAGACGGTCTGAGACAGACGGACTGAGACAGACGGTCTGAGGCAGACGGTCTGAGACGGAAGTTCTGAGACAGACGGGACGAGATAGACGGTCTGAGACGGACGGTCTGAGGCAGACGGTCTGAGACAGACGGTCTGAGACAGTCGGTCTGTGACAGACGGTCTGAGGCAGACGGTCTGAGACGGAAGTTCTGAGACAGACGGGACGAGATAGACGGTCTGAGACGGACGGTCTGAGGCAGACGGTCTGAGACAGACGGTCTGAGACCGCTGGTCTGAGACAGACGGTCTGAGACCGACGGGACGAGATAGACGTTCTGAGACATCCGGGACGACACAGACGGCACGAGATAGACGGTCTGAGACCGTCTGTCTGAGACCGACGGGACGAGATAGACGGTCTGAGACAGACGGTATGAAGACGACGGTCCGAGACAGACAGTCGGAGACAGACGGTCCGAGACAAACGGTCCGAGACCGACGGTCCGAGACAGACGGTCCGAGACAGACGGTCCGAGACAGACGGTCCGAGACAGGCGGTCCGAGACAGACGGTCCGAGACAGACGGTCGAGACAGATGATCTGAGACAGACGGTCTGAGACAGACGGTCTGAGACAGACGGTCTGTGACAGACGGTCTGAGGCAGACGGTCTGAGACGGAAGTTCTGAGACAGACGGGACGAGATAGACGGTCTGAGACGGACGGTCTGAGACAGACGGTCTGAGACAGACGGTCTGAGACAGACGGTCTGAGACAGACGGACTGAGACAGACGGTCTGAGACAGACGGACTGAGACAGACGGTCTGAGACAGACGGTCTGAGACAGACGGCCTGAGACAGACGGTCTGAGACAGACGGTCTGAGACAGACGGCCTGAGACAGACGGTCTGAGACAGACGGTCTGAGACAGACGGTCTGAGACAGACGGTCTGAGACAGACGGTCTCAGACAGACGGTCTCAGACAGACGTTCTGAGACAGACGGTCTGAGACAGACGGGACGAGATAGACGGTCTGAGACAGACGGTCAGAGGCAGACGGCCTGAGACAGACGGTCTGAGACAGACGGTCAGAGGCAGACGGCCTGAGACAGACGGTCTGAGACAGACGGGACGAGATAGACGGTCTGAGACGGACGGTCTGAGACAGCTGGTCTGAGACAAACGATCGGAGACCGACGGGACGAGATAGACGGTATGAAGCAGACGGCCTGAGACAGACGGTCTGAGACAGGCGGTCTGAGACAGGCGGTCCGAGACAGACAGTCGGAGACAGACGGTCTGAGACGGACGGTCTGAGACAGACGGTCTCAGACAGACGGTCCGAGACAGACGGTCTGAAACAGACGGTCTGAGACAGACGGACTGAGACAGACGGTCTGAGACAGACGGTCTGAGACAGACGGTCTGAGACAGACGGTCTGAGACAGACGGCCTGAGACAGACGGTCTGAGACAGACGGTCTGAGACAGACGGTCTCAGACAGACGGTCTGAGACAGACGGTCTGAGACAGACGGTCTGAGATAGACGGTCTGAGACAGACGGTGTGAAGAAGACGGTCCGAGACAGACAGTCGGAGACAGACGGTCCGAGACAGACGGTCCGAGACAGACGGTCCGAGACAGGCGGTCCGAGACAGACGGTCTGAGACAGACGGTCTGAGACATACGGTCTGAGACAGACGGTCTGAGACAGACGGTCTGAGACAGACGGTCTGAGACAGACGGTCTGTGACAGACGGTCTGAGGCAGACGGTCTGAGACGGAAGTTCTGAGACTGACGGTCCGAGATAGACGGTCTGAGACGGACGGTCTGAGGCAGACGGTCTGAGACAGACGGTCTGAGACAGCTGGTCTGAGACAGACGGTCTCAGACAGACGGTCTCAGACAGACGTTCTGAGACAGACGGTCTGAGACAGACGGGACGAGATAGACGGTCTGAGACAGACGGTCAGAGGCAGACGGCCTGAGACAGACGGTCTGAGACAGACGGTCAGAGGCAGACGGCCTGAGACAGACGGTCTGAGACAGACGGGACGAGATAGACGGTCTGAGACGGACGGTCTGAGACAGCTGGTCTGAGACAGACGATCGGAGACCGACGGGACGAGATAGACGGTATGAAGCAGACGGCCTGAGACAGACGGTCTGAGACAGGCGGTCTGAGACAGACGGTCCGAGACAGACAGTCGGAGACAGACGGTCTGAGACGGACGGTCTGAGACAGACGGTCTCAGACAGACGGTCCGAGACAGACGGTGCGAGACAGACGGTCCGAGACAGGCGGTCCGAGACAGACGGTCTGAGACAGACGGTCTGAGACATACGGTCTGAGACAGACGGTCTGAGACAGACGGTCTGAGACAGACGGTCTGAGACAGACGGTCTGAGACAGACGGTCTGAGACAGACGGTCTGTGACAGACGGTCTGAGGCAGACGGTCTGAGACGGAAGTTCTGAGACAGACGGTCCGAGATAGACGGTCTGAGACGGACGGTCTGAGGCAGACGGTCTGAGACAGACGGTCTGAGACAGACGGTCTGAGACCGACGGGACGAGACCGACGGTACGAGACAGACGGTCCGAGACAGACGGTCTGTGACAGACGGTCTGAAACAGACGGTCTGAGACAGACCTTCTGAGACAGACGGTCTGAGACAGACGGTCTGAGACAGACGGACTGAGACAGACGGTCTGAGACAGACGGTCTGAGACAGACGGCCTGAGACAGACGGTCTGAGACAGACGGTCTGAGACATACGGTATGAGACAGACGGTCTGAGACAGACGGTCTGAGACAGACGGTCTGAGACAGACGGTCTGTGACAGACGGTCTGAGACAGACGGTCTGAGACAGACGGTCTGAGACAGACGGTCTGAGACAGACGGTCTGAGACAGACGGTCTGTGACAGACGGTCTGAGGCAGACGGTCTGAGACGGAAGTTCTGAGACAGACGGGACGAGATAGACGGTCTGAGACGGACGGTCTGAGGCAGACGGTCTGAGACAGACGGTCTGAGACAGTCGGTCTGTGACAGACGGTCTGAGGCAGACGGTCTGAGACGGAAGTTCTGGGACAGACGGGACGAGATAGACGGTCTGAGACGGACGGTCTGAGGCAGACGGTCTGAGACAGACGGTCTGAGACCGCTGGTCTGAGACAGACGGTCTGAGACCGACGGGACGAGATAGACGTTCTGAGACATCCGGGACGACACAGACGGCACGAGATAGACGGTCTGAGACCGTCTGTCTGAGACCGACGGGACGAGATAGACGGTCTGAGACAGACGGTATGAAGACGACGGTCCGAGACAGACAGTCGGAGACAGACGGTCCGAGACAAACGGTCCGAGACCGACGGTCCGAGACAGACGGTCCGAGACAGACGGTCCGAGACAGACGGTCCGAGACAGGCGGTCCGAGACAGACGGTCCGAGACAGACGGTCGAGACAGATGATCTGAGACAGACGGTCTGAGACAGACGGTCTGAGACAGACGGTCTGTGACAGACGGTCTGAGGCAGACGGTCTGAGACGGAAGTTCTGAGACAGACGGGACGAGATAGACGGTCTGAGACGGACGGTCTGAGACAGACGGTCTGAGACAGACGGTCTGAGACAGACGGTCTGAGACAGACGGACTGAGACAGACGGTCTGAGACAGACGGACTGAGACAGACGGTCTGAGACAGACGGTCTGAGACAGACGGCCTGAGACAGACGGTCTGAGACAGACGGTCTGAGACAGACGGCCTGAGACAGACGGTCTGAGACAGACGGTCTGAGACAGACGGTCTGAGACAGACGGTCTGAGACAGACGGTCTCAGACAGACGGTCTCAGACAGACGTTCTGAGACAGACGGTCTGAGACAGACGGGACGAGATAGACGGTCTGAGACAGACGGTCAGAGGCAGACGGCCTGAGACAGACGGTCTGAGACAGACGGTCAGAGGCAGACGGCCTGAGACAGACGGTCTGAGACAGACGGGACGAGATAGACGGTCTGAGACGGACGGTCTGAGACAGCTGGTCTGAGACAGACGATCGGAGACCGACGGGATTAGATAGACGGTATGAAGCAGACGGCCTGAGACAGACGGTCTGAGACAGGCGGTCTGAGACAGGCGGTCCGAGACAGACAGTCGGAGACAGACGGTCTGAGACGGACGGTCTGAGACAGACGGTCTCAGACAGACGGTCCGAGACAGACGGTCTGAAACAGACGGTCTGAGACAGACGGACTGAGACAGACGGTCTGAGACAGACGGTCTGAGACAGACGGTCTGAGACAGACGGTCTGAGACAGACGGCCTGAGACAGACGGTCTGAGACAGACGGTCTGAGACAGACGGTCTCAGACAGACGGTCTGAGACAGACGGTCTGAGACAGACGGTCTGAGATAGACGGTCTGAGACAGACGGTGTGAAGAAGACGGTCCGAGACAGACAGTCGGAGACAGACGGTCCGAGACAGACGGTCCGAGACAGACGGTCCGAGACAGGCGGTCCGAGACAGACGGTCTGAGACAGACGGTCTGAGACATACGGTCTGAGACAGACGGTCTGAGACAGACGGTCTGAGACAGACGGTCTGAGACAGACGGTCTGTGACAGACGGTCTGAGGCAGACGGTCTGAGACGGAAGTTCTGAGACTGACGGTCCGAGATAGACGGTCTGAGACGGACGGTCTGAGGCAGACGGTCTGAGACAGACGGTCTGAGACAGCTGGTCTGAGACAGACGGTCTCAGACAGACGGTCTCAGACAGACGTTCTGAGACAGACGGTCTGAGACAGACGGGACGAGATAGACGGTCTGAGACAGACGGTCAGAGGCAGACGGCCTGAGACAGACGGTCTGAGACAGACGGTCAGAGGCAGACGGCCTGAGACAGACGGTCTGAGACAGACGGGACGAGATAGACGGTCTGAGACGGACGGTCTGAGACAGCTGGTCTGAGACAGACGATCGGAGACCGACGGGACGAGATAGACGGTATGAAGCAGACGGCCTGAGACAGACGGTCTGAGACAGGCGGTCTGAGACAGACGGTCCGAGACAGACAGTCGGAGACAGACGGTCTGAGACGGACGGTCTGAGACAGACGGTCTCAGACAGACGGTCCGAGACAGACGGTGCGAGACAGACGGTCCGAGACAGGCGGTCCGAGACAGACGGTCTGAGGCAGACGGTCTGAGACAGACGGTCTGAGACAGACGGTCTGAGACCGACGGGACGAGACCGACGGTACGAGACAGACGGTCCGAGACAGACGGTCTGTGACAGACGGTCTGAAACAGACGGTCTGAGACAGACCTTCTGAGACAGACGGTCTGAGACAGACGGTCTGAGACAGACGGACTGAGACAGACGGTCTGAGACAGACGGTCTGAGACAGACGGCCTGAGACAGACGGTCTGAGACAGACGGTCTGAGACATACGGTATGAGACAGACGGTCTGAGACAGACGGTCTGAGACAGACGGTCTGAGACAGACGGTCTGTGACAGACGGTCTGAGACAGACGGTCTGAGACAGACGGTCTGAGACAGACGGTCTGAGACAGACGGTCTGAGACAGACGGTCTGTGACAGACGGTCTGAGGCAGACGGTCTGAGACGGAAGTTCTGAGACAGACGGGACGAGATAGACGGTCTGAGACGGACGGTCTGAGGCAGACGGTCTGAGACAGACGGTCTGAGACCGCTGGTCTGAGACAGACGGTCTGAGACCGACGGGACGAGATAGACGTTCTGAGACATCCGGGACGACACAGACGGCACGAGATAGACGGTCTGAGACCGTCTGTCTGAGACCGACGGGACGAGATAGACGGTCTGAGACAGACGGTATGAAGACGACGGTCCGAGACAGACAGTCGGAGACAGACGGTCCGAGACAAACGGTCCGAGACCGACGGTCCGAGACAGACGGTCCGAGACAGACGGTCCGAGACAGACGGTCCGAGACAGGCGGTCCGAGACAGACGGTCCGAGACAGACGGTCGAGACAGATGATCTGAGACAGACGGTCTGAGACAGACGGTCTGAGACAGACGGTCTGTGACAGACGGTCTGAGGCAGACGGTCTGAGACAGACGGGACGAGATAGACGGTCTGAGACGGACGGTCTGAGGCAGACGGTCTGAGACAGACGGTCTGAGACAGACGGTCTGAGACAGACGGACTGAGACAGACGGTCTGAGACAGACGGACTGAGACAGACGGTCTGAGACAGACGGTCTGAGACAGACGGCCTGAGACAGACGGTCTGAGACAGACGGTCTGAGACAGACGGCCTGAGACAGACGGTCTGAGACAGACGGTCTGAGACAGACGGTCTGAGACAGACGGTCTGAGACAGACGGTCTCAGACAGACGGTCTCAGACAGACGTTCTGAGACAGACGGTCTGAGACAGACGGGACGAGATAGACGGTCTGAGACAGACGGTCAGAGGCAGACGGCCTGAGACAGACGGTCTGAGACAGACGGTCAGAGGCAGACGGCCTGAGACAGACGGTCTGAGACAGACGGGACGAGATAGACGGTCTGAGACGGACGGTCTGAGACAGCTGGTCTGAGACAGACGATCGGAGACCGACGGGACGAGATAGACGGTATGAAGCAGACGGCCTGAGACAGACGGTCTGAGACAGGCGGTCTGAGACAGACGGTCCGAGACAGACAGTCGGAGACAGACGGTCTGAGACGGACGGTCTGAGACAGACGGTCTCAGACAGACGGTCCGAGACAGACGGTCCGAGACAGACGGTCCGAGACAGGCGGTCCGAGACAGACGGTCTGAGACAGACGGTCTGAGACATACGGTCTGAGACAGACGGTCTGAGACAGACGGTCTGAGACAGACGGTCTGTGACAGACGGTCTGAGGCAGACGGTCTGAGACGGAAGTTCTGAGACAGACGGTCCGAGATAGACGGTCTGAGACGGACGGTCTGAGGCAGACGGTCTGAGACAGACGGTCTGAGACAGCTGGTCTGAGACAGACGGTCTGAGACCGACGGGACGAGATAGACGTTCTGGGACATCCGGGACGACACAGACGGCACGAGATAGACGGTCTGAGACCGTCTGTCTGAGACCGACGGGACGAGATAGACGGTCTGAGACAGACGGTATGAAGACGACGGTCCGAGACAGACAGTCGGAGACAGACGGTCCGAGACAAACGGTCCGAGACCGACGGTCCGAGACAGACGGTCCGAGACAGACGGTCCGAGACAGACGGTCCGAGACAGGCGGTCCGAGACAGACGGTCCGAGACAGACGGTCGAGACAGATGATCTGAGACAGACGGTCTGAGACAGACGGTCTGAGACAGACGGTCTGTGACAGACGGTCTGAGGCAGACGGTCTGAGACGGAAGTTCTGAGACAGACGGGACGAGATAGACGGTCTGAGACGGACGGTCTGAGGCAGACGGTCTGAGACAGACGGTCTGAGACAGACGGTCTGAGACAGACGGCCTGAGACAGACGGTCTGAGACAGACGGTCTGAGACAGACGGCCTGAGACAGACGGTCTGAGACAGACGGTCTGAGACAGACGGTCTGAGACAGACGGTCTGAGACAGACGGTCTCAGACAGACGTTCTGAGACAGACGGTCTGAGACAGACGGGACGAGATAGACGGTCTGAGACAGACGGTCAGAGGCAGACGGCCTGAGACAGACGGTCTGAGACAGACGGTCAGAGGCAGACGGCCTGAGACAGACGGTCTGAGACAGACGGGACGAGATAGACGGTCTGAGACGGACGGTCTGAGACAGCTGGTCTGAGACAGACGATCGGAGACCGACGGGACGAGATAGACGGTATGAAGCAGACGGCCTGAGACAGACGGTCTGAGACAGACGGTCTGAGACAGACGGCCTGAGACAGACGGTCTGAGACAGACGGTCAGAGACAGACGGTCTGAGACAGACGGTGTGAGACAGACGGTATGAAACAGACGGTCTGAGACAGACGGTCTGAGACAGCTGGTCTGAGACAGACGGTCTGAGACCGACGGGACGAGATAAACGCTCTGAGACAGACGGGACGAGATAGACGGTCTGGGACAGACGGTCTGACGCAGACGGCCTGAGACAGACGGTCTGAGACAGACGGTCTGAGACAGACGGTCTCAGACAGACGATCTGAGACAGACGGCCTGAGACAGACGGTCTGAGACAGGCGGACTGAGACAGACGGTCCGAGACAGACAGTCGGAGACAGACGGTCCGAGACAGACGGTACGAGACCGACGGTCCGAGACAGACGGTCCGAGACAGACGGTCCGAGACACACGGCCCGAGACAGACGATCTGAGACATACGGACTGAGACAGATGGTCTGATGCCGACGGGCTGAGATAGACCGTATGAAACAGACGGTCTGAGACAGACGGTGTGAGACAGACGGTATGAAACAGACGGTCTCAGACAGACGGTCTGAGACAGCTGGTCTGAGACAGACGGTCTGAGACCGACGGGACGAGATAGACGTTCTGTGACATACGGGACGACACAGACGGCACGAGATAGACGGTCTGGGACAGACGGTCTGAGGCAGACGGCCTGAGACAGACGGTCTGAGACAGACGGTCTGAGACAGACGGTCTGAGACAGACGGTCTGAGACAGACGGACTGAGACAGACGGTCTGAGACAGACGGTCTGAGACAGACGGCCTGAGACAGACGGTCTGAGACAGACGTTCTGAGACAGACGGTCTCAGACAGACGGTCTGAGACCGACGGGACGAGATAGACGGTCTGAGACAGACGGTATGAAGAAGACGGTCCGAGACAGACAGTCGGAGACAGACGGTCCGAGACAAACGGTCCGAGACAGACGGTCCGAGACAGACGGTCCGAGACAGACGGTCCGAGGCAGACGGTCCGAGACAGGCGGTCCGAGACAGACGGTCCGAGACAGACGGTCGAGACAGAGGATCTGAGACAGACGATCTGAGACAGATGGTCTGAGACATACGGTCTGAGACAGACGGTCTGAGACAGACGGACTGAGACAGACGGTCTGTGACAGACGGTCTGAGGCAGACGGTCTGAGACGGAAGTTCTGAGACAGACGGGACGAGATAGACGGTCTGAGACGGACGGTCTGAGGCAGACGGTCTGAGACGGACGGTCTGAGACAGACGGACAGAGACAGACGGTCTAAGACAGACGGTCTGAGACAGACGGTGTGAGACAGACGGTATGAAACAGACGGTCTGAGACAGACGGTCTGAGACAGCTGGTCTGAGACAGACGGTCTGAGACAGACGGTCTGTGACAGACGATCTGAGGCAGACGGTCTGAGACGGAAGTTCTGAGACAGAAGGGACGAGATAGACGGTCTGAGACGGACGGTCTGAGGCAGACGGTCTGAGACAGCTGGTCTGAGACAGACGGTCTGAGACCGACGGGACGAGATAGACGTTATGGGACATACGGGACGACACAGACGGCACTAGATGGACGGTCTGAGACAGACGGTCTGTGACAGACGTTGTGAGACAGACGGTCTGAGGCAGACGGTCTGAGACGGAAGTTCTGAGACAGACGGGACGAGATAGACGGTCTGAGACAGACGGTCTGATGCAGACGGCCTGAGACAGACGGTTAGAGACAGACGGTCTGAGACAGGCGGTCTGAGACAGACGGTCAGAGACAGACGGTCTTAGACAGACGGTCTGAGACAGACGGTGTGAGACAGACGGTATGAAACAGACGGTCTGAGACAGACGGTCTGAGACAGCTGGTCTGGGACAGACGGTCTGAGACCGACGGGACGAGATAGACGCTCTGAGACAGACGGGACGAGATAGACGGTCTGGGACAGACGGCCTGAGACAGACGGTCTGAGACAGACGGTCTCAGACAGACGGTCTGAGACAGACGGTCTGAGACAGACGGTCTGAGACAGACGGTCTGAGACAGACGGTCTGAGACAGACGGTCTGAGACAGACGGACTGAGACAGACGGTCTGAGACAGACGGTCTGAGACAGACGGCCTGAGACAGACGGTCTGAGACAGACGGTCTGAGACAGACGGTCTCAGACAGACGGTCTGAGACAGACGGTCTGAGACAGACGGTCTGAGACAGACGGTCTGAAACAGACGGTCTGAGACAGACGGACTGAGACAGACGGTCTGAGACAGACGGTCTGAGACAGACGGTCTGAGACAGACGGCCTGAGACAGACGGTCTGAGACAGACGGTCTGAGACAGACGGTCTCAGACAGACGGTCTGAGACAGACGGTCTGAGACAGACGGTCTGAGATAGACGGTCTGAGACAGACGGTGTGAAGAAGACGGTCCGAGACAGACAGTCGGAGACAGACGGTCCGAGACAGACGGTCCGAGACAGACGGTCCGAGACAGGCGGTCCGAGACAGACGGTCTGAGACAGACGGTCTGAGACATACGGTCTGAGACAGACGGTCTGAGACAGACGGTCTGAGACAGACGGTCTGAGACAGACGGTCTGTGACAGACGGTCTGAGGCAGACGGTCTGAGACGGAAGTTCTGAGACTGACGGTCCGAGATAGACGGTCTGAGACGGACGGTCTGAGGCAGACGGTCTGAGACAGACGGTCTGAGACAGACTTTCTGAGACAGACGGTCTGAGACAGACAGGACGAGATAGACGGTCTGAGACAGACGGTCAGAGGCAGACGGCCTGAGACAGACGGTCTGAGACAGACGGTCTGAGACCGACGGGACGAGACGGACAGTATGAAACAGACGGTCTGAGACAGACGGTCTGAGGCAGACGGCCTGAGACAGACGGCCTGAGACAGACGGCCTGAGACAGACGGTCTGAGACAGACGGTCTCAGACAGACGGTCTCAGACAGACTTTCTGAGACAGACGGTCTGAGACAGACAGGACGAGATAGACGGTCTGAGACAGACGGTCAGAGGCAGACGGCCTGAGACAGACGGTCTGAGACAGACGGTCAGAGGCAGACGGCCTGAGACAGACGGTCTGAGACAGACGGGACGAGATAGACGGTCTGAGACAGACGGTCTGTGACAGTCGGTCTGAGGCAGACGGTCTGAGACGGAAGTTCTGAGACAGACGGGACGAGATAGACGGTCTGAGACGGACGGTCTGAGGCAGACGGTCTGAGACAGACGGTCTGAGACAGTCGGTCTGTGACAGACGGTCTGAGGCAGACGGTCTGAGACGGAAGTTCTGAGACAGACGGGACGAGATAGACGGTCTGAGACGGACGGTCTGAGGCAGACGGTCTGAGACGGAAGTTCTGAGACAGACGGGACGAGATAGACGTTCTGAGACATACGGGACGACACAGACGGGACGAGATAGACGGTCTGGGACAGACGCCCTGAGGCAGACGGCCTGAGACAGACGGTCTGAGACAGACGGTCTGAGACAGACGGTCTGAGACAGACGGACTGAGACAGACGGTCTGAGACAGACGGTCTGAGACAGACGGCCTGAGACAGACGGTCTGAGACAGACGGTCTGAGACAGACGGTCTCAGACAGACGGTCTGAGACCGACGGGACGAGATAGACGGTCTGAGACAGACGGTCCGAGACAGACAGTCGGAGACAGACGGTCCGAGACAAACGGTCCGAGACAGACGGTCCGAGACAGACGGTCCGAGACAGACGGTCCGAGGCAGACGGTCCGAGACAGGCGGTCTGAGACAGACGGTCTGAGACAGACGGTCAGAGACAGACGGTCTTAGACAGACGGTCTGAGACAGACGGTGTGAGACAGACGGTATGAAACAGACGGTCTGAGACAGACGGTCTGAGACAGCTGGTCTGGGACAGACGGTCTGAGACCGACGGGGCGAGATAGACGCTCTGAGACAGACGGGACGAGATAGACGGTCTGGGACAGACGGCCTGATACAGACGGTCTGACACAGACGGTCTCAGACAGACGGTCTGAGACAGACGGTCTGAGACAGACGGTCTGAGACAGACGGGACGAGATAGACGGTCTGAGACGGACGGTCTGAGGCAGACGGTCTGAGACGGACGGTCTGAGACAGACGGACAGAGACAGACGGTCTAAGACAGACGGTCTGAGACAGACGGTGTGAGACAGACGGTATGAAACAGACGGTCTGAGACAGACGGTCTGAGACAGCTGGTCTGAGACAGACGGTCTGAGACAGACGGTCTGTGACAGACGATCTGAGGCAGACGGCCTGAGACGGAAGTTCTGAGACAGAAGGGACGAGATAGACGGTCTGAGACGGACGGTCTGAGGCAGACGGTCTGAGACAGCTGGTCTGAGACAGACGGTCTGAGACCGACGGGACGAGATAGACGTTATGGGACATACGGGACGACACAGACGGCACGAGATGGACGGTCTGAGACAGACGGTCTGTGACAGACGGCCTGAGACAGACGGTTAGAGACAGACGGTCTGAGACAGGCGGTCTGAGACAGACGGTCAGAGACAGACGGTCTTAGACAGACGGTCTGAGACAGACGGTGTGAGACAGACGGTATGAAACAGACGGTCTGAGACAGACGGTCTGAGACAGCTGGTCTGGGACAGACGGTCTGAGACCGACGGGGCGAGATAGACGCTCTGAGACAGACGGGACGAGATAGACGGTCTGGGACAGACGGCCTGAGACAGACGGTCTGACACAGACGGTCTCAGACAGACGGTCTGAGACAGACGGTCTGAGACAGACGGTCTGAGACAGACGGTCTGAGACAGACGGACTGAGACAGACGGTCTGAGACAGACGGGACGAGATAGACGGTCTGAGACAGACGGTCTGATGCAGACGGCCTGAGACAGACGGTTAGAGACAGACGGTCTGAGACAGGCGGTCTGAGACAGACGGTCAGAGACAGACGGTCTTAGACAGACGGTCTGAGACAGACGGTGTGAGACAGACGGTATGAAACAGACGGTCTGAGACAGACGGTCTGAGACAGCTGGTCTGGGACAGACGGTCTGAGACCGACGGGGCGAGATAGACGCTCTGAGACAGACGGGACGAGATAGACGGTCTGGGACAGACGGTCTGAGGCAGACGGTCTGAGACGGAAGTTCTGAGACAGACGGGACGAGATAGACGGTCTGAGACGGACGGTCTGAGGCAGACGGTCTGAGACAGACGGTCTGAGACAGTCGGTCTGTGACAGACGGTCTGAGGCAGACGGTCTGAGACGGAAGTTCTGAGACAGACGGGACGAGATAGACGGTCTGAGACGGACGGTCTGAGGCAGACGGTCTGAGACAGACGGTCTGAGACCGCTGGTCTGAGACAGACGGTCTGAGACCGACGGGACGAGATAGACGGTCTGAGACAGACGGTATGAAGACGACGGTCCGAGACAGACAGTCGGAGACAGACGGTCCGAGACAAACGGTCCGAGACCGACGGTCCGAGACAGACGGTCCGAGACAGACGGTCCGAGACAGACGGTCCGAGACAGGCGGTCCGAGACAGACGGTCCGAGACAGACGGTCGAGACAGATGATCTGAGACAGACGGTCTGAGACAGACGGTCTGAGACAGACGGTCTGTGACAGACGGTCTGAGGCAGACGGTCTGAGACGGAAGTTCTGAGACAGACGGGACGAGATAGACGGTCTGAGGCAGACGGTCTGAGACAGACGGTCTGAGACAGACGGTCTGAGACAGACGGACTGAGACAGACGGTCTGAGACAGACGGACTGAGACAGACGGTCTGAGACAGACGGTCTGAGACAGACGGCCTGAGACAGACGGTCTGAGACAGACGGTCTGAGACAGACGGTCTGAGACAGACGGTCTGAGACAGACGGCCTGAGACAGACGGTCTGAGACAGACGGTCTGAGACATACGGTATGAGACAGACGGTCTGAGACAGACGGTCTGAGACAGACGGTCTGAGACAGACGGTCTGTGACAGACGGTCTGAGGCAGACGGTCTGAGACGGAAGTTCTGAGACAGACGGGACGAGATAGACGGTCTGAGACGGACGGTCTGAGGCAGACGGTCTGAGACAGACGGTCAGAGACAGTCGGTCTGTGACAGACGGTCTGAGGCAGACGGTCTGAGACGGAAGTTCTGAGACAGACGGGACGAGATAGACGGTCTGAGACGGACGGTCTGAGGCAGACGGTCTGAGACAGACGGTCTGAGACCGCTGGTCTGAGACAGACGGTCTGAGACCGACGGGACGAGATAGACGTTCTGAGACATCCGGGACGACACAGACGGCACGAGATAGACGGTCTGAGACCGTCTGTCTGAGACCGACGGGACGAGATAGACGGTCTGAGACAGACGGAATGAAGACGACGGTCCGAGACAGACAGTCGGAGACAGACGGTCCGAGACAAACGGTCCGAGACCGACGGTCCGAGACAGACGGTCCGAGACAGACGGTCCGAGACAGACGGTCCGAGACAGGCGGTCCGAGACAGACGGTCCGAGACAGACGGTCGAGACAGATGATCTGAGACAGACGGTCTGAGACAGACGGTCTGAGACAGACGGTCTGTGACAGACGGTCTGAGGCAGACGGTCTGAGACGGAAGTTCTGAGACAGACGGGACGAGATAGACGGTCTGAGACGGACGGTCTGAGGCAGACGGTCTGAGACAGACGGTCTGAGACAGACGGTCTGAGACAGACGGACTGAGACAGACGGTCTGAGACAGACGGACTGAGACAGACGGTCTGAGACAGACGGTCTGAGACAGACGGCCTGAGACAGACGGTCTGAGACAGACGGTCTGAGACAGACGGTCTGAGACAGACGGTCTGAGACAGACGGCCTGAGACAGACGGTCTGAGACAGACGGTCTGAGACATACGGTATGAGACAGACGGTCTGAGACAGACGGTCTGAGACAGACGGTCTGAGACAGACGGTCTGTGACAGACGGTCTGAGGCAGACGGTCTGAGACGGAAGTTCTGAGACAGACGGGACGAGATAGACGGTCTGAGACGGACGGTCTGAGGCAGACGGTCTGAGACAGACGGTCTGAGACAGTCGGTCTGTGACAGACGGTCTGAGGCAGACGGTCTGAGACGGAAGTTCTGAGACAGACGGGACGAGATAGACGGTCTGAGACGGACGGTCTGAGACAGACGGTCCGAGACACACGGCCCGAGACAGAGGATCTGAGACATACGGACTGAGACAGACGGTCTGATGCCGACGGGCTGAGATAGACCGTATGAAACAGACGGTCTGAGACAGACGGTTAGAGGCAGACGGTCTGAGACAGACGGTCTGAGACAGACGGTCTGAGACAGACGGACTGAGACAGACGGTCTGAGACAGACGGTCTGAGACAGACGGCCTGAGACAGACGGTCTGAGACAGACGGTCTGAGACAGACGGCCTGAGACAGACGGTCTGAGACAGACGGTCTGAGACAGACGGTCTGAGACAGACGGTCTGAGACAGACGGTCTCAGACAGACGTTCTGAGACAGACGGTCTGAGACAGACGGGACGAGATAGACGGTCTGAGACAGACGGTCAGAGGCAGACGGCCTGAGACAGACGGTCTGAGACAGACGGTCAGAGGCAGACGGCCTGAGACAGACGGTCTGAGACAGACGGGACGAGATAGACGGTCTGAGACAGCTGGTCTGAGACAGACGGTCTGTGACAGACGTTGTGAGACAGACGGTCTGAGGCAGACGGTCTGAGACGGAAGTTCTGAGACAGACGGGACGAGATAGACGGTCTGAGACAGACGGTCTGATGCAGACGGCCTGAGACAGACGGTTAGAGACAGACGGTCTGAGACAGACGGTCTGAGACAGACGGTCAGAGACAGACGGTCTTAGACAGACGGTCTGAGACAGACGGTGTGAGACAGACGGTATGAAACAGACGGTCTGAGACAGACGGTCTGAGACAGCTGGTCTGGGACAGACGGTCTGAGACCGACGGGACGAGATAGACGCTCTGAGACAGACGGGACGAGATAGACGGTCTGGGACAGACGGCCTGAGACAGACGGTCTGAGACAGACGGTCTCAGACAGACGGTCTGAGACAGACGGTCTGAGACAGACGGTCTGAGACAGACGGTCTGAGACAGACGGTCTGAGACAGACGGCCTGAGACAGACGGTCTGAGACAGACGGTCAGAGACAGACGGTCTGAGACAGACGGTGTGAGACAGACGGTATGAAACAGACGGTCTGAGACAGACGGTCTGAGACAGACGGTCTGAGACAGACGGACTGAGACAGACGGTCTGAGACAGACGGTCTGAGACAGACGGCCTGAGACAGACGGTCTGAGACAGACGGTCAGAGACAGACGGTCTGAGACAGACGGTGTGAGACAGACGGTATGAAACAGACGGTCTGAGACAGACGGTCTGAGACAGCTGGTCTGAGACAGACGGTCTGAGACCGACGGGACGAGATAGACGCTCTGAGACAGACGGGACGAGATACACGGTCTGGGACAGACGGTCTGACGCAGACGGCCTGAGACAGACGGTCTGAGACAGACGGTCTGAGACAGACGGTCTCAGACAGACGATCTGAGACAGACGGCCTGAGACAGACGGTCTGAGACAGGCGGACTGAGACAGACGGTCCGAGACAGACAGTCGGAGACAGACGGTCCGAGACAGACGGTACGAGACCGACGGTCCGAGACAGACGGTCCGAGACAGACGGTCCGAGACACACGGCCCGAGACAGACGATCTGAGACATACGGACTGAGACAGATGGTCTGATGCCGACGGGCTGAGATAGACCGTATGAAACAGACGGTCTGAGACAGACGGTTAGAGACAGACGGTCTGAGACAGACGGTCTGAGACAGACGGACAGAGGCAGACGGTCTAAGACAGACGGTCTGAGACAGACGGTGTGAGACAGACGGTATGAAACAGACGGTCTCAGACAGACGGTCTGAGACAGCTGGTCTGAGACAGACGGTCTGAGACCGACGGGACGAGATAGACGTTCTGTGACATACGGGACGACACAGACGGCACGAGATAGACGGTCTGGGACAGACGGTCTGAGGCAGACGGCCTGAGACAGACGGTCTGAGACAGACGGTCTGAGACAGACGGTCTGAGACAGACGGTCTGAGACAGACGGACTGAGACAGACGGTCTGAGACAGACGGTCTGAGACAGACGGCCTGAGACAGATGGTCTGAGACAGACGTTCTGAGACAGACGGTCTCAGACAGACGGTCTGAGACCGACGGGACGAGATAGACGGTCTGAGACAGACGGTATGAAGAAGACGGTCCGAGACAGACAGACGGAGACAGACGGTCCGAGACAAACGGTCCGAGACCGACGGTCCGAGACCGACGGTCCGAGACAGACGGTCCGAGACAGACGGTCCGAGACAGACGGTCCGAGACAGCCGGTCCGAGACAGGCGGTCCGAGACAGACGGTCCGAGACAGACGGTCGAGACAGAGGATCTGAGACAGACGGTCTGAGACAGCTGGTCTGAGACAGACGGTCTGAGACCGACGGGACGAGATAGACGGTATGAAGCAGACGGCCTGAGACAGACGGTCTGAGACAGCCGGTCTGAGACAGACGGTCCGAGACAGACAGTCGGAGACAGACGGTCCGAGACAGACGGTCCGAGACCGACGGTCCGAGACAGACGGTCCGAGACAGACGGTCTGAGACAAGCGGTCCGAGACAGACGGTCCGAGACAGACGGTCGAGACATACGGTCTGAGACAGACGGTCTGAGACAGACGGTCTGAGACAGACGGTCTGAGACAGACGGTCTGAGACATACGGTCCGAGACAGACGGTCTGAGACAAGCGGTCCGAGACAGACGGTCCGAGACAGACGGTCGAGACAGAGGATCTGAGACAGACGGTCTGAGACAGACGGTCTGAGACATACGGTCTGAGACAGACGGTCTGAGACAGACGGTCTGAGACAGACGGTCTGAGACAGACGGTCTGAGACAGACGGTCTGAGGCAGACGGTCTGAGACGGAAGTTCTGAGACAGACGGGACGAGATAGACGGTCTGAGACGGACGGTCTGAGGCAGACGGTCTGAGACAGACGGTCTGAGACAGACGGACAGAGACAGACGGTCTAAGACAGACGGTCTGAGACAGACGGTGTGAGACAGACGGTATGAAACAGACGGTCTGAGACAGACGGTCTGAGACAGCTGGTCTGAGACAGACGGTCTGTGACAGACGATCTGAGGCAGACGGTCTGAGACGGAAGTTCTGAGACAGAAGGGACGAGATAGACGGTCTGAGACGGACGGTCTGAGGCAGACGGTCTGAGACAGCTGGTCTGAGACAGACGGTCTGTGACAGACGTTGTGAGACAGACGGTCTGAGGCAGACGGTCTGAGACGGAAGTTCTGAGACAGACGGGACGAGATAGACGGTCTGAGACAGACGGTCTGATGCAGACGGCCTGAGACAGACGGTTAGAGACAGACGGTCTGAGACAGACGGTCTGAGACAGACGGTCAGAGACAGACGGTCTTAGACAGACGGTCTGAGACAGACGGTCTGAGACAGACGGTGTGAGACAGACGGTATGAAACAGACGGTCTGAGACAGACGGTCTGAGACAGCTGGTCTGGGACAGACGGTCTGAGACCGACGGGACGAGATAGACGCTCTGAGACAGACGGGACGAGATAGACGGTCTGGGACAGACGGCCTGAGACAGACGGTCTGAGACAGACGGTCTCAGACAGACGGCCTGAGACAGACGGTCTGAGACAGACGGTCTGAGACAGACGGACTGAGACAGACGGTCTGAGACAGACGGTCTGAGACAGACGGACTGAGACAGACGGTCTGAGACAGACGGTCTGAGACAGACGGCCTGAGACAGACGGTCTGAGACAGACGGTCTGAGACAGACGGTCTCAGACAGACGGTCTGAGACCGACGGGACGAGATAGACGTTCTGAGACATACGGGACGACACAGACGGGACGAGATAGACGGTCTGGGACAGACGCCCTGAGGCAGACGGCCTGAGACAGACGGTCTGAGACAGACGGTCTGAGACAGACGGTCTGAGACAGACGGACTGAGACAGACGGTCTGAGACAGACGGTCTGAGACAGACGACCTGAGACAGACGGTCTGAGACAGACGGTCTGAGACAGACGGTCTCAGACAGACGGTCTGAGACCGACGGGACGAGATAGACGGTCTGAGACAGACGGTATGAAGAAGACGGTCCGAGACAGACAGTCGGAGACAGACGGTCCGAGACAAACGGTCCGAGACAGACGGTCCGAGACAGACGGTCCGAGACAGACGGTCCGAGGCAGACGGTCCGAGACAGGCGGTCTGAGACAGACGGTCAGAGACAGACGGTCTTAGACAGACGGTCTGAGACAGACGGTGTGAGACAGACGGTATGAAACAGACGGTCTGAGACAGACGGTCTGAGACAGCTGGTCTGGGACAGACGGTCTGAGACCGACGGGGCGAGATAGACGCTCTGAGACAGACGGGACGAGATAGACGGTCTGGGACAGACGGCCTGAGACAGACGGTCTGACACAGACGGTCTCAGACAGACGGTCTGAGACAGACGGTCTGAGACAGACGGTCTGAGACAGACGGGACGAGATAGACGGTCTGAGACGGACGGTCTGAGGCAGACGGTCTGAGACGGACGGTCTGAGACAGACGGACAGAGACAGACGGTCTAAGACAGACGGTCTGAGACAGACGGTGTGAGACAGACGGTATGAAACAGACGGTCTGAGACAGACGGTCTGAGACAGCTGGTCTGAGACAGACGGTCTGAGACAGACGGTCTGTGACAGACGATCTGAGGCAGACGGCCTGAGACGGAAGTTCTGAGACAGAAGGGACGAGATAGACGGTCTGAGACGGACGGTCTGAGGCAGACGGTCTGAGACAGCTGGTCTGAGACAGACGGTCTGAGACCGACGGGACGAGATAGACGTTATGGGACATACGGGACGACACAGACGGCACGAGATGGACGGTCTGAGACAGACGGTCTGTGACAGACGGCCTGAGACAGACGGTTAGAGACAGACGGTCTGAGACAGGCGGTCTGAGACAGACGGTCAGAGACAGACGGTCTTAGACAGACGGTCTGAGACAGACGGTGTGAGACAGACGGTATGAAACAGACGGTCTGAGACAGACGGTCTGAGACAGCTGGTCTGGGACAGACGGTCTGAGACCGACGGGGCGAGATAGACGCTCTGAGACAGACGGGACGAGATAGACGGTCTGGGACAGACGGCCTGAGACAGACGGTCTGACACAGACGGTCTCAGACAGACGGTCTGAGACAGACGGTCTGAGACAGACGGTCTGAGACAGACGGTCTGAGACAGACGGACTGAGACAGACGGTCTGAGACAGACGGGACGAGATAGACGGTCTGAGACAGACGGTCTGATGCAGACGGCCTGAGACAGACGGTTAGAGACAGACGGTCTGAGACAGGCGGTCTGAGACAGACGGTCAGAGACAGACGGTCTTAGACAGACGGTCTGAGACAGACGGTGTGAGACAGACGGTATGAAACAGACGGTCTGAGACAGACGGTCTGAGACAGCTGGTCTGGGACAGACGGTCTGAGACCGACGGGGCGAGATAGACGCTCTGAGACAGACGGGACGAGATAGACGGTCTGGGACAGACGGCCTGAGACAGACGGTCTGACACAGACGGTCTCAGACAGACGGTCTGAGACAGACGGTCTGAGACAGACGGTCTGAGACAGACGGTCTGAGACAGACGGTCTGAGACAGACGGACTGAGACAGACGGTCTGAGACAGACGGTCTGAGACAGACGGCCTGAGACAGACGGTCTGAGACAGACGGTCTGAGACAGACGGTCTCAGACAGACGGTCTGAGACAGACGGTCTGAGACAGACGGTCTGAAACAGACGGTCTGAGACAGACGGACTGAGACAGACGGTCTGAGACAGACGGTCTGAGACAGACGGTCTGAGACAGACGGCCTGAGACAGACGGTCTGAGACAGACGGTCTGAGACAGACGGTCTCAGACAGACGGTCTGAGACAGACGGTCTGAGACAGACGGTCTGAGATAGACGGTCTGAGACAGACGGTCTGAGACAGACGGTCTGAGATAGACGGTCTGAGACAGACGGTGTGAAGAAGACGGTCCGAGACAGACAGTCGGAGACAGACGGTCCGAGACAGACGGTCCGAGACAGACGGTCCGAGACAGGCGGTCCGAGACAGACGGTCTGAGACAGACGGTCTGAGACATACGGTCTGAGACAGACGGTCTGAGACAGACGGTCTGAGACAGACGGTCTGAGACAGACGGTCTGTGACAGACGGTCTGAGGCAGACGGTCTGAGACGGAAGTTCTGAGACTGACGGTCCGAGATAGACGGTCTGAGACGGACGGTCTGAGGCAGACGGTCTGAGACAGACGGTCTGAGACAGCTGGTCTGAGACAGACGGTCTGAGACCGACGGGACGAGACGGACAGTATGAAACAGACGGTCTGAGACAGACGGTCTGAGGCAGACGGCCTGAGACAGACGGCCTGAGACAGACGGCCTGAGACAGACGGTCTGAGACAGACGGTCTCAGACAGACGGTCTCAGACAGACGTTCTGAGACAGACGGTCTGAGACAGACGGGACGAGATAGACGGTCTGAGACAGACGGTCAGAGGCAGACGGTCTGAGACAGACGGTCAGAGGCAGACGGCCTGAGACAGACGGTCTGAGACAGACGGGACGAGATAGACGGTCTGAGACGGACGGTCTGAGACAGCTGGTCTGAGACAGACGATCGGAGACCGACGGGACGAGATAGACGGTATGAAGCAGACGGCCTGAGACAGACGGTCTGAGACAGGCGGTCTGAGACAGACGGTCCGAGACAGACAGTCGGAGACAGACGGTCTGAGACGGACGGTCTGAGACAGACGGTCTCAGACAGACGGTCCGAGACAGACGGTGCGAGACAGACGGTCCGAGACAGGCGGTCCGAGACAGACGGTCTGAGACAGACGGTCTGAGACATACGGTCTGAGACAGACGGTCTGAGACAGACGGTCTGAGACAGACGGTCTGTGACAGACGGTCTGAGGCAGACGGTCTGAGACGGAAGTTCTGAGACAGACGGTCCGAGATAGACGGTCTGAGACGGACGGTCTGAGGCAGACGGTCTGAGACAGACGGTCTGAGACAGACGGTCTGAGACCGACGGGACGAGACCGACGGTACGAGACAGACGGTCCGAGACAGACGGTCTGTGACAGACGGTCTGAAACAGACGGTCTGAGACAGACCTTCTGAGACAGACGGTCTGAGACAGACGGTCTGAGACAGACGGACTGAGACAGACGGTCTGAGACAGACGGTCTGAGACAGACGGCCTGAGACAGACGGTCTGAGACAGACGGTCTGAGACATACGGTATGAGACAGACGGTCTGAGACAGACGGTCTGAGACAGACGGTCTGAGACAGACGGTCTGTGACAGACGGTCTGAGGCAGACGGTCTGAGACGGAAGTTCTGAGACAGACGGGACGAGATAGACGGTCTGAGACGGACGGTCTGAGGCAGACGGTCTGAGACAGACGGTCTGAGACAGTCGGTCTGTGACAGACGGTCTGAGGCAGACGGTCTGAGACGGAAGTTCTAAGACAGACGGGACGAGATAGACGGTCTGAGACGGACGGTCTGAGGCAGACGGTCTGAGACAGACGGTCTGAGACAGACAGTTGGAGACAGACGGTCCGAGACAGACGGTCCGAGACCGACGGTCCGAGACAGACGGTCCGAGACACACGGCCCGAGACAGAGGATCTGAGACATACGGACTGAGACAGACGGTCTTATGCCGACGGGCTGAGATAGACCGTATGAAACAGACGGTCTGAGACAGACGGTTAGAGGCAGACGGTCTGAGACAGACGGTCTGAGACAGACGGACAGAGACAGACGGTCTAAGACAGACGGTCTGAGACAGACGGTGTGAGACAGACGGTATGAAACAGACGGTCTGAGACAGACGGTCTGAGACAGCTGGTCTGAGACAGACGGTCTGAGACCGACGGGACGAGAGAGACGTTCTGAGACATACGGGACGACGCAGACGTGACGAGATAGACGGCCTGGGGCAGACGGTCTGAAGCAGACGGCCTGAGACAGACGGTCTGAGACTGACGGTCTGAGACAGACGGTCTGAGACAGACGGCCTGAGACAGACGGTTAGAGACAGACGGTCTGAGACAGACGGTCTGAGACAGACGGTCTGAGACAGACGGTCTGAGACAGACGGTCTGAGACAGACGGTCTGAGACAGACGGTCTGAGACAGACGGTCAGAGACAGACGGTCCGAGACCGACGGTCCGAGACAGACGGTGCGAGACAGGCGGTCTGAGACAGGCGGTCCGAGACAGACGGTCCGAGACAGACGGTCTGAGGCAGACGGCCTGAGACAGAGGGTCTGAGAGAGAGGGTCTGAGATAGACGGCCTGAGACAGACGCTCTGAGACAGACGGTCTGAGACAGACGGTCTGAGACAGAGGATCTGAGACATACGGACTGAGACAGACGGTATGATGCCGACGGGCTGAGATAGACCGTATGAAACAGACGGTCTGAGACAGACGGTTAGAGACAGACGGTCTGAGACCGACGGAATGAAACAGACGGCCTGAGACTTACGGTCTGAGGCAGACGGCCTGAGACAGACGGTCTGAGACAGACGGTCTGAGACAGACGGTCTGAGACAGACGGTCTGAGACAGACCTTCTGAGACAGACGGTCTGAGACAGGCGGTCTGAGACAGACGGTCCGAGACAGACAGTCCGAGACAGACGGTCCGAGACAGACGGTCCGAGACAGACGGTCCGAGACAGACGGTCCGAGACAGACGGTCCGAGACAGACGGTCCGAGACAGAGGATCTGAGACAGACGGTCTGAGACAGACGGTCTGAGACAGTCGGTCTGTGACAGACGGTCTGAGGCAGACGGTCTGAGACGGAAGTTCTGAGACAGACGGGACGAGATAGACGGTCTGAGACGGACGGTCTGAGGCAGACGGTCTGAGACAGACGGTCTGAGACCGCTGGTCTGAGACAGACGGTCTGAGACCGACGGGACGAGATAGACGTTCTGAGACATCCGGGACGACACAGACGGCACGAGATAGACGGTCTGAGACCGTCTGTCTGAGACCGACGGGACGAGATAGACGGTCTGAGACAGACGGTATGAAGACGACGGTCCGAGACAGACAGTCGGAGACAGACGGTCCGAGACAAACGGTCCGAGACCGACGGTCCGAGACAGACGGTCCGAGACAGACGGTCCGAGACAGACGGTCCGAGACAGGCGGTCCGAGACAGACGGTCTGAGACAGACGGTCTGAGGCATACGGTATGAGACAGACGGTGTGAGACAGACGGTGTGAGACAGACGGTCTGAGACAGACGGTGTGGGACAGACGGTATGAAACAGACGGTCTGAGACAGACGGTCTGAGACAGCTGGTCTGAGACAGACGGTCTGAGACCGACGGGACGAGATAGACGTTCTGAGACAGACGGTCCGAGACAGACGGTGTGAGACAAGCGGTCTGAGACAGGCGGTCCGAGACAGACGGTCCGAGACAGACGGTCGAGACAGAGGATCTGAGACAGACGGTCTGAGACAGACGGTCTGAGACATACGGTCTGAGACAGACGGTCTGAGACAGACGGTTTGAGACAGACGGTCTGAGACAGACGGTCTGAGGCAGACGGTCTGAGACGGAAGTTCTGAGACAGACGGGACGAGATAGACGGTCTGAGACGGACGGTCTGAGGCAGACGGTCTGAGACAGAAGGTCTGAGACAGATAGTCGGAGACAGACGGTCCGAGACAGACGGTCCGAGACCGACGGTCCGAGACAGAACGGTCCGAGACAGACGGTCCGAGACACACGGCCCGAGACAGAGGATCTGAGACATACGGATTGAGACAGACGGTCTGATGCCGACGGGCTGAGATAGACCGTATGAAACAGACGGTCTGAGACAGACGGTCTGAGACCGACGGGACGAGATAGACGTTCTGAGACATCCGGAACGACACAGACGGCACGAGATAGACGGTCTGAGACCGTCTGTCTGAGACCGACGGGACGAGATAGACGGTCTGAGACAGACGGTATGAAGACGACGGTCCGAGACAGACAGTCGGAGACAGACGGTCCGAGACAAACGGTCCAAGACCGACGGTCCGAGACAGACGGTCCGAGACAGACGGTCCGAGACAGACGGTCCGAGACAGGCGGTCCGAGACAGACGGTCCGAGACAGACGGTCGAGACAGATGATCTGAGACAGACGGTCTGAGTCAGACGGTCTGAGACATACGGTATGAGACAGACGGTGTGAGACAGACGGTCTGAGACAGACGGTGTGGGACAGACGGTATGAAACAGACGGTCTGAGACAGACGGTCTGAGACAGCTGGTCTGAGACAGACGGTCTGAGACCGACGGGACGAGATAGACGTTCTGAGACAGACGGTATGAAGACGACGGTCCGAGACAGACAGTCGGAGACAGACGGTCCGAGACAAACGGTCCGAGACCGACGGTCCGAGACAGACGGTCCGAGACAGACGGTCCGAGACAGACGGTCCGAGACAGGCGGTCCGAGACAGACGGTCCGAGACAGACGGTCGAGACAGATGATCTGAGACAGACGGTCTGAGACAGACGGTCTGAGACATACGGTATGAGACAGACGGTCTGAGACAGACGGTCTGAGACAGACGGTCTGTGACAGACGGTCTGAGGCAGACGGTCTGAGACGGAAGTTCTGAGACAGACGGGACGAGATAGACGGTCTGAGACGGACGGTCTGAGGCAGACGGTCTGAGACAGAATGTCTGAGACAGACAGTCGGAGACAGACGGTCCGAGACAGACGGTCCGAGACCGACGGTCCGAGACAGAACGGTCCGAGACAGACGGTCCGAGACACACGGCCCGAGACAGAGGATCTGAGACATACGGACTGAGACAGACGGTCTGATGCCGACGGGCTGAGATAGACCGTATGAAACAGACGGTCTGAGACAGACGGTTAGAGGCAGACGGTCTGAGACAGACGGTCTGAGACAGACAGACAGAGACAGACGGTCTAAGACAGACGGTCTGAGACAGGCGGTGTGAGACAGACGGTATGAAACAGACGGTCTGAGACCGACGGGACGAGATAGACGTTCTGAGACATACGGGACGACGCAGACGTGACGAGATAGACGGTCTGGGGCAGACGGTCTGAAGCAGACGGCCTGAGACAGACGGTCTGAGACTGACGGTCTGAGACAGACGGTCTGAGACAGACGGCCTGAGACAGACGGTTAGAGACAGACGGTCTGAGACAGACGGTCTGAGACAGACGGTCTGAGACAGACGGTCAGAGACAGACGGTCCGAGACCGACGGTCCGAGACAGACGGTGTGAGACAAGCGGTCTGAGACAGGCGGTCCGAGACAGACGGTCCGAGACAGACGGTCGAGACAGAGGATCTGAGACAGACGGTCTGAGACAGACGGTCTGAGACATACGGTCTGAGACAGACGGTCTGAGACAGACGGTTTGAGACAGACGGTCTGAGACAGACGGTCTGAGGCAGACGGTCTGAGACGGAAGTTCTGAGACAGACGGGACGAGATAGACGGTCTGAGACAAGCGGTCCGAGACAGACGGTCCGAGACAGACGGTCGAGACATACGGTCTGAGACAGACGGTCTGAGACAGACGGTCTGAGACAGACGGTCTGAGACATACGGTCCGAGACAGACGGTCTGAGACAAGCGGTCCGAGACAGACGGTCCGAGACAGACGGTCGAGACAGAGGATCTGAGACAGACGGTCTGAGACAGACGGTCTGAGACATACGGTCTGAGACAGACGGTCTGAGACAGACGGTCTGAGACAGACGGTCTGAGACAGACGGTCTGAGACAGACGGTCTGAGGCAGACGGTCTGAGACGGAAGTTCTGAGACAGACGGGACGAGATAGACGGTCTGAGACGGACGGTCTGAGGCAGACGGTCTGAGACAGACGGTCTGAGACAGACGGACAGAGACAGACGGTCTAAGACAGACGGTCTGAGACAGACGGTGTGAGACAGACGGTATGAAACAGACGGTCTGAGACAGACGGTCTGAGACAGCTGGTCTGAGACAGACGGTCTGTGACAGACGATCTGAGGCAGACGGTCTGAGACGGAAGTTCTGAGACAGAAGGGACGAGATAGACGGTCTGAGACGGACGGTCTGAGGCAGACGGTCTGAGACAGCTGGTCTGAGACAGACGGTCTGAGACAGACGGTCAGAGGCAGACGGCCTGAGACAGACGGTCTGAGACAGACGGGACGAGATAGACGGTCTGAGACGGACGGTCTGAGACAGCTGGTCTGAGACAGACGATCGGAGACCGACGGGACGAGATAGACGGTATGAAGCAGACGGCCTGAGACAGACGGTCTGAGACAGGCGGTCTGAGACAGACGGTCCGAGACAGACAGTCGGAGACAGACGGTCTGAGACGGACGGTCTGAGACAGACGGTCTCAGACAGACGGTCCGAGACAGACGGTGCGAGACAGACGGTCCGAGACAGGCGGTCCGAGACAGACGGTCTGAGACAGACGGTCTGAGACATACGGTCTGAGACAGACGGTCTGAGACAGACGGTCTGAGACAGACGGTCTGTGACAGACGGTCTGAGGCAGACGGTCTGAGACGGAAGTTCTGAGACAGACGGTCCGAGATAGACGGTCTGAGACGGACGGTCTGAGGCAGACGGTCTGAGACAGACGGTCTGAGACAGACGGTCCGAGACCGACGGTCCGAGACAGAACGGTCCGAGACAGACGGTCCGAGACACACGGCCCGAGACAGAGGATCTGAGACATACGGATTGAGACAGACGGTCTGATGCCGACGGGCTGAGATAGACCGTATGAAACAGACGGTCTGAGACAGACGGTCTGAGACCGACGGGACGAGATAGACGTTCTGAGACATCCGGGACGACACAGACGGCACGAGATAGACGGTCTGAGACCGTCTGTCTGAGACCGACGGGACGAGATAGACGGTCTGAGACAGACGGTATGAAGACGACGGTCCGAGACAGACAGTCGGAGACAGACGGTCCGAGACAAACGGTCCAAGACCGACGGTCCGAGACAGACGGTCCGAGACAGACGGTCCGAGACAGACGGTCCGAGACAGGCGGTCCGAGACAGACGGTCCGAGACAGACGGTCGAGACAGATGATCTGAGACAGACGGTCTGAGTCAGACGGTCTGAGACATACGGTATGAGACAGACGGTGTGAGACAGACGGTCTGAGACAGACGGTGTGGGACAGACGGTATGAAACAGACGGTCTGAGACAGACGGTCTGAGACAGCTGGTCTGAGACAGACGGTCTGAGACCGACGGGACGAGATAGACGTTCTGAGACAGACGGTATGAAGACGACGGTCCGAGACAGACAGTCGGAGACAGACGGTCCGAGACAAACGGTCCGAGACCGACGGTCCGAGACAGACGGTCCGAGACAGACGGTCCGAGACAGACGGTCCGAGACAGGCGGTCCGAGACAGACGGTCCGAGACAGACGGTCGAGACAGATGATCTGAGACAGACGGTCTGAGACAGACGGTCTGAGACATACGGTATGAGACAGACGGTCTGAGACAGACGGTCTGAGACAGACGGTCTGTGACAGACGGTCTGAGGCAGACGGTCTGAGACGGAAGTTCTGAGACAGACGGGACGAGATAGACGGTCTGAGACGGACGGTCTGAGGCAGACGGTCTGAGACAGAATGTCTGAGACAGACAGTCGGAGACAGACGGTCCGAGACAGACGGTCCGAGACCGACGGTCCGAGACAGAACGGTCCGAGACAGACGGTCCGAGACACACGGCCCGAGACAGAGGATCTGAGACATACGGACTGAGACAGACGGTCTGATGCCGACGGGCTGAGATAGACCGTATGAAACAGACGGTCTGAGACAGACGGTTAGAGGCAGACGGTCTGAGACAGACGGTCTGAGACAGACAGACAGAGACAGACGGTCTAAGACAGACGGTCTGAGACAGGCGGTGTGAGACAGACGGTATGAAACAGACGGTCTGAGACCGACGGGACGAGATAGACGTTCTGAGACATACGGGACGACGCAGACGTGACGAGATAGACGGTCTGGGGCAGACGGTCTGAAGCAGACGGCCTGAGACAGACGGTCTGAGACTGACGGTCTGAGACAGACGGTCTGAGACAGACGGCCTGAGACAGACGGTTAGAGACAGACGGTCTGAGACAGACGGTCTGAGACAGACGGTCTGAGACAGACGGTCAGAGACAGACGGTCCGAGACCGACGGTCCGAGACAGACGGTGTGAGACAAGCGGTCTGAGACAGGCGGTCCGAGACAGACGGTCCGAGACAGACGGTCGAGACAGAGGATCTGAGACAGACGGTCTGAGACAGACGGTCTGAGACATACGGTCTGAGACAGACGGTCTGAGACAGACGGTTTGAGACAGACGGTCTGAGACAGACGGTCTGAGGCAGACGGTCTGAGACGGAAGTTCTGAGACAGACGGGACGAGATAGACGGTCTGAGACAAGCGGTCCGAGACAGACGGTCCGAGACAGACGGTCGAGACATACGGTCTGAGACAGACGGTCTGAGACAGACGGTCTGAGACAGACGGTCTGAGACATACGGTCCGAGACAGACGGTCTGAGACAAGCGGTCCGAGACAGACGGTCCGAGACAGACGGTCGAGACAGAGGATCTGAGACAGACGGTCTGAGACAGACGGTCTGAGACATACGGTCTGAGACATACGGTCTGAGACAGACGGTCTGAGACAGACGGTCTGAGACAGACGGTCTGAGACAGACGGTCTGTGACAGACGGTCTGAGGCAGACGGTCTGAGACGGAAGTTCTGAGACTGACGGTCCGAGATAGACGGTCTGAGACGGACGGTCTGAGGCAGACGGTCTGAGACAGACGGTCTGAGACAGCTGGTCTGAGACAGACGGTCTGAGACCGACGGGACGAGACGGACAGTATGAAACAGACGGTCTGAGACAGACGGTCTGAGGCAGACGGCCTGAGACAGACGGCCTGAGACAGACGGCCTGAGACAGACGGTCTGAGACAGACGGTCTCAGACAGACGGTCTCAGACAGACGTTCTGAGACAGACGGTCTGAGACAGACGGGACGAGATAGACGGTCTGAGACAGACGGTCAGAGGCAGACGGCCTGAGACAGACGGTCTGAGACAGACGGTCAGAGGCAGACGGCCTGAGACAGACGGTCTGAGACAGACGGGACGAGATAGACGGTCTGAGACGGACGGTCTGAGACAGCTGGTCTGAGACAGACGATCGGAGACCGACGGGACGAGATAGACGGTATGAAGCAGACGGCCTGAGACAGACGGTCTGAGACAGGCGGTCTGAGACAGACGGTCCGAGACAGACAGTCGGAGACAGACGGTCTGAGACGGACGGTCTGAGACAGACGGTCTCAGACAGACGGTCCGAGACAGACGGTGCGAGACAGACGGTCCGAGACAGGCGGTCCGAGACAGACGGTCTGAGACAGACGGTCTGAGACATACGGTCTGAGACAGACGGTCTGAGACAGACGGTCTGAGACAGACGGTCTGTGACAGACGGTCTGAGGCAGACGGTCTGAGACGGAAGTTCTGAGACAGACGGTCCGAGATAGACGGTCTGAGACGGACGGTCTGAGGCAGACGGTCTGAGACAGACGGTCTGAGACAGACGGTCTGAGACCGACGGGACGAGACCGACGGTACGAGACAGACGGTCCGAGACAGACGGTCTGTGACAGACGGTCTGAAACAGACGGTCTGAGACAGACCTTCTGAGACAGACGGTCTGAGACAGACGGTCTGAGACAGACGGACTGAGACAGACGGTCTGAGACAGACGGTCTGAGACAGACGGCCTGAGACAGACGGTCTGAGACAGACGGTCTGAGACATACGGTATGAGACAGACGGTCTGAGACAGACGGTCTGAGACAGACGGTCTGAGACAGACGGTCTGTGACAGACGGTCTGAGGCAGACGGTCTGAGACGGAAGTTCTGAGACAGACGGGACGAGATAGACGGTCTGAGACGGACGGTCTGAGGCAGACGGTCTGAGACAGACGGTCTGAGACAGTCGGTCTGTGACAGACGGTCTGAGGCAGACGGTCTGAGACGGAAGTTCTAAGACAGACGGGACGAGATAGACGGTCTGAGACGGACGGTCTGAGGCAGACGGTCTGAGACAGACGGTCTGAGACAGACAGTTGGAGACAGACGGTCCGAGACAGACGGTCCGAGACCGACGGTCCGAGACAGACGGTCCGAGACACACGGCCCGAGACAGAGGATCTGAGACATACGGACTGAGACAGACGGTCTTATGCCGACGGGCTGAGATAGACCGTATGAAACAGACGGTCTGAGACAGACGGTTAGAGGCAGACGGTCTGAGACAGACGGTCTGAGACAGACGGACAGAGACAGACGGTCTAAGACAGACGGTCTGAGACAGACGGTGTGAGACAGACGGTATGAAACAGACGGTCTGAGACAGACGGTCTGAGACAGCTGGTCTGAGACAGACGGTCTGAGACCGACGGGACGAGAGAGACGTTCTGAGACATACGGGACGACGCAGACGTGACGAGATAGACGGTCTGGGGCAGACGGTCTGAAGCAGACGGCCTGAGACAGACGGTCTGAGACTGACGGTCTGAGACAGACGGTCTGAGACAGACGGCCTGAGACAGACGGTTAGAGACAGACGGTCTGAGACAGACGGTCTGAGACAGACGGTCTGAGACAGACGGTCTGAGACAGACGGTCTGAGACAGACGGTCTGAGACAGACGGTCTGAGACAGACGGTCTGAGACAGACGGTCAGAGACAGACGGTCCGAGACCGACGGTCCGAGACAGACGGTGCGAGACAGGCGGTCTGAGACAGGCGGTCCGAGACAGACGGTCCGAGACAGACGGTCTGAGGCAGACGGCCTGAGACAGAGGGTCTGAGAGAGAGGGTCTGAGATAGACGGCCTGAGACAGACGCTCTGAGACAGACGGTCTGAGACAGACGGTCTGAGACAGAGGATCTGAGACATACGGACTGAGACAGACGGTATGATGCCGACGGGCTGAGATAGACCGTATGAAACAGACGGTCTGAGACAGACGGTTAGAGACAGACGGTCTGAGACCGACGGAATGAAACAGACGGCCTGAGACTTACGGTCTGAGGCAGACGGCCTGAGACAGACGGTCTGAGACAGACGGTCTGAGACAGACGGTCTGAGACAGACGGTCTGAGACAGACCTTCTGAGACAGACGGTCTGAGACAGGCGGTCTGAGACAGACGGTCCGAGACAGACAGTCCGAGACAGACGGTCCGAGACAGACGGTCCGAGACAGACGGTCCGAGACAGACGGTCCGAGACAGACGGTCCGAGACAGACGGTCCGAGACAGAGGATCTGAGACAGACGGTCTGAGACAGACGGTCTGAGACAGACGGTCTGAGACAGTCGGTCTGTGACAGACGGTCTGAGGCAGACGGTCTGAGACGGAAGTTCTGAGACAGACGGGACGAGATAGACGGTCTGAGACGGACGGTCTGAGGCAGACGGTCTGAGACAGACGGTCTGAGACCGCTGGTCTGAGACAGACGGTCTGAGACCGACGGGACGAGATAGACGTTCTGAGACATCCGGGACGACACAGACGGCACGAGATAGACGGTCTGAGACCGTCTGTCTGAGACCGACGGGACGAGATAGACGGTCTGAGACAGACGGTATGAAGACGACGGTCCGAGACAGACAGTCGGAGACAGACGGTCCGAGACAAACGGTCCGAGACCGACGGTCCGAGACAGACGGTCCGAGACAGACGGTCCGAGACAGACGGTCCGAGACAGGCGGTCCGAGACAGACGGTCCGAGACAGACGGTCGAGACAGATGATCTGAGACAGACGGTCTGAGACAGACGGTCTGAGACATACGGTATGAGACAGACGGTGTGAGACAGACGGTGTGAGACAGACGGTCTGAGACAGACGGTGTGGGACAGACGGTATGAAACAGACGGTCTGAGACAGACGGTCTGAGACAGCTGGTCTGGGACAGACGGTCTGAGACCGACGGGACGAGATAGACGCTCTGAGACAGACGGGACGAGATAGACGGTCTGGGACAGACGGCCTGAGACAGACGGTCTGAGACAGACGGTCTCAGACAGACGGCCTGAGACAGACGGTCTGAGACAGACGGTCTGAGACAGACGGACTGAGACAGACGGTCTGAGACAGACGGTCTGAGACAGACGGACTGAGACAGACGGTCTGAGACAGACGGTCTGAGACAGACGGCCTGAGACAGACGGTCTGAGACAGACGGTCTGAGACAGACGGTCTCAGACAGACGGTCTGAGACCGACGGGACGAGATAGACGTTCTGAGACATACGGGACGACACAGACGGGACGAGATAGACGGTCTGGGACAGACGCCCTGAGGCAGACGGCCTGAGACAGACGGTCTGAGACAGACGGTGTGAGACAGACGGTATGAAACAGACGGTCTGAGACAGACGGTCTGAGACAGCTGGTCTGAGACAGACGGTCTGAGACCGACGGGGCGAGATAGACGCTCTGAGACAGACGGGACGAGATAGACGGTCTGGGACAGACGGCCTGAGACAGACGGTCTGACACAGACGGTCTCAGACAGACGGTCTGAGACAGACGGTCTGAGACAGACGGTCTGAGGCAGACGGGACGAGATAGACGGTCTGAGACGGACGGTCTGAGGCAGACGGTCTGAGACGGACGGTCTGAGACAGACGGACAGAGACAGACGGTCTAAGACAGACGGTCTGAGACAGACGGTGTGAGACAGACGGTATGAAACAGACGGTCTGAGACAGACGGTCTGAGACAGCTGGTCTGAGACAGACGGTCTGAGACAGACGGTCTGTGACAGACGATCTGAGGCAGACGGCCTGAGACGGAAGTTCTGAGACAGAAGGGACGAGATAGACGGTCTGAGACGGACGGTCTGAGGCAGACGGTCTGAGACAGCTGGTCTGAGACAGACGGTCTGAGACCGACGGGACGAGATAGACGTTATGGGACATACGGGACGACACAGACGGCACGAGATGGACGGTCTGAGACAGACGGTCTGTGACAGACGGCCTGAGACAGACGGTTAGAGACAGACGGTCTGAGACAGGCGGTCTGAGACAGACGGTCAGAGACAGACGGTCTTAGACAGACGGTCTGAGACAGACGGTGTGAGACAGACGGTATGAAACAGACGGTCTGAGACAGACGGTCTGAGACAGCTGGTCTGGGACAGACGGTCTGAGACCGACGGGGCGAGATAGACGCTCTGAGACAGACGGGACGAGATAGACGGTCTGGGACAGACGGCCTGAGACAGACGGTCTGACACAGACGGTCTCAGACAGACGGTCTGAGACAGACGGTCTGAGACAGACGGTCTGAGACAGACGGTCTGAGACAGACGGACTGAGACAGACGGTCTGAGACAGACGGGACGAGATAGACGGTCTGAGACAGACGGTCTGATGCAGACGGCCTGAGACAGACGGTTAGAGACAGACGGTCTGAGACAGGCGGTCTGAGACAGACGGTCAGAGACAGACGGTCTTAGACAGACGGTCTGAGACAGACGGTGTGAGACAGACGGTATGAAACAGACGGTCTGAGACAGACGGTCTGAGACAGCTGGTCTGGGACAGACGGTCTGAGACCGACGGGGCGAGATAGACGCTCTGAGACAGACGGGACGAGATAGACGGTCTGGGACAGACGGCCTGAGACAGACGGTCTGACACAGACGGTCTCAGACAGACGGTCTGAGACAGACGGTCTGAGACAGACGGTCTGAGACAGACGGTCTGAGACAGACGGACTGAGACAGACGGTCTGAGACAGACGGTCTGAGACAGACGGCCTGAGACAGACGGTCTGAGACAGACGGTCTGAGACAGACGGTCTCAGACAGACGGTCTGAGACAGACGGTCTGAGACAGACGGTCTGAAACAGACGGTCTGAGACAGACGGACTGAGACAGACGGTCTGAGACAGACGGTCTGAGACAGACGGTCTCAGACAGACGGTCTCAGACAGACGTTCTGAGACAGACGGTCTGAGACAGACGGGACGAGATAGACGGTCTGAGACAGACGGTCAGAGGCAGACGGCCTGAGACAGACGGTCTGAGACAGACGGTCAGAGGCAGACGGCCTGAGACAGACGGTCTGAGACAGACGGGACGAGATAGACGGTCTGAGACGGACGGTCTGAGACAGCTGGTCTGAGACAGACGATCGGAGACCGACGGGACGAGATAGACGGTATGAAGCAGACGGCCTGAGACAGACGGTCTGAGACAGGCGGTCTGAGACAGACGGTCCGAGACAGACAGTCGGAGACAGACGGTCTGAGACGGACGGTCTGAGACAGACGGTCTCAGACAGACGGTCCGAGACAGACGGTGCGAGACAGACGGTCCGAGACAGGCGGTCCGAGACAGACGGTCTGAGACAGACGGTCTGAGACATACGGTCTGAGACAGACGGTCTGAGACAGACGGTCTGAGACAGACGGTCTGTGACAGACGGTCTGAGGCAGACGGTCTGAGACGGAAGTTCTGAGACAGACGGTCCGAGATAGACGGTCTGAGACGGACGGTCTGAGGCAGACGGTCTGAGACAGACGGTCTGAGACAGACGGTCTGAGACCGACGGGACGAGACCGACGGTACGAGACAGACGGTCCGAGACAGACGGTCTGTGACAGACGGTCTGAAACAGACGGTCTGAGACAGACCTTCTGAGACAGACGGTCTGAGACAGACGGTCTGAGACAGACGGACTGAGACAGACGGTCTGAGACAGACGGTCTGAGACAGACGGCCTGAGACAGACGGTCTGAGACAGACGGTCTGAGACATACGGTATGAGACAGACGGTCTGAGACAGACGGTCTGAGACAGACGGTCTGAGACAGACGGTCTGAGACAGACGGTCTGTGACAGACGGTCTGAGGCAGACGGTCTGAGACGGAAGTTCTGAGACAGACGGGACGAGATAGACGGTCTGAGACGGACGGTCTGAGGCAGACGGTCTGAGACAGACGGTCTGAGACAGTCGGTCTGTGACAGACGGTCTGAGGCAGACGGTCTGAGACGGAAGTTCTAAGACAGACGGGACGAGATAGACGGTCTGAGACGGACGGTCTGAGGCAGACGGTCTGAGACAGACGGTCTGAGACAGACAGTTGGAGACAGACGGTCCGAGACAGACGGTCCGAGACCGACGGTCCGAGACAGACGGTCCGAGACACACGGCCCGAGACAGAGGATCTGAGACATACGGACTGAGACAGACGGTCTTATGCCGACGGGCTGAGATAGACCGTATGAAACAGACGGTCTGAGACAGACGGTTAGAGGCAGACGGTCTGAGACAGACGGTCTGAGACAGACGGACAGAGACAGACGGTCTAAGACAGACGGTCTGAGACAGACGGTGTGAGACAGACGGTATGAAACAGACGGTCTGAGACAGACGGTCTGAGACAGCTGGTCTGAGACAGACGGTCTGAGACCGACGGGACGAGAGAGACGTTCTGAGACATACGGGACGACGCAGACGTGACGAGATAGACGGTCTGGGGCAGACGGTCTGAAGCAGACGGCCTGAGACAGACGGTCTGAGACTGACGGTCTGAGACAGACGGTCTGAGACAGACGGCCTGAGACAGACGGTTAGAGACAGACGGTCTGAGACAGACGGTCTGAGACAGACGGTCTGAGACAGACGGTCTGAGACAGACGGTCTGAGACAGACGGTCTGAGACAGACGGTCTGAGACAGACGGTCAGAGACAGACGGTCCGAGACCGACGGTCCGAGACAGACGGTGCGAGACAGGCGGTCTGAGACAGGCGGTCCGAGACAGACGGTCCGAGACAGACGGTCTGAGGCAGACGGCCTGAGACAGAGGGTCTGAGAGAGAGGGTCTGAGATAGACGGCCTGAGACAGACGCTCTGAGACAGACGGTCTGAGACAGACGGTCTGAGACAGAGGATCTGAGACATACGGACTGAGACAGACGGTATGATGCCGACGGGCTGAGATAGACCGTATGAAACAGACGGTCTGAGACAGACGGTTAGAGACAGACGGTCTGAGACCGACGGAATGAAACAGACGGCCTGAGACTTACGGTCTGAGGCAGACGGCCTGAGACAGACGGTCTGAGACAGACGGTCTGAGACAGACGGTCTGAGACAGACGGTCTGAGACAGACCTTCTGAGACAGACGGTCTGAGACAGGCGGTCTGAGACAGACGGTCCGAGACAGACAGTCCGAGACAGACGGTCCGAGACAGACGGTCCGAGACAGACGGTCCGAGACAGACGGTCCGAGACAGACGGTCCGAGACAGACGGTCCGAGACAGAGGATCTGAGACAGACGGTCTGAGACAGACGGTCTGAGACCGACGGGACGAGATAGACGTTCTGAGACATCCGGGACGACACAGACGGCACGAGATAGACGGTCTGAGACCGTCTGTCTGAGACCGACGGGACGAGATAGACGGTCTGAGACAGACGGTATGAAGACGACGGTCCGAGACAGACAGTCGGAGACAGACGGTCCGAGACAAACGGTCCGAGACCGACGGTCCGAGACAGACGGTCCGAGACAGACGGTCCGAGACAGACGGTCCGAGACAGGCGGTCCGAGACAGACGGTCCGAGACAGACGGTCGAGACAGATGATCTGAGACAGACGGTCTGAGACAGACGGTCTGAGACATACGGTATGAGACAGACGGTGTGAGACAGACGGTGTGAGACAGACGGTGTGGGACAGACGGTATGAAACAGACGGTCTGAGACAGACGGTCTGAGACAGCTGGTCTGAGACAGACGGTCTGAGACCGACGGGACGAGATAGACGTTCTGAGACAGACGGTCCGAGACAGACGGTGTGAGACAAGCGGTCTGAGACAGGCGGTCCGAGACAGACGGTCCGAGACAGACGGTCGAGACAGAGGATCTGAGACAGACGGTCTGAGACAGACGGTCTGAGACATACGGTCTGAGACAGACGGTCTGAGACAGACGGTTTGAGACAGACGGTCTGAGACAGACGGTCTGAGGCAGACGGTCTGAGACGGAAGTTCTGAGACAGACGGGACGAGATAGACGGTCTGAGACGGACGGTCTGAGGCAGACGGTCTGAGACAGAAGGTCTGAGACAGATAGTCGGAGACAGACGGTCCGAGACAGACGGTCCGAGACCGACGGTCCGAGACAGAACGGTCCGAGACAGACGGTCCGAGACACACGGCCCGAGACAGAGGATCTGAGACATACGGATTGAGACAGACGGTCTGATGCCGACGGGCTGAGATAGACCGTATGAAACAGACGGTCTGAGACAGACGGTCTGAGACCGACGGGACGAGATAGACGTTCTGAGACATCCGGGACGACACAGACGGCACGAGATAGACGGTCTGAGACCGTCTGTCTGAGACCGACGGGACGAGATAGACGGTCTGAGACAGACGGTATGAAGACGACGGTCCGAGACAGACAGTCGGAGACAGACGGTCCGAGACAAACGGTCCGAGACCGACGGTCCGAGACAGACGGTCCGAGACAGACGGTCCGAGACAGACGGTCCGAGACAGGCGGTCCGAGACAGACGGTCCGAGACAGACGGTCGAGACAGATGATCTGAGACAGACGGTCTGAGACAGACGGTCTGAGACATACGGTATGAGACAGACGGTGTGAGACAGACGGTGTGAGACAGACGGTGTGGGACAGACGGTATGAAACAGACGGTCTGAGACAGACGGTCTGAGACAGCTGGTCTGAGACAGACGGTCTGAGACCGACGGGACGAGATAGACGTTCTGAGACAGACGGTCCGAGACAGACGGTGTGAGACAAGCGGTCTGAGACAGGCGGTCCGAGACAGACGGTCCGAGACAGACGGTCGAGACAGAGGATCTGAGACAGACGGTCTGAGACAGACGGTCTGAGACATACGGTCTGAGACAGACGGTCTGAGACAGACGGTTTGAGACAGACGGTCTGAGACAGACGGTCTGAGGCAGACGGTCTGAGACGGAAGTTCTGAGACAGACGGGACGAGATAGACGGTCTGAGACGGACGGTCTGAGGCAGACGGTCTGAGACAGAAGGTCTGAGACAGATAGTCGGAGACAGACGGTCCGAGACAGACGGTCCGAGACCGACGGTCCGAGACAGAACGGTCCGAGACAGACGGTCCGAGACACACGGCCCGAGACAGAGGATCTGAGACATACGGATTGAGACAGACGGTCTGATGCCGACGGGCTGAGATAGACCGTATGAAACAGACGGTCTGAGACAGACGGTCTGAGACCGACGGGACGAGATAGACGTTCTGAGACATCCGGGACGACACAGACGGCACGAGATAGACGGTCTGAGACCGTCTGTCTGAGACCGACGGGACGAGATAGACGGTCTGAGACAGACGGTATGAAGACGACGGTCCGAGACAGACAGTCGGAGACAGACGGTCCGAGACAAACGGTCCAAGACCGACGGTCCGAGACAGACGGTCCGAGACAGACGGTCCGAGACAGACGGTCCGAGACAGGCGGTCCGAGACAGACGGTCCGAGACAGACGGTCGAGACAGATGATCTGAGACAGACGGTCTGAGTCAGACGGTCTGAGACATACGGTATGAGACAGACGGTGTGAGACAGACGGTCTGAGACAGACGGTGTGGGACAGACGGTATGAAACAGACGGTCTGAGACAGACGGTCTGAGACAGCTGGTCTGAGACAGACGGTCTGAGACCGACGGGACGAGATAGACGTTCTGAGACAGACGGTATGAAGACGACGGTCCGAGACAGACAGTCGGAGACAGACGGTCCGAGACAAACGGTCCGAGACCGACGGTCCGAGACAGACGGTCCGAGACAGACGGTCCGAGACAGACGGTCTGAGACAGACGGTCTGAGACAGACCTTCTGAGACAGACGGTCTGAGACAGGCGGTCTGAGACAGACGGTCCGAGACAGACAGTCCGAGACAGACGGTCCGAGACAGACGGTCCGAGACAGACGGTCCGAGACAGACGGTCCGAGACAGACGGTCCGAGACAGACGGTCCGAGACAGAGGATCTGAGACAGACGGTCTGAGACAGACGGTCTGAGACAGACGGTCTGAGACAGTCGGTCTGTGACAGACGGTCTGAGGCAGACGGTCTGAGACGGAAGTTCTGAGACAGACGGGACGAGATAGACGGTCTGAGACGGACGGTCTGAGGCAGACGGTCTGAGACAGACGGTCTGAGACCGCTGGTCTGAGACAGACGGTCTGAGACCGACGGGACGAGATAGACGTTCTGAGACATCCGGGACGACACAGACGGCACGAGATAGACGGTCTGAGACCGTCTGTCTGAGACCGACGGGACGAGATAGACGGTCTGAGACAGACGGTATGAAGACGACGGTCCGAGACAGACAGTCGGAGACAGACGGTCCGAGACAAACGGTCCGAGACCGACGGTCCGAGACAGACGGTCCGAGACAGACGGTCCGAGACAGACGGTCCGAGACAGGCGGTCCGAGACAGACGGTCCGAGACAGACGGTCGAGACAGATGATCTGAGACAGACGGTCTGAGACAGACGGTCTGAGACATACGGTATGAGACAGACGGTGTGAGACAGACGGTGTGAGACAGACGGTCTGAGACAGACGGTGTGGGACAGACGGTATGAAACAGACGGTCTGAGACAGACGGTCTGAGACAGCTGGTCTGAGACAGACGGTCTGAGACCGACGGGACGAGATAGACGTTCTGAGACAGACGGTCCGAGACAGACGGTGTGAGACAAGCGGTCTGAGACAGGCGGTCCGAGACAGACGGTCCGAGACAGACGGTCGAGACAGAGGATCTGAGACAGACGGTCTGAGACAGACGGTCTGAGACATACGGTCTGAGACAGACGGTCTGAGACAGACGGTTTGAGACAGACGGTCTGAGACAGACGGTCTGAGGCAGACGGTCTGAGACGGACGGTCTGAGACAGACGGTCTGAGGCAGACGGGACGAGATAGACGGTCTGAGACGGACGGTCTGAGGCAGACGGTCTGAGACGGACGGTCTGAGACAGACGGACAGAGACAGACGGTCTAAGACAGACGGTCTGAGACAGACGGTGTGAGACAGACGGTATGAAACAGACGGTCTGAGACAGACGGTCTGAGACAGCTGGTCTGAGACAGACGGTCTGAGACAGACGGTCTGTGACAGACGATCTGAGGCAGACGGCCTGAGACGGAAGTTCTGAGACAGAAGGGACGAGATAGACGGTCTGAGACGGACGGTCTGAGGCAGACGGTCTTAGACAGCTGGTCTGAGACAGACGGTCTGAGACCGACGGGACGAGATAGACGTTATGGGACATACGGGACGACACAGACGGCACGAGATGGACGGTCTGAGACAGACGGTCTGTGACAGACGGCCTGAGACAGACGGTTAGAGACAGACGGTCTGAGACAGGCGGTCTGAGACAGACGGTCAGAGACAGACGGTCTTAGACAGACGGTCTGAGACAGACGGTGTGAGACAGACGGTATGAAACAGACGGTCTGAGACAGACGGTCTGAGACAGCTGGTCTGGGACAGACGGTCTGAGACCGACGGGGCGAGATAGACGCTCTGAGACAGACGGGACGAGATAGACGGTCTGGGACAGACGGCCTGAGACAGACGGTCTGACACAGACGGTCTCAGACAGACGGTCTGAGACAGACGGTCTGAGACAGACGGTCTGAGACAGACGGTCTGAGACAGACGGACTGAGACAGACGGTCTGAGACAGACGGGACGAGATAGACGGTCTGAGACAGACGGTCTGATGCAGACGGCCTGAGACAGACGGTTAGAGACAGACGGTCTGAGACAGGCGGTCTGAGACAGACGGTCAGAGACAGACGGTCTTAGACAGACGGTCTGAGACAGACGGTGTGAGACAGACGGTATGAAACAGACGGTCTGAGACAGACGGTCTGAGACAGCTGGTCTGGGACAGACGGTCTGAGACCGACGGGGCGAGATAGACGCTCTGGGACAGACGGGACGAGATAGACGGTCTGGGACAGACGGCCTGAGACAGACGGTCTGACACAGACGGTCTCAGACAGACGGTCTGAGACAGACGGTCTGAGACAGACGGTCTGAGACAGACGGTCTGAGACAGACGGACTGAGACAGACGGTCTGAGACAGACGGTCTGAGACAGACGGCCTGAGACAGACGGTCTGAGACAGACGGTCTGAGACAGACGGTCTCAGACAGACGGTCTGAGACAGACGGTCTGAGACAGACGGTCTGAAACAGACGGTCTGAGACAGACGGACTGAGACAGACGGTCTGAGACAGACGGTCTGAGACAGACGGTCTGAGACAGACGGCCTGAGACAGACGGTCTGAGACAGACGGTCTGAGACAGACGGTCTCAGACAGACGGTCTGAGACAGACGGTCTGAGACAGACGGTCTGAGATAGACGGTCTGAGACAGACGGTCTGAGACAGACGGTCTGAGATAGACGGTCTGAGACAGACGGTGTGAAGAAGACGGTCCGAGACAGACAGTCGGAGACAGACGGTCCGAGACAGACGGTCCGAGACAGACGGTCCGAGACAGGCGGTCCGAGACAGACGGTCTGAGACAGACGGTCTGAGACATACGGTCTGAGACAGACGGTCTGAGACAGACGGTCTGAGACAGACGGTCTGAGACAGACGGTCTGTGACAGACGGTCTGAGGCAGACGGTCTGAGACGGAAGTTCTGAGACTGACGGTCCGAGATAGACGGTCTGAGACGGACGGTCTGAGGCAGACGGTCTGAGACAGACGGTCTGAGACAGCTGGTCTGAGACAGACGGTCTGAGACCGACGGGACGAGACGGACAGTATGAAACAGACGGTCTGAGACAGACGGTCTGAGGCAGACGGCCTGAGACAGACGGCCTGAGACAGACGGCCTGAGACAGACGGTCTGAGACAGACGGTCTCAGACAGACGGTCTCAGACAGACGTTCTGAGACAGACGGTCTGAGACAGACGGGACGAGATAGACGGTCTGAGACAGACGGTCAGAGGCAGACGGCCTGAGACAGACGGTCTGAGACAGACGGTCAGAGGCAGACGGCCTGAGACAGACGGTCTGAGACAGACGGGACGAGATAGACGGTCTGAGACGGACGGTCTGAGACAGCTGGTCTGAGACAGACGATCGGAGACCGACGGGACGAGATAGACGGTATGAAGCAGACGGCCTGAGACAGACGGTCTGAGACAGGCGGTCTGAGACAGACGGTCCGAGACAGACAGTCGGAGACAGACGGTCTGAGACGGACGGTCTGAGACAGACGGTCTCAGACAGACGGTCCGAGACAGACGGTGCGAGACAGACGGTCCGAGACAGGCGGTCCGAGACAGACGGTCTGAGACAGACGGTCTGAGACATACGGTCTGAGACAGACGGTCTGAGACAGACGGTCTGAGACAGACGGTCTGTGACAGACGGTCTGAGGCAGACGGTCTGAGACGGAAGTTCTGAGACAGACGGTCCGAGATAGACGGTCTGAGACGGACGGTCTGAGGCAGACGGTCTGAGACAGACGGTCTGAGACAGACGGTCTGAGACCGACGGGACGAGACCGACGGTACGAGACAGACGGTCCGAGACAGACGGTCTGTGACAGACGGTCTGAAACAGACGGTCTGAGACAGACCTTCTGAGACAGACGGTCTGAGACAGACGGTCTGAGACAGACGGACTGAGACAGACGGTCTGAGACAGACGGTCTGAGACAGACGGCCTGAGACAGACGGTCTGAGACAGACGGTCTGAGACATACGGTATGAGACAGACGGTCTGAGACAGACGGTCTGAGACAGACGGTCTGAGACAGACGGTCTGTGACAGACGGTCTGAGGCAGACGGTCTGAGACGGAAGTTCTGAGACAGACGGGACGAGATAGACGGTCTGAGACGGACGGTCTGAGGCAGACGGTCTGAGACAGACGGTCTGAGACAGTCGGTCTGTGACAGACGGTCTGAGGCAGACGGTCTGAGACGGAAGTTCTAAGACAGACGGGACGAGATAGACGGTCTGAGACGGACGGTCTGAGGCAGACGGTCTGAGACAGACGGTCTGAGACAGACAGTTGGAGACAGACGGTCCGAGACAGACGGTCCGAGACCGACGGTCCGAGACAGACGGTCCGAGACACACGGCCCGAGACAGAGGATCTGAGACATACGGACTGAGACAGACGGTCTTATGCCGACGGGCTGAGATAGACCGTATGAAACAGACGGTCTGAGACAGACGGTTAGAGGCAGACGGTCTGAGACAGACGGTCTGAGACAGACGGACAGAGACAGACGGTCTAAGACAGACGGTCTGAGACAGACGGTGTGAGACAGACGGTATGAAACAGACGGTCTGAGACAGACGGTCTGAGACAGCTGGTCTGAGACAGACGGTCTGAGACCGACGGGACGAGAGAGACGTTCTGAGACATACGGGACGACGCAGACGTGACGAGATAGACGGTCTGGGGCAGACGGTCTGAAGCAGACGGCCTGAGACAGACGGTCTGAGACTGACGGTCTGAGACAGACGGTCTGAGACAGACGGCCTGAGACAGACGGTTAGAGACAGACGGTCTGAGACAGACGGTCTGAGACAGACGGTCTGAGACAGACGGTCTGAGACAGACGGTCTGAGACAGACGGTCTGAGACAGACGGTCTGAGACAGACGGTCAGAGACAGACGGTCCGAGACCGACGGTCCGAGACAGACGGTGCGAGACAGGCGGTCTGAGACAGGCGGTCCGAGACAGACGGTCCGAGACAGACGGTCTGAGGCAGACGGCCTGAGACAGAGGGTCTGAGAGAGAGGGTCTGAGATAGACGGCCTGAGACAGACGCTCTGAGACAGACGGTCTGAGACAGACGGTCTGAGACAGAGGATCTGAGACATACGGACTGAGACAGACGGTATGATGCCGACGGGCTGAGATAGACCGTATGAAACAGACGGTCTGAGACAGACGGTTAGAGACAGACGGTCTGAGACCGACGGAATGAAACAGACGGCCTGAGACTTACGGTCTGAGGCAGACGGCCTGAGACAGACGGTCTGAGACAGACGGTCTGAGACAGACGGTCTGAGACAGACGGTCTGAGACAGACCTTCTGAGACAGACGGTCTGAGACAGTCGGTCTGTGACAGACGGTCTGAGGCAGACGGTCTGAGACGGAAGTTCTGAGACAGACGGGACGAGATAGACGGTCTGAGACGGACGGTCTGAGGCAGACGGTCTGAGACAGACGGTCTGAGACCGCTGGTCTGAGACAGACGGTCTGAGACCGACGGGACGAGATAGACGTTCTGAGACATCCGGGACGACACAGACGGAACGAGATAGACGGTCTGAGACCGTCTGTCTGAGACCGACGGGACGAGATAGACGGTCTGAGACAGACGGTATGAAGACGACGGTCCGAGACAGACAGTCGGAGACAGACGGTCCGAGACAAACGGTCCGAGACCGACGGTCCGAGACAGACGGTCCGAGACAGACGGTCCGAGACAGACGGTCCGAGACAGGCGGTCCGAGACAGACGGTCCGAGACAGACGGTCGAGACAGATGATCTGAGACAGACGGTCTGAGACAGACGGTCTGAGACATACGGTATGAGACAGACGGTGTGAGACAGACGGTGTGAGACAGACGGTGTGGGACAGACGGTATGAAACAGACGGTCTGAGACAGACGGTCTGAGACAGCTGGTCTGAGACAGACGGTCTGAGACCGACGGGACGAGATAGACGTTCTGAGACAGACGGTCCGAGACACACGGTGTGAGACAAGCGGTCTGAGACAGGCGGTCCGAGACAGACGGTCCGAGACAGACGGTCGAGACAGAGGATCTGAGACAGACGGTCTGAGACAGACGGTCTGAGACATACGGTCTGAGACAGACGGTCTGAGACAGACGGTTTGAGACAGACGGTCTGAGACAGACGGTCTGAGGCAGACGGTCTGAGACGGAAGTTCTGAGACAGACGGGACGAGATAGACGGTCTGAGACGGACGGTCTGAGGCAGACGGTCTGAGACAGAAGGTCTGAGACAGATAGTCGGAGACAGACGGTCCGAGACAGACGGTCCGAGACCGACGGTCCGAGACAGAACGGTCCGAGACAGACGGTCCGAGACACACGGCCCGAGACAGAGGATCTGAGACATACGGATTGAGACAGACGGTCTGATGCCGACGGGCTGAGATAGACCGTATGAAACAGACGGTCTGAGACAGACGGTCTGAGACCGACGGGACGAGATAGACGTTCTGAGACATCCGGGACGACACAGACGGCACGAGATAGACGGTCTGAGACCGTCTGTCTGAGACCGACGGGACGAGATAGACGGTCTGAGACAGACGGTATGAAGACGACGGTCCGAGACAGACAGTCGGAGACAGACGGTCCGAGACAAACGGTCCAAGACCGACGGTCCGAGACAGACGGTCCGAGACAGACGGTCCGAGACAGACGGTCCGAGACAGGCGGTCCGAGACAGACGGTCCGAGACAGACGGTCGAGACAGATGATCTGAGACAGACGGTCTGAGTCAGACGGTCTGAGACATACGGTATGAGACAGACGGTGTGAGACAGACGGTCTGAGACAGACGGTGTGGGACAGACGGTATGAAACAGACGGTCTGAGACAGACGGTCTGAGACAGCTGGTCTGAGACAGACGGTCTGAGACCGACGGGACGAGATAGACGTTCTGAGACAGACGGTATGAAGACGACGGTCCGAGACAGACAGTCGGAGACAGACGGTCCGAGACAAACGGTCCGAGACCGACGGTCCGAGACAGACGGTCCGAGACAGACGGTCCGAGACAGACGGTCTGAGACAGACGGTCTGAGACAGACCTTCTGAGACAGACGGTCTGAGACAGGCGGTCTGAGACAGACGGTCCGAGACAGACAGTCCGAGACAGACGGTCCGAGACAGACGGTCCGAGACAGACGGTCCGAGACAGACGGTCCGAGACAGACGGTCCGAGACAGAGGATCTGAGACAGACGGTCTGAGACAGACGGTCTGAGACAGACGGTCTGAGACAGTCGGTCTGTGACAGACGGTCTGAGGCAGACGGTCTGAGACGGAAGTTCTGAGACAGACGGGACGAGATAGACGGTCTGAGACGGACGGTCTGAGGCAGACGGTCTGAGACAGACGGTCTGAGACCGCTGGTCTGAGACAGACGGTCTGAGACCGACGGGACGAGATAGACGTTCTGAGACATCCGGGACGACACAGACGGCACGAGATAGACGGTCTGAGACCGTCTGTCTGAGACCGACGGGACGAGATAGACGGTCTGAGACAGACGGTATGAAGACGACGGTCCGAGACAGACAGTCGGAGACAGACGGTCCGAGACAAACGGTCCGAGACCGACGGTCCGAGACAGACGGTCCGAGACAGACGGTCCGAGACAGACGGTCCGAGACAGGCGGTCCGAGACAGACGGTCCGAGACAGACGGTCGAGACAGATGATCTGAGACAGACGGTCTGAGACAGACGGTCTGAGACATACGGTATGAGACAGACGGTGTGAGACAGACGGTGTGAGACAGACGGTCTGAGACAGACGGTGTGGGACAGACGGTATGAAACAGACGGTCTGAGACAGACGGTCTGAGACAGCTGGTCTGAGACAGACGGTCTGAGACCGACGGGACGAGATAGACGTTCTGAGACAGACGGTCCGAGACAGACGGTGTGAGACAAGCGGTCTGAGACAGGCGGTCCGAGACAGACGGTCCGAGACAGACGGTCGAGACAGAGGATCTGAGACAGACGGTCTGAGACAGACGGTCTGAGACATACGGTCTGAGACAGACGGTCTGAGACAGACGGTTTGAGACAGACGGTCTGAGACAGACGGTCTGAGGCAGACGGTCTGAGACGGAAGTTCTGAGACAGACGGGACGAGATAGACGGTCTGAGACGGACGGTCTGAGGCAGACGGTCTGAGACAGAAGGTCTGAGACAGATAGTCGGAGACAGACGGTCCGAGACAGACGGTCCGAGACCGACGGTCCGAGACAGAACGGTCCGAGACAGACGGTCCGAGACACACGGCCCGAGACAGAGGATCTGAGACATACGGATTGAGACAGACGGTCTGATGCCGACGGGCTGAGATAGACCGTATGAAACAGACGGTCTGAGACAGACGGTCTGAGACCGACGGGACGAGATAGACGTTCTGAGACATCCGGGACGACACAGACGGCACGAGATAGACGGTCTGAGACCGTCTGTCTGAGACCGACGGGACGAGATAGACGGTCTGAGACAGACGGTATGAAGACGACGGTCCGAGACAGACAGTCGGAGACAGACGGTCCGAGACAAACGGTCCAAGACCGACGGTCCGAGACAGACGGTCCGAGACAGACGGTCCGAGACAGACGGTCCGAGACAGGCGGTCCGAGACAGACGGTCCGAGACAGACGGTCGAGACAGATGATCTGAGACAGACGGTCTGAGTCAGACGGTCTGAGACATACGGTATGAGACAGACGGTGTGAGACAGACGGTCTGAGACAGACGGTGTGGGACAGACGGTATGAAACAGACGGTCTGAGACAGACGGTCTGAGACAGCTGGTCTGAGACAGACGGTCTGAGACCGACGGGACGAGATAGACGTTCTGAGACAGACGGTATGAAGACGACGGTCCGAGACAGACAGTCGGAGACAGACGGTCCGAGACAAACGGTCCGAGACCGACGGTCCGAGACAGACGGTCCGAGACAGACGGTCCGAGACAGACGGTCCGAGACAGGCGGTCCGAGACAGACGGTCCGAGACAGACGGTCGAGACAGATGATCTGAGACAGACGGTCTGAGACAGACGGTCTGAGACATACGGTATGAGACAGACGGTCTGAGACAGACGGTCTGAGACAGACGGTCTGTGACAGACGGTCTGAGGCAGACGGTCTGAGACGGAAGTTCTGAGACAGACGGGACGAGATAGACGGTCTGAGACGGACGGTCTGAGGCAGACGGTCTGAGACAGAATGTCTGAGACAGACAGTCGGAGACAGACGGTCCGAGACAGACGGTCCGAGACCGACGGTCCGAGACAGAACGGTCCGAGACAGACGGTCCGAGACACACGGCCCGAGACAGAGGATCTGAGACATACGGACTGAGACAGACGGTCTGATGCCGACGGGCTGAGATAGACCGTATGAAACAGACGGTCTGAGACAGACGGTTAGAGGCAGACGGTCTGAGACAGACGGTCTGAGACAGACAGACAGAGACAGACGGTCTAAGACAGACGGTCTGAGACAGGCGGTGTGAGACAGACGGTATGAAACAGACGGTCTGAGACAGACGGTCTGAGACAGCTGGTCTGAGACAGACGGTCTGAGACCGACGGGACGAGATAGACGTTCTGAGACATACGGGACGACGCAGACGTGACGAGATAGACGGTCTGGGGCAGACGGTCTGAAGCAGACGGCCTGAGACAGACGGTCTGAGACTGACGGTCTGAGACAGACGGTCTGAGACAGACGGCCTGAGACAGACGGTTAGAGACCGACGGTCTGAGACAGACGGTCTGAGACAGACGGTCTGAGACAGACGGTCAGAGACAGACGGTCCGAGACCGACGGTCCGAGACAGACGGTGTGAGACAAGCGGTCTGAGACAGGCGGTCCGAGACAGACGGTCCGAGACAGACGGTCGAGACAGAGGATCTGAGACAGACGGTCTGAGACAGACGGTCTGAGACATACGGTCTGAGACAGACGGTCTGAGACAGACGGTTTGAGACAGACGGTCTGAGACAGACGGTCTGAGGCAGACGGTCTGAGACGGAAGTTCTGAGACAGACGGGACGAGATAGACGGTCTGAGACGGACGGTCTGAGGCAGACGGTCTGAGACAGAAGGTCTGAGACAGATAGTCGGAGACAGACGGTCCGAGACAGACGGTACGAGACCGACGGTCCGAGACAGAACGGTCCGAGACAGACGGTCCGAGACACACGGCCCGAGACAGAGGATCTGAGACATACGGATTGAGACAGACGGTCTGATGCCGACGGGCTGAGATAGACCGTATGAAACAGACGGTCTGAGACAGACGGTTAGAGGCAGACGGTCTGAGACAGACGGTCTGAGACAGACGGTCTGAGACAGACAGACAGAGACAGACGGTCTAAGACAGACGGTCTGAGACAGACGGTGTGAGACAGACGGTATGAAACAGACGGTCTGAGACAGACGGTCTGAGACATCTGGTCTGAGACAGACGGTCTGAGACCGACGGGACGAGATAGACGTTCTGAGACATACGGGAAGACGCAGACGTGACGAGATAGACGGTCTGGGGCAGACGGTCTGAAGCTGACGGCCTGAGACAGACGGTCTGAGACTGACTGTCTGAGACAGACGGTCTGAGACAGACGGCCTGAGACAGACGGTTAGAGACAGACGGTCTGAGACAGACGGTCTGAGACAGACCGTCTGAGACAGACGGTCAGAGACAGACGGTCCGAGACCGACGGTCCGAGACAGACGGTGTGAGACAAGCGGTCTGAGACAGGCGGTCCGAGACAGACGGTCCGAGACAGACGGTCGAGACAGAGGATCTTAGACAGACGGTCTGAGACAGACGGTCTGAGACATACGGTCTGAGACAGACGGTCTGAGACAGACGGTTTGAGACAGACGGTCTGAGACAGACGGTCTGTGACAGACGGTCTGAGGCAGATGGTCTGAGACAGACGGTCTGAGACAGACGGTCTGAGGCAGACGGCCTGAGACAGAGGGTCCGAGACAGACGGTCTGAGATAGACGGTCTGAGACAGACACTCTGAGACAGACGGTCTGAGACAGACGGTCTGAGACCGACGGGACGAGATAGACGGTCTGAGACAGGCGGTGTGAGACAAGCGGTCTGAGACAGGCGGTCCGAGACAGACGGTCCGAGACAGACAGTCGGAGACAGAAGGTCCGAGACAGCTGGTCTTAGACAGACGGTCTGAGACCGACGGGACGAGATAGACGTTCTGAGACAGACGATCTGAGACAGACGGGACGAGACAGACGGGACGAGATAGACTGTCTGGGACAGACGGTCTGAGGCAGACGGCCTGAGACAGACGGTCTGAGACCGACGGCCTGAGACAGACATTCTGAGACCGACGGGACGTGATAGACGGTCTGGGACAGACGGTCTGAGACAGACGGTCTGAGACAGACGGTCTGAGGCAGGCGGTCTGAGATAGACGGTCCGAGACAGACAGTCGGAGACAGACGGTCAGAGACCGACGGTGCGAGACAGACGGGTAGAGACAGACGGTCTGAGACAGAGGATCTGAGACATACGAACTGAGACAGACGGTCTGATGCCGTCGGGCTGAGATAGACCGTATGAAACAGACGGTCTGAGACAGACGGTTAGAGACAGACGGTCAGAGGCCGACGGAATGAAACAGACGGCCTGAGACTTACGGTCTGACGCAGACGGCCTGAGACAGACGGTCTGAGACAGACGGTCTGAGACAGACCTTCTGAAACAGACGGTCTGAGACAGCTGGTCTGAGACAGACGGTCTGAGACCGACGGAATGAGACAGACGGTCTGAGACAGACGGTCTGAGACAGACGGTCTGAGACAGACGGTCTGAGACAGACGGTCTGAGACAGACGGTCTGAGACAGACGGGACGAGATAGACGGTCTGAGACGGACGGCCTGAGGCAGACGGTCTGAGACAGACGGTCTGAGACAGCTGGTCTGAGACAGACGGTCTGAGACCGACGGGACGAGATAGACGCTCTGAGACAGACGGTATGAAGCTGACGGCCTGAGACAGACGGTCTGAGACTGACTGTCTGAGACAGACGGTCTGAGACAGACGGCCTGAGACAGACGGTTAGAGACAGACGGTCTGAGACAGACGGTCCGAGACAGACAGTCGGAGACAGAAGGTCCGAGACAGCTGGTCTTAGACAGACGGTCTGAGACCGACGGGACGAGATAGACGTTCTGAGACAGGCGATCTGAGACAGACGGGACGAGACAGACGGGACGAGATAGACGGTCTGGGACAGACGGTCTGAGACAGACGGTCTGTGACAGACGTTCTGAGACAGACGGTCTGAGGCAGACGGTCTGAGACGGAAGTTCTGAGACAGACGGGACGAGATAGACGGTCTGAGACGGACGTTCTGAGGCAGACGGTATGGGACAGACGGTCTGAGACAGCTGGTCTGAGACAGACGGTCTAAGACCGACGGGACGAGATAGACGGTCTGAGACAGACGGCATGAAGCAGACGGCCTGAGACAGACGGTCTGACACAGGCGGTCAGAGACAGACGGTCCGAGACAGACAGTCGGAGTCAGACGGTCCGAGACAGACGGTCCCAGACCGACGGTCCGAGACAGACGGTCCGAGACAGACGGCCTGAGACAGACGGTCTGAGACAGACGGTCTGAGACGGACAGTCTGAGACAGACCTTCTGAGACAGACGGTCTGAGACAGCTGGTCTGAGACAGACGGTCTGAGACCGACGGAATGAGACAGACGGTCTGAGACAGACGGTCTGGGACAGACGGTGTGAGACAGACGGTATGAAACAGACGGCCTGAGACAGACGGTCTGAGACAGCTGGTCTGAGACCGACGGGACGAGATAGACGTTCTGAGACAGACGGTCTGAGACAGACGGGACGAGATAGACGGTCTGAGACGGACGGTCTGAGGCAGACGGTCTGAGACAGACGGTCTGAGACAGCTGGTCTGAGACAGACGGTCTGAGACCGACGGGACGAGATAGACGTTCTGAGACCGACGGGACGTGATAGACGGTCTGAGACAGACGGTCTGTGACAGACGTTCTGAGACAGACGGTCTGAGGCAGACGGTCTGAGACGGAAGTTCTGAGACAGACGGGACGAGATAGACGGTCTGAGACAGACGGCATGAAGCAGACGGCCTGAGACAGACGGTCTGAGACAGGCGGTCTGAGACAGACGGTCCGAGACAGACAGTCGGAGACAGACGGTCCGAGACAGACGGTCCGAGACCGACGGTCCGAGACAGACGGTCCGAGACAGATGGTCCGAGACAGAGGATCTGAGACATACGGACTGAGACAGACGGTCTGATGCCGACGGGCTGAGATAGACCGTATGAAACAGATGGTCTGAGACAGACGGGTAGAGACAGACGGTCTGAGACAGACAGTCTGAGACAGACGGTCTGAGACAGACGGTCTGAGACAGACGGTCTGAGGCAGACGGCCTGAGACAGACGGTCTGAGACAGACGGTCTGAGACAGACGGTCTGAGACAGACGCTCTGAGACAGACGGTCTGAGACAGAGGATCTGAGACATACGGACTGAGACAGACGGTCTGATGCCGACGGGCTGAGATCGACCGTATGAAACAGACGGTCTGAGACAGACGGTTAGAGACAGACGGTCTGAGACAGACGGTCTGAGACCGACGGAATGAAACAGACGGCCTGAGACAGACGGTCTAAGATAGACGGTCTGAGACAGACGGTGTGAGACAGACGGTATGAAACAGACGGTCTGAGACTTACGGTCTGAGGCAGACGGTCTGAGGCAGACGGCCTGAGACAGACGGTCTGAGACAGACGGTCTGAAACAGACGGTCTGAGACAGACCTTCTGAAACAGACGGTCTGAGACAGCTGGTCTGACACAGACGGTCTGAGACCGACGGGACGGGATAGACGTTCTGAGACAGACGGGACGAGATAGACGGTCTGAGACGGACGGTCTGAGGCAGACGGTCGAGACAGACGGTCTGAGACAGACGGACTGAGACAGACGGTCTGAGACAGACGGCCTGAGACAGACGGTCTGAGACAGACGGTCTGAGGCAGACGTTCTGAGACGGAAGTTCTGAGACAGACGGGACGAGATAGACGGTCTGAGACGGACGGTCTGAGGCAGACGGTATGGGACAGACGGTCTGAGACAGCTGGTCTGAGACAGACGGTCTAAGACCGACGGGACGAGATAGACGGTCTGGGACAGACGGTCTGCGGCAGACGGCCTGAGACAGACGGTCTGAGACAGACGGTCTGAGACAGACGGACTGAGACAGACGGTCTGAGACAGACGGTCTGAGACAGACGGTCTGAGACAGACGGACTGAGACAGACGGTCCGAGACCGACGGTGCGAGACAAACGGTCCGAGACAGACGGTCCGAGACAGAGGATCTGAGACATACGGACTGAGACAGACGGTCTGATGCCGACGGGCTGAGACAGACGGTCTGCGACAGGCGGTCTGAGACATACGGTCCGAGACAGACAGTCGGAGACAGACGGTCCGAGACAGACGGTCCGAGACAGACGGTCCGAGACAGACGGTCCGAGACCGACGGTCCGAGACAGACGGTGTGAGACAAGCGGTCTGAGACAGGCGGTCCGAGACCGACGGTCCGAGACAGACGGTCCGAGACAGACGGTCGAGACAGAGGATCTGAGACAGACGGTCTGAGACAGACGGTCTGAGACATACGGTCTGAGACAGACGGTCTGAGACAGACGGTTTGAGACAGACGGTCTGAGACAGACGGTCTGTGACAGACGGTCTGAGGCAGACGGTCTGAGACAGACGGTCCGAGACCGACGGTCCGAGACAGACGGTGTGAGACAAGCGGTCTGAGACAGGCGGTCCGAGACAGACGGTCCGAGACAGACGGTCGAGACAGAGGATCTGAGACAGACGGTCTGAGACAGACGGTCTGAGACATACGGTCTGAGACAGACGGTCTGAGACAGACGGTTTGAGACAGACGGTCTGAGACAGACGGTCTGTGACAGACGGTCTGAGGCAGACGGTCTGAGACAGACGGTCTGAGACAGACGGTCTGAGGCAGACGGCCTGAGACAGACGGTCTGAGACAGACGGACTGAGACAGACGGTCTGAGACAGACGGCCTGAGACAGACGGTCTGAGACAGACGGTCTGAGGCAGACGTTCTGAGACGGAAGTTCTGAGACAGACGGGACGAGATAGACGGTCTGAGACGGACGGTCTGAGGCAGACGGTATGGGACAGACGGTCTGAGACAGCTGGTCTGAGACAGACGGTCTAAGACCGACGGGACGAGATAGACGGTCTGGGACAGACGGTCTGCAGCAGACGGCCTGAGACAGACGGTCTGAGACAGACGGACTGAGACAGACGGTCTGAGACAGACGGTCTGAGACAGACAGTCGGAGACAGACGGTCCGAGACGGACGGTCCGATACCGACGGTCCGAGACAGACGGTCCGAGACAGACGGTCCGAGACAGAGGATCTGAGACATACGGACTGAGACAGACGGTCTGATGCCGACGGGCTGAGATAGACCGTATGAAACAGACGGCCTAAGACAGACGGGTAGAGACAGACGGTCTGAGACAGACGGTCCGAGACAGACGGTCCGAGACAGACGGTCCGAGACAGACGGTCCGAGACAGACGGTCCGAGACAGACGGTCCGAGACAGACGGTCCGAGACAGACGGTCCGAGACCGACGGTCCGAGACAGACGGTGTGAGACAAGCGGTCTGAGACAGACGGTCCGAGACAGACGGTCCGAGACAGACGGTCCGAGACAGACGGTCCGAGACAGACGGTCCGAGACAGACGGTCCGAGACAGACGGTCCGAGACAGACGGTCCGAGACAGACGGTCCGAGACAGACGGTCCGAGACAGACGGTCCGAGACAGACGGTCGAGACAGAGGATCTGAGACAGACGGTCTGAGACAGACGGTCTGAGACATACGGTCTGAGACAGACGGTCTGAGACAGACGGTTTGAGACAGACGGTCTGAGACAGACGGTCTGTGACAGACGGTCTGAGGCAGACGGTCTGAGACAGACGGTCTGAGACAGACGGTCTGAGACAGACGGTCTGAGGCAGACGGCCTGAGACAGAGGGTGCGAGACAGACGGTCTGAGATAGACGGTCTGAGACAGACACTCTGAGACAGACGGTCTGAGACAGACGGTCTGAGACCGACGGTCTGAGACCGACGGGACGAGATAGACGTTCTGAGACAGACGATCTGAGACAGACGGGACGAGATAGACGGTCTGGGACAGACGGTCTGAGGCAGACGGCCTGAGACAGACGGTCTGAGACCGACGGCCTGAGACAGGCGGTCTGAGACCGACGGCCTGAGACAGACGTTCTGAGACCGACGGGACGTGATAGACGGTCTGAGACAGACGGTCTGAGACAGACGGTCGGAGACAGACGGTCCGAGACAAACGGTCCGAGCCCGACGGTCCGAGACAGACGGTCCGAGACAGACGGTCCGAGACAGACGGTCCGAGACAGGCGGTCCGAGACAGACGGTCCGAGACAGACGGTCGAGACAGATGATCTGAGACAGACGGTCTGAGACAGACGGTCTGAGACATACGGTATGAGACAGACGGTCTGAGACAGACGGTCTGAGACAGACGGTCTGAGACAGACGGTCTGTGACAGACGGTCTGAGGCAGACGGTCTGAGACGGAAGTTCTGAGACAGACGGGACGAGATAGACGGTCTGAGACAGACGGTTTGAGACAGACGGTCTGAGACAGACGGTCTGTGACAGACGGTCTGAGGCAGACGGTCCGAGACAGACGGTCCGAGACCGACGGTCCGAGACAGAACGGTCCGAGACAGACGGTCCGAGACACACGGCCCGAGACAGAGGATCTGAGACATACGGACTGAGACAGACGGTCTGATGCCGACGGGCTGAGATAGACCGTATGAAACAGACGGTCTGAGACAGACGGTTAGAGGCAGACGGTCTGAGACAGACGGTCTGAGACAGGCGGTCTGAGACAGACGGTCTGAGACAGACAGACAGAGACAGACGGTCTAAGACAGACGGTCTGAGACAGACGGTGTGAGACAGACGGTATGAAACAGACGGTCTGAGACAGACGGTCTGAGACAGCTGGTCTGAGACCGACGGGACGAGATAGACGTTCTGAGACATACGGGACGACGCAGACGTGACGAGATAGACGGTCTGGGGCAGACGGTCTGAAGCAGACGGCCTGAGACAGACGGTCTGAGACTGACGGTCTGAGACAGACGGTCTGAGACAGACGGCCTGAGACAGACGGTTAGAGACAGACGGTCTGAGACAGACGGTCTGTGACAGACGGTCTGAGGCAGATGGTCTGAGACAGACGGTCTGAGACAGACGGTCTGAGGCAGACGGCCTGAGACAGAGGGTCCGAGACAGACGGTCTGAGATGGACGGTCTGAGACAGACACTCTGAGACAGACGGTCTGAGACAGACGGTCTGAGACCGACGGGACGAGATAGACGTTCTGAGACAGACGATCTGAGACAGACGGGACGAGATAGACGGTCTGGGACAGACGGTCTGAGGCAGACTGCCTGAGACAGACGGTCTGAGACCGACGGCCTGAGACAGGCGGTCTGAGACCGACGGCCTGAGACAGACGTTCTGAGACCGACGGGACGTGATAGACGGTCTGAGACAGACGGTCTGAGACAGACGGTCTGAGACAGACGGTCTGAGACAGACGGTCTGAGACAGACGGTCTGAGAGAGACGGTCTGAGACAGACGGTCTGAGACAGGCGGTCTGAGACAGACGGTCCGAGACAGACAGTCGGAGACAGAAGGTCCGAGACAGCTGGTCTTAGACAGACGGTCTGAGACCGACGGGACGAGATAGACGTTCTGAGACAGACGATCTGAGACAGACGGGACGAGACAGACGGGACGAGATAGACGGTCTGGGACAGACGATCTGAGACAGACGGTCTGAGACAGGCGGTCTGAGACAGACGGTCCGAGACAGACAGTCGGCGACAGAAGGTCCGAGACAGCTGGTCTTAGACAGACGGTCTGAGACCGACGGGACGAGATAGACGTTCTGAGACAGACGATCTGAGACAGACGGGACGAGACAGACGGGACGAGATAGACTGTCTGGGACAGACGGTCTGAGGCAGACGGCCTGAGACAGACGGTCTGAGACCGACGGCCTGAGACAGACGTTCTGAGACCGACGGGACGTGATAGACGGTCTGAGACAGACGATCTGAGACAGACGGGACGAGATAGACGGTCTGTGACAGACGGTCTGAGGCAGACTGCCTGAGACAGACGGTCTGAGACCGACGGCCTGAGACAGGCGGTCTGAGACCGACGGCCTGAGACAGACGGTCAGAGGCCGACGGAATGAAACAGACGGCCTGAGACTTACGGTCTGAGGCAGACGGCCTGAGACAGACGGTCTGAGACAGACGGTCTGAGACAGACCTTCTGAGACAGACGGTCTGAGACAGCTGGTCTGAGACAGACGGTCTGAGACCGACGGAATGAGACAGACGGTCTGAGACAGACGGTCTGAGACAGACGGTCTGAGACAGACGGTCTGAGACAGACGGTCTGAGACAGACGGGACGAGATAGACGGTCTGAGACGGACGGTCTGAGGCAGACGGTCTGAGACAGACGGTCTGAGACAGCTGGTCTGAGACAGACGGTCTGAGACCGACGGGACGAGATAGACGGTCTGAGACAGACGGTATGAAGCAGACGGCCTGAGACAGACGGTCTGAGACAGGCGGTCTGAGACAGACGGTCCGAGACAGACAGTCGGAGACAGAAGGTCCGAGACAGCTGGTCTTAGACAGACGGTCTGAGACCGACGGGACGAGATAGACGTTCTGAGACAGACGATCTGAGACAGACGGGACGAGACAGACGGGACGAGATAGACGGTCTGGGACAGACGGTCTGAGACAGACGGTCTGTGACAGACGTTCTGAGACAGACGGTCTGAGGCAGACGGTCTGAGACGGAAGTTCTGAGACAGACGGGACGAGATAGACGGTCTGAGACGGACGGTCTGAGGCAGACGGTATGGGACAGACGGTCTGAGACAGCTGGTCTGAGACAGACGGTCTAAGACCGACGGGACGAGATAGACGGTCTGAGACAGACGGCATGAAGCAGACGGCCTGAGACAGACGGTCTGAGACAGGCGGTCTGAGACAGACGGTCCGAGACAGACAGTCGGAGTCAGACGGTCCGAGACAGACGGTCCCAGACCGACGGTCCGAGACAGACGGTCCGAGACAGACGGCCTGAGACAGACGGTCTGAGACAGACGGTCTGAGACGGACAGTCTGAGACAGACCTTCTGAGACAGACGGTCTGAGACAGCTGGTCTGAGACAGACGGTCTGAGACCGACGGAATGAGACAGACGGTCTGAGACAGACGGTCTGGGACAGACGGTGTGAGACAGACGGTATGAAACAGACGGCCTGAGACAGACGGTCTGAGACAGCTGGTCTGAGACCGGCGGGACGAGATAGACGTTCTGAGACAGACGGTCTGAGACAGACGGGACGAGATAGACGGTCTGAGACGGACGGTCTGAGGCAGACGGTCTGAGACAGACGGTCTGAGACAGCTGGTCTGAGACAGACGGTCTGAGACCGACGGGACGAGATAGACGGTCTGAGACAGACGGTATGAAGCAGACGACCTGAGACAGACGGTCTGAGACAGGCGGTCTGAGACAGACGCTCCGAGACAGACAGTCGGAGACAGAAGGTCCGAGACAGCTGGTCTTAGACAGACGGTCTGAGACCGACGGGACGAGATAGACGGTCTGGGACAGACGGTCTGAGGCAGACGGCCTGAGACAGACGGTCTGAGACCGACGGCCTGAGACAGACGTTCTGAGACCGACGGGACGTGATAGACGGTCTGAGACAGACGGTCTGTGACAGACGTTCTGAGACAGACGGTCTGAGGCAGACGGTCTGAGGCAGACGGTCTGAGACGGAAGTTCTGAGACAGACGGGACGAGATAGACGGTCTGAGACAGACGGCATGAAGCAGACGGCCTGAGACAGACGGTCTGAGACAGGCGGTCTGAGACAGACGGTCCGAGACAGACAGTCGGAGACAGACGGTCCGAGACAGACGGTCCGAGACCGACGGTCCGAGACAGACGGTCCGAGACAGATGGTCCGAGACATAGGATCTGAGACATACGGACTGAGACAGACGGTCTGATGCCGACGGGCTGAGATAGAACGTATGAAACAGATGGTCTGAGACAGACGGGTAGAGACAGACGGTCTGAGACAGACAATCTGAGACAGACGGTCTGAGACAGACGGTCTGAGACAGACGGTCTGAGGCAGACGGCCTGAGACAGACGGTCTGAGACAGACGGTCTGAGACAGACGGTCTGAGACAGACGCTCTGAGACAGACGGTCTAAGATAGACGGTCTGAGACAGACGGTGTGAGACAGACGGTATGAAACAGACGGTCTGAGACTTACGGTCTGAGGCAGACGGCCTGAGACAGACGGTCTGAGACAGACGGTCTGAAACAGACGGTCTGAGACAGACCTTCTGAAACAGACGGTCTGAGACAGCTGGTCTGACACAGACGGTCTGAGACCGACGGGACGGGATAGACGTTCTGAGACAGACGGGACGAGATAGACGGTCTGAGACGGACGGTCTGAGGCAGACGGTCGAGACAGACGGTCTGAGACAGACGGTCTGAGACAGACGGTCTGAGGCAGACGTTCTGAGACGGAAGTTCTGAGACAGACGGGACGAGATAGACGGTCTGAGACGGACGGTCTGAGGCAGACGGTATGGGACAGACGGTCTGAGACAGCTGGTCTGAGACAGACGGTCTAAGACCGACGGGACGAGATAGACGGTCTGGGACAGACGGTCTGCGGCAGACGGCCTGAGACAGACGGTCTGAGACAGACGGTCTGAGACAGACGGTCTGAGACAGACGGTCTGAGACAGACGGACTGAGACAGACGGTCTGAGACAGACGGTCTGAGACAGACGGTCTGAGACAGACGGTATGAGACAGGCGGTCTGAGACAGACGGTCCGAGACAGACAGTCGGAGACAGACGGTCCGAGACCGACGGTGCGAGACAAACGGTCCGACACAGACGGTCCGAGACAGAGGATCTGAGACATACGGACTGAGACAGACGGTCTGATGCCGACGGGCTGAGACAGACGGTCTGCGACAGGCGGTCTGAGACATACGGTCCGAGACAGACAGTCGGAGACAGACGGTCCGAGACGGACGGTCCGATACCGACGGTCCGAGACAGACGGTCCGAGACAGACGGTCCGAGACAGAGGATCTGAGACATACGGACTGAGACAGACGGTCTGATGCCGACGGTCTGAGATAGACCGTATGAAACAGACGGCCTAAGACAGACGGGTAGAGACAGACGGTCTGAGACAGACGGTCTGAGACAGACGGTCCGAGACAGACGGTCCGAGACAGACGGTCCGAGACAGACGGTCCGAGACAGACGGTCCGAGACAGACGGTCCGAGACAGACGGTCCGAGACAGACGGTCCGAGACAGAGGATCTGAGACAGACGGTCCGAGACAGACGGTCCGAGACAGACGGTCCGAGACAGAGGATCTGAGACATACGGACTGAGACAGACGGTCTGAGACAGACGGTCTGAGACAGACCGCCTGCGACAGAGGGTCTGAGACAGACGGTCTGAGACAGCTGGTCTGACACAGACGGTCTGAGACCGACGGGACGAGATAGACGGTCTGGGACAGACGGTCTGCGGCAGACGGCCTGAGACAGACGGTCTGAGACAGACGGTCTGAGACAGACGGACTGAGACAGACGGTCTGAGACAGACGGTCTGAGACAGACGGTCTGAGACAGACGGTCTGAGACAGGCGGTCTGAGACAGACGGTCCGAGACAGACAGTCGGAGACAGACGGACCGAGACCGACGGTGCGAGACAGACGGTCCGAGACAGACGGTCCGAGACAGAGAATCTGAGACATACGGACTGAGACAGACGGTCTGATGCCGACGGGCTGAGATAGACCGTATGAAACAGACGGTCTGAGACAGACGGTCTGAGACAGACGGTCTGAGTCAGACGGTCTGAGACAGACGGTCTGAGGTAGGCGGCCTGAGACAGAGGGTCTGAGACAGACGGTCTGAGATAGACGGTCTGAGACAGACGCTCTGAGACAGACGGTCTGAGACAGACGGTCTGAGACAGAGGATCTGAGACATACGGACTGAGACAGACGGTCTGATGCCGACGGGCTGAGATAGACCGTATGAAACAGACGGTCTGAGACAGACGGACTGAGACAGACGGTCTGAGACAGACGGTCTGAGACAGACGGTCTGAGACAGACGGTCTGAGACAGACGGTATGAGACAGGCGGTCTGAGACAGACGGTCCGAGACAGACAGTCGGAGACAGACGGTCCGAGACCGACGGTGCGAGACAAACGGTCCGACACAGACGGTCCGAGACAGAGGATCTGAGACATACGGACTGAGACAGACGGTCTGATGCCGACGGGCTGAGACAGACGGTCTGCGACAGGCGGTCTGAGACATACGGTCCGAGACAGACAGTCGGAGACAGACGGTCCGAGACGGACGGTCCGATACCGACGGTCCGAGACAGACGGTCCGAGACAGACGGTCCGAGACAGAGGATCTGAGACATACGGACTGAGACAGACGGTCTGATGCCGACGGGCTGAGATAGACCGTATGAAACAGACGGCCTAAGACAGACGGGTAGAGACAGACGGTCTGAGACAGACGGTCTGAGACAGACGGTCCGAGACAGACGGTCCGAGACAGACGGTCCGAGACAGACGGTCCGAGACAGACGGTCCGAGACAGACGGTCCGAGACAGACGGTCCGAGACAGACGGTCCGAGACAGAGGATCTGAGACAGACGGTCCGAGACAGACGGTCCGAGACAGACGGTCCGAGACAGAGGATCTGAGACATACGGACTGAGACAGACGGTCTGAGACAGACGGTCTGAGACAGACCGCCTGCGACAGAGGGTCTGAGACAGACGGTCTGAGACAGCTGGTCTGACACAGACGGTCTGAGACCGACGGGACGAGATAGACGGTCTGGGACAGACGGTCTGCGGCAGACGGCCTGAGACAGACGGTCTGAGACAGACGGTCTGAGACAGACGGACTGAGACAGACGGTCTGAGACAGACGGTCTGAGACAGACGGTCTGAGACAGACGGTCTGAGACAGGCGGTCTGAGACAGACGGTCCGAGACAGACAGTCGGAGACAGACGGTCCGAGACCGACGGTGCGAGACAGACGGTCCGAGACAGACGGTCCGAGACAGAGAATCTGAGACATACGGACTGAGACAGACGGTCTGATGCCGACGGGCTGAGATAGACCGTATGAAACAGACGGTCTGAGACAGACGGTCTGAGTCAGACGGTCTGAGACAGACGGTCTGAGGTAGGCGGCCTGAGACAGAGGGTCTGAGACAGACGGTCTGAGATAGACGGTCTGAGACAGACGCTCTGAGACAGACGGTCTGAGACAGACGGTCTGAGACAGAGGATCTGAGACATACGGACTGAGACAGACGGTCTGATGCCGACGGGCTGAGATAGACCGTATGAAACAGACGGTCTGAGACAGACGGTCCGAGACCGACGGTGCGAGACAAACGGTCCGACACAGACGGTCCGAGACAGAGGATCTGAGACATACGGACTGAGACAGACGGTCTGATGCCGACGGGCTGAGACAGACGGTCTGCGACAGGCGGTCTGAGACATACGGTCCGAGACAGACAGTCGGAGACAGACGGTCCGAGACGGACGGTCCGATACCGACGGTCCGAGACAGACGGTCCGAGACAGACGGTCCGAGACAGAGGATCTGAGACATACGGACTGAGACAGACGGTCTGATGCCGACGGGCTGAGATAGACCGTATGAAACAGACGGCCTAAGACAGACGGGTAGAGACAGACGGTCTGAGACAGACGGTCTGAGACAGACGGTCCGAGACAGACGGTCCGAGACAGACGGTCCGAGACAGACGGTCCGAGACAGACGGTCCGAGACAGACGGTCCGAGACAGACGGTCCGAGACAGACGGTCCGAGACAGAGGATCTGAGACAGACGGTCCGAGACAGACGGTCCGAGACAGACGGTCCGAGACAGAGGATCTGAGACATACGGACTGAGACAGACGGTCTGAGACAGACGGTCTGAGACAGACCGCCTGCGACAGAGGGTCTGAGACAGACGGTCTGAGACAGCTGGTCTGACACAGACGGTCTGAGACCGACGGGACGAGATAGACGGTCTGGGACAGACGGTCTGCGGCAGACGGCCTGAGACAGACGGTCTGAGACAGACGGTCTGAGACAGACGGACTGAGACAGACGGTCTGAGACAGACGGTCTGAGACAGACGGTCTGAGACAGACGGTCTGAGACAGGCGGTCTGAGACAGACGGTCCGAGACAGACAGTCGGAGACAGACGGTCCGAGACCGACGGTGCGAGACAGACGGTCCGAGACAGACGGTCCGAGACAGAGAATCTGAGACATACGGACTGAGACAGACGGTCTGATGCCGACGGGCTGAGATAGACCGTATGAAACAGACGGTCTGAGACAGACGGTCTGAGTCAGACGGTCTGAGACAGACGGTCTGAGGTAGGCGGCCTGAGACAGAGGGTCTGAGACAGACGGTCTGAGATAGACGGTCTGAGACAGACGCTCTGAGACAGACGGTCTGAGACAGACGGTCTGAGACAGAGGATCTGAGACATACGGACTGAGACAGACGGTCTGATGCCGACGGGCTGAGATAGACCGTATGAAACAGACGGTCTGAGACAGACGGTTAGAGACAGACAGTCTGAGACCGACGGAATGAAACAGACGGCCTGAGACTTACGGTCTGAGGCAGACGGCCTGAGACAGACGGTCTGAGACAGACGGTCCGAGACAGACGGTCCGAGACAGACGGTCTGAGACAGACGGTCCGAGACAGAGGATCTGAGACAGACGGTCCGAGACAGACGGTCCGACACAGAGGATCTGAGACATACGGACTGAGACAGACGGTCTGAGACAGACGGTCTGAGACAGACGGTCTGAGACAGACGGCCTGCGACAGAGGGTCTGAGACAGACGGTCTGAGATAGACGGTCTGAGACAGACGCTCTGAGACAGACGGTCTGAGACAGACGGTCTGAGACAGCTGGTCTGACACAGACGGTCTGAGACCGACGGGACGAGATAGACGGTCTGGGACAGACGGTCTGCGGCAGACGGCCTGAGACAGACGGTCTGAGACAGACGGTCTGAGACAGACGGACTGAGACAGACGGTCTGAGACAGACGGTCTGAGACAGACGGTCTGAGACAGACGGTCTGAGACAGGCGGTCTGAGACAGACGGTCCGAGACAGACAGTCGGAGACAGACGGTCCGAGACCGACGGTGCGAGACAGACGGTCCGAGACAGACGGTCCGAGACAGAGAATCTGAGACATACGGACTGAGACAGACGGTCTGATGCCGACGGGCTGAGATAGACCGTATGAAACAGACGGTCTGAGACAGACGGTCTGAGACAGACGGTCTGAGTCAGACGGTCTGAGACAGAGGGTCTGAGACAGACGGTCTGAGATAGACGGTCTGAGACAGACGCTCTGAGACAGACGGTCTGAGACAGACGGTCTGAGACAGAGGATCTGAGACATACGGACTGAGACAGACGGTCTGATGCCGACGGGCTGAGATAGACCGTATGAAACAGACGGTCTGAGACAGACGGTTAGAGACAGACGGTCTGAGACCGACGGAATGAAACAGACGGCCTGAGACTTACGGTCTGAGGCAGACGGCCTGAGACAGACGGTCTGAGACAGACGGTCTGAGACAGACGGTCTGAGACAGACGGTCTGAGACAGACCTTCTGAGACAGACGGTCTGAGACAGCTGGTCTGAGACAGACGGTCTGAGACCGACGGAATGAGACAGACGGTCTGAGACAGACGGTCTGAGACAGACGGTCTGAGACAGAGGATCTGAGACATACGGACTGAGACAGACGGACTGATGCCGACGGGCTGAGGTAGACCGTATGAAAGAGACGGCCTGAGACAGACGGTCTGAGACAGACGGTCTGAGACAGACGGTCTGAGACAGACGGTGTGAGACAGACGGTCTGAGACAGACGGTCTGAGACAGACGGTCTGAGACAGACGGTCTGAGACCGACGAGACGAGATAGACGGTCTGAGACAGACGGTATGAAGCAGACGGCCTGAGACAGACGGTCTGAGACAGGCGGTCTGAGACAGACGGTCCGAGACAGACAGTCGGAGACAGACGGTCCGAGACGGACGGTCCGAGACCGACGGTCCGAGACAGACGGTCCGAGACAGACGGTCCGAGACAGAGGATCTGAGACATACGGATTGAGACAGACGGTATGATGCCGACGGGCTGAGATAGACCGTATGAAACAGACGGTCTAAGACAGACGGGTAGAGACAGACGGTCTGAGACAGACGGTCTGAGACAGACGGTCTGAGACAGACGGGACGAGATAGACGTTCTGAGACATACGGGACGACACAGACGGGACGAGATAGACGGTCTGGGACAGATGGCCTGAGGCAGACGGCCTGAGACAGACGGTCTGAGACAGACGGTCTGAGTCAGACGGTCTGAGACAGACGGACTTAGACAGACGGTCTGAGACAGACGGTCTGACACAGACGGCCTGAGACAGACGGTCTGAGACAGACGGTCTGAGACAGACGGTCTCAGACAGACGGTCTGAGACAGACGGTCTGTGACAGACGTTCTGAGACAGACGGTCTGAGGCAGACGGTCTGAGACGGAAGTTCTGAGACAGACGGTCTAAGACCGACGAGACGAGATAGACGGTCTGAGACAGACGGTATGAAGCAGACGGCCTGAGACAGACGGTCTGAGACAGGCGGTCTGAGACAGACGGTCCGAGACAGACGGTCCGAGACAGAGGATCTGAGACATACGGACTGAGACAGACGGTCTGAGACCGACGGTCTGAGACAGGCGGTCTGAGACAGACGGTCTGAGACAGACGGTCTGTGGCAGACGGTCTGAGGCAGACGTTCTGAGACGGAAGTTCTGAGACAGACGGGACGAGATAGACGGTCTGAGACGAACGGTCTGAGGCAGACGGTCTGAGACAGACGGTCTGAGACAGCTGGTCTGAGTTAGACGGTATGAAGCAGACGGCCTGAGACAGACGATCTGAGACAGACGGTCTGAGACAGACGGTCTGAGACAGACGGTCTGAGACAGACGGTGTGAGACAGACGGTCTGAGACAGACGGTCTCAGACAGACGGTCTGAGACAGACGGTCTCAGACAGACGGTCTGAGACAGACGGTCAGTGACAGACGTTCTGAGACAGGCGGTCTGAGGCAGACGGTCTGAGACGGAAGTTCTGAGACAGACGGGACGAGATAGACGGTCTGAGACGGACGGTCTGAGGCAGACGGTCTGAGACAGACGGTCTGAGACAGCTGGTCTGAGATAGACGGTATGAAGCAGACGGCCTGAGACAGACGGTCTGAGACAGACGGTCTGAGACAGACGGTCTGAGGCAGACGGTCTGAGACGGAAGTTCTGAGACAGACGGTCTAAGACCGACGAGACGAGATAGACGGTCTGGGACAGACGGTATGAAGCAGATGGCCTGAGACAGACGGTCTGAGACAGGCGGTCTGAGACAGGCGGTCTGAGACAGACGGTCCGAGACAGACGGTCTCAGACAGACGGTCTGAGACAGACGGTCTCAGACAGACGGTCTGAGACAGCAGGTCTGAGACCGACGGGACGAGATAGACGTTCTGAGACAGACGGTCTGAGACAGACGGTCTGAGACAGACGGTCTGAGACAGACGGTCTGAGGCAGACGTTCTGAGACGGAAGTTCTGAGACAGACGGGACGAGATAGACGGTCTGAGACGGACGGTCTGAGGCAGACGGTCTGAGACAGACGGTCTGAGACAGCTGGTCTGAGATAGACGGTATGAAGCAGACGGCCTGAGACAGACGGTCTGAGACAGACGGTCTGAGACAGACGGGACGAGATTGAGGTTCTGAGACATACGGGACGACACAGACGGGACGAGATAGACGGTCTGGGACAGATGGCCTGAGGCAGACGGCCTGAGACAGACGGTCTGAGACAGACGGTCTGAGACAGACGGTCTGAGACAGACGGTCTGAGACAGACAGACTTAGACAGACGGTCTGAGACAGACGGTCTGACACAGACGGCCTGAGACAGACGGTCTGAGACGGACGGTCCGAGACCGACGGTACGAGACAGACGGTCCGAGACAGAGGATCTGAGACATACGGACTGAGACAGACGGTCTGATGCCGACGGGCTGAGATAGACCGTATGAAACAGACGGTCTAAGACAGACGGGTAGAGACAGACGGGTAGAGACAGACGGTCTGAGACAGACGGTCTGAGACAGACGGTCTGAGACAGACGGTCTGAGACAGACGGTCTGAGACAGACGGGACGAGATTGAGGTTCTGAGACATACGGGACGACACAGACGGGACGAGATAGACGGTCTGGGACAGATGGCCTGAGGCAGACGGCCTGAGACAGACGGTCTGAGACAGACGGTCTGAGACAGACGGTCTGAGACAGACGGTCTGAGACAGACGGTCTGAGACAGACGGTCTGAGACAGACGGTCTGAGACCGACGAGACGAGATAGACGGTCTGAGACAGACGGTATGAAGCAGACGGCCTGAGACAGACGGTCTGAGACAGGCGGTCTGAGACAGACGGTCCGAGACAGACAGTCGGAGACAGACGGTCCGAGACGGACGGTCCGAGACCGACGGTCCGAGACAGACGGTCCGAGACAGACGGTCCGAGACAGAGGATCTGAGACATACGGATTGAGACAGACGGTATGATGCCGACGGGCTGAGATAGACCGTATGAAACAGACGGTCTAAGACAGACGGGTAGAGACAGACGGTCTGAGACAGACGGTCTGAGACAGACGGTCTGAGACAGACGGGACGAGATAGACGTTCTGAGACATACGGGACGACACAGACGGGACGAGATAGACGGTCTGGGACAGATGGCCTGAGGCAGACGGCCTGAGACAGACGGTCTGAGACAGACGGTCTGAGTCAGACGGTCTGAGACAGACGGACTTAGACAGACGGTCTGAGACAGACGGTCTGACACAGACGGCCTGAGACAGACGGTCTGAGACAGACGGTCTGAGACAGACGGTCTCAGACAGACGGTCTGAGACAGACGGTCTGTGACAGACGTTCTGAGACAGACGGTCTGAGGCAGACGGTCTGAGACGGAAGTTCTGAGACAGACGGTCTAAGACCGACGAGACGAGATAGACGGTCTGAGACAGACGGTATGAAGCAGACGGCCTGAGACAGACGGTCTGAGACAGGCGGTCTGAGACAGACGGTCCGAGACAGACGGTCCGAGACAGAGGATCTGAGACATACGGACTGAGACAGACGGTCTGAGACCGACGGTCTGAGACAGGCGGTCTGAGACAGACGGTCTGAGACAGACGGTCTGTGGCAGACGGTCTGAGGCAGACGTTCTGAGACGGAAGTTCTGAGACAGACGGGACGAGATAGACGGTCTGAGACGAACGGTCTGAGGCAGACGGTCTGAGACAGACGGTCTGAGACAGCTGGTCTGAGTTAGACGGTATGAAGCAGACGGCCTGAGACAGACGATCTGAGACAGACGGTCTGAGACAGACGGTCTGAGACAGACGGTCTGAGACAGACGGTGTGAGACAGACGGTCTGAGACAGACGGTCTCAGACAGACGGTCTGAGACAGACGGTCTCAGACAGACGGTCTGAGACAGACGGTCAGTGACAGACGTTCTGAGACAGGCGGTCTGAGGCAGACGGTCTGAGACGGAAGTTCTGAGACAGACGGGACGAGATAGACGGTCTGAGACGGACGGTCTGAGGCAGACGGTCTGAGACAGACGGTCTGAGACAGCTGGTCTGAGATAGACGGTATGAAGCAGACGGCCTGAGACAGACGGTCTGAGACAGACGGTCTGAGACAGACGGTCTGAGACAGACGGTCTGAGGCAGACGGTCTGAGACGGAAGTTCTGAGACAGACGGTCTAAGACCGACGAGACGAGATAGACGGTCTGGGACAGACGGTATGAAGCAGATGGCCTGAGACAGACGGTCTGAGACAGGCGGTCTGAGACAGACGGTCCGAGACAGACGGTCTCAGACAGACGGTCTGAGACAGACGGTCTCAGACAGACGGTCTGAGACAGCAGGTCTGAGACCGACGGGACGAGATAGACGTTCTGAGACAGACGGTCTGAGACAGACGGTCTGAGACAGACTGTCTGAGACAGACGGTCTGAGGCAGACGTTCTGAGACGGAAGTTCTGAGACAGACGGGACGAGATAGACGGTCTGAGACAGACGGTCTGAGGCAGACGGTCTGAGACAGACGGTCTGAGACAGCTGGTCTGAGATAGACGGTATGAAGCAGACGGCCTGAGACAGACGGTCTGAGACAGACGGTCTGAGACAGACGGGACGAGATTGAGGTTCTGAGACATACGGGACGACACAGACGGGACGAGATAGACGGTCTGGGACAGATGGCCTGAGGCAGACGGCCTGAGACAGACGGTCTGAGACAGACGGTCTGAGACAGACGGTCTGAGACAGACGGTCTGAGACAGACAGACTTAGACAGACGGTCTGAGACAGACGGTCTGACACAGACGGCCTGAGACAGACGGTCTGAGACGGACGGTCCGAGACCGACGGTACGAGACAGACGGTCCGAGACAGAGGATCTGAGACATACGGACTGAGACAGACGGTCTGATGCCGACGGGCTGAGATAGACCGTATGAAACAGACGGTCTAAGACAGACGGGTAGAGACAGACGGGTAGAGACAGACGGTCTGAGACAGACGGTCTGAGACAGACGGTCTGAGACAGACGGTCTGAGACAGACGGTCTGAGACAGACGGGACGAGATTGAGGTTCTGAGACATACGGGACGACACAGACGGGACGAGATAGACGGTCTGGGACAGATGGCCTGAGGCAGACGGCCTGAGACAGACGGTCTGAGACAGACGGTCTGAGACAGACGGTCTGAGACAGACGGTCTGAGACAGACGGTCTGAGACAGACGGACTTAGACAGACGGTCTGAGACAGACGGTCTGACACAGACGGCCTGAGACAGACGGTCTGAGACAGACGGTCTGAGACAGACGGTCTCAGACAGACGGTCTGAGACCGACGGGACGAGATAGACGGTCTGGGACAGACGGTCTGAGACCGACGGCCTGAGACAGACGGTCTGAGACCGACGGGACGTGATAGACGTTCTGAGACGGAAGTTCTGAGACAGACGGGACGAGATAGACGGTCTGAGACGGACGGTCTGAGGCAGACGGTCTGAGACAGACGGTCTGAGACAGCTGGTCTGAGACAGACGGTGTGAGACAGACGGTATGAAACAGACGGTCTGAGACATACGTTCTGAGGCAGACGGCCTGAGACAGACGGTCTGAGACAGACGGTCTGAGACAGACGGTGTGAGACAAACGGTCTGAGACAGACGGTCTCAGACAGACGGTCTGAGACAGACGGTCTGAGACAGACGGTCTCAGACAGACGGTCTGAGACAGACGGTCTCAGACAGACGGTCTGAGACAGACGGTCTGTGACAGACGTTCTGAGACAGACGGCCTGAGGCAGACGGTCTGAGACGGAAGTTCTGAGACAGACGGTCTAAGACCGACGAGACGAGATAGACGGTCTGAGACAGACGGTATGAAGCAGACGGCCTGAGACAGACGGTCTGAGACAGGCGGTCTGAGACAGACGGTCCGAGACAGACAGTCGGAGACAGACGGTCCGAGACGGACGGTCCGATACCAACGGTCCGAGACAGACGGTCCGAGACAGACGGTCCGAGACAGAGGATCTGAGACATACGGACTGAGACAGACGGTCTGATGCCGACGGGCTGAGATAGACCGTATGAAACAGACGGCCTAAGACAGACGGGTAGAGACAGACGGTCTGAGACAGACGGTCTGAGACAGACGGTCTGAGACAGACGGTCTGTGACAGACGGTCTGAGGCAGACGTTCTGAGACGGAAGTTCTGAGACAGACGGGACGAGATAGACGGTCTGAGACGGACGGTCTGAGGCAGACGGTCTGAGACAGACGGTCTGAGACAGCTGGTCTGAGATAGACGGTATGAAGCAGACGGCCTGAGACAGACGGTCTGAGACAGACGGTCTGAGACAGACGGTCTGAGACAGACGGTCTGAGACAGACGGTCTGAGACAGACGGTCTGAGACAGACGGTGTGAGACAGACGGTCTGAGACAGACGGTCTCAGACAGACGGTGTGAGACAGACGGTCTCAGACAGACGGTCTGAGACAGACGGTCTGTGACAGACGTTCTGAGACAGACGGTCTGAGGCAGACGGTCTGAGACGGAAGTTCTGAGACAGACAGTCTAAGACCGACGAGACGAGATAGACGGTCTGAGACAGACGGTATGAAGCAGACGGCCTGAGACAGACGGTCTGAGACAGGCGGTCTGAGACAGACGGTCCGAGACAGACAGTCGGAGACAGACGGTCCGAGACGGACGGTCCGAGACCGACGGTACGGGACAGACGGTCCGAGACAGAGGATCTGAGACATACGGACTGAGACAGACGGGTAGAGACGGACGGTCTGAGGCAGACGGTCTGAGACAGACGGTCTGAGACAGACGGTCTGAGATAGACGGTATGAAGCAGACGGCCTGAGACAGACGGTCTGAGACAGACGGTCTGAGACAGACGGTCTGAGACAGACGGTCTGAGGCAGACGGTCTGAGACAGACGGTGTGAGACAGACGGTCTGAGACAGACGGTCTGTGACAGACGTTCTGAGACAGACGGTCTGAGGCAGACGGTCTGAGGCAGACGGTCTGAGACGGAAGTTCTGAGACAGACAGTCTAAGACCGACGAGACGAGATAGACGGTCTGAGACAGACGGTATGAAGCAGACGGCCTGAGACAGACGGTCTGAGACAGGCGGTCTGAGACAGACGGTCCGAGACAGACAGTCGGAGACAGACGGTCCGAGACGGACGGTCCGAGACCGACGGTACGAGACAGACGGTCCGAGACAGAGGATCTGAGACATACGGACTGAGACAGACGGTCTGATGCCGACGGGCTGAGATAGACCGTATGAAACAGACGGTCTAAGACAGACGGGTAGAGACAGACGGGTAGAGACAGACGGGTAGAGACAGACGGTCTGAGACAGACGGTCTGAGACAGACGGACTTAGACAGACGGTCTGAGACAGACGGTCTGAGACAGACGGTCTGAGACAGACGGTCTGTGACAGACGTTCTGAGACAGACGGTCTGAGGCAGACGGTCTGAGACGGAAGTTCTGAGACAGACGGTCTAAGACCGACGAGACGAGATAGACGGTCTGAGACAGACGGTATGAAGCAGACGGCCTGAGACAGACGGTCTGAGACAGTCGGTCTGAGACACACGGTCCGAGACAGACAGTCGGAGACAGACGGTCCGAGACGGACGGTCCGATACCGACGGTCCGAGACAGACGGTCCGAGACAGACGGTCCGAGACAGAGGATCTGAGACATACGGACTGAGACAGACGGTCTGATGCCGACGGGCTGAGATAGACCGTATGAAACAGACGGCCTAAGACAGACGGGTAGAGACTGACGGACTGAGACAGACGGTCTGATGCCGACGGGCTGAGATAGACCGTATGAAACAGACGGCCTAAGACAGACGGGTAGAGACAGACGGTCTGAGACAGACGGTCTGAGACAGACGGTCTGAGACAGACGGTCTGAGACAGACGGTCTGAGACAGACGGTCTGAGACAGACGGTCCGAGACAGACGGTCCGAGATAGACGGTCTGAGACGGACGGTCTGTGACAGACGGTCTGAGACAGACGGTCTGAGACAGACGGTCTGAGACAGACGGTCCGAGACAGACGGTCCGAGATAGACGGTCTGAGACGGACGGTCTGATGCAGACGGTCTGAGACAGACGGACTGAGACAGACGGTCTGAGACAGACGGTCTGAGACAGACGGTCTGAGACAGACGGTCTGTGACAGACGGTCTGAGGCAGACGTTCTGAGACGGAAGTTCTGAGACAGACGGGACGAGATAGACGGTCTGAGACGGACGGTCTGAGGCAGACGGTCTGAGACAGACGGTCTGAGACAGCTGGTCTGAGATAGACGGTCTGAGACAGACGGTCTGAGACAGACGGTGTGAGACAGACGGTCTGAGACAGACGGTCTCAGACAGACGGTCTGAGACAGACGGTCTCAGACAGACGGTCTGAGACAGACGGTCTGTGACAGACGTTCTGAGACAGACGGTCTGAGGCAGACGGTCTGAGACTGAAGTTCTGAGACAGACAGTCTAAGACCGACGAGACGAGATAGACGGTCTGAGACAGACGGTATGAAGCAGACGGCCTGAGACAGACGGTCTGAGACAGGCGGTCTGAGACAGACGGTCCGAGACAGACAGTCGGAGACAGACGGTCCGAGACGGACGGTCCGAGACCGACGGTACGAGACAGACGGTCCGAGACAGAGGATCTGAGACATACGGACTGAGACAGACGGTCTGATGCCGACGGGCTGAGATAGACCGTATGAAACAGACGGTCTAAGACAGACGGGTAGAGACAGACGGGACGAGATAGACGGTCTGAGACAGACGGTCTGAGACAGACGGTCTGAGACAGACGGTCTGAGACAGACGGTCTGAGACAGACGGTCTGAGACAGACGGACTTAGACAGACGGTCTGAGACAGACGGCCTGAGACAGACGGTCTGAGACAGACGGTCTGAGACAGACGGTCTCAGACAGACGGTCTGAGACCGACGGGACGAGATAGACGGTCTGGGACAGACGGTCTGAGACCGACGGTCTGAGACAGACGGTCTGAAACAGACGGTCTGAGACAGAGGATCTGAGACCGACGGTCTGAGACCGACGGCCTGAGACAGACGGTCTGAGACAGACGGTCTGAGACAGACGGTGTGAGACAAACGGTCTGAGACAGACGGTCTCAGACAGACGGTCTGAGACAGACGGTCTGAGACAGACGGTCTCAGACAGACGGTCTGAGACAGACGGTCTGTGACAGACGTTCTGAGACAGACGGTCTGAGGCAGACGGTCTGAGACGGAAGTTCTGAGACAGACGGTCTAAGACCGACGAGACGAGATAGACGGTCTGGGACAGACGGTATGAAGCAGACGGCCTGAGACAGACGGTCTGAGACAGGCGGTCTGAGACAGACGGTCCGAGACAGACAGTCGGAGACAGACGGTCCGAGACGGACGGTCCGATACCGACGGTCCGAGACAGACGGTCCGAGACAGACGGTCCGAGACAGAGGATCTGAGACATACGGACTGAGACAGACGGTCTGATGCCGATGGGCTGAGATAGACCGTATGAAACAGACGGCCTAAGACAGACGGGTAGAGACTGACGGTCTGAGACAGACGGTCTGAGACAGACGGTCTGAGACAGACGGTCTGAGACAGACGGTCTGAGACAGACTGTGTGACACAAACGGTCTGAGACAGACGGTCTCAGACAGACGGTCTGAGACAGACGGTCTGAGACAGACGGTCTCAGACAGACGGTCCGAGACAGACGGTCCGAGACAGACGGTCCGAGACAGAGGATCTGAGACAGACGGTCCGAGACAGACGGTCCGAGACAGACGGTCCGAGACAGAGGATCTGAGACATACGGACTGAGACAGACGGTCTGAGACAGACGGGACGAGATAGACGGTCTGAGACGGACGGTCTGAGGCAGACGGTCTGAGACAGACGGTCTGAGACAGCTGGTCTGAGATAGACGGTCTCAGACAGACGGTCTGAGACAAACGGTCTGTGACAGACGTTCTGAGACAGACGGTCTGAGGCAGACGGTCTGAGACGGAAGTTCTGAGACAGACGGTCTAAGACCGACGAGACGAGATAGACGGTCTGAGACAGACGGTATGAAGCAGACGGCCTGAGACAGACGGTCTGAGACAGGCGGTCTGAGACAGACGGTCCGAGACAGACAGTCGGAGACAGACGGTCCGAGACGGACGGTCCGAGACCGACGGTCCGAGACAGACGGTCCGAGACAGACGGTCCGAGACAGAGGATCTGAGACATACGGACTGAGACAGACGGTCTGAGACAGACGGTCTGAGACAGACGGTCTGAGACAGACGGTCTGAGACAGACGGTCTGAGACAGACGGTCTGAGACAGACGGTCTGAGACAGACGGTCTGAGACAGACGGTCTGAGACAGACAGTCTCAGACAGACGGTCCGAGACCGACGGTACGAGACAGACGGTCCGAGACAGAGGATCTGAGACATACGGACTGAGACAGACGGGTAGAGACGGACGGTCTGAGGCAGACGGTCTGAGACAGACGGTCTGAGACAGACGGTCTGAGATAGACGGTATGAAGCAGACGGCCTGAGACAGACGGTCTGAGACAGACGGTCTGAGACAGACGGTCTGAGACAGACGGTCTGAGGCAGACGGTCTGAGACAGACGGTGTGAGACAGACGGTCTGAGACAGACGGTCTCAGACAGACGGTCTGAGACAGACGGTCTCAGACAGACGGTCTGAGACAGACGGTCTGTGACAGACGTTCTGAGACAGACGGTCTGAGGCAGACGGTCTGAGACGGAAGTTCTGAGACAGACAGTCTAAGACCGACGAGACGAGATAGACGGTCTGAGACAGACGGTATGAAGCAGACGGCCTGAGACAGACGGTCTGAGACAGGCGGTCTGAGACAGACGGTCCGAGACAGACAGTCGGAGACAGACGGTCCGAGACGGACGGTCCGAGACCGACGGTACGAGACAGACGGTCCGAGACAGAGGATCTGAGACATACGGACTGAGACAGACGGTCTGATGCCGACGGGCTGAGATAGACCGTATGAAACAGACGGTCTAAGACAGACGGGTAGAGACAGACGGGTAGAGACAGACGGTCTGAGACAGACGGTCTGAGACAGACGGTCTGAGACAGACGGACTTAGACAGACGGTCTGATACAGACGGTCTGAGACAGACGGTCTGTGACAGACGTTCTGAGACAGACGGTCTGAGGCAGACGGTCTGAGACGGAAGTTCTGAGACAGACGGTCTAAGACCGACGAGACGAGATAGACGGTCTGAGACAGACGGTATGAAGCAGACGGCCTGAGACAGACGGTCTGAGACAGGCGGTCTGAGACAGACGGTCCGAGACAGACAGTCGGAGACAGACGGTCCGAGACGGACGGTCCGATACCGACGGTACGAGACAGACGGTCCGAGACAGACGGTCCGAGACAGAGGATCTGAGACATACGGACTGAGACAGACGGTCTGATGCCGACGGGCTGAGATAGACCGTATGAAACAGACGGCCTAAGACAGACGGGTAGAGACTGACGGACTGAGACAGACGGTCTGATGCCGACGGGCTGAGATAGACCGTATGAAACAGACGGCCTAAGACAGACGGGTAGAGACAGACGGTCTGAGACAGACGGTCTGAGACAGACGGTCTGAGACAGACGGTCTGAGACAGACGGTCCGAGACAGACGGTCCGAGATAGACGGTCTGAGACGGACGGTCTGTGACAAACGGTCTGAGACAGACGGTCTGAGACAGACGGTCTGAGACAGACGGTCCGAGACAGACGGTCCGAGATAGACGGTCTGAGACGGACGGTCTGATGCAGACGGTCTGAGACAGACGGACTGAGACAGACGGTCTGAGACAGACGGTCTGAGACAGACGGTCTGAGACAGACGGTCTGTGACAGACGGTCTGAGGCAGACGTTCTGAGACGGAAGTTCTGAGACAGACGGGACGAGATAGACGGTCTGAGACGGACGGTCTGAGGCAGACGGTCTGAGACAGACGGTCTGAGACAGCTGGTCTGAGATAGACGGTCTGAGACAGACGGTCTGAGACAGACGGTGTGAGACAGACGGTCTGAGACAGACGGTCTCAGACAGACGGTCTGAGACAGACGGTCTGTGACAGACGTTCTGAGACAGACGGTCTGAGGCAGACGGTCTGAGACTGAAGTTCTGAGACAGACAGTCTAAGACCGACGAGACGAGATAGACGGTCTGAGACAGACGGTATGAAGCAGACGGCCTGAGACAGACGGTCTGAGACAGGCGGTCTGAGACAGACGGTCCGAGACAGACAGTCGGAGACAGACGGTCCGAGACGGACGGTCCGAGACCGACGGTACGAGACAGACGGTCCGAGACAGAGGATCTGAGACATACGGACTGAGACAGACGGTCTGATGCCGACGGGCTGAGATAGACCGTATGAAACAGACGGTCTAAGACAGACGGGTAGAGACAGACGGGACGAGATAGACGGTCTGAGACAGACGGTCTGAGACAGACGGTCTGAGACAGACGGTCTGAGACAGACGGTCTGAGACAGACGGTCTGAGACAGACGGACTTAGACAGACGGTCTGAGACAGACGGTCTGACACAGACGGCCTGAGACAGACGGTCTGAGACAGACGGTCTGAGACAGACGGTCTCAGACAGACGGTCTGAGACCGACGGGACGAGATAGACGGTCTGGGACAGACGGTCTGAGACCGACGGTCTGAGACAGACGGTCTGAAACAGACGGTCTGAGACAGAGGATCTGAGACCGACGGTCTGAGACCGACGGCCTGAGACAGACGGTCTGAGACAGACGGTCTGAGACAGACGGTGTGAGACAAACGGTCTGAGACAGACGGTCTCAGACAGACGGTCTGAGACAGACGGTCTGAGACAGACGGTCTCAGACAGACGGTCTGAGACAGACGGTCTGTGACAGACGTTCTGAGACAGACGGTCTGAGGCAGACGGTCTGAGACGGAAGTTCTGAGACAGACGGTCTAAGACCGACGAGACGAGATAGACGGTCTGGGACAGACGGTATGAAGCAGACGGCCTGAGACAGACGGTCTGAGACAGGCGGTCTGAGACAGACGGTCCGAGACAGACAGTCGGAGACAGACGGTCCGAGACGGACGGTCCGATACCGACGGTCCGAGACAGACGGTCCGAGACAGACGGTCCGAGACAGAGGATCTGAGACATACGGACTGAGACAGACGGTCTGATGCCGATGGGCTGAGATAGACCGTATGAAACAGACGGCCTAAGACAGACGGGTAGAGACTGACGGTCTGAGACAGACGGTCTGAGACAGACGGTCTGAGACAGACGGTCTGAGACAGACGGTCTGAGACAGACGGTGTGAGACAAACGGTCTGAGACAGACGGTCTCAGACAGACGGTCTGAGACAGACGGTCTGAGACAGACGGTCTCAGACAGACGGTCCGAGACAGACGGTCCGAGACAGACGGTCCGAGACAGAGGATCTGAGACAGACGGTCCGAGACAGACGGTCCGAGACAGACGGTCCGAGACAGAGGATCTGAGACATACGGACTGAGACAGACGGTCTGAGACAGACGGGACGAGATAGACGGTCTGAGACGGACGGTCTGAGGCAGACGGTCTGAGACAGACGGTCTGAGACAGCTGGTCTCAGATAGACGGTCTCAGACAGACGGTCTGAGACAAACGGTCTGTGACAGACGTTCTGAGACAGACGGTCTGAGGCAGACGGTCTGAGACGGAAGTTCTGAGACAGACGGTCTAAGACCGACGAGACGAGATAGACGGTCTGAGACAGACGGTATGAAGCAGACGGCCTGAGACAGACGGTCTGAGACAGGCGGTCTGAGACAGACGGTCCGAGACAGACAGTCGGAGACAGACGGTCCGAGACGGACGGTCCGAGACAGACGGTCCGAGACAGACGGTCCGAGACAGAGGATCTGAGACATACGGACTGAGACAGACGGTCTGAGACAGACGGTCTGAGACAGACGGTCTGAGACAGACGGTCTGAGACAGATGGGCTGAGATAGACCGTATGAAACAGACGGTCTAAGACAGACGGGTAGAGACAGACGGGACGAGATAGACGGTCTGAGACAGACGGTCTGAGACAGACGGTCCGAGACAGACGGTCTGAGACAGACGGTCTGAGACAGACGGTCTGAGACAGACGGACTTAGACAGACGGTCTGAGACAGACGGTCTGACACAGACGGCCTGAGACAGACGGTCTGAGACAGACGGTCTGAGACAGACGGTCTCAGACAGACGGTCTGAGACCGACGGGACGAGATAGACGGTCTGGGACAGACGGTCTGAGACCGACGGTCTGAGACAGACGGTCTGAAACAGACGGTCTGAGACAGAGGATCTGAGACCGACGGTCTGAGACCGACGGCCTGAGACAGACGGTCTGAGACAGACGGTCTGAGACAGACGGTCTGAGACAGACGGTCTGAGACAGATGGTCTGAGACAGACGGTCTGAGACAGACGGTCTGAGACAGACGCTCTGAGACAGACGGTCTGAGACAGACGGTCTGAGACAGAGGATCTGAGACATACGGACTGAGACAGACGGTCTGATGCCGACGGGCTGAGATAGACCGTATGAAACAGACGGTCTGAGACAGACGGTTAGAGACAGACGGTCTGAGACCGACGGAATGATACAGAAGGCCTGAGACTTACGGTCTGAGGCAGACGGCCTGAGACAGACGGTCTGAGACAGACGGTCTGAGACAGACCTTCTGAGACAGACCGTCTGAGACAGCTGGTCCGAGACAGACAGTCGGAGACAGAAGGTCCGAGACAGCTGGTCTTAGACAGACGGTCTGAGACCGACGGGACGAGATAGACGTTCTGAGACAGAGGATCTGAGACATACGGACTGAGACAGACGGTCTGATGCCGACGGCCTGAGACAGACGGTCTGAGAGAGACGGTCCGAGACAGACGGTCCGAGACAGACGGTATGAAGTAGACGGTCCGAGACAGACAGTCGGAGACAGACGGTCCGAGACAGACGGTCCGAGACAGACGGTCCGAGACAGACGGTCCGAGACAGACGGTCCGAGACAGACGGTCCGAGACAGACGGTCCGAGACAGACGGTCCGCGACAGACGGTCCGAGACAGAGGATCTGAGACATACGGACTGAGACAGACGGCCTGAGACAGACGGTCTGAGACAGACGGTATGAAGCAGACGGTCCGAGACAGACGGTCCGAGACAGAGGATCTGAGACATACGGACTGAGACAGACGGTCTGATGCCGACGGGCTGAGATAGACCGTATGAAACAGACGGTCTGAGACAGACGGGTAGAGACAGACGGTCTGAGACAGACGGTCTGAGACAGACGGTGTGAGACAGACGGTCTGAGACAGACGGTCTGAGGCAGACGGCCTGAGACAGAGGGTCTGAGACAGACGGTCTGAGATAGACGGTCTGAGACAGACGCTCTGAGACAGACGGTCTGAGACAGACGGTCTGAGACAGACCTTCTGAGACAGACCGTCTGAGACAGCTGGTCTGAGACAGACGGTCTGAGACCGACGGAATGAGACAGACGGTCTGAGACAGACGGTCTGAGACAGACGGTGTGAGACAGACGGTATGAAACAGACGGTCTGAGACAGACGGTCTGAGACAGCTGGTCTGAGACAGACGGTCTGAGACAGCTGGTCTGAGACCGACGGGACGAGATAGACGTTCTGAGACAGACGGTCTGAGACAGACGGTCTGAGACAGACGGGACGACATAGACGGTCTGAGACGGACGGTCTGAGGCAGACGGTCTGAGACAGACGGTCTGAGACAGCTGGTCTGAGACAGACGGTCTGAGACCGACGGGACGAGATAGACGGTATGAAGCAGACGGCCTGAGACAGACGGTCTGAGACAGGCGGTCTGAGACAGACGGTCCGAGACAGACAGTCGGAGACAGACGGTCTGAGACAGACGGTCTGAGACAGACGGTCTGAGACAGACGGCCTGAGGCAGACGGCCTGAGACAGATGGTCTGAGACAGACGGTCTGTGACATACGGACTGAGACAGACGGTCTGATGCCGACGGGCTGAGATAGACCGTATGAAACAGACTGTCTGAGACAGACGGTTAGAGACAGACGGTCTGAGACAGACGGTCTGAGACCGACGGAATGAAACAGACGGCCTGAGACAGACGGACTAAGATAGACGGTCTGAGACAGACGGTGTGAGACAGACGGTATGAAACAGACGGTCTGAGACTTACGGTCTGAGGCAGATGGCCTGAGACAGACGGTCTGAGACAGACGGTCTGAAACAGACGGTCTGAGACAGACCTTCTGAGACAGACGGTCTGAGACAGCTGGTCTGACACAGACGCTCTGAGACCGACGGGACGAGATAGACGGTCTGAGACGGACGGTCTGAGGCAGACGGTCTGAGTCAGACGGTCTGAGACAGACGGACTGAGACAGACGGCCTGAGACAGACGGTCTGAGACAGACGGTCTGAGGCAGACGTTCTGAGACGGAAGTTCTGAGACAGACGGTCTGAGACGGACGGTCTGAGGCAGACGGTATGGGACACACGGTCTGAGACAGCTGGTCTGAGACAGACGGTCTAAGACCGACGGGACGAGATAGACGGTCTGAGACAGACGGTATGAAGCAGACGGCCTGAGACAGACGGGACGAGATAGACGGTCTGGGACAGACGGTCTGAGACCGACGGCCTGAGACAGACGGTCTGAGACCGACGGGACGAGATAGACGTTCTGAGACAGACGGTCAGAGACAGACGGGACGAGATAGACGGTCTGAAACAGACGGTCTGAGGCAGACGGCCTGAGACAGACGGTCTGAGACAGACGGTCTGAGACAGACGGTGTGAGACAAACGGTCTGAGACAGACGGTCTCAGACAGACGGTCTGAGACAGACGGTCTGAGACAGACGGTCTCAGACAGACGGTCTGAGACAGACGGTCTCAGACAGACGGTCTCAGACAGACGGTCTGAGACAGACGGTCTGTGACAGACGTTCTGAGACAGACGGTCTGAGGCAGACGGTCTGAGACGGAAGTTCTGAGACAGACGGTCTAAGACCGACGAGACGAGATAGACGGTCTGAGACAGACGGTATGAAGCAGACGGCCTGAGATAGACGGTCTGAGACAGACGCTCTGAGACAGACGGTCTGAGACAGACGGTCTGAGACAGACCTTCTGAGACAGACCGTCTGAGACAGCTGGTCTGAGACAGACGGTCTGAGACCGACGGAATGAGACAGACGGTCTGAGACAGACGGTCTGAGACAGACGGTCTGAGACAGACGGTGTGAGACAGACGGTATGAAACAGACGGTCTGAGACAGACGGTCTGAGACAGCTGGTCTGAGACAGACGGTCTGAGACAGCTGGTCTGAGACCGACGGGACGAGATAGACGTTCTGAGACAGACGGTCTGAGACAGACGGTCTGAGACAGACGGGACGACATAGACGGTCTGAGACGGACGGTCTGAGGCAGACGGTCTGAGACAGACGGTCTGAGACAGCTGGTCTGAGACAGACGGTCTGAGACCGACGGGACGAGATAGACGGTATGAAGCAGACGGCCTGAGACAGACGGTCTGAGACAGCTGGTCTGAGACAGACGGTCTGAGACCGACGGGACGAGATAGACGGTATGAAGCAGACGGCCTGAGACAGACGGTCTGAGACAGGCGGTCTGAGACAGACGGTCCGAGACAGACAGTCGGAGACAGAAGGTCCGAGACAGCTGGTCTTAGACAGACGGTCTGAGACCGACGGGACGAAATAGACGTTCTGAGACAGACGATCTGAGACAGACGGGACGAGACAGACGGGTAGAGACAGACGGTCTGAGACAGACAGTCTGAGACAGACGGTCTGAGACAGACGGTCTGAGACAGACGGTCTGAGACAGACGGCCTGAGGCAGACGGCCTGAGACAGATGGTCTGAGACAGACGGTCTGAGACATACGGACTGAGACAGACGGTCTGATGCCGACGGGCTGAGATAGACCGTATGAAACAGACTGTCTGAGACAGACGGTTAGAGACAGACGGTCTGAGACAGACGGTCTGAGACCGACGGAATGAAACAGACGGCCTGAGACAGACGGACTAAGATAGACGGTCTGAGACAGACGGTGTGAGACAGACGGTATGAAACAGACGGTCTGAGACTTACGGTCTGAGGCAGATGGCCTGAGACAGACGGTCTGAGACAGACGGTCTGAAACAGACGGTCTGAGACAGACCTTCTGAGACAGACGGTCTGAGACAGCTGGTCTGACACAGACGCTCTGAGACCGACGGGACGAGATAGTCGTTCTGAGACAGACGGGACGAGATAGACGGTCTGAGACGGACGGTCTGAGGCAGACGGTCTGAGTCAGACGGTCTGAGACAGACGGACTGAGACAGACGGTCTGAGACAGACGGCCTGAGACAGACGGTCTGAGACAGACGGTCTGAGGCAGACGTTCTGAGACGGAAGTTCTGAGACAGACGGTCTGAGACAGACGGTCTGAGACAGACGGTGTGAGACAAACGGTCTGAGACAGACGGTCTCAGACAGACGGTCTGAGACAGACGGTCTGAGACAGACGGTCTCAGACAGACGGTCTGAGACAGACGGTCTCAGACAGACGGTCTCAGACAGACGGTCTGAGACAGACGGTCTGTGACAGACGTTCTGAGACAGACGGTCTGAGGCAGACGGTCTGAGACGGAAGTTCTGAGACAGACGGTCTAAGACCGACGAGACGAGATAGACGGTCTGAGACAGACGGTATGAAGCAGACGGCCTGAGACAGACGGTCTGAGACAGGCGGTCTCAGACAGACGGTCCGAGACAGACAGTCGGAGACAGACGGTCCGAGACGGACGGGACGAGATAGACGGTCTGAGACGGACGGTCTGAGGCAGACGGTCTGAGACAGACGGTCTGAGACAGCTGGTCTGAGATAGACGGTCTGAGACAGACGGTCCGAGACAGACGGTCCGAGACAGACGGTCCGAGACAGACGGTCCGAGACAGACGGTCCGAGACAGACGGTCCGAGACAGAGGATCTGAGACATACGGACTGAGACAGACGGTCTGAGACAGACGGTCTGAGACAGACGGTCTGAGACAGACGGTCTGAGACAGACGGTCTGAGACAGACGGTCTGAGACAGACGGTCCGAGACAGAGGATCTGAGACATACGGACTGAGACAGACGGTCTGAGACAGACGGTCTGAGACAGACGGTCTGAGACAGACGGTCTGAGACAGACGGTCTGAGGCAGACGGTCTGAGACGGAAGTTCTGAGACAGACGGTCTAAGACCGACGAGACGAGACAGACGGTCTGAGACAGACGGTATGAAGCAGACGGCCCGAGACAGACAGTAGGAGACAGACGGTCCGAGACGGACGGTCCGAGACCGACGGTCCGAGACAGACGGTCCGAGACAGACGATCCGAGACAGAGGATCTGAGACATACGGACTGAGACAGACGGTCTGATGCCGGCGGGCTGAGATAGACCGTATGAAACAGACGGTCTAAGACAGACGGGTAGAGACAGACGGTCTGACACAGACGGCCTGAGACAGACGGTCTGAGACAGACGGTCTGAGACAGACGGTCTCAGACAGACGGTCTGAGACCGACGGGACGAGATAGACGGTCTGAGACAGACGGTATGAAGTAGACGGTCCGAGACAGACGGTCCGAGACAGAGGATCTGAGACATACGGACTGAGACAGACGGTCTGATGCCGACGGGCTGAGATAGACCGTATGAAACAGACGGTCTGAGACAGACGGGTAGAGACAGACGGTCCGAGACAGAGGATCTGAGACATACGGACTGAGACAGACGGTCTGATGCCGACGGGCTGAGATAGACCGTATGAAACAGACGGTCTAAGACAGACGGGTAGAGACAGACGGTCCGAGACAGACGGTCCGAGACAGAGGATCTGAGACATACGGACTGAGACAGACGGTCTGATGCCGACGGGCTGAGATAGACCGTATGAAACAGACGGTCTAAGACAGACGGTCTGAGACAGACGGTCTGAGGCCGACGGAATGAAACAGACGGCCTGAGACTTACGGTCTGAGGCAGACGGCCTGAGACAGACGGTCTGAGACAGACGGTCTGAGACAGACCTTCTGAGACAGACGGTCTGAGACAGCTGGTCTGAGACAGACGGTCTGAGACCGACGGAATGAGACAGACGGTCTGAGACAGTTGGTCTGAGACAGACGGTCTGAGACCGACGGGACGAGATAGACGGTCGGAGACAGACGGTATGAAGCAGACGGCCTGAGACAGACGGTCTGAGACAGGCGGTCTGAGACAGACGGTCCGAGACAGACAGTCGGAGACAGACGGTCCGAGACAGACGGTCCGAGACCGACGGTCCGAGACAGACGGTCCGAGACAGATGGTCCGAGACAGAGGATCTGAGACATACGGACTGAGAGAGACGGTCTGATGCCGACGGCCTGAGACAGATGTTCTGAGACCGACGGGACGTGATAGACGGTCTGAGACAGACGGTCTGTGACAGACGTTCTGAGACAGACGGTCTGAGGCAGACGGTCTGAGACGGAAGTTCTGAGACAGACGGGACGAGATAGACGGTCTGAGACGGACGGTCTGAGGCAGACGGTATGGGACAGACGGTCTGAGACAGCTGGTCTGAGACAGACGGTCTAAGACCGACGGGACGAGATAGACGGTCTGAGACAGACGGCATGAAGCAGACGGCCTGAGACAGACGGTCTGAGACAGGCGGTCTGAGACAGACGGTCCGAGACAGACAGTCGGAGACAGACGGTCCGAGACAGACGGTCCGAGACCGACGGTCCGAGACAGACGGTCCGAGACAGATGGTCCGAGACAGAGGATCTGAGACATACGGACTGAGACAGAAGGTCTGATGCCGACGGGCTGAGATAGACCGTATGAAACAGACGGTCTAAGACAGACGGTCTGAGACAGACGGTCTGAGACAGACGGTCTGAGACAGACGGTCTGAGACAGAGGATCTGAGACATACGGACTGAGACAGACGGTCTGATGCCGACGGGCTGAGATAGACCGTATGAAACAGACGGTCTAAGACAGACGGGTAGAGACAGACGGTCTGAGACAGACGGTCTGAGACAGACGGTCTCAGACAGACGGTCTGAGACAGACGGTCTGTGACAGACGTTCTGAGACAGACGGTCTGAGGCAGACGGTCTGAGACAGAAGTTCTGAGACAGACGGTCTAAGACCGACGAGACGTGATAGACGGTCTGAGACAGACGGTATGAAGCAGACGGCCTGAGACAGACGGTCTGAGACAGGCGGTCTGAGACAGACGGTCCGAGACAGACAGTCGGAGACAGACGGTTCGAGACGGACGGTCCGAGACCGACGGTCCGAGACAGACGGTCCGAGACAGACGGTCCGATACAGAGGATCTGAGACATACGGACTGAGACAGACGGTCTGATGCCGACGGGCTGAGATAGACCGTATGAAACAGACGGCCTGAGACAGACGGTCTGAGACAGACGGTCTGAGACAGACGGTCTGAGACAGACGGTCTGAGACAGACGGTCTGAGACAGACGGTCTGAGACAGACGGGACGAGACAGACGGTCTCAGACAGACGGTCTGAGACAGACGGTCTGAGACAGACGGTCTGAGACAGACGGTCTCAGACAGACGGTCTGAGACAGACGGTCTCAGACAGACGGTCTGAGACAGACGGTCTGTGACAGACGTTCTGAGACAGACGGTCTGAGGCAGACGGTCAGAGACGGAAGTTCTGAGACAGACGGTCTAAGACCGACGAGACGAGCTAGACGGTCTGAGACAGACGGTATGAAGTAGACAGCCTGAGACAGACGGTCTGAGACATGCGGTCTGAGACAGACGGTCCGAGACAGACAGTCGGAGACAGACGGTCCGAGACGGACGGTCCGATACCGACGGTCCGAGACAGACGGTCCGAGACAGACGGTCCGAGACAGAGGATCTGAGACATACGGACTGAGACAGACGGTCTGATGCCGACGGGCTGAGATAGACCGTATGAAACAGACGGCCTAAGACAGACGGGTAGAGACAGACGGTCTGAGACAGACGGTCTGAGACAGACGGTCTGAGACAGACGGTCCGAGACAGACGGTCCGAGACAGACGGTCCGAGACAGACGGTCCGAGACAGTCGGTCCGAGACAGAGGATCTGAGACATACGGACTGAGACAGACGGTCTGAGACAGACGGTCCGAGACAGAGGATCTGAGACATACGGACTGAGACAGACGGTCGGATGCCGACGGGCTGAGATAGACCGTATGAAACAGACGGTCTGAGACAGACGGGTAGAGACAGACGGTCTGAGACAGACGATCTGAGACAGACGGGACGAGACAGACGGGACGAGATAGACGGTCTGGGACAGACGGTCTGAGACAGACGGTCTGTGACAGACTTTCTGAGACAGACGGTCTGAGGCAGACGGTCTGAGACGGAAGTTCTGAGACAGACGGGACGAGATAGACGGTCTGAGACGGACGGTCTGAGGCAGACGGTATGGGACAGACGGTCGGAGACAGCTGGTCTGAGACAGACGGTCTAAGACCGACGGGACGAGATAGACGGTCTGAGACAGACGGCATGAAGCAGACGGCCTGAGACAGACGGTCTGAGACAGGCGGTCTGAGACAGACGGTCCGAGACAGACAGTCGGAGACAGACGGTCCGAGACAGACGGTCCGAGACCGACGGTCCGAGACAGACGGTCCGAGACAGATGGTCCGAGACAGAGGATCTGAGACATACGGACTGAGAGAGACGGTCTGATGCCGACGGGCTGAGATAGACCGTATGAAACAGATGGTCTGAGACAGACGGGTAGAGACAGGCGGTCTGAGACAGACAGTCTGAGACAGACGGTCTGAGACAGACGGTCTGAGACAGACGGTCTGAGGCAGACGGCCTGAGACAGACGGTCTGAGACAGACGGTCTGAGACAGACGGTCTGAGACAGACGGTCTGAGACAGACGGTCTGAGACAGACGGTCTGAGACAGCTGGTCTGACACAGACGGTCTGAGACGGACGGGACGAGATAGACGGTCTGGGACAGACGGTCTGCGGCAGACGGCCTGAGACAGACGGTCTGAGACAGACGGTCTGAGACAGACGGTCTGAGACAGACGGTCCGAGACAGACGGTCCGAGACAGAGGATCTGAGACATACGGACTGAGACAGACGGTCTGAGACAGACGGTCTGAGACAGACGGTCTGACACAGACGGCCTGAGACAGACGGTCTGAGACAGGCGGTCTGAGACAGACGGTCTCAGACAGACGGTCTGAGACCGACGGGACGAGATAGACGGTCTGAGACAGACGGTATGAAGTAGACGGTCCGAGACAGACAGTCGGAGACAGACGGTCCGAGACAGACGGTCCGAGACAGACGGTCCGAGACAGACGGTCCGAGACAGACGGTCCGAGACAGACGGTCCGAGACAGACGGTCCGAGACAGACGGTCCGAGACAGAGGATCTGAGACATACGGACTGAGACAGACGGTGTGAGACAGACGGTCTGAGACAGACGGTCTGAGACAGACGGTCTGAGACAGACGGTGTGAGACAGACGGTCTGAGACAGACGGCCTGAGACAGACGGTCTGATGCCGACGGGCTGAGATAGACCGTATGAAACAGACGGACTGAGACAGACGGGTAGAGACAGACGGTCCGAGACAGAGGATCTGAGACATACGGACTGAGACAGACGGTCTGATGCCGACGGGCTGAGATAGACCGTATGACACAGACGGTCTAAGACGGACGTGTAGAGACAGACGGTCCGAGACAGACGGTCCGAGACAGAGGATCTGAGACATACGGACTGAGACAGACGGTCTGATGCCGACGGGCTGAGATAGACCGTATGAAACAGACGGTCTAAGACAGACGGTCTGAGGCAGACGGTCTGAGACAGACGGTCTGAGACAGAGGATCTGAGACATACGGACTGAGACAGACGGTCTGATGCCGACGGGCTGAGATAGACCGTATGAAACAGACGGTCCGAGACAGACGGTTAGAGACAGACGGTCTGAGACCGACGGAATGAAACAGACGGCCTGAGACTTACGGTCTGAGGCAGACGGCCTGAGACAGACGGTCTGAGACAGACGGTCTGAGACAGACCTTCTGAGACAGACGGTCTGAGACAGCTGGTCCGAGACAGACGGTCTGAGACCGACGGAATGAGACAGACGGTCTGAGACAGACGGTGTGAGACAGACGGTATGAAACAGACGGTCTGAGACAGCTGCTCTGAGACCGACGGGACGAGATAGACGTTCTGAGACAGACGGTCTGAGACAGACGGTCTGAGATAGACGGTCTGAGACGGACGGTCTGAGGCAGACGGTCTGAGACGGAAGTTCTGAGACAGACGGGACGAGATAGACGGTCTGAGACAGACGGTCTGAGGCAGACGGCCTGAGACAGAGGGTCTGAGACAGACGGTCTGAGATAGACGGTCTGAGACAGACGCTCTGAGACAGACCTTCTGAGACAGACGGTCTCAGACAGCTGGTCTGAGACAGACGGTCTGAGACCGACGGAATGAGACAGACGGTCTGAGACAGCTGGTCTGAGACAGACGGTCTGAGACCGACGGGACGAGATAGACGGTCTGAGACAGACGGTATGAAGCAGACGGCCTGAGACAGACGGTCTGAGACAGGCGGTCTGAGACAGACGGTCCGAGACAGACAGTCGGAGACAGACGGTCCGAGACACACGGTCCGAGACCGACGGTCCGAGACAGACGGTCCGAGACAGATGGTCCGAGACAGAGGATCTGAGACATACGGACTGAGAGAGACGGTCTGATGCCGACGGCCTGAGACAGATGTTCTGAGACCGACGGGACGTGATAGACGGTCTGAGACAGACGGTCTGTGACAGACGTTCTGAGACAGACGGTCTGAGGCAGACGGTCTGAGACGGAAGTTCTGAGACAGACGGGACGAGATAGACGGTCTGAGACGGACGGTCTGAGGCAGACGGTATGGGACAGACGGTCTGAGACAGCTGGTCTGAGACAGACGGTCTAAGACCGACGGGACGAGATAGACGGTCTGAGACAGACGGCATGAAGCAGACGGCCTGAGACAGACGGTCTGAGACAGGCGGTCTGAGACAGACGGTCCGAGACAGACAGTCGGAGACAGACGGTCCGAGACAGACGGTCCGAGACCGACGGTCCGAGACAGACGGTCCGAGACAGATGGTCCGAGACAGAGGATCTGAGACATACGGACTGAGACAGACGGTCTGATGCCGACGGGCTGAGACAGACGGTCTGAGACAGACGGTCTGAGACAGACGGTGTGAGACAGACGGTCTGAGACAGACGGCCTGAGACAGACGGTCTGATGCCGACGGGCTGAGATAGACCGTATGAAACAGACGGACTGAGACAGACGGGTAGAGACAGACGGTCCGAGACAGAGGATCTGAGACATACGGACTGAGACAGACGGTCTGATGCCGACGGGCTGAGATAGACCGTATGACACAGACGGTCTAAGACGGACGTGTAGAGACAGACGGTCCGAGACAGACGGTCCGAGACAGAGGATCTGAGACATACGGACTGAGACAGACGGTCTGATGCCGACGGGCTGAGATAGACCGTATGAAACAGACGGTCTAAGACAGACGGTCTGAGGCAGACGGTCTGAGACAGACGGTCTGAGACAGAGGATCTGAGACATACGGACTGAGACAGACGGTCTGATGCCGACGGGCTGAGATAGACCGTATGAAACAGACGGTCCGAGACAGACGGTTAGAGACAGACGGTCTGAGACCGACGGAATGAAACAGACGCCCTGAGACTTACGGTCTGAGGCAGACGGCCTGAGACAGACGGTCTGAGACAGACGGTCTGAGACAGACCTTCTGAGACAGACGGTCTGAGACAGCTGGTCCGAGACAGACGGTCTGAGACCGACGGAATGAGACAGACGGTCTGAGACAGACGGTGTGAGACAGACGGTATGAAACAGACGGTCTGAGACAGACGGTCTGAGACAGCTGCTCTGAGACCGACGGGACGAGATAGACGTTCTGAGACAGACGGTCTGAGACAGACGGTCTGAGACAGACGGTCTGAGACAGAGGATCTGAGACATACGGACTGAGAGAGACGGTCTGATGCCGACGGCCTGAGACAGATGTTCTGAGACCGACGGGACGTGATAGACGGTCTGAGACAGACGGTCTGTGACAGACGTTCTGAGACAGACGGTCTGAGGCAGACGGTCTGAGACGGAAGTTCTGAGACAGACGGGACGAGATAGACGGTCTGAGACGGACGGTCTGAGGCAGACGGTATGGGACAGACGGTCTGAGACAGCTGGTCTGAGACAGACGGTCTAAGACCGACGGGACGAGATAGACGGTCTGAGACAGACGGCATGAAGCAGACGGCCTGAGACAGACGGTCTGAGACAGGCGGTCTGAGACAGACGGTCCGAGACAGACAGTCGGAGACAGACGGTCCGAGACAGACGGTCCGAGACCGACGGTCCGAGACAGATGGTCCGAGACAGAGGATTTGAGACATACGGACTGAGACAGACGGTCTGATGCCGACGGGCTGAGATAGACCGTATGAAACAGACGGTCTGAGACAGACGGTCTGAGACAGACGGTCTGAGACAGACGGTCTGAGACAGACGGTCTGAGACAGACGGTCTGAGACAGACGGTCTGAGACAGAGGATCTGAGACATACGGACTGAGACAGACGGTCTGATGCCGACGGGCTGAGATAGACCGTATGAAACAGACGGTCTAAGACAGACGGGTAGAGACAGACGGTCTGAGACAGACGGTCTGAGACAGACGGTCTCAGACAGACGGTCTGAGACAGACGGTCTGTGACAGACGTTCTGAGACAGACGGTCTGAGGCAGACGGTCTGAGACAGAAGTTCTGAGACAGACGGTCTAAGACCGACGAGACGTGATAGACGGTCTGAGACAGACGGTATGAAGCAGACGGCCTGAGACAGACGGTCTGAGACAGGCGGTCTGAGACAGACGGTCCGAGACAGACAGTCGGAGACAGACGGTTCGAGACGGACGGTCCGAGACAGACGGTCCGATACAGAGGATCTGAGACATACGGACTGAGACAGACGGTCTGATGCCGACGGGCTGAGATAGACCGTATGAAACAGACGGCCTGAGACAGACGGTCTGAGACAGACGGTCTGAGACAGACGGTCTGAGACAGACGGTCTGAGACAGACGGTCTGAGACAGACGGTCTGAGACAGACGGTCTGAGACAGACGGGACGAGACAGACGGTCTCAGACAGACGGTCTGAGACAGACGGTCTGAGACAGACGGTCTGAGACAGACGGTCTGAGACAGACGGTCTCAGACAGACGGTCTGAGACAGACGGTCTCAGACAGACGGTCTGAGACAGACGGTCTGTGACAGACGGTCTGAGACAGACGGTGTGAGACAGACGGTGTGAGACAGACGGCCTGAGACAGACGGTCTGATGCCGACGGGCTGAGATAGACCGTATGAAACAGACGGTCTGAGACAGACGGTCTGAGACAGACGGGTAGAGACAGACGGTCCGAGACAGAGGATCTGAGACATACGGACTGAGACAGACGGTCTGATGCCGACGGGCTGAGATAGACCGCATGACACAGACGGTCTAAGACGGACGTGTAGAGACAGACGGTCCGAGACAGACGGTCCGAGACAGAGGATCTGTGACATACGGACTGAGACAGACGGTCTGATGCCGACGGGCTGAGATAGACCGTATGAAACAGACGGTCTAAGACAGACGGTCTGAGGCAGACGGTCTGAGACAGACGGTCTGAGACAGAGGATCTGAGACATACGGACTGAGACAGACGGTCTGATGCCGACGGGCTGAGATAGACCGTATGAAACAGACGGTCCGAGACAGACGGTTAGAGACAGACGGTCTGAGACCGACGGAATGAAACAGACGGCCTGAGACTTACGGTCTGAGGCAGACGGCCTGAGACAGACGGTCTGAGACAGACGGTCTGAGACAGACCTTCTGAGACAGACGGTCTGAGACAGCTGGTCCGAGACAGACGGTCTGAGACCGACGGAATGAGACAGACGGTCTGAGACAGACGGTGTGAGACAGACGGTATGAAACAGACGGTCTGAGACAGACGGTCTGAGACAGCTGGTCTGAGACCGACGGGACGAGATAGACGTTCTGAGACAGACGGTCTGAGACAGACGGTCCGAGACAGACGGGACGAGATAGACGGTCTGAGACGGACGGTCTGAGGCAGACGGTCTGAGACGGAAGTTCTGAGACAGACGGGACGAGATAGACGGTCTGAGACAGACGGTCTGAGGCAGACGGCCTGAGACAGAGGGTCTGAGACAGACGGTCTGAGATAGACGGTCTGAGACAGACGCTCTGAGACAGACGGTCTGAGACAGACGGTCTGAGACAGAGGATCTGAGACATACGGACTGAGACAGACGGTCTGAGACAGACGGTCTGAGACAGACGGTCTGAGACAGACCTTCTGAGACAGACGGTCTCAGACAGCTGGTTTGAGACAGACGGTCTGAGACCGACGGAATGAGACAGACGGTCTGAGACACACGGTCTGAGACAGACGGTGTGAGACAGACGGTATGGAACAGACGGTCTGAGACAGACGGTCTGAGACAGCTGGTCTGAGACAGACGGTCTGAGACAGACGGTCTGAGACAGACGGGACGAGACAGACGGTCTCAGACAGACGGTCTGAGACAGACGGTCTGAGACAGACGGTCTGAGACAGGCGGTCTCAGACAGACGGTCTGAGACAGACGGTCTCAGACAGACGGTCTGAGACAGACGGTCTGTGACAGACGTTCTGAGACAGACGGTCTGAGGCAGACGGTCAGAGACGGAAGTTCTGAGACAGACGGTCTAAGACCGACGAGACGAGCTAGACGGTCTGAGACAGACGGTATGAAGCAGACAGCCTGAGACAGACGGTCTGAGACATGCGGTCTGAGACAGACGGTCCGAGACAGACAGTCGGAGACAGACGGTCCGAGACGGACGGTCCGATACCGACGGTCCGAGACAGAGGATCTGAGACATACGGACTGAGACAGACGGTCTGAGACAGACGGTCTGACACAGACGGTCTGAGACAGACCTTCTGAGACAGACGGTCTGAGACAGCTGGTCTGAGACAGACGGTCTGAGCCCGACGGAATGAGACAGACGGTCTGAGACAGACGGTGTGAGACAGACGGTATGAAACAGACGGTCTGAGACAGACGGTCTGAGACAGCTGGTCTGAGACCGACGGGACGAGATAGACGTTCTGAGACAGACGGTCTGAGACAGACGGGACGAGATAGACGGTCTGAGACGGACGGTCTGAGGCAGACGGTCTGAGACAGACGGTCTGAGACAGCTGGTCTGAGACAGACGGTCTGAGACCGACGGGACGAGATAGACGGTCTGAGACAGACGGTATGAAGCAGACGGCCTGAGACAGACGGTCTGAGACAGGCGGTCTGAGACAGACGGTGCGAGACAGACAGTCTGTGACAGACGTTCTGAGACAGACGGTCTGAGGCAGACGGTCTGAGACGGACGGTCTGAGGCAGACGGTCTGAGACAGACGGTCTGAGACAGCTGGTCTGAGACAGACGGTCTGAGACCGACGGGACGAGATAGACGGTCTGAGACAGACGGTATGAAGCAGACGGCCTGAGACAGACGGTCTGAGACAGGCGGTCTGAGACAGACAGTCTGAGATAGACGGTCTGAGACAGACGCTCTGAGACAGACGGTCTGAGACAGAGGATCTGAGACATACGGACTGAGACAGACGGTCTGATGCCGACGGGCTGAGATAGACCGTATGAAACACACGGTCCGAGACAGACGGTTAGAGACAGACGGTCTGAGACCGACGGAATGAAACAGACGGCCTGAGACTTACGGTCTGAGGCAGACGGCCTGAGACAGACGGTCTGAGACAGACGGTCTGAGACAGACGGTCTGAGACAGACCTTCTGAGACAGACGGTCTGAGACAGCTGGTCTGAGACAGACGGTCTGAGACCGACGGAATGAGACAGACGGTCTGAGACAGCTGGTCTGAGACAGACGGTCTGAGACCGACGGGACGAGATAGACGGTCTGAGACAGACGGTATGAAGCAGACGGCCTGAGACAGACGGTCTGAGACAGGCGGTCTGAGACAGACGGTCCGAGACAGACAGTCGGAGACAGACGGTCCGACACAGACGGTCCGAGACCGACGGTCCGAGACAGACGGTCCGAGACAGATGGTCCGAGACAGAGGATCTGAGACATACGGACTGAGAGAGACGGTCTGATGCCGACGGCCTGAGACAGATGTTCTGAGACCGACGGGACGTGATAGACGGTCTGAGACAGACGGTCTGTGACAGACGTTCTGAGACAGACGGTCTGAGGCAGACGGTCTGAGACGGAAGTTCTGAGACAGACGGGACGAGACAGGCGGTCTGAGACAGACGGTCCGAGACAGACAGTCGGAGACAGACGGTCCGAGACAGACGGTCCGAGACCGACTGTCCGAGACAGACGGTCCGAGACAGATGGTCCGAGACAGAGGATCTGAGACATACGGACTGAGACAGACGGTCTGATGCCGACGGGCTGAGATAGACCGTATGAAACAGACGGTCTAAGACAGACGGTCTGAGACAGACGGTCTGAGACAGACGGTCTGAGACAGACGGTCTGAGACAGACGGTCTGAGACAGACGGTCTGAGACAGAGGATCTGAGACATACGGACTGAGACAGACGGTCTGATGCCGACGGGCTGAGATAGACCGTATGAAACAGACTGCCTGAGACAGACGGTTAGAGACAGACGGTCTGAGACAGACGGTCTGAGGCAGACGGTCTGAGACGGAAGTTCTGAGACAGACGGTCTAAGACCGACGAGACGAGATAGACGGTCTGAGACAGACGGTATGAAGCAGACGGCCTGAGACAGACGGTCTGAGACAGGCGGTCTGAGACAGACGGTCCGTGACAGACAGTCGGAGACAGACGATCCGAGACGGACGGTCCGATACCGACGGTCCGAGACAGACGGTCCGAGACAGACGGTCCGAGACAGAGGATCTGAGACATACGGACTGAGACAGACGGTCTGATGCCGACGGGCTGAGATAGACCGTATGAAACAGACGGTCTAAGACAGACGGGTAGAGACAGACGGTCTGAGACAGACGGTCTGAGACAGACGGTCTGATACAGACGGTCTGAGACAGACGGTCTGAGACAGACGGTCTGAGACAGACGGTCTGAGACAGACGGTCTGAGACAGACGGTCTGAGACAGCTGGTCTGACACAGACGGTCTGAGACCGACGGGACGAGATAGACGGTCTGGGACAGACGGTCTGCGGCAGACGGCCTGAGACAGACGGTCTGAGAGAGACGGTCTGAGACAGACGGTCCGAGACAGACGGTCCGAGACAGAGGATCTGAGACATACGGACTGAGACAGACGGTCTGAGACAGACGGTCTGAGACAGACGGTCTGAGACAGACGGTCTGTGACAGACGGTCTGAGGCAGACGTTCTGAGACGGAAGTTCTGAGACAGACGGGACGAGATAAACGGTCTGAGACGGACGGTCTGAGGCAGACGGTCTGAGACAGACGGTCTGAGACAGACGGTACGAGATAGACGGACTGATGCCGACGGGCTGAGATAGACCGTATGAAACAGACGGCCTGAGACAGACGGTCTGATGCCGACGGGCTGAGATAGACCGTATGAAACAGACGGTCTGAGACAGACGGGTAGAGACAGACGGTCCGAGACAGAGGATCTGAGACATACGGACTGAGACAGACGGTCTGATGCCGACGGGCTGAGATAGACCGTATGACACAGACGGTCTAAGACGGACGTGTAGAGACAGACGGTCCGAGACAGACGGTCCGAGACAGAGGATCTGTGACATACGGACTGAGACAGACGGTCTGATGCCGACGGGCTGAGATAGACCGTATGAAACAGACGGTCTAAGACAGACGGTCTGAGGCAGACGGTCTGAGACAGACGGTCTGAGACAGAGGATCTGAGACATACGGACTGAGACAGACGGTCTGATGCCGACGGGCTGAGATAGACCGTATGAAACAGACGGTCCGAGACAGACGGTTAGAGACAGACGGTCTGAGACCGACGGAATGAAACAGACGGCCTGAGACTTACGGTCTGAGGCAGACGGCCTGAGACAGACGGTCTGAGACAGACGGTCTGAGACAGACCTTCTGAGACAGACGGTCTGAGACAGCTGGTCCGAGACAGACGGTCTGAGACCGACGGAATGAGACAGACGGTCTGAGACAGACGGTGTGAGACAGACGGTATGAAACAGACGGTCTGAGACAGACGGTCTGAGACAGCTGGTCTGAGACCGACGGGACGAGATAGACGTTCTGAGACAGACGGTCTGAGACAGACGGTCTGAGACAGACGGGACGAGATAGACGGTCTGAGACGGACGGTCTGAGGCAGACGGTCTGAGACAGACCTTCTGAGACAGACGGTCTCAGACAGCTGGTTTGAGACAGACGGTCTGAGACCGACGGAATGAGACAGACGGTCTGAGACGCACGGTCTGAGACAGACGGTGTGAGACAGACGGTATGAAACAGACGGTCTGAGACAGACGGTCTGAGACAGCTGGTCTGAGACCGACGGGACGAGATAGACGTTCTGAGACAGACGGTCTGAGACAGACGGTCTGAGACAGACGGGACGAGATAGACGGTCTGAGACGGACGGTCTGAGGCAGACGGTCTGAGACAGACCTTCTGAGACAGACGGTCTCAGACAGCTGGTTTGAGACAGACGGTCTGAGACCGACGGTCTGAGACAGACGGTCTCAGACAGACGGTCTGAGACAGACGGTCTGAGACAGACGGTCTGTGACAGACGTTCTGAGACAGACGGTCTGAGGCAGACGGTCAGAGACGGAAGTTCTGAGACAGACGGTCTAAGACCGACGAGACGAGCTAGACGGTCTGAGACAGACGGTATGAAGCAGACAGCCTGAGACAGACGGTCTGAGACATGCGGTCTGAGACAGACGGTCCGAGACAGACAGTCGGAGACAGACGGTCCGAGACGGACGGTCCGATACCGACGGTCCGAGACAGAGGATCTGAGACATACGGACTGAGACAGACGGTCTGAGACAGACGGTCTGACACAGACGGTCTGAGACAGACCTTCTGAGACAGACGGTCTGAGACAGCTGGTCTGAGACAGACGGTCTGAGACCGACGGAATGAGACAGACGGTCTGAGACAGACGGTGTGAGACAGACGGGACGAGATAGACGGTCTGAGACGGACGGTCTGAGGCAGACG